>CAWUFW010001510.1:1389180-2778361 GCA_963921515.1 Calotriton arnoldi
ATAATCGATGTTGAGTGGCCTGAAGTTGGGCTTTAACTTCTTGGTTCACCAGTGTCCTATATTCCCCCCGCGTTATCACCATCTGGCGGAGTGTATGTTGGTCGGCCTCGGGACCCATATTCCTTTCTAATTCCAACAACCTAAGCTCCAGAGTCTCAATCTCTTGAGTCTCCTTTTTCTTGTTGTGGGCTATAATGTTTTGCGCCCTATCCCGTACCACCGTCTTAAATGCCTCCCATAGAGTGACCGCTGATGTCACCGAGCACTCGTTCTCGCTAAAGTACAATTCTGAGTCAATTCAGATTTCACTGGCAACCTCTCTATCCTGTAAGGCCCAGGCATTTAGTCTCCACTCCTTTCTGCGTCCACTTGTTCTCCCTCCCACTGTCAGCCTGAGAGGTGAGTGGTCAGATATACCCCTCGCCAGATACTCCACTCTTTCCACTGTCTCCACCTCTCCTGCCGGGCCAAAGAGGTAGTCCAGTCTAGAGAATACCCTATGGGCACCTGCGAAGTAGGAGTAAGAGTGCTCAGCTGGAAGGTGTCGACGCCAGAGGTCAGTCAGACCAAGCGTGTCCTGGAATTGGGCCAAGTGAGTGGAGCCACACGTCCCGGGATTTACATGCGTACGATCCATATGTGGATTTGTGACATCATTAAAGTCACCACCTATAATGTGTGTAGAGGGTCTTGACTCCAACAGTATCCCCGCTACTTTGTCTAGTGTTTGCTGTTGTAGCCGCGGGGTGCATAAACACTAACAAACATCAGCTCTCTTCGGCCCCATGTCCCCTGTACCGCCACAAACGTACCATTTGGATCTGACCATGTCGTGAAAGCATGAAAGGGGGGTGATTTTTTAATTAATATGGCCACCCCTCTCGATCTCGTGGAGAATCCCGCGTGCGCAAGTGTAGTGTATTGTCCCCTTCCCAGAAAGGAACAATGTGTGCCCATCAATTGCGTCTCTTGTAAGAGGACAATATCGGGTTTAAGTCTTTTGAGGTATCTAGATACCAACCCTCTTTTAAATTTATTACCTTACCTATTGACGTTCCACATCACTATTGTGTAGTTTCCCTCACCCAGTATTGCTTTGTATGTTTTTCATGACTATTCTGATGTGGTCTGTCACAGCTACCGCCGCTCCCTTCCCTGCTCCTGTTCTCGGTATCCATTTGACTATTTTCTAAGTATAACCTCTCCTTTCCCCAACTCGTATCTTGACATCTCTCATCTCTCAACATGAGCCCCCCACCCTACACTCTTCCACTATCCACCCCGCCCCCAACTAGTCAACATGACAACTGCAGCACAGGTAAAGCTTAAGAGGTCTGTCGCCCTCCCCCTTCCCCAAAACAATCAACTATAGATCACGTACTATGTATATACTATTGGTCCCACAGCCCCTTGGGCTGAACGATATAGTGTCTAGTGGGCCCTTGGTAGCAACTTACTGTCTCTCTCTCTGTGGCCATCTAGCCCCTGCATCTCAACCTTCTTCGCCACTTTTGGATTGTTGCTGTTGCTGTATCTTCAGGACTGTCGAGCTTGGGCCCGGGTCTTCGATCTGGTGGATGTCTTTAAGAAGTTGGTGATCACTATCTGCATCAGCCGAATACTCTCTTTCTGATGGCTCGGAGGATACATGATCTCGGATTCTCTGCTGTGTCTGTCCAATGTTGCCTCATGAAGTTTCTTCCTCGGACTCTGAATTCTGTGTCCTCTCGTCTACGGTCCGTTTGGGGTGAAAAGGTGTTCCCACGTTGGCCCTGCGTGCCGCTGCCGAGCGGCGCAGTCTTTTCCCTCTGGGTCTCTCGAAACCCGACTTCTCCTGTCTACATGGGGTGTTCCCGTTGAGTCCAGTCGATGCCTGGGGGGGCGCTCCTCAATCCAGGCCCATGCCTCCTCTGGGGTCTGGAAAAATTGCGAGGTGCCCTGGAAGATTACTTTAAGTTTTGCGGGGAAGAGCAGCATATATTGGATCCCAAGAGTTCTCAATTTTGCCTTGATTGCATCAAAGCTTCGGCGTTGCTTTTGCACTTCACGGAAATAATCAGGAAACACCATTATTTGTGTATTGGCATGTTTGATTTCCCCATTTGCCTCAGCTCCCGGAGTATCAAATCGTGGTCTCGAAAGTTTAGGAAGCGGGCAATTAAAGGTCTCGGGGAGGCACCAGGCGGCGGCTGGAAACTTGGCATCCTGTGGGCTCGCTCAAATATAAAACAGAGTGAGAACTGCGCCTTTGGGAGGGAATCCTTGAGCCACGTCGTTAAAAAATGTCCCGGATCTGACCCCTCTGTTCCCTCTGGAAATCCAATGAAGTGGAGGTTGTTCCTGCGGGCCCTATTTTCTGCGTCGTCCACTCTCCAGGCCACCTCTTTCAGCGAGGCTGCCAGCCCTGAAACCTCTTTACGCATAGTGTTGGACACATCCTCCACATTGTAAATACGATTTTCGGCTTCAGTCACTGTTGTAAAGTCATCCTGTGCCCTGGGCACCCCCCAACTTTTTGCTGACTGGAACTGGTGGTAACTGACTCTGACTGACCCTGGGCTCTGTCTAACTAGGCCCAGGGCCAGTGCCAAGCTGAAAGGAACACCTTAGAATACAGTTAAGACACCCAACATACACTAGGGTACACTATGGGATGGTGGGGTACCCCTGTAATTGGCATGACCTACCCCATAAACCCCTAGTATATAATAGGGCAGGGGATTGAAACTACCTAGAAGTCCCCAGTATCCTGGGGCATGGCAGTTTAGAGGCCAGCAGCCTTTTTGCACTTGCATGTGTGTACTGCTGAAGCCTGTGGTCAGTTTAAAAGCAGCTCTGTGTGCCAGGATTGCTCTTAAACATGTAAATTGTGGCCAAACTCGACTTTGGGGTTTGGGGCACTTAAAACTGGTCAACCTAAAATGTTTTGGCATAATAATGACCCCCAGGGTCTCCCCTAGGTATCCCAGGGGTGAGGGGTCAGGTATCTAAGGTAGACCCTTATAAAATGAGTTTATATATGCCCTGGGTTAAGTGAAATTCACATTTCACTCTCCCCATTGTGTAAAGTGCTGCCCAAATTCGACTTTGATGCTGGGGGCACTGGGCATGGAGGATCTGCAATATTGTTACAGATTCAGCACCCCTAGGTGACCTATGGGGTGGGGGTCCTGTGAAAATAAGCCAAGTACTTATAAAATATGTTTTTGTAAGTCCTGGTGCTGGAAAAATGGCCCATGTCATTTTTCCCATTGCAAACCCCATGCCCCATAGGTTAACATGGGGGAAAGTTATTAAACAATAACTTCTGATAGGAGAGGGATAAAGATTCCATTCAAAGACTCACTAGAATGGTATTGATAAATCCTACAATATGATGTTATTGCATTTTTCCCAAAGTGAACAGACAAGAAGTTATAACACTTTCTTAGTTTTAGTTCCAAATCCAGCCTTCCAGTGCTCTGCCCTGATTGGTCAGAGTTAAGGGGATTAGCCAGCCTGCCTGAAGAGGTGATAAAGATCCCCTGGGGCCAGCCAGATGGACTGGGAGGGCAGTGAGCTGTTCTGCAAGAATGCCAGGCCAGGGGAGGGGTCGTAAACAATGAGCTTCAAAGGGGCAGAGCCCAGAGCAGTGTCATTTACAACTTTGAACCCCCACCTCAGCCAGATGGCAGGATTAAGGAAGTGCAGATGTAGGGAGGAGAGGCTAGGTTAATTAGCCAACTCAGTGGGAGTGTTTAGCCAGCTCTTACCTCCTTGCTGGAAAATCAGCCATTATGGATTTGGAAGCTTTGTTGCACTCTGGGATAGAATAATGCCACACTCTGCAGGAAGGAGTCACTCAAGTGGGAAGTTACCCTACTCCTATTGGTGAAGCTTGACCTCCTGGATGACCCAGAGACTGTGGAATAAGTATCTGAGAGAGGCCCAGCCCCTCAGATCTGCTGCTTGAAACTGAAGAAAGCAAGACTGGCCCTGCTGAAAAGTTCTGCTGTGCAAAGACTTCTAAGGCCTGACCTCTGGAGACTGCACCACCTGAAACTACAGCTTTGTGGACTAACTGTGCTGAGTAAAAGAAGCCAAGAGTGGACTCCCTGCAAGCTACAGGTTAACAGAGCTCATCTGGACCCTCACCACCAAGAATCATCAACCTGGGGAGCTACCAGTGGATTTGTAAGGGTGACGTCCAGTGCATTGTGGGAATTGAAGTCCTCAACTTTCAAGGACCATCTTGGAGCTTCCAGACCCTTGGAGTAAGTTTGAGACACTTTGGGACCCTTTGAGGAACTTCAGGAAGAAGTTCAAGAAGTTTGGGGAACTTTGGAGGAACTTTGAAAAAAAAGCTCCATAGGGGGACCGACTCATCCTGGTCAGCCAAGCCGCCTGCCAAGCCCACCAGGTTCGTCCCGCTAAAGCTCCATTGCATCGACTTCCAGAGATTGACCGGGACTAGAGAAAATCTGAAGCTGGCGAACCCTCACCGGATCCGGCTACATGAGGAGCATCGAGAGACCCCGCGAGAAAAAGCTCCAGAAAAGCTTCTAAGTCCGCTCGTAGAAAAGCCGACTGGGAGCAACCGCGAGAGCCAAGCCGCCTGTCTTCACTCGCGTGTCGGCCTGGATTTCTGGATTGCCCAGCTGAAGCGATCTTGAGAAATTTTTTAAGTCCGCTCCAGGGAAGTTTACCGGGACCTCGTCACAAGTAAAGCCGGCGAACCCTCACCGGATCCGGACTGGCTGGGAGCTTCGAGGGGCCTCGCGAGAAAAAGCTCCAGAAAAGTTTCTAAGTGTGAAGGTAAAAACTTTAACCGGTACCTTCCGAGGGTGGTAGCCGCTCAGGGCTCCATCGCGGTCGGCCTGAAACTTTGACTTTGGCCCGGTCTATCGCGAGCCTATGTCCCAATATGGTGCTATATGCTTCTAAGTGCTATATTTTATTTAAACTTTGAAAATTCATATCTCCGGTTCCCTACATTGGATTTTTGTCGTTTTGGTGTCATTTTAAAGATAAAAATATTTCCTATTTTTATAAATTGGTGTTGGATTTTTATTATGAGTTGTGTCTTAATTATTTACTGAATTGGTGTTTTTAAATGCTTTACATACCTGTCTTTGAAGTTAAGCCTGCCTGCTCGCAGCCAAGCTACCAAGGGTTGAGCATAGGATTATATTTATAAGACCTATGCTGGGTCCTATCAAGTGTTTGTGGTCTTATTACTAGTGGCAGACCTACATTTGCCCCTACCAATAACCCACTTTCCAACAGTCACCCTCTCCGAAACTTTGCGCAAATCCTGATGCAGCAGCGTCACCTCTGAGCGCACCTCGGCCATCTTCCCCTCCAGGGCTTCTCTGGATGCGTGTATAGCCTGTAGTATGGCTGCATTGTCTGGCAGGGGTATGTCCTTTCCAGTTGTTTGGGGTAGCACTTTCGCATATCGGTCCATTTTCCCCTGCTTCGTTGGTTTGGGGTTCTTTATCTTTCGCCATCTCGTTTGGCGTGGTTCGAGTCTCCAGTTATTTGTTCTACGTCGTTCTACCGGGCCTCCTCCGTGTATGTTGTGAGTAGTGCCTGCTGGTGTCACCCGTGGTTGAGGCAGTTAATGCCCTTCTTCACCGCACATTCGTCTTCCCCTCTTAATCGCGGTCCAAGGGAGCCCCACTGTAGAGGAGTAACTCCAGCCCACCCTGCACTGTATTAGTGCCTCAGCCCTCTTTGTTAGATGTGCTATTGTTCCCTTAGCAATACGGCCGTGGGTTGTTGGCTCCCATGTCTCTGGGGTTGCCTCTCAGCATAGCAAACGTGTGTGCTACTCTCTTAGTCCTCAGCAGAACTGCCAAGGAAATAAGAAGGAGGGAGGGGGCATCTCGGGGGCTCCCAGCCTCTCCCAGGTCGCAGTGCATTCCGTTGCCAACTCCCGCTATGGCTCGCTCCCAGCAGGGGGGATGGGTGTTTAGCGCACGGTTCCTTTTTGTACTCGCTCCTGCCTGGCCGCTCTGCGGCCGTCCAATCCCCCTCACCTGCTCATTTCCTCGGGGATGGCATTGCTCTCCTTGGCGCAGTGGGGGTCCACGGCCCACCTGCGTGATCTCGGCAGATGCGTGTCCTGCGGCAGCCAAAGGTCCCATGCTGCCACGCCACCCCTCTCAGGTGCCGCTGATGTTTCTCCCTCTCCGACACTCGGTCAGTCGGTTTCTTTACGGTCCCCACGTCCTCCGTCCCATCAGGGCCTAGGGGATGGCCACGGTCGGGCTCGCCTCTACCTCACTAGTCCCAGTGGCCGATTCGGCAGTCCGGTCCGCCACGTCTCAGCTAGTGTCTGGCTTCGGGGGAGCTTAGAACTCACACGCCTGTGATTCACTTTTCCCTGACGTATCAGGCGCCTCTACACTCGGCGGGACTCAGCTCTCGCAGGCCTCCACAATATTGAGCAGCCGTGCTCCGTTTCCGCCCGACAACTTTTGGGGGTTCTCCTCTGCCCGGGATCTCCACTCGGCCCCTGGTTGGGGGACATAAGGCACCTCTTGCAGTCGCTTGATGGCTTCAGAAGGACAGGGTAACAGACAGGAAAAGCTTGGGGATCACGGAGCTGTCGATCGGCACAGCTACCCGGCCATGTTGCTGGCCATGCCCCCCACGGTAACATCATCAAACTGTAATTTCTTTATACCTGCTTAAAGGCACAGTAACATCAAACTCTAAAGTAAACGTCCTCTGGGAGTAATTAAATCCTAACTTCACAATATTCCATCACAAACAACGTCCTCGTTCGACCAACAAACATTACATATTCAACCAAAAGGATCACTGTTAACACCAACAGTCCATGTATTGGCACAGAAACCTACAACTTATGCATTGATGTGCTGACTTTATTAAAAATGTAATACAAAATTTAAAAACATATCATACAGGGAAAAAAATAGAAAATTCCTTTTCCCTCACAAAACAGAAACAATATAATAGACAATATCACAAAGAAAAATTCTTTAAAAACACAACACGAGAGTTAATAAAGACATTACATTTTGTCATTGAGTACCATAACCACTACCAAAGGCTATATACAGTCACCCTATTGTCTCAAAATTCATCAGCATTTAGGGTAAATTGAGAGCGGTGAGTTTATGGTGAACAGGCGTCGACGCGTTTCGAAGGTATAATATAGTTGAACCTTCTTTTTCAAGACTACATAGAACTGTACTCTCGGTGATTAAAACATCTATAAGACAAACACATATGACAAATCAGTAAGTACTAAAAGACAATTAGTACTTGAATACAATTATTAAATTGATTAAGACAAAACAGCATTACCATCAAAAACATTGTTACTCTAATTTATACTTATTAAATGAGAAAGAGAAATGGCAGGAGAAAGCATCTGTAGTTTATGATACCAACACAATACTCCTCTTGATCCCAACAGTGCCCCCATTCCATCCATAGCATTTATTCTACTACTTATTGACCACTTCATGCGTACATTCATCACCATCCTCTATACGCAAGGTTTCATTGCCAATATAAAATACAGCGCTTACCTATGATACATTGTTCTTTAAAATCAAAACGCTATTTGGCCACTGGTACGTAGGTCCAAATATCTATGTGGGCGAGCCGGAGCTGGTTTCACCTGCTGCGGGACCACATGCAAGAACAAAACCACTATGTGTTTTTAGTTCAGTGGTCACCTCAACATTCTTTTATGTCTGCCTCTAGTTTTAAACCAAACGTAATCACATCAACAAAATTAACCTACTTACCTATATGCGCTTTTGTTAGATGAAAGCTCTGCTATACATTTTGCTTTATTAGTTCCTTGGCCAGTTGCAAATTACGCTAGACTGGTCACCACCTGTATGAATCAAATATAGCACTTATTATGTTATAGGTCTAGCAAAGGTTCTGTAATTCTAGTTGTTTTTATTACTATTAAATATTGTTTGTCACCCACCTAAGGTCAACTGATTAAGTTTGCCTTATAACCGAGTTCCCTTCGTGCACGGGGGCTGTAAATCCGTAATTCAGATCTACACAGTTTGGATGAAAACATAAAAATGTATAATCTTGCAAACCATTATTATTATTATTATTAGTGTCACAGTTTAGATGTTCCTAGAAAATAATCCGTAACTTACTTTAGTATTTGCCCGCCTTTTCTATGGGTCCTTTTCCTCCTATGGCCCTTTTCTTAACTACGAATAAAAACAGTGACATCAAAGCAACGGCACATTTTCATCCAGCGCATGACTCCCTGCCATCCGGCTTAGTTTCTCAATAACGTAACTCTATCCCTTCCCCCATTCTTCCCTCCTCACCATCTGGGAGACCCATACCATCATGAATTGAGCCCCACCCCTTGACCTAATTTACATGTGACCTCTTCAATTGGCCTTTAGTTTATTTAACCGACTGAGCACTACACCGCTGACCTATTCAATATGCGACATCTTGAATGGACCGTCAGATCATTTGCACCATTAGCTATGCATCCTTTTATTTATTTGGCCCATCCTAGATGCAACCGCTTTTATTCGGTCTTCAGTTTATTTGACTTTGAGACTTTTCCCGTGATCTGCACCTGATCGACCACCGCTCCAATATGACGCCCATTATTGGCACTCTAACATGGCACTGGGACACAGACTGTACTAACACTGTGTCTCTGCTCTAGCTTCCATAACTACATGCCCACCAGATGACCTTAATTCACCCGTCCACTTGGGAACTCCATACTTCCTGTGATGGCAGGACGTGGGGTAGGTTACCTACCAGACGGCGCATTACCTACTGTGGGTATTGATAGCAATGATTTATGCCTTACCGAAGGGGGCGGCTTGGTCGAGCCGCACCCGATGTGCTCCGAGCGGCGAAACCACTCTGTTGATGCGCTGTTGAGTGATGCGAGCTCATAAGCAGCCACGCCCTGATACACCATTCCCCGGGGATCCCGGTTCACATCTCCTTCTAATGAGCAAGCCCTGCTACGCCGGAAATGTGTTCCTTTCCACAATCCCTACATATCAACCACCACGTGACAACCCGGGTTAGCTCTACTACCCATCCTTGGATCTCACGGGTTGATTCTCCCGGTACCACCTACTGTTGACCCTAACAGAGTCCCTTGATAAGCATTCTCCATCTTCACTGACCACCATGATTCAGGCATCTTCCACCCCTTTTGCCCCTATGTTTTATCTGTTCTGTGGCCACACTATTGGTCACCATACGATTGCACTTGAGCACATACGACATTGAACAGCACCTCTTGATCCCTCATGATCTACCTACCGGCACTCCTTCCCTGATGCCACCCTGTAGGACCACCTGTGATCATCGACCTCTCACCCAACAGTCAATGTGCTTTACTTTGTAGGCTCCTAGGTACACCAGTGTGCGACCGTCCTAGCCACAGCGACAGGGGCTATTAGCCCACACATTAGGAAAGTCATCGCCATGCTCAGGGGCCACTTTTTGGCCATCAATACGGCATTATGTCAGGAGAGCATGCAGTGGGGCACATCTGCAAGGGCACACCACTACTGCCCTCGCGGTGGAGCCTCACCTTTGGTTTAACAACAACCCGCTGGCATCATAACTAAGATATCCATGCCTATGAGAACATTTGCATGGGTGCTGTTCTGACGTGCCTCTGTAGTTTTAATTTTTAAATTTTAAATTTTAAATCCTTGTATTTTCTTCCTCATAATGGATACTTACTGTCATTTGTGATCTGCAACGATTTCCTGCCATTTACCAAGCATCCTGGCTGCAACACTCAATATGCCTTGATAATTTAATCGTGTCATTGTTTGTCTCCCCCTCCAGGTTCATCCAGAAGGTACATTGTATGTCAATATAAATTATACGACATTACAAATTTAGTATCTTAGGGTATGATATCACACAGATACGTACTATCAACATCCCTACATGAGTAGACAAGGATCTCCTGGTCCTGATGAAATGCCAAGATCCCTTGGACTATGAAAGGCATGAAACATGTTGACCTCTCTCACTTCACATACACTACCTTGAGCTTGAGAGGTCCAGAATAACCTGCTCTAGCTTCAACTTTTTAGTCTCTTTTTTAACCATAGTATTGAAACCCAGCGAATAAAGAACCTTGTGGGATTCCTGTAACTATTTTTTATCTTGCACACACCCTTTCTTTATCTCCACATCTACGCATACCTCTTCCAATCACTCGCCCCTCCACCCCATCCATCTCACATCGGCTAAAAGAAAAGACCTCTGGCAAAGAGCCCACCCGTGGGGACCATAGGGCATTGCAGCACCGGCCCAACGAGGAGCTGCCCGATGATGAAGCATGACACCCCTTGGGGTGTGTGAGGTCCCCCCATTTTTTCTTCTATTCTTGACACCTGGACCCCCCTCCTCCCTCCCATTAGGAACTGCATACCCTTGTTTTTTCAATTGCAGGACCCGCTGCCTGCCACCTTCCTTTGTGCCCCCCAGTGCTTTACAAGGGTTTGTTTCTTGCCCCCTGTTCTCTCAAGGTCTCAGGGCCATCAGAGACCTCATTACCCGGTTTGTCCCCAAACGTCTGCTGGAAGAGCAAGTTCTGTGAGGGCCAGCGCGTCACCAGTGCTACCCTCTGCACCTAGAACGAAAATTGTGGGATAAAGTACAGCACTTCATGCTTTAACCAGGGAAGTGCTCCGTGCTCTGCCAACAAGCGAATGGTGAGCGCTTCATTTCCCCAGTGAGAACAGCGCAGTTTCCCCGAGACGCATCACAGGGAAACAAGCGTAATCCCCCCTCAGTGTAGCCCCTCCAACAAGGAAGAAGGAACGAGCCGTGTGAGGGAGCTGATGGGCCAAGCGGAGAGCATTGTGTTGTCCCCCTGCCCTGAAAGGAAAGGGCTGCACCGAGACTGGTGTGTCCCTCGAGCAACTCACGCTGCACAGACAGTGGGGGCTCGAGCCGACGAGCCACCTTTGTCTCTGGTAGTATTGCCTAGGCAACGCAGAGGCACCTTGACAATGCAACTCCGGAGGCTGCACAGCCACCTGCAGGGAGAAGAGCAGTGTGATCTCCAGCTGCTCCGATCGCCAAGGGTTCTCCTGTCCGGCCTAGCGCTATGCCACTCTGTCGAGGGAGCGGGTCCCCAGCAGGTGCGGCCGGCACATGTAACCGCAGGTTGGTGGTGGGCTGGGGCGTGGCGGGTGGGGGTGAAGTGGTCCGACTACGGGATAGTGAAAGTAAAGTAAAAAATAAATAAATAAAACAACTTACCTTGAGCTAGTTGCATCGATGACTCGGCGATGCAGTGAGCGCAAGGTAAGTGGTTTTATTTATTTTTTACTTTACTTTCACTATCCCGTTGTCTGTCCACTTCCCTACGCCCCCACCCACCCCATCGCGGTTACCTGTGCCAGCCGAGCCTAGTCCTCAGTGACGCGAGGGCTGCTCTACTTACAAGAAAGGTACTGTGCCTCGGAGTGGAGGCCCATGGGGTCCCCTGTGACGGCTTGGTCCCGCGCACCTACCCATGCACACTACGGGCTTACAGGTCCCGAGGGGGCCCGTGGGGCACTTTAGTTGGAAAAGTGCCTGTTCCTGCATGATTGGTTGCCCCCCCCCTTATTGAGTGGATCTGGTGGGCAACACCAGCACTGTGATCGCTCCCAAGGAGGGACTGTATTTTGCCTCTTGCCCCTTGGATCAAGATGTTTCCTTTTTGCAGGTGACCCACCTACAGGGGTTTCTATTGTGGAGGGCTCGCACAGAAATTACTGTAACCAGGCTAGTAGGAGCGTAGGTGTTCCTGTGTCCTATGGTTACTTATTGCAAATTCATGTGATTTTTCCTTAATCCTGCATTGGAGGTGCACTGATTAGTTTCTGCAAAGAGTCTAATAGAAGCACAGGTGCTTCTGGGGCTGCTGTATGTTTCAAATGTATTTGAAGCGATATTCATTTAAAACTGTGTGACCTGAAAAGTAATCATTGGTTCATGCCGTTTTGGTCTTGTTTGTTGTACAATATAGAAATCTATTTTTATATAATCCGGTGTTGAGTCTCTTTTGTGGTGTATTCACTGTGTTGCTGTGTGTGTTGCACAAATGCTTTGCCCATTGCCTCTGATGATAAGCCTACCTGCTCTGCACCAAGCTACCAGAGGGTGAGCACAGGTTATCTTTGGTGTGTAACTTACTTAGCCTGAGTAGAGTGGTGGGTTCTGCCTGGCTTAGGTGCATACCCTAGTCAACCAGAAACCCCATTTCTAACATTGGTGACAGTGGTGGAATAGGACTTGCCTTTGTGCGATACCACAGTAACTCATTGTTTCACTACAAACTCTGCATTAAGACCATTACAGGTTTTGTGTTCTCCTCACATTGGTCATTGTTTACTCCTGCTTCGTCTCTTACGCCTGGGACTCTTGTTGATTACACCAGTTATTTAGTACCTTGCCAAAATGGAATCTACCTTTGACCTAGTTGACCAGTTGTCTTACAATGTAGAGGAGTTAAAGGGTTTCTGCAGGGAGAAGGAATGAGCTGCAAATGGGGAACCCACTGCGTGGGACCTTCGGAAAGCCCTGTATAATTTCAAAAAGGCTCACTGGGAAGCAACCTTAAAAGAGGTCTAGGAGGTTGGTAATTCTGGGGAGGACTCTGAGGAGGACCCCTTTGGAATACTTAAGTATCCTAAGCCTTGGAATCTCCTAGAAGATTCTGAACCAGAATCACAAGAAGGCAGTGGCCCTTAGGAGTTTGAGGAGGAGGTAGAAAATGACTAGGCAGAGACACCACTAGAGACAGTGGGCCCTATAGATATGGAGTCCCTGAGAGCAGTGTCTCCTCCCACACCCTGTCTCCTGAGGAGCTCAAGGATAGACTGGCTGAGAGGGACGTGAGGCTGCAGCTGGCCCAGCTACCTGTAGAGGAGAGAAGGGCTGAGGCTGACAGAGCCTTAGATGAGAAAAGGCCTTCACCAGAGAAAAACCTGCTCTCGAGGAGAGGAGAGGAGAGGAAATTGGCCCGTGAGCGTAGTCTGGGGATTCTGGACTTACAAGCGCTGCAAGTAGAGTCCAGTGGTTGCAGCAAAGTTATTGAGCCCAGTGTTAAAGATACCATTCACATACCCAGAGACTTGGTGCCTAGTTTCAAGGAGTGGAATGACATACATCAGTGGTTTCAAGAGTGTGAGGCAACTCTAGAGGTGAGGAGGATCCATGAGGAGGATTGGGGAACTGACATGTAGAGTCCCATTCCTGGTGAAGGAAGGGATGGCCTAATGGCCCCAGAAGGGAGTGACAGGCAGAGGTACACCCCCACGAAGGAAGCCCTGATAACAAAGTATGGATTCACCCCTGAAGAGTATAGGTTGAGGTTCAGGGGCAGCCGGAAACTTTCTCACAAGTTTCGTGAGGAATTTGTGGAGCACTTTTGCAGAGCACTGGATGGATGGGTGAAGGGGAGCACAGTAAACACTTTTGAAGGGATTTACAATCTGATTGCCAGAGAGCACATGTTCCATTGTTGGTTTCCAGGTCTACGCCAACACCTGTTGGAGTGTAAGTTCTCTGACCCCAGGGAACTTGCAAAGGAACAGACCTCTGGGTAAGTACCAGAGGGTCTGGAAAGGCATTTGGCAGTGATCCTAAAGGGAGTGGCTCAGGTTCCCCCCAACCGAGGGTGGGGGAGATTCACAGTAGCCCAGGCAGGTCCCAGTGTAGTGGGAGGGGTAGGAGAAGAGTTGGGGGTGGGCAGAGGCCCAGGGTGCCCTATAGTTCCCAGTGGAAGCACCAGGAGAAGAGTCTAGTCTGTACCGGGAGACAATCCACTGAGGGGGATCCATTATGTTAAGAGAACTTGGGGGGCGACTGATACCAGCGTCCAATCAGGTCTGATGTCTTGCAGTACCACTCCGCAGAGGAGGGTGCAGACGTCCAGATGGATGGGTAAGGGGGGGAGACAGTCCCCAATGGGAGGACCAGTGGGTCAGTGAATACCAGCTCTGAGATCAGAGCACCTCAGGACTGACCCAGGTGAAGACACTTCTGTCCAGGAAGGACTCCATGCTCTGTCACATGGAGGGGGGCAGGTGACCAATGCCAGGCAGACTCTTGCATAATACATGCAGAGTGATTTTCCCTTGGGGGGAGTAGGTGTACTCACCTGGAAGTTCTGGCTTGCCAGGCACATGCTTAGTCTAAGGGTACAGACCCTGTGCTGGGGGACCAGTTGCAGGATACCACCCCTGAACTGGTGGAAGGACTGAACAGGACAGCTGCCACATGCACTGAAGGGCCATCAAAGACCTCGTTGCCTGGTTTGTCCCCACACTTTTGTTGGAAGAGCCAGTTCTGTGAGGGCCAGCGCGTCATCAGCGCTCCCCTCTGCACCTAGAACGAACATTGTGGGTTAATGTTCAATGCTTCATGCTCAAACCCGGGAAGTGCTCAGTGCTGTGCCAACTAGCGCATGATGAGCGCTTCATTCCCCCACTGAGAACAGTGCAGTTTCCCCATAAGGTGTCCCAGTGAAACAAGCACATCCTATGAGCAGGTTCGTTCACTACAGCCACTCCCACTCTTCACTTTGAGTACAGTGCCTCACTGCCGCATCACGGAATCTCCCCTCCGCGTGGCCCCTCCATCAAGGAAGAGGCAACAAGTCATGCAAGGGAGCTGATGGGCCAAGTGGGGAGCTTTGTGTTGTCCCCCTGACATTAAGGGGAAGGGTTGCACTGGGACCGGTGTGTCATTCGAGCAACTCGCGCTGCACAGGCTGTGGGGGCGCGAGGTGATGAGCCGTCTTTGTCTCTGGTAGCATTTCCGAGGCAACATGGAGGCCCTTTGACGACGTGACTCCAGAGGTCGTGTTACCACATGCAGGGAGAAGAGCAGCATGATCTCCAGCTGCTCAAATCACCTAGGTCACTCCTGTCTGTCTCATTTTTATACCGCTCTGTCGAGGGAGCGGGTCCCCAGTGATGCGAGGACCGCGCTACTAACAAGAAAGGTACTGTGCCTCAGAGTGGAGGCCCGTGAGGTTCCACTGTGAGCTCTGTGCCCCATGCAGTGACCCATAGCTGCTTGTCTGGCACCTACCCATGCACACTGTGGGCTTACTGGTCCCAAGGGGGCCCACGGGGGCCCACGGGGCACTTTAGTTGTAGAAGTGCCTGTTCCTGCATGATTGAGTGCCCCCTCTCTTACCGAGTGGATTGAGAGGGCAACACCAGCACCGTGATCACTCCAAGGAGGTTGTGTTAATTTTGCCTCTTGCCCCTTGGATAATGATGTTTTCTTCCTGAAAGTGACCCACCTCTGGGGATTTCTATCGTGGAGGGGTCGCACAGAAAGTACCGTAATCAGGCTACTAGGAGCACAGGTGTTCCTGTGCCCTATTGTTACTTGTTGCAAGTTCATGTGATTTTCCTTAATCTTGCATTGGAGTTGCACTGAGTAGTTATGGTAAAGAGCCTGATAGAAGCGATGGAGCTTCTGAGGTTGCCATATGTTTCAAATTCATTTAAAGTGATATTCGTTTAAAATTGCATAACTTGAAAAGTAATTATTGATTCATGTCGTTTTGGTATTGATGTACAATATAGAAATCGATTTTTACATAATCTGGTGTGGAGTCTCTTTTGTGGTGTATTCCCTGTGTTGCTGTGTGAGTGTGTTGCACAAATGCTTGACACATTGCCTCTGATGATAAGTCTGCCTGCTCTACGTGAAGCTACCAGAGGGTGAGCACAGGTTATCTTTGGTGTGTAATTGACTTACCCTGACTAGAGTGGCAGGTTACACCTGGCTTAGGTGCATACCCTAGCCATCTTGAAACCCCATTTCTAACAGTGAGTTTGAGCTGACTCCGCAGTGTTAGGCATGCAACTGCCAGTGCACGTGTGTCACAAGATAACATGCTGTTTTAATCTGTGCGTACCGCCCCTGGCCTGTATAACATCTTGAGGAGTGCGTGCAACAGCCTACGCCCTCTTTGCACACCAGCAGGCCGATGTAATGCGACTTATAGTACGGGTTGAAAACTGTAAGTATCCTGAGATACTCAGCTGCGTTTCTTGGCTGACATGCTCGATGTGGTTTGGATGCTTCGATACTTAGGCAAAGGCTCCACGAATGTCCGAGATGGTCATCTGGCCATAGGAGGTCATCGTGGGTTCGCTGCCTGTTCTACTAGTAGCCAAATGTGGAGTAACAGCCGGATACGTGAATAACTGTGAAACTCTTTAATTAGCACAGCCCTGCTTCCTCTCATTCCTCCGGCACTTCTATCTCTGACTGTTGCCTCAGGGAATCCTTCAGCGCTCACAACTGTGAAATTCCTTTATTAGCATGACCGTGCTTCCTCTCTCTCCTCCAGCACTTCTCCCTCAGTTGCCTCAGGGAATCCTTTGGCGCTCACATTCTAAATCTACCAGAGGATTCCATATTCCGCAGAAGCCAAGACACAACACTGATCCAAGATGGATTGGTAAATAAAAGAAAAGGGTAGAGCCAAAGCAGTATTTTAAGACGTGGGTTGGGGAAGCAACAAGGACAATGGGGGTGGAAGCAACACGAAGCACACGGTTTGGGGGAAGGATCACAGAGGAGAGGGAAGGAAGCAACACAGAGGGTGGCAAGAGAAGTACAAATCACTCCAGAGAGAGCAATATGGACTGCATGTGAACAGATGCACACTGGCAATAGAAAGAGCAACGTGGCGCTGGGAAATGCAAACGGGCGAGAAAGCAATGTGGATTAGAAGCACACAGGGGCAAGCAAACATGGGGGTGTAGGGGAGAAGCACATGGGTGAAAGCAACATTGTAAGAAATTGTGTTACTGGTTGGGAGGGGTGAAACCCTACTCAAGCAGCAACCACAATCCTTGTCAGGGTGTAGTCACAAGAAAATCCCAAATTAACCTGTGTTATACCCTATGGTAGCTTGGCATAGAGAAGCCATGCTTAAATTAAAGGCAATATGTAAAGCATTTATGCAGTACTTCAAACAGTAATAAAGTGAAAACACCACATTAGAAACATAGAGAAGGTTTTAATAAATAAAACAAGATCAAAACAACAGAAATCCAACCGGTAGAACTGGAGACATGCAGTTGTAAAGACTGCAGTGAATATAGAGCCAAAAAGCACAATGCTCAAACTGTGATTATCTAGTTGCGCCAGACCGGGACAAAGTCAGAAGTTTAGGCCTACAGCGATCGAGTGCATGCCAGCTACAGGGACCCAGTTAGGCTCACTGAACAAGAGTACCTTATATCCGTGTTGTGGAGCAATTCGAAGCCTTTGCATTGAGTTACCCTGGCCGGAGTCAAGAAACCATCGATATGGAGCTTGCAAAGCAAGGTCTTACGCCAAGATGCTTTGTGCAGTGAAGTCAGGGACCGTTGACAGAAGCTTGCTATGCAAGTTCCTGCATCGTCATCAAGGAAGCTGCTGGGGCTTCGAAAGACTTGCAAAGCAATGCATCGGGCTGAGGTTGTGGTGCATTGCGCTGGGCCAGTGCTGGTGAAGATGCTGGGGCTTGTGAGGACTTGTGAGCGTACCAGGTTATCGGCGTCAGAATGCTTCGTGCTGGGTTGGGCTGGTGGAGCCGCTGAGGTGATGAGCAGTCCTTCATTATAGGTGTGAGGAAATGCGAGCTGCTGGGCCGGCTGTCATCGTGAAATGAGTTGCGCTGGATCAGGCTTGCGGAGCTATCAAGGCGATGCGCGGTCCTGCTTCAAAGACGCGCGGTGCAGAGTAGCCTGTTGTGTCCCTGTAGCTTGTAAACAGGAGATCAATTAACTGACCCTTGGAGATCTTGGAGTCCTGGGACACACAGGCAGGCTGGTTTCAGCAGGGCAGCTCAGAACAGAAGAATCCTGGTGCAGCAACTGCTGTCCTTGGGCAGCAGAGCAGTCCTTGGATAGCAAAGCTGGTCAGCAGGGCAGACTTCACAGCTTGGCATCCTTCTTCCTCGAAGAGTCCACCAGTCCAGAAATGATTTAAAGAGTTGGTGTCTGAGGTCCAATATTTACACTTGGTGCCATCTTTGAAGTGGGAGAAGCTTCTAGAGAAGGCCTTTTGAAGTGCACAGGTTTCCTGCCTCTTCTGGCTCCAGACTAAGCACAGGGGGTATACAGCCCTTTGTGCGAAGACAGGACACAGCCTGTTCAGGTGCAAGTGGGTCTGTTCCCAACTACGCCCTCCCATCCTTTCAGTGATGGCCCATCCAGGCATAACTAAGCTCTCTATTGCGTGTGGCTGCCTGGCAGTGAATAAACAAAGACCAACTGCCAACTACTCCTAGTCATGTGACCCAGAGACAGGCTGCAGGCACTAAATGGCTAACACAGGAAAATGGCAACTTTCTGAAAGAGGCAGTTTCAAAATTGTCATTTAAAATCCAACTTTACCATTAAAGAGGGTTTTTCATTACAATTTCAAAGACACCAAACATGAACCGATCACCTGTTCCTGTTTGGAATTTATCACTTGTCAAATGTAATAAGGGAACCCCAATGTTATCCTATGGGAGAGGTAGGCCTTGCAATACCAGGACCACAAAACTTAAAAGTGCATGTCCTACCTTTTCTCTTTGCATTGCATGGGCTCTGTAGGGCCTGCCCTAGGGGTGACCTATATATTAAAAGGCAAGATTTAGCCCTGGAAAAAGGTTTATTGTACAAGGTCAAGATGGCAGTTTAGCTGCACACACCCAGGCTGCAATGGCAGGCCTGAGGCAGATTTGTAAGGCTCTTTGAGTGGGTGGCAAAATAGGAGCCACAGGCCCCCTAGTAGCATTTAATTTACAGGCCCTGGGTACCTGTATTACTTCATTACTATGGACTTAGAAATAAATTAAATATGCCATTTGGGGATAAGCCAAACGTACCATGTTTTAAGGAGTGAGCACAAGCACTTTAGCGCTGGTTAGTAGTGGTAAAGTGCACAGAGTACTAAGGCCAACAGAAACGAGATCAGAAAAATATGGAGGAGTAAGGCAAAAAGTTGGGAGGAAGACCATCCTAAGGCTGACAGGTCTAACAAACATGGGCTACAGTGGAGGGGCGAAGAGAAGTACTCGAGGGAGACTGCTGGAAACACATGTACTCTCATAGAGTGTTTAACCAAAAACAAAAAAGGAGTGTCTGAAAAATAAGCAATGAAAGGACACAAGTAATGAGGCCATGCTTCAGTAAAGGGATCAAACTCAAAGAGGAAGGAAAGCCCACACAACCAGTCTTTGAAGCAGGGTTGACTGCATTTGTAGGTTGCATTATTAAAAGCATGCCATGTAATGCAATGAACGTGTTTTTTTTCCCACTGCACGACCATTAAAATGTGCAAGGCAATCAATTATGAAGTTTATGTAAATGTAAACATGCTCAACTAGGAATTGCCCTAGGGTACACAGCAACACCCTACTATAGAGTTCCTTCTCAACGTTCTCAAATTGGTCTCCATGGGTAAGGCTGATCAGGTTGTTAGACAGCTATGAACAATGTCTAATTGTTTCTTAATATCTTTGATATGACTTTGCTTTGCTATATACCTTGATGCATACCTTCAGGCGAGAACAAGTTACTTGAAACATAAATATAGGCCACAACTTTCCATGACAACAACAATCGAGTAATGAGCAGAAAATCTTTGTTAAAGATGTAGTGTTTCTACAGGAATTGAGTGCCATGTTGAATGAATGGGTGGTAGGTTAGGGTATGGAGCATAAGGTGGTGGTGAGGGTGGTGGTGGTGAGGTAGTGGTGGTAAGGGTGGTGAGGGTGGTGGTGAAGAGGGTGGTGGTGAGAGTGGTAGTAGGTTGTAGTAGTAGTTAGGAGGTAGTGGTGGTTAGGCTGATAGTGGTTAGGGTGGTGGTGGTAGTAGTGTGGTAGGGGTGGTGGTGATAGGGTGGTGGTGGTGATGGTAGGGTAGCTGTATGGTGGTTGTTGTGTGATTGGTTGTAGGGTGACTGTGGTAGGATGGTGTGGTAGTAGTATGTGGTGTGGTGGTAGTAGGGTAGAGTGGTGGTGGTAGGGTGGTGGTTGTAGGGTAGTGTAGTGGTAGTTCCAGTGGTGGGGGTTAGGGTGGAGGTGGCAGGGTAGTAGTGGTGATGATAGTGGTGGTAGGGTGAGGGTGGTGAAGGTAGTGGTGGTGGTCAGGGTGGAGGTCATTGTGGTAGGGTGGTGGTTGGTGTAGGGTACAGTGGTGGTGGTTAGGGTAAGGTGGTGGTGGTTGTGGTTAGGGTCCTGGTGATGCCTAGGGTCGTTGTGGTGGTGGTTAGGGTGGTGGGCATGGTGGTGGTAGGGTGGTGGTGGTTAGGGTGGTGTTGGGGATGGTGGCAGAGTGGTGGGAGGCTAGTTAGAGTGGTGGTGGTTAGGGTGGTGGTGGTTATGGTGAAAGGGAGTTAGGGTATTGGTTAGGGTTGTGGTAGGGTGTTGGTGGTAGGGTGGTGTTGGTGAGGCTGGTGGTTAGGGTGGTGTTGGTTGGTGTGGTGTTTTGGGTGATGGTTATCATTGTGGTTAGGGTGGTGCTGGTTATGGTGGGGTGGTGGTGGTGGTGATTAGGGTGATGGTGGTAGGGCATGCTTTGGTGATGGTGGGTAGGGTAGTGTTATAATGGTGATGGTAGAGTGGTGGTATGCATACTGATCTGGGAGGGGGATGGGAGAACAACAAACAACAATCATAATGGGATAGAAGAAAGGAAAAATAAGCATTGGCAAAGCCAGTAGGTCTCACCTTTTTGACCTGTTAGCTTTGCCAATGCTGTTTGGGGGCTAGGGATTGCATGAGGGAAGCACACGAGGATGAAAACAGCAAAGATTGCAGGTGAAGGGAGGTTGCAAGGGTAAAGGCACACAAGAGAGGGAAATACCACATGGGGTGTTTTCTATGAAGGGCGTAAGCACATAAGGCAGAGATCAACAAGGAGCATGGGGGCGGAGGGGTTTGCAGAGTGAGAAGCACACGAAGAAGAGATCAACACAGAGTGCATGGAGTTTGAGAGGGAAGCATACGAGGGAGAGTGCAACGCCGGCATAGGGGAGTTTGCAGGTGGGGGAGCACACGAGGGAGTGTGACACTGAGTATGAGAAGGAGCGGGGTTTCAGGAAGGAAGCACACATGGAAGAGAGCAAAACAGAGCATAGGAGGTGGAAAAAGCACATATAGAGAGCAAAACTGAGTGTGGAGTGTTTTTCAAGTGGAGAAGCAATAGAGGGCTTGGCAGCCTGTAGGAAGGAAAACTGCTGCAAGCAAAGTGCCGACAACACGGCTAATAAGGCACATTGTAATTGAAAGTGCAAATTAGCTGGGGCGTCAAGGAGTTGGGGGTGGAGGGAACGAGAATGAAGATAGGAAGAGGAGGAAGGCGCAGAGCCAGTTAGAGGCCGGACTGGAGCCATTGGACAGAAATTAAGTTCCCCAGTGAGGAGAGGGGCTGGACAACGAGGGATCAGGTCTGCCAGCAGCTGTGAGATCGAGAAGTACACTTTCTCCCTAGCTGCCTGGCATGCGAAATGGAGAGCAGGAAGGGTAGAACACCTAATAAACAGCGCGGGTGGTGGGACGAGAGGGAGAGCATTATTGCTGGATTTGATGAGTTGTCAGTCAGGGCGGAGAGCGGAGATCAGCGCTTCAGATGGCGCCAGTCAGGATAGGAAGAGGTGTTCCCGGGTAGAGATTGGTGGACCAACACGTGGAGTGAGAGCAGCGATCACAAAACTATGACACTTCAAAAAATAACAAGTTGCGAGGGGTGGGAGGTGTTGTTGGGGGAAGGCACAGGGAGATTAAGTAAACTGGAAGCAGCACTGTGCAGGTGCCGAGTGGTGAGGAAACGGTGTAAAGAAAAAGTTGTGCAGTAAAAAAAAACATATGGCCACTAGAGAAAGGACCCATGTAGTAGGGCAGTCGCCAGGTTGGTATCAAAACAGACAACAAGGTGGGACAATGTCCATTGTTCACTAACTAAAGCAATGGGATTTGTAAAGGCAGACCAAGCAACCAATCAAAAAGTGGTGGGTGTGTTCAAAGCCCAGAGAAGGATTACATCATGCCTCGCAGAGCAGCGCATGCATGCTGCCTCTAGGCTTGACCTTAAACGTAGCACAAGTAGCGGGAGGACACTAATCAAAAAGCAACCAGTACTTGGTCTATGCTCAATAGAAGGGAGAAACGAACGAAGAGAAAGTGAACCTGTCACACACTGGTCAATCACGAGACAGTAAATAAGACAAGGAAGCAAATGAATGATAAGCAATGGGCGGGCTCCAAGCCTTTTTTAGTTCACAAAATGCATGCGCTGTCTCAGGTGAGACCTAAAAATGGCCCACACCCAGACCTGTCCGATCAACCCTTCAGTTACTGTCTAATTGCCTTATAGGCCTGTCCAACCCTGACCAGGGATGGCTCACTCCAAGTGAGACAGTTCTATCTCAATTCGAGTGAGACATTGTGATGAACAGTGCACCTAATTATTGCACCTCATTCACAGGCACATTTCTACACCTACATTTTCCTTTGAATACAGTCTCAAAATTGATTATGGAGTGCATCTATTTTATTTGCAGAACAGGATCCATACTATGAACAATGTGTGCCTGTGTAAATATTGGTTTGCGTACCTACATTCGCTCAACTGCATCTGTGTATCTGTGATTTATATGCCTCAGTTTATGCATATGCCCTCTGATGGGATTAGCAGAGATGCTCATGTTACATTTTTTAACAGTCAGTGCAGAGTTTAGAAAGTTATTACTGACTATGCAGCAAAACATGATGTCTTGATCTTGTTTACATATTCTTAGAAACAACTTCATAAAATGTGTTCTGACTGACAAGCTTGTCAGAAGTCTTTGTGGGGTCAGCGTCACAAACCATGCAGGGCTCCATAAGAGCTCCTTTGACAACAGAAACAATGGGTAAGGAAACGTCTGATGGTCGCTCCAATATGCTTAATTCGCCTAGCGGCTGCTGCCATAACTGCCTTATTTGAATAGATCACAAAAGCAGGCTTGCCTGTTTGTATTATGTACAAATAGACTATGCAGCAGTACTATGGTTCCTAGAAAAGAGCGAGCCTGGGGAACAAAGTCCCACCTACCCTCCCTCCCTTATATGGTCCTGCTAAATGATGAAAAATGCAATTTGTGTATCTGGTCTAATCACACACGCAGCTGCACCTTGTTCATAATACAGCCTCTGCGCCTGAACCAGAGGGTGGAGTATGGTATTTACTCCATCAGGGCGACAAATTAAAATACTCCGTCGCCCTCACAGAGTAGTACCCAAACACTGCATTTAGAGATGTTCACCAGCCCTGCGGACATCTCTAGTCCCTACCAAGAACTACAGTCAGGGCGGTTCCTGCCAATGTGTTAACAGTTTGACGGACAGCTTCGTCAAACATAATGGCCGCCCGTCAAAATTTTAACAAGCTTTTTCTTTTTTAAACACTAACTGTCCAATAAAATAATGATACAATAACAAATAGGAATACTGGAAAATCAGCACAAGAACACATAGAAACCTGACTAAAGAAGCTCTCAGAACCTCTCTGTAATCTAAATGTTAGTTAAGAATTCAACAAAGTAGTCAATTACTACAATGTTATCATCCAGTGGGCGGATAACAATGTAGCAACAAGATGGCTATGGTCCAAAGCCTCAGTCGACTTGCTGGTCCACTCATAAAAATAACTAATTTCGCCATGATCTGAGGAACCGTTGCAGACGTCTTCAAAACAAGCATTTGCAATGCAATCGGTCTCGCCTTTGGGACCTTATATGTATTTAGCTATGCAGCACATTAGCCTGGGTGCTGAAACATGTACTGTTCTTTAACATGGAGGGAAAGTAAGCACCAAACTGCGTGGCACGCCATGAATGGGAACACAGAGAGAAATATTGCCTTTCAGCAGGAAATGGTATAGTCCAAAGCTCTGTTTTTAATATAAAATCAGGGCCTTCAGTGGTCATATTACTGCAAATACAAGATTTGAAAAAAAAATTGTCTATGGGTGCTCGTGGAAGACAATTTCTATGGACTGGAATCTAGAGAATGCTAAAGTGATTCTGGTATTTTACTGACCTCAGCTGGTCTTTTTATATCAAGAAAGTTAAATAGAGGCAGTTGCCAGAAAAATTTAAAAAAAAGAAAGTCTCTCAGCAGAAAACCATTCTGGTATTTTACTGACCTCTGCTGGTCGTTTTCTATCAAGACAGTTAAATAGAGGCATTTGAAAAGAAAAAAAAAGTCCCTAAGCGGAAGCAGACAAGTCCTAGGGCTGATCTCCAGACCCCACAAAGTAAGTACACATAGAAGTATATAATAAGTATATACTAAAGTGTATACAAGAGATCTCGAATGCTCGACCTAAAAAGGAAGTGCATTTAAAAAAAAAATAATATGTATTAGTGTATTTGGGGATTATGAGTCTGATATTGAAAGTGTTGCTACTGCAAACCCTGCAATTATAAAATCACAAGGTCATTTGACTGCAAAGATGTTTTGAAAGCTACAATGTATGAACGAAAGATAAGAGGTATGAAAGAGGTGTCGCAATGGAATGATTCAGAGCTTTGACGCCACCACGGCGAAGTTGTCCTGGTGGGCCACCTTCCCATTGAAGACTCATATATTGGACACCCTAAGAACAGGTAGTAGACCAATGCCTGCTTTGCCAATGCCTGCTTCACCGTGTTACTAAGCAATAAACATAAAAAAATCCCTTTTAATGGACAAGGCACGACTATTATTCATGAGGCAGATAGTTTGCAACCTACCTGAGAATGTACTATTTGCAATGTGATGTAGTAGTACATAGGTTATTGGGACTCTTAACCTCAGCCCTTCCAGCCACAAACAGGGTAGAGGCTCCAGGATTTTCTCATAGATGTACAAACTTTAATAATCATTCACCTTGCGTCATGCACAGAACTGCAATAAATACTGTGAAAGTACATCCTCCAGTTACTGATGACTGCTCCCAACGCTGTTCCATTTTGAGCACACTATTTTGAGCGCCTCTGCTCACTGGCTGGAACAAGCAAGAAAAGTATACAAAAATGTCCAACAGCTGCCTGTATCTGGTCAGTTAGTTTTTCTCCCACATATCAAGCACACTATGATAAAAGACGCAGGACTACTGCTGGGACGATGCAAAAGTGTCTTACTGGAGCAACAGAGAAGTCTCAATTTCAACATTAGACTTGGGGTCACAAAGATAAAGTATCCTAAAAAGAGGAACTTTAAAGCCCTGATGACACATTTATAGATGCAGATACCGATTTCCACCAAGACCTCACATCTTAGAATGCCTTAATGTACAAAACTGATAGGGTTTGAATACAAATATTAAAAAGACATGAATAAACAGGCCGTTTCATGTGCCCAATAAATCCAGAAAAAAGTGTTAGGCTCACACTGTGCGGTTGGATAACAAACCAGAGGAAATAAA
This sequence comes from Calotriton arnoldi, assembly GCA_963921515.1. NCBI lineage: Eukaryota > Metazoa > Chordata > Amphibia > Caudata > Salamandridae > Calotriton > Calotriton arnoldi. The sequence continues at coordinate 1,414,629 of CAWUFW010001510.1, forward strand.
GGGGTTTCCGCGTGATGGTTAGGATAAGAATGTCATCTAATAGAAAACAAACGTAAAATATTTCAGTAGATGTTAGCCAGCAAAACACTGAGGGGCATATTATCAACGGCCAGCGATAATTATCGCTGGCCGTGCTTAGCGATAATTTTGTTATCGCAGGCTCTCTCTGGAATTTATCGCCCTGGTAGCGAGTTATTAACAACGCGTTTCTCCAGGGCGATAAAAATTCCAGAGATAGCGAGGTTATCGCCTTTTGCAGGGAACATCGCTGGTTTTCCAGCGATGTTCCCTGCAAAACGGCGATAACCTTGCTGATACGACCCACAGGGTCTTATCAGCATAACCCACCCCAATGTTAGGGATAGGTAAGTCTGCATTTTAGCAGACGTTAGTTTTGGAGAAAACAGCGGTTTTCTCAAAAACTAACGTATGCTAAAATGTTAGGGCAGTCTTGTAAATATCGCAATGTGAACATCAGCGATATTTGCAAGGTAGTCCATCCGGAGTACGCTTCACTTTGCATCTCATTAGAGATGCAAAGGGAGGCGTTAGAAAGGGTGCTAACATGCGATTATGCATGTTAGCACCCTCTTGTAAATAGGGCGATAGTTTTATCTCCGCTTTTTTGGCTTTTTAAGCCAAAAAAGCGGAGATAAAGCCCTTGTAAATATGCCCCTGATTGTTTTATAATGTTGATAGGTATCAATCACATCAGTATCCAAAAATAGGCTTATGGGGATATATTTTCAACATTGACTGATCCACTTCCAAGACGGCCTATTATTTAAGGCAAGCTAGTAGCAGCAAACTTGAGATTGTGAGGCATGTTTAATAAATGGACTTTAAAACAACCAAATCACTAAAGCACACAAAGGAATAACAATGTTTTTATTCTTGCTCTCACATACCAGTAATTAACATTAAACCGTTTTTAATTTCAAATATCAGTAGGAAACCCCTTGAGCTACGAATACGGAAACAAAACACGTTTTGAAAACGGATCTGTTCATCAATAATTCACAAAACGCCCCATGCAGCAATCGCACCATGAGCTGAAGGAAGACATATACAACCGTGATCATACTGGGGCTAGTTCCTCTGCCATAACGACAATATACATAAGAAAATGTGACCTGTCAAACCATTGCAGAGATAATAAAGACGACACTCGAGTTAAAAAAAAAACAGACCCACCAATCTCATGGTGCATAGTGTGCACCAAACGGATGTTGACTGATGAAGAAAATGGAACCCAAAATGTACCTTGGCCATCCGCTACATGTCGATTGCTTTAAATAAATATAACTGCATCTAGACCCGTAAAGTTTAATGGTATGCTTACATGTTTAACTTCATGGCATCATCTTTCTGTCGGAATCCAGTCTTATCATTATGTAATACTTCTCAAACATTACGAAAAACACACCAAGCAGTAAGGACGCCTCCTCCGGTTCCACTGCATGAAACTCGCTTCTAAATACAAACGCAGAAGTGGCTTCGCTGAAAAGAACATATTAGTAGAGGAACATTTGCCAGGCGTTTGTACCACCTTTGTTACGTTGCCCAAATTGAATAATAACCTCATGCAAATCTATTATTTAGTACACAAGTACGACGCCAGTATACATGATTCCCGAGGAGTTCATTTGAAAACGTTAACACTGGAATTCAAAAGCACAGTATGTGCTCAATATAGGTTCGGTGATGAAACATTGGGATGTAAAAAAATTGCCCTATAATTAATTTAAAAGGTAACGTACAGAAAGGGTATGCAACAAAACCACGATGGTTAGACATCCCACAATGTATGGACAACTTTGTATGGGTTTGACTGAGTGCAGACCCACGTAGACAACCCACTGGGGACCCCTAGAACCTCAGGCAGCCTAGGCCACATAAATGCCATGCCATTCAATTTTGAACGGCTTTTATGAAAACCCCTTGCATGGTAAGATGGTTTTATGTAGAGCTTGATACCGCACTCCTGCCGTTTCTAATTAAACGTACGTTATTATTATCCTATTTAATAGCACTCAATAACTTACTCCGGAAGGATTGCAAACTAAGCCGACCAAGCTTGGGGTATGAACTGGTGACCAGCGGAAAATAGCCAAGTCAGAAACGCTCTGACACCTTCGAGTAAAGTCCGCGCTTTATAAAAACGCATTAAATAAAATAAATAAACGAGCATTTAGCGAAGTGAAGCCTACCGACGATGTTGCCACCGCGAGGACTAGCATGCCGTACTGACAGCAGGAAAGCCTAACGCGCCCCGCCTCTCGAACTCTACTCCAGGACAAACAGGCACCGCCTACCCTTAGCCCTCCTGTGCCCGAATGGGAAGGAGCGTGACAAAGGTACTTTAGGGAAGTGCAGTTATCCGCCGAAATATGCAGCCATATTGGAACTGCTAATTGTTCATGGGAATATATCTAAACACGTGGAATCTTTGCAGTCTATTAAACAATACAGTTTTAAGTATTAAAAAGTTTAAATTTCACTTTAATCTGAAGAAAAATTGCTTATGTTAACGCTCTAAATTAAGTTTACGTTAAGTATACGAATGTCGCTTGATTTGTGCTATGCGTGTGAATACAAACTATATTTATGTTGCCCGTTTGTCTCCTACAGTAACGATAACGATCAAGGCTGATCATCCTGGACCTTGTGTATCACGTTTATTGAATAGTAGGGAATCCAGCGTGGCGCACGGCTGCGCGTTCTCTCTGAAACTCAGCAGCTGTTATATGAGCAGTACGTAAAGCCTGTGATTCTAAAACGGGCACGCGCTAGCCATGCAACGGGAGTGGGGGGTCGGGAGAGAAGGCAGGGGCAGCGGGAGGGGTGGCACTCGAACAAAGTAGTCCTCAGAAAACACACAGTAAAGGGGCCAATAGCCATGGAAGGAGACATGGCTGTCATAAGGCGGGACTAGCAGCCTCTAAACCAATCGGAAGGCAGCATTTAAAAAGGACAAAGCCACAAGCCAATGAAAAAGTGGGCGAGGGAGTGGGCGGGGCTTCCCTCACCTATAGTGTATACTGCATGCCTCGCAAAGCGATGGCAGCACATTCGTGCTGCAACGCTAGGCGAGACCTAAAAAGGTATTTGCTTCACTAAACGAAACCAAATCTGGAGCTATAAATTCTAGGCAATTATTGTCCCATTTCAATAGCTCTCTGCGTGGAAAATAGAATAAAATGTGACTAGCCAACTTGCTAAACACTTAGCAAAGGAATCTCTTATAGCTCCGCGGAAATTTATTTTTCAAAATCTGCCAAAGGATATGACAGTTCTTTTCAGTGTCAATCACCTCCATCTAGAACCCCTAACCATAATACTAAGGGAACCCGCCTGTTAAGGGTATTCAGGAAACAACACAACACTGTTATGCTACAGCAGCAACTCAAAAGAAATGACTCATTTTCACATGGTGATGTCCCATCCATATCAACTATCCACTTGCTCTCCCTATCTTAATATGAAATCAGTGCAGCTATTTCCACGAATATTTCCTACAATGGAGAGATTTTGAACAGAAAACTACACGAGTGAGTAGCTGTAGGAAAAGCAGGAAACTCTTGGAACTAAGGGTAGGCTAATAATCGGGAAATCCACAAGACTCTGTTTGCGGAATAAAACCTTCACACATGCCTAGTTACACGCCTGGTTGGCAAACAGTTATCCCGCCAGAAGGAATTGAAATTCAGTTCTCATCAATAACCAACTGGGGAAAATAAAACAGAGACAAGATTTGTGGGCATGTCACTACCAAACCATTCCTTTCAGAAATAAGCCGCAGTAATCAACCTATACAAATATTGTGTTACCTAAATCAAAAAGAGATAGTCAATTATATAATATGGTTTCTTTGATTTTGTTGGTCAAATAAATACAATCCCTTTCTCCCAGGATCTGAGAAAGAGAGTGAGTGCTCACACCACCTGGACACTGTGTAAGTCTGGGAGAATTCCTGAATGATGATTCAGTAGTGATATACGCATGAGGCAATGAGAAGGCAACACACATGCAATAATCTACTGGCTCTCTAGCTAAAGATAAACCCATTATTGCTAGACTGTTTACTGCTGGTGAGGGAAGAACCTGTTAAGTGATCTGCCCAAAAAAGTGGTCGAGAAATAGTCTCCTGTTCTTTAAAAATGCACCCTGGGAGGATACACCACTGAAAGAGTGACTGTACAGGTCAGACTGGTTTCTTCTCATCATCATCATTTAACATGCTTTGGTGAGATCAATTTCCAACAAGAACACTCATGTAATTTAAAGAAGTGTGACCATATAGTGCAACCTGATTCATAAAGTTTAATAATACTGAGTTAGGGCCTGATTTAGACTTTGGCAGAGACAGTACTCTAATGGAGTACCTTCCCCGCCAAAGCAAAGTTCTGCCTGCCTCATTTAGAGTCAGGCAGAACTTCTGTATGTAGATGGCGGAGCCTACTTTGTCTCCACCACATACATACACTTCCAACAGCCAGAATGAGAAAGGGCTGTCAGCAGTTTTGGTATGCGTTCACCCTCTCTATTTAGAGTGGGCAAACACATGGCCAGTTTGCACTGTCAGGTGGTAAAGGACAGTGAAAACTACAAAATGACCACCACACTATGGGAGAATGCTCCCATGGTGAGATGATCATTGTTTTTTTCTTTATTTTTAAGAACAAAATCCTGCTTTGGGATTTTGTTTTTGAGATTAAAATAAAAGTTGAAAGTTTGCTGAACGGCTTCATCTTTTTGACGGAGCAGGCCATCATACTTTCAATGCGTTTACAGGAACTTCCATTATGCCATTCATATGGTGGCTCCTGAAAATCAAAGAGATTTCCGCTGGGCCTGGGGATATCTCTAAATTTGGCAGATGGAGTACCCACACAATAGTGGTAGTAAAGTGGGAGCCACAGCGACAGTACTTAATCCATCCGGCAAAGTCAAAATCAGTCCCAGAGTAATATTAGAGTGTTAAAAAATACCTGACAAGTGAAGAAAACATTATGATGGGCACAACCATGTCACAGAGAGCTAATGTCCAAGTATATGCATAGGGAAACTTGAAATGACCTGAAAGTAATTCAGTGCAGAAAACCCAGTTCTGCATCAACAGATATCCAAATCTGGAATAATGTATTTCATTTTATTTGCATCCTAGTTACTCAGGCCTGTATTAACAAATATTTTTGTGGTCATTAATTGCCTTTAGGATGCATAAACCTGGGGTTAAGGTCACATATTACAAATCCGATAGTGGAATATCCATTACAGTAAATATTTTAGGGCTAGAGGTGTAAACCTAGATATTCCCCATACAAAAGAAAGGGTTACCATTCAGAAAGTGGTGACTATCCATAAAGCCACAACCCATTTGCTGTAGTGCTCCAAACTTTAGGAGTAAGGTGATTATTTAGACCTCTGATGTGGTCACAGGTACAAAAATCAAAAACGTTACGTGATACTAGGGAATTTATAAACTCGGACTGTTGCATATCCTTTGTATGATGATCTTTTCATTGGTTGCTGGCGGCAGCCAGAGTAAATTTCAAGATTCTGTCTTTTACATAAAGCTTTTTTAACAATCTCCCAGAGTACCTTGCCTGTAATGTCAATAGCTACCAACCATCTAGCGTCCTCTGGCCTTCTATAAGAAACTTACTTTGTATTGCGACATTCAACCTCAAAACAAAATGTGGCAGAATATGGGGAGCCCAGTTGGGGAATTCCCACCCCATTAACTTTCAAGTTGAAACAAAACATCTTACCTTCAGGAAATCTCTCCAGAATTTCCTTTTCGATGATTGAGATGTGCAGTAAGATTCTGGTAAGCAGGAGAGTAGTGCCAAGGGATGGTTTAGCCCATACAGTGTGCTGACCAGTTTACTCACTCACTCACTTGCTCTCAGTGAGAGGTTAGTCACTGCCTTTCTCATTGGAATTCTGACTTACGTAACAAGGACCATAATACACAAGACCTGATTATGAAAGAACACTATGGGGCCGATTCCGATTCGGGCCGGAAATCTCTCTGACCGAGCCGGACCCGGAGAGATTTCCGACCGAATCGGACCCTAGCAGTCCGACCGAATGAGTACGATGCGCACGTATGCTATCGGACTCGATTCGGTCGGACTCCCATTGAAGTCAATGGGAGCCAGTCGTACGACGCGTACACGGGCTCCCATTGACTCAATGGGCACGACAGCGAACAAGGGCGCCCCTACAGCGTGTTCGCATCGATGCGGGTCGCGCCGTACATGCACCGTGTAGGGGGACCCATGGGTCCCCTGTGTGCGACTCGCACGCCACGCCTCAGGGGGTCCGACACGGACCCCCAAAGTGCGGCTCCGACAGCTCCTTGGAGCCGGGCTGCGCGAGTCGGTCGGAGCGGTCGAGGTGCGCATCGTACTTACCCGGCCGGGAAACGTCTCCATTGCGAGGTGCGCGTCGTCCCCGTGCGAGTCGGTCGGAGCGGTCGGGTCCTGCGAACGAGTCGGTCGGAGATTTCGTGAGCGCACGCATCGTACCCGCTCGCCCGGACGCACGTACGACTCGGTCGGGAAATAGGGCTCCGAATCGGATCCGGTTAAGCCGAATCCGATTCGGTGCCCTACCGGCCGAGATCGGAATCGGCCCCTAAATTTTTTTAAGTACACCAGGGGCAGTCTGACACTTTCTCTGCCCAGGAGCTGGCTTCGTCAAAATGCCAGTCATACCTGGTTTCTAGTGTTCAATTTTAAATTGCTTGTCAATACACCAAATAACATCTCATCTTATGAGAAAAACCAGGAACAAAGTGTGAGAGGTCAGAAAGAACCTCACGTAAGCATCACCAAGGAAGCTACTGGTTGGTACTCACCAGTTGGCTCATGCTATCATCATTGATAACTTTCATGACTGTGAGGAAAGAAAAGCAGTGCCCTAATTTTGGAGGTGAAGAAAAGAATAAAGTGGAAAAGAATGCACTATAAATGCTTGTGTCATTCTTCGCCAACTGGACCCCGTAGTGAGAAAGAAGAAAATTGCTTCTCCAAGCTAAAATTAGTTGTGACTCACTTGCAGGTATACATACTTTATTGATCGCCGTGAGCACACTCAGATTAAAAGAACGACATGTGTTAGACCATTTCAGTTAGGAAAGGCCGACATGTTTCATTGCCAATTATTTGCAGCAATTTCATCAGGGCTTGGGGACCAGTCTCCACCTCACTGGTACTTCAAGCATAGCCAGGTGGTTGCTAACAGAGTTCATACCAGCAACACACCATCGGGGGAGCGCACACAGCTTTTAGCCACGCATCCCCCGCACAGAGTAGCAGTCGCCGCTCATCAACCGCACTTGGGAATGTCTCTGTCTTGCACTCGTTCCGGAATGATATAGTGTTCTTTCATAATCAGGTCTTGTGTATTATGGCTTAGTGAGTGGAGGGCGACCTGGTTATTATTTTCCCTCTTTTGCTCCTTTTTGTTGATGATTACGTAACAAGGACCCTTATCTTTTTTCTCCTCAGTCAATAATCTAGAATTTCACAACATCTCTTGACTAATGCTACTTTTTGTTATTATTTTACCTTTGGAGATAGTTATTTTCATTTCTGTCGTGCTTCTAGTTGAAAACGTGTTTGTTTTTGCAAGGCATTTTATCTCATTGACCATGTTTAATGCAGTGTGGATTAAGTAAGTAGATTTACATACTCTTTTATGTGTTGTCTTTCATTTTTTGTGAGGTAGTAATATAACCTTAGATGTTAGCGAGCAACAACAGAAATAGGGTTATTCTAAAGTCATGTGCCAAGATAAAGGATCAAGATAAATGGAAGGGTGTTGACATGGTACTTGTAAGAAAGTTGATTATTATTTGGGGTTGGTGGTCTCATACCTCAAGAAATAATAACACTAACTTGTCAGGCTAAACCCCAAAGTCACTAAATGAACCCGAGCTCAACTCCTTAGTAGCTATGGCACAGAACATAAAGGCTTAACTCCTATTTAGCAAGGGTAAAGTGCACAGAGTTCTAAGTTCAGCAAAACAGCAAACAGATAGGGCAAACATTGTGGGGAGATGGCCGTTTCCTATTATACTAAATATGCAAGCCCAAAACCACAGTAGTTTCTTATAGTAATGCATGTGCTCAAATGTATAAAATGCATGCAGGAACGTCCTGGTGTATACTGATATGATGGCATAACATCTAATAGACCAGGCAGCCAGTGTAATAAAGAGAAATTATGTAAATATCCCTGTCAGCTATAGTATTATACAGATATTATTGCTAAAGTCCAATGTGGATAGACATGAATCTAAGAACTTATAGAAAGAGACAGATGAATTTCAGGACTATATAGTCCTTTTATCTATCTTTTTCATGGAGTAATACATTACATATTTTACATTTAGTTTATACATTTTCTAATCATATGGGAACCACCTTGAATTTGGTGTAACTGTAAGGAAACCACTTCTATAAGTCTTTTTGTGAATCACTCTTAGGTTTAACACCACACATTATTCGAAGAAGCGCAACGTTAGCAAAATATAACAGTAATTTCAAGATTTGCAAGCAATAAATTTTGTAAAAAATGACATAAAAATTGCAGGTCTGGATATAGGATCCGGGTGTGTGTCATCTGATTTTGTGCTTACTTCCTAGACATGCACAATTGTTTACTGTGTGTTTTTATGTTTTCTCTTTGAAAATCCATAAACTTTGATTTTTGAAACAAATTGCATAAAAGTAGAAAAAAAATTGTAAGCAAAGGCATTACGTTAGATTGGTCCTACAAAATATTTGTAATGACCATTTATACTTTGGGGCGGAAAGGGAGAATAACAGGAAGAGGCAGGAGCTGCCCAAGCATACTGCAATGCACACCCACAAAATCATAACTTTGTAGGTATTCACAAACATTTTTCAGGTTGTTTATTAACCTGAGATGCATGTTAGACTATTCTGCCCAAAAAGATGGTAGTGCATTTATGCCCAGGGTGAACAATAAATAGGAACAACCTGATTTTTTAACAGGGCGTGGGAAAAGATTTATGCCACAGTAAATATATATTTTCTGCAGAGAAAAAAACAAAACAAGAAATACCCCAACATCTTGCAGTGAAATGTCCATCCTGCAGAAGTTCTACTTGAATATAGACAAAGAAACAAAACTATTCTTTTTCTGTGGCTTAGGTTGGTCCCATGGTAATCTCTTGGTATCATTGAAGTAAACGTATGACGCAGAGAGTTCCAGCTTTTCAAAATCTTTCCTACCATTTTGGCCACCTCTTAATGACTCAGGGAACAAACCACAAAGTCCAATATAACCTTCCACCTAAGATATTCATTTTTTCGAACTTTTTAAACGCTTCACAAAAATCCCCAGGGACACCAATGGAAATCTTTGTAAATGGGAGGTTTGCACACATCCTGCCCTTTAAGTTAGAAATGGGGGTCTCTAGTTGTCAGTGGTATACACCCTGTCCAAGTAGGGACCCTTCCTTCTAGTCAGGGTAAGGAAATTACACACCCAAGGTGATCACCCCTTTGGTAGCTTGGCACAAACAGTCAGGCCTATATCACAGACAAAGTGTAAAGCATTTGTACATAACACACAGTGTCACAGTGAAAACAATACAAATGGACACCACACCAGTTTAGAAAAATAAAGTATCTTTATCTAAACCAAACAAGACCAAAACAACACAAATCCAACATACACAATATAAAATATGACTTTTAAAAGGTTTTAGCAATTCTGTCCACAGAAAACTATGGATGGGGTGATTTTACACAAAGTACCTTCAGATGCGTCAAAATTCACAAGGCAAAACAGCTGCAGAGGAGGTAAGCGTTGAAAAACACAGCGTTGCGTCGGTTCCTGAGTCCTTGGGGAGGCGATGCGTCAGTTCTGCTGCATGAAGGAGAAGTGTTGCGTCGAATTAGGACTATAGGGGGAAGAGAGGCATTGATTCCAAGATGGTTCTAGTCTGCAGGTGACTTTCAGCACAAGTACAATGCATGGAAATCCAGACGCGCTGGAGGTCGATGTGGCAGTGGCAAACAAGTGCTGCGTCGATTTATTCATTAGAGTTAATGGGGTGACCCTATGTTCCTCAGAACCTGGGTATTTGCGATATAAGTAAAAAGTTGGTTGTGTCGGGTAATACAATTGGTTTGATCTGTGTACTCTATACAGAAAGGGATATCTCTATATATTCACCATAAATATAAAGCAATTTCGAACAAGGCAATAGAACCTTTAAGATAGAAACACACCAGAAGAAGATTTTGCAAAAAAAGGCGTTTGTTTACTTTTCACTTATTTCCAAATAAATTGGATATGGCTGTCACAACTACGGCAATACAATCGCGAATATAGTGAAAATGAGTGACATAAAGTGACAAGTGAAATCAGTGGTGCACTATATACATGGCATACAAAAGTGTGGTTTGATTCAAGATTTTTGTCCTGTCCTTAGTTTTTAACATGAATACAAGACACAATAATGATTTCAAAGTAGGGTCAAGGAGACCGTATGGACAAGTATAGTAATAACGTCGACGTTTCGACCCTGGAGAAAGCGCAGATTGATATGCGTCAAAGACGGGTCTTCCTCAGGACTGTAAAAGGACGGAGCAGACAGCCTATAAAGATTTCTTCAGCGGCGGTCCAACGATGCGTACAGGAGGGCCTGCGTCGGAGTCATCGCGGTGGTCTCAGACATCGGAGACTGGTGCGCTGAACTTAGGCTGCGGCGGTTTCTTCGGCCACTGACAGGCGCTGTGTCGATTTCTTCAGTCGCACAGTGGCAGTTTGTGGAAATTTCTCCCACGCTGCGGTGCTGCGTTTGAAAAACAGGCGCTAGAAGGGCGATGCATTGATTTTTATGGTTTCTTGATGCTTTTTGCAGCAGGAACACCCTCCAAGGGCCCAGAACTGGAATTGGCATCACAAGGCAAGTTAGAACTCCCAGCAGTGGAGTTCAAAGATGCTGCATGTGAAGTCTTTGTGTCCCTGAGACTTCTTAACAGGAGGCATGCTCTACATCAAGCCCTTGGAGAAACTTCACTAACAGGATAGACAGCAAAGTCCAGTACTTTGTCCTCTGCAAAGCAGAAACAGCAACTGCAGGCCAACCCAGCAAAGCAACACACTGCAAAGGGGCAGTACTCCTCCTCACAGCTCTTCAGCTCTTCTCCTTGGCAGAGGTTCATTTTGATCCAGAAGTGTTCTAAAAGTCAGGGGTTTTAGGTCCAATACTTATACCCCTTTTGGCCTTTGAAGTTGGCATACTTCAAAACAAAGTCTTTGTTGTTTACAAGTTCCTTCCTTGCCCAGCCTTGGATCCGGACACACTCCCGGGGGCGGAGACAGCATTGTGAGAGGACAGGAACAACCCTATTCAGGTGTCAGTGACAACTCCTCCCACCACTTTAGCTCAAGAAGACCAATCAGCATAGTGATGGGCCATCCGGATATGGAGGACACCCCACAACTCCCTTTGTGTGGCTGTCTAGAGCGAATGCACAAACAGCCCCTGCCAGTCTAAACAAGACGATTCCACAGGCAGGAAGAGGCACAAGATGGTTAAACAAGGAAATGGCCACTTTCTAAAAGTTATATGAAACAACAGCGGTGATGCACTCTATATCCTAATAGTGAACCCAATGTACCAAAGAATCAAAATTTCTCACAATTGGTGTGCGCCTTCTGAGGTGGTTCCACCCTACCACCTGTTCAACATTGAAAAAACAATTCTAGGACACAAGTCTCAGACAGAGTGCGCACTACCTAATAAACTCAAAGTGAGTGTATCAACACAATGTTACCTACAAGAACGGGCGATTTGCACGAGGAATGGAGATTCTTAATCCCGGTGTCAAAGACTTTTTTTTTAAAAATCAAGAAGGGTGAAATTAAAGAACAGGAATTGATGTAAATCCTGGCCCCAAGAGGAGGTTTATTTTGAACTAAAACAAAGGATAGTACCTTTTGGATATCTCCAGCGGATGGTATATTTTCACAGACTGTGACAAGCCCGTTGTTGTGGGAGATATAAAGATATATATATATAATTTTTAAAGGATTTTTCATCCAGTGCAGTTTGGGACCTTTTGGCCATTATAAACTGGGAGAATTTCACTTCCCTATTACTCAGACCGCACGTTGAAATTACGATTGTTCAGTTCTGGATCACGTTTTCACATAAAGCCTGAAGAAGGTGGTTTGAACCAGATGATACCACTGAAACGCGTCGCTTCTTGGTCTTACTGTATATAAATTATGCATAGAATTGGAGTTTTTGTAATGTTGTAAATAATTATGTTTTTTAGGAATCACTGACACTAGCTTATAAATGGTGGTGCAGTGTGTTATAAATGTTTTTGCTGCACATTTTTAATAAGTCCTGATGAAATTGTATTTGATTTTATGAAGTTGATTGATTTTACTCTCTTTTTTATCTTTGTTAATCTATTGCAATTTGATTGATGAATAAACCATTCATATATGTGACTTCTGGCTACTGGTATATTCCTGTGTGTTGAGGGGTTTGAATGAAGTAGTGAGTGATAGTATGCTATGGTGGTTTCCCAAAGGGAATTCTTTTTAGACATAGTGTCTCTTGGTGTCCTGTCCCTTTGGTAAGTAGGACCACTCTCTATATTTTTTTGGATCAACACGTTAATCAAATATTTTTTAACATCAATAAAACTTGAAATTGACAAAATTATCCAATATGAGAGGAATCTTGCAATGTTCAACAGAAGAAGTAATTAGAATAACTGCATTCAACTGCGTATCTTCAACGTGTTTTATTCAAAGATGAAAGCTTCAACAAACACTCTTGTTGATCCGTAAGTCAAATAATACATTCTAACGTGGATATTCGTCACTCCCAATGCATTTCGGATGTACAATCACCCTTCGTCAGGGGAAATCTACAGATAAACATATATATAATAAAGCAACATCATTGACTGTTAACCAAACAGTATAACATAAATTTGCCTAAACAGCCGGAATGGTTAATGTGGTTACGACTCCTAAATGTGAAAATAACTTCACAATTAATCTAAAATTGCCACATCATGCGTATTTATCAGAAGTATAGCTCATATTATTGATTTACTGGTAAGCCTTTAAACTTTTTAGTCGTTTGCAGTTCAGTAATGTCTCGAGTGACAGTCAGGACGTTCATGTACGTTGTATATCTTCCATTTCTGTCTTGCGCAGGGTTTCGAGTTACGGGGCGGTTAATAGACGCCTATGGGTACGGGCTGTGGAGCCGACTAGAGTTTTGTTATATATTGCAGTGGAGGTACTTTTTGCATAATTTTCGTACAAGGATATATTATCACATTCATGGGTGATTCACACGTTATTTTTTTTGTTGCACAGCTGGACATGTCATTTCTGGACTCTCTCTGCTCTATCATACTCAATGCTACTTTCTCTAGAGCTATACTTCTGATATATACGCATGATGTGGCCGTTTTAGATTAATTGTGAAGTCCCTTTTAAAAGTGGCACTTTCAACACACAATTTAAAAACCAACTTCACTAAAAGATGTTTTTTAAATTCTGAACTCAGGGAGCCCAAACTCCAAATTTCTATCTCTTCCCAATTGAAAGTTACACTTGTAAGATGTTGCAAGGCAGCTCCAATGATAACCTATGGGAGAAACAGCCCTTGCAATAGTGAAACAGGAAATTGGCAGTATTTAACTATCAGGTCATGTAAACCACCCCAGCACATGTCCTATCTTTCACATACACTGCACCCTGCCCATGAGGCTACCTTGAGCCTACCTTAGGGGTGCCTTACATGTGGGAAAAGGGGAGGTTAGGGCCTGGCCTGTGGGTGCACTTGCCAAGTTGATGTGGCAGTTTAAAACTGTGCTCACAGACACTGCAATGGCAGGCCTGAGACAGGTTTACAGGGCTACTCATGTGGGTGGCACAGCTAGTGATGCAGGCCAACTAGTAACATTTGATTTACAGGCCCTGGGTATGCACAGTGCACTTTACTAGGGACTTACCAGTAAATAAAATATGTCAGTCATGGGTAACCTATCATAATCACAATTTACACAGAGAGCATATACACCTTAGCACTGATTAGCAGTGGTAAAGTGCCCAGATGTCCTATAGCCAACAAAAAGAGGGTCAGAAAAATAGGAGGCAAAAAGGTTTGGGGATAAACCTGCAAAAAGGGCCAGGTTCAACAGTAAATGATCCATTAATTATAAAAATAAAAAAACATCATTAACTAGTTTGGTCTTTAAACCTTTGTTGTTAACATTTAGGAGATACTTATCTGATAAATCACAGCTAGGTTTAGGAAAACTGCGTGCTGCTCCCTCAGGGCTCCTTTAAGGCTCGATGGGAAAGGCCAGCCTCCAATTTGCTCTGAGAAGGGGATTAGGAGACTCTCCCCAATACATTTGTGAAAACAAAATTATGAAACTGGTGCATTTTACAACACATTTTTCATTATATACTGCCTGTTTTTCACAACCCTCTTTCCCACTCACATGTCCGTTATTCTACACTCCTCCTTTTCCCCAATCCCTCACCTTCTTTCTCTAGCCATAAAATCTGTATGTATTTCTCCGCACTGCATCGCTTCTCTTCTGTTTCCCCTTCTTACTACCACATTTTCCTCCCCCCCCCCTGTTCTTTCTTCCATCTTCATCCTTCCCTCGCCTATGTCTCACCTCATCATCCTGTCAGTATGCCCCTCATTTTCTCTCTTGGTTTACTAACCTGTGAATCCTCTCTCCTCCTTCTCTGCAATCCTTACTCTGTCTTCATTTCTCCTTCCTTTTCCTGGTTTCCATCCCAGGCAAAAGTATCCATCTAAAAGCAACAATTCTTATATGTTTGAACAGATTCAATATCTGTGACAAATGGTCACACCCATTTTTTAATCAAATAAGAGCTCTATAACATCTCCTTCAATCAATCAAACTGGATTTGTATTGCGCGGCTTGTCACCCGTGAGGGTATCCAGGCGCTTGAGGAGCTGCTGCAGGGGGCTCAGTTGTACAGCCAGGTCTTGAGTCCTTTTCTGAATTCTAGTAGGGAGGATGTGGTCCGTAGGTGAAGTGGGAGTTTGTTCCAGGACTTCGCCATGAGGTAGTAGAAGAAGCAACCTCCACTGTTGCTGTGGAGGATGAAGGGGGTATGGGTGAGGCAGAGGGAGGCGGAGTGCAGGTGTCTGGAGGGTAGGTGCAAGTTCAGTCAGTGGTTGATGTACGCTGGTCCATGATTGTGGAGGGCTATGAAGGTGTGGATCAGCATCTTGAACTGGCATCTCTTCTTAATTGGGAGCCAGTGGAGATTTTTGAGATGGGGGTGATGTGGGCCCATTTGGGGAGGTCGAGGATGAGTCTGGCCGCTGAGTTCCGTATTGTTTGCAGTCTCTTTAGGAGGTGTGAGGCGGTTCCTACGTTAAGCGCGTTACCGTAGCCCAGTTGGCTGCTTACCAGGGCTTGTGTAATGGTGCGTCTGGTGTCAATGGGGACCTGAAAATTTTGCGGAGCATGCAAAGGGTGAGGAAGCAGGCGGATGATACTACGTTCATCTGACTTTTCATGGTAAGCTTACTGTCCGGGGTGATGCCAAGGTTGCGGGCGTGGTCGGTCGAAGTGGGTGAGGGTCCTAGCTCGGGAGGCCACCAGGCGTCGTTCCAAGGGAAGGCGTTGTTACCGGAGATCAGCACTTCTGTCCTGTCTGTGTTGAATTGTATATAATCCGTGGTCTCTTCTGCTAACTGTTTATCCTAATATATGAATCATTAATATAGAGTACTGTGCTCAATATTTTAAACTTGAGTGTCACTAAAAAGAATATAGATAGTTATAAAATGAAATAACCCTTCAGGATTATTGGAATCCATCACACACCGAAGTGAGCATTTATCATCATTTGGGTTCCCAGCCAACCTTCCATCTATCCTCTTGATCATCGAGGAATACTGGCTAGATTGTCTCCTTTCTTAGGTCTTTCAGAAGAAAAGGAGAACATAAAAGAAGGTTAGAGATTGTATCTGACCCCAGAATAATCTCCAGTAGAAAGAGTGCAGTGCAAGAAATAGAGTACGTGATTAAAATAGGATTTGCAAAAGAAAAGAACTTGATCTTCACACCAATATCTAATGCAATCCTAATTAAAACCAGTGAAAAAGAGGGGAATATTATAGCAGTTCAAACAAATTACTGCTTCAAAACGGTCGACATGTTTCAGCCAATTGGACATCCGGTCCACGGCTTTCTTCAGGACCTCACCATAAATTTATTTGCTACTGCATTGCTCCAAAAAGTGAGAAAATGAAAACATAGTTTATACATACATACAGGTTGGATTTGATACAACCTCTGATATCTTATACTGATCCTCTGTATCTACCAGATGTGTAGGACATCTGTAAAGCACAAAGGATAACATTAGTAGTGACAACATAATCAAATAATTCACATCACTAAGTCAGCTCATAGATCAAAAAATATATATATATCTAATATATAGACACAAATTCTCACCCGTAGAATACGAGGACTTGGCCTCACCTCACCCGGCACCAACTCCAGTCAGAGAGGCCCCGCTCTACCAGGCATAGACCCAGAACCCAAAATGAAAAAAAGGGGGGGGGGAAAGGTTTTATTTAGAACATGCTTGGTATATCGCCATATGTCATAGTCACATGGATCACATAATTTCTCTTACATTATATGTCTGAGCAAGTGTATCTTATAAGTATACACATTGAGTAAAAAAACATTATCGCTCAATGGCACGCTCAGGAAAGAACATATTGATGTGCAGCCATCATACACAATCTCACTCGTAACTGCGCTTTATACTGTCATATAGGGTGGACTTTCACAAAAAACTACACCTCTATAAATCAATACTAAATTGCATGGGGCCAATTTGAAACCCGTTTTAAATGATGTTAAAAATCTTCGCTGTTTTTTATCTAGCTGCCACTTTTGACACACAAGTGATCGCACATATTCCACTTCTGCTCGTATCTAAGGCAGGAACCGCTAAAACGGTAAAATCAAATTGCGTTTCTATTCGGGTCTATGGCAAATGCAATCGTCATGCATAGTTAACTACATATGCTTATACTAATTGAACCTTGCCCCTCTGTAACTTGCAAAAAATAATCTAACCAGAAATGACTGGACGGATAACTTCTGGTTAGATTATTTTTTATAGAGGTGGAGTTTTTTGTGAAAGTCCACCCTATATGACAGTATAAAGCGCAGTTACGAGTGAGATTGTGTATGATGGCTGCACATCAATATGTTCTTTCCTGAGCGTGCCATTGAGCGATAATGGTTTTTTTACTCAATGTGTATACTTATAAGATACACTTTCTCAGACATATAATGTAAGAGAAATTATGTGATCCATGTGACTATGACATATGGCGGTATACCAAGCATGTTCTAAATAAAACCTTCCCCCGCCCCTTTTTTCATTTTGGGTTCTGGGTCTATGCCTGGTAGAGCGGGGCCTCTCTGACTGGAGTTGGTGCCGGGTGAGGTGAGGCCAAGTCCTCGTATTCTACGGGTGAGAATTTGTGTCTATATATTAGATATATATATATTTTTTGATCTATGAGCTGACTTAGTGATGTGAATTATTTGATTATGTTGTCACTACTAATGTTATCCTTTGTGCTTTACAGATGTCCTACACATCTGGTAGATACAGAGGATCAGTATAAGATATCAGAGGTTGTATCAAATCCAACCTGTATGTATGTATAAACTATGTTTTCATTTTCTCACTTTTTGGAGCAATGCAGTAGCAAATAAATTTATGGTGAGGTCCTGAAGAAAGCCGTGGACCGGATGTCCAATTGGCTGAAACATGTCGACCGCTTTGAAGCAGTAATTTGTTTGAACTGCTATAATATTCCCCCTCTTTTTCACTGGTTTTAATTAGGATTGCATTAGATATTGGTGTGAAGATCAAGTTCTTTTTCTTTTGCAAATCCTATTTTAATCACGTACTCTATTTCTTGCACTGCACTCTTTCTACTGGAGATTATTCTGGGGTCAGATACAATCTCTAACCTTCTTTATGTTCTCCTTTTCTTCTGAAAGACCTAAGAAAGGAGACAATCTATCCAGTATTCCTCGATGATCAAGAGGATAGATGGAAGGTTGGCTGGGAACCCAAATGATGATAAATGCTCACTTCGGTGTGTGATGGGATTCCAATAATCCTGAAGGGTTATTTCATTTTATAACTATCTATATTCTTTTTAGTGACACTCAAGTTTAAAATATTGAGCACAGTACTCTATATTAATGATTCATATATTGGGATAAACAGTTAGCAGAAGAGACCACGGATTATATGGATGTTTTTGTGATTAATGGAATAGGGGATTTAATCCGTTTAAGGTCTATAAATTTCCCTCTGACCCTTTTTTCGTTGTTTGTTTGTGTTGAATTGTAGGCAGATGTCTCTCATCTAGTCTTTCATGTTCGTCATGTACCTGCAGAATTTGGTCAGCGTGGCGGAGGGGTCTTCTGATATAAAGAGGATGAGCTGGGTATCGTTGGCATAGGATATGATGCTCAGTCTGTGCGATTTGATGACATTGGCCAAGGAAGTCATGTAGGTGTTGAACAGGGTACAGCTGAGGGATGAACCTTGAGGGATGCCGTAGATGGTGTTCTTGGGTTCTGAGGTGAAGGAAGGAAGGCAGATACTCTGGGTTCTTCCAAAGAGGAAGGAGGCAGTCCACTTGAGGGCGTCTCATTGGATTGTGATGTATTGAAGCCTTTTGATCAGGGTGTGGTGTGATACTGTGTTGAATGATGCCAAGAGGTCAAGGAGGATCAGTGCTGCTGTTTTTTCTTGGTCAAGGAGGGATCTGATGTCGGCTGTGGCTGCAAACAGGGCGGTTTTGGTGCTGTGGTTGGTGTGGAATCCAGATTGGGAGGTGTCCAGCAGATTGTTGTTCTCCAGGTGTTCTGTGAGTTGGCGGTTGATGGCCTTCTTGAGGACTTTGGCGGGAAAGGGCAGCAGCAAGATGGGGTGGTAGTTCTTGGGTTCGTTGGGGTCGACGGATCGTTAAATTATAGCACCTGCCGTTGTACATGTGTTGTTGAGTTCAAAAGAAATGCAAATATATTTTTGCTTGTGAACTCTATCTCTGTTTCATGGAGAATTTTCATTGCACAATTAATTAATTCGTGCATAGTGCGTTGTTTTGTTTTTATCATTATTGGGGTCTTCAAGCACTGTTAGCACTCACTGTTCCTCCAACTCCCGTCCACCCTGCCCTGGCCAACCCATTCAAGACATGATTATCTTTTTTTATCTTCTTTCCCTACCTTCAGTTGCGCAGGCCATTTTGTTTGCACCTCCGCCCCAATACAGTCACCTTAGTCTGCTCCATTGCCGCTCCTCACAGATCAGAGGCAGGCCCTGTGGCCACATTTACGGCGCTCCATTGCAGAGATGATGTCACACATGTATTAGGTGACTGACAACTCAGGGCTTCATTGGGTCTTGCACTGTCACTCAGTCACACTGTGAATATGACATCGGCTGTGCAATTCTGCAATGAAAAGGGGAAGCTTCAGCCGCAGCAAGTCTGAGATTGGAAATAGGATAATAACCGCCCCAGCAGCAAAAACAAGCATTGGCAAGGCCAATAGTTCTGGCTTTAAAATAATTTTGTATGGTAATGTGAAACAAATAGCATGGGAATGGATATGTATTCATGAGAAAGTAAAAAACGGTAGCCTATTATTGGTGTGGGTTAAAGGTTAGGAGACAGTTGCACTATCACACCAGACTTAAACATCCACATGTGCTGGGAAAGCAGACCAAGAGGAAGGAAAAGGAGAATGCGCAAACTGACAACCACCCTGAGGAAAATGAAACGCACAACTCCTCGACGGTCACCCAAGAGAACCCGACCTTGCAAGACATACTACAGGCCATAAATGCCTCTAGTGAGAGGCTGTAGACCAAAATCGACTCGATTGGGGCAGATCTGGGCCTACTGCGAGACGACCACAGGCGGCAAAAAGAAAGAGTCGCAACAAATGAGCGCCAAATCTCTGAATCCGGCCCGGCACTCACAGAAATGAACGCATAACTCACTGTGCTGGAATCGAAGGTGCGAGTACTAGAACTCCGAGAGGAAGATGCAGAAAACCGCTCAAGAAGAAATAATATTAGGGTGACTGGCCTACCCGAGAAAACGGAAGGAACAGACATGGTGAGATATCTGGAGGAGTGGCTCCGCATGACTGTGGCACCAGAGGGGCTCTCACCATTCTATGCACTTGAGAGAGCCTACCGAGTCCCGGCGAGACCACGTGCCCCGGGAGCTCCACCACGGCCGGTGCTAGCAAGGTTGCAACATTATCAAAATAGAGACCACATACTGGCACAGGCCCGCCGGCAAGGAGAAATTAGAGTCAACAACGTGGTGGTGCGGATTTTCCCAGACTTCTCCAGAGAAGTACAACAGCAAAGAAGTTCCTTCCAAAGTGTCAAGGTAAAACTCCGTCAACTGGACTACAAATACCCCATGCAGTACCCGGCCAAACTGCAGGTGTCCACCCCAGACGGGAATGAGTTTTTCACCACCCCACAGGAAGCATGGAGCTGGCTGGAACAACACCGCGGAGTGTCACCACCCACAGACCAAAGACACCGGGGAGGCCGGAGCAGAGGATCTCGTAGCAGGGGACCCAAAAGAGGCACAATGGCACTAACACAAGCAGAGAGACAGATGGAGTGGCGAAATGCAATGCAAGTAGTGGCATTGATCAGCGGAAAAAGACCAGATTGAGACAATCCGGAGGACGGCGGATCGGGAGCAGACTCGAGCTCGGAACAGGACTCAAATATTTCGGAGGCTCCGAGCGGTGAGCTCCCCATCGTGACACCAGGAACGGTGGATGAGATCATCTGAAGGTGCAGGTAGGGGGGTGCGAGAGAGTTGGAAAGCAGGAACGGGACAATAGGGCACACAGGTGAACTTAATTATACTGAGAGAAGGCTAATTTACAGTGGATGCACTAAACAAGGCAAGCGGCGTGCTGGCGGGCAGATGCGCCACCTGACTCACCCCCTTACTTTACGAACGATTGTCCACGGACACAGACTGCTAGTTTGGATGGGAGGGTACCACCTGCTTGTCCTGGGGAAGGGGCGTTGGGGGACATGTTATAATGTTGTTCGTTCATGGATTGGGGTACCACGGGTCGCATAACAGGTTCACACCTGCAGAAATGAGTTGAAACGACAGACCTATGAGGAGACTATGGAGGGAAGTGGGGGGAGAAGGCTAAGAGGGGAAAATATACATGGCAAATGTTATAAAGTATAAGTGCTTGACTTTGAACATACGGGGTATGCACACTATGGTCAAACGGTATAAAGTATTTTCCTATCTCAACAGACGGGGAGTGCAAATTGCACTCCTTCAAGAAACCCATCTCACAGCCAAAGAGGGCCAAGCCCTGCAGAAGCGGTGGCGGGGACAGGCATTCTACACTATATACTCGACCTATGCCAGGGGAGTAATGATTTGGGTGCGGGCTGGAGTGCCCTTTCAGGTAACAGACACGTTGATCGTCCCTGAGGGCAGAAATGTTGCAGTACGAGGGAGACTTGAAGGTAGGGAGGTGAACATCATAAGTATTTATGCCCCAAACACAGACTAAGCACGATTCCTGACACGATTGTCCCGACACCTAGCCCCATACCTGACGTCTGCAGTGCTCATAGGTGGAGACTTCAATGCTGTAGCAGACACCACTATGGATAGGTCACACCCTCCATTACAAGATTCCCCGACTACCCGACATGCGCGGGCATTTGGAGACTGGCAGAGACATTGGGGGCTGGTAGACTCTTGGAGGACTCTGCATCCCACTGACAAGGATTACTCATTTTTCTCGGCGACACATGACGTACAAACTTGACTAGACACATTTCTATGCACCCCAGACATACACGGACAGGTTTGCACCGCCGAAAATACTTGGCTAGGACGATATCAGACCACAATCCTGCACTACTGGGCCTTGGCTGGACAAGCCCTAACCCGGTCATCCCTTCCTGGAAACTGCGCCCTGAGGCGCTGGAAGACCAGGTCTTTAAAGAAGGAATCCGGGAAAAGATCACACAATACTTTCAAGAGAATGAGGGGACAGCAACCTCTCCTCTACCGGAATGGGATGCCTTCAATATAGTGATACGAGGCCGTTGCATAGCTGAGACAACGGGGGTTAGGCGCACACTAATAACAGAAGTTCTAACAGCTGAAAGAGACAACCGGGACACCCAGAATTGCAGTAGGAATTCCTAGAAGCGTGTGAGACAGCAGCACGCCAAACGGAGAGGTTACGGAGCTTTGACTATAAGTAATATCTAGACCGCACACACGCGGAACAAGACAAATCAGGCTCTTTACTGGCGTGGTTGGCCAACCCAAATAACAGGGGGTCCCCAATAGTGGAAATGGAAGACGAGGATGGGAACAGACAATACACTCAGGAAGGGATCAATGACATCTTTGCTCGATACTACACCAGATTATATTGTAGTGCCTCCCGGTGTAGAGATGAAACAATAGGAGAGTATCTGGAAGGGCTGAGACTGCCTCGGCTAGAACCAGAGGAAGCAGAGGACCTGGGGAAGGACATCTCCTTACAGGAGGTGAAAGCCGCCATAAAACATATGGCGTGCAATAAAACGCCAGGGACGGATGGGTTGCCTGCCGAATTCTACTGGACATATGTGATGGAGCTAGCCCCTAGGTTGGTCTCGATGTATGAAACAGCAAGGGAACTACAAACGCTACTGATCACCACTAGAGAAGCCCTAATAGTCCCTATCCTCAATCCCGGAAAGACAGCCCACGACAGAACAGCTTATAGGCCGCTGTCCATGCTGAACATGGATTATAAAATATTGAGTAAGATAATAGCGAACAGATTGTTACCACATATGTCCCAACTGGTACATGTAGTTCCAGCGGGTTTCATCCCACATAGGAACACTGCCATTAATACCAGACATCTCATGGCTATATTGGGGGCGGAGGACTACCCCAAAGATGACGTTGCAGTATTTGCAGTAGACATTGAAAAGGCATTTGATAGCCTGGAGTGGCAGTACCTATACCGAGTCCTGGAAGAGATGGGCCTAGGCGAGGGCTTTGTGGGGTGGGTGAAGCTACTGTATACAGACCCAAGAGCCAGGGTGCGTACAGGGAAAGTTATATCTCAAAGCCAAAGTGTGGAAAGAGGAACAAGGCAGGGATGACCACTGTCTCCAATGTTGTTCGCCCTAGCCATGGAGCCACTAGCATGCCGCGCCAGGACGGGGCGGGACTTCATGGGGCTGACGATAAAAGAAACCCACCACCGCATCACACTGTACGCGGACGGCCTGCTCCTTTTTCTCCAAGACACTGAAAGGGACTTAGAGGGGGCCAAGGGCATGTTAGAAGAATTCGGCCATCTCTCAGGACTGAGTGTGAATTGGCAAAAATCTAAGCTATTCCCCACGACACCGGAGAGATGCCCACCGGAGGGACTGGGAACTCTACAATGGGAACCCACCTGTCTAGAATTCTTGGGGGTGACAATTTACCACAGAACTGCAGACTTGGTGGAGGGCAACGTAGGCAAGGGGATAAGATCCTTCCGCTCTTCCATGGACTTTTGGGGCTCACTCCCGCTATCAGTGGCAGGCAGGGTGGCCCTACTGAAAATGGTGGCACTACGCGTCTGCTTTACATATTTGGGACACTCCCGATATGGGTCCCGAGTATGACATTTCGGGATCTCACCTCACAAGTAATAACATTTCTCTGGGGAGCAGGACGCAGGCGAGTAGCCCTGGCCACGATGCAATGCCCCACAACGATGGGGGGGGCTAGCAGTCCCTGACCTTGAGGCATATTACCTTGCAGCACAGCTCCAATGGTTTGTGAGATGGCTGGCGGACAGTAGAAACCCAGAAAGGGCACAGTCCCCATTCGCGCCAGAGGCCCCAGTTATGGCGAGAATCCTTCTCAGATTAAAGCAGAGATCACACAAAGGAACGGAAGAAGAAAAAATAATAACGCAATGCTGGGCAAGATGGCTCCAGCGAGCTGGATGCAGAGTCCCCTACTCTCCAGACATACCCAAAGAAATGCTCCGATATTTACCGCTTGGAGGGAATTGGGCAGGACTAGATGATTGGAAGGAAGCGGGGGCGACAGTAATTGGGAACCTCTTCAGGGAATCCCAGATGCTCCCATTTGAGGAATTCTGAGAGGAGTTTGACCTCCCACAAGGACACTTCCTGCTGCACAGAGCTCTTACTGCGGCGTTCAAGAAACATTGGGCCACGGGAACAACAGAACCCAGAGCACTGGACTGTTGCAGGCACGTGGTCCTGTCGGCAGGCAGGATAAAGACGGTCTCCTGCATTTATAGAGCAATCAGGCGAGATGTCCTAAAACCTATGGAACGCTTGAGAGCACAGTGGGAAGAGGACTTAGGGGTGCCGATTACAGAAAAGGACTGGCAAAACATTGCTGAACGTACCCTTAAGATATCAAGAAATGCCCAGTTTAAGCTCAGAAACTATTATAATCCGCATAGGGCGTATCTCACGCCAGCACGAATCAGGCGATACTTCCAGGCGGAGGAGGCGGCATGCCCACGATGTGGGGAAAAAGAGGAGCATGTCCTGCACATGTTTTGGGACTGTCCGGGCCTGAGGGGCTTCTGGGAGGAGGTGCTAAATGTAGTTGAAAGTACTATAGACAAAGAGGTACCACATACACCGGGACACTGCATACTAAGCTGGTTGCCACACACGGCTAAGGCAAAGGTCACTGGGAGGTTTCAGGACCTAGCATATGTATTAGCAAAGAGAGAAATCGCAAAGAATTGGAAGGCTACAAGGGGACCAAGAATAGAGATCTGAAATAAAGAACTGGAGAAGTGGGCAGACGCAGAAAATAGAATCTTGCTGAGAGAGGCAAACCGAGGCTTAGGGAACCTAAAAAACTGCGAGAGCATGGGGGAGATTACTAGATGACATGAGGGCATCAGACCTAGATGAGACAGCAGAAGCCCAATCAAATTTGCCGCCACTGGAAAGGGACAATGAGATGGGAATACTGAGAGAATAAGATGGGAAGACAGACACAAGACCTTCCCTACCCCACACAGACTCCAGACAGGAATAAAGCATAAAGTGAGAGAGGTGAACACGCAATGCTGGAAACCATAAGCTATAAATAAAGTGACGCGTTAGGGGGAGGGGGAATGGAAGTTGAATTTAGGATTTTTGAAATGTTTTTAAGAAACAGCAATGCAGCAGAAAAGAGAAAGAGAACAGTAGCATAATCTATATATGTATGTAAATATCCTGACATGTTAACAATGGAACTGCATATAAGTCAAATGCCAATAAAATCTATAAAAAAAAAAATACATCACATGTGCCCTCCTCCCATCTGCACTGATTCCAGAGAAAAACACCATAAATTATCGAGCCATCTAAGACACTGTAATAGCATTACAATGTTATGTGTGTACCCCTGAAAATTCAAGCTCAGGCAGCTCACAGCTGTGTGTAGGGCAAGCAGTTTTTTTTGTCGAAGTACAAAACTTCTGCTCAATCAAGACATGTACTCCTCGCTCCCAACATGCGGGCAGAGCCCCTCACTAGTGTTGCTCACATAATTATTTGGTGACAGCAGCACTGTCAAGCCAGACCATCAAAATGGCCTTCCTTCAAGTGCACCAGCCCACCTCGTTGCTTGCCCGATGCAAATGTATGTCCTGTCCGGAGGTGGAATCAAATACAGCCTTGGCACAAAACCTCTAAGCAGCCCTGCTCCCTTTGTCTTCTCTTACAATCTCTCTCATTCATTCTCTCCCTCTCCTTCTCTCCTCCCTCTCTCTTCCTCTTTCTGATCGCTTTCTCTCAACCTTTCCCCTCGCTCCTCCTCTTTCTCTCTCTCTCTTGAAGCCTCCCTGCGCAATTAGTCCCAGGGAGCTGTGGAGAGTAACAGTGGCACCAGGAGTGGCTCTGGGCTTTCAAAATCAGCCTTCAAGGGCTCTAGCCCTCTGAGGAAATGCCCAGTGGAACAAAAGGCCTGTCCAGCCCTGTCGATCGGCTGAGGGTCTGTTGGTCCACGCATCCATGAATGCCGATCTTGTCTCACTGCCCAGGAGTTTTACCTGTGTTCTATAGGAGTTGTAGGCAGTTGTCTCTCAGCTAGTCTTTCATTTTCACCGTTTAGTGGCACTTAAGTATTTTCTCATGTCTACCACAGCAGTGTGAAGGTTTTCAGGTCACCGTAGAGCTCACCATTCATTTCTGTTTGCCTTTGATAGGCACTGCCCCGAAAGAAACCAGCTCTGGAAAAAAGCAGAATTAAAACTGAGAATCTGAAGATCATCAATCGGCGTGAGAATGAACAGACAACAGCAGATATAGCTCCTCTCTGCATAAGCGACAGTGATGGACAAAAGATTTTCCGAAGCAAGTGGCGGGGATCAGCAAAATTCCAAAAATGGGGTCCAAATGCCTGCGTTTTTTTGCCAGTTCCAGAAGACATTTTTATTGAGGATATGACTGCTGAGAGTCCTTGCTATAAAAGTAATTCACAACTGAAGTCCAGTGAGTACTGGGACCACGTTGCTGCCAAATTACCTCTCTACCAAGGGCCAATTTGCTGTAGCATTTCGGAAAATACCAGCCTCATATTTGTAACAATTTGATGAAAAAAAGTATTTTTTAAAATCGTCTAGTACTTGCTTGATTTCCTTGGTAAATTGTAACGTTATGTATTAGTAATAATTTCTCATGAAAGCTCAGTGGCATCATTGCCAGAATACACCCAAACAAGGTCAACCATGGAAAACATGCACAAGACATGAGGTACTTCAGCGCCCAGATTTAGATAAGAAAAGCAGTACTGAGGTGGTCACCAGAAGAAGGTCTTGCCTTTTCTCCTCTGCCTCTTACAGTGA
Organism: Calotriton arnoldi; assembly: GCA_963921515.1. Classification (NCBI taxonomy): domain Eukaryota; kingdom Metazoa; phylum Chordata; class Amphibia; order Caudata; family Salamandridae; genus Calotriton; species Calotriton arnoldi. The sequence goes on from CAWUFW010001510.1 coordinate 1,441,673, forward strand.
GAGACTCTGAAGTAGGGGGCAGTATGAACATCAAACTACCATGATCAACCTGTACCTGTCAATCTCTGGCAACTGGAGCTTCCTCAATCCTTACAATATGGCACTGGCATACTAGAAGAGGCAAGAAGGCCAACAAGCTGCTGCTCTTCTTGCACCATGCACACCATACATCCTCAAAAAAATGTCGATTAAGTTTTGTGATGTATGTAAAAGATTAACATTCAAAATGCCACACAATGCAAATAGTCGTCCAAATGATTTAGTAGTTTACCCAATCTGTGTAGGGGTAGACCATTTACAGTCCTGTGAATTTGTGTAGTTTACCTGAGGCGTCCTATACAGCGCCCACAAAAGCGTCCCTACACAGGATTGGAAAACTACTTCATTAAGCTTTCTCGATGTTTCAGAAAAGGACAACTTTGTATTTCAGTGTATGTGTAAAGACATCTGGAACAGTCCTGAAGAACTCCCAAGAGGGGCGAATCGTGTTGGCTATGGCTACAACCAAAAGACGTTTTTAAGAAAAGAAGATCACGAATAAAGATATCTTTTAAATCATTTGGACGACTATTTGCACTGTGTGGCATTTTGCATGTTGATCTTTTACATACAGCACAAGACTTATCGACATTTGTTTTGATAATTTGAGTACTGAGTTACTCTTTTCTTAAGCATTATTGTGGACTTTGTCCTATGTAGGAGTTTATGGTGGCTGATCTCACAGACTTGTGCACCTATTGAATTTTCTAATCAACTGTGAATTCATAAAAGTGATAAATGTGATAATTATTGCCTCAGCCATCTTCATGTAAATCAACAGCCTCACAACCATTGCACCACTCTGCAAATGTAAGAGCATAAGCCAGGGCCTCTGACCCCTGCACCCCCCTTTTCTGATAAAACCCTGCCAACCAAGTCAGTTTGATGCTTACCTTTGCAGGAGTGTCTGTACCTGAAGCACAGCACACTTTAGGAAGAGGTACACTACATGCCAGCACGTAAGGGTAAACCTCATTTGAAGCTCATGCTAGCTTGTCAGGGCATACAAGCACAGAGAATATTTCTTCAAGCCTGTGTAATTCTAGCAACACCTAGTGATTACCTGGCTATGGAGGAGGAATCCATTGAGCTTTTGAGGCCAGTTCATGGAAAGCATATAAAACACATTACTTAGATTGTCTTGGATATTGTGAAACTTATTTTCATAAATCATTTAGTTCAGGGAGGACCTGGCTTGGCAGTTCAGGCTGAATTCTGTCCATGAGGAGCAGGGTCCAGACTGATTTGTATATGGCTGGGTCTAAACTGAGGTGGCATGGTGAGTAAAAGAACGATGGGTTGGAGTGCTACCCTAAGCTATTGCCAGTAGTTAGACTTATTGCAAGCATCCTCCCATCACCTTTTGTGTGTTCAATGATGAAGCATGACACAAAGAGTGGTTGAGGCCATTCCATCCAAATCTTTTTTGCATCTCGTTTTCCCTTAGAAATGACTGCGATTCTGAGATAAATACAGGAATAGGTACTTTGTCGTACTTTAATATGGCTCTTTGGTTTTGTGTTGGAGGGTGTATGGCAAATAGACTGCTATCTCTCTATTTGTGTGAGTTATTCTTCCTCCGGATGGCATCGGGCCAGCATCAACGTAGCATGAACAGGCGTGGACTGTGGTGCCAGATTCAAATTCAGGGTGCGTGTCGGACCCAGAATCAGGGAGGACCCTGCAGTGGGATCGAGAGGCACAGATGGTGTTGAGGACTAACCTGCTGACAGTAATTCAACTCGAGCCATCCTTGTATCTATTGGGCCCAAAGGGCACCAGAGGGAGGCGGAAGGGTGTCAAAAATCTGCAACATGGCCTCTTTTAAAGTCTCTTTCTGTTGTGATGTTATCGATGGAACCGGGAATTTGAGGTGCTTCGGAATACGTTTGGGAATCAGTCCCTCGGCAGTAGACCGAGAGAAAGAGGCACCCTAACATCCCCGCAATTTCTCAGATACAGAGCTTTGGTATGGGGAAGAATCCTGCTTCCTTTTCTTGTTTATTTTTTGGACTTTGACTTACCTGAAGAGTTTGAATGTGAGAAAGATTGTTGCGGGAAAGGCCTCGAGTCGGGGGAGTGGATTCGCAACATCAACTTTGACTGTGAGAGGGACTTACATGCCTTCCTTTGGTGTCCAGCCATGTAAAGTGTGGCTTTGTAGTCCCAAGATCGCCAGGGTGTTCAGCTGGGTACAGCCCTCACAAGACATCCTCTAGAGTGGGAGCAGGTCTGCACCCTCAATTTCAACCAGGAGTGGGACTTATATGTCATCCTTTGGTGTTTGGCAACGTAGAATTTGGCTTTATTGTCCCGGACTACTTTGGGGCTCATCCACACGCAACTCTCACAAGACTTTGAGTTGTACAATGACTCTAAATACTAGAGATTGACCTGGAAGGGATCCATAATAGATATCTGTTTGGGGCAATGTCTACAATGCTTAAACCATGCCATTTTAGGCAGAGACATGTTCCCTTCCACACTGTGAAAAATATTTAGAGAAAGAAAATTAGTCAAAAGACCAGGTAAAAGTTTGGGAGCAAGCTCCAGATCTGTGTTCAGAGGAGCGGAAAGAAAGGAAATAAGGTTAGCTCGCGAGGTGGTGATTATATGTGGTTCTAGAATCACTTCGACTGCAGGATAAAGATGACGTGGGGCGCATGATGCCATCTTCAGGTGTGTGGGAGAAGTGCTCTGAAAAATCTCCAGATCCAGTCTGGCATCTGGGGGAATTCACAAGGTGACAAATCTACAGTTACGAGTATCCATCAGAAGCAACCCTCTTCCCCCAAAGTAAGCTTCTAGATATCCTCTTCAAGTGGCCATCCTCTTTTTCACTGACAAGATTGTTTATGTTGTGAAGCTTGAGGAACAAAATGTTCTCAGGTGTCTTTCCTGTTGGATTGGACTTGCAATGTACTTTTATTCTTTTCAATGCAGCCTTTCTTCCCTCTTGCTAAGCTCAGTGATATAGCGGTGTTTGTAGTGTACCCCTAATGCAAGGAAGGTGACTGCCCCCCTGGATGAGTAGTCTGTCTGCCATAATCAGAGTCACATGGCAGCTATTTATGACATAGTTGGTGCTGTGTGATGTGGGCCACTGATACCCTTTGACCTTTTGCCACTCACCCACATCAAAGATAACTATGCCAATGACAGAGCCGCTGCACTATCTAAAACATGCACTGTATGTTAGCCTAGTCCAGGAGTGGTTAAAAAATGACTGTCTGCCATGAATGTACACTGACCAGGCTATTAGGCTAACACCAGCCCCATGGCTGGCAGGTGATGCTGACGGCCAGGACAAGAAATAGCAGGCACACCCCATCTCTGGCGAACAACAAGGACCGCAGCTGGTGAGTTGCATTAATTGCAATTAGGGAGCTGTTAGTATGTGTCCGGAGAGGGGCATGATACGGACCAAAAGTGGTGTGAGGGGTGGGAGAGGATTTTAAGAGAGAGAGAGGGAGGAGAGTGAAAAAAAGAGCGGTGTGAGGGCGAGAGCGCAGGGGTGTGGGAGAGAGGAATGAAGGTTTGAAGAGAGGTGTCTGTGTGTGAGAGTGAGTGGAGTGTGAGTGAGTGTTGGGTGGTGCAAGTGAGTATCCATGAGTGAGGAAAGAGTGAGTGCAAGAGTAAAAGTGTGAGTGAGTGTGACTAAGAGGAGGATGAGTGAAATGAGTAAGATGAGGGTGAGTGAGTGCAAAAGAGTAAAAGGGATGCGTGTGAGGAGTGGGAGTGCACTCCTGTCTAGCCCTGGTGAATCTTAGATGTAACTTCAATCAGTGTGCACAAGATTTCCTACTGGCCCTTTGACAACCTGCCTTCCTGGATTCTCACACCGGAGATGAGTGACACTGGACTTGTAGAGCAGCAGCTGTTCCGGAGAGCAGGAGTGTCGGGCATTACTACTCAGTAGGTTGGTCTCACATGTCAGGTTTCCTGGCTTCCCTATTAATTAATATATTGACTAATCAGATAGGAGAAGTTTTATTTCTCTATGTATGACTGGGGCAGTCGTACTGCCTCATTATGTGCTTTTTCCGCAGGACTGCTTGGCTTCTAGCAGATCTTGGATTGGAGAACATCTGCTGTAACCTTAAAATACTGTTCAAAGACTGTCATTTTTATATCATAATCTTTTCATACTAATTGCCTTACCCCTTCTAGATATGCAGAGATTATCCTTAAATTGCCTCCACTACCTGTCATGCTTACCTTGCTTCTCTCCTATCAGACAGACTTTTACATCACCAAACTGACTCCAGACAACAGTTCATGCCTCACGTCATAAAAACTAGTGAATCAGATGTTGGACAACTGAATAGACCACTGACGCAAAGAGTAAGCATCAACATATCATCAAACACAGCCGCGGCCTGTGCAGGTAAAATCGGTGGGGCGGTGGGGCCGGGTGAGGGGGGATTTCGATGGATGATGACGAGGGAGAATTAAATAAATAATTAATTTTCCCTTGTCATCGTCCGTCGAAATCCCCCCTCACTCGGCCACACCATCCCACCGCTCTTACCTGTACGGGCCGCGGTTGAACATACAACAACCTCACTGTTCAGCCAACACCAGAGGAATAAGGGTGTGGGTTCAGGTGAGCTTGAGGGATCAACAGAAATATTGAAACATGCAAGAATGAGAACCATCAAAAAAGACACCTCATGTCATAATATACTGTTCAGAGCCCAAGAATGACCTGAGTAGCTTAATAAAGCTAGACAGCACAGATAATCCCAGTCTTATAGAAAATAGCAGTTCACTCTACTAATAACCCAGCTCTTGGCTCAGTAGAATATTAACCAGACACTGTCTTTCAGTTGCTTACACCTCCCCTCCATCACCAGCGCACTCACCCACCAACACGTCGGAGAGGCAGTAACCAACCTGTGCAATATGACATCCGGTGAGACCCAAAGTGACAGACACATCGGGCCCGATTCACAGAACTAACTTACGACAAAATCCTAAACTTACTACCATTTTGGTATTCACAGAATGAACTTACTCATTTTGGTATTCACAGAATAAACTTACTCATTTTGGTATTCACAGAAGACACTTACACATTTTGTGTAACTTACACATTTTGTGTAACTTACTCATTTTGTGTAACTTACACATTTTGTGTAACTTACACATTTTGGTATTCACAGAAGGCACTTACTCATTGATGAGTAAGTGCCTTCTGTGAATGCCAAAATGAGTAAGTTAATTCTGTGAATAACAAAATTGTTGTAAGTTCATTCTGTGAATACCCAAATGTGTAAGTTCATTCTGTGAATACCAAAATTGTTGTAAGTTCATTCTGTGAATACCCAAATGTGTAAGTTCATTCTGTGAATACCCAAATGTGTAAGTTCATTCTGTGAATACCCAAATGTGTAAGTTCATTCTGTGAATACCAAAATTGTTGTAAGTTTAGGATTTTGACGCAAGTTAGTTCTGTGAATCAGGCCCACTAAACTTGGGATAGGCAGAGAGTCAGATGACCCACACCCCTACTGCGATATGCTCCTGAGAGATGACCCAAACATATTAACTTCACATGGGCAGGGGTGTAGCTTAGCCAGTATTGTTGGGGGTGTGAGTCTAAGATTTCCCAACAAGCACTGTGGCATACCCAACTCAGAAGAACAGGGGGTGTACATGTGACAGGAAGCAGTGTTGTAGACGAGTGGTGGCAGTCCTAATTTTCTTCGTGAAGGGTGTTCCTGGCCTAACAGCAAGTCTTAGAGGTGGAACTGAAAGTCCAACTGATTCCCACAATTTCTCTAGGCAGGGCAGAGACACACTGTGTCAAGTCATACATTGCAAGAGACAAAAATAGCAGAACCATTTTTTTTAATATAGCACACCTGTTCGTATTTCTGACTGCTATAAATGAGAATTGCCATTAATATCCTGTTGATGCGCTAAGAATTGCACTAGATATTAGATAACAGTAAACCAGAATCTACCTTAGAACGATGGGATGTCTTCGAAATTGTGACCTGCAGATCACTGCATGTTTCTTGAGCAAGTGTTCAGCTGGTTGAACAAAGGCACCAGCTTACAAACTCTAATAATTTAATTCCACCCAACAGAACTAATTTTAACAACCTTATATTTACAAAACATTATGTTATCTTGAATATTACATGCAATTGTCTGCAGATAGCATAAAGCTGCTTTTCTACTTTTATAACTTGTCTCCTGTAGGTTGCACAATGATCTCTGCAACAACCACATTAATCCACTGATCTATTATGCCTAGTATAAATACGTGATTTGCATGTTGCTTGCAAACCTCTGCAGTAGACACAATAACTATATTTATTCTGTTCACACGTAGATTTCCCTAATTAGTGCATCAAGCACTTGAGTTATCTTACCACTATTATAAGCTGAAACTTCTGGCTACACATAGGTGTTTGCAATAGGATCTTTAACCCACTGAGGTATCTTAAATTTGAGTTTGTTATTCGTTGAGCAAGGCAAAACCGATTAACTATCACATTTTCCTCCTCAATTTATTTCGGGGCAGAGTGTGTGCAATTAATGCGTATGTCCTGAAAGACCATCGCCTGTCACTCATTCAGCTCCTCCAGGTGCACTTCCTCACGACTCCACCCCGTCTGACACCAACCCTACCTCACCAGGTTTGTTAGTTTTTTCCATTTCCAGTACTGACGGGAAGCCTCGATTTGCTATGCATAAGAGTATGCGTTCGCTGGGTGATAATGATAGGAAGCGTGGATGATACTGAGCTGAGGCGAGAAGATGAGTTCAAGTCAAGAATCCCACCCCTTGAGCAGCACAGATAAGAGGTAGGTAGACTGAAAAACAGAGGGCAAGTGGAGGAAGAGGTCAGAACTAAGAAAATGGAACTTCAGTTCAGTCGGTGTCACAGGGCAGGAGAAATAACCATTCATACTACCTCCAACAGGATAAGTAGGAGAAGAACCCCACCCTGCTGCTCAAACATATAAGCAGCAGCTGGTTAAACAAGGAGCAGGCCTACCCTTAATATCGTGGCAATGTGATACGTTTTCGCCTCTTCCTCCAAAGTGTAGATGTCAGATGGAGTGCACTGAGGGATCACTTGCAAATGAAGGAGGCAGGTGGGGCGAGGAACCAGACACAGTCAGTAGAAACATGCTTATGTGTTTATATGCTAATAATGACCTTTTATATAGTGCAAAACAAACTGACATTTTGGCACTTATGCCCTTATTTTGAGTTCCTCGTATTTTGTGGCAGGCATACTGCAAACTGGAATCACCAATTCTGTCCAGTATCCTGCACTAAAATGCATGGTTATGCGCGATTTTCCCCAGAATTGGGAATAAGGCATAGACCCAGAAATATCAGGTCCTATTCTGTGTGTGTTTTCCCCATCCCGTAGAAAATAACGAACCCGCATCTGCATACATTTACCACCAGTTTTAAGCAGGTGATAAATAGACGTGGGGTTTGTTTTGCCTCCTGGTGGAGGTAGCAGATAGTATGGTGCAGAAGGAAGATCATGAGTAGAAGAGAGAGCTGGGGAAGCATTTGGTGCTCCCTCTTGCTGCAATAAGAGGGCAGGGTGCTGCAGTTGCCCACAGCCTCGATAACTTCTCTATCAGGTCCGGGTCCAGTTTCTAAGGGCTTGAGATTACTGTGTCTGGAATTTGCTGGTAAGATTCCAGACTGAGACATGGAAAATGTAAATTTTCATCAGCCTTGGTGTTCAGAAAATCTGTTTGTTTTTAAAGACACAGAGGCTAATATTATTGCAACTTCCTTTAATGCCACTGCACACAGCAGCCCCTTTAAGAAATAGAATACAAAACATAGAGAATTCCAACACTATAAAACCATGGAACTCTCAATAATCTTCCTTCTTTTTTTGTGAACTGCATATAATTTTAACAAAACACATTACTATTGTTCAGTCCTATTTAAACAAAGTCCAATCTCTTAAAGATCCACAAAGACTCTTCAAACGAAGACGATCCTCCACGAACTACTCGTCATCCTCCATCCTTATTGCTGAGCTCGTGCTGCAATAAAAACTAAATATTAAACTGGGTTGGGACCCAGGGTGGGATAATATTAGCCTCCGTGTCTTTAATAAAATCCAGATTTTCTCAACACCAAAGCTGATGAAAATCTACATTTTATGGCAAAACGGGAGTCTAACATTATTGCAAGTTTAAAGCGTCTCTACAAGAAGCCACACTCACTACTGGCTTAAAATAATTTTTTCTAAAAACAGTATCATTCCACCAATCTGCACATCTCAAAATGTCCTGTAACGCACCCCCAAGCAGAAGAACCTTAGATGCTGAAACTCCTCCTACAGAATGTGCTCCAAAGACATTCACATCCACACCTGAACTCTTCATAACCTCTTTCACCCAACGAGCAAGAGTTGGAGATGACACTCCTTTATAAGGTGTCTGAAAAGAAATAAGCAACTGATTCTCACTTATCGGTCTCAAAACAGCTGTTCTTTTCTCATACTCTTTCACCCCATGTACCACACACAAGTTCACATGTTCATCAAAGTAGGGATAAAAAATTGAAAACAAATTAGCTTTATTCCTTCTTCCTAAACTAAAACAAACTCCTTCTGGTGAAAAAATCCTGCTTGTTACATCCAAAGCCCTCACATCCGACACCCTTCTGGAAGAAGGCAAACACAACAACACTGTCACCTTCAGCGACAACATTGTTAAACTCAAATTATCATTATTACCTAAATTTTCTAAAAAATGTAAAACACTAGATACATCCTAAACCGAATTATATCTAGCAATTGGAGGTCTTGAAATCCTAATATTCCTCAGCAATCTCCTAACCAAAACATCCTGACCAACCTTTATTCCATTCCGTAATACATGTCCTGCTGCAATAGCCGACCTATGAACATTAATCGTCCTGTATGATAAACCTCTCTCAAACAATCCAGACAAATAATTCACTACTTCAACTACATCCACTGAAACGGGATCAAAACCCCTCTCCATGTACCAGCAAACCCATTTCTGCCATGTCAGTCTATACATTTTCCTTGTTCCCGGAGCCCAGGATTCTCTAATAAGATTTGTAGCTGCCTGTGAAAGTCCAGGCACCTCCCATACACGCCTGAATTTTCCATGCTACCAATCTCATCTTCCCTGACATTACCAATTTGTGTCTTTCTCCCCATGGATTCAACAGAATATCCTGAAACACTGGGAGTAAAATCGGAAAATCCATCGGTAATTCTAGAAGTACAGGATACCAGACCAGTGACCTCCATAGGGGTGTCACCAGAACTAAAGTCTCCTTCTGTTTGCGTAGAAGACTTATCAGCCGCATGATCATCGAAAACGGTGGGAAAGCATGCGGCCTCTGACCCCTCCAGTTCTGATGAAATGCATCCAGTCCCATCGCCTCTGGGTCTGGACGCCAACTGAAAAACTTCGGCAACTGCGCATTCAGCCTGTTTGCAAATAAGTCTCTCTCACATGGACCTCTGAGGACCATCAACTCCATAAAGACCTGTCCAACATCCAATCGCTTGCATCCCTGTAATTCCTTGAACACCAATCCGCCTCTACATTCTTCAACCCTGGAATGTTTTCCGCCTGCACTGTTATATTTTGTTGAAGAGACAATAATTCCAAAAAACCTTGGCTAGATCTGCCAAAACCTTTGAACGAGGACCCCCCATCTTGTTCACATTTTAACCGCTGACACATTGTCCATCTTTAACAACACTGCACATCTCGCACTGTTCTTCGTAAAACTCTTTATCGCAAAAGAGCCTGCTAACAACTCCAGAAAATGTATGTGAAGCTTGCTCTCCTCTTCTGACCATACTCCACCTGTCATGACCAAACCACATCGAGCTCCTCAACCTTCTAAACTCGCATCCGATTCTATTACTAACTCTGGGCACTCCACAAAAATAGATTTCCCATTCCATGCCTCCATGTTCCTTCACCACCAGACCAATTCCTCTCTGCTCTCTTGAGTCAAAACAATCTCCTCTGAATATTTCAAACCACTCCTTAAATGTCTGCCCTTCAATCTCTGAAGTGCACGATAATTCAATGGTCCTGGAAAAATAGCTTGAATCGTAGATGATAGTAAACCTATAACCCTTGCTAATCCTCTCAAAGATACTTTCTCTGCACCCAGAATCTTGCGTATCTCCTTCCTTATTCTTTTTAACTTCTCCTTTGGTAACTTTAACTGACCATTTACTGTATACACCAGAAAACCCAAAAATTGTGTGACCTGGCCTGGAACCAAACAAGACTTCTTCTTGTTCATCACAAACCCTAGATTTTCTAACAACTGTACCGCCACTTTTGTGTGTTCAAGGACCTTCAACCTGAACTAATCCATCAATAGGATATTGTCTAAATAAATGATCAGTCTCACTTCTCTGCCCCTTAAAAATGCTGCCACAGGTCGAAGAACCTTCGTAAAACACCACGGGGCAGACGACAGACAGAAATGGAAGGCAAACAAATTTCCACTTCTTTCCTCCCCATCTGAATTGTAAGAACCTTTGATGGGTTTCCCAAACTGGGATTGTCAAATAAGCGTCTTTTAGATCCAAACGTGTCATCCAATCTCCTATTTGTAATACATCTCTTATTAAATTAATACCCTCCATTTTGATATAATGATACTCCACCCAATCATTCAGAATTTTCAAATTTATCACTGGCCTCATTCCTTTGTCTTTTTCTCTACAAGAAAAATGTTGCTGACAAACCCTTCTAGGTACTCTGTCACTTCCTCTATTGCACCCTTCTCTTTCAAATCCTGTACTTCCTTGTCCACCAACGCTGTGCGTTCCACATTGAACCGCAACATCTCTGGAGGCTGATTTTGACATGGCTCTTTCACAAAGTCTATGTGATATCCCATAACTGTTTGTAAAACCCATGATTCTCTTGTTACCTCTAACCAATTTCCCAAAAATTGAGCAAGTCTGCCGCCCAATTTTTGTGGGGTAACAATAGGGTCTTGTCTTACCTGCATTTCTGAAACATCTATCACCACATCCATTTCTTCCTCTATTCCTCTGTCTTTGAGGGTAGAATCCGCCTGACTGGTATGAGGTCTGAAAGGTACTGGGTCTAAAAGAAGCCCTAGTTATGCCTTGTCCTCAGCCAGGGAACCGACCCCTTGTTCTCCCGGCCCCTCCAAAAACACGTCTATCAAAAACTTTTTTAATCTCCCTTTGATATTTTTGTAAAGAGCTAAAAGCTCCCACTCAATCAATCAATCAGGGAATTGTAAGCGTGCTGCTCACCCGTGAGGGTCTCAAGGCGCTGAGGGGGGGGGGATCCGCAGAACTGTTTAGCCGAAGAGCCAGGTCTTGAGGGTCTTCCTGAAGGTGTTCAGGGAGGGGGCGCATCTGATGTCTGCCGGTAGCTCGTTCCAGGTCTTGGCTGCAATGTGAGAGAAGGATCTTCCGCCTGCTCTGGCTCTGTGGATGCGCGGGGTTTCGGCCAGTTCAAGGTTGGAAGATCGGAGGTTTCTTTTGGGTACGTGGAAGTTGATTCTGTCGTTGAGGTATTTGGGTCCGTTGTTGTGTAGGCATTTGTAGGCGTTAGTGAGGATTTTGAAAGTGACTCTTTTCTCCACGGGGAGCTAGTGGAGACTTCGTAGGTGTTGGCTGATGTGTTCGTGTCGGGGGATGCCGAGGACGAGTCTGGCGGCGGTGTTTTGTACTGTCTGGAGTTTGCGGAGTAGGGACTTGTTGATGCCGGCGTAGAGTGCGTTTCCATAGTCCAGTCTGCTGGTGTTGAGTGCGTGGGTGACTGTCTTCTTACTTAGAGATCTCCTTTATAAAATCATCACCAAACAGCAACCCATTTGCTGAATGACCACCTTCGTTATTTGCTAATTCCAACAACTTTGGGTCGATTTTTAACAAAATACTCTTCCTATGTTCGACTGATAATGCAGTGTTTGCATTTCCCAATAGACACACAGTTCTTTGGACCCAGTGTCTCAACTCATCTATATCCAATCTCTTATTACCCATGTAAGCCTCCTCAACCATTTAAAAAATCTTTGTAATAGGACCCGTCAAATCCAATAAGTGGTCCTGACACATTTTTAGGCCCTTATCCAAGCCTTTCCTAGGATCCCTTCCACCTTTCCCTATGAAGGCTATAATCTTTGCATCCAGTTCTGGTGTCACCATTAACCTATTAGCTAGACTAGTTCTTGGACATTCCGATCTCAATCGAAGACTTACATCTTTCGGAATCTGTTTCCTCAACCAGTTCTCCACATACTCTGCTACATGAGCAATTGGAGTCCATTCTGGTGACAAAGGATGTTCAATCAATAAGGGATCGAACATATATTCCCCCAAAGGATCCATCAGAGCCTCCTGCTCTCCGTTATTCTCTGACAAGTCTGCAGACTGCATAGTATTCCCCCTTAACTCTTCCTCTGATTCAAAATCCGAGGAACAACGTATTTCCACCTTTGTTCTTCCAGAGGATTCTTCACAGCACACCGAGGAATGTTTCCTTATTCCATGAGTCTGCACCCAGACTTCACTGGACCCTTAACTTGGTCCCCTTGAGTGTTCTTAACACTGCCATACGTTCATTGACCTTCAAGTCCCTTATCAGAACTCACCTTCTTAAATTTCTTTCCTACTCCTCGTATTTCCTCAAACCTTTCCTCTTTCTATTCACTTTACTACTTCTCTCTACACCTGAACCTTCTCCAGCTGAATAAAATCTTTCATCTTGCACCATCATGCCCTTGCTTTGTAATATATCATCCAGTTTGCTTTCCATTTTTTTATTGAAATCATTTGAAAATGTTGTCAACTTGCCCATAATCCTTTCCTCCATTGAACTACTTTCCAGACTCCCTAAATTAGTAGGTACAGACATTACCAAAACCATCTTGTCTAATAATCCAGACAAAAGTCAACTCAAACTTAATTTCCTCGCCGATTTTCACCACAATACCTCATTTCCACAACTCAAAAATATTTCAAGTCCATTAAAAAACGAACTTTACATCCCAATCTGTCATCCGATTTTCCTAATCTTATTTTATTTTAATATCCCTTCTTCCTAAAACGTCCGCCACGCTTACGTGACAGCAAAAACCAGTCCTACCGCTATCTCAACAGTTCCACCCGATAGCGATCCATCTAAACATCCTACTCAGCGCGTTCATTTCCTCGTGCTCCAAATTCCCTGCAACGCCCCCGAATCTCGAGCCATACACATTCAGAGCATGCTTGGTCCGCGTGCACCGCAAAGCCCTCTTGCTCGGTAAGAACAATACAATTTGACCGTTACTCGCGCTGCGCTAGTTTCAAACAAGTGTGATCAAGCAAGGCTTGGGTCCATAACTCCCCAGACTGGACCACCTCAATATTGAAATAAGCAAACAGGATGTCTGGGGGGGGGGTTATTTTGATTAGAGTTGTGATAAACCTTAGACCATTAATTCCAAAGTTTTCAAGCTTTATTTCGCTTATTTTTGATATTTCAACAAAGACATTCATAAATCAATAGAGCATGTCTTTTCAAAGAAACACCACATTAGTAAATCGCACAATTCAAAAACGTTTGAAATAGAACTATATACAACATCTACATAGTGCAAAAAAAAATTTTGTAAGAAAAAATTATAATATATGGAACGTTTTTACAAACAAATAATAACAACAAATCAATAATCACAAGAAAAACATCAATGGCTCATGTGTGCCAGCCTGAAATTAAACCAGTCCTATATTCATATTTACACCCGATGGACAGTTACTCATTTTCGCAACACATGTTTCCTGTCCTGCCTGTGAGAGGATGGGGATACCTAACCTACTGGTGGGTGTTGTCAGAAGCTGCTGAGGGAAATATTATTTAACATTCCTCATGACACACCCCATCAACAGTCCCCCATACTCAAAGCCAACGCGTTTCGAATCCCTCACAAATCCGGGATTCTCTTCAGGACTTGGACTTGGTATTTTGGCTCTTAATTGTGGTGTGGAGTTGTTCCACAGGAACTGATGTCCAGAAACGTTGCTTCAAATCTTATATTGTGATCGAAGCTTCAAATGTATGTGACGTGTGGGACAACTCAGTGGTGTCAGTCCATTACCTTAAAATCGAAAAAGCCATAATTGATGCAGACGCTTTTAAACAGCAGCTGCTCCCAAATCGTATCTGTTTCCTGTAATTCTTTCTCTATACTGCGGGAAATATCAATCCAACATGCTACTCTGCTTCCAAAGAGCAATGATCGATTTTAAGGTAATGGACTGACACCACTGAGTTGTCCCACACGTCACATACATTTGAAGCTTCGACACACCCTGACAAAGGCGCTGTTGTGTGTTTCCTGCATGGCCCATTGTAGTTTTCTCTATGTCAGCATAACTGTGCACATTATAGGCCTCATTTTCCTTTAAACACGTTACTATATAAACACATTTGCTTTTGTGCCACATTGTACTTTCACACGGAACCTGCATATGTTGTTGCATTTTCTTCATTTCCTGGGATTTAGTCTGAACACCATAGATAAGGTCAAACAACAGTGCCCCTTGTTATTCTTTCTAGTCAGGCACTAGCACCTAGACATAACACAAGAATGCAGCTGTTGTTTATGTGCACACATGTCCTATCATATAGATAAGCACATGAGCCAAAAACAGACATATGGAACGAGAGTCCTGAGACAAGAGCACTGTGTCTGCTGGGATTTAGAGCGTCCATTTGTGTATGCTAAGGTACAGGGTCTGCCAATAATCCCAGAGATCTTTGATATATAATGATTTAGCTTCATTAGTAAGGGGGGGTTTAGGTTACTCTGGCCTATAAAATGACAGGGCTTTTCATGATATATGGATTATTAACCAAGCTAACAGTATTTTTAGTATGCATTTGTTTTCTAATTGTGGCACGTATACTGCATTTCAGAGCACAATAGTTTAAATAAATATTCGAACCTTCCTCCGTGTCTCCTGGTCATCTTATTGTGGACGAGTACGAGTGAGAGAGCGAAAGGGTGTGTCTTGTTACCACGATCCCTGAGAGGATCGAGAGTATTGTGTTCTGGGGTGCCAATTCACTTGTTTCTCTGGTAAGGTTAGGAGGGCAAGTGAGACACAATAGCTAGTCGGACTCGGACTCATAGACCTACTGATGTCCTATGGTTTCAAGCATAGTTCTGTTCTAGAACAGAATCCCTGCAACAGCATGAAGAAATTAGTTATAGTTAGGTCACTGAGGGGTCACCCCACCACCAGCAGCACAGTGAAGTGAGTGACAGGCAGAGAGAGGCCTATTGCTCTGGCGCGATTATGCCAATTTCATTTGGATGTGTGTATTGAGCTCAGGGCCCTCCCTCCTCCTGGGCCCAGTAATCTTAATAAAACAAACACATGATAACCGGTAGCAGAACCGAATATGCTGCCTCATAACCGACAGAGCAATTATATTGGGTGGTGTTCTACCCCCATACACCCCCCCCCCTGCAGCTACACCCCTGCACATGGGTCTGGGCGGCAGGTTGCAAACGCCATCGCCTGCTCATTGCCCTGTGGACTACATCTGCAGTGAGAACCTACACTCATTCCATATCACAGTTACCTATAGGGATATGGCATGTCTAGAGGCAGCCCCCCATAGACCCTCAACACGTAGGCAAATTCACAATTGCAGATCAGCTCCATAAAAACGTGCTAAGACACCAACTAATTAGTGGATTGTGTGCTATTCAACAAACCTGTTATCTTACATTGACATGAAGAATACTGAACTATTGGTAATGGCCTCCATTAGTCAATATGTGGCAGATTAACAAAACTGGAAATTTGCATTTCCTTCAGTTAATTAATTCACCCCAGAAATGGTCTCTTGGGCAGCAACTGGCACGTGGGCCACATAATCATATCAGCAGTGAGCACCCAAATTTAGGAAGATTTAGGAATATTGTAGCCAGTTCAGGGAAATATATAATAATAAACATCTGAAAATGTCTAGCAAGTTAGAGGGGCTCTCATCAAAATGTTCTACCCACATTGTTTCTTCCATTTACCTGCTCCTTTATAGACATTGGGACAACCTAGACACTTCCCTTGCGAGAGTATTTCACTTTCTTGTATGTCAACGTATGTGATGAAGTCCATTGAAAATGTGGGTATTTGTTGAGTGAATTAAAACAGCCAATCACAGGACAGAAAACTCAATATGCACGCAGTAGTATCAGTGTTCCCTATTTCCATCTGTAGGTGCATCAAAATGATGCACTCTTCGATTGTTGGTGCCACCCCGTACCCCAACTCTTGAAGCCGACCGCCTTTGCCACCTACAATACATTTCGCTGTGTAGGAGGAAATATGCCTCTATATAAAAAAAGTGTGATAGACTATCCACTGAAAAAAACAGGCACTACATATGCCATAATGGGACAATTTTGGAAAATATACTGTTACCAACTCAACAAATAACAAGCTGATCACGCAATGTTTGAAATAATGTCAGCCAATGGCGATCGCTTGTGCCACCTTCCTGTGCATCGTTTTTTGTCCACTGTGCCATTCTAGTTGGAGACCAGCCATTTGCAAATCAGTGATTGGGCTACTCCAACATGGACAGTCCAGCCCGAAATGTCAGGCCAAGTCACCTCCACATGGAACCACAAGCAATCACTGACTAGTTTCGTCACTGATGTATGGCTTTAGTCTTCTGTTTCAGCGAGCGTGGGACCCACATCTGGGCACAGCAGCCGCACGTAGGGTTCTACTGCAACAAGCAACAAGTTGATAGAAACAATGCTTGAATTAATCTCAGCGATTGCTGATTGCTTCATCTGCATTCCAAACCATTGTTTTTGACCCACTATGCCACTCTAAACTGAGACCAGCCGTACTTAAATCAATTCCCCTCGAGACAGGAACACAAGCAAACACAGACCAGTTTTGGCCTACTTAGGCCTTTTCAGTGAGATGTAGCTTGAGTCCTGTAGCACCATGAGACGGGGACCTACGTCTTGGCCTACCCATCACCCAAAACGTTGAGGAAGGATTACTTGAATTATTCTCAACAACTGCTGAGCACTCGGGCCGCTTTCCAGTCCATCATTTTCCTCTTGCTATGCCACTCTAGAGAGAGACCAGTCATATGAAAATCAATCTTGGTCCTGCCCCAATGGAAACAGTCCAAAATAAACTTCCATCATCGTAGCCTTACGGCTAGAGCGGTCGACTTTGAAGCTGGGGAACCGGGTTCGAGTCTCGGCAACGACGCTCAACATCCTGTGATTCTGAATCACTTAATCTCCCCATGCCTAACAAAAATGAATGTGTCCATCTGTAACGAAACTGGTGCTCATGTAAAGCGCTCTGATACCCGATTTCTTGGGTCTAGTTCGCGCTATATAAAACTCTGGAAAAAAAATACAAAAACCCCCCCAAAAAACTAGACCGCACCCAGGGCCTGATTCACAGAACTAACTTACGTCAAAAACGTAAAGTTAGTACTTTTTGGTATTCACAGAATACACTTACTCATTTTGGTATTCACAGAATGAACTTACTCATTTCGGTATTCACAGAAGTTAGTAGTCCTAACTTTAGGACTCCTAAATGCCTTCTGTGAATACCGAAAGTCTTATAGGATTTTTCTCAGTTTAGGAGTAGTAAAGTTAGGACTACGTCAAAAACGTAAAGTTAGTACTTTTTGGTATTCACAGAATACACTTACTCATTTTGGTATTCACAGAATGAACTTACTCATTTCGGTATTCACAGAAGTTAGGACTCCTAACTTTAGGACTCCTAAATGCCTTCTGTGAATACCGAAAGTCTTAAAGTTAGGATTTTTCTCAGTTTAGGAGTAGTAAAGTTACTCCTAAACTGAGAAAATCCTAACTTTAAGACTTTCGGTATTCACAGAAGGCATTTAGGAGTCCTAAAGTTAGGACTACTAACTTCTGTGAATACCGAAATGAGTAAGTTCATTCTGTGAATACCAAAATGAGTAAGTGTATTCTGTGAATACAAAAAGTACTAACTTTACGTTTTTGACGTAAGTTAGTTCTGTGAATCAGGCCCCCAAAGTCTATATCTCACCCTAAAATACAAGTACACAATGAAAAAATTCAGATTTTTGCACAGTTAGCATTTCGTACTGCCCACAAGATTTGCTAACCTGCCCTAAAAAAAGGCTGTTAAGGTGAAACAAAACACACTGGACCTGTAGACGACTATTAGGCAGGAAATGCCAGGTTTCCAGTCTTAGATGATTTTTTTTATATGGTGCTGGGGCTCCTCTCTGGGAGTGACACACCTACTCATGTACTCATTAATGTTACATTTGCGTGGAGGCAAGCAGCACTCTCATAAGTGATCCACTGAAATGTATGGTTGTAATTTTACCAGTCTTTATGTGATCCAGCTGAAAGCTATTCTTTTAAATAGTTGATACAGATCATCATATTAGCCCAAACGAGTTTCACTTGGGTTGGTAATCCCATGAGCTTTCTCAAGGCTGTGGGTCCAAATTGTATAGAAATGACTGTTCTAAAATGGAACCTGTAATAATAGAGAAAAATTACACAATGAAAGTTAATTTAAGCAGTCTCCAGCATTATTGTAAACATGGTGTCCCTGTGCAGAGTCACTCAAAATTATGTGAAAGATTTGTGAACAAACCATGCTTGTGTCAGGATTGGGGGTTTGCATAGCCGGTCTTCCATACCAGTTCAAAACTTCCTTCCTGTTATAGATCGGAAAGGGAAATGGAGGCCTGATTCCAAAGGTAAACAAGGAGGGGAAGTGAAGGGATAGGATGGAAATCAGAAGATTCGATTGGACCCTACTGTAGCCAGAGTCTTGGAGTAACTGCTGTGGGTGTGTGATGTGCAGGCTGAGAGGTGGGTTAAAGGACTGGTTTGGGTGATTGCAAAAAGATTTCTTGTGACGGAACCACCTCTCTATATAAAGTCTATGTGGCCAGTTGGTTATGGTCTTACCTGCTTCACCAAAAGTAAAGGTACTGAAGAGCTAATAGTTGCCAGCATACAACCCTCAAACATGACAGAACAGATGCGAGGGACTTGAGGGACAAAAACAAAAAACAAATGTGAAGGACACAAAGCTGAATGCAGCTCGGAGAAGCAGGCAAGAACACTGCAGCACAAAAAGGTAAGCAAACTGACAAGGAACAGGTAAACAACTAAACAGATTTGAGGGAACCCAGAGACAAAACAATAGAAACATAAAGGATACAAAGTCCTTTGCGAAGAAATACGTCAAGAGGGAACCTTACAACATACACAAGTTGCTAGGCAACTAGTTTATTCCTGCCTCTGCTTACTATCCTCGGAACCTTGCACAGACTACCTCCTCCCTGACCTGTAGGGCAAGGGTAGTACTGGCCTTTTGGGCAATCAGCGCAGACGACCAGACTGGGAACTGAAACCAGCCCTGCCAATCAGATTGACAGGCACGGGAAGCACCACTCCCGCTGCCACTTTTGTTGCAGGCGGCCGATATTGCAGCACTGCTGCAAAACCGGCCACCTGTAACAAAACCGGCCCCCGCCCTTCCGGCCCACCGGGGAAACGCCCGGTGCCCCTATGGCCAGTCCGGCCCTGGCAGTGCCCATTGGGCTGGTCTGACAGGTCAGTGTTTTTCTTAGGGGTCCACTACGGGTGTTGCCAAATACTGGGATTTCAGAATACAAGGACTGTCTACTGGTGCTCACCACATGCTACCACTGGCACATGTTAAGCAGTGACTCTTTTGTGGTGTTGTTAGCGGCAGGAGAGGAAGAGAGGGGTAGGGGGTGTGAGCACTGCTGGCAGCTGTATCGTGAAGAGGACAGTGAGAGATAACATGGGTGCTGCTTCCCACCAGCATGGAGGTGGACTCAGTAATATACGTTCCTGTATTGTTCACATGTAACAGGCCCTTTACCAGGGTGGGTGCTGTGTGGCAGGCCATTTAGGCCACCACTCACATGTACCAATCAATGTAGACAGACAAGCATGCCAGCAAACCTGAAGTAAAGTATTATGTTATGTTATGTTAGCATTTTGTAAAGCGCCTGGTTACTCCAATACGGAGTGTCCCTGCGCTGAATTCCAACTGACAGAACTGATAACGGGTGTCCCTGCTTTGTTAACGGACAAGGCCATTTCTAAAAAGCCAAGTTTTCAAGTGCTACTGAAAAAGGACCAGAAGGATCTAATCTAAGCTGGAGCGGGAGTCGGTTCCATTGTTTAGCTGCCAGGAACCTAAAAGAACTGCCATCAAGACGTTTTCTGCAAAATTTGGGAACTTTGGACAAGCCTGTTCCAGATGATCTCAGACATCGACTCGGAAGATACGGTTTAATCAATGGGAGTAGATAGCCGGGGCCTTTTCTGTTGAAAGCATATGGCTTTGAAAGAGATCCTCTCCTCAATGGGAAGCCAATGAAGTTTTGCCAAAGCTGACCCTGTTGGAGCACATCTGGGAATGTTCAGCAACAGTCAGGCTGCCGCCTTTTGTACCCTCTGGAGCATTTGAAGCCTGCCCTTAGAGTCCCTCAGGTAGAGTACATTACAGTAATCCATCCATGATACCACAAGGTCCTGGTCTACTGTTCTTTACGCAGAGTCAGGTAAAAGCCCCAAAAACATTCTGGATCATTTTCAAGGTAACAAAACAAGTACCTGCAAGGGTGGAAATTTTGTCATGGATCCGCCCCGGGAGGGTTATTGGTATGCGTGTTGGGTTCCGGTCCGTGTTTGGTGTGCAGTGCTGCAGGACCGGTTAGCGGTCTAGCCCTCCAGCCAGGAAGTGCACCAAGTCAGGTGGGAAGCACTACCGGGTGAGACCGCATAAAGCCGCGGTGCTCAACCCATCGGCGCCTCTAGTACTGATTCTTGCCCGGATGCCTGCCGCTCTCTGCCTTTCCTACGGATCTTCCGGATTTTGCCTGTCCGCCTTCCCCGAGTCCTTCTCCTTCGCTGATGCGCTGAAGCGTCTCCCTTGCCGGTAATTCGCGCAGGAGCGCATTGCTGGTGTTCACACTCGCGACACGCTCTGGGAACGCGTGGTCGCGGTTGCTCTGTTCTTTCCACGGCACAGGAGCGCCTTGGTACTCTGCCCCTCGCGACACGCACTGGAACGCGTGGTCGCGGTTACTTGTTCCTTTTACGGCGGAGGAGCGCCTTGTTCCTTTCATCCTCGCGACACGCTCTGGGAACGCGTGGTCGTGGTTTTCTTTGTTTTCACTACTGCGCAGGAAGCGCTTGTTGTTTTCTTTTCCTCTTCTCCATCACGCACAGGAGAAGCGTGCTTGCATTTCTGCCCTACTACCACGCAGGTGTGCGTGGCAGCCTTTTCAATCTCCTTGCGCTAGCGCTGGTGCTTTTCTTACCCTTAGCGGCAAGCGCAGGAGCGCATTGTCGCCTTACCTACACACACATGCGCAAAGGAGCGCTGGTGTTACCCTCTTCTGGTGCAACAGGAACTGGAGCATGCCTTGCCTGCCTTCCTGTTCATCCTACTCCTTCCACCTTGAAGACTTCCTGTCCTTGCTCAAGCTTTCGTTTCCAGGTGACTATATAGCCTTAACAACATCCCTAGTATTGGTGTGATTGCTGTATGTGTATAACCCGGGAAGAAGGGTGGGCAGACGCACTAACCATTTGGTTATTCTCTTATCCAGCTGGTGATACCCAGGAGAGTACCCTCAGTCTAAGTGAGACTCCTCACCAGGTCTTCACAGACGGCATTCCTTGGTCCCCTGGTCCCATCCTTGCCTTGGTCAGTATATCCACCTTTGATAGGGTAAGGAGGGGGGTGGTGGAGGTTGTTCACGTCGTCCCTGCGAGATAGCTCCACAAGTATATGAGGTAAGACTTGTGGGGTTCTGACAGAACTAGAAGCCCACGTTATATATCTCGCCTGGACGTCATGAGCGACCCCAACATCACCCTGCAGGACATCACAGCCATGTTGACCTGCATACAGGCAGAAAACCTGAGCCTACGCCAAGACATTACGACACTGCAGGGCCAGCTAGCTGTAGGGCAAACAGGGGCTTGGGGCCCAGACCCTGCTGTTAGAGCCAAACAGGGGGGTGTGTTGCGCCCTCCTTTATTCAATCCTGGGGGACATTACCCGATTCTCACGGCCCTAACCCACCCATACAGGTGATAGCTCCTCACCCCGTCCAGCTAGCACCCCCAGAACGCTTTTATGGTGATAGCTCCAAATACAGCATTTTCCTTAATCAATGCCAACTGCACTTCATGGCGCGTGCTTCCGCCTTCCCAGACGACGCCTCCAAGTCGCATTCATCTTGTCCTATCTCGGAGGAGACGCCGCCCAGTGGTCCATAGCATTGGTCGAAAACGACGACCCTATGCTGTATCGCCTTCCCGTCTTTAAGGAAACCCTACGACGGATGTTCGCCCGCCATACGTTCGTACAAGCTGCAGACAATGAACTCCTCAACCTGAAACAAGGCTCTTCTGATCTACTGCATTACATCACCACCTTCAATAGACTGGTTATCGAGGCCAGATGGCCAGAATCCAAACAGATATCTGTATGTTACAGAGGATTGCGGGATGAGGTCAAGGATCTTATCTCACAGCTATCCGAACCCCTGGAGGATATTGGATCCTTCATTGACTTGGTGGTTAGAATAAACTTCAGATTGCAGGAGCGGAAAAATGAGAAATCCAAAGGCACCAATTCCCGATTCATTGCGTTCAGAGATAAAACCAGGAACGAACCGGTGAAAGCCCATGAAGCACCCGAACCAATGCAAATAGGTGGAGTCCGTGGTCCCCTAACCCGGGAAGAAAAAGAAAAAAGACGAAAACAGAACTTGTGCCTGTACTGCGGCAAAAGCGGACATTTTGTCAAAGAGTGCCCTGTGAAACCTGCCAAAACAAGAACCAATAAACCCTACGCCCTTTCCGTAACCCGCAGGGATGAAGCGGGAAACGACAAAACCCAGTAGGTGAAGGGGTCGGTCTACTGGGTTCCTCCTCCATGCGGACCCCCATCTCCAAATCCCTTGCCAATATCCGACACATGGGAATAGCAGTAACATTGCAGTCTCTGACGGGCCAGATATGGACGGTCATAGCCCTCATCGACTCTGGCGCCACAGGGAATTTCATAGACACTCGGTACATGGAAGGTTTGGGCATACCGACCGTGACCAAGGAAAAACCAGAAAGCGTGAAGGCAGTGGACGGCACCGACTTGACCTCTGGGCTTATACGTTTCCAGACAGAAACCATGAGGATGACGTGTGGGAACGGACACACAGAGACCATCGCCTTTGCTGTAATCGACGCGCCTCAATTCAAGCTCATTCTGGGTCTTCCATGGTTGGTGACTCACAACCCACACATCAACTGGGAGACCCGGATCATGACTCTGGACTCCTCTCATTGCACCTCCACCTGCTATCCACAGGAGAACGAATCCGGTAGGCATGAGATACAAGCCCACTCAGTGCCCTTAACTGGGATGGGTACGGTTACACAAGAGAACGTACCCGAGGTGTATGCAGACCTGGCCTCTGTATTCGACAAGAAGGGGGCTAATACCTTGCCACCACACCGCCCCTTCGATTGTAGGATAGATCTCATCCCTGGTTCGACTCTCCCATGTATGCGCGTCTACTCACTCACAGAGAAAGAAAACAACCACTTACGCGTCTATCTGGATGAGTTTCTACAAAACAGATTCATACGCCACTCCAAATCGCCCGTCTCTTCCTCCCTCTTTTTTGTGGCTAAAAAGGAGGAAGATCTAAGAACGTGTATTGACTATAGGGCCATAAACACCATAACCATCAAAAACCGGTATCCCTTACCGCTCATTTCCAACCTCTTGGATCAAGTGAAGGGTGCCACTATCTACACAAAACTGGACCTACGGGGAGCCTGCCATCACGTCAGGGTCTGAGAGGGCGATGAATGGGAGACCGCGTTCCGAACAAAATACGGCCTGTTCGAGTACCAGGTCATGCCCTTCGGACTCTGCAACGCCCCAGCAGCCTTCCAGTACTTCATTGACGAGGTATTAAGGGAATACATCGATCGTTTCTGCGTCGTCTACATCGACGACATCCTGATTTATTCCAACAGCGTCCCCGAGCACATCAGTCACGTTCGTGCTGCCCTGCAACAGTTACAACACCACGGTCTCTACGTCAAGCTGGAAAAAAGCATGTTCCACACCACCATGGTCGAGTTCCTGGGACACATCCTAACCCCTGAAGGGGTCAGAATGGACACCAGAAAAGTCAAAGCGATACTACAATGGCCGTCACCTTGTTCCGTCAAACAGGTCCAAAGATTCCTGGGGTTCGCCAACTATTACAGACGCTTCATCACAGGATTTACTAGCATCGTTACTCCCATCACTAGCCTGCTGCACAAAGGGGTGAAGTTCTTTTGGGACCCCACAGCCGAGGAGGCATTTCAGGACCTGAAGAGAAGGTTTTCTAGCGCTCCCGTCTTGAGGCACCCAGACCCGGAACAACCCTTCATAGTGGAAGCAGATGCTTCACAAAACGCTTTGGGGGGTGTGTTGTCACAATGCAACGCCGAAACTGGCCTGTTACATCCTGTGGCCTTTTACTCCCGAAAACTGCTACCAGCAGAACGCAACTACACCGTTTCCGACCGTGAACTGCTTGCTATCAAGGCAGCATTCGAAGAATGGCGCCATTACCTCAAAGATGCCCAACACCCGGTAACCATATACACCGACCACAGGAATTTGCAGTTCCTCCGCTCTGCCAGAGCCCTCACTTCCAGACAACTGAGGTGGACCCTGTTTTTAATGAGTATGAATTCCTGATCACCTATCGTCCCGGAAAGGAAAATGCTAGAGCAGATGCCCTGTCCAGGCTGGACGAAACCGAAGAAGATGTACTGAAAACCAAACCTGTATCCATCCTTCCTGAACATTGTTTCCAAGGGGTGATCCTTTCCTCCTCCTTCTTCACCCTGTTACACGAAGACCTAAAGCAAAAAGATCCAGAAGAATGGATCGGGGACCTTGATGGGATCACTGCACGGGACGGTTTTCTATTCAGAGGAGACCAGTACTACCTCCCGTTGGAAGACCATCAGCAACAGGCCCTATACATGTGCCATGACCATCATCTATCCATCCATCTGGGATTTCATAAAACCATGGACCTCTTGCACAGACACTTCTGGTGGCCTTCCATGGACACCGCCGTTCATTCCTATATAGCCCGTTGTTCCGTCTGTGCACAAGGAAATATCCATTCCAGACCCATGGTAGGTCTGTTGAACCCTATCCCTGTACTGCCTTACCCCTGGCATACCGTATCCATGGACTTTGTTGTTGAACTACCCAAGACCGAGACAGGCTTTACCACCGTCCTTACCATCGTGGATCACCTGACAAAGATGGCACACTTTGTGCCTTTGAGGAAGCTGCCGTCAGCGATTGAGCTGGCTCTGATATTCGCGCACAACGTGATCCGGTTACATGGTGTGCCGTCAGTGCTGATCACGGATAGGGGCTCCCAATTCATAACCAGGTTCTGGGGTGAGGTGTGCAAAAACATGGGCATGGAAACACGTCTTTCATCGGAGTATCACCCACAGACAGGCGGGCAGGCGGAACGAACAAACCAGACCATGGAACAATACCTTCATTGTTTGCTGTTGTCCATAGAACAAGAATGGTCAGAGGTGCTCTGGATGGTAGAATATGCGTACAACAACAGCAAACATATGTCCACAGGAATGTCACCCTTCTTCTGTCTACAAGGGCGACATCCACGATCAGAGCCATGGGAAAAACCACTGACCTGTCACATACCTCCCGTGCAGGAGTACCATGCCCTTCTACACGACCTGTGGCAGAAGGCCCAGTTCGAGCTCGCCAAAGCCAAGGAAAGCCACAAATGATATGCCGATGCTCACAGACAAGCGGAACCTGACTACAAAGTAGGGGACGAGGTATGGGTTTCGATAAAAAACCTCAACGTACATGAACCCAAAAAACTACTGCCAAGATACGTAGGCCCTTACCCCATCGAGAAAGTCATCAATCGGGTGGCGGTGAAACTCACCTTACCGCAGCAGATGAGTCTGCACCCAGTGTTCCATGTGTCTTTCCTACGTCCTGCCCATCCTGAGAACCATGTAGTTAACCCTCCACCTCCCATCCTCAGGGACGATCATGAGGAATATGAAGTGAGGGCCATCCTTGATTCCCGTACAACTAGGGGGCGGCTTTTTTACCTGGTGGACTGGAAAGGGTATGGGCCAGAGGAGTGTTCCTGGGAACCCTTGTCCCATGTGCGCCATGCTCCCCTGTTGGTTCGTGCCTTCAATGCACGGCACCTGTTCAAACCACGCCCTGCCACCCCTGTGTAGATGGGGGTTTTATTTTGGGAGGGGGTACTGTCATGGATCCGCCCCGTGAGGGTTATTGGTATGCGTGTTGGGTTCCGGTCTGTGTTTGGTGTGCAGTGCTGCAGGACCGGTTAGCGGTCTAGCCCTCCAGCCAGGAAGTGCACCAAGTCAGGTGGGAAGCACTACCGGGTGAGACTGCATAAAGCCGCGGTGCTCAACCCATCGGCGCTTCTAGTACTGATTCTTGCCCGGATGCCTGCCGCTCGCTGCCTTTCCTACGGATCTTCCGGATTTTGCCTGTCCGCCTTCCCCGAGTCCTTCTCCTTCGCTGACGCGCTGAAGCGTCTTCCTTGCCAGTAATTCGCGCAGGAGCGCATTGCTGGTGTTCACACTCGCGACACGCTCTCGGAACGCGTGGTCACGGTTGCTCTGTTCTTTCCACGGCGCAGGAGCGCCTTGGTACTCTGCCCCTCGCGACACGCACTGGAACGCGTGGTCGCGGTTACTTGTTCCTTTCACGGCGCAGGAGCGCCTTGTTCCTTTCATCCTTGCGACACGCTCCGGGAACGCGTGGTCACGGTTTTCTTTGTTTTCACTACCACGCAGGAAGCGCTTGTTGTTTTCTTTTCCTCTTCTCCATCACGCACAGGAGAAGCGTGCTTGCATTTCTGCCCTACTACCACGCAGGTGTGCGTGGCAGCCTTTTCACTCTCTTTGCGCTAGCGCTGGTGCTTTTCTTACCCTTAGCGGCAAGCGCAGGAGCGCGTTGTCGCCTTACCTACACACACATGCGCAAAGGAGCGCTGGTGTTACCCTCTTCTGGTGTAACAGGTACTGGAGCGTGCCTTGCCTGCCTTCCTGTTCGTCCTACTCCTTCCACCTTGAAGACTTCCTGTCCTTGCTCAAGCTTTCGTTTCCAGGTGACTATATAACCTTAACAACATCCCTAGTATTGGTGTGATTGCTGTATGTGTATAACCCGGGAAGAAGGGTGGGCAGACGCACTAACCATTTGGTTATTCTCTTATCCAGCTGGTGATACCCAGGAGAGTACCCTCAGTCTAAGTGAGACTCCTCACCAGGTCTTCACAGACGGCATCCCTTGCCAACACCATTAGACTCCTTCCCCTAGTCCCATCCTTGCCTTGGTCAGTATATCCACCTTTGATAGGGTAAGGAGAGGGACGGTGGAGGTTGTTCACGTCGTCCCTGCGAGATAGCTCCACAAGTATATGAGGTAAGACTTGTAGGGTTCTGACAAATTTGATCTGCAAAAAATTAGAATTAGATATTGGCATAGAGCCTTGCTCATTTGGGCAACTACGAAGTAGACCAGATGGAAGGTTGTTTCCCTACCACCAGGATGTCTGTTTTATTTGCAATTAGTCTCAGGCAACTGTCCTTCATCCAGTTGGCCAGGCCTACCAGACATAGTTTTAAATCGTCCATCGTTTGGTTGTTGTCCTGAGCTAGTGTTATAATCAATTGGGTGTCATCAGCATAGGATACTGTCAACACCATGGCCCTCAATAAGTTCGGCCAGCGGTCGCATGTGTAAATTAAAGAGGGTCGGACTCAGGGCAGAGCCCTGAGGCACTCCCTACTGCAGCGACCATATCTTGGCGGTGTAAGGCTGTTGGATGACCTGAAAAGTACATCCCTGCAGAAAGTCAGCCAACCAGCCCAACACAGTGCCCCCCACCCTGAGTTCTGTAGCCTTTCTAATAGCAGTCCATGGGAAACAGTGTCAAAGGCTGCACTTAAGTCAAGCATGACTAGTGCAGCTGTCTTGTTATGTTATAAAATTCTTCTAAAGCGCATGTACACCGGTCTGCTTCATGGCGCTGTATCTAGGACTAACCGGGCCCAGTTGGAGTTTATTTATATGCTTGTGTAAACAGCCATGTCTTAAGGGATTTTCTGAAGCTCAGCAGGTCAGCACATGATCTAATATCCAAGGGAAAGGAGTTCCAGATTCTGGGTGCCAGAGATGCAAACCTGCAGCCCCCTTGTCGCTTCAACTTGAAAGCGGGAGTTGCCAGGAGATGGAGGTGGGTCCAGCGTAGGTTACGTGAGGGAAGGTACCTTTGAATAAGGCTTTCAATGAATCTGGGGCACTGACCATGTAATTCTTTAAAGACCAGACATCCTACTTTAAAGGCACAGCGCTGAGGAAAAGGGAGCCAGTGTAGCTTCCTCAGAAGTGGGGTAAAATGTTGCCACCTGGGTTGCTGGTGAATCAGTCTGGCCGCTTGATTCTGCACCAGCTGTAGACGTTTAGTTAGAAATAGTGGTAATCCAAGATAGACTGAGTTGGCATAGTCTAGATGGGATATAATCGTGGCTAACACTACCTGTATCAATGCTTCACGAGTGAGTAGCCTACTGATCTTTCTGATCTTCCGTAGTTGGAAGAAACAGGTAGAGATCATGGAGCCGACTTGGGATTTTAGAGACAGGTCGTTATTTAATGTGACGCCAAGGCTTTTCGCGGAGGGGGAAGGGATGGGGGGGGAGCCTAGGTCCACTGGCCAGAAGTGTGGGCCCCAGAGGTTGTGGCTGCCACCTGTGAGGACCAGTTCAATCTTGCTGGATTGAGCTTTAAGTGATTACAGTACATCCAGTGATGGATGTGCAGCATGGTTGACTGAAATTCAAGAGCTGATTGGGGGGAATTGTCGATGGTGAACATTAATTGAAGATCATCCGCGTCGTTAAAAGTGGTGATTTTCCTTTCTTTAAGAGAACGGATCAGGGGGAGGAGGTAGAGATTGAACAAAATGGGGGAAAGCGAGGAGCCCTGCGGAACCCCGCAGGTGGTTTCCAACTTTGGTGCCGTGATCTGGGCTATGCAAACCGACTGGGAGTGGTTCTCTAAGAAGGAACAGATCCAACTTAGGGCAGAGCCCTGGATGCCTGCCTCCCTGACACGGTCTACCAGAATACTGTGGTCGACCGTGTCAAAGGCTGCAGAGAGATCTAGCAACACCAGGGCCTGAGGGGAGCCCCTGTCGGCTTTCTCTCGCAGGGAGTCTAATACCGCTAGTATTACCATCTCAGTTGAATGTGCAGGGCGGAACCCTGCTTGGTGTGAGTCTAAGTAGTTGGATTGTTCAATGAAGTTGGACAGGCACTTAGCCACATGGGCTTCCAGTACCTTAGACAGGTAGGGGAGTAAGGAAATTGGATGGTAATTTGAAAGGATCTGAGGGTCAGCCCCTGGTTTCTTCAGAAGGGGAACAACTATTGCCTCTTTAAAAGCCTTGGGGACATGGCCCTGGGATAAGGACTCATTCAAGAGGGAGAGGGCAGACCCTGGAAGGCTGGTGAAGGCATCTTTTAGGACGTGGGGAGGGCAGCAGTCTGTGGGTGATCCAGATTTCACTTTAGACATAAGGTCCTGGAATGCCTGTATACTAATGGCCGGGAGTTGCTCAATGGAGCACGGGTTTCCAAGCATAGAGTCGGATATCTCGTGGTAGGGGCGTGTAGGAATGCTGGATTTGATGGCGGAGATCTTTTCAATGAAGAAGTGATTCAAAGAGTTGCAGAGTGCTTGGGTGGGTATGACTTTTGTAGTAACTCTGTCTGAGTTGGACAGTTCATTTACAATTGAGAAGATCTCCTTAGATCTGTTATTGGAGGTCATGATTCTGGAAGAGAAGTAAGCGGCCTTAGCGATTAAGATGGCCTTTTTATATTCTCTCATAGCCTCTGAGTAGCTGAGTTTTCCTTCAGGGGAATAGTTCTGTCTCCACTTCCTTTCCAGTTGGCGAAGGGCCAGTTTTTGGATTTTTAAGTCAGTGGAGAACCATCTCTGTGCATCGAGGCGGTGGGCCAGGTTTATTTTTTTGAGTGGGGCGTGTTTATTACTGGCTGCTAATAGCCAGGTAGAGATAGTTCTCTCGCTGACATTGATGTCAGATTCAATGGTTGGGGCTGTTAGCCAATGTGTCGTGGAATTGATTTTTGTCAATGGTATTCCATTTCCTAACCATCTTGCCATTGCTAGTAGGGAGTTTGGGTTCGGAAGGGTTCCTAACGGTGAACTTTATTAAATGGTGGTCCGACCATATACAAGGTAAGATCGAGAGTGCGGATACTACCAAGCTGATGGTCCATACCTGGTCCAGTGTGTGCCCCTTGATGTGTGTGGCCGAGAAAACCTGCTGAGTAAAGTTTAAGTTGGTGAGTAACTCGGTTAGCTCAACGGAGTGGGGCCCGCCTCGAATATCGTTTGACCAGTAGTTAAAGTCACCTATCAACAGGATTTTGGCGTGGTTAGTTGCCAGATTGGCTACTTGTTCGCCCAGAGAGTGGGGGAACAGGGGCATGTGCTGTGGTGGTCTGTAAAGTAATACACAGATTAGGGGAGATGAAACAGACTCCAATTTAATTACAACATTGTCAGTGGTAGGGAGACAAAGTGGGGTAAGAGCTGTGAATTTGAGGTCCTGGCGAATGATTGCCGCAACTCCCCCGCCTATTTTGCCAGGCGGGCGGTTCATCTGGAGAATGTAATAATCATTTGCCAATGCAGCCAGAATGTCAGGGGTTGAATCTTGAGTAAGCCAAGTTTCGGTTAAAAGGAGGATGTCAGGTTTCTCTGAAACCAGAAGAAGGAATATTTCAAGCTTGTGTTTGACTAAGGAACGAGTATTTAAATAAAAAATAGATAGTTCAGAGTGCCTATGTCTATCCTGTCTCTGTGGCTGGTTAGGGCAGTGTGTGCGATGTGCGAATTCAGGAAAAGACACCCGTTGTACCATAATCTGGTTTTGAGTCAGAATGGGGCCGACGGCGGGATTGAGTGGATGCTTGGACGACCAGAGCTGTTTTAGTTCCTGCGACGTATATTTATAAAATTGGGCATGGTGACTAGCCCCGGGCCCCGGACGTCCGCGGACGGGCGCAGATGGGCTGGCCTTTGGCGCGCCCGCTGCGCGCGTCCGCTGCGCTCCCGCGCTGCGACCGGCATTAATGGCCAGTAGCAGCCTAGGTTCCGCCCCTCGCCCTCCGCGATTGGTTGCTCCAGATAGGAGTAACCAGGAAGCAGTTGGGGAGCCTAGGACGCTGCTCGTACTTCGCAGCAAAGCCAGTAACGTTGGTATTTTACATTAAAAATACATAAAAGCATCCGCTGCAAGGCGGAGTGGTTCTGATGCAAATAGGAGAGTGGATTCTGTGCTTAAAAGTGGCCTGCACACTGACTGAGACTCATGAAGAAGTGCTTTTTCTTCCACAAAATTCATCAGCTGTTGGTTGAAGAGTTTTTCAGCAACTTTTGCAAAGAAAGGCAACAAGGATATAGGTCTGAAATTCTCAGGTACTGAAGGATCTAATGTTGGTTTCTTCAAGAGTGGAAGCACCATAGCGCGCTTCCACTCAGAAGGAACCTGCCCAGAGGCATAAGATAAGTTGAGCAAATCAGTGAGCACAGGGGCAATAACTTCCCTGCCTCGCTCTAATATAGCCGGGGAAGCGGGGTCTAGTGGAAATCAGATTTTACTTTAGACATCAGGCTATTAGTCTAGACGTCCGAGATGGTTTTTAGGTTTGAGAAACTTCCCGAGGCAGTAGTAGGTGTTAGGACAGATGCAGTCAACTGAAAGTTCCTAGCACTCTCAGGAAAAGAGGTGTAGATGGCATTTATCTTATCGAAGAAACAGAGAGCGATCTGATCACAAAGGGCAATAGTGGGTTGAGTTGATACAGCTGTGCGTTCCAAAGTTATCAGGGATTTAACTATCTGAAAAAGTTCCCTTAAGGAATTTTTTGCCTGCTCGAGTTTTTGAGCGTAGAAGTTCGCGCGGGTATGCCTCAGATCCCTATGATATTCTTTCATGGCAGCCAGGTAAATAGCTTTATTGTAATCATCGTAATCTTTACGCCATATGCGCTCCAGCCGCTTACAAGTTTTCTTCTTTACCAGCAATGCCTCCGTAAACCACACAGCCGATGGTTTGGGGCGCATGCTGGTTACAGCTTTCATAGAAGCTAAAGCATCTAGGGCCTGATTAATCCACCTACTTGCTTGCCTATTAGCAATATGAGGACATGTGTTGCGTATTAGGGTTTCCTGGTTGGGTAGACAGGTCTGGTGGCTCAGTGGACTAATGCATCCACTGCCGGGACCTGTGTTTGACCTCATGGTCACAGGTTCAAATCCCGGCGGGTCCACTTAGCCTTTCATCTCTCTGAGGTCGATAAAATGAGTACCGTTGGGTAACAATAAACATCTGTTATTCAGCGCCAAGATACCCCGTCAGCGGTGAACGTGCACTTTACAAATACACATGTTATGTTTTAGGGTAATAAGGGACCATTTGCGTGCCCTCCTTTTATGAGGCTGTACTGCTGGCAGGGGGGATTCAAAGATACAAAAAGGGACCATATAATGATCCAACCAGGCCATAGGGATCGGCGAACCCTCCACTAGAAATTGGGTCCAAAATATGACCGTGCACACGTGTGGGCATCAGTACCAATTGCTTGAGCTGAAACAACCCAAGATCCTCAACCAGGCCTTTAGATATTAGGTTCTTTCTCTATTTTTAAAAGAGGACAATAATTCCTGTTTGGTTGCTCTCAAGCTAGATCTCTGCTCGCAACTATCTACACACACACAAACACACAATACCCTTTAGTTTGGGTATTCTGTTTGCTTTTAATAGTAGTGCAATAAGGAGCTGTTTGTGAGATATTTTGTTCTCCTACAATTTTTTTTAAAAAATTTCCCACAGGTGTTTTATGAGCATTATAAAATACCATCTGACAACTGTGCACAGTGCAGTTTCTATTGAGGGGATCCTGTGGCTAAACATGACCTTATAACCTGGTACGCCAGACCTCCAAGTCATCAAAGGCCATCAACTCCATTCCCCTAGAGGCCTTCCTTGTTGGGATCTTACTGACTTCAGAACAACCTCTGGTGCCTTGTTGTGTTTGAAGGTAGGGAAGTGTGGGGAAAGAGCATGATGTTCTAGCTGCTCTGTACACAGTTTGTTTTTCGGAAACAAACCCCGACATCAGGGATTGTTTGTGAAAAACAAAACACAAACGACCCTAATACACTGGGCGTTTCCTCCCACCATATGAGGGTGTTTGCACTGTTAATTGTTAGGGACCAGAAGGCTTTTCCTACCGTCCAGTACAGGAAAAAGGTACCCCAAAAGAATAGGGTAGGCTTTCCAACATACATTGACCGATGGCCCAGCGTTGGAATGGCCACTGGTCAAAGATTTCAGATGGCAGAGCCAGCTGCAGCGCCTTAAATGGCAACTCACACCTCTCTTACCTTACTCTGTTGTTTGGAGCAAGGATGATAGGGTCACCTTCCCCAGCAAACTCATCCCTGTCTTAAAGAGTGACTAAAAGACAGAAAGGAGATATCTATGGCACTAAAAGAAGCCCAGGAGGAAAGTGCCAAGCTATGAAGGTGGTGCCTAGTTGAGGAAAAGCACAAGTCATAAAACACTTCCCAAATAAAGCAAACGTATAGACGAGAAAAAATAAGCAATTCAAAACAATAAAAAACAAACACCAGAGCTCAAGAGACGTTGGACACAATGAAGACGTTATCCTTGTAGTGTTGCGACGCAGTGAAGAATTCAAAATATTCATTTAAATAGTAACTAGTCCTGACAACCCCAAGCATGACTTGGAAACACATTACAGTTATCTTGTATTAGGAAGGAGAGGGAGCTAGAATAGAGAGCAGAGATATAAATTGTAAAGAGACAAGTGAGAAAGAGACAGCTGCGTGCATGTGTGAGAGAGAGAGAGAGTGAGAGAAGGAGAGGGAGCTAGAATAGAGAGCAGAGATATAAATTGTAAAGAGACCAGTGAGAAAGAGACATCTGAGTGCATGTGTATGTGAGAGAGAGAGAGTGAGAGAAGAAGAGGGAGGGGGAGGTACAATGGAGCAAAGAGAGCTGCGTGGGTGTATGTGGGTGAAACAGAATAGTTTTAATATGTCGTTGCCTAATATCTATTGGGTCTGTTTTGAAGGTGCTTAAGTAATACTTTTGAAGTGGTTGCACTTGCTGCAGGTGAAATCAGCTTTTACATTTGAGGCCTAGTGAAAGGTGACATATTAAATGTTTTTGTGGCCGAAATAAGATGTGCTCCCCCTGTTTGGGAGTGTGTCCCTGAGGTTAGGAGCTTGAGTGTAAATGTTTAATTTTAAATAAAAGTGGAATTTGCAGGGTGTGTGAGTAAGAAAGAGGGGGGTGATAAACTTATGGAAGGAAAACAATGTAAATGGCAGTAATATACCTATGACGCGCTGTTAGAAATGGGATTTCTGATTGGCTAGGGCATGCGCCTAAGCCAGGCAGAAACCACCACTCTAGTCAGGGCAAGGGAGTTACACACCGAAGATAACCCCTGCTCACTCCCTTGGTAGAGCAGTCAGGCTTATCCCAGAGGCAATGTGTAAAGCATTTTCGCAACACACTCACACCGCAGAGACACACTAGGCACACCACAAAAGAAACTCTACACAAGGTTATATCAAAAATAGTCCTTGTATTACTCATAAAACACATTAGAACGTAATCACATATATACACTGTGCCACCTGGCACTAGGTATGACTTTACAGGGATTATATACACTTACAGCGCTAATCGGGCCACTGTCATAACCATCATATCACAGTTAGTGAAAACAACCAGTAACTACTGGAAAGGGTACATAGTATAAACACATTATGCACAAATCATGAGGTATGAACATCATTGCACTTCCTAGTAAAGCATGTTATGTAAAACATAATCAGCAGTGGT
The DNA here is from genome assembly GCA_963921515.1 of Calotriton arnoldi. Classification (NCBI taxonomy): domain Eukaryota; kingdom Metazoa; phylum Chordata; class Amphibia; order Caudata; family Salamandridae; genus Calotriton; species Calotriton arnoldi. The sequence continues at coordinate 1,476,895 of CAWUFW010001510.1, forward strand.
GCAGTACATCAGGCCCACCTTAGGCCTACACCTCATCAGCAGCAGAAACCTATAATACACCCGCCACAGGGGTACTGTCCCCAAGTCAAAGTTCCCAAGCGGGGGCCCTGTCCTGGGCTCGCCCCGCAATGCCAAAAAAAGGGGGGGGGTGAGGGGTCGCAACTCACCCCTGTCTCCTTCCCTGGAGACTGCCCCCGGTGCAGCGCTAAGTGTGCAGCTGCCCACGATCATGCAGCGCAGCTGTAACCATGCCGGGAATGAGAGGAAAAAGTCGGTGCTGCCTCAGCACCCAAGGGAAACTCGCCAATGACCCCTCGGGCCAGAAAACCACAGCGTGGCCCGGGACAAGTGACACTCCGTCCCCCAAGGCACTCACCAGCTTACTCTGGGGTGTTTTCACGGGGCCCCTGAGGACGGTTCCAGAGGAGGCACCACACCTCCAATGACGATCCTTAAGCTGCTGCTTCCCGCAAGACAGGAGCAGGACCCGGAGCGAAGTCTCCGTCGTCGTCGTCTGCGGAAGGCATTTCCGCCCCCAACCACACAGCTGCTGCCTGACTTCCGTATTGCGGTGGCAGGTTTCTCCCACCACCAGGCTTAGGCGGCATGCAGGGCTCTCCCCTTCCTCCACGTCCAGGCGTCTTCGCACGGTGGCTTCCCGCGGGCTCGCTGACGAACGGCCGCGCCTCCCACTATCTCTGCGGCATTCTTTAAATTGTAAAGAGACAAGTGAGAAAGAGACAGCTGCGTGCATGTGTGTGTGAGAGAGGGAGACTCGAAGAGGGGGTTATAACAGAGTAAAGAAAGATACATTTTAAAGAGAAAAGATAAAAAGAGACACTTGTGTGAATGTGTGCGAGAGAGAGAGTGAGAGAAGGAGAGGGAGCTAGAATGGAGAGAAGAGGGATAATTGTAAAGAGATTAGTGAGAAAAATGAATTTGTGTGCGTGTGTGTATGAGAGAGAGAGTGAGAGAAGGAGAGGGAGGTAGAACAGAGAGAAGAGAGATAAATTGTAGAGACAAGTGAAAAAGAGATAGTTATGTGCATGTATATGTGAGAGAGAGAAAACGTGAGAGAAGGAGAGCGAGCTATAATGGAGAGAAGAGAGATAAATTGTAAAGAGAAGTGAGAAAGAGACAGCTGCATGCATGTGTGTGTGATAGAGAGTGAGAGAAGGCGCGAGAGCTAGAACAGAGAGAATAGAGATAAATTGTAGAGAGAGAAGTGAGAAAGAGACAGTTGCATACATGTATGTGTGAGAGAGAGTGTGAGAGAAGGCACGAGAGCTAGAACAGAGAGAAGAGAGATAAATTGTAAAGAGATAAGTGAGAAAGAGACAGCTGCAGGCATGTGTGTGTGAGAGAGATTGAATGAGACAATGAGAGGGAGCTAAAATGGAGAGAAGAGAGATAAATTGTAAAGAGACAAGTGATAAAGAGACAGCTGTGTGCATGTATGTGTGAGAAAGAGAGAGTGATCAAAGGAGAGGGAGCTGTTGTTGAAAATAGCGCCTTGTGTAATTTCCAGAAAAATAACCTGTATATAAAATTAAAAAACAAAAAAATAAATTGCATGCAGGAATGCGAGTTACCATTTAAAAATAAAGTAGTACCAACTTGTTGATTGAAGCTTTTAAGTATAAAAATGTGTAATGTTAGCTTTATGCTGCTTTTACAATGTTGTGCTTAGGATTAGGGGCCGCTGTATGTGACTGAGCGTTGTGATGTATATGGGGGCAGGTTATAGTTATGATTGGTATTAATATATAGTGCATTTGCCTGTTGCGCAGATTTGTGCAGTAATAGTGAAGCCTTATGTTTGCCAGTAGTTTTTAAGCAGAAATAATATGTTACATTTGGATAGTTAAGACAGGTTGTTCAGAGAAAAGTGAGAGATAAAGATGTGTGTGTGTGTGTGAGAGGGAGAGAGAATGAAAAAGAGGTACAATAGAGATGAGAGAGACAGATTCTAAAGAAAGAAGTGATAAAGAGATAGTTGTGTGAATGTATGTGTGTGAGAGAGAGAGTGACAGAAAGAGAGGGAGCTAGATCGGAGAGAAGAGAGATAAATTGTATAGAGAGAAGTGAGAAAGAGACAGGAGCTTGCATGTATGTGTGAGAAAGAGAGAGAGTGAGAGAAGGAGAGGGAGATAGAACGGAGAGAAGAGAGATAAATTGTAAAAAGACAAGTGAGAAAGACAGCTGTGTGCATGTATGTGTGAGACAGAGATGAGAGAGAGAGTGAGAGAAGGAGAGGGAGATAGAACAAAGAAAAGAGAGCTAAATTGTAAAGAGACAAGTGAGTGAGAGACAGCTGTGTGCATGTGTGTATGTGAGAGAGAGAGAAGGCGAGGGGGCTAAAACGGAGAGAAAAGAGATAAATTGTAAAGAGATAAGTGAGAAAGAGAGCTGTGTGCATGTATGTGTGTGAGAGAGAAAGAGTGAGAGAAGGAGAGGGAGTTAAAATGAAGACAAAAGAGATAAATTGTGAAGCGACAAGTGAGAAAGAGATAGCTGTGTGAATGTATATGTGAATGAGAGAGAGTGAGAGAAGGAAAGGGAGCTAGGACGGAGAAAAGACAGATACATTTTAAAGAGACAAGTGAGAAAGAGACAGTTGTGTGCATTAATGTGTGAGAGAGAGAGGTTGAGCGAAGGACAGGGAGCTATACCGCTCAAGTTTAAATTAGCACTGTGTGTAATTTCCATTTGTACCTATAATTAAAAATCAAACAAATAAATAAATTGTGTGCATGAAGGCGAGTTACAGTTTAAAAATAAAGTAGGACCAGTGTGTTGATTGAAGTTTTTAATTACAAAAATGTGTAATGTTGGCTTTAGGCTGCTTTTACAATGTTGCGGTTTGGAGTGGGGGTGGTTGTGTGTGAGCGAGTGTAGTGATATATATGGGGGAAGGTTACAGTTATAAATGTTACTAACATTAAGGGGCCGATTCCGATTCGGGCCGGAAATCTCTCCGACCGAGCCGGACTCGGAGAGATTTCCGACCGAATCGGACTCTGGCAGCCCGACCGAACGAGTACGATGCGCACGTATGCCCTCGGACTCGAGTCGGTCGGACTCCCATTGAAGTCAATGGGAGCCGGTCGTACAACGCGTACTCGGGCTCCCATTGACTCAATGGGTGCGAGGCGGTCAAGGGCGCCCCCTACAGCGTGTACGCGGCGAAGCGACTCGCGCCATACACGCACAGGTAGGGGGGACCCATGGGTCCTCCCTGTGTGCGACTCGCTCGGCTACGCATACAGGGGGGTCAGACACGGACCCCCAAAGTACGTCTCCGACTGCTCTTTCGAGCCGGAGTGCGCGGCTCGGTCGGACTGCTCGCGGCGCGCATCGTACTCACCCGGCCGGGGAACGTCTCCATTGCGCGTTGCGAGTCGAGTCCGAGCGAGTCGGTCGGTGCGGTTCGACCCGGGAACGAGTCGGTCGGAGCGGTCGGGACGCCCGGACGAGTCGGTCGGCGAATTCGCATCGTACTCGCTCGCCCGGACGCGAGTATGAATCGGTCGGGAAATAGGGCTCCGAATCGGATCCGGTTAAGCCGAATCCGATTCGGAGCCCTACCGGCCGAGATCGGAATCGGCCCCATAGTGTATTTGCCTGTTGCTCAGCTGTGTGTATTAATAGTAAAGCTGCATGTTTACGGGTCGCTTTAAAGCAGAAATAATATGTTACATTTGGATAGTTGAGATAGGTTGTTAAGAGAGAAGTGAGAGATATAGATATGTGTGTGTGTAAGAGAGAGAGACTCAAAAGGAGGTATAATACAGATAAAAGAGACCGATTTTAAAGAAAGAAGTGATAAAAAGATAGTTGTGTGCATGTATGTGTGAGAGAGAGTGATAGAAGGAGAGGGAGCTAGATCAGAGTGAAGAGAGATAAATTGTAAAGAGACAAGTGAGAAAGATACAGCTGCATTCATGTATGTGTGAGAAAGAGAGAGAGTGAGAGAAGGAGAGGGAGCTAGATCAGAGAGAAGAGAGATAAATTGTAAAGAGACAAGTGAGAAAGAGACAGCTGAGTGCATGTGTGTGTGTGAGAGAGGGAGAGGGAGGTACAACGGAGCGAAGAGAGATACATTTGAAAGGGTCAAGTGTGAAAGACAGCTGCCTGTATGTATGTGTGTGAAATAGAATAGTTTTTAATATGTCGTTGCCTAATATCTATTGGGTCTGTTTTGAAGGTGCTTTAGTAATACTTTTGAAGTGGTTGCACTTGCTGCAGGTGAAAGCAGCTTTGGTATTTAAGGTCTAGTGAAAGGTGACGCATTAAATGTTGTTTTTGGGGCTGAAATAAGGTGTGTTCCCTCTGTTTGGCAGTGTGTCCCCTAGATTAGGAGCTATAGTGTAAATGTTTAATTTTAAATAAAAGTGGAAATTGCAGGGTGTGTGAGTAAGAAAGAGAGGGGGATAAACTCATGGAGGGAAAAAATGTAAATGGCAGTTGTATAGGTATGAAGCGCCAGTTGCACATGGGGGTAGTGGCTGGCTATATCGCAGTAAGCGTTTCAATATATATAATGGGTGCAGGTCAATGTTATTCATTTTACTAATGTATAGTACATGTGCGTGCTGCACAAACGTGTGCAGGAATATTGAAGCTACGTGTTTGCGGCTATGCACAAACGCGAGTTCCCCCCCAAGAATAAAATCAACAGCACTAAATTAAATAAGCTTTTAATTATAAAAAAGACTAAGGCTGCCTTAGGCTGCTTTTACAGTGTAAGTGAATTTAAAGGTATTCACACTTGGATAAAAGCAAGGTAAAAGCTGCCTTAAAGTCTGCAGTGGTGTGAAACATTAGCCTGTTTTGTAGAAATTTAGTGAAAGAAAACAGGGATAATAAAGCGCAAATGAGGCCTGTAGTAAAGATGCTTATCAATCAATCAATCAATAATTGCTTTATTCGACAATACATGTCATAAAAGCATTGCAAATAAAAAAGTTGAAAACAGTATACAGATAAAACATGAATAAAAAGATTTTTGTACAAAGGTAGACAGCCGTCTTCAGATAACTAAATACAGTCAGACATTTAGTTCATTATTGAAAATACATAAAACAGTATATACAGAAGGGTCCTGAGGAATCACATTTGCAGCACAATTAGGCATGTTGAAACCCACAATTCACAGTTGACCTAATATGCGTACAAGGTCATAGATAGGTACCAATTATCAATTTTCAAACACAGATTGCTGCTCACGGATTAGCCAAGATGCTTATCTTTCTGTCTGCAGCATCTGCGGGATACACCCGAACTAAATTGTCAAAAACAGCAGGATGTCAAAGTTCACAAACAAACTGTAGATCACTGCTGAAGCTGCCAAGGCACTTAGTAGATTACAGATACAGCAGTGAACGTTAAAGAAAGTTACGAAAACTCGACTAAAGAACCAAATAATATGCCATCGTTAACAATTCCCACAATGAATTCATATTAAAAAACAAAGCTACATAGTAAATAAGTTTAAAAAAACACATATTTTTATTTTTCTACATGTCTATCCACTCCACTTTGAATATACAATTACAAATACGGCGTGTTTTACAATTTATACAATTAAATACAATTAACAAAAAAACTACAAAGTACATAAGCAAAAAAAGATCCATTCACGTTCATACCACGGGTCTAAAACGTAAACTGCATGCACATTCAACATAAGCAACCACAAACAAAACAGTTCCAAAACGAAAAAAATCAAAGACTTCATCCCACCAGTCCAAAAAATAAACTGCATTCATGTTCAACTTAAGCAACCAAAAAAAAGAGTTCCAAAGCAAATACTTCATCCCACCGGTAGCAAGTTTACAGTAGTTAGGCTGTGCTGCGTAGGCGTTACCAAAGAACTAAAAGGAGGAACTAAAACACAGAATAACCACTAGGGACAAAGAGATTTTACAAGACAAGTGAACAGCCAATAAATAGCCAATAGGCGGAGTGTCGACACATATACAGATTACTACATGTCTCGGACAGACAGCACATGCGCTGCCTAGGCTCGACTTAAATTTTTTTATTTTCTGTAACTAGATAGTCCTTGTCATACAGATCTCCAACAAGATGTCCTCATAACTAACCAAGAAACGTAACCCCACTTTTGATCCACTGTCTACATTTGTCAAAAAACCTTTTGCGGTCCATCGCTTGGTGCCTGCAGGATCCATGCATGTTGGACTCCGCAGCATATTGCATTCCATGGTGGACTGAAGAAAGTGCAACACTACACACACCAGCAAAATGTCCCAAAAACAATTAATACAACATAAACATTTACAGGGCCTTGGTTCTGAAAGGACAAACAGTCAGGACATCAAAAAATGATGAAGGCGCAGTGCATGAATATTCTTGAGCAGGTATTCAGGATTGATATCAAGCATCGTATACTTTCCACTGTACCAAAAATTAGGGACACCCATTACATTCTCGAAAGGAATATATCTCCTCAACTTCATATTCTTTCTGGTCATTAACAAGAAGTGGAGGGGGCAGAGATGATCGGCCAGTAAAATAACAGATAGCTAAAGGTTTAAACTGTGAAACATGAAATACTGACTGTATTTTCCAAGAAGCAAGAATTGAACAGCAGGCGAATTAATAATCTTTTAGATAGTAAAGGGACAATAAAATAGAGGGCTTGATTTCTTTGAAATTCCTCTCAAAGGAAAAAAATGAGCTACCTGCCAAACTTTGTCTCAAACCCTATGTTCTGAGACTGCCCTTCCTTTCTTATTATCCATCTCTTGCATACAAACCTTGGACGCTTGCCAATTAGCCCATAGGTCATTTTGTACCTTTTGTAGGGTGGAAAAAACCTGTGAAGCTTCAGGACCTGAATTGTGATTCTTTATTTCAAAGAAAAAGACACAAATATGCATACCATACATAGCAAACAATGGAGAAAACCCTGTGACAGAATGCACAGCATTGTTGTACTCAATCTCAGTAGGTCGTACTAACCCTTTCCAGTTATCTTTAGTGGCACTAGAAAAACATTTGGGACATTGTTTCAAAATGTGATTCATGCACTCAGTCTACCTATTTTTCTGTGAGTGGTACCCTGATGACATTGCTTGTTGGATTCCTAAACCTCTACATTTGGTTTTCCAAAACAAAGAAATATAATTAGATCTCTGATCCAAACCAATTTTCTGGGGTAACCCATGAAGACATAAAATCGGTTGTAGAAATACTTCAGCAATTTCAGAGGTAGAAGGCAACTTAAATAATGGGCTGAAATTAGTAATCTTACTGTAAGTGTCAACGGGTACAATATAGACAGAAAATCCTCCAAAAACTGCAAGATCCACAATACAATCAGTGGACTTGAGACAGGAACCTACATAATGCCTTATTTTACACTTTAAAGATGGCCCCCAAAGGGGGGCGTGGCTAACCGCTGAACATGGCGGGCGCCGTCTAGATGAGCTCCGAGCCCGGGCAGTATTATCCTGCTATATTGCCATCCACAGTAGCCCATCGGAGTCCGTCCAAAGGGGCGGAATGGTGGTGAGACACGAACGGACGAGAGAGCTGACCGCATTGCTGCTGCCACTGGCACAGAGAGAGATCCACGCCGTAAGGCCTACTTGGTGGCCGCATCGCGCTGGGCGGAGACGGACAGAAACAACGCAGGGCCGAACGAGACCCGATGTGTGCATGACGGGCCCCTACTGAGCGCACTGGGAGAAGTGAAGCCCCGGATGCCTGCACATGACCTGCGACAACCCCTGGAGAGTGGTGCTCTGCTCTGGGGACGCCCGGGTGACTGCCTGGCAACCGAACCCTCGAGGCTCTTCCCGGAGGACGGCCATAGACCCCGACACACTGCGGGGTGCGACTGGCACCAAGCATCGAGCCGGTGACGCCTTTGGGAGGAGCAACACTAACTGAGTGCAACGCCGGCAGCAATCGGCCTGAGCGAGCTGATCCCCGCGGCGGAGACGAGGGGCCCAGAGTGCGGCCCCACCTGGGCCTGAAATCCCGAATGAGACAGGGGTGCTCGATTTCCAGAAACACTGCGCAACACCTAAGGTGAGAGCGTCCTGAGGGGGGGCCCTGCCTTCACTTAACTCCGGCACTCATCGCCGACCCCCCCCTGATTCTAAGCCCTGGCTACCTACACACGATCTGCGATAATCGCTGGAGGGTGGTGCTGTGCTCCGGAGACGCCCGGGCGACTACCTGACAACCGGACCCTCGTGGCTCTTCCCGGAAGACGGCCCTCGATCCAGACGCATTGCATGACGCGACTGGTGTTACACATCGAGCCTGTGGCGCCTTTGGTGAAGCGCGATACTATCAGAACGCAACGCCGGCGGCAATCGGCGTGACCGAGCCGGCCCCTATGGTGGAGACGAGAGGCCCAGAGTGCGGCCACACCGGGGCATGCTATCCCGATTGAGACTTAAGAGCTCCACCTTCAGAGACACTGCACCACCTCAGGTGAGAGCGTCCTGTGGGGGGGGCCCTGCCTACATTTAACTTCGACACTCATCGCTGAAACCCCCCCTAACTCTCCTAGGAGCAACACGGCCCATGGGCCTGGGGCAAGAATAGTGAGACCGACGGCCAGAGAGAAAGAAAGCGCGGCTGCCTCCGGTGCACTAGCCATGGAATGAGCATATCCCTGGGAGCTCGAGGTATGAGGGAATAGAGTGCCGGCCCACCCGGGATCATAGAGCGGAGGAACAGTACAAAGCTAAACGGTGTCCGCTGGGTGAACGCTGAGGTCTGCCTTAAGGCATACAACACAGAAACATTACTATAACATTTTACAGGCCATCAGTAATGAGGGCAACGGGAGCCGCCTTCTCGAGAGCCAGGGAATAAAGCATCACAATTGACTTTTTGCTGTGACCTGGCGGGGCCCTGCCGCCCCTCCTACCAGCCAGCCAATACTAGAGAACACGCTGATCGCCACAACTGGCCTGTTTGTGGAGAGTGCGAATGCCGGAATCTGATCACGGCATGACTGAAAATGAGAGCACAGCACCTGATGCTAAAGTGTAATTCTGCTCAGCAGCAACACAGTGCACGTATTGCTTGAGATAGCCAAAGGAACATACGAAGGAGTACTGCGCACCGTCTAGCGCGTGCAGCCAAAGTGCTCGCACTAACACGACAGACCCACCCGGCTAATACAGAGATCGCGAAACAGCCAAGGCCAAACTATCATTCCTCAGTAAGCGAAGCCTGTGGGTAAGAAATACATCGAAACAACATGGGACGCCCCAAAGGGAAGTTACTGGAGGCGACCACCAGTAATACACAACACACAGAAGATCCGGAACACACTACAACACCGTCAGCGCTCACTTGTATACCACCTACAAACGAAGAGACCCATTTGGACAAACTTGATCTGATATTACAAGAGGTCAGGGAATCAAAAAAAAGCCATTGAGCAACAGGTCGGCGCTCTCACGACTGGATTCACTCTGCTCAAGCCGGACCACACTAAACTGGCGGACAAAGTGAAAGCTCATGGCCTAGTGATGGACGAGATCCTGCCCCAGCACAAGGAGCATGCGTTACAAATTCAACAACTTCGGAAACAGGTCACTGCCCTGCAGGACCGAGCGGAGGACGCAGAAGGAAGGGCCAGACGAAACAATGTGCAGGTTATCAGACTCCCGGAATGCAGCGAAGGCCCCAACGCCGCAAGTACATAGAACAATGGTTCAGAGATCACGTAGCCCCTGAAGGGCTATCAGACTATTTTTGCGTGGAAAGAGTCCACAGGATACCCACTGGAAGACCCAAGGCGGGGGCTTCGCCCCGCCCACTAATAGCCAGGATCCTAAACTACAGGGAACGCGACATGCTACTCCAGAAGGCGTGAGAGCGACCCCAAATAGGCTTTGAAAATTGCCGAATATCGCTATATCCGGATTATACCCTCATGGTCCAGCTACAAAGATCCTCCTTCATAGCTGTCAAGAAGAAACTAAAAGCCATGAACCTAAAATACGCTCTCTTATTCCCTGCTCGGCTGAAAATCATACACGATCAAAAGACGTACTTCTTCGAGAGTCCTGAGGACGTGGAGGAATGGATCAAGGTCATGGACCCAACCTCACTACCAGGAACCGCCTCCCGGAGTCTACCCAACAGCCTAGGACATACACAAGGCAGGCGGTCGCGTTGCAATGTGAAATCAGTCCACAAACCACAGTCGCACAACCCAACGCAAGACCAAATACAACAGAGCAAGGATATGGCCCTTGAGACAGCGTCCACGTTCAGAGACCGTGAGCTCATTATGGACTCTGAATCCTCGGAAGGCAGCACAGTTAGATCGGAGTCAGAGGGCAGCCTGGCTTTGTTTCCTAGTGTGACGCCCCAGACAGCGGACGGCTCACTAGAGTGATGTAACGCAAGAACGAATATACCGTTCACCCAGATGGACAATAAACTTGCTAGTTGTGATGCACGGCCCGGTATCATAACACATATCCTTTTTGTTTCTTCTGTCGACTAAATGGCTCTATTTCAAAATGTCTATTAGCCACGGGCTCCTCTGAGCTCGTACACAAAGCAGTTACAACACCATAAAAGGCATGAGCAACGACCCCCTATTAGCGAATGCACCATGTAAATACAGCACAGTTGCACAGGTTGTACTTTATTGTTTGGTCCGGTATAGTTCAACAACCGGGCCTTGTATTAGGAGTTTGGGGGGGGTTAGGAGTTTTGGCACAAAGTCGCTATCCTGGCATGGGTTGTGGCCTCTCTTTCATATCTACAATGTTAGCCTCATCTACACACCACGACACACATGCTTAACACCTACAACTTAATCACATGGAATGTTCGGGGTCTAGGATCTATACAGAAGCATCATAGGGTACACACACTGCTACTCAGGCGCAAAGCGCAGATAGTGTTTATGCAGGAATCACACCTCACAGAATCGGAAGCGGCAAAAATGCATAAGAAATGGAAGGGACAAATCTTCTCCACCAATTACTCCGCTTTTGCCAGGGGAACAACGACATGGATCAGACACGGAGTGCCGTTCATAGAACTAGAGCGGCGCACAGACACGCAGGGCAGATATATATTCCTACACGGGACACTCGATGGGACGCACATTGTATTGGGTAATATATACATAGGAATTGGAAGATTTTAAACACCAACGAAGACAGTATGGCACTAATGAAACCGATTGTGGCATTTCGTAGAAATTCTAACTTAAGAGACAAGCTAGTCCATAGTAGAGTAAAATCACCTACAAAAATCAGGGAGCAAAGTACACTAGATGGGCTTCCACCAGTCTTAGGTAACCATAGATGTGGTACCTGCCATGCTTGTCCAACAGCTATGACTACGGAAGTATGGTCTTATGGCACGAAAACAGGGAAGCTTAAAAGCCACACAAACTGTAGAAGTAGCAACACAGTATATCTTATCCTGTGTCCGTGTGGACTTGGATACATAGGAGAAACAGGGAGAGAATTTCGCCTGAGACTGTCGGAACACAAATCTGCCATTAGGACACATAAAACACAAGCTCCTATGGTAAAACACTATATGGAAAATAATCACAGTGAGTATGATCTCAAATGGCTGATTTTAGAAAAATCAACCCGATACCGGGATATGATACAGAAAAAGTAAGAAAGAATAGGGAAACCTTTTGGATTTTTCATTGCGATACAGTACGGAGAGGTCTTAATGAAGAAATCACGTGGATTGTAACATAAATGTATCATTTATAAGTGCCCTTTTATTTTCTGCATCTTTATTTCCTAGATTGTAATTAGCTGTACTCGAGATGTATTGCACTAGGTAGAGTACACTAGTAGACAGAGTCTTACCATCTGATCGTTAATACTAATTCATAATATACGATCATTTGAATTATTAGTATCTGACTATGGGTAGAGTAGGTGCTATTATTTATTATTATCTGTTAAAAGTACCTCGACTACCTTTGTTCTATTTAGAGCCCTGACGCATTATGGCAGCCTAAGTACTTTTCTTGCACTCACTATTGGATAAAGATGTAGATATATGGGACCATTAAGCTGAGAATTACTATGTAAGCGTGCAACATTTGGAGGTCTTGAGTTTGTTTTATTTTCGTTCTGATATTGAGCTTCCCACTTAAATATGGCGGCCGTTTTCTGGTGATTCCCGTGAGAATACCATATATAATGTGAGATATGATGTGGATTTGCATCATATACCATTTAAAGTCTGTATAGATATCTCCTAATACTCTCGAACGTGGTTAGATGTGAACAACAATTTCTGGGACTTTTATGGATGCCAGCATTTGTCCCAGTTTCAATTGAGATGGAACTATAATCGTATGGATGTCCCATAGTATTTTGAATGTGGATAACTTACATCTTTTCTGAATTGTTAGTATTAGACCCCCTAGCTCAAGAGGGGATGGCACGAATAAGACGACGATAAAATTCTCACAATAGGGATCGATAGTTATATCCACTACAATATGGCGGCCGCTTTCTGAGGGCTTTTTGTTGGTCGCGTCAAACAACGCGAGTTTTGACAGGCTCGCTACATGCTAGTTTACGCAATGGTTACACGTACAAATAGATCCTCTGTACGCACGGTTGTATACCGCACGTGGATGGTGTTTCTAACAGCGGGACGATATCTATCAGAGGTAAGATCTCCATGCCGTTTTCTTGTTCTTAGATAGTGGTTTCTACCTGGCCGGGCTCATGCCCGTTTTTGTACTGCCGAATATATTCCGGTAGCTAAGGTTAAGGTTCTTTCTGGGTTTATTAGTATTGGCGCTCTCTCCCGAGTGTGAGCTTTTGGATAGACAGTTATAGGTGTAAGAGGAAACCTTTGTAAATACATACTGGAAGAAAGGCTCAATTATAAATAATATAATCTAGTTCCTCCCCGGCTTTGGAAAATGTAACTACACGGTAGTCTCAGAGTTTGCCTGCAAGGTTGAAGAGTTACTGGCATTCTAGAACTTGGTTCTGATAGTATAGTGTCGCTGCCTCTGTTTTCGGTTGGAGGGAGTAGGCAGTCTCTCTGACATATACTAAGAGGAATATTTGTGTCTTCCCCATTGGCAGATTTTTGAAAAGGTCTGACAAGAGCCTGTGACAGAAGAATCCAGAACGCATATTCACAGCTTGCACTTTAAGGTCCCAGTTCCATCATCGTTTAAAGGAATGAGGCTTCATTTCTCCTAAGGGTAAATACATATGTATTTGATAGATTCCCCCCTTTTTTTCGTCTATCAGATTCCCAAAGACAAATCCTGATGTGCTTATTATTATTACTTTGCAGGATTTTGGCTTCTACTTGCTGGCTTGCAGGTTTTAAATAGACATTGAAGCTTATTGTCTTTGGACATCATTTCTAGAGGTACTGGGAAGTATATTTTGACTTTTTCGTTCCACCACAGAAATCAAAAAATTGTTCCTAACTCACTTTTGACTTATTCTCACTTGTAGTACATTATCCTACTTTGCTGCTGCCAGATGACATACTAACTGGAGCAGGTCGCATATGAGAATTACTTTGAGGTACTGTTTAGTAGTTGTTTCACTATAAGTCTGGTCTCTCTGTTGGAAATATAGTTCACCTGGGTACGTATCGGTTTCTGTATCTTTTGGAATGAATTCTCCCATTCTTTGCTGTTTCTGTAAACTTTTTTCAATCCTGTCCTAGTACACAATCTGGGCATTATCTGGTATTTGTTTCTCTATTAATTCTAATTCACTGTATTTATTAGCATGGCACAAAATATCTCACTGCACCGTCAGATGTGATTTTCTCACTGGAGTTGAGCATCAGTATGAGTAAGGATATAAAATAAAATATAATCCAAAGAAATAAATAAATTTTACTTGAATTAACATTGTTTTCATCTCCCTCTAGCTTATTGGCAATTTCTTGTTTTTCTAATTTTAGACATCCCATGTCTTAATTGAGTTTCACTACACCTTGGTCCTGAGGAAGATGGTTTTTCCATTGAAACGCGCGTAGACCATAATTGTCTTTTGAGAAGTGGTCCCTTGGAGCATAATATTTTTGAGCTGGGTTTTTGATAACATCTTCATCAACTCTTATGCAACCATTTTTGGACCCTCCACAGGGTCGAAACTTTTTAACTTGTATGTTCTATGAAATGTGTGGTATGGTATAAATGTGGATGAATGACAGTAATTTTTGGTAGTGGATGATGAGAGTCAGTTTTATCTTTAGTCTGTGTTCGCTTTGGGATGTCTTATGTTAAAATAATGGATTGATATTCAAAAACAATTATTTGTGAAAATTTAGCCCATCTTATGTGTTATAAATGTATGTACCTTTGCAATTTATTTTTATAAAAATTATATAATCAAAGAAATAACTTGTATAATAAAATGTTTTGGAAAAGTAGTAAAAGTCTGATGAGTTATCTATGTAATTAGGATATATATCCAATTAGATGCATATTATGAGGGTATGATGTTAACATAGAACCTTTCTGGTCGTGTAATAAATTGAATAGGTCGGTATAGAGGTTCTTTTTCTTTCCTTGGTTCCCTTCCTCCCTCCTCTTGGACCTACATGTAACTTAGGGAGGGCCTGTTTTCTCTATTTGGGTAATATATACGCCTCAAACTTCGACCAAAATAACTTTTTCGCTGGACTCAGCCAGACACTAACGGGATGGGAAATATACCCGTGGATCATAGGAGGGGACTGTAATACAGTCATGGATGTTATGCTTGATCGCTCACATCCTCCCCTGCGTGGAGCGGGAACAACCAAGCAAGCGAAGGCTCTTCGTGGGTGGACTGATGGGTGGGCGCTGAGCGATGTGTGGAGATTGAGACATCCGTCACATAAAGAATATTCCTTTTACTCTCCAGTCCATTTACTACACATGAGAATCAATAGGATCCTCTGCTCACGAAAGATAGCGGCACAAGTAACCCATACCACATACTTACCTAAGACCTTCTCTGACCATAACCCTTTAGAAATTACCTATACCTGGGGCAGGATCCCTACCCCAGTACCCACATGGAAACTATGGCCCAAATTGTTAGAAGACGCTGTGTACCGCACTACCCTGGCCCACACTATGACACACTTCTTTGCAGAGAATAGTAACACTGCATCCTCCATCTCCATCGAATGGGACGCGTTCAAGGCAGTTATCCGGGGCACTGCGATTAGTGCTACAGTAGGTGCCAGACAAGAAGTACACAAAAATTTGATAACATTAGAGAATAGGATGAATACACTGGAACAAGAGGCAGCGAGCGATCCCGAAACACAGGCCCCTCTGCAAGAGGCGCGTATCCAGCATGCGGAACTACTGGAGTCCCAAAGGGTTATAGATTATAGAGCATATACCCAACTAAAACATACAGACGCAGACAAATCGGGGCATCATTGCCCCCGATGCCACTTGAGCGAGGCTGACTTAAATCACATGATCTGGGCATGCCCTCGCTTGCAAAGTTTCTGGGAGTCCATCAGGCTTCACATATCGACAGTCACACAGATACATGTGGGAAACACAGTAGAGGAATGTCTCCTAGGCCTACGTAAATGTTCGACCAAACAGAAGGTACAACTCAGATTCGTGGACCTCGCCCTAATCCTAGCCAAACGGTCCATAACTATGCGATGGAAGTCAACGCAACCTCCTGCTGGATACACCTGGCACAGTGAGATGCTCCGCTGGGGTGGGGCCGAGAGTGCTGCAATACAGCGGGAGGAGGCCAGGGATTGCGAAAAACCCCGATATCCATGGAGTCGGATGTCATGCTAGAAACCCTGAAAAGTATAGATTTGGAACCAAGAGCTAGCACTCCGAACACGCAACAACCCACAGCATAGTCGTGACACGTAGATGTATGGTAAATGACAGATCGTACTAATCACCACAACCTCTAAAGCTATAGATCACTCATCGCTAGAGTAGGACGCAAGAATACACACATAAGCAATGGGAAATGCCAGAACTAGAGTGGGAGGTTGGGGGGAGGGGGGAGGGATGGGCGGGGTATGTTGGCTAACAGATATGTTTATCATTCTAAGGTCAATATACAAAAGAATAGAATTTGATAGATGCACGACAAAGATGTTTGTGATGATAAAGTCATTAAAAAGAATATGGAATGTATCTCAACTTTGAACATTATGATATGTATCATTACCTTATGGTTTTAATGCACAACTAGCCACTCCGATTGTTTAACGAAAAACCAATACAGTTTGTTTTTAAAAAAAAGATGGCCACCAAAAATGATGAGATACTCATTCTATGATGGTCTTCACACCACATGGTCCTGAAATAGATGCAGCTTGATAAATCCTCTTAATCTGCAATTGTAATTCAGGATTGGGTAACCATACTTTTCTGAACACAAAAGGTAACAGATCCTTAAGAAAAGCTTCTTCTGGATTTTGTTACAAAAAAAGTTGGTTGACTCTATAGTGTAAGATATTCATTTGTTGGTCTGTCATGAAAATATTCAACTACCATCAAAAAATAGTAGGGCGAAAGAATCTGTACTGGTATTTCCTCTTGAAGACTAATCAAAGGATAGCACACTGATAGCACATCAGCTAGAATATTTTGAGACCCAGGATGGTAAGATATATTAATGTCAAATTGGGAAAAGAAGTAGGCCCACCTACTCTGCGTGCTAGTCCGACAGTGGATATTTTGGGGGACTTGACGATTTCTATGATCTGGATATACTTAAACTCAAGATATGGCTCCGAGTAACATGTCACACTCTGTAAAAGTGCCAGTCATGGCAAGTAACTCTTTCTCTAAAACAGAATAATTGATCATCATTCTGTCTTTGTAAAAGTACTGACCTAAAAGCTCTAATGAACTATCAATTTCTACTATAAAAGAAGAAAGGGGTCAGGGAAAAAAAGCTTCCAATAGCCAGCAAAAAACTTGGTTAGCTCTTGAATCTCAAGAAAAAACATTCTTCTTCTTTAGCAATCTAGTAATATGCAAAGTCCTGGAATCATATTGCAGGCATCTTGAATTAACATGCACCCTAAGAATAAATAATACTTCCTGTAACATGTCATACAGATCTCCAACCACTAGATGTACTCATAGCTAAGGTCTGTTCTACAATCTCCATCTGCCAAAAATCAAAGGCTGGCGCACATGGGGGCTTCTCTTATCTCCTGGCTAATAGGTATTTGCAACACTTCTTGCCTAGCTAGCAATGCGACACCTGTAATCTTTTTGGAGAGCGTGATCCATCACTTGGCGCCTGTAGGTCCTGTGCATTTCCAGAATTCGTAGTGCGCTGCACTCCCTAGTGGCCACAGAGTGTAACCCCACCACCAGAAACCTGCCACTTTGCGTACTTCTAAATGCCATCGCGTATCACAAGTTTGGAGGAGCACAATTTAAGGTGGGCTCCTGCTCAAACAAGCACTAAATGAGTCCCTAAGTTTGACTCACAAAGTACAGGGCATTTTTGAACTTTTTATACCTCAGTCTGTACACATTACAAGCTATGGTGAAATAGCTTTGGCAAAGGAGCTGGTTAGTCTGGAGACCGAAGTACACAATTTCATTGGACCTTAATTATGTGTCCCTTCTTGAATTTCGTCTTGCTGGCTACCTTATGAGGACACTGATAATGAAAGCCAGGAATATAATAAGGTGAATTACTAGACTGAGTGTTATCCATGTCATCTTCACTGTGAAATAATTTTTCTTTTATAACACTTAGAACCACTGATACAAAATTGAATGATATCTATGCCTTCTGTGACTATTCCCAGATGGTAGCTATACATTTGCACGATTGCTCTCATGACCACTACACCACACAAATGCATTCTCAATCACCTGAATGATTGCCTGCAGGACAGACAGCAAAACATCTTAAATACATGTGGTATTACAGAAAGCATGACAGTTTGTGGCAACTTAACATGCCAGATAGTATAAGAAATTACTCACAAAGTCTGTGACAACGGTGTGATAAACAGCATGACAAAATGTAGCTTAATTTGTAAGACAAATGTCTCTAATGTTGTTGGTATCCCACAGAGCAGCGTAGTATCCTTCTGCAAAGCTTTTCAGCACCTCATCAGGGAGCTTTATAAATCCCCATTGAACATAAAAAAGTTGCTGTTAAGGCATCTCTATGTCATTGATAACAGCATGTTGGTGTGTTGGCACAGATTAAGTGGTCTCGCACCCAAGAAATGACTCACTGCCCTCATCCCATCTTGATGCTGTATGCTAGTATATAGTGTAGTGACATCTACTGTGAGTAGGATGTTTCACAGGGGAGATCGTATATCCTGTGCAGGAAATCTCCAGTATCCTGGATGTAGGACGGGAGACTTCTTACGAAGTCCCCCAGGAAGTGGTCAATGTATTTAGACGTACTTTCAAAGGCTCTACCAATGGCGGATATTATGGGATGGCCTGGGGCTTGTCTCTGTTTTTATGTACTTTAGGTATCAACTATAATACCTGTATAACCGGGTGATCTATTTTCAAAAACTGATACTCTTCATGGCTCAATAGGCCACGTTCCCTCTAGATCTTTAATTCAGATTGAAATTCAGCTATAACAGCCTCCATTGCTTGTTTGGTGACTCGACGGTTACAATTCTTATTATTCATTTGCTTATGGGCCTCTGCCATTTATGTGTCTTTGGCCCATAGTACAATATTACCCCCTTTATCAGAGTTCTTGATGACACAATCTGTTTTTAGCTGCAATGTATTGATCAAATCATGGTCGTTTTTCTCTCTTTGATTGTACACGCGTGTTTTGTCACTATCACTATAGAGAGTTTTGAATTCCTTAATGTCAAGGCCACTGAAAATGTCTATGGCATAAGGGGCCATCGCTGACATACATTTAGACTTTGCTTTGAAATTTGTTGGTACATCTCCATAGACATCAAGTCCTTGTTCATTGATCAGTGCATCCTTGCTCGATGGAGTCTGGATTCCAATGTTGGCAGTCTCCAAATCCCACAGTTCTAACATTAAACTCATGTCTTCTACTTGGAGAGCACTTTGGTTGACCACTAGTCTTCGCTTTACTGCTGGTTTTCCTTTACTAGGTAAGGAAAAATGTCTTCAATTTGATATATCTTATTAGCTTGAAAACATCTATACAGATTTGTGCATAATTGATACTTTGACTTGTACAGAATGAAATTCCCAGTTTAAGTATGTCAATTTCCTTGGTAAATAGTTCAATATCAGTTAAATTAATGATAGAATTTTCAACTTTTTGTGTGGGTTCTCTTACTTCTTGTCTGGCTTTTCAGCTTTTTCAGTGGTTTGGTTGGACTTTCCTGATTCTCCTCCGCCTCTTGCGCCTTTTCCTCTTTGTGGCTTTGGACTTTGCTGGTATTGTCGTGGGTTGAGGTTGAGCCGCTTGACTTGCCATAAAAAATCCAACTCATCTATTACTGTTGGAATCACACTTGTCTGTGCTGAGCTTCCTCCTTTTTCAATGTCAGTGTCTACTTCCGAACTGACTAAACTGCTGTGCTCCGAGAGAATTTCTTGTCTCAATCTGCCAGTCTCTGAAAGTCTTTGCTATTTTCAAACTTTCTTGAACAAGTATAGATTTGGCCTTTGTCATAGTCGATTTTATCATGCAGAAAATTTTTGATGGATTCCTCCAATTTCACTGTTTCTTGGTCTCCCTCTGTGCTGATGGCAAGCTGTAAGCTATCTATCTCTGAGTGTTTTTCCTCTGTCTATATCAGCATATTTTATTAGAATTCCAAGCATTCTTCTTGAAGATTCATTGTTGTTATTTGCCCATTATTGTAACATTTCGGGATTGGGGTCTTCGTAGCTAGGGGCTACTAAAATTCGCCCCACCTCCAGGTATCGCTTCAGTGATCTGGATTCCCACCATTTGGACAACTCTGTACATTTTAGCTTCTCCAATCTCCTTAATTTAGTATTCAGGTCTCCTCCAGTGTTTTGCACACTTGCATTATTATCTGCACCCACTTCTATGGACACTGTATCCCTGAATACTTTAAGTGCAGCCTCCTCCCATTTCTGCATCTCCGTGGCCGACATTTTTCAAATTAACCGATATCCAGTATATTTCATACACTCTCCCTCACCACTGCGCTCAGTGTCAATCAGCACGAGCCATTATCCTTAAGGCCTAGTTTCCATAGGAAGAGCTTTGGCGTTGTTTGATGAATCCTAGCAAAATTTTCAAAACTAGTTCGACGCTCACTTCAGCTGCTGTCTTGAAAATTTCAGGGTCATCCGCCAAGCGGGGAGGCGAGAAAAAGGGGGGGGGGGTCCAAAAACGCTTTTCCCCCATGTTAATTTCCATAGGAAACTTTAGACACGGCTACAGCCCGAACTGCTGAACGAAATTACACCAAATTTGGCAGAAGGGTAGCTGTTGCTCAAAAAAGCGCCCTTTTTGTTAATTGGTGTAAAACCGTTCAATAGTTGCAGTGTGTTAGACCTGCCTTTTCCAGCGGGTTTATCCCCAGACTTTTTGCTTTTTGTCCTCCTGTTTTGGACCATGTTTTTGTTGGTTTTATGACTCTGGGCACTTTACCACTGCTGATCAGTGCTAAAGTGCATATGCTCTCCCTGTAAATTGTATTTATGGATTGGTGATTCCATGATTGGTATATTTGATTTACTGGTAAGTCCCTAGTACAGTGCACTGTGTGTGCCCAGGGCCTGTAGATCAAATGCTGCTAGTGGGCCTGCAGCACTGATTGTGCCACCGACATGAGCAGCCTGTAAATGTAACTCAGACCTGCCACTGCAGTGTCTGTGTGCAGTTTGGAACTGCCATTTCGACCTGGCAAGTGCACCCACTTGCCAGGCCCTAACCTTCCCTTTTCTTACATGTGAGTCACCCCTAAGGTAGGCCAAAGGTAGCCACATGGGCAGGGTGCAGTGTATGGGAAAGGTAGGACATGTACTGAGGTGTGTGACATGTCCTGATAGCGAAATACAGTGTATTTCGTTTTTCAATACTGAAATGCTATCTGTCCCATAGGATAGAATGGGAGTTTATTTATAACATCTTATAAATATAACTTCCCATTGGGACAAGGTAGAAAGATGGAGTTTAGTATGCCTAAACTCAGGATATAAAGATGCATCTTTTAGTAAGAATGATTTTTATATTCTGGGTTTGAAAATACCACTTTTAGAAAGTGGCTATTTTCTTCCTTAGATATCCAGTGTGCTTCTGCTAGATTTGTGTATTGACTGTCTGGCTTTGGAGTGACAGGGGCTGGGGATGTGCATTCTCTCAGACAGCCACTGGGGGGTGGATGTGTGTCTTGGCTTTCCTGAATGAGTCAGGGCTGGGATGAATAGGCCTAGGCTGCATTTAGAGTAGGGGAGGAGATTTCCTTTATACCTGAATGAGCCTGGTCTGCTTTGGACAATGCTATCTCCACCTCCTGCCAGGAAGCTGGACAGAGAGGACCCAACTGGTTTGGACTGAGCACAGAGCCTCTCTGCCATCAGAGAACAAAAAGAAGTGGGATATAAATATTGAGGCCCAGACCCCAGAACTTTAGATCACTTGTGGACTTCAAGAGGAACCTCTGCCAAGGAGAAGAGCTGGAAGAAGCTGGAGGAGGAGTACTGCCCCTTTGCTGTGTGCTGTCTGGGGTTGGCCTGCAGTAGCTGTTTCTGCCAAGGAGAGGAACTGTGTGTGTATCCTGCTTGACAAAGTATCTCCAAGGGCTTGAGGTAGAGCTTGCCCCCTGTTCAAGAAGTCTCAGGAGCAGCAAAGACTTCACCATCCTTCTGGGCACCGTCGCTGAAACCGCTGGTTTCAGTCGCCTCAGAAGAAAAGAGCAGCCGACTCTGTCACCAAGTCCGTTGCTGGTTCTGTGTCCTGAAGGCACCCCACACTTCACACCGCATCTTTGGTGTCACCGATGCCGCTGGTTGACCATCACCGAGCCGTTGCTTGCACTGCGTCCTGTGGGCACCGCACTACACACCACCTCACTTCACTCTATCCGGATGTCACCGACACTGTCGCTGCCCGACGCGAACATCGACCGGCTCCGTCGCCAGCACCATGACCTTCCAGCACCGCATTGTGCACCGCCTCACTCCACATTGTAAGCCTTGGTCTCACTGATGCCGTTGGACGATCGTCACCGAACCGCTGCCTGCACCGCGCTGTGAGGGCACCATACACTGCACCGCTTCCACTTCACATCGCAACCGCAACGGTTGCCACGACTGACTCGTATCAACGGGATCAGCCGCAACAAGAAAGGTACTGTCTACGAGTCTGTCGACGCATTAGCTGGCCCGTACAGACGCGGACGGTTGGAACTGGTAGACTCTGTCATTTTCAGCATTGTGGTAGCCCCGGACGGAGCTACCGACTCGGAAGAACTGTGTGTTTCAGCTATTCTTGCAGGTTATCTTGCAAAGTAACTATATTTACAGTATTGTATGTTGGATTTTTGTCATCTTTGGTCTTGTTTGTTTAGATGAAGTTTTGCTTATTTTTTGTAAACTGGTGTGTTGTCCATTTGTAGTGTTTTCACTGTGTTACTGTATGCATGCTCAAATGCTTTACACACTGCTTCTGTGATAAACCTGTCTGCTCGTGCCAAGCTACCAAGGGGGTGAGCAGGGGTTATTTTAGAAGTGTATCTCCCTTACCCTGACTAGGAGGAGGGGTCCCTACTTGGACGAAGGTGCAAACCATTGCCAACTAGAGACCCTCATTTCTAACATTGGTGGTCAGCGATGAGATACCGGACTTGCATTTGTGCCTTGCATACAGTAATTGGTGTACACTACTAGTATAGTGCAGACCATTACGCAACCACATACTGTCTTTTTCTGTTTTCTGGTTTCCTGGAAGTATTTTTGACACTGAGACTCTGGTTAGTTGTTGCACCTGGGAAATCTTGACAAAATGGAACTTGACCTCTGGCACATGTTCATTTATATGATGAGGGAGCTACGGGTGTTCTGCAAGGAAAGGGGGCTGCCTGTGAAGAGAAGGTCCAGAGAGGATCTAGAGACAGCCCTATTTCGTTATGAGGTACCCTGCTGGAGGCTTCTTTCTGTAGTTCTCTTGCCTCTTTCTGTTCTCAAATAGGAAGTGCAAGCTGTCAAGTTTAAAGGTCGGCGTGCTCTCGTGACTGAGGTATATGTCTACTTGTACATGTATTCTCACATGTGTTATGCAACCGAAGATGGTAGTTTAAAAAGCAGGTAGCTTCTTCCCTAGGGGGTTAAATGTTCTCAGTTCTGCTCTCTCATTCGGTTGCACAGGCAGACATGTCTTATGTATATGGGTGTTATAGAGCCCCTCAAATATACTATTGAATACCCATGCACCCTGTATTATGAGCATAAACAAATACATACACCTTTTTGTACACAAATTTACAGAGTATGCTGTTTGAAACACAGATAATCAAGAATTTGTATGTTTAATTTTATGTAACATGTCACTAGGTAAAAGCAGAGCCACATGCATGCATACCTTCACAAACTTGGTCAGACTTATAACAGTGATATGGTTAGGATTGTTGTTTTACATTTGGTAGACCTAACATTCTGAGCAGTCAATGAATAGTGAACCTTCAAGAGAAAAGTGAGGATTAAGACAGAAGGATTAGTGATTAGGCTACTTTGTATGAGCCTGTGGAAAGGTACAGTCAAAGTAGGCCTCTTTGTGCACCTCCGTTGCTTGTTTCTGCTCTTCTCTTGCATCTTTTTGCACCTTTCTTCCTCTTTCTGGACTTCTGTTGCCTCTTTCTGCATTTTTCTGACTTCTTTCTGCACCTTTCTTCCTCTTTTTGCACCTCTCTTCCCTCTTTCTGCACTTCTCTTGCTTCCTTCTGCGCCTTTCTTCCTCTTTCTGTATGTGTTCTACCTATGTAGGCATAGTTAGAAATTAGCATTTAAAATACCCTAGAAATTCACTGAAAAAACCACAAGTTTCAGGGACGTTATAGTTAGGAATTAGCATTTAAAAAACCTTAGATATTCACTGAAAAAACCACAGATTTCAGGGACGTTATGGTTAGGCTGACATTTCACTCGTACAAAAGCAGAGAAATTTAGCCGTTATAGTTATCTGAGCTAACTATAACTTGGGCCCCCGCAATGCACTGCTGATGACGTCACATATTACATCACTCATGACATGGTCAGTGACATCACTGATGACATCACTGATGACATCTCAAATGCCATCACTGATGACATCATCCAGTGACTGAGTGTTTCTAAAAAGTTTAAGAATGTTACATATATATATACGCCAAGGTGTATTGAAGAATGAGTGGGTGTATGAGTGTCTGAATGGATGATTTACTGGGTGCGTGAGTGACTATAAGTGAGTGATTAAACGTGTCTTAGTGAATGCATGGGTGAATGACTAATCTGTGTGAATGTCTGTATCAGTCTGTCAGTTGGTCAATTAAGGTAAATTATAAACAATTTAGCATATCACAGACAAGTCACTGTGGATGCTATTCATGCAATTTAAATGACATTGCTTGCCAAGTGGCTCACAGCAAATTGCGCAACCCGGTAATGTTAGTCACATTGCTAATGGTCAAATACAGTAATCAAGCCGTTTTTAAAGCATAAGCCAAATGGCTACTAACATTCAATGCACAACAGCCTGGTGCAATTGCAGTCAAGTGACAATTTGATAGACCAGAGCAAATGTATCATAACCTAACCAAACCAAATTCCGGCCAAGTGGCCTAATGCGCTAATTCGCATATCCATGTTAAGCAGTTGTTTCTGGCTTGAGATTGACATCTAGTAACGTTTTGAAGGGCTGCAGTCTTGTTAAAGATTTTCAACTGCTGCTGCTTCTGACTCGAGAAGGACTTCTTATAAATGACTTGAGGTACTGTAGCTATGAAAAAGGCCGACCTATTGGTTTTGCCAATGCTTGTTTTCGCTTGTTTGCTCCTAGCACGGCGTTTAATCAGGCATTCAGTAAAGACTCCCTGAGAAGTATTATAAAAGTCCTCGCTGACAATCTCGTCCAATCCAATGTACTTTCTATTAGAATGCATTGTGCTGAAAGAACATGTTGGAGCGTCACTGTAGGTAAACAGCTCGAGCTGTCATCTTTATCTGAAAAAAAATACTGGACAAATAACAGCTCATTTTTTTAATCTGAAAATCAAAATAAAATAAAATGAAGGAGAGAGCCTCACAGCAAGGGCCCGGCTACGTGAGATATGTTGCCTTGCTCTTTAATGCAGCCCTCAAGCGGACTTTAATGCTTTCTTGCACGATATGGCAATACATAGTCACTGACAGCAAGTAAAACATGTGAACGTGTTTGAGCACAGCAGAAATGTCCACAAGGGGGCAGACGAATCCTGCAATACAATTCAGTTGTTTTTAGGAAAATGATGGTTCAAACACGTGTCTACTGCACCATGTGTTTAATGTTTTTTCCAAGATACATAATAGTTATCACGACACTAAATTGTTAATCATGACACTACGTTTCAAAAACATTGGCACATAAATGGCCTTTTACCCATGAGGCTAGAAAAGGACAGGGCTTTGCCTCACAACATGCAAGGACAGAAACATTGCTTAGTTGATTGCTCACCGCTGAAGCATGCGGCTGTTTGCAGATAACAGCTGGAATCCCGGCAATGCAGGGAAAACATAAAAAGTGTATGCAAATTAGCCTTGAAACTGAAAATGTTCTCACTTGTTCCAGATTCTACTGAGGAAAATACTGTGGACCGTCCTCTCTATCACCATGGTGACAAAGACAAAAACCTTCGCTCCGCCCTACCGTCGACTCCCCTTTACTCGATAAACTGAGCACCGATAAATAAGTCATACTAATGCCCGCAGTTTGAAATGGCAACACTGAGGTGTAACATCTTCAAGGTAGCCCCTCACAAGATTTCTGGTTGAGCAGCCGACTTTGAAGCTCGGAAACCGATTTGGAGTGGGCTGGAGGCTCAGCCAGAGACGTTTAAGGATATGGGCAAAGTGGGTTCTGGCCGGGAGGGGGGGTGGGGGGGTGGGGGGGAGAGGTGTGAAGGGGCGGATAGAGCCAGCGTCGTTCTGCAGTCTTGCCCTTGCACTGATGACCTTGAATAATTGATAAACAGATTGTTGCAAATTGCGTTTTCCATAAATTTATTTTTAACGTGGGTGATGTGTGAGTCTTTTACAGACATTTTGCTGAAAATTTTTGTGTTTCATGCAACATCCATAAAAAAAGTTTCTTTTCGATCCAAACAGGATCTCACATATGTGAAATGGGAGGGTGTGGCAGAGATTATCTGCAGTAATGTCAGTGAGCTGCTGCTGTGTTACAATATTGTCACTATCCCTGAATATTAGTTCTAAACACAGTTAGAATTTGAGCCAATGTGCCTGTGAACTGCGAGTGACCTGGCCAAGGGGGGCACGAAAGAGCTGAAAGTGGATCATAAATTCAAAGCTGATCTGAACAGGGCCCCCAAAATACGTTTTGCCTAGTGCCCCCAAAATCCTTACAATGTCCCTCGGCTCAACGTCCTGTGATTCTGAGCAAAGCACTTAGGGGCATATTTATAAAAAAAACACTATACAGAGCAACAAGTCACTGCGCAGCGTGATAGGGAAAGGGCAGGAATCTGCCATTTGTAACATTATACAGCGCATTCCTGTCTTTTCCTAGCGCTGGCACACAATGTGCTGCCTAGGGCCAATGCAGGCACTCTTTGGTGCAAGGGTGCCTGCATTGTAAGCAGGATTGTTTTTGAGCAGGAAGGGACACCTGCGTGCACAGAAATAGTCCCTCGAGGCATTTTCCTCTTTCTATGTGTGCTGCACTCTGCAGCAGAGTGCAGATCACATAGAAAGGGGAAACAAGCATTGGCATAGCCAATAGGTCTCGCCTTTGGGACCTTATAAGTGTTTAGCCATGCAACAGTTGATGTTGTTGCACCAAGGATATTGTGCTGGATAACTAAACACTTATAAGGTCCCAAAGGCGAGACCTATTGGCTATGCCAATGCTTGTTGTTAATTGGAGGGCTTTGGGTAGCAGACCAGATGGCTTTTCTCCTGTTACCTGGGGAGTGAATGTACTCGAGGTCTTGTGGGTGCAGGACGGGACTGGGGGGTGTCTAGTGGGCTAAGAGATTTTACAAAGGGTCCTTCCTACAAGTAGTAACGTAATTTCTTAATGATCTCAAGGTATGCTTTAGCCGTTAAAAAAAGACACCAATAATTGGTAGAGCTGCTGCAGGCTAAAGATCTCCAGGCATGCATGCCAATGTCTGTCCTTGTGCACAGAGCTTCAATGGGCATTCTGGCAAGGAGAAGAGAAACCCATCCGACTTTTCCTGTGCGATTGCGGTTGAATGGTGTGCCACTCTGAGTGCAGGTTGATCAGTGTGTTTGTCAGTGGAGGGCAAGGAATGCGTCCATGTGAGAGGTATGTCTTGTGATTGTAGTGTGCAGCACATTAAAGCCAGTCCTATTGCCATTGATTGTTAGGGTTTTATTTATTATTTTTTATATTTTCTATTCTTCGTTTTCCTCAGTATCCCATGAAGGGCTAAGTGTTGTGGGTTGTCGTTTCGCTATCTAACCCGAGGGTCATTTTTCTCCCAGTATTGACTCTGAAATCTCTACTACGCCATCAGCGAAAATAAGGTCTCGGTTTGAACTACATTTAACCCTTTTGCTGCGTGCGTCGGCCAACGGCCGTCGCGAGCACTACCTCAATAGTGCTGCGCACATCCGTTGGCCGACGCGGCCCCGCCCGCTTAATAGAACGTTCCGCACTGGCGCGGAACGTTCGAAGCAGCAAAGGAGTTAAAATAAAAGTTCTGTTTATCAGTTTCGCAACAAAACAGACATTTACATACAATCTGAACTACACTTTTCCCAGTGGTAATTGCGCATTACCAATCATATCACAAACCGATATTGATGTTACTTACCAATATCAGATTGCCTTGTGCCACCTCCGTGATAGGCGTCTCATCTCTCTGCAGTCGTGTCCTGGGCTCTTGTCCCGAGTTGACGTCCCTGCTCCTCAATGTGCCCAGCACAGTGCCTGGCAGCATGTAACTGCGTTCCCCAGGAGCGAATAGGTGATCAGACGTGCCCGGCTCTTGCATGAAGACGTCTACCCGGACTGTCGTCTCCCCCTCTATAGCCAGACAGTGGGAAATGAGCTGTCCCAAAAAGAGGCAGATGCGCAGCAGGGGCTCTATCCTTCCAACTAGGATCATAGTGGCTCTCATACCCCAACTGGATTTCCTTACCAACTTCTTCAGCCAGCCTTCTACGTTTCAGTAGAAATTCCTGACTTCTTGCAATGACCCTGTGACCAGCAATGCAGCAGTCGGACTACTCTATGCCAACCAAGGGAACCCCATACCACCCCGTCCCATCAACGAGGCTGCCTGATACTCGCTGTGGCTTGTACTCACGAACTGACCTGCCTGCCACCGTCAGCGGTCTATGCAAGCCATTCGAGATGCCTGACACTTTTAACAGATTGTGCCCCTCAATGGGTGTACCTGCCACCGTATGCAGCTTGTACCCACGCTGCTCCCTACTTTAAGCAGTCTTTGCCTACTAGAAGAGCTCCCCTGGACTCCTCGCGGCCCATGAGAGCTAATAAGCTCATACAGCTTGCATCACCAAACAAGCACCCTGGCAGCTCCAAGAACTTGTGCACCGAAAGATTACCCTGCAGTACAGCATCCTCACACCTGGTGAAGCCTCTGCTGCCAGCTAAGCTTACTCACACCCCATGCAAACAAAACAGGGTGCTTCGGTGCAGCTTCCGGACGCCCCTAGCTATCTGGGCTCACCAGTAAAGTCCTTCCTTCTCATGAACACTGTGTCCAACTGTAGCTGCCCTGCCCGAGAGCATCTGAGCTCACTTCCAGCAAAGCAGTCTACTTGACATCTCCTGCAGTCTCCATGAACGGCGGCGGAACAGCCTGACGTGGATCTGCCTGACCAGCCGGCCGGATTTGTTGTTGACATAGATCAGCTGCTGCAGACAACAAATAACAAGCGTGCGCGCCTCGCACGTCAGCAGGGGGAGGGGGGAGAGGAGGGGGCCTGCGCGATTCCCTTGCGGGAGCGAGCGGCGCCAGGAGCGATAATTGCTACCATATGGCGCCGCTCGCTCCCGCATGTGAATCGCCAAACGTGCACGTGTTGCCATTTAAGGCAATGGAACGCGTGCACGTTTTTGGCTGAAAAGCCGAAGCGATTCCAAAAGGTCTTTTTCCTATGCAGCGCATGCGCGCTGCGTAGGCGAGACCTAAAAATGAGGAGAGATAAACATATTTTTCCTCGTTACGTCTCCCCTGGAATTGCATACCATTTTGACACATTCCAGGTCTACCAGAAATGGTAAATCTGGGAATACGCCAAAATCCATGGGTGGATGCCTGAGAACGCCCACTCTCCACCCATGGATTGTATTCCTGGGGCAGAGTAATGCAAAGCAGCGATTTGCTCTGTGTTGCGTTACTCTAGATTTATCAGGCCACTCAGGGCCACGTGAGGTGGCCTTGCATGGCCTGCTAAATCTAATTTAAGAGTTGCTTTGCTCGTGCACCCCATTGCGTGGTACAAGGGTGACGCAACTCTTTGATACATTTGGCATTCAATATCTTCGTGCCTAAAAATGAATGTGCCCATCTGTAACGCAACTGGTGCTCATGTAAAGCACTCTGATACCTTCGGGTCGAGTTTGCGTTATATGAAACTGCAAAACAAAATAAAATAATAATTGTAATTACTGTGGTCCTGTTACAGTGCATTCCCTTTGCCACACATGATATATTTCAGTCCCTCTCATTAAAATTAATATTTAATGCAGTTTCAATATGAGGTTTACCACAAGGATGACATGTATTTATCTCATGCATTTTCACATTATTTATATTTTCGCAGGACTAGCTATTCATTTTCCTTCTTTATTTTAAGAGTAGGTGATGCAGATCTGTTTGTGCTGTGTAAACCTTTGCTACAAAGAATGCACATCTAGAAAAGGCCAACTTTAGTGTTTGCTTGTTGTGGAGGGGCAGGGGGAGCGAGAGGGTGTGTCGTTGTCACCATGGTGACAGAGTGGGGTGTTCGCAGCATCTTCCTCAGTTGAAGCTAGAAGGAGTGAGAACACCTGCAGTTTCAAGACTAACCTACAAACACTTTTTCTTTTTTCAAGTTGTATTTTTTGTATTTATTTTGAAGTGTTTTATGCAGTGCAGACCTAACTGGTCAGGTTTCTTAGCGCATTGAATCTCCTAGGCCAGAGAGCATAGGTGCCGAGCGGCCCAACACACTGGGCAAGGAACATGCCAAGCCCCCCCCCCCCCAAAAAAACCTTGAAATCTCTAAGTTCAGTCGCAGATGTGATCTGACCACTCTTCTTTTGAAACCTTACCTACACACCAGCCACCGAACAGGAATTGACTCTCCCCCTGTTCCCACTAGATATTTGAAAAATATTACCATTGACAGGGCTCGGCCGGCCTTTTATTACACCGGGTATTTCCCTGGTGGGCAGGGACCCGTGGAGGCCGGATTCTGGTGCCTCTGCCACTTTCCCAGCTCCTTGAGGTTAATTGCAGCCGGCATTAGGAGGCTTCAAGAGAGAGAGGAAAAGAGAGCGGGGAAGAGGAAGGTAGAGAGAAAGTAATCGGAGAGGGGAAGAGAGAGAGAATGGATGGATGGGTGGAAAGGGAGATTGCACGATGAGACAAAGAGAGCGAAGCTAGTTTGAACATTTTTGCCAGGGCTGCTTTTGCTTCCCCAGTCCGGATGTGAGCACTGAGGTGATGGCAGTTGAGTTGTTCACAGAGGCAAATGGTAAATACTTCCTTTGAGCTTTTGCCTCTGTGCACACTTGCATACTTACAAGGGTGGTACAGGACTGCAGGGGCCTAGCTATCATTAGAGCGGCTGTTGCAGGGCACTGCGATCCAGCAGTTGGATGGGGACCAGTCT
The DNA here is from genome assembly GCA_963921515.1 of Calotriton arnoldi. Lineage (NCBI taxonomy): Eukaryota > Metazoa > Chordata > Amphibia > Caudata > Salamandridae > Calotriton > Calotriton arnoldi. The sequence continues at coordinate 1,507,892 of CAWUFW010001510.1, forward strand.
GCCCTGCACCTGCTGATGCTATTTCAGAGGCTGCCTGTTTGGATTTTTTTTTTTAGACACAGTGCATGCGAGGGGCTTGACTGTGTTTAATTTTCAGGGGGAGGGACACAGAGGAAGTAGAGGATAAGGGCAGTGCTTAATTTGAGCAGGTGGTTTCCGGTGCTCATCACCGGCACTTAATTGTCAGCACCTGCACTTGTGACAGGCTTCCACAAGGTGGCGCTGTCTGGCTAATTTAGAGTTGACCATAACAAAAATTAATTATTAATTCAATATTCTTGACTATTAACTGCCGCCCAAGCCATTCTTATAGCTTTGGGGGCCTGAAATAGTCCAAATTGTCACACTTGTAGCAGTGTGAGGGTTAGTAGTGTTGTTACTATCACTGGCAAATGCAAAAAGAACAATTGATGGACAGAAGGCATGCCATTCCAGTTTCAACCCAGCCATATGCAAATCAGTCCTGACCCTGTGCCCAATGGGAACAGTCCAGCTGAACTGCCAAGCCAGGTCCTCCCTGGACTGGAAACAAGCATCCTAGGACCGGTTTCGGGGTTTCACCCCTCATCAGCCAGGATAGCTTGACTCCAGTGGCATGGAAAGCACGGGACCCACGTCTGGGCATACCCGTCCCACTCAGGGTGACAAATGTAAAAAGAACAATTGCTGGACAGAATGCAGAACAATGTCATACATTCACCCCAGTACAGAGATCTGGGCCTAAATCCATCGTTTTTTTGCTCACCATGCCATTCCAGTTTGAACCTGGCCATATGCAAATCAGTCCTGACCCTGTGCCCAATGGGAACAGTCCAGCCCGAACTGCCAAACCAGGTCCTCCCGGACTGGAAACAAGCATCTTAGGACCGGTTTCGGGGTTTCACCCCTCATCAGCCAGGATAGCTTGACTCCAGTGGCATGGAGAGCACGGGACCCACGTCTGGGCATGCCCTTCCCACTAGGGGTGACAAATGCAAAAAGAACAATTGATGGACAGAATGCAGAACAATGTCATACATTCACCCCAGTACAGAGATCTGGGTCTAAATCCATAGTTTTTTTGCTCACCATGCCATTCCAGTTTGAACCCAGCCATATGCAAATCAGTCCTGACCCTGTGCCCAATGGGAACAGTCCAGCCCTAAGCTAGCCTGGCTGATGAGGGCTGTTAGCCCGAAACCATTCCCATGATGCTTGTTTCCGATCAGGGAAGACCTGGCTTGGCAGTTCGGGCTGGACTGTTCCCATGACACACATGGTCAAGACTGATTTGCATATAGCTTGGTCTGAACTGAGGTGGCGAAGTGAGCTAAAGAACGATGATGGATTCAACCCAGAACTGTGACTGGGGGTGAGTCTGAAAAGTTTCAGCGCTCCGTCCATCATCGCCTTGTGTTTGCTTTGTTCGCCCTAAGTTGGCAGGGTATGCCCAGACGTGGGTCCCTTGCTCACTTTGCCACTGGATTCAAGCTAGCCTGGCTGATGAGGGCTGTTAGCCCGAAACCGGTCCCAGGATGCTTGTTTCCGGTCCAGGAAAGACATGACTTGGCAGTTCGGGCTGGACTGCTCCCATGAGGCACAGGGTCAAGAGTGATTTGCATATACCTGTGTCTGAACTGGGGTGGCAAAGTAAGCTAAAGAACGATGATGAATTCAACCCAGATCTGTGACTTGGGGTGAGTTTCTGCAAAGTTTCAGCGCTCCGTCCATCATCTCCTTGCGTTTGCTTTGTTCGCCCTAAGTTGGCAGGGTATGCCCAGACGTGGGTTCCTTGCTCACTTGGCCACTGGATTCAAGCTAGCCTGGCTGATGAGGGCTGTTAGCCCAAAACCGGTCCCAGGATGCTTGTTTCCGGTTCAGGGAAGACCTGGCTTGGCAGTTCGGGCTGGACTGTTCCCATGAGGCACAGGGTCAAGACTGATTTGCATATAGCTGGGTCTGAACTGAGATGGCGAAGTGAGCCAAAGAACGATGATGGATTCAACCCAGATCTGTGACTGTGGGTGAGTTTCTGAAAAGTTTCAGTGCTCCGTCCATCATCTCCTTCTGTTTGCTTTGTTCTCCCTAAGTTGGCAGAGTATGCCCAGACGTGGGTCCCTTGCTCACTTTGCCACTGGATTCAAGCTAGCCTGGCTGATGAGGGCTGTTAGCCCGAAACCGGCCCCAGGATGCTTGTTTCCAGTTCAGGGAAGACCTGGCTTCGCAGTTCGGGCTGGACTGTTCCCATGAGGCACAGGGTCAAGACTGATTTGCATATAGCTGGGTCTGAACTGAGGTGGCGAAGTGAGCTAAAGAACGATGATGGATTCAACCCAGATCTGTGACTGGGGGTGAGTTTCTGAAAAGTTTCAGCGCTCCGTCCATCATATTCTTGTGTTTGCGTTACTATCATTGGCAGCATGGTAGGGGCAATGTGTGGTGCAAGTAGCAGTGGCCTTGTGACGAGATCCCTGGCACTTATTTTTTCACAAATTAAGCACTGGATAAGGGAACAATAAAGACAGGAAAGGAAAGGGATGAAAGAAAAAGAGAGGGTGAAAGAACGTGGAGAAAGGCAGGAAAAGGAGACAGAATGGAGGAAGGATTTAAGGTTGGGTGAGAAAGAGAAATCAGATAAAGATGAGCACAGTGGGAAAGGGAAAGGATGAAATCAGAAATAATGAATAAAAGAAGGAAAGGGATGAGGATGAGTGCGAGGCAGAAGAGGGGTAAATGAGAGCCTGAGGAAGGGGATAGAGAGGAGAGCATTAAATGGACAAAGATGAGAGGAGAGTGGGATGGAGACAGGGAGGTGAGAAGGAAAGATGAGTAGAACGAGGAACTTGGAGACCCAAAAACTCCATTAGTGTAGAAGGTGCAGTGACACCAGTGTCCAGGGGTATGATGAGCTCGCTGCACCTCATTTAAATCAGATATATATATATATATATATATATATATATGTTACCTACTGGCGGTCACCAGTAGGAGTTTATAGTTAGGACCTCGTTTCTATTCAAAAAGTGTTTTTTCTTTTGCCAATATCTTTGGCGCCGTAGAAGCTAAAATATGAACTCAATGAGACAAAAAAAAAGAAGGAATCACTGAGGAGCACTTCTGGACCTAGTCAGAGGTATGAGCAGGGCCACTGGAATTATGCAAATGTTTGGCTGCACCGACTTTCTCACAATTATACATTTTCCGCATTAGCCACATAATCCGTCATCTGCTGCCTAATCTGCAGATTTGAACAAAAAAAGCATTGTTTCTAGCTCAAACGGCTCAAACGTTACCAAAAATGCAGCGAAAAGTGTTACAGCGTGGTGGAAGGTCCTTTGCAAACCTAGAATGGCCACCTGTTTCTTATTGCTAAATGTGGGTATTAAATTGGTACTAATGGTGTGCAAGCCACTCTTGCTTCTTTCTGCGCCTCTCTTGCCTCTTTCTGCATTTTGGTTGCTTCTTTCTGCACCTTTCATACTTTTTCTGCACTTCTCTTGCCTCTTTCTGCAAATCTCTTCTACTTTCTGCACCTCTTTTGCCTCTTTCTGTGCCTCTGTTGCCTCTTTCTGCACCTCTCTTGCCTCTTTCTGCGCCCCTATTGCCTCTTTCTGCACCCCTCTTCACTCTTTCTGCACCCCTCCTGCCTCTTTCTGCACCTCTGTTCCTTCTTTCTGCACTTCTTTTGTTTCTTTCTGCAGCTCTCTTGCTTCTTTCTGTACCCCGTGCCTCTTTCTCCACCCCTCTTCCCTCTTTCTTCACCTCTGTTGCTTCTTTCTCCACCTCTGATCCTTGTTTCTGCACTGCTTTTGTTTCTTTCTGCACATCTCTTGCTTCTTTCTGCACCCCTCGTGCCTCTTTCTGCACCCCTCTTCCGTTTTTTTGCACCCCTCCTGCCTCTTTCTGCACCTCTGTTGCTTCTTTTTGCACTACTCTTGCTTCTTTCTGCACCTCTTTGCTTCTTTCTGCACCACTCGTGCTTCTTTCTGCACCCCTCTTCTCTCTTTCTGCACCCCTCTTGCCTCTTTCTGCACCTCTGTTCCTTCTTTCTGCTCTTTTGTTTCTTTCTGCACCTCTCTTGCTTCCATCTGCACCCCTCTTGCCACTTTCTTCACCCCTGTTCCCCCTTTTTGCATCTCTGTTGCTTCTTTCTGCACTTCTCTTGCCTCTTTCTGCACTTCTCTTCCTTCTTTCTGAACCTGTCCTTTCTTTCTGCAACCCTTGTGCCTCTTTCTGCACCCCTCTTCCCTCTTTCTGCACCCTTCTTGCCTCTTTCTGCACCTCTGTTCCTTCTTTCTGCACTTCTTTTGTTTCTTTCTGTAACTCGCTTCCTTCTTTCTGCACCCCTCTTGCTTCTTTCTGTACCCCTCTTGCCTCTTTCTGCACACTCTGTTCCTTCTTTCTGCACTTCTTTTGTTTCTTTCTGCACCGCTCTTGTTTCTTTCTTTATCCCTCTTGCCTTTCTCCACCCCACCTCCCCCTTTCTGCATCTCTGTTGCTCCTTTATGCATTTCTCTTGCTTCTTTCGGCACCTCTCTTGCTTCTTTCTGCACCTCTCTTGCTTCTTTCTGCATCCCTCGTGCCTCTTTCTGCACCCCTCTTCCCTCTTTCTCCACTCCTCTTGCCTCTTTGTGCACCTCTGTTGCTTCTTTCTGCACTTCTTTTGTTTCTTTCTGCACCCCTCTTGCCTCTTTCTGCAACTCTGTTCCTTTTTTCTGCACTTCTTTTGTTTCTTTCTGGACCCCTTTTGCCTCTTTCTGCACCCTTCTTGCCTCTTTCTGCACCCCTCTTGCCTCTTTCTGCACCTATGTTCCATCTTTTTGCTCTTCTTTTGTTTCTTTCTGCAGCTCTCTTGCTTCTTTCTGCACCCCTCTTCCCTCTTTCTTCACCCCTGTTGCCTCTTTCTGCACCTCTGTCCCTTCTTTCTGCACTTCTTTTGTTTCTTGCTGCACATCTCTTGCTTCTTTCTGCACCCCTTGTGCCTCTTTCTGCACCCCTCTTCCCTCTTTTTGCACCCCTTTTGCCTTTTTCTGCACCTCTTTGCTTCTTTCTTCACCTCTTTGCTTCTTTCTGCACCACTCGTGCTTCTTTCTACACCCCTCTTCCCTCTTTCTGCACCCCTCTTGCCTCTTTCTGCACCACTGTTCCTTCTTTCTGCTCTTCTATTGTTTCTTTCTGCACCTCTCTTGCTACTTTCTGCACCCCTCTTGCCACTTTCTCTATACCTGTTCCCCCTTTTTGCATCTCTGTTACTTCTTTCTGCACTTCTCTTGCTTCTTTCTGCACCTCTGCCCCTTCTTTCTGGACCCCTTTTGCCTCTTTCTGCACCCTTCTTGCCTCTTTCTGCATCCCTCTTGCCTCTTTCTGCACCTATGTTCCATCTTTCCGTTCTTTTGTTTCTTTCTGCAGCTCTCTTGCTTCTTTTTGCACCCCTCTTCCCTCTTTCTTCACCCCTGTTGCCTCTTTCTGCACCTCTGTTCCTTTTTTCTGCACTTCTTTTGTTTCTTTCTGCACATCTCTTGCTTCTGCACATCTCTACCCTCTTTCTCCACCCCTCTTGCCACTTTCTCCACCCCTGTTCCCCTTTTTGCATCTGTTGCTTCTTTCTGCACTTATCTTGCCTCTTTCTCTAACCCTCAACCCTCATCCCTCTTTCTGCACCTCTGTTGCTTCTTTCTGCACTTCTCTTGCTTCTTTCTGCACCTCTGTCCCTTCTTTCTGCAACCCTTGTGCCTCTTTCTGCACCCCTTTTCCCTCTTTCTGCTCCCCTCTTGCCTCTTTCTGCACTTCTGTTCCTTTTTTATGCACTTCTTTTGTTTCTTTCTGCAACTCTCTTGCTTTTTTCTGTTTCGATCTTGCCTCTTTCTCCACATGCTTCCCCCTTTCTGCATCTCTGTTGGTTCTTTATGCACTTCTCTTGCTTATTTCTACACCTCTCTTGTCTTGCTTCTTTCTGCACCCCTCGTGCCTCTTGCTGCAACCCTCTTCCCTCTTTCTGCACTCCTCTTGCCTCTTTCTGCACCTCTGTTGCTTCTTTCTGCAATTCTTTTGTTTCTTTCTGCACCTCTTTTGCTTCTTTTTGCACCCCTCTTGCCTCTTTCTCTACCCCTCTTCCCCCTTTTTTGATCTCTGTTGCTTCTTTCGGCACTTCGTTTGCCTCTTTCTCCGCCCCTCATCCGCCTTTCTGCACCTCTGTTGCTTCTTTCGGCACTTCTCTTGCTTATTTCGGCACCTCTCTTGCTTCTTTCTGCACCCCTCGTGCCTCTTTCTACAGCCCACTTCCCTCTTTCTGCACCCCTCTTGCCTCTTTCTGCACCTCTGTTCCTTCTTTCTGTACTTCTTTTGTTTCTTTCTGCACATCTCTTGCTTCTTTCTGCACCCCTCGTGCCTCTTTCTGTACCCCTCTTCCCTCTTTTTGCACCTCTCCTGCCTCTTTCTGCACCTCTGTTGCTTCTTTCCACACTCCTCTTGCTTCTTTCTACAAATCTCTTGCTTCTTTCTGTACCCCTCATGCCTCTTTCTACACCCCTCTTCCCGCACCCCTCTTGCCTCTTTCTGCACCTCTGTTCCTTCTTTCTGTACTACTTTTGTTTCTTTCTGCACGTCTCTTGCTTTTTTCTGCACCCCTCGTGCCTCTTTCTGCACCCCTCTTCCCTCTTTTTGCACCCCTCTTGCCTCTTTCTGCACCTCTGTTGCTTCTTTCCGCACTTTTCTTGCTTCCTTCTACACATCTCTTGCCTCTTTCTCCACCCCTCATCCTTCTTTCTACACCTCTGTTGCTTCTTTCTGCAGTTCTCTTGCTTCTTTCTGCACCTCTGTCCCTTCTTTCTGCAGCCCTCTTCCCTCTTTATGTAGCCCTCTTCACTCTTTCTGCACCCTTCTTGCCTCTTTCTGCACCTCTGTTCCTTCTTTCTGTACTTCTGTTTCTTTCTGCAACTCTTTTGCTTCTTGCTGCATGCCTCTTGCTTCTTTCTGCACCCCTCGTGCCTCTTTCACACCCCTCTTGCCTCTTTCTGCACCTCTCTTCCTTCTTCCTGCACTTCTTTTGTTTCTTTCTGCACCTCTCTTGCTTCTTTCAGCCCCCCTCATGCCACTTTCTCCACCGCTGTTCCCCCTTTTTGCATCTCTGTTGCTTCTTTCTGCACTTCTGTTGCCTCTTTCTCCACCCCTCATCCTTCTTTCTCCACCTCTGTTGCTTCTTTCTGCACTTCTCTTGCTTCTTTCTGCACCCCTGTCCCTTCTTTCTGCAACCCTTGTGCCTCTTTCTGCAGCTCTCTTCCCTCTTTCTGCACCCCTCTTGCCTCTTTCTGCACTTCTGTTCCTTCTTTCTGCACTTCTTTTGTTTCTTTCTGCAGCTCTCTTGCTTCTTTCTGCACACCTTGCCTCTTTCTCCACCCCTCTTCCCTCTTTCTTCACCCCTGTTGCCTCTTTCTGCACCTCTGTTCCTTCTTTCTGCACTTCTTTTGTTTCTTTCTGCACATCTCTTGCTTCATTCTGTACCCCTCGTGCCTCTTTCTGTACCCCTCTTCCCTCTTTTTGCACCCCTCTTGCCTCTTTCTGTACATCTGTTGCTTCTTTCTGCACTACTCTTCTTTCTGCACCTCTTTGCTTATTTCTGCACCACTCGTGCTTCTTTTTGCACCCCTCTTCCCTCTTTCTGCACCCGTCTTGCCTCTTTCTGCACCTCTGTTCCTTCTTTCTGCTCCTCTTTTGTTTCTTTCTGAACCTCTCTTGCTTCTTTCTGCACTCCTCTTGCCACTTTCTCCACCCCTGTTCCCCCTTTTTGCATCTCTGTTGCTTCTTTCTGCACTTCTGTTGCCTCTTTCTCCACCCCTCATCCTTCTTTCTACACCTCTGTTGCTTCTTTCTGCACTTCTCTTGCTTCGTTCTGCAACCCTTGTGCCTCTTTCTGCAGCTCTCTTCCCTCTTTCTGCACCCCTCTTGCCTCTTTCTGCACTTCTGTTCCTTCTTTCTGCACTTCTTTTGTTTCTTTCTGCAGCTCTCTTGCTTCTTTCTGCACCCCCTTGCCTCTTTCTCCACCCCTCTTCCCTCTTTCTTCACCCATTTTGCCTCTTTCTGCACCTCTGTTCCTTCTTTCTGCACTTCTTTAGTTTCTTTCTGCACATCTCTTGCTTCTTTCTGCACCTATGTCCCTTCTTTCTGCACCCCTCTTCCCTCTTTCTGCACACCTCTTGCCTCTGTCTGCACCTCTGTTCCTTCTTTCTGCACATCTTTTGTTTCTTTCTGCAACCCTCTTGCTTCTTTCTGCACCCCTCGTGCCTCTTTAACACCCCTCTTCCCTCTTTCTGCACCCATCTTGCCTCTTTCTGCACCTCTGTTCCTTCTTTCTGCACTTTCTTGTTTCTTTCTGTATCCCTCTTGCATCTTTCTCCACCCCACTTCCCCCTTTCTGCATCTCCGTTGCTTCTTTCTGCACTTCTCTTGCTTCTTTCTGCACCGCTCGTGCCTCTTTCTGTACCCGTTTTCCTTCTTTCTTCTCCCCTCTTGCCTCTTTCTGCACCTCTGTTCCTTCTTTCTGCACTTCTTTTGTTTCTTTCTGCAACTCTCTTGCTTCTTTCTGTATCCCTCTTGCCTCTTTCTCCCTCCACCCCACTTCCCCCTTTCTGCATCTCTATTGCTTCTTTATGCACTTCTCTTCCTTCTTTCTGTACCTCTCTTGCTTCTTTCTGCACCCCTAGTGCCTCGTTCTGCACCCCTCTTCCCTCTTTCTGCACTAGTCTTGCCTCTTTCTGCACCTCTGTTGCTTCTTTCTGCAGTTCTTTTGTTTCTTTCTGCACCTCTCTTGCTTCTTTCTGTATCCCTCTTGCCTCTTTCTCCCTCCACCCCACTTACCCCTTTCTGCATCTCTATTGCTTCTTTATGCACTTCTCTTCCTTCTTTCTGTACCTCTCTTGCTTCTTTCTGCACCCCTAGTGCCTCTTTCTGCACCCCTCTTCCCTCTTTCTGCACTACTCTTGCCTCTTTCTGCACCTCTGTTGCTTCTTTCTGCAGTTCTTTTGTTTCTTTCTGCACCGCTCTTGCTTCTTTCTGCACCCCTCTTCCCTTTTTTTAGGTCGAACCTAGACAACGCATGCGCTGTCACAAGACCTGTAGTAAACAGAATATGGAGGGTAATCCCGCCTGCCGCTTGACATTGGTTTACTCTGGCGTTGCTCTGCTTAGCTGGCTCATTATTGGCTGGCCATCCGATATGTCACTTCCATTTTGTGGGAAGCAGCACCGACCAACTACAGTTCAGTTACGATGTAGGTCGGTATCTCTTTCGTTTTGGGACTACTTCATCTTCTCAGTGTCCCCGGCCTCGGAAACAAATGCTTGCAGTGTCCGAGAGGAAACATCCTTCGGGTTCTTTGTTCGCGAGGGACACGCAGGCTGAAGCAGCACTAGAGGGGGTACATGGCAGTCAGTTTTACCTCTCCAAAGCATCTGACAGAACCTACCTGTGAGCTCACAGGGGGCTGGCCTCCTCACCACACGGGTCACTTAGCCAGCATGGCACCCAGTGATATGCCTTACATAGCGGGCGGGCGAGTGTTTAGAAGTTACTTTTGGTTGACGCCTGCAATTGGCAAATGACTTGACTAGAATGAATTGAGCCACATACATTTTATGCGCAGCACACCCTTCCTTTTTGGCACCATTTATATTTGAAATGCTACTTATTCAACCCAGCCAAGAACACAGTGGCTGTTTGTTTTCAGGGAGGATGTGTTTCACTTCCTTCACGGTCTCACGGGCGGGAAGTGTGACAAGGCCGGGTCCATTTCGCAACAGTCTCATGATTCACCGGTGATGAACTCATCGGCGTATCTGATCGCCTTGTTCTCTCCCGCACAGGTCGGCAGCGGGGCCGACGTGGTGTAGGCACAGAACAAGGACTTATTGAAAGTCTGCTAATGCCAAACAACGATGATTGGAGAAGGACTGATGAGACGCAAACTGTTAGCCCCAACTTATTTCTGTGCGTTTTGTGACCGCGCCATATATCTGTACCTCGTATAATGTGCATTTGTAAAGCCCATGTTCAGTCACTGGGCATCTTGGCACCGAATAACTGATGAACCCCACTCGGTAGTACACACTTTATCGACCTTAGATGGATGAAAGGCTGACTGCCAAACCCAGATTCGTGGAATGGATCGATTGGTTTCAAGCCACAAAACCCAAGTGGGATTGGTTGCAGCATTTTGTTATGACATTTGTATATTGCACATTTTGCCTTTGTGCCAAAAATCTTTCAAGTGGTCTTGGAAATACCGGTCACCCTGAACAGCTGCTATTAACCACTGAGGATAATTATAAGAAATGATCAGAAAGACGTTTCGACTAATTGCCGAACATGCTCAAAAAAACGTATGGACACAAACATTGACAGTGTTCTCCTCTACACAGCGTCTTATTATGGACCCGGAAAGTCCGGGCAGTGTTCAAACCTCTGTAATGCATTTGAATATGTGTTTTTATGCCTGGGAACAATATGTTTATTAATTACTATGCAATCATATCTGAACCTCGGCGGCAGACGCATGCAGAAATTAAATGTGCTTTGCTGAAAGGCGCCATGGAGACCTCTGTGGAGATGCTAGAATTAAATATAAATGACAAGGGGGCTTTTATGAGGTGCACTGCATGGGGGCCCTATTTGAGGCTGTCAGGAGACATGGCAGGGAGAGGGGGTTTCTCTCCATCAGATCAAAGTGGCAGCGCTCAAAGGACCTGTAGCTAAAAGCGCCATTCATCATCCGTGTCAGGGGGACCTCGAATTATACGCACCCTCTGTGACTGGCCCAGTATGGGGCTGTAAATAGTACTGCTGCGAGTAACAAACATTCTTTAACGCAACCTCAGCTTGTTTATAAAAGCCGCTCTTCGTTGGATTTGCTGGTTGTGTAAGTCAGTCGCATGCAACTGAGTACCGTCTGAGCTAAATCAGCAAGTTATGCTCCCCCACAGAGACGAATCCTTTGTGATTAGAACTAAATATACGGAACATATGTGTGAAGGAATGTTCAGCACTGGCAGTGCTTGACCTGATCAATGAATACTGTGAACATGTGAGTAAACAAACTACTCCATGCTACTGCTATATGGTTCTTAGGCACATTATCGACATTGCTAAGTTAGCATGAGCTTCGCTTCCATGATGCTGCTTTTGCGCACGCTACTACATGACTTTGTTTTTGCAAGACTTTGTTTGTGCTTTTCACATGAGAACTGGTTGCTTTTCGTGTTCTCTGCCTTTCCTGGAGTTTAGTCTGAACACGATGTGCAAGGTCGATAAACAATGCTACTTGTTATTCTGTCTGGTCAGTCCCTAGCACCTAGACATAACATGCTACACAGCTGCAGTACTGAAGACTCGTGCTTTGATATTACGTTGTTGCATGTTGTTTTAACACACTTGGAGAAAGCCGTTCCATGGAGAAGAGCTCTGCTGTTCCTATGATGTAAACCTTACATCCAGGCTTTAAGGTATGGGGTCTGCTGTCAAAGCCCAGAGATCGTCCTTTTTATAAAATACACTTCTTCTAGTCAAGGGGAGGGTGGTCAGGCCTATAGGCCCTTATTTCCACAGTCTTTATAACATGACTTCTCCCTTTGTATTCTATGGAATTGTAACAATGCTAACTGTGCTGAGTTTATGCATTTTGCTGCTAGTAGTGGCACGTATACTGTATTGTAGAGCACAATAGTTAAAATAAACATTTTGAACTATTTCAGTGACTCTGCTTATTCTCATTGTGGACAAGTACGAGTGAGTGAACGAAAGAGTACGTCTTGCTCCCGCGATTCCTGAGAGAGTCGGGAGTGTCGTGTTCTGGGTTGTCTAATCATTTGTAGCTCTGTGATATTTGGAGGAGAACGAATGATACACTATAGCTAGTCGGGTTGGGATTTTGGGTACTGATGTGGTAGGTTGGTACACCCCGAATATGTACCTTTTTTTAGCATGCGTTTACAACGCATGCCATAACAACGCGGTATATATATATATATTTTTTTTTTTTAATTACGATTTTTTCCCAATTTGGTTTTTTTCAAACGCTTTGCACTCTGTTTGACTGGTGAACTCTGTTTTTGGTCCTTTGTCTATGTCCTATGGCCTTACCAGGGGGAGGGTGTTATATGGTTCTTAGGCACATTATCGACATTGCTAAGTTAGCATGAGCTTCGCTGCCATGATGCTGCTTTTGCGCATGCTACTACAGGACTTTGTTTTTGCAAGACTTTGTACTTTTCACATGAGAACGGGTTGCTTTTCGCGTTCTCTGCATTTCCTGGAGTTTAGTCTGAACACGATGTGCAAGGTCGATAAACAATGCTACTTGTTATTCTGTTCTGGTCAGTCCCTAGCACCTAGACATAACATGCTACACAGCTGCAGTACTGAAGACTCGTGCTTTGATATTACATTGTTGCATGTTGTTCTAACACACTTGGAGAAAGCCGTTCCATGGAGAAGAGCTCTGCTGTTCCTATGATGTAAACCTTACATCCAGGCTTTAAGGTATGGGGTCTGCTGTCAAAGCCCAGAGATCGTCCTTTTTATAAAATAAACTTCTTCTAGTCAAGGGGAGGGTGGTCAGGCCTATAGGCCCTTATTTCCACAGTCTTTATAACATAACTTCTCCCTTTGTATTCTATGGAATTGTAACAATGCTAACTGTGCTGAGTTTATGCATTTTGCTGCTAGTAGAGGCACATATACTGTATTGTAGAGCACGATAGTTAAAATAAACATTTTGAACTATTTCAGTGACTCTGCTTATTCTCATTGTGGACAAGTACGAGTGAGTGAACGAAAGAGTACGTCTTGCTCCCGCGATTCCTGAGAGAGTCGGGAGTGTCGTGTTCTGGGTTGTCTAGTCATTTGTAGCTCCGTGATATTTGGAAGAGAACGAATGAGACACTATAGCTAGTCGGTTTGGGATTTTGGGTACTGATGTGGTAGGTTGGTACACCCCTATTCACTGAGGTCCTGTTTTCCTGCGCATAGTTCTGTTTATGTGCAGAATCCCTGCAACACTACATCTGCTATTATGAAATTAGGGAGGACTGTGACTGGTTAACCGGCCTGTGTGTGGCCCTTACAGGCTAGCCAGTCTATGTGAGAGACTTCTGTTGACATCTCATACACACCCCTCCTGTATGGAGGAGCTGGTGATGGTTGTCTGACAAGCAGTCTGCACCAGAGCCTTGTTGGGCATTTCACCGCAGCGACAAATCACGCACCACCACTGAGACTGATCCCTTCTGGCAAGAAACACAAAACATACAGGCTGAAGGTGATGGTAGCGCTGGCTGTGCTCGAGCTAATCTGTGAATACTATGAGAAATGTCAGTAAACAGACAGTTTCACACTTTCTCTACCATGATGGACTAGGCCAGGGGAAGATTGTAGCAGGCTTGCAGCTCAGTCTGTGACGCTTCTGTTGACATCTAATATAACAAGCATTTGCAATGCAATAGGTCTCGCATTTGCGAGAGTTTGAGCTATTGGCATTGTAAATGACAATGCCTTTATTTATATGTTTGTTTTTAAAGCATAAATAAAGGCATTATCATTTACAATGCCAATAGCTTAAACTCTCGCAAATGCGAGACCTATTGCATTGCAAATGCTTGTTTGATCTCTGTTGCTTCTTTCGGCACTTTGCTTGCCTCTTTCTCCGCCCCTAATTTGTATTTCGGACCTCTGTTGCTTCTTTCTGCACCCCTCGTGCCTCTTTCTACACCCCTCTTCCCTCTTTCTGCACCCCTCTTGCCTCTTTCTGCACCTCTGTTCCTTCTTTCTGTACTTCTTTTGTTTCTTTCTGCATGTCTCTACTTTCTGCACCCCTCGTGCCTCTTTCTGCACCCTTCTTCCCTCTTTTTGCACCCCTCTTGCCTCTTTCTGCACCTCTGTTGCTTCTTTCCGCACTCCTCTTGCTTCTTTCTACACCTCTCTTGATTCTTTCTGCACCCCTCGTGCCTTTCTCTACACCCCTCTTCCCTCTTTCTGCACCCCTCTTGCCTCTTTTTGCACTTCTGTTCCTTCTTTCAGTACTTCTTTTGTTTCTTTCTGCATGTTTGTTGCTTCTTTTTGCACCCCTTGTGCCTCTTTCTGCACCCCTCTTCCCTCTTTTTGCACCCCTCTTGCCTCTTTCTGCACCTGTTGCTTCTTTCCGCACTCCTCTTACTTCTTTCTACACCTCTCTTGCTTCTTTCTGCACCAATCGTGCTTCTTTCTGTACCCTTCTTCCCTCTTTCTGCACCCCTCCAGCCTCTTTCTGCACCTCTGTTCCTTCTTCCTGCACTTCTTTTATTTCTTTCGGCACCTCTCTTGCTTCTTTCTGCACCTCTCATGCCACTTTCTCCACCCCTGTTCCCCCTTTTTGCATCTCTGTTGCTTCTTTCTGCACTTCTCTTGCTTCTTTCTCCACCCCTCATCCTTCTTTCTACACCTCTGTTGCTTCTTTCTGCACTTCTCTTGCTTCTTTCTGCACCTCTGTCCCTTCTTTCTGCAACCCTTGTGCCTCTTTCTGCAGCCCTCTTCCCTCTTTCTGCACCCCTCTTGCCTCTTTCTGCACCTCTGTTCCTTCTTTCTGCACTTCTTTTGTTTCTTTCTGCAACTCTCTTGCTTCTTTCTGCACGCCTCTTGCTTCTTTCTGCACCCCTCATGCCTCTTTCACACGCCTCTTCCCTTTTTCTGCACCCCTCTTGCCTCTTTCTGCACTTCTGTTCCTTCTTTCTGCACGTCTTTTGTTTCTTTCTGCACCTCTCTTGTTTCTTTCTGTATCCCTCTTGCCTCTTTCTCCACCCCTTTTCCCCCTTTCTGTATCTCTGTTGCTTCTTTATGCATTTCACTTGCTTCTTTCTGCATCTCTCTTGATTCTTTCTCCACCCCTTGTGCTTCTTTCTGCACTCCTCTTGCCTCTTTCTGCACCTCTGTTGCTTCATTCTGCACTTCTTTTGGTTCTTTCTGCACTTCTCTTGCCTCTTTTTGCAACTCTGTTCCTTCTTTCTGCGCTTCTTTTGTTTTTCTGCACCTCTCGCTTCTTTCTGCACACCTTTTGCCTCTTTCCGCACCCCTCTTGCCTCTTTCTGCACCTCTGTTCCTTCTTTCTGCACTTCTTTTGTTTCTTTCTGCAACTCTCTTGCTTCTTTCTGCACCCCTCGTGCCTCTTTCTGCACCCCTTGCCTCCTTCTGCACCCCTCTTCCCTCTTTCTTCACCCTTGTTGCCTTTCTCCACCTCTGTTCATTCTTTCTGCACTTCTTTTGTTTCTTTCTGCACATCTCGTGCTTCTTTCTGCACCCCTCGTGCCTCTTTCTGCACCCCTCTTCCCTCTTTTTGCACCCCTCTTGCCTCTTTCTGTACATCTGTTGCTTCTTTCTGCACTACTCTTGCTTCTTTCTGTAGCTCTTTGCTTCTTTCTGCACCACTCATGCTTCATTCTGCACCCCTCTTCCCTCTTTCTGCACTCCTCTTGCCTCTTTCTGCACCTCCGTTCCTTCTTTCTGCTCTTCTATTGTTTCTTTCTGCACCTCTCTTGCTTCTTTCTGCACCCCTCTTGCCACTTTCTCTACACTTGTTCCCCCTTTTTGCATCTCTGTTGCTTCTTTCTGCACTTCTCTTGTTTTTCTGCACCTCTCGCTTCTTTCTGCACCCCTTTTGCCTCTTTCCGCACCCCTCTTGCCTCTTTCTGCACCTCTGTTCCTTCTTTCTGCACTTGTTTTGTTTCTTTCTGCCCCTCTCTTGCTTCTTTCTGTACCCCTCGTGCCTCTTTCACACCCGTCTTCCCTCTTTCTGCACCCCTGTTGCCTCTTTTTGCACCTCTGTTCCTTCTTTCTGCACTTCTTTTGTTTCTTTCTGCACCTCTCTTGTTTCTTTCTGTATCCCTCTTGCCTCTTTCTCCACCCCACTTCCCCCTTTCTGCATCTCTGCTTCTTTCTGCACTTCTCTTGCTTCTTTCTGCACCTCTCTTGCTTTTTCTGCACCCCTCGTGCCTCTTTCTGCACCCGTTTTCCATCTTTCTGCTCCCCTCTTGCTTCTTTCTGCACCTCTGTTCCTTCTTTCTGCACTTCTTTTGTTTCTTTCTGCAACTCTCTTGCTTCTTTCTGTATCCCTCTTGCCTCTTTCTCCATCCCTCTTGCCTCTTTCTCCACCCCATTTCCCCCTTTCTGCATCTCTGTTGCTTCTTTATGCCCTTCTCTTGCTTCTTTCTGTACCTTTCTTGCTTCTTTCTGCACCCCTCTTGCCTCTTTCTCCACCCCTCTTACCCCTTTTTTCATCTCTGTTGCTTCTTTGTGCACTTTGCTTGCCTCTTTCTCTGCCCCTCATCCGTATTTCTGCACCTCTGTTGCTTCTTTCTGCACTTCTCTTGCTTATTTCTACACCTCTCTTGCTTCTTTCTGCACCCCTCGAGCCTCTTTCTGCACCCCTCTTCTCTCTTTCTGCACCCCTCATGCCTCTTTCTGCACCTCTGATCCCTGTTTCCGTACTTCTTTTGTTTCTTTCTGCACCTCTCTTGTTTCTTTCTGTATCCCTCTTGCCTCTTTCTCCACCCCACTTCCCCATTTCTGCATCTCTGTTGCTTCTTTATGCATTTCACTTGCTTCTTTCTGCATCTCTCTTGCTTCTTTCTGTAGGCCTCGTGCCTCTTTCTGCACCCCTCCTCCCTCTTTCTGCACTCCTCTTGCCTTTTCCTGCACCTCTGTTGCTTCTTTCTGCACTTCTTTTGTTTCTTTCTGCACCGCTCTTGCCTCTTTCCTCACCTCTGCTCCTTCTTTTTGCACTTCTTATGTTTTTCTGCACCTCTCGCTTCTTTCTGCACCCTATTTGCCTTTTTCTGCCCCCCTTGCTTCTTTCTCCACCTCTTCCCTCTTTCTTCACCCCTGTTGCCTCTTTCTGCACCTTTGTTCCTTCTTTATGCACTTCTTTTGTTTCTTTCTGCACATCTCTTGCTTCTTTCTGCACCCCTTGTGCCTCTTTCTGCACCCTCGTGCCTCTTTTTACACCCCTCTTGCCTCTTTCTGGACCTCTGTTGCTTCTTTCTGCACTACTCTTGCTTCTTTCTGCACCTCTTTGCTTCTTTCTGCACCCCTCTTCCCTCTTTCTGCACCCCTCTTGCCTCTTTCTGCACCTCTGTTCCTTCTTTCGGCTCTTCTTTTGTTTCTTTCTGCACCTATCTAGCTTCTTTCTGCACCCCTCTTGCCACTTTCTTCACCCATGTTCCCCCTTTTTGCATCTCTGTTGCTTCTTTCTGCAGTTCTCTTGCCTCTTTCTCCACCCTTCATCCCTCTATCTGCACCTCTGTTGCTTCTTTCTGCACTTCTCTTGCTTCTTTCTGCACCTCTGTCCCTTCTTTCTGCAACCCTTGTGCCTCTTTCTGCACCCCTCTTCCCTCTTTATACACCCCTCTTGCCTCTTTCTGCACCTGTTCCTTCTTTTTGCATATCTTTTGTTTCTTTCTGCACCTCTCTTGCTTATTTCTGCACCCCTCTTGCTTCTTTCTGCACCCCTTGTGCCTCTTTCACACCCTTCTTCCCTCTTTATGCACCCCTCTTGCCTCTTTCTGCACCTCTGTTCTTTTTTTCTGCACTTCTTTTGTTTCTTTCTGCACCTCTCGTTTCTTTCTATATCCCTCTTGCCTCTTTCTCCACCCCACTTCCCCCTTTCTGCATCCCTTTTGCTTCTTTATGCATTTCTCTTGCTTCTTTCTGCACCTCTTGCTTCTTTCTGCACCCTCGTGTCTCTTTCTGCACCCCTTTTCCCTCTTTCTGCTCCCCTCTTGCCTCTTTCTGCACCTCTGTTCCTTCTTTCTGCACTTTTTTGTTTCTTTCTGCAACTCTCTTGCTTCTTTCTGTATCCCTCATGCCTCTTTCTTCACCCCACTTCCCCCTTTCTGCATCTCTGTTGCTTCTTTCTGCACCTCTGTTGCTTCTTTCTGCACTTCTTTTGTTTCTTTCTGTACCTCTCTTGCTTCTTTCTGCACCCCTCTTGCCTCTTTCTCCACCCCTCTTCCCCCTTTTTTCATCTCTGTTGCTTCTTTCTGCACTTCGCTTGCCTCTTTCTCTGCCCCTCATCTGTCTTTGTGCACCTCTGTTGCTTCTTTCTGCACTTCTCTTGCTTCTTTCTGCACCGCTCTTGCCTCTTTCTGCACCTCTGTTCCTTCTTTCTGCACTTCTATTGTTTCTGTCTGCAGCTCTTGCTTTTTTCTGCCCCTCTTGCCTCTTTCTCCACCTCCCTTCCCTCTTTCTTCACCCCTGTTGCCTCTTTCTGCACCTCCGTTCCTTCTTTCTGCACTTCGTTTGTTTCTTTCTGCACATCTATTGCTTCTTTCTGTACCCCTTGTGCCTCTTTATGCACCTCTCTTCCCACACCCCTCTTGCCTCTTTCTGTACCTCTGTTGCTTCTTTCTGCACTACTCTTGCTTCTTTCTGCACCTCTTTGCTTCTTTCTGCACCTCTTTGCTTCTTTCTGCACCCCTCTTCCCTCTTTCTGCACCCCTCTTGCCTCTTTCTGCACCTCTGTTCCTTCTTTCTGCTCTTCTTTTGTTTCTTTCTGCACCTCTCTTGCTTCTTTCTGCACCCCTCTTACCACTTTCTCCACCCCTGTTCCTCCTTTTTGTATCTCTGTTGCTTCTTTCTGCAGTTCTCTTGTCTTTCTCCACCCCTCATCCCTCTTTCTGCACCTCTGTTGCTTCTTTCTGTAATTCTCTTGCTTCTTTCTGCATCTCTGTCCCTTCTTTCTGCAACCCTTGTGCCTCTTTCTGCATCTCTCTTCCCTCTTTCTGCACCCCTCTTGCCTCTTTCTGCACCTCTGTTCCTTCTTTATGCATATCTTTTGTTTCTTTCTGCACCTCTCTTGCTTCTTTCTGCACCCCTCTTGCTTCTTTCTGCTCCCCTCATGCCTCTTTCATACCCTTCTTCCCTCTTTCTGCACCCCTCTTGCCTCTTTCTGCACCTCTGTTCCTTCTTTCTACACTTCTTTTGTTTCTTTCTGTATCCCTCTTGCCTCTTTCTCCACCCCACTTCCCCCTTTCTGCATCTCTTTTGCTTCTTTATGCATTTCTCTTGCTTCTTTCTGCACCTCTCTTGCTTCTTTCTGCACCTCGTGCCTCTTTCTGCACCCCCTTTACCTCTTTCTGCTCCCCTCTTGCCTCTTTCTGCACCTCTGTTCCTTCTTTCTGCACTTCTTTTGTTTCTTTTTGCAACTCTCTTGCTTCTTTCTGTATCCCTCTTGCCTCTTTCTTCACCCCTGTACCCCTTTCTGCATCTCTGTTGCTTCTTTATGCACTTCTCTTGCTTCTTTCTGTACCTCTCTTGCTTCTTTCTGCACCCCTAGTGCCTCTTTCTGCACCCCTCTTCCCTCTTTCTGCACTACTCTTGCCTCTTTCTGCACCTCTGTTGCTTCTTTCTGCACTTCTTTTGTTTCTTTCTGTACCTCTCTTGCTTCAATCTGCACCCTCTTGCCTCTTTTCCCACCCCTCTTCCCCCTTATTTATCTCTGTTGCTTCTTTCTGCACTTTGCTTGCCTCTTTCTCCGCCCCTCATCTGCCTTTCTGCACCTCTCGCTTCTTTCTGCACCCCATTTGCCTTTTTTCTCCCCCTTGCTTCTTTCTCCACCTCTTCCCTCTTTCTTCACCCCTGTTGCCTCTTTCTGCACCTTTGTTCCTTCTTTCTGCACTTCTTTTGTTTCTTTCTGCACATCTCTTGCTTCTTTCTGCACCCCTTGTGCCTCTTTCTGCACCCTCGTGCCTCTTTTTACACCCCTCTTGCCTCTTTCTGTACCTCTGTTGCTTCTTTCTGCACTACTCTTGCTTCTTTCTGCACCTCTTTGCTTCTTTCTGCACCCTCTTCCCTCTTTCTGCACCCCTCTTGCCTCTTTCTGCACCTCTGTTCCTTCTTTCTGCTCTTCTTTTGTTTCTTTCTGCACCTCTCTAGCTTCTTTCTGCACCCCTCTTGCCACTTTCTTCACCCATGTTCCCCCTTTTTGCATCTCTGTTGCTTCTTTCTGCAGTTCTCTTGCCTCTTTCTCCACCCCTCATCCCTCTATCTGCACCTCTGTTGCTTCTTTCTGCACTTCTCTTGCTTCTTTCTGCACCTCTGTCCTTTCTTTCTGCAACCCTTGTGCCTCTTTCTGCACCCCTCTTCCCTCTTTCTACACCCCTCTTGCCTCTTTCTGCACCTGTTCCTTCTTTTTGCATATCTTTTGTTTCTTTCTGCACCTCTCTTGCTTATTTCTGCACCCCTCTTGCTTCTTTCTGCACCCCTTGTGCCTCTTTCACACCCTTCTTCCCTCTTTCTGCACCCCTCTTGCCTCTTTCTGCACCTCTGTTCTTTCTTTCTGCACTTCTTTTGTTTGTTTCTGCACCTCTCGTTTCTTTCTGTATCCCTCTTGCCTCTTTCTCCACCCCACTTCCCCCTTTCTGCATCCCTTTTGCTTCTTTATGCATTTCTCTTGCTTCTTTCTGCACCTCTTGCTTCTTTCTGCACCCTCGTGCCTCTTTCTGCACCCCTTTCCCTCTTTCTGCTCCCCTCTTGCCTCTTTCTGACCTCTGTTCCTTCTTTCTGCACTTTTTTGTTTCTTTCTGCAACTCTCTTGCTTCTTTCTGTATCCCTCATGCCTCTTTCTTCACCCCACTTCCCCCTTTCTGCATCTCTGTTGCTTCTTTATGCACCTCTGTTGCTTCTTTCTGCACTTCTTTTGTTTCTTTCTGCACCTCTCTTGCTTCTTTCTGCACCCCTCTTGCCGCTTTCTCCACCCCTCTTCCCCCTTTTTTTAATCTCTGTTGCTTCTTTCTGCACTTCGCTTGCCTCTTTCTCTGCCCCTCATCTCTCTTTCTGCACCTCTGATGCTTCTTTCTGCACTTCTCTTGCTTCTTTCTGCACCGCTCTTGCCTCTTTCTGCACCTCTGTTCCTTCTTTCTGCACTTCTATTGTTTCTGTCTGCAGCTCTTGCTTTTTTCTGCCCCTCTTGCCTCTTTCTCCACCTCCCTTCCCTCTTTCTTCACCCCTGTTGCCTCTTTCTGCACCTCCGTTCCTTCTTTCTGCACTTCGTTTGTTTCTTTCTGCACATCTCTTGCTTCTTTCTGTACCCCTTGTGCCTCTTTATGCACCCCTCTTCCCACACCCCTCTTGCCTCTTTCTGTACCTCTGTTGCTTCTTTCTGCACTACTCTTCCTTCTTTCTGCACCTCTTTGCTTCTTTCTGCACCCCTCTTCCCTCTTTCTGCACCCCTCTTGCCTCTTTCTGCACCTCTGTTCCTTCTTTCTGCTCTTCTTTTGTTTCTTTCTGCACCTCTCTTGCTTCTTTCTGCACCCCTCTTACCACTTTCTCCACCCCTGTTCCTCCTTTTTGTATCTCTGTTGCTTCTTTCTGCAGTTCTCTTGTCTTTCTCCACCCCTCATCCCTCTTTCTGCACCTCTGTTGCTTCTTTCTGTAATTCTCTTGCTTCTTTCTGCATCTCTGTCCCTTCTTTCTGCAACCCTTGTGCCTCTTTCTGCATCCCTCTTCCCTCTTTCTGCACCCCTCTTGCCTCTTTCTGCACCTCTGTTCCTTCTTTTTGCATATCTTTTGTTTCTTTCTGCACCTCTCTTGCTTCTTTCTGCACCCCTCTTGCTTCTTTCTGCTCCCCTCATGCCTCTTTCATACCCTTCTTCCCTCTTTCTGCACCCTTCTTGCCTCTTTCTGCACCTCTGTTCCTTCTTTCTACACTTCTTTTGTTTCTTTCTGTATCCCTCTTGCCTCTTTCTCCACCCCACTTCCCCCTTTCTGCATCTCTTTTGCTTCTTTATGCATTTCTCTTGCTTCTTTCTGCACCTCTCTTGCTTCTTTCTGCACCTCGTGCCTCTTTCTGCACCCCTTTACCTCTTTCTGCTCCCCTCTTGCCTCTTTCTGCACCTCTGTTCCTTCTTTCTGCACTTCTTTTGTTTCTTTTGCAACTTTCTTGCTTCTTTCTGTATCCCTCTTGCCTCTTTCTTCACCCCTGTTCCCCCTTTCTGCATCTCTGTTGCTTCTTTATGCACTTCTCTTGCTTCTTTCTGTACCTCTCTTGCTTCTTTCTGCCCCCATAGTGCCTCTTTCTGCACCCCTCTTCCCTCTTTCTGCACTACTCTTGCCTCTTTCTGCACCTCTGTTGCTTCTTTCTGCACTTCTTTTCTTTCTTTCTGTACCTCTCTTACTTCAATCTGCACCCCTCTTGCCTCTTTTCCCACCCCTCTTCCCCCCTTATTTATCTCTGTTGCTTCTTTCTGCACTTTGCTTGCCTCTTTCTCCGCCCCTCATCTGCCTTTCTGCACCTCTCGCTTCTTTCTGCACCCCATTTGCCTTTTTCTGCCCCCCTTGCTTCTTTCTCCACCTCTTCCCTCTTTCTTCACCCCTGTTGCCTCTTTCTGCACCTTTGTTCCTTCTTTCTGCACTTCTTTTGTTTCTTTCTGCACATCTCTTGCTTCTTTCTGCACCCCTTGTGCCTCTTTCTGCACCCTCGTGCCTCTTTTTACACCCCTCTTGCCTCTTTCTGTACCTCTGTTGCTTCTTTCTGCACTACTCTTGCTTCTTTCTGCACCTCTTTGCTTCTTTCTGCACCCCTCTTCCCTCTTTCTGCACCCCTCTTGCCTCTTTCTGCACCTCTGTTCCTTCTTTCTGCTCTTCTTTTGTTTCTTTCTGCACCTCTCTAGCTTCTTTCTGCACCCCTCTTGCCACTTTCTTCACCCATGTTCCCCCTTTTTGCATCTCTGTTGCTTCTTTCTGCAGTTCTCTTGCCTCTTTCTCCACCCCTCATCCCTCTATCTGCACCTCTGTTGCTTCTTTCTGCACTTCTCTTGCTTCTTTCTGCACCTCTGTCCCTTCTTTCTGCAACCCTTGTGCCTCTTTCTGCACCCCTCTTCCCTCTTTCTACACCCCTCTTGCCTCTTTCTGCACCTGTTCCTTCTTTTTGGATATCTTTTGTTTCTTTCTGCACCTCTCTTGCTTATTTCTGCACCCCTCTTGCTTCTTTCTGCACCCCTTGTGCCTCTTTCATACCCTTCTTCCCTCTTTCTGCACCCCTCTTGCCTCTTTCTGCACCTCTGTTCTTTCTTTCTGCACTTCTTTTGTTTCTTTCTGCACCTCTCGTTTCTTTCTGTATCCCTCTTGCCTCTTTCTCCACCCCACTTCCCCCTTTCTGCATCCCTTTTGCTTCTTTATGCATTTCTCTTGCTTCTTTCTGCACCTCTTGCTTCTTTCTGCACCCTCGTGCCTCTTTCTGCACCCCTTTTCCCTCTTTCTGCTCCCCTCTTGCCTCTTTCTGCACCTCTGTTCCTTCTTTCTGCACTTTTTTGTTTCTTTCTGCAACTCTCTTGCTTCTTTCTGTATCCCTCATGCCTCTTTCTTCACCCCACTTCCCCCTTTCTGCATCTCTGTTGCTTCTTTATGCACCTCTGTTGCTTCTTTCTGCACTTCTTTTGTTTTTTCTGCACCTCTCTTGCTTCTTTCAGCACCCCTCTTGCCTCTTTCTCCACCCCTCTTCCCCCTTTTTTTAATCTCTGTTGCTTCTTTCTGCACTTCGCTTGCCTCTTTCTCTGCCTCTTATCTCTCTTTCTGCACCTCTGTTGCTTCTTTCTGCACTTCTCTTGCTTCTTTCTGCACTGCTCTTGCCTCTTTCTGCACCTCTGTTCCTTCTTTCTGCACTTCTATTGTTTCTGTCTGCAGCTCTTGCTTTTTTCTGCCCCTCTTGCCTCTTTCTCCACCTCCCTTCCCTCTTTCTTCACCCCTGTTGCCTCTTTCTGCACCTCCGTTCCTTCTTTCTGCACTTCGTTTGTTTCTTTCTGCACATCTCTTGATTCTTTCTGTACCCCTTGTGCCTCTTTATGCACCCCTCTTCCCACACCCCTCTTGCCTCTTTCTGTACCTCTGTTGCTTCTTTCTGCACTACGCTTGGTTCTTTCTGCACCTCTTTGCTTCTTTCTGCACCCCTTTTACCTCTTTCTGCATCCCTCTTCCCTCTTTCTGCACCCCTCTTGCCTCTTTCTGTACCTCTGTTCCTTCTTTCTGCACTTCTTGTGTTTCTTTCTGTAGCTCTCGTGCTTCTTTCTGCAGCCCTTTGCCTCTTTCTCCACCCCTCTTCCCTCTTTCTGCACCCCTGTTGTCTCTTTCTTCACCTCTGTTCCTTCTTTCAGCACTTTTCGTTTCTTTCTGCACAACTCTTGCTTCTTTCTGTGCTTCTCTTGCATCTTTCTGTACTCAAATGGGAAGTGCAAGCTGTCAAGTTTAAAGGTCTGCGTGCTCTTGTGACTGAGGTATATGTCTACTCGTATATGTATTCTCACATGTGTTATGCATCTGAAGATGGTAGCTTAAAAAGTGGGTAGCTTCTTCTATAGTTGGTTAAATGTTCTCAGTTCTGCTCTGTCATTCAGTTGCACAGGCAGACATGTCTTATGTATATAGGTGTTATAGAGCCCCTCAAATATACTATTGAATAGCCATGTGCCCTGTATTATGAGCAGAAAGAAATACACCTTTTTGTACACATATTTACAGAGTATGCTGTTTGAAACACAGGTATTCAAGCATTTCTATGTATATTTTTATGTAACATGTCACTCGGTAAAAGCAGAGACACGCATGCATACCTTCACAAACTTGGTCAGACTTACAACAGTGATATGCTTAGGATTGCTGTTTTATATTTGGTAGGTAGGCCTAACATTCTGAGCAGTCGATTAATAGTGAAGCTTCAAGAGAAAAGTGAGGTTTAAGACATCTTGGGAGAAGGATTAGTGATTAGGCTACTTTGTATGAGTCTGTTGTAAGGTACAGTCAAAGTAGGCCTCTTTCTGCACCTCTGTTAGTTTTTCCTGCACTTTCTCTTGCTTCTTTCTGCACCTTTCTTCCTCTATCTGGACTTCTGTTGCCTCTTTCTGCACTTCTCATGCTTCTTTCTGCGCCTTTCTTCATCTTTCTGCACATGTCCTACCTAAGTAGGCATATTTAGAAATTAGCATTTAAAAAACCTTAGAAATTCACTGAAAAAACCAGAGGTTTCAGGGACGTTATAGTTAGGAATTAGCAGTTAAAAAACCTTTGAAATTCACGAAAAAACCCATAGGTTTCAGGGACGTTATAGTTAGAAATTAGCATTTAAAAAACCGTAGAAATTCACTGAAAAAAACACAGGTTTCAAGGACATTATAGTTAGTTGGACATTTCACTCGTACAAAACCAGAGAAATTCGGCCGTTCTAGTTAGTTGAGTTAACTATAACTCGCGCCCCCGCAATGCACTGCTGATGACGTCACATATTATATCACTCATGACATGGTCAGTGACATCACTCATGACATCACTGATGACATATCAAATGACATCACTGATGACATCATCCAGAGACTGGGTGATTTTTAAAAGTTTAAGAATGTTAATTATAGATACGCAAAGGTGTATTGAAGAATGAGTAGGTGTATGAGTGTCTGAATGGATGATTTAGTGGGTTAATACTTATAGTACACAGGTTGGTTCTTCCAGGGCTCCCTGTCAGTCTAATCTCACAGCTACAGTGTCCATTAACCTCACATTACAGGCAATATGTCTGCTGTCCTTGCCCTGGAAGCAGTCATTAATTGCCTCCTGACAGACCTGGAGATTCAGTTCTCTAAATATAGGCTTTAGCCAGTAGCATCTTTGCTACGCAAAGCCGGGACAGGTGCACAATACATGGGCCAGAGATTCCTTTGGAAAAGAGCGGAAGTGACATCGGCTATCAACACGCAGGTGCATCCAACTTTGAGCCACTTCTCCTACATCGAACAGGCCCATCCGCAGTCGTAAAAACCATAGTTTGCAATTTAGTAACTAAAGCAGGGACATATAAGGCTCGGGTGTCAGCTTGGTATAGGTTACAGATGCAAGGTATCAATTATGAGCTTTTGATCGAAGGGTCCAAAAGGTCTTTATTCGCTGACAACTTTTTTTACAAGCTTTCCTAAAAGCATCTTAATAGCGCCATACAATGTATTCAGATCTAAAGGATGGTTCGATTCGAGTTCTTCCGAAAACCCCAGCATCACCACGTGCCAGGAAGATGCAGGTGTATTAAACAGATCGTTTCCCAGATCAAATTTAAGTCTCCCAGCTTCAGCCTTCTTTAATTTAAACAAGAATTTCAATAAGGCGGTCCTCTGTGCCAATGTTTGTTCTATGAGGTCAAATTCTAGTCTTATCTGGAGTTCGCTCGTGGAATTTGGGAGCGTAAATATTTGGTGAGAGAGTCTAGATTTATTCTTTTTAAACTGGTCCCCGAATTTATCTGGGAATGGTTTAATGAAGGCAAAAATCTGGTTTTTATAACTTCCAACAATGGCAAGAGGGATGGGCCTGTGATGTTGTCCGATACTGCGTAAAGTCCCTCCGCTATCCTTGTGGTCCGTTTTCGCATGGCATCCATGTGAGTGCTAGGTGCCCCGGAAGACTGAAATTCAATGCCAAGGTATTTATAAGAGTTAGGTGTATTAATTATATGCTCTCATAGTTTCCATGATTATTGTTTTTCCTGGATTTATTTCTAGCTCGTTGCTCTTGCAGTAGGTGATCAGGTGGTTAATAGACGATTGGAGCCCAATTGCAGAAAAGCCCAACAGTGCTGTGTCATTTGCATATTGCATCATATGCTGGGATTGGCCATTGAGTCTCAACGGGCAAGATTTTGAATTTTTCAGAGCTGGTTCAATGTCTACAGTAAATAAGTTGAAAAGAATTGGGGCTAAAACACAGCCCTGTTTTATCCTTTTATCAATGCAGATTCTCTTAGACAAATTGCCTTCGTTGCTGAGATTGACTTGACCTCAGTTATTAGAATATAAAGCGATTGGATTTAATATTTTTGGGGAAAACCCCAGTTGCTCAGCTTTCACCATAAACTGGCCCTATTGATTCTATCAAATGCTTTTTTGTAATCGATAAAACACACATGTAGAGATTTCTTTATTGCTGATGGTCTTATGGACTAGAAAGATGAGTGTCACAATGTTATTAACAGTTCTGACATTTTTACATATCCCTTTTTGGAACCGGGGAATTATATTTGCCCGCCTAGCCTGTTCCTGTAGATCCTTCAAAATCACCAAGGCAAAGAATTTAGCATCCACATCAACCAGGCTGACAGCCTGTTATTCTGATGGTCCCTTTTTGTGAATGGGGACTATGTGTGCCCTCAGCCATGATGGTGGTACCACACTAGTTAGTAGAACATTGTCAGAGACGCTGCTCATTGCATTACTCCAAAAGTGCGGCTTGGATTAAATATTGACCATTGATTAATGCTTTATTTTACTACCTAACTAACAGCTGGGGGACATTTTTATTTCTTGCAATTTGGTCAATGGCACCCTTGCTACACTGCTGCAAGCCCAGGTAACAGGCGACCGCCAAAAAGAGGGAAAACAAAAGCTAACCATGAACATAGAGTGAAGACTCTAAGCAGTGAAGAGTAGGCCAAGTGGAGACCAAACAGGAAGCCTACCAAGTCAGAGGAACAGGCTCAATTAATCAACTGATAAAAACAAAGTCCAAGGAAAGGCTGTTGAGTGACAAATAAACAACTCATTGACAAACAATGCTATCAGAACACGCAGGAATTTACATACATGTCCATGTGCAGATGTCCTAACTAGCATTGAAACATGAGCAGAGCTGGCCTGAAGTCTTTAATGTAGACAATAGATAATGTGGTGCTACAGCAGCAGCAGAGGTACATTTTCTGACAGAGGCATATGAGTCCTAGCTTGCTGCCAAAACCAATCAACCTACGCAACAACTATCTCAGTAGACTTTTTGACACTTTC
Source organism: Calotriton arnoldi (assembly GCA_963921515.1). Classification (NCBI taxonomy): domain Eukaryota; kingdom Metazoa; phylum Chordata; class Amphibia; order Caudata; family Salamandridae; genus Calotriton; species Calotriton arnoldi. The sequence continues at coordinate 1,535,696 of CAWUFW010001510.1, forward strand.
TACCTCAATCTTTCCCTAGACACTGTAGCCCCTGCTTTCATCTGCTCTAGATAATGTAACTCCTGCCAAATACGGAGCATTAAAGTTGCGCCCCAAATCCACCAAGTGTTTCACAAGGGAATTTGCTTAGGTGGAATGTGCCAACCTAAGCTTGGAGTGACAGAGGTATATGTCTCAGTCAAAAAAAGACAAACTATCCTGTAGCAGGCACAGCATAGGACATTATAGTGACAGTAAGAGTCAAAAAGGCCTGTTTCACAAAGTGCAACTATGAAGTATCCTCTCAAACTAAAGAAATCTTTACCACCTACAAGTAACTCCCAAACACTCATTTAAAAACAACATTATCACATCTCAGCTACATTACAAAGACATTAGGCCAGATTTGGAGTTTGGCAGACAGGGTATTCTGTCACCATGGCAACGGAGTACCCCTTCCGCTAAACTCTTGATCTGCCCACCCTATTTTTCTGCAGATGGTCCGGCAGGTTTAAGCTGACAGAGTAAGATGTACTTTGTCGGCACAAACTTTTTTCTGTTGGCCCGCGGGAGTATGGGCTGTCAGAGGTAAGCCATACAACCGTCTGCCCTATTTAAAGTGGGAGGTTGAATGTCTGCTTTACATACTGTATGTCACTGCAATGAATATCCTGATGGTGTGGGACAGTAAAAATAAAAAAATGGCCCCACGCTATAGGAGAAACCACGCATGGTGTTGGGGCCATTAGTTTTTACTTTTCCAAAAACAAACTCCCGCTTTGGTGTAAGTGTCTGTCACTAATGACAGATGCACATCAAACTTTTAAATGGCTCTGTCTGTCCACCATTACCCCGGTTGATACAAACCCATACAGTTCACTGCAGGGCAGACGATGAACTCTAAACGTGGCAATTGGAGTAAAGGCATGGTGGCGGGCATAAAGTCCTTTGCCACCCTGACTGCCTTTACCCCGCCTGTCAAATTCCAAAATAGGCCCATTATTATGCTTCAAATACACCATTGTCAAAATCTTGTGATGACTTCCTCGGTGCCTTCCTACCCCTTACATCACTTCTGCATGTCCAATCTGCCTTTACCTTGCTCCCTCCCCTGGACGCTACAGAGGGGTCCTAAACCTGGCCATTAATTAAAACAAAGGCATCCAATGCGCCAACTGACCCATGTTCTGCTGCATGCCTGGAACAGCTGTTCCTTCATCTTGTCACGGATATTACTGATTTGATCTACATCCCACTCTTTCCAGGAACCTTTGCTGGTCCCCTGAAACACACCATCATTACCCACCTCATGAAAAAAATCTACTGATCCAAAAATACTGTCCAACTACCAACCTATGTCTCTCCTCAGCAAAAGTACAGAAAGAGAGGTGGTGAGAACTTGAAGAGTATGTGGATCGGAGATAGAACGTTTGTTGGGCTATAAGAGTGTGCAAAAAAAATACAGTGAAGATAATCATAGATGAATAACTTAAGTTAGAAAAGCGTCTTTGTGATTGACTAGAGTATCCGGTAACAAATAGTGAAGAAAACAAAAACAATGATATTAAAAGTCCCCTTAAAATACGAGAGGACTACTCGGACATGGCAATGAAGCACCAACGGGAAGGTTTATTAGGCCAGCAACGTTATCATTTTGTCACCAAAACTGCTGATCAGCCCTTTTAGGGGTATATTCACAAGAAAGTGTGCTAAACATCTCCAAAAAATGTTAACGCAACTTTACCCATCGCAGCCTATCGCGGGAAAATAACCCCGTGTTAACCTGGAATTCACAACACGGCGGTACCATGCGATAGTCCGCCGAAAACGCGGCCAATGTCCGCAATACAACCACCTCGACGGAGATAAAAACACAAACCACAACACAATAAAACGTGCGATGAGCCCATTCGCGATGAGGAAAGCAGCGATAAGCACCGCCAGGCCCGCGACACACACACGGCAGGCGGGAATAAGCACAACAAAAGCCTGAAAAAGAAAGACAAACCAAACAGAAAACAACAGCCAAGCACAATGGAGGCAACCTGAGCCAGTATACAACCCCACAAGCCCCATTGGCAACAAAACATTGTACATGGCAGGCCATCGTGGACAAGGTGAATGCAGCCGGAGAGCGGAGGAGGACAATGGAAGAAAACCAGAACAGCCGGAATGATGCGAAATGCACAAACAAGCAGAAACACGCCAACAACAAGAAGGCAGCAACGCACACTGGAGGTGGGAGTCCAGCGCCACACCAGGAGCTGGATGACATGGAGGAAATGGTGTCCACCACATCAGTCTGGAGATGGTGGCAGGACCCGGGGACCGGAAACTCCCCAAAACAACAGACACAACAGCAACAGGGAGAGGAAAGACCAGGGACTGGGGGGAGATGGGCACAATGGCACACATGCACAATTAAGCACAGCACAACTGCAGACAAACCATGCCCAAGAGTAACAACTCCAACCAGCACAAGTCACACAAGAGCACAAGTCACACAACCCGGCAATATCACACCACTGAACAAGCACAGAAGTGAAAACCACACTGCCTGAAAGGGAGAAGGGTGAGCCAAATCAGAGCTGAAGGGACATCTCACACACAATGCAGCACACACACATAGGAAGCAGAGCACCCCAACATCGAACACAATGTGGTACAAACACCAACATTTGCACAACAGAACACAGGACACAAGTGCACTCGCTTGTGGCCGGAAACGGCCATACGCATCTGGCAAAGCACGAAACAGGGACATGATAATGCACAAGTACAAACCCACAGCCCTGATGGGGTAGCAATGCATGTATGGCAGGGAGCCAGAGAGTCCGTGACACACACATTGGCATACAAATCAAGACACAACACAGTTGGAGACAAGTAAAAGTGCGGAAACTTTACCAACAAGTGCGTGTCAGTACGGCCAAGAGAAGTGCCACGATATGCAGACCAATGCAGCAGCATGTCTGAATGAGGAACGTAGGAAAGCGCCCATGTCCACCCCGGGGGAGTCCATCACCAACACAAGTCAGTGCCAACCCGCGTTGGTTGTCCGTGCATGGATCAGGAGTCCAGGCCAATGCAGCCATGTCCACTGTCGTCTTGGGATATGTGACCAGATTCCCAACATGCAACCAGGCGTCGGGACACGTGCAATGGGTCACATCCAGTTGTGGCTGCAGATACCTTGTCACTCGTCCATGAACGCGAGTGCAGCAGCGTAGGCCAACATCTCCAATGAGAGATCGTTGTCCACCACATCTGACATGTCGTCAACGTAATCCATCAGCTGACCCGAACAGATGTGCTGACTCCAACCCCTGGCCACAATGTGCACCAAAGCCCAATCGGGTAGCTGCTCAATGTGCTCACTGCACACGACGACTCGTGCAATCTCCCAGGTCCAGTTGCCAGCATGCATGCCAAACATCCATGCATGCCATAAACGGGCATCACAGTGACACTCCTGGTCGTGGACCAACAGGGGGCGCACACACACGTCGAAATCCAGGTCAGCTACAGTCACGTTGGAGAGGCAGACATCCATGGTCCACTCGAATATGCACGAGCGACAATGCAACACAGGCTGAACGCAGGTGACGTTCGCAAGGCGGAAGCTCAGCCGGTAACTGATCCGCAGCACTGCCAACGGCAGTGCCCCCAGTACATGCAGCAGACATGCACGGTACAGGTCCACATGACTGGAGTCGAGCATGTGTCCGGGATGGTCTGCCATTGCGTCAGTGGCTCTGCTTGAAGCGGCACTGGCTTGCCCTGCGCCAGTACTGTGGATGAAATGGCACAGCTCGGAGCAATGAGCAGTGTCTGTGCGCAACGGGTGGCAGGCCTGGGGTGGGGTGGGAGTACGTGTGAAGGCCATCTCACGCACGCTAACTATGACCAAGGACGTCTGCGTGTGGGATGTGTACACGTTGGTCTCACATCGGGCAGTGCGTAGTGTGGGAGTCGCAAGTAAATGCTTTCGTATCTGTCAGGGGGTGCTGGCCACATGCAAGTCCCAGCTCGGAGCTGCAGATGTGCCACCGCCTGATAGTACAGACAAAGGCCCCTTCATCCCTACAGTAACTTCACCATCTGCATGCATTCAGGAGATGTACAGAGGCCTGTCGTGGGTGTGGTGGGATGTCTTTGACCCTGGGAATCATTGATGATATGCCCAGCACGTGGCACATGAGCGGCCTCACTGTGTGTTACGTTGCCTCACTGCTGCTCCTCCCTCCCACGAGCCCCCACACTTGTGTGCACTGCGCGGTTGTATCACGTGCACTCCTACGGCACACCATTGTCATGCCTGTCCGCGCATGTCCAGCGGCATGCCAACAACACCGTGACGCTGGCCTTTGAAGGTGTGCGGCCCGTTAGTGTAGGCCAATGGTCCGGACAGGGCGAACACAGGTGTACAGTGCATGGCTGGCTGTGACCGCGCTGCGAATGAGGATAGGCAACTGACTCATGCAGCCCCAGGACTCATACACATAACACCTGGCATGCATGTGCCAAGACCCCGAGCGGTCTTGCGCTCCTACATTTCCCTGTACGTGCGGGCCCGCCCTCCTGGTGCATGGTACATTGCAACATCGACTACTGTGGCCCTGGTGGTGACAACACCTGAACACAGAGACACACTTACCGCACATCCTGCCCAAGGCCAGGTCCGAGCCAGCCCTGCTCCCCCTGCCGAATCAGCACACCCCTGCGCTGACCTGACGTACGCCGGACCAGCACACGCCGCTTGTGCATGCAGGGGGGGCGGGCGAAGCTACATGTCCAGGGTCACTGCCAACGCTGAGGTGACATGGTATCGTTCGCTGAAGACAGCACACTGTGATGTTGCAAGGCCCGTGCCCATCATGCTGACACAATGACCACACGGACACACTTGCTCAGATGGTGTGAATGGCTACGGGCACGTGTGCCAGGCCACATTTATTAGCAGGCACACATATCGAGTGACACCTGTGTTGGATGTGTGTGGGGTGTGTGCACACCAGCCGGCAAGGGCTGCCTGGTGCAGTCAGAAATCGACAACAGTGTACATCGTAAAGGACACAACCATTCAACCATAAAGGCCCCATGACTTGTGCTGCACAGAGTCAGTGGCCCCGGATGCACAGCGTCCTGCACGGGCCTACCGCCACGGGCCGCTGACTTGCGGGGCACTGGGGCAGGGTCACGAGAGCAGGGCAGGTTTCCGTAGATGACAAAGGGGCTTGTCGCGGAGTGTCTCAGTGGACAGTGGAAGGTGTACCCCTTGGCATGAGGCAGAGGGCAGAACCACGCTGAAACAGTCACTATGGTGGAGATGAATGGAACAGACACATGTCGGACACCAAGTCCGGTCCAGCCAGATGAAGATGCAGAAAACCACCAGGCCATGGACTCAGATGCCACCAAAGTCCAACCAGAAAGTGCCCATGACTCATTGCGCACAGAGTTAGTGGCACCAGTGCTATGAGGGGATGCCGCCTGCGATGAGGCGTGTCCAATGGTGTGGACTCTTCCACATCTTATCCAAGACACAGTTCCACATGTGTGACCTACTGGACCACAGTGTAGGCCTGAGGCAGCTGTCAGCACGGGCCATTCACCGAGTGTCGCCGGCTTAGGTTGGATGGCCCCACCGGCCTGCGTAGTTCAGGTTCAGTGGCACCACGGGACGCGGACTTGCGGTGAACAGGGATGATGGCACCAGGTCAGTTGTTGATAGTGTTCGATCACCTCCGTGACTCTGATCCGGCTTTCGTCCGGACTGAGCCGCATCTTCCTCTTACTCCTCTCCGTGCATTCACTGGTGTGGACTCTGCCATTCATGATTCACGACTAGGTGCTGGATGTGGGACCTACTGGTCCGCAGGGTAGGCCTGAGCCCTCATCCACGTGTCGCCGGCTTGCGTTGACCATGGTTAGTGGCAAAGCGTGTCATCGGCTTGCGTTGAACAGGGTTAGTGGCACCACGTGTCGCAGGCTTTTGATATGGAATTATGCCTCACTGATCGAAGGGAGTCTGGTGCTGTGGCCGCTGCCACGGACTTGGGGTCACTGCCATTCAGGACTCAGGACACAGTTCCACATGTTGGACCTACTGGGTCGAAGAGGACGCCAGTGGAGTATGTAAATGAGAAAGGAGTAATGTGGGCCAGCGTCGGGGGGGCCAGCGATGGTCTGCGGAGGCTGCAGAGGTCGCGGGACTTTGCTTGGAGCTTGCACCGGCACGTGGTGGGCCCTCTTTGACACACGCCGGTGTAGGTAGGTGAGCGGAACCTCGTTGGTGCGCTGGGGCAGGCATGACGGCTCTGGGGACCAGCGGCCCGGGGTGCAGCAGGCGCACAGGGATGCAGGACTCGTGGCGGGCTGAGAGGCGCCGCCCTGGCAGACGCGTTGTCCATTCCGAATGAGAACCACGCCCAGTGTGATGGGCTTTTTGTTCACACCCCTACGCAGGCCTGGCGTACGCAGGTCCAACCCACTATGCACGCGCATGCAGGGGGGGACGTAACGTATGACATTTCCACGTTCTGCCCCACAGCCTGTGGGGACATGGTAGCGTCCACTGGCCACTACACTCCATGCACCAGCAGTTGATCTCCACATGGCCATTTCTGTGGTTTGCACTCTGTGGTCTGTCCGGCACCTCCACGCCACACCTGGCATTGGGTAGGTTCACATTCCTTAGTCACTTGCTGCTCTCGCACATGCCTGCTCCATGCCTCTCCTCACATCCTGCTATTGTGTGTCTGTGGTGCCATGCCGTGGCTGGGTTGTGGGCATGGCAAGGCCAGATTCCCAATGGAGTTGTGTTGTTGTGTCTGGTCTGTTGGCATGTTGTGTGTCATGTTGAATGTAGTTGTGCTGCGTGCCCATTGCCAGTGCCGTGAGTTGCATGACTGTGGGCTGGAGGTGTGTGGTGTGTTCATTTTGGACTTACCAACGGGCACTGCATTTCCATGGGTGCCATCCTAGGAGCGCTGGGTGATGATGGACTGTCGGGAGATGTGAGAATCATGCACTCTGCCTGGGGAGTTGGCCACGACATTGTTGAGGAGTCCCGGTCGGTCCACTGTTGCCTGCACATTCATGATATGCATGTGCTTTCTGTTGTGGTAGTTGTGTGCAGTGTCGGCAGGGGGCACGAGGGGTACATGTGTGCAGTTGATTGGCCCTGACACGTGAGGGAATCCAGCTATGGCGTAGGGGCCTTACTTGGTCTCCAGCTGCTCCTGCGCAGTGTGGGTGAAGTGGAGGTGCTGGGGTACCAGGCTGTTGTTGGCATCCAGGACAGGTGTGATGACCTTGGATGGGGCTGGCTGTGTGACTCCTCCGACTCTGGCAGTTGTGGGTTGGATGGTACCAGAGGCCGACATGTGCTGCGCAGTGGGCAGCTTTGTCTGCGGAGGGATGTTGGTTGTCCGCTGGGTTGGTACCGTCAGCAGGTGGGGGATGTGGGTCAGGATGCGGGGGATGGTTGTCCTTTTGGGCCTGTAGTGGGCAATGTCCTCCTCTGGCGTTGGGTATGGGCGGCCGGTGCGTTTCAGGTGGGTCCGCTGTCTTTGTGTACGCTGCCTCTGTGGTGTTCCGGGGGGGGGGGGCGGGACGGGTCCTGAGGGTGGTGGCGGGCCTGGGGTGGGTGGGGGTGGGTGTTGTGGCCCTCATGGGTCTCCGAACTGCATGATCATTGTCTCCATGGCATCTGTGGGTCTTCAGATGTGGCTCTTGGCTGGGCTCCCTTTCATGCTGCAGGTAGTCGTCCTGCTTAAAACCAGCAAAAGGCCGGTGTTAAATCCCTGCTGCTACCGCAGCTTATCGCCTGTTTTGGTTCACATCGCAGATCTGGCAGTTCGTTGTGAAAGTGGTGTTGTGTTTTTTTTGTGTGTTTTTGCACGGGAACGCCTACTCTGCGTCTCATTAGGGTTAGTTGGTGGTGTCCACCTTGGAGATAAATTTTGGGGCAGTTGTCGCGGGAATACTGGCGATGTCTGCAGTTTGCACCCGCTTGTGAATGGGGTGTTAAATCTATCTCCACTTTTGATGGGTTAAGGTGGAGATAAATCGGCGGTAGGTCCTTGTGAATATGCCCCTTAGACTTACTGTTGATGAACTGCTTAGCTTTGTGGCCTCTATATTTATATAAGCAGCTATCAAAGAGAGGCATAACTTTGTAAGGGGCGAAGTTGAATAAATGTTGTGTCATTACTCTTAAAGTTAGTGACATTTGAGAATGTTAACAGCATTTTTAGCCATATTGCTGTCTTTTTTTAATGAGTTCTCATTGTTATCACTGTGCATTTATTTGTCATTTATAAATTATCATATGATGTTAGTTTATTTTGCTTATTAAACCATCAAGGATTTGTTTCTACGTGACCGAAAAGAATGCTCAAGCGTTTTGCAGACAAATCATTTGAAGGATCCTCTGAGTAGGACAGACCTGCAGGGCAGGCTCTGTGAGCACCCTTGGAGTTGGGTGTGCAGGTGATTTTCACTATGGGCTTTGACCTGGCATACCCGGTAGGGGATGGATCACCATGGACCTGAACTGGATCACACCACAACTGAGCACAACTGAGCAGTGTCCTCAGGGTCACACAAATCCCAGATCATTTTAGCAACCAAGAATGAGACTGGTGATGGAGATATGGCATTAGTACACAGAGTGTACTTTCTGCGGGGCTACCAACTCATGTGGGTGAGACATGGTAGATGCTGAACCTCACTCAGAGATCCCAGGGCTGGTTCTGCCTTGGACATAGCACCCAGCCAGAAATAAATTCCTTGTTCCATACACATTGATTATAGGATTATAACCTTTCCAGATCCATTTGATGGACTTATGAGGTACATAAGAGGGTTAGACTCCCAAACTGACTCACAAACCTCTGTTTGTGCCTCAAAATATTTTTGCACATAACCTTATTGAAGTTGGAAAAAGCACCAAGAACTTAATAGGGAAGCCAAGAGACAAACTTTTGGTCCCATGCAGGGTGGAATAGTGCCCAAATCCAGAGAAGTGGAAGAACCGGACTAGAAATCTCGTCTTATGGCCAGATTGAGCCCAGAAAACATGGTACATTTATATTTTCTTCATTCTAGGCACCTAACCCAGCAAGAATTGCATCATGGGAAAACAGCCATAAGGATACTTCAGAAATATGGTGGCGATGCTTGTCGATGGCACAGAGAAATAATCAGACGACCTAAGAAACTGATTGAAGATCACAATTTGGCTAATACCACAAAAAAGAACTGTGAATTGTTTGCCCATGTGATCACAGATTTCAAGGAGGATATTATGGTATGAAATAACAGACAATTTAGACAAGATCAGTAGTTTTTCGCCAAAGGAAGGATTTATAGTTTCATCAAAACATTTAGGCCTGTATTTATCAATATTTCACGCAACACAGCAAGCTACCTTGCTGTGCTCTGCTGCACTGCGTGAAAGGGAGAGTTCAGGAATGTGCCATATTTAACATTATGCAGTGCATTCCTGCTCTCTGCCTGCGCTGACACACAAAATGTTGCCTAGCGCCAACACAGACACCCTCTCACCATGGTGCAAGGGTGCCTGCATTGCTGGCATGATTGTTATTGTGCAGTTCTGGCTCGCATGTTCCCATGGCGAGCAGGGTCAAGACTGATTTGCATATGGCAGGGTCCAAACTGGAATGGCATGGGGAGCAAAAAAATAATAGATTTAACCAAGATCTGTGACTGGGGGTGAATGTTTGATTTGTTCAGCATTCCGTCCATCATCTTTTTTTTTTGTTGCAACAGTAACGCAAGCCATCAGTTTGAGATGCCTTGTGTTACTCTAGATTTAAGTCACACAAGTTGACCTTGCGCGGCTTGATAAATCTCATTTAGGTTTTGCATCACCCTTATGTCCCCTTTCATGGCGCAAGGGCGTCGCAAAACCTTGATAAATTTGGCCATTAACGACAAGTGTACCACAAATCTAGATAAAATTTCCGCAACATATACTATCAGTATGCCCTACTCCGACCCTGATAACATCAGACACTGAACCAATGATACATATTAGGAACTAAACAAACAACAATAAATCCAAACACAACAGAAATGACAGACAAAGAGAAGCAAGAAAAAAAGCCAAGCGGTAACCCAAAAACAAGAGATGAGAACAAGAAAAAGTTTTAAACAAGAATCAGTAGCTACAAATCTCACTGGGTATTCACCTTGTAAAGATGTACTGCATGTGCCTACAGGTCTCTTTTTTTCTATCCTACTAATTGCCAGGACACAATTAATGCAGATAGATTTATTCCAGTTCATAAGTAAACAAAACTTTTTTTGTGTCCAAAATATCTGAACCAAGTGGTCCATGATATACACAAATAACTGCACAAGATACAGAAATGGTACACACCTTTACATTTTCACCACAAGATAACAAATCTTCAAAAATGGAGGGCAACACCATACAACTGGACATTGACACTTTCTGTTCATGGACCACCAACCCTAGATACAAATATACATGTACACCCACCTTACTAGCGGGAAATTAGATCAACCTATTTTACACACTCACATATAAGAAAACAGCTGCTTGATTATGACAAAAAGTGTGAGAGGCAATAAATATTCATGGCCAAGTGAAGGGAGAGCACTATAATCCTTAAACAATACCCATAACATAAGCTGATATGGCTGATAATTCTGTCATTATTAACACAGATAGTTACATCCATGAACCATTATGCAAAATTAACAATCAAGAGTTCTACGGTATTTTGAAAGACAACTCTGAAAAAGACACACATCCCCTGCTCCACAAGAAATACAAACATTAGAAAGATGCAGGCCTGTTAACAGAATACGTAATGAGGTAACGCATCATGAAGCACCCCAGAACTTTAATCGTTTACCTATTACCAAAGGTCCACAAACTCAGCAACCCACCACCTGGCAGACACATCATCTTGGACATTTGCTCTTTCACCTCAAGGTCCTCATAATATGTGGCTAGTTAACTACAACAGTACTATATGTCCTGCCATCATGCATCATGGACACAAAGCCATTAGGTCAAAATGTCAATAGATGATGTGGCTGGATGGTTATCATGTAGTGAAATTTGATATCACTAGCAATTACGCATCAATTTGGTATGATTACATGATGAAGCCCTCATGCTGTAAAATGCTTTCTATAACATGTGCTCAGCACACTTTTCAAATATGTCTAAAAACAATATGTTTTCTTTTATTGGCAACTCAATTGCACTGCAATGGGCACAAAATGTTTCCTAGCAAATGTAAACCTACTCATGGTTTCACAATCACCTTGTCTTGTGGGCTACTGGTCAGAAGTGGTGAGTAGAGATGATTAAGGGTATGTGTGCTGGTGATGCATGTTGATAGGTCCATCTATAAATGTGGCCCAAATAGACTTCCTGGGGCCCTGTGGCAATCTTAGTTTTGGACCAACTAACCAACTTGAGCTGGGAAAACAGTCAGGCTGTGATCCACACATCTCCCACAACTTATTTGGGGATAATACGTATTGGGTGATGAGCACTCCTGTAAGGGACTGTGTAGTAGTGTGGAATAATGCAAAGTACACACAAGGAGATGATGGACGGAGCGCTGAAACTTTTCAGACACTTTCCCCCAGTCACAGATCTGGGTTGAATCCATCATCGTTCTTTAGCTCACTTTGCCACCTCAGTTCAGACCCAGCCATATGCAAATCAGTCTTGACCCTGTGCCTCATGGGAACAGCCCAGCCCGAATTGCCAAGCCAGGTCTCCCCTGAACCGGAAACAAGTATCCTGAGACCGGTTTCGGGCTAACAGCCCTCATCAGCCAGGCTAGCTTGAATCCAGTGGCAAAGTGAGCAAGGGACCCACGTCTGGGCATACCCTGCCAACTTAGGGCGAACAAAGCAAACACAAGGAGATGATGGACGGAGCGCTGAAACTTTTCAGATTCTCAAACCCAGTCACAGATCTGGGTTGAATCCATCATCGTTCTTTAGCCTGTGCCTGAAGCCCGAAACCGGTCCCAGGATGCTTGTTTCCGGTCCAGGGAATACATGGCTTGGCAGTTCGGGCTGGACTGTTCCCATGAGGCACAGGGTCAAGACTGATTTGCATATAGCTGTGTCTGAACTGGGGTGGCGAAGTGAGCTAAAGAACGATGATGGATTCAACCCAGATCTGTGACTGGGGGTGAGTGTCTGAAAAGTTTCAGCGCTCCGTCCATCATCTCCTTGTGTTTGCTTTGTTCGCCCTAAGTTGGCAGGGTATGCCCAGACGTGGGTTCCTTGCTCACTTTGCCACTGGATTCAAGCTAGCCTGGCTGATGAGGGCTGTTAGCCCGAAACCAGTCCCAGAATGCTTGTGTCCGGTCCAGGGAAGACATGGCTTGGCAGTTTGGGCTGGACTGATCCCATGAGGCACAGGGTCAAGACTGATTTGCATATAGCTGTGTCTGAACTGGGGTGGCGAAGTGAGCTAAAGAACGATGATGGATTCAACCCAGATCTGGGACTGGGGGTGAGTGTCTGAAAAGTTTCAGCGATCCGTCCATCATCTCCTTGTGTTTACTTTGATTGCCCTAAGTTGGCCGGGTATGCCCAGACGTGGGTCCCTTGCTCACTTTGCCTCTGGATTCAAGCTAGCCTGGCTGATGAGGGCTGTTAGCCCGAAACCAGTCCCAGGATGCTTGTTTCCGGTCCAGGGAAGACATGGCTTGGCAGTTCGCGCTGGACTGTTCCCATGAGGCACAGGGTCAAGACTGATTTGCATATAGCTGTGTCTGAACTGGGGTGGCGAAGTGAGCTAAAGAACGATGATGTATTCAACCCAGATCTGTGACTGGGGGTGAGTGTCTGAAAAGTTTCAGCGCTCCGTCCATCATCTCCTTGTGTTTGCTTTGAATAATGCAAAGTGCCACACATGAAGTAAAACACAAGAGGTATGTTTATTGACCACAGTCTTCAACTGCTCTTTACAACAACTGTCGCCCTTAGAATCCCCAACACCCCTCAATGCACTACATTCCACATTCCATGGAACTAGAACATTGAATGTGGAATGTAGATGGATGAACACATCACATCTTCCGCTTAATATAATACAAACATGAATTAACTTGAATATAACTTTCTTAAAATAAACAAAAATGCAAACTGACATTTGTTTCCTATCCCAGAAAAGTTGAAATATAAGAATACATGGGTACAATGTACAACCTATACATCACGATATCTAGCTGGTTTTACCACCACCCATTTGCAATGAACAAGATTGGTGAACAACCCTTCATTCAAAACATTTCTTCGAGAACCACACTCGTGTCTGAAATGACACTCCACATCTCCCCTTGTTTCACCTTCGTCAGAAGAGGACTTATTTCCATCAATAGACGCACCTCCTACCCCTCCATCTCTTGGTTTAACTTTCACTAACCTGCCTCTGTTCCACCATTCATGTCCTTATATATGAACTCCATTCTTGGAAACTGCTTCAACGTTTTCTGGGGACCCGAACTTGGACAACCCTTTGGCAACATGAGTGGGATCTTTCACACAAACCTAGTCACCCACTTTGATCTCACTTGTCACTTCCTTCACCTTGTGTCGGACATCGTACTCTTCTTTCATTTTATTCTAGAACATTTGGACACGGGGTTGTATGATCTCATCTAGAGATTTAGTTCGTTCAGATCTCTGATAAAATTCTCTCAACCATGCTGGGCACAACGGAGAAGCCGCTACACGTCCCCTTATGAATTCAAAAGAACACACTCGAGACACAGCATTAGGGCTTGACCGATGGGCCCAAAACATGCTTTCTACAGCTTCTCCCACCTCCATTTTATTTTCAACAGCCCACTGTATACACTCCACCAATGTACGAGTCGTTTTTTCTGCTAGGTCATTGGCCTGGGGGTGATACATTGCTATCTGTTTTTGCAGAATAGCATTTTTCAGCAAAAACTCCTTCATCTCTTTCAAGACAAATTGCACTCCATTGTCAGATGCAATCTCTTTAGGGAATCCTTCTCTCAAAAACAATTTCTTCAAATTTTTTATGACTGCAAATGTGGTAGGCTCCTCTTTAAAATCTACTTCCCACCACTTGCTCTAATAATCTACTATAACTAAAGCAAACCTTGATCTCCGAGGTAAAGTGCTTCATGGACCTATTAAATTAATTGAGAATTTTGACCACGGTCCAACAGGTAAAATGCTAGGCTGGAGTGGCATGGCCTCTGTCTTAATCCATTTGCCACTGTTAGCACGTATAACACACTTTAACATTTGAAACAATTTCTGTATTCATGCCTGGCCACCAATAACTTTCTCTGATCTTTCCTTTGGTGATGGTTTGTCCCAGATGTCCATCATGTCCGCTCAGAATTATCTTATCTCTTAATCCACTGGGGGAAATAAATGTATCACTTCTCATCAACATTCCATTCCTCTCAACAAACAACTCATCTGCCACTTTGTCATAGGCTTGTTGTAGGAGGCTGGCTCAGTATAAAGTGTCCACCTATGTTGAGGCACTGTGCACTGAGTCCAGGCAACCCTTAGTGATAGCGTTTAGGTCCCTCATAAATCAAGCTAAGGCTTATTCAGGAATGTGTAAAGCGGGTACATTTACTACATAGTCATCAAGCTTTCATACAAGAAAGAACCACACAAGAGATAATAAAAATACTGTAGTATTATTACACAACACTAGGAACTAACTTGGTATATCTCCTACCTGGAGATATCAATAACACATTAGAAATACAGGTAGCATAGAAAAAAATGGGGCGTTTTGGGGGGGCAAACCATATTCAAAGAAAGTGGTATAAGAAGTAAGTACCAAAACAAGACTAATACGTTCAATCTACCACACTTGGGATCTTGGGAGAACATGGCGGCCGGCTAATAGGTCCGGTCGGGAGCTCCCTGCCCGCACTGGCGGTTTTAGTAACGTGAGCAGAGGATAGTAGGCGACTCCACTGAATGACTTGCGACGAAAGTGTGTGGACCAAGGGGAAAAGAAGAAGGAAGGGGAAATAATCAGGATTACCTGGCCATCTGGTTTCAGTCCCCGGCAGCGTTCATGTGGGTAGCGCAGGAGATGCGGCAGCGCGTTGCAGTCGGTCGGAGCCTGGAAGGCTCCCTGCTGTGGGCAGAGATGGCTGCAAGCACGAAGCGCAGCAGGAAAGCTGTAAGCAGGATTAGCTTCCGGGGTGGTATTAGCTGTTCTGGAGCAGGGCTGACTCCGCGCCGACAAGCCGGAGCTGGAATTGAAGGTGAAGCTGAGTGCTCGGTTTGCTCTGTGCCTCGGGAGAGACAGGCCTTGGGGATAGAAGCGCGCATGACTTCGGTAAGTGCCCGGGGTAGCAGGAGAGGTACACGACCCCTTGATATTGTGGATAAAGGTAGGAAGGGCGAGGAGGAGAATAGGAGAAATCAGGAGAAGAGGGAAAATTTAACAGAACCAAATACGAAGCAAGGGATAAGCTACTGCTTGAGAACTCAGAACATAAGCATACTTCCCCTCCCTACTGTTACCCCAAATAGCTCAGCACCGGCTCCAGTCTGTACCTCGCAGAAACAGAGGGAGAAGCATTCTAAACACCCTACCCCTCCCCTGCCGGTGTGATCTAGAGAAAGAGGCACAGGCTCAAAATTGAAAATTACTCCCTCACTGCGATCCATTTTTAAGGTCCAAACTAAATTGCCATTGTCAGCCTCTTCTGTAAGTAAAACCTTAAGTTTAGGAAGGATTTCTGATATGACAACAGAGGAGGTTGCAGAGAGAATAATGGGGGAAGGTCTGGTTCTGAGCAACAAATATCAAGTGCTGGCTATGGAGGAACATGAAGCGGCCCCGGGCCCTGAACTGCAGGGGGGCAAGAAGGTGTCCAGAGTCAGAGCCAGAGCCAGAGCCAGTGTCAGAGTCAGACCCAGAGTAATCCCAGTGGTATTATTGGCACGTTGTATGAGCCGCAAAACCCCAAAGAAACTTTACCACTCTCTGGGGTGGAAAGATTGATGGAAGCAATGATTACGGAGATGAGAACGAAGTTTGCCACCTCTGAAAGGAATCAGGGCAAGATTCAGGAGTCATGCGAGGCCCTAGAGGAAAAAATTTACTCTTTGATGAACTGGGTGGCAGTTGTGGAGGCCTCATTGACAGATTTGGGTGGTGAAGTTGAGGAGAATCGGAGAGAGATTAAGACGCTAAGGGCGAGAGAGAATGGCCTCAGGGACAAGATGGAATCTTTAGAGAACAATTCTCGGAGGAACAACCTGAGGCTATTAAATATCCCGGAGGGGAAAGAAGGCGAAGATGTCAAGAGCTTCATAGTGGAACTACTCAGTGAGTTCATATCTGGCCTGGAAACATCATCTTTGGAACGAGACATTCAGAGGGTTCATAGGGACCCCTTCAGGAAAACCGGGATAAGGAAAAATCCGCGAAAAATCCTAATTAATTTCCAGTCCTACTCCCTGAAAGAGAAGATCTTAAATGAGGCGCTTAAGGCTGGTATTTACAAAAAGGGGGATTGGTCATTCAGGATTTGCTCCGATATCTCCAGGGCCACCCAAGACCGTCAATGGGAACTAGGCAATCATATTCAAGAGTTAAAATCATTGGGGGCAACAGCACAAATGCGTTTCCCTGCGTCCTTAAGGATCAATTGGATGCAGAATTTTAGAAACCCCAAAGAAGTGGAGTCATTCATAAAACAGATAAAAACACAACAAACTGTGTGAGATAGTGGCCAGAGCAGGCAGGACCTCAAAGGGCGAATATGTTTTGCCCAGGGAAGGAAGGGAGGGTTCTCCTGGGGGGCTTGGTGGGGGGATGCACAACTTTGTTGACACACAAATTTTCACATGGGTGAGGGGAGCATATAGGGAAAAAAAGAAAAAATATGTCTGAGTTTTTGAATTAAAAGAGATTTCTGGTAAGGGGGAAGTCGAGGACCTGTGATGTAGCTACAACTCTAGACACAATGTCAGTTAGCATTATGTCATGGAACGTAAATGGGTTGAGGGTCAGGAGAAGGAGGCAGAAGGTACTGGAATATATGAGGGTGCAGAGAGTGAGATTATTATTTTGCAGGCGACCCATCTGTTAAAGTCTGAATGGGAGGAGGTCGTAAAGAAGTTAAAATGGGTGGATACCTCAATATGTACGAATCAGAATTGTTGTGTTAAGGGGGTCGCTATTCTTTTTAAGAAAGCAGCCAAAGCAATAATATTGGAGGCCCACTTGGACCCTAAGGGGAGATGGGTGGTGGCAAAAGTTAATATTCAGGGGAAACCCTATGTTATCGCAGGTTGTTATCGGATGATCCCTCACCTTTACAATCTGTGTATAACCAGCTATTGGAGTTTTAAGCTCCCATAATTTTGGGTGGCGATTTCAATCTATTATTGGACCCCAAGAAAGATAGATGGCCAAATATAAAAACTTCCCTGGAACCGAATCTACCCCAAAAAAGGGCAAGTCTGAAACGTTGCATGCAGGATTTTGGGTTGCTGGATGTATGGAGGGAGAAAGGGGTGGGGGAACAAAGATTTACTTTTAAGAATAGGAGATATGGTCATGCCTCCAGGATTGATTATATCCTAGTTGAGAGAGGGGAGGGTAGGAAGGTTAGAACAGTGGAACATCTACCAGCCCACCTGTCAGACCACTCGGCAGTTTGTTTGAATTTGAATGTGGGTGAGAGGGGTCCCCCCCAAGGTGGACCCTGGATAGAACCTTATTGTTAGACCCACAAGTGGTGACAAAGCTGAAGGAGATAACCAAGGATTATTTCTTCATAAATGGTACGAATATCTCAGCTCAGGTTACCTGTGATGCCTATAAAGCAATTATCAGGGGTAGGCTGGTTGGTATTGCTGCATTTAAAAATAAGGCTGTTAAGAGTAAAATAAGCTCCATAGAAAATAGATTGGGACAGCTGGATGAGATGGCGAGGATGGGAGATCAAGGTCAGGGTACTCCGGACATTAGTTTGGTGGAGGTGGAAATAAGAGAGAGGAAGGAAGAGCTGTCCTGTATTCTGGAGGGAATAGTCAGGAGAAAGTGGGAGGCGAGTACGTTTGCGCACCACGAATATGGGGAGGGATGCGGCAAACTCCTGGCTTGAAAATTAAAAATGGAACAGAGAAATAATCGGGGCAATACAAGACTTACAGGCAGGGAAGGCACCGGGACCAAAAGGGCTGCCGGTGGAGCTTTTTAAATGTACAGCGAGTATAGTGGCCCCATACCTCGTGAAATGTTTAATGAAGCGAGAACCCAGGGGTGTCTGCCAATAGATCAGCGGACAGCAACGATCGTTGTAATCCCGAAACCGGGTAAACCTGCCGAGCAATGTGGCTTGTACCGGCCAATATCTCTGTTGAATATGGAGGTTAAAATATTAGCTAAGTGTTGGAAAACGAGGCAGTATCTGTGAGGCCTGCACAAATAACATGTCACATTTGTCCTTCAGTGGGAACCAAACACCCTAGTGTAGCGCCTGACTCTCAGAGGGTAGCGTTGCAGAGCAGTCTAAGGCTTACTTAAGGGAGGTGGTGTGGGCTAGTAATCGCCATTACAGGTGCGCAGAAATAACACTCAATAATTGATTGTCCAGTCTGTACTTTGCTTTATAAAAGTAAGAGTACATTTATTAAACACACACACTACTTAATACTATGCAACAATTTACAAATATACATAAGCTGTTGGAATTACTTCATGACATTGCATAACATTTCCACCCCTCCCCAAGTGGGGTGGGGTCTAGTACCACCACTCCCATGTATGCACATAATCTTGCCCCCTAATGCAGTTAGTTGAACATATCCTGGAGCGAGGGCCCTGCGCACTGGCACCATCCCAGTGGCGACCCACCCCATTATCTCACCAAGCATTAAAAATAGGTACACCTGCCCTGGTGACACATAACCCTGACTGAGCATCTTATATTGACCATACAGTATGCACCTCTACATCTTCGGGGCTAACAGTCTGGGTTGTTCTTCACCTAACGCAGCAGCAAGAATACATGTTTGGGCATCACTTCAAATGAGGTACTTATCATAGAGGATAACAATTAGAATGCATTGCAATCACAGCCTCTAAAAGGCATTACAGGTAAAATCACAGGATTACGCAAATACAGCCAGACACCCTAGCAGGAATGCCCAGCAACATAACCCCATTGGGCTTATGACATCACCTTACACAGGTACTTCACATTACACGTGGGACTTACAGTCCCTCTAAAAGAAATAACAGTGATAAATGCATTTGTGGTGCAATTACACCTCTTCACCTCCAGGGGATGCCCTTCTCCAGACATCCCTAACTCAGCCCTTCACACCTTGAGGCAGTCCCCCGCTGTAGAACAAAAGTTCCAGCCATGAGGATGCTGATGACGCCTGGCTGAGCCCTTGAGGGGTTATTCTTTCCAAGTCCCCAGAGACTTAGGGATGGACTTTCTTCCTTCGTGCTGGGGGAGACTGCGTTGCTCCTGCAGCTCCCCCCTGCACCTTGTCACACCTTGGGCGGTGACCCCGTCCTCCTGGGGCCACCGCGAACCGAGGAAAAGCTGTTTTCCCTTGCAGGCCGGTCCGGGCCTGCAGGGCATTATGGGGCAATTCTCTCCAGCCCCTGCATATTGTAGCAGCGGCTCTCCCGCTGCTTCGGGGAGAGCCGCGTTGTAGCTCTCCGGCCGCGTCCTGTGTTGTTGGAGGGTCCGGTCTCACCCGGACCCCCAGGTGAGTGATTGCAACTCGGGGAGCCCACCCCCGGCTGCTCTGGCCGTTGTTCGGGGCCCGGTCCCACCCGGGCTCCTGGCGCCTCCTCTTCGTCTCTGTCTCACCCGGGAACCCAGCGTGGCTCCATCGTTGGAGGGCAGCCCGGGGAGCCCGCTCCCAGCTGCCCCCGCCGGCTCCCCGCCCAGCCAGCACCCTCGCGTGCTGCTGCGGGAGCCCGCACCGCAGTTCTGGTCTGCCTGCTCCGGCGGGCAGACGCGCAGACTCCCGCCGGCCCGGCTGGTCCTCGGGGGAGTGCGGCTGCACTCCCCCGGCCTCTCCTTCTCCTCGGGCCTGGAGATGGGGCCCCCGGACATCTTCGAGGGGGGCATGATGGCGCTCCCCTCCTTCCTGAGTCTTCGGGGGCCAGGGTGAGCTCCTGGCACCCCGGTTGTGGCCATTTTCACGGGGAGCGAAGTGGCGCTCCCCGGCTGATCTTCACCCTCTTTGGGGCCCGGAGTTGGGGTCCCAGGCCCCTGGTCAGTCTTCACGGGGAGCGCAACGGTGCTCCCTGGCTGTCTCTTATCCCGCGAGATGGCACGCCCCCCTCCTCCACACCACCAGCACCGGGGGCCAGGGTGGGCTCCTGGCACCCCGGTTGGGATATGTTCACGGGGAGCCCGACGGCGCTCCCCGACTTCCTCTTCTTGGGGGCAGCCCCCGGAACCTGACCCACCCCGGGGGCACATATTGGACCGGCGGCGGAGCCCCACGCGCTTCGTCGTCGGCCCCTGCAGAGGTCAAAAGTTGCCTACCTTCAGGGGGGCCTATCTCAGCACCGATCTGCACCCTTCGCCCTCCTGGTCTCAAGGAGGGTGAGTTCAGCAGGGAGCTGTCTCTACTGGCTCCCTGCGCCAGCCTTTCGCAGGGCTCTCCTCCTGGGCCTCTCTTCTCCTTGCGCAGAGGCCCAGGCGTCTGCTCACTGGTCCTGGACTCCCCCACAGGCGCAATCCAGGGTCCTGGGACAGTCAGGGGGTTCTTCCTTCCAACTACCCATGGCGCCAGGCTCCAGCACCAGTCTTCCACAGCAGACCACACCCCAGAGAGAGCTCCTCTTCCTGTGCAAACTCTTTTTATGAATTGGGGAGGGGGCTGGCAGGAAGTCTCTGTTTGCCCTATCACACAGCGACGCATCAATTCTCTGCCCCTGCTCCCTCCTTCCTGCCCAGGCCTCTAGGTTTGTTCAAAATGGCGTCGTCCAGGGGTCTCATGCCATATGGTCTCCGAGAGCCCCTTCCCCCCTCGCTGCCTTCTCTCCAGAGCAGCTAGGTGCCTGGCACCAGGTGACAGCTGCTGATGGATGATGCTATTGCATACCTGCATTGGGAGGCTTGATTTGGCGCGATGATGAGTCGGCAGGCCTGCTGACATCCACCAAGGCCGGTGATAGCGTCTGCGGCCTCTATTTCGAGCTTCTGCGGCCGCCATTTCGAACTTTTGCCGACCCAGTACCTGGCCTCTGCTGTCGAAATCACTTTGTACGAGGTGCGCTAGGGAGGCAAGATAGACTAATGCACTGGAAGTTATGAAGCAGGACGCACCGTGATGATACCCTCTGCACATTGTCTGCAGCGTGCGCTTATATCAGTGCACGAGTTGGAAGCCCCTAAGTGGCCTGCCTGACTTCAAAATGGCGGCCGCTGGGACAAAGACAGGCATCAATACCTCCGCGAGTGCCAGAGACGGCGTGGGAGGCAAATAATGTGCAGGAGAGAAGGAGCAACCTAGCCCCTGACGTGATTGAGAAATCCGGCGGTGCCTGACCTTATAATGTTTATCATGCTGATCCTCTGCTTAGTTTGCATCCTCTTTCATCTGGATTATAGAAAATCGGGGGGACCCTCTGAATTCGTACATCAAGGACTCACCCCCCCTGCCTGACCTCATGATGGTCGCCTCAGTCTTTGACTCTGTGAACTCTCCATCGACAGCTGAGACCCAGCCATTTTGACTGATACCTGGTGGAGCTACCTCGCGAGCTAAAGAGGAGATGGGCTATGGATTCCTTCATTGGCCGTCACCTACCCAGCCGGTCTCTGGGCAAACTCTCCTGCATCTCTCCTGACCGTATCTCCCTCGTCCCCCTTCACCCTACCCCCTACCACTCTACCCTTCTCTTCTTTCCAGCTATTGTCCTCTGCCCTCACCCGTCCTTGCTCATAGTTCCCACCCTGTTTATCCACTGGACTTTCTTATGTGAACTTTCCCTTGTCAGTTGAGACCTAGCTATTTGACTGATGCCCGATGGAGCTACCTTGTTTAGCTAAAGGGAGACGGGCTGTGGATTCCCTCCTCGGTCGTCACCTACCCAGTCGGTCTTTGGGCAGACTTCCCTTCGTCTCTCCTGCCGTCTATTCCCCCATCCTCCCCCCTCACACTTCCCCCCTTCCCCCTCCTCCCTACTTCTCTCACCTCTCTTCCCTCTTTCAATGTGTTGCTTATTTTTGACGTAATGTGTAATTGTTATCATTTTCTGTATCATTGTGTAACCTAATGTAAAGCGCTCTGATACCTACGGGTCTAGCCAGCGCTATATAAAACTCATTAAATAAATAAATAAATAAAATAAATAAACCTGTAGCTCCACCCATCTTCTCTTCTTGGAGTGGAGGCTTTCGCCCTTGGAATGCTTGTTGGGCAGGGCTGCCTGGGGGAGGAAGGTCATCAATTCAGCCTGGCCGGGTCAGCCCCAGCCAGGCCCTGGTTATGAGCTGACTCAGAGAAATATGTAATTTCTGGATGACCCAAAAGCAGTACAAATATGACTTTGGACTCTGCAGAATACTTCTTCTCACATAGGTTACAGTGGACTTTGGTGCGTGTCTGGAATTTGTAGGCCCCAGGGAAGTAAAACTAGCCCATGTGCTCCCCATCCTCATAGGAGAATAATGGAATAAAAACAGTAAAGCACACTGACTTTCCCTCAAATGTTTCTTCCCATTGTAGAAAGCCTATTCCATGTCACCACCCAATTCTGCATAAGTCCTGCCACACCATTCACTTTGTAGCTGCTCCGGAGCTGCGCACGCCATAAATCTGTCCTGTGCAGCCCTTACACTTGTGCATATGCATGTACACACGTGTTTGCATGTAACCAGCCCAGTGCCCCTTACTCTGGCTGTAGCGCAGCGGCCTACTCGCGCCAGAGGGACACCGGTAAAATACACATGCAGTCCCTTTTATCATGAGTTCACTGTGGGTGAGTCCCAACTTATGAGGCTCTCCCACAGTAATAGCTCAACCAATAGGTGTTCAAAAAGCGAAAAATCCGGGCGGCTCAGATGGTCAGAACGACCTTCTAACACTAAGGTATTGGTAAATCGATTGCTAGAAACAAATTTCGTTGTGAGCGCTGCATCGCCAAATGCGATGCAGTGCGCGCAACAAAATTCGTTTTATTTATTTAAATGTTTACTTACCTGTATTCGGCCGTAATCCGTGGTTTACTACCCCCACCCTGCCCCTCCCCCACCCCACATCACCGCCCGGCCGACACTCCTACCACGGTCCGCTACTGAGTGTTTCTTTCTTTTTTTGGATCCATTTCACAGGGGAACAAATGAAGTAAAGGAGAGGGAGGGGAGGGTAAGAGCTGTTTCTTGAAGTCACAGGTTTTCAGCAAGTGAGGAGGAGCAAGACAGAGACAGAAAGAGAGGGATTAAAAGGAAGAGGAAGAAAGAGAAAGAGTAGGGGGCAGCTGCCAGAGGTATAGCAGGAGAAGTGGACAGTGGACACTCTCAAAACTTAAGCAGTAAGGTTTAAAAAAAACACATCTCTGAACTCTGTGCCGCAGACACACTTTATAAACTAAAATAAGGAAAACAGCTGAAAAGGAACATATTAAACGTTTTCTACTTCATACATCAACCAGGTATTGCAGGACCGTCCCGGACCCACCCGGAGAAAACAATGTTGCTCACAGAAAAACGAAAATACTGAAGTAGCGCTTCACTGGCAAACTCTGTAAAGTGGTGCTGATGTGTTTGGGTGTGAATAAACTCTATCTGGTCACTTTGCGACCACTCTGTCTTGCTTAATTTAGTTACTTTCCGTATTTTGAATTGTTTTTTCTCTCCATCCCGAGGCTGCACTTTGGAAACAAGTGTTTCTTTCTTTTTTTTGGATCCATTTCACAGGGGAACGAATGAAGGAAAAGAGAGGGTAAGAGCAGTTTCTTGAAGTCACGGTTTTCATCAAGTGTAGAGGAGCGTGACAGAGACAGAAAGAGAGGCAATAAGAGGTAGAGGAAGAGAGAGAAAGAGGGGGGACAAGTGCCAGAGGCAAAGCAGAAGTGGACAGTGGACACTGTCGTTTTTGTGCAGCCCTCGCACACAATATAAAGTGGGAGGAGGAGGGAGGAAGCAGCTGCCGAAGCAAGTGTGTGCGAGGGTCAGCTGAGCCCTGTTACTCTGCCGCCTGCTGCTCCTACTGTGCCCAAGCCCCCTCCTCTGTGATTGTCTGCAGTGCTGCCAGTGAGAACATGGCACCAACAATGCCAGGGCTAATTGAAAACGCTGGTGTTTGGTCGAATAGGTGACATAATGGGCTAGTGAACAGCAAGGAGGAGGCAGCGAGGCATCCACACTGCTGATGCTAGGATTAGAGGTCGGGAGCTGGGCTTGGGCCACAATGAGAGGCCTGTGGGTTGATTGAGCAGGGCAGGGGGATCACTGAACACGCACCGGGACTCGGGAGGGGCACAAATGGTGCAGTATGAATGAATGAATGAGGTAACATTTATAAAGCGCGTGGTTACCCGAAGGCATCCCAGCACTGAGCGGGCACCAGGTTGAAGCTGTAGCAGGGTTAGTTGGGGAAGAGCCAAGTTTTCAGCCCCTTCCTAAAGATAGTATGACTGGGTTCCCTACAAAGCTGCAGTGGGAGTGCGTTCCAGAGTTTAGCCGCATCATGTGAAAACAGTCGGCCACCACTTCTGGCCCTCCTGATTCTGGGAACTGAGACTAAATTGAGGTCATCCGAGCGAAGCCGCCTGTTTGCTCGGTAGGGTTGGACCAGAGAGGAGATTATGGCTGGTCCATTCCCTCTCAGCACCCTGTGGGAGATGCACAGGGCCTTGAAATGGACCCTTTCCCTGATCGGAAGCCAATGGAGGGCCTTTAGGGCAGGTGTGGCCGATTGACGGCCGGAAATCCCTAAAAGGATCCTGGCGGCACAGTTCTGTACGACTTGGAGTTTCGCCAGAACCGAGCTAGGAGCGCCCAGGTATAAGGCATTTCCATAGTCCAGTCGAGATAATATAAGTGCCTGGACCATCAGTTTTTTTGCTTGAAAGGGAAGCAGAGGAAGCACCTTGCGAAGTAATCTTAACATGCCAAAGCAAGAGGCAACAACTGTTCTGGCTTGGGTTTTGAAACAGCTCATCATCTAGCCAGAAGCCTAGGCTCTTTATTTCCTTTTTTGAGGTGGGCACTGGGCCCATACATGCTGGCCAGATGGAGTCTATATTAATGGGGGAATTATTGCCAAGGAGCATGAGCTCAGTTTTGTCGCCATTCAATTTTAGATGAGACAGTGTCATCCATCTAGTAACCTCTTCGAGGCAGGGCAAGAGATGGGAAGAGGCTCTCTCTGCATGGTTCAGTGAGATCACCAATTGAGTATCGTCCGCATAAGTGACGATTTGCACTCCGAAAGGGAGGACACTGTCGGCTAAGGGGCCATATAAGCATTAAAAAGGGAAGGGCTCAAGGATCGAACCCTGCGGAACTCCGCAATGGAGGGGCTGGGGGTTTGAGATGGCTTCGCCCTCAAAAACGTGAAAAGATCTATCCTCTAAGAAAGATCGTAACCATTTCAGGGCAACTCCGGACAGTAATGCCACGGACGCCACGGATGCCTGCAGGTAAATGCGTACCTTTTTTGCACCTATGCTGTCAGTGCTGGTGAAGCAGAGAGAAAAAAATTAATGCAAACATGCATGTAGCCGCTGAAAAAATAATGAAAAAAACCCTAAGCAGAAAGCAAAAAAAGCGGAAGCAGACAAGTTGTGCAGCAATACTCCAGAGGCCACAAAGTACATACAGCAGATGATCCTGCAGTGCAAGCGCAATAGGCTTTACTTGGAGCTTAATTTAACAAAGAAAACAAGACCAAAACAAGAAGAATCAGAGATATTCAATTTTAAAGATTTTAGTAAATATGCCACCAAAAAGCACAAAGCGGCGACTGGATATCTAGTGGCACCGGACCGGGACAAAGTCACAAGCTCAAGCTGACCACTATAGGTACCCAGGTGTATCTGACAGTTGAGCTTGGTGTATTCCGCCAAGAGAGCCACACACAATAGGGACACAACTCGCAGGATGGGAGGGAGGAGCTGGGTACAGCCCAACTTACACTTGAATAGGCTGTGTCCTGCCTCCACACAGTAGTTAGTATGAGGACAGGACATGGAAGGCAGGATGCCATGGAAGGCAGGATGCCAAAAGAAACCTCTAGATGCTTCTCCTCCACTTCAAAGACACACCTGGATATAAATACTGGACCTCAGACACCAGCTCCTGAGCACACTTCTGGACCTGTGGATACTCTGCCAGAAAGGACTGCTAAGCTGCTGAATGGCTGCCACTCTACCAGACTGCTGCCCTGCCTTGCTTTTCTCCTGCCTTGCTGTGATAACCTGCTGCCATTTTGTCTGGGTGCATCTCTTGAACCCACAACCCCAGAGTGACTCCAAGGACTATGTGGCTACCCTTCTGTCCTAAACCTCAGGTACAGAAGGCTTCAATAACCTTGACCCAGCCCCCAGACTGCGCCATCTGCGAGTCCACCCTGCCAAGTGGTGCCACTACAGTCCTGTACCTTTGGCAGTGGGCCTAAGGTGCTCTGCCAGCCTCTGTTGACTCAGCAGAACTGACAAATCATCTCTGCAGCATTGTGCAACACCAAGCAAAACCAATGCATCACCGCTGTTGCATCGCAGCCTCTCACCGCATCAGAACCTCCACTGTGCGACCCATCCTTGGTCCAGGCCCTCACATCCCTTGCTGACAGCAGACTTGATGACGATGTCAGACTCTCGGAACCGACGCATCGCTCTCACTGTGTGACGTATCCTTGACTTCGTACTTTGCATCGAAAACCCTCCTCGGCTGGATCTTCAACAGTGACGCAGCAGGATCACGCACTGTGGCTTCATCGCATCTTTGAACCAACGCATCGCTTCAGCTGCGTGCCACATGTTCGACGCGCATCCTCGCAACGCTCAGCAAACCAAGATTTAAGGTACTCTGTTAAACGGGCCTAACTGGGTAGCTGTAGCTGGCCCACACTCCACCGTAGTCGAAATAAACTTGTGAATTTGTCCCTGTCCGGCTCGACCAAATACCCACTGTTGGCTCTTTGCCTTTAGGCTCTATTTTTGCTACAATCTTTAAAACTGAATAACTCCGGTACTACTGATTGGATTTCTGTTGTTTTGGTCCCATTTTATTTATTTTTCCAACTTTGTGGTGGGCTCCTGTCTGGTGTGTTTTCACTCTGTTACTGTCTGAAGTGTTGCACAAATACTTTACACATTGAGTCTGACTTAAGCCTGACTGCTCTGTGCCAAGCTACCCGAGGGTTCAGCACAGGTTAATTTACATTTTGCTTGTTTCTTCACCCTGAGAAGAATTGTGATTGCTGCTTGAGAAGGGTTTCACACCCCTCTACTAGTGACCCAATTTCTTACCCTGTCGTTCAGTAGTGAGGATTTGCACTTGTATTTGTGCAGTACCATACAGCGATTCTGTGTTACACTACAACCCTACGTACATCATCTAAGACCAATTTAATTTTTTTAATTCTCCCTAATTGGCTTCTTTTTTTTGTCTAAATGTTCCCACATTCCTACAACTGAGCTGTCTGAAACCATACCTGCAGCAATGGAGTTTGAGCTGGCCAACGTAGAAAGTTATATAGTGGCTGAGCTTAAACAATTTTGCCAGGAAAGGGGACAAAGATGAAGAAGGGTACCAAAACGTTGGAGCTGCAGAAAGCTCTGACGGCCTGGACAGAGGTCACCAGTAGATAACAGACACAGAGGAGCAGGATGATGGGTTTGATGTGGAGGAGTGAGATCAAGATTTAGACATCAGTGCTGTAGTGCAGCCTACAGTGGAGTTTCACCCCCCTCAACTAGTAGTAACCCAGTTTCTTACAGTATACACCGATGTACACCACCGATTGCATGCAGTTATACCTTCAGTAGCATCTGAATCTTAGATAATGATAGTACTGC
Organism: Calotriton arnoldi; assembly: GCA_963921515.1. Classification (NCBI taxonomy): domain Eukaryota; kingdom Metazoa; phylum Chordata; class Amphibia; order Caudata; family Salamandridae; genus Calotriton; species Calotriton arnoldi. The sequence continues at coordinate 1,563,738 of CAWUFW010001510.1, forward strand.
AGAAGCCAAGGTAAACTGACTGTTGCAGTCCAAACCTAATGGAGAGTGAATGCACTAGACTCCCAATAGTACTTGAGAGGTGATTTACGATTCAAACCTACCACAAAACTGTACTGGCAGAGAAAGGCAGCAAGGCAAAAAAACTGCACCACCCAGTATAGTCACTCATGTATCACAACACGTGTATTGCCCAACTCAAACAACCAGCTGCCACTTGGTCATAAATTAAATACAGTTTCAACAGAAAGATGAGAGGCAATACAATCTTTACGGGACGTTTCAATGTTCAATAATATTCCATTCACTGTGTTCTTGTGTACGCAGAAAGATTCTTTATTTCGTTAACCTCAGTGACAAATAGGCACAGCCAAAGCGTTTCGCCCTGTAAAGTGCTTCTTCAGGGCAATGTACTGTGTAAGCACTATCTCAAAGTCCAATTAGGAAACAACAGCATTAGATTGCACTTAGACTGCTCATTGGTCCCTCATGGAATTTAGTAATTCATCATGTTTTCACAGAAATACCATTAGGTTAATAGGTTATAAGACAAATCAAATGAAGTTATTCTTTTAGTTCCCAGTGTCAACGACTTTCTGGACGTGGGACTAACCCGTTATACACTTCAACAAACATTGGACTTGATGAAAGAACAACATTTCCACATTTCTTATTTAATTCGATATGTAACAGTCATTACCAGTGGGTATGGCTTTTTTAAATAACTGAAAGTGTTTATTCATTGATTGCCTGCGTGCGTGCATGCGTGCATGGGTGTGTGGCTGCGTGCGTGCATGCGTGCGTGGGTGTGTGGCTAGACGAATAAAAAAATGCATGGATAAGCAAGGGCATGCATGGCTGGATGAATTAGTGAATGTGTGCATGGATAAATACATGGATAAATACAAGAGTGAGCGCATGAATGTAGGAATGGGTGAAATGATGAGTGAGTGTAGGATAAATGAACGTTTGACTGAGCAGAGAATGAATAAGCAAGGCACCACATGATGTCCTGCATTCTAGGTATGGTTTACATGCAAAACAATTGACATGCATGATATGCGTGAAAAGTTTGAGGGGCAGAGGTATAACGGTGGAAGAAAGGGATATGACTTAATGAGTCAGGAAGCAGATAGGACATGGTGGGTGCTTAAGGACACTGTGGCTGGGTACAGGAAAACGGGGAACCAGGGTAGAAAATTGGAATGGAGTTAGTTGGAGGGGCAAGAAATGTGGGTTACTGAAAGGGATACCGATCCATATACATTTAGTGTAAGCACATCTCAGTATAAGACAACCTTTTTGGCCTCATTTACCTTGTCATCCTTGTCATTTTAATCATATTTCACAGATCTATGTGTGATTGGTATTGCTGTACTTCCTCTTTTTGTGCTCATTCTGTGCAAATTTAAGTAGTGTGTATAACATCTCCAATTTACAATTTCTAGTATTGGAAATTGAAATTCTAATGTCATGTGTTTACATATTGTTTGCTTGTGTGTCCACCATGTTATGCACCTGCCCACAATTCGTACATGGTCTAATGCCCCCAATTATTTAAGGTAAATGCATTTCAAATGCTGCTTATTATACTGTAATTATGTGATGTGCATTAGTTCGTATGCTATAAGATCTAGTGTTTAGGTGCTGTTATCTATAGGGAATATTATAGGTAGGATTTACATGGGCTTCTTCCCACCCTGCCTCGCAGATCATCAGGATATTATCTCACAATGGCTCTGAGAAATAGTATATGCAATACTGTCTAGGGTTCTCACAGACGAAGCCATACCTAAATTCCAGGGTTCTTGCTCGTTTTCACCATCGTCAATGAAATGTACTGTTAGCAAGGTGGATTACAACAACAGGATGTCTGTCCACGACACATGTATGCGCCAATGCATTACAACCGTCTCAATGGCAGTGATTTTAGAGTTAGTAATTATTTAAAGACTCAGGGGTATATTTACATGCCCCTATCGCCACCGGAGCGTAATTTCTTTGGATCTTCCGGTGGCATAGGGCCATTTTCAATATTTACAAAGTGGCACTGAGCCACTTAGTGTGGATTAATGCCACCTTGTAAATATGCCCCTTTCTGACGCAGTCCTCTGTGGCAACGGGGCGTGCAATGGGTGTTGCTGTGGGCGTTCCACTGCAACACCCATTGCTTTTTGATGCTGCCCCAGACTTACAAGGAGGTGTAAATCTGTGGCAGCGCCAAAACCTAAATAGTTTCTCCTCTGTTTTGCTTTTTCTATGTGTGCATTCTGCAGTACACATAGAAAGAGCAAAAAGATATTAATGATTGTTTATGTGCAGGAAGGTGTCCCGCGGCACTGCCAAATTTGGTGCAGCTCTGTGCTCTGACATTATCTAGTAAATTTGCCCCCCAATTGGAAGAGGCATTATATAATACATGTTTTTTATTTTCATACGGTTCCCTTTCTGTTAATCTCCCTTAACCCTAGTTCCTGTAATATGGGATACAATACTCATGCAGGCATTCTGCACTAGCCTGGCTTTAAATAAAGCCTTAGAAAGTACTAGCCCAGATTTCTTCTCTGTGCTCATCTGGGGGAAAGGGTCACCTACAAAAAAACCTGAGTCTCTGGCAGGTGGACGTGCATGGTGCAAACACTGGGGCCAGGACTTGAAGGGCCAGTGGACACTGCTCCTGCACAGGAGGAGCTTTTAGGAGGCTGGGCTGAACACCAGCTGAGTGCTCCACAGCCTATTCTACTCTCCCACATCGCTGGTCATGTGTGGGCTCTGCGTGGCGAGTTCCACGCGAAGAGCGTGCTGTTAGAGCCCAGAGAAAGCTGGGTCACTCCTCCTGGCCTGAGAGGCTAGTTTTTTCTTTTCTTTTTCTTGAGTGGAGACAGAGCTGGACTGGCTGCAGCGGGCACAGGCATTTCCCTGGGAAGCTGGAAGGATGGGGTCCGCTTTTGCTATGATGGGTGCAGGTTTTGTTACTGGGGGCCAGTTTTGTAGCAGTGCTGCAAAATCGGCCCCCTGTAACAAAAGTTGCAGTGTTTTACACTTGCACCCCTCCTCCCCTCGGGGGCTGGTCCAACAAAATTGCCAGAGCTGCTTTGGGTTCCCAGGCCGGCCCTGAGTGGAGGGGATGTTATAAATAAAAGACAAATGGGTAAGAGGAAATCAACTAATGGTCTGGGGGCAGGGAGGTTTCTGCAATTAGGACAGCATCTATCACAAGCTACCTAACTAATGCTATGTGGGCAATCAATAATGAAATAGGGTAGAAGAAAGATTGGGTGCCGAGCAATGTTGGACTGTTCAGTCAATTACTGAGCCCATAACAGCCATTCAAATGAAATCCCTAGCGACTCTGACTACAACCTCGGCAGCTGAGGTCAAATGCAGTGGAAAGGTGTAACTAAATTCTAACTCCTTCATATTTAATGACTCCCTGTATATAATTTCAGACATGATACTTCCGCTTGCCAGCTCACCACCTGCCAAAAAGAAAGACGATTTTCGCAATACGCCTAAAACCTAAGGTGGGTGTAGCAGAGAACACTCTACTTGCTTCGGGAAACTACTGGGCACAGAAAGCAGGGGGAGATAAAAGATTTGGAGGGTATGCAGCAGTCGTTGGGTAAGTATTTTAGTAGCTGCATGACTTTGCTAGAGGGGACAATCAGGGCATTTGTGATTCTGTACAAGACAAACTAAAAGGCATAGAGGAAAGGCTGACAAATTATATAGAGACAATCAGAGGGAAAGGGATTGATGCTCTGCCCAAACCCATTGCTCCCCATTTGGAGAGGACTCAAAGAAAAGAAAAGCAGAGAGAGGGGTGTGGGGCAGGCCCCCAGTGGAAACGCGATCAGGGGCCCCATGGGAAGTGACATGCCGGTGAACGCTGGCTACGATAAGGAGGAGCCCCCAAGGGGAGATATGAACCATGCAAAGACAAACTCAATTGCTGCCCAATTTCCACAACCGCCACTGCTATATACTACCATAGACTTGCAACTGCCCCCAGAAGCCGCCACATCCTATGTAAATGTATTTGAAAATCTACCCCCACTACGCACTTTAACAAGGGAAAATTGACAGGATTTGAGAAATGAAGTAACCTACTGGTTGATTAGGCACACAGGCTTAATTGGATTTAATAAGTTGTCAGCAATCATATAATGAGACAATCATAGTCAGAAGGGTAGCCTGGGTGGGCAGTGGGCGCAAACTTTGTTTGGGAGATATTGTGGTAGTCAACTGTAGAAATGTCTCAGTCACTGTGAATCTGTTATGGAGGCATAAATGCGTGAAAGATGCAGATAGCACAATTAAAGCCCTACCACTGGGATACTATTATAGACCCGATGACTGTCATAGACAATCGGGCGCAGCATCAAGTGGAAGCGTCCAATGGGATGTGCAGACTATTTTCAATGTTATGTTATGCCATTGTAAGAAATTGGGTTATTGGTTGAGGTGGGGTGGGTACCCTTCTCAAGCAACAACCACAATCCTTGTCAGGATATACCAGAAAAGTCACTAAATTCACCTGTGCTTAACCATCTGGTAGCTTGGCACAAAAGCAGTCAGGCTTAACTCAGAGAAAAGTGTAAATTATTTATGCAACAGACAAACTGGATTAAAGTTAAAACACAAAACAATAAGAATCCCAAACCAATTTAGAAAATTGAGTCACTTTTAATAAGTAAAATGAGATCAAAACAAAAGAAATCCAATCAGTGGTATCCGGAGTTATGCAATTTGAACCTTTTAGGTAAATATAAGCAATGCTACAGGCAGTTATACATTATGAGATCGTGTTTTGACCATAGACTCCCTTTTACTCTAACTACATTTTGTGAGCATGGTTTCATCTTGTGTCTGTCTGACCGTGCCTTTCATCTGCGAACACAGGCAGTCCCAGGTTACTTGCGCACACAAATTGTTTATGTTTCTCACTTAACCGAGTGTTAGAATTGGGGGTCTCTAGTTGGCAAGGGTTTGCACCTTTGTCCAAGTAGGGACCCTACTGCTAGTCAGGATAAGGGAGTTACACTCCTAAAATAACCCCTGCTCAACCCCTTGGTAGCTTGGCACGAACAGTCCGGCTTATCTTAGAGGCAGTGTGTAAAGCATTTGCACATAACCAACAGTAACACAGTGAAAGCACTACAAAAGGACACCACACCAGTTTAGAAAAATCCAGTATTTTTATATACTTAACCAAAAATGATAAAAATCCACAATACAGTACTTAGAAATCTTCAGTACTCAAAATAGACTTGAAATAAAGTTTCTTGAAGTCGATAGCTCCATCTGGGGCTATCACAGCATCATGAACAACAAATCCAAACAGTTCTGGCTGACCGCGGCGTCGCGGGCCAGCTACGGTGTCGGGGAGACCCGCAAAACAGTACCTTTAGAAACGCAGGGCGTCGGCGACCTCTCGTTAAGCTCCAAAAGCACAGCGTCCGCAGGTGTCGGTTCTGGAGGTTGTTGCAGGAGTCGTTGGGCCCTTGAAGTCACACGCGTTGCAGCTCAAACTCCTCGCGGTTGAAGTCAGGAGCGCCGGCGTCGGCAGGCGTTGTGTGCTGCGGTGCGAAGTGCAGTGGTGCGGTGTACGGTGCCCTCAGGTCGCGATGAAGGCAGCGGCTCGGTGACGGTCATCCAGCGGCGTCGGTGAGACCAGGGCTGCAGTGCGAAGTGATGCGGTGCTCGTTGCGGTGATGGCAGGTCATGGTGCAAGCAGCGGAATTGTCGTTGCTGAAGCTCTATCGTCGGCTGGACTCAACAGCGCTGGCGTTGGTAGGCCAAGGCTGTGGTGTGGGATGAGGATGGTGCGTCGTGTAACTTACGAGCGGTGCCCTCGAACCACGGTGCAAGCAGTGGCGTCAATGACGGCGTGGAGCCGCGTCGTCGGGGATACCACGGCGACGGCGTGAAGCAAGGCGGTGTGGAGTGCAGTGCCCACAGGTCGCGGTGCAAGCAGCGGCTCAGTGGCGGCGTCAGTGAGACCAGGGTTGCGGTGCGGTGGTGCCCTCTGCGGTGCCTTCAGGACACTGAGTCGGCAGCGGCATCGTAGACGGCGTCAGGTTGCTTTTCTTCTGTTGCAGCACAAAACACACAGTCCCCAGTGCTAAGGGCAGAAGAAATTGAAGTCTTTGCTGTTCCTGAGACTTCTTTAACAGGGGCAAGCTCTACCTCAAGCCCTTGGAGAAATTCACAAAAAGGAAGTTGCAGAAAGTTCAGTCCAGTCCTTTCACTGCCCAAGACAGAAGCAGCCACTGCAGGCCAACACAGCAAAGCACACAGCAAAGTGGTAGTCCCTCCTCACAGCTTCTCTGGCTCTTCTTCTCGGCAGTCTTCTTGGTTCCAAGAGAGTTCTAAAGTTTAGGGGTTTGGGCTCCACTTTTTATAGCCCAAAATCCTTTGTCCTCTCAGGCAGAGAGTGTCTGTGCCCAGCCAGAACCAGTTCTGTCCTCTCTGGTGCAGCTTCCTGGTAGGAGGTGGAGACAGCATTGTCAGAGGCAGACCAGGCCCATTCATGTGAAAGGAAATCTCCCCCTACTCTAAATGCAGCCCAGGTCTATTCAGCCCATCCCTGACCCATCTAGACTCTCTGGAGCCACTGCTCCTCCCCAGACCCTGCCATCCCAAAGCCAGACAGTCAATCCAGAAACCCAGCAGAGGCACACTGGAAGGCTGAGCAAGAAAATGCCTACTTTCTAAAAATGGTATTTTCAAACACAGAATGTAAAAATCACCTTTACTAAAAGATGCATCTTTAGATTCTGAGTTCAGGGATTCTAAACTTTATTTCTCTACCTTGTTCCCAGTGCCAGTTATGTTTATAAGATGTTATAAACAAACTCCCCATTCTGTCCTATGGGAACAGGTAGCCTTGCAATAGTGAAAAACGAAATTGGCAGCAATTCACTATCAGTATATGCCACACACACCAGGGCATGTCCTACCTTTCACATACACTGCACCCTGCCCACAGGGGTACCTTGGGCCTACCTTAGGGGTGACTGACGTAAGAAAAGGGAAGGTTTAGGGACTGGCAAGTGGGTGAACTTACCTAGTCGACATGGCAGTACCAGACTGCACACAGGGTCTGCAATGGCAGGCCAGAGTTACACTTACAGGCTGCTTGTGTGGGTGGCACAATTTGTGCTGCAAGCCCACTCGCAGCATTTGATTTACAGGCCCTGGGCACACACGGTGAACTGTACTAGGGACTGACTAGTAAATCAAATCAGCCAATCATGGAAACACTAATCCATAATAACAATTTACAACAGGAGCACTTGCACTTTAACATTGAACAGCAGTGAGAATGTGCGCAGAGACACTAAACCAGCAAAAACAGAGTCAAAACCGTGAGGTCAGAAAGCAAAAAGTCAGAGGAAACTCCCCAAAAGATGCCAAGTCTAACTCCGAGCGAGAGAGATAAGCTGCTAGAACAGACAGTGTTCGATGCATACAGCATCAAAGAATGAGAAAGTGAAGAATTCTGCCTCAGCTCCGTTGAGTGACCTCAACACAGAGAGTGTAGCCAGTACCTACAGTGCAGATGAAGGGATGGGGAGCTTTTAGAAGTCTCTCTCCGTGTTAGTAAAGAGCATAAAGACGGAGATCTCTTGGCACATTGACAGGAACTCTCCTGGGAGTGGACGTGCTGCCCAGGTCTTTTTTTCCCGGTTGAGACCTCCTGCCTGAGACTGTCAACGGGTTCCCCAGTCATGCTGGCAAGGATGATGCCAAACAGACAACCTGTGAAATATTTCAAGCTCTTATTATTTACTCGTGTACATACAGTTATCTTTCTATGCATTTATTCTTGTGTATATACATTCACTATATGCGTTTATTTTACATGTGCATTATTGCCATTTGATATATGGGAACTTGCTGCAGTAAATATTCCTCTTTACTTGGCAAGCGAGTGTTGAGCTTCGTGTATTTTGCATTTTGGAATTCTAAAGTGTGTAGAGTTCTATTTTGAAGACTGTTCATGTTGTGTCCTGGTATTTTGAAGTCTTGCTCAGGTGTTCTGAAGAAAAAGCAAGACAGTATAGCACCTAAAAGCCCAAAGCTCCACTCACAGTCATCTGGTCATATTAGACTGGGGCAAAGTCTCAAGTTCAGGCCAACCATGATGGAGCACAGGCTGGATACAGAGACCAGGTTAGCCCCTCTGAAAGAGTTACCTTCTATAGTCCAGTGCAAAGAGTTCTGCTGGCAGCAGAGGAGGCCGCGAGAAGCTGGGAGTGTGTCGCAAATAGTCGTCGCTGTAGTGTGAAGAGCAGGCCGAGCGTCATGGATGGTCATTGCTGTAGTGCGAAGATCAGGTCAGGCATTGTGGACAGTCGTTGCTGGAGCTTCATATTGGCAGTCACTGTGGGCTGTCGCTGCTGTATTGTGAAGAGCAGTTCTCGCATTGCGTGTCGTTACTGGCAGTCGCCGTAGCATAAAGAGCTGAGTTTACAAGAGCTTTGCGTTGGCAATTGTTAGAAATTGGGTCTCTGGTTGGCAGAGGAATGCACCCTGTCCAAGTAGGGACTGCAATTCTAGTCACGGTAAATCAGATACACAACCTAAATTAACCTGTGCTTACCCTCTTGTAGCTTGGCACAGAACAGTCAGGCTTAACTTAAGTGGCAATGTGTAAAGTATTTGTGCAACAGTTAAATTACAGTAACACAGTGAAAACATCACAAAAAGACCTCACACCAGTTAGGAAAAATAGAGAATATTGCAGTAGTGAAAAATGAATTTAAGAGTTTTTCACTACCAGGACATGTAAAACTTAAAAGTACATGCTCTACTTTTTAAATACACTGCACCCTGTCCATAGGGCTGCCTAGGGCATACCTTAGGAGGCGCTTATATCAAATAAAAGAGAAGGTTTGGGCCTGGCAAGTAGGTTAACTTGCCAGGGTGAATTGGCAGTTTAAACTGCACACACAGGCTCTGCAGTGACATCCTGAGCCATGCTTAAATGGCTACTAGAGTGGATGGCACAAAGAACGCTGCAGGCCCACTCGTAGCATTTAATTTACAGGCTCTGGGCACATACAGTGCACTTTACTAGGGACTTACAAGTAAATTTAATAAGCCAATTGTGTTTAAGCCAATGTTGCCCATGTTTAGAGTACAAAGCATATGCACTTTAGCACTGGTTCACCTAAAGTCAGCAAAACAGGAGGTCAGAAGACAAAAAGTCAGGGGAACCATGCCAAGGATGCCAGGTCTAACAGCAGTCATCATGGGTGGCAGAGTCTCAGCATGAACGGGCCCATTGGTGGTCGCAAAGAGCCCAAAGCTTCAGGATTTCTCCATTTCGTAACATGAGGAGCTCAACTGATGACAGTCAAGGGTCCAGGACCTAGGGGGGCACCTTTTGGGGATCAAGAACTCCAGCAGAGGGCTCCAGGGCTCAGGCAGGTCCAGTTGCAGGTACAGGCAGGTCCAGTTGCAGCAGGTCAGCTGGGCAGTTGCAGGGATACCTCTGGAGCTTGTTGTGTCCTTGTAGCTCAGAACAAGAGGGGCCGTATTACACAGAGTGCCCCAGGGATGCAACGGACGTATGCACCTACTTTGCGTGCACCCACTTTGCGTGACACGTGTGCGGCTCCATCTGTAATACTGAAAGCGCTGGAGCACACACAGCCCCAGCACTTTCTCAAAAGGGCATTCCCTCGTTTGCATGTGGGCGTGGCCTCATGCAAATGAGGGAATCCCTTTGCCTCTGCGCTTGCGCCGTATTATAGATGTGGACGCAGAGGCAAAGAAGCTGTCATGAGGTGCACTGAAAGTGTGCTACCTAAAAGGTGGACCTTATAGCAGTCCTCTGGAGGGGGGAAAGGAGCTCCCGTGGACCCCCCAGACATCCCCTTGCAGGTGAGTGCAGTCACTCACTGCACCCGCCTGCAAAGGGATCTCTAATCCCCTTTAAAAGTGCAGGCGGGTTGCTGCCTGCACAGTGAAACACGGAGCGGCTGCTTAAAAACTGCTCCGTTTTTCACATGAATACGCTGTCCCCAGGGCAGCGCAAATTGCAGCTGCTCTGGGGGCAGCACATTCTATGTAATAGGGCGCACTTTCCCTATTTGCGCCCAGTGCCCCTGTTTTAAGGTGCACCGGGCGCAAACAGGGAGAGTGCACCCTATACATAATAGGGCCCCATGAGGTCAGCCAACTGACCCTTCGAGTCATTCAAGTTGCGTGGGATGAAGGGAGCAGGCCCAGGCTTCCTTCTCAGGCAGCAAAGCAATCCTCAAGCAGCAGGGCTGCCCTCTGGCACCAGGGCAGTTCTTCTGTAGTGTCCACGGGCCCAGAAGTGTTCTGAAAAGTGACTCTGAGGACATTTATATCTGGTGCCAGTCTTTGAAATGGGGGAACACCCTGGCCTGCTCCCACATGTACCTCTGGAAAGGTCTTCTCTTCCACTGACAGCCTTTAATGAATCTAGGATGACAAAAGACTGGTATCAGATTCTTTGTGTGCGCTGGATGCAGCCGCTATTGAAGTGTAAGTGTAGCAGAGAACAGCCCCGCCCCCACCCATCCTGTCACGATGGCCCATCCTGCCCACACCTAAGCCCTATTATCTCACTATCTGGGAGGAATGTACAAAGTCTACCAGCAGGATCATGTGACCCAGGACTCTGGCAGCAGGCACCAAATGATTAGGACAAGAAAATGGCAATGTTCTAAAAGTGGCATTTTCAGAATTGTGACTTAAAATTTGACTTTACCATTAAAGAGGGTTTTAATTTACAATTCATTTGAGTATAAACTTAACATTCCCACCTGCTCCCAATACAACATTATCACTTAATAAATGTAATGAGGTAATCCAATGGGTGAGGAAGGCCTTACAGCAGTGAAAAACTAATTTAGGGGTTTTTCACTACTAGGATATATAAAACTTAAAAACACATGTCCTATTTTTTAAATACAATGCACCCTGCCCTATGGGCTGGAATCATTGTTATCCTTTTTAAGGCAGATGCATCCGGATGTCTCGGCGAAGGTCCGATAAGGCCCCAACGGTGAATGTACAGAGGAAATTAAATGAAAGAGAAGGGTGGGTCAAAGGTGCGTCCTGGCACACTTTCTCCTTAAAAAGTCAAATCGGAACTCAATTTAATTTGTATACACTCAAACAGGCATTCACTACCATCCTCAATAATCCACACCCAGTTGTCCCCCAAGGTTAACCAGAAATCAGTGCCACATATAATAAAGTTTATCAAATATTTAATATTGCATGTATCAATCACACATCATGATTAAAAATCACGTGACAGTAAAAATTATCACAACACAAACGCCTATCTCATATAAAGCCTCACTATTTAAAATCCTTGATGTAAGATACAGCTAAAACCATCACAATATGAAAAGGAAATCACATCAAAATCAATGTACTTTAAAAAAATATAAAATCAAAACACAAGAGGAAAGACAGAAGACATCAATATTAGTCTGTACACAGTACCAATCCGTTAAAATCAATATGCTGGATGCCTGAGACTTGCTGCATCCGGACATTCATCAGATTTAGTATCAAATTGTATGTCAACACGTTTCAGTGGTAAACATAAACTTAGACCACCTTCCTCAGAGCTCATTAATATTCCCCACAATGATACATATAGACAGGTAACACCTGTATAAATACATAATAGACCCACAATTGTATCATATTTTGGCTATCAAAATTAAATAATTACACCAAACATAGTAGTGGTCAATTACTTAATGTATACAGTCTTAATTACCTCTCCCCCAATTGATCGCTGGCACCCTAGGTAAATATTGGGGATCACCAGTTATAACACATATTAGGAGAGCATTCATAACATTCTACATTGACATGTGTTGAAACTGAGATACTGGGGGGAAAATATAAAAATCTATGTATACTTCAATGATTACTCATCATCCTCCCTCCTATAATTGTTGGCTGGAAAACCACACACCTCTTCAAAAAAATCAAACTTGAGCCGGTATCATCTTCAGTCTCAACTTTTTGTTCAGACCCTGCTCAAATCATTACCATGGTCCACCATATATTGCAGTCATGGGGTTACATTAATAATTGCCCAGACCTGAAAAGGTTAAATAAAGTTGATGTGCAATACTGTTTCTTTCACTTCACATCCCTGTGTTTTGCATTTCGTTAATTCCATATTTTTCTTACTAAGTAAGGGCCCCCTTAACTGCGAGGCCAACAAGGGTTAGCCCATTAAAGTCCCATTTCATGCAAACCGGCTCTTCAATATACAGGTTAAAGGTTATTAAATTCCAGAGCCTTTCCTACGAGATGCCCCTCTCCTTACAGCCACTCACCTTTGAGGCAGTAGCAAGCGACCACATGCTGGTAGGAATCAATCAGTCAAATCTGCGTCTCTGTTTCTGTATTTAAAGAAATTGACCAGTGCGTAAACGTCACATAAAGCAATCACGTAATCTAGTGCCATGGTATCTGACGCCACCATCTACAAGTATGTAAATCTTGCTCCGTTTTAGTGATCTCCCTTCGAAACGATAACTAACTGCATATTTGTATGGGTCATTACACATAGGTTCCAACTATTGCCCTTCGTCTTGTATACATGCATGTGCATGCAGCAAAACTGACCCGTGGTCTATGATATAAATCACTAAATGGTGGTCACTTGAGGCAATTGCTAAGAGAACTAAAAATTGGGCAACGATGTGGGTGTTCCCATTCTGCCCTAAGTTTAAATGAACCCAAGCCCACTCAAAAAACCGGCAATAACCCACAGGCACCTGTCTTTATTTATATGTATCCTTAGTATGCACTCCTAGTCACCTACCAGGTCATCTGATTGGGGGCCCTCATACCAGAGCTCTCCTATAGGAATGTTGACTGACTGGACCGCAATTTGTAACATATCTTATAGACCCAATTGTTCACATCTTTTCTACTCTATCACTCTTGAATAGGGGTATTCCTCATTTCTCAGATAACAAAAACAAGAGGCCATGCTTTGTATTGGCTGATCTCTTTTTTGCAGGACCGTGTTTTTCAGTTCCATTCTCATCAGCATTTCTCCGCACCACACTGGCTACCGACTGCAGCCCCTCAAGGTTCCACCTTGAGCCTTCCTTGTTCAACCTCTTTGTACGGCCACTTGTTGACATAGCGCAAAAGTGTGGTCTTACCATCTTGTCATATGCTAATGATAGTCAGATTGTGGGGTCCTTGTCCTCTCAAGATAATAACAGTGCAGAGGTCTTGAACAGCTGTCTTATACAAGCCTTTTCATGGATGAACGCCAACTCCCTTAAGTTATATGGGGACAAGAGAGAGCTGCTGTTGATGGGCAACTGTCGTCATCTCTGGGGCTCATATCTATGGCCAGAGGGGATGGGTACTATTCCTACCCTCACCCCTGTGGTAAAGAACTTAGGAGTTTGTTTGGACAACAAATTATCCAAGAGTCACCAAATCACGAAGGTGGCTGCCACTTGTTTTGGAATCCTAAGATGGCTTAATTAAATTTTGGGCTGTCTTTCCAGCTCTGCTCAGAGAACCATTATTCAGGTCTTAGTTATTTCCAGATTAGATAATGGAAACATTCTCTCTCTAGGGGTCAAGAAGAGCTTACTTTGACGGTTGTATATTATGCAAAATACGGTGGCTAGACTTTTACTCCATTCCCTAAAGTTCTCTTCGACTGGCAATCTACTCCAGGAACTTGGCTGGCTCCCTACTGAGAGACACGTCCAATTCAAAGCACTGTGTTATGTTCATAAATGTTTATCTAATTCCGGCTCTACCTATTGTAGGTCTCTGGTGTCATCTTATACACCTAGTCGATCTCTGCGGTTAAGTAATCTTGACCTTGCTCTGGTTCCCAGAATCAGGAGATCTCGGCAAGGAGACCGACCCTTCTACTGTTTAGGCACAAAGCTATTGAATTCCCTCCCTCCAGATCTGAGGGCTTGTCGCTCCGGTCTGGCTTTCCGGAAAAGGTTACAAACCTGGATGTTCTAAACCTCTTGGAATAGGAAGATTTTCCTAATCTATACCCGTATTTGTTTTTGGTACTTAGCACTGGTAAACCCTGCTAAGGTAGCCATGCGCAATATAAATCCAATTAACATTAACTACCTCGAACTGACAGTTACGTCCCTACCATCCTATCTTGCCGGTTCGGGGAGCATGTAAATTGTCATAATATCACCCTCCACTATATGGCTATCCCCTCCTGGAGGGTTCAATCACTCAAAGCCTGCCTGTCTGGTATGGAAAATACAGAATGCAAAACACAGAATATCCTTCATTTAATGAATTTTCCTAGTTCTCTCTAGCATTTAGGCCCTTTCTTACTGTAATACATCTAGATATGAACCACTGCACTCTAAGTTTTCTTATTTCATTTACATTTCCACCTCTTCTGTTGCATTTAATTTTTTCCAGGATAAACTAACGGAAATCCATATACCCATGTTTTTCTTTAAAAAAATGTTCCACAAGGGGGGCATTTACCTTCAATGTCTTAATGGCCAATCTATGTTCCTGTATGCGTAATCCTAATTCTCTGCTTGTTTCACCTACATATTCAAGTCTACACGGGCACAGTAAGATGTAAACAACATTGCTACTTCAGGTAATGTTTTGCGGGGGTGTATAGCTAATGGGGTTCACGTGCAACCAGTCAAGACCCTAATTCGCTATACGGATTCAGGATAACCTGTCAGGTGGTCACACCCCAGGGTCCACCAAAATTAAGGAACAATTGTGAATAAGGAGATAGAACCTGCTTGTTATAACTTGGTTTTTGGAATATATTCCCCATATTCCAAAGATCCTGTGCAACAATCCATAAATGTATTTCTAATCAAGTGATCGGGATGGATCAAGAAATGAACAGCTGACACGTATTTTGCCCATGTGGCTATCCAGCCAAGGGCTTTCTCAAGCCATATATCTTAAAATATTTTCGTCTTGGTCCTGTCGGAATACTAGTAGTCTGCGGGCATCTCTACAGTCCTTTGCTACTTCAACAGTACGTAAGTGTTCTGGGAACAGTTTTGATGCCATTGTGCTCAATCATCTTACCGTCCAAGCATTGATTTCACACACTACAGTGGCCACACTTGTGATTGCCAATAGCTCTAGTCATACTCAAGGTAGCCTGTTTGTTGATACTCTCATCTCTGTATGTACGGACTATGCGAAGAGCGGTTTCTGCAATATTATCTCTTCATTATCATTCAGATATGCCAGTTCTTACAGATGACATTTTTTATGCTACTTTCTCTTTACTCTGTACATACATGTTTTAGAGGTTCATTTTGCAATAAATAGAAAGGGTATGCCACAGTTGGGCAAATGTCTAGTTCCTGTCCTGCAATATGTGGACAATGCAGTCCTGCTGGCCAGGACTGCTAACGGGCTGCAGGGATTACTAGATGACTTCACTTGTTTTATGAAAGACCTGGATTTTACCACCAATTAATCAAAATCATTCACCATTATAAGTGGGCCTAAAATCAATTTCATTCCATTGGTGGCTCATCAGTGGGGAGGGCGAAGATGTTCACTTATTTAGGAGTACCACTTGATTCACCTCTAACATGGAGGAATTTACATAATGTAAGGCATCATCAACTCTCTAGATCTATTGAGGCCGTGCATAGGTTTGCAGCAGAGCTGGGTCACAAACCAATCAAAGAAATCAAGACAATCTATAAGAGCAAGTGTTTATCTGTGGCTCTATATGAAGTCGAGCAGTGGAGCTACTCAGACATTGGAGCTCCGCAGAAGGTTGAGAACGGTTTCCTGCGGAGTCTCTTGGCAGTCCCCCTGGACTGTTCCACCCATCTCTGTCATACTGAGCTGGTGCTATCTTATATTGAGAATTCTACTACCATATATGCCATCTTGATGTAGATCTAAATATGGGTAAAACCAGAAGCCAATTTTACGTGGGCAGTAATACAGGAGTGTATGGCCCTGGAAAATATGGTATGCATCCCCTGGCTTTCTATAAAGCAGGTATTTTGTTCATTGGGTGTTTTGAAAATTTTCACCAATCTTGCATGTATTAACTTTGTGAAGTACTTGTTTTTCAATCAGTCTGAGAATATTCGATTTATGTGAGAATCACACAATCTCTCAATGGTGGCCTACATTAAATTACGTAGAGTGGAAAGAATGGAGCCCTATCTGTAGTATTCTGTGATCTCTTAGTTCCTTGCTGCTCAGCCTGTGTGAATGTGATGTAATAGAATGTTCATGAGTGCATGGTTTGTATGAGTGGTCAGTTGGAATGAGTGGGGCTGAGCAGCAGGATGCTGCCTCTGGTGGGGCACATTACTTGCCATCTTACCTGTAACCGAATAAACCTACCTATATATCTACACCACTGGCTACAGGACTGATTACCTACAAGGACCTTACTTTGATTACAAAACTGTCTTCTTTTTGTAAAGAACCCACAACATAGATTGATTTCAGACTTGGCACTTTGCACTTTCTAGTCTCCTTTCCTTATTGTGGTACATGGTTTGCAGAACTTCCAGGATGCCCCGTGACAATAAATCAGCACAAAGCACACTGCAATTAGTTTTTTTGTAAGCTATACTGCTACTAAAAAACATTATTTACCTCAGTTGTGTATTTCAAATATTAAACAATGTGGAACTACCTTGATTGCTCTACAGCAGCTTACATCAGAAACAACTTGTTTGGCGGTAATTAATTTTATCCAAAGTGCCTTTAAAATTAGAAAAGGGTACTATTGAGACCGGGAAACGTAGGTATGGCGTCCCATATGAAATTGTTGCTTTAACATTATATGAAATGTTTTCAATTTTCCGTACGATCAATATTATGTATTGTGCACTTTTTTGCCTTGTTCTCTACTTGCTGTATTTGGGGCCTAATTTATGAGGTTTTGCCGTAGGGCAGCCCCGCAGTCCTTCCTGCTGCGCTGCCCTACGGCAAAAGAAAAGGGCAGTATTGTGCTGTAACTATGAGATATGTCCAATTCCTGTCCTTTTCCCCTGCGGCGGCGCACAATGGGTTGCCGTGGGCCAACGCAGGCACCTTTGCACCATGGTGCAAAGGTGCCTGCGTTGCGGGCATGATTATTTTTGTGCAGGAAGGGAAGCCTTCCTGCACAAAAACAATCACAAGAGTCTTTTTCCTCTTTTTCTGTATCCTGCAAAATGCAGCACACATAGAAAAAGGAAAAACAAGGAGAAAATAAGATATTTCTTCTCGTTTTGCCTCCCTTATGCCTCACTTGGGGAGGCGTAAGTTTTTGTCACTGCCTCAGATTTACGATTTCTCGTAAATCTGGGGCAGTGTTGAAAAGCAATGTTGCTGAGAACGCCCCCAGAAACACCCATTGAACGTCCCTTTAATGCAGAAAACTGCGTGAAAAGGGAACAATATTTACGAGGCAG
This sequence comes from Calotriton arnoldi, assembly GCA_963921515.1. NCBI lineage: Eukaryota > Metazoa > Chordata > Amphibia > Caudata > Salamandridae > Calotriton > Calotriton arnoldi. Next base: position 1,581,182 of record CAWUFW010001510.1, read on the forward strand.
CATTAAGCCAAAAGAAAGTGGCTTAGTGCTGTCTCGTAAATATGGAGCAGGCTCCGTCGCCACAGAACGTCACAAAATGTGACGTTCCGGCGGCACAAGGGGCCTCATAAATGAGGCCCTCTAAATTCCCCAGAAACAATTAGCACAAAGCACATTACACTTTAATAACCTTTTTAAATTATATACTGCTGTTAGGAAACAACATCTTAGTATCACCATTATGCATTTTAAATATTAATCAGAATAGGCCTGCCTTGATTGCTATATCCTAGTTTGCATTAGAAACAACTTGTTTGGCTGTAATTAATTTTATCCAACGAGCCCTCAAAATTAGAAAATTGCATTATTGATATAGAGAGACTTAGATATGGTGGACTGAATGAACCTGTTGTTTTAATATTTTATGAAATGCTTATACATTTAAGGTATAATTATAAAATAATTAATAATTATTAATTGTAATTTTATGGCTGTATTTAGCCGAATAAAGATTCATATTGATTGGTTGTTTGGCAGGTGGCGTTTCATTTCTAACAAGGATTCTCTCCAAGCAAATTAGGAAGATATTCTTGGGACACCACCTGTCTGCTTACTGTGCTCCTGTAGACAGGCTGGTATAACGGCCCAGCATGGGGGCTAAGGTAAATCTACTGTGTGTGGCCAGAACTGGCCCTTGCATGCAACATGACACCAGTTGTGGGGCCCCAATAAACGGAGTATTTTAAGGGCTCGCACACTAGTAAGTACCAATACAAAGACGTCCGGTTAATATTGGTATGAAATTCCTCTCTCATATTAGATAGGAGTCCACTGTTTTGCTGATTTGTTAATCATAATAATTAAAATGAATCACCAATTTTCAACTGAGCTTCGAATCATTTTCTAAATCAGTAGTCAAATTATAGCTGGAATATACAAATGAGGGTCAATGTACCAGGTTCGTCACGAGGGTTCCGGTCACAGAAGTTATGGTTGTACTGGTTGTCACAGACAGTTATCTAATGGAGAGATTTTACTCAAGGGTACTGGGCATTTTGCCCAGTACAGAAATGCCAGAACTCCTGCTAGATATGTGCCACATGAAAGGCCGGAATTTGTCACAGTTTAGCAACATCAAACTTAAAGGCGGATTACGATGCCGGTCAGACGTGCATCCGACCTGCATTGTAGCGGATGCGGGACTGCCCAACAAGGAGTCAAAGGTGGCGCTTTCCAGATTACGATCTGACTGCCGTGTGGGCGTGAGGATCCTGTATTATTTCCATTGTGGCTTGTGCTGCCACTCGCAGCACAAGTCGCAATGGAAAAAATGCAGAGTTTAAAATCCCTGCACCGTGTGGCAGGCACCGTGCGGTGACTGTCGTCACACGGTGCATGGATGTTTATGGGGGCACAGGCCCCATAGTGGAGGGCCCGGGGGGGGGGGGTAGAAGGCCCTGCTAGTGGTCCCCAAAGTCACTTTCTGCCTGCCTTTTCGTGGCGGGCAGACCAGCATGAAATGGCAGATGGAAAGTGAAATTGTAATCCAGACAGCAGAGCAGAGGCTGGCTCCACTGCCATTTGAGGATTACATTTCCAACCACTGCCCGACGGGCTCCGTGAGCCCGTCAGAAGTGAAGCGGCATTCCCCCACGGCGGTTGGACGGAAACCTCTGATGTCGGGCAGAAAGCTTCGAAGAGCTGTCAGATGGCTTTCCGCCTGACATCATCATGAAGCTCAGAGTGGTTTATTAGGGAGTTGCCACACATAGTGAAATGAGTTAGAATGGACCCGTTGAGTCTTCCAGAGCATACTAGGCTAGTATTAAGGGATGCATGCTACTGCTACATCCACAAAACTTAAATACAGCTCATCCGAGGCAGCTGTTGTCTAAACTATTGGCAGTATATATGAAGAGGTTGTCTTTTGTTGTTTTTAAGTTTGTTGTTGTCTGAGAGGTTTCAGTCAGCCAAGAGGGTGGTGTGGGCATGTCAGATAGATGGGGTGGTGAGGCGATCTGAGAATTCATCAATGCCGTTCTTTTTCTGCCCTGGATGCCTATAGATGAGATAGAAGGTGGAGGTCTGAGTTGCATAGGGTGGGAAATATTATAGCAGCAGTTCCATGGATTTGCGTGTTACTCGGTTACCTAGGGTGAGGGACCAGGAGGACTTATGGATGACAGCAAGGCTTCCTCCCATCTTATGTGTACTGTCCACATGATGGATGCTATAGCCTGTCAGAAGAAGGCATCTATATGTGCAAAGATGTGGGTGTGAAACACGTTTCTTTCAAAAAGAGGTCACCAAGCTTCTGAATATTTCAGAATGAGAGTTAATGAGCATTAGTTGGGACACATGTTACGTGGTTTGAGGGTGTATGGTAGTTAGTGGGATGTGCTTGACTTTGGGCCTATGTGTTGTGTGAATAGTATATGAGTGTCTTGGTCTACATCTAGATGTGATTGTGGGGATTAACGGTATGGAGTGCTGTGTGATGCACATGGTTTTATGTTGCCTTGTAAGTTTCAGTGGGACGGGGTTCTGCCCATCATGACCCTAACAGGCCCAAATATGCCCAAGTCCGCCGTTGACATCCCAAAACAGGCAATGCCCTTGTCTGAATCTGTCCTTTGCTGGGAATGCCCTACCAATGGGGTGCCCTGAAGAATTGATTGAAGTAGGGAGAATTCTGGAAGTCACTTCCTGTGCAGATGGATGATGGTAAATCAAGTGGTGTCACTTCCTGTGAAAATGGATGATGGAAATTTAAGTCCTTTTGCTTTACGTCTTCTTTTGAAGATGGTTTTGGCGAGAAACCAGTTATGTCGCTTCCTGTGCAGGTGGATGGTGAGAACTCCAATGATGTCACTTCCTGGTGTGAAATCCAGTGACGTCACTTCCTATACAGATGGATGATGGGAAATACAGTGTTCTCATTTCTTCTGTATATGAATGATGGGAAATTGAGCCTTCTTGCTTGGCTTCTTCTTTTAAAGACATTGTTTTGATGGGAAACCAGTGATGTCACTTTCTGTGCAGACAGATTATGGGGAATCCGGTGATGTCACTTCCTGGGCATAAGGGTGATGGGAAATGCAGGGGTGTTACTTCCTGTGCAGATGGATGATGGGGAAAATGCCCATAGCTCATGATGATATGAATCTAAAACATTTTCTTCAAGGTCCAGCTTCTGCTAGGAAAAAGAAGAACCAAATTTATGTTCTAATATATGCTTTTCTTTAACACAAGGTAGCCAATTCTTAGAAAAAAGCTACTGCGTGTATTAGAGAACACCTTCTCCCTTATGGATAATAAAATAATATAGATAATAATGTGCACTATCCAATCAGCTTTATTCTTACTCTTCAATTATATCATCAGCAGTCAAAATACTAAAATAAGGTTTGTTCAGGCTGCACCAGAAGCAAGTTCAAACATTGTGCACTCACACAGCTCCTCTACACCCTGTAAACTCTTAAATCAGATAGGGTACCCTGGGCCCTCCCCATGAAGGCATTCTTTTTGCTCATAGAAACTTACTAAACTAAATATTTGGCTAGAAATTATGCTATTTATGTTCTACTTTATGTCCAAAACATTTAAGATACACATTCTTCTGCAGCTTCTGATCCTAACTTAATGTGGTTAGTATATGGGACAATGTCCCTGTATATCACTCCCTTTCACTATTATGGGATCTCATTTCCATGGGTTGGTGTGAGCCTCTTCATTTCCCATATCTGTAACACTCATTTGATCTTTCCCTTCAGTTTCATTTCCTCAGTGAGGTCCCTGTCCTTTTTGGTACATCTCCTTGCAAGAATCCATTAGTACACTCATTATTATGTGACTCAATCAGAACTCAGAGTCCTTGTGACTTTGCCAAGGCTTGGTTAGCTTATCAGATATTGGCTGTGTTCACTTCTCTTATTACAGAGTACCACACCTTCCTTATGAATGGAAGCTACTTTTTCAGAATGAATTGTTCATGTTGTGGGTTGTACAAAGTTTATGTTTAGTTCAGATGATTGTGAAATCTTGTGGTGTAATATCTTATCATCCTCCAATTAGGGGTCCCGATAGTCCCTTGAGGCCAAACATCACTCTCCTCCTGTTTCACCTTGATAAAGTGAATACATTAGTTTGATTTGATTCTAACCAGGGCCGGACTGGCCGTAGCGGGCATCAGGCATTTCCTCGGGAGGCTGGAAGGGTAGGGGCTGGTTTTGAAGCGGTGGGGGCCGGTTTTGTTACTGGGGGCCGGTTTTACAGCAGTGCTGCAATATCGGCCCCTAGTAACAAATGCAGTAGTGCTTCACACTGTGCTCCCCCCAGGGGGCTGGTCCAACAAATTGCCAGTACTGCTTTGGGTTCCCAGTCCAGCCCTGATTCTAACATGGAAGGAAGTTTCTTTAACTTCAGTAGATCAAATTTTCACCTTCAGACATCGTACTCTACATCAGAGATGCAACATCTTTAGATACTAAGGGGCCGATTCCGATCTCGGCCGGTAGGGCTCCGAATCGGATTCGGCATTACCGGATCCGATTCGGAGCCCTGTTTCCCGACCGAATCGTATGTGCGTCCGGGCGAGCGAGTACGATGCGTGCGCTCGCGAAATCTCCGACCGACTCGTCCGCAGGACCCGACCGCTCTGACCGACTCGCACGGGGACGACTCGCACCGCGCAATGGAGACGTTCCCCGGCCGGGTAAGTACGATGCGCACCTCGACCGCTCCGACCGACTCGCGCAGTCCGGCTCCAAGGAGCTGTCGGAGCTGCACTTTGGGGGTCCGTGTCGGACCCCCCTGGAAGCGTAGGCGCGCGAGTCACACACAGGGGGGACCCATGGGTCCCCCCTACACGTGCATGTACGGCGCGACCCGCATCGACGCGAACACGCTGTAGGGGGCGCCCTTGTTCGCGTCGTGCCCATTGAGTCAATGGGAGCCCGTGTACGCGTCGTACGACCGGCTCCCATTGACTTCAATGGGAGTCCGACCGAATCGAGTCCGATGGCATACGTGCGCATCGTACTCGTTCGGTCGGACTGCTAGGGTCCGATTCGGTCGGAAATCTCTCCGGGTCCGGCTCGGTCAGAGAGATTTCCGGCCCGAATCGGAATCGGCCCCTTAATATCCAACTTACCTTGCCAACCTTCTAGGAGCTCTGTTTAATACCTCCAACACCACTGGTGTTGTAAATGTCTTCAATAAAATATACCCTGGGCTGCTTACAGTTTATAAAATTGTTTTCAGAGTAATGTAATCTTTTTTAGGTTCACTCACCTTGAACAGGTTTATTGAAATACTTTCTAGTCTCAACACTGAAGATGTCTTTGCCATCCTTCTTCGTAGATTACTTCATTATATGCAACTGAAGAGCATTATTACTATACTACAACCTCTTATCTGAGGGTAGGCTTGCTTTCCAATTTGCATGATTAGTGGACTTTAAGCTTTCCCAATATCTTTCCACTAGTGGCAGGAAATGACAATGAAATGAAAAATGAATGAAAAATGAATTTATAAAGCGCGTTAAACCTGAGGGTATCTAAGCGCTGTGCCCGAAAAACAGAGCTCCTAAGCACAGAAAATCCAGACAGTCTATAATGAAAAAAGCCATGTTTTTAATGATTTCTTGAGTGAGGCAAATGAGTCAAGACTAGCGATGTGAGTGGGCAGAGAATTCCATAACTTGGCAGCAGCCCCGTAGATGGACCAACCGCCCCCATCTGACTCTACGGAACTTGGGCATGGTGACTTTCCTAGCTGAAGAGGATCTGAGTGACCGGCCTGGAGTGTACCAGAGGAAGAGGGAGGAGAGATGTTTGGACCCTTTGTGATGGAGAGTGTGAAAGACTAGGGAAATAGCCTTAAAAACAATGTGCCTCCTCAGAGGAAGCCAATACAGCTCTCTAATGCCATCTCTGACAGACACTCGTTTGGGAGTGTTAAGAATAAGGTTACCAGCCACATGTTGCACCACTTGTAGCTTGTTAAGTGAGGAGGCATTAATATTCAGATAGAGACTAAATCAATGGCCACCGTTTGCTTCTTTGCCTTAGGGATTAATTTCGGGTCTCTGCAACTGCCCATTATCACTGCTGCTGCTGCCTCATGTGCCATCAACTCAATCTGTTATGTAGTTTGATTCTTTGATGACACTGTAATCTCTGGTTTCAAATTCCCTTACTATGTCACCTATGGCTTGTTCACCTGGGATCACTGGCACAATATCGAAGTACATAATATCGATTGACAGAATTATCATGTCAAAAATATCATTTACCAAAATATTGTGTCCCTATACTTATACTGGTAAGTGCAAAATTATCAGAAGAAAAATATCGCTGACACTAATATCGTCAAAAAATAGAGTAACATATAGATTTTTTTATATAAATAGAGTTTAAAGTAGTACATGTCAAATATTTTAATTTATGAATGTAATATAATGTAAATTAAATATATACCACAAATATTTAATACTATATATAACTATATACTTATATAAACACACAAACATATGTATGTAATTGTGTGTGTATATATATATATATATACATATATATATATATATATATATATAGTGTAACATAATTAATAAAAAGATTTGTTTTGCATTGCATTAATTTTGTTTATATGTTAAATGTATTATGAATATATACATGTACATATGATATAATTGATAAAATATCCATTATACATTGTATTCTTTTTACATATTTCAAATGTATTAATATAAAAATATATGTATATAAACTCATGATTCATAAAAAATATTCAAATCAAATCAAAACAAGCTTAATTCGGTATATAGGAATATATCCATAAAAGCATTCTACAGAAAAGAAGTCAATTCATCACAAATTTTACAATAATCATAATTAATTTCCTAATACTACATTCTCCTTTGAACATTTTCACCCTAATTAGTTTACTAAAGACACATTTTCCACATTAATATAAATACAAATACCAATCAATTTTATGCATCATCACATGGGGCGATAAAAAAAATAAAGTGCATACAGTGATTTTCTTTTTTTAAAAAGGATCAAATTTCCAAATATTAAAATATACAGTCTATTCAATTTCATAATTTAAAGATTCCAGATATAAAAGATCCTTTCTTCGCTTGATGGCCAATTGAATAAAACAATAACTGCATTACATATCGATACATTTTCCAAATTACAAATTTGATAAAAAGCAGTTTTATAAGAGTACAATCTATTGTCAATAAAAAGTGGGCGTAAAATTGATTTCCTAATATCCCTATAAAAATTGCAAACCAATAAAAAGTGCAAAGTGCTTTGGGAGGATTTACCATCACACGGGCACTTAGGTAAATTTGCGCTCCACCTACCCATCTTAGGGAATGCTATCTGGTAGTGGAGCGTACTCAGCCTTAGTCTTGTTAAATAAAATCTATGTTGAACATTTCTAATAAAAATAAGATATGGCTGGGTACCCGGTGAAAATGGCCCTTCACAGTACGATCTAACACATGATTTTGTACTCGTCACGACTTCCCTAATTTTTTCCCTAGATTTGAAAAGTCTCCATTTTAAATCCCCCTTACTATAGAACTGAATACTCGCGGGGTCCTTAAAATCAATTGCCGCATTACACTCAGTTAAAAGACTATGAATATATTGTAGCCATGGTATTTTCCTTGAATGATCAAGTGTGAGGCAATCTCGTATTATATCCTTAGTAAAATGCGTTTCATCCTTTGTCCAATTTCGATACCACAATATAAGGACAGACATGCTAATCAGGTCACTAAGATATGGTACATCTGTCTCCCTATGGACAATAAAGGTAGCCGTGGAGTTAGGAACCGATAACACCCTTCTTAGAAATTTATTTTCCAGTGTTTGTAGTGGGGAAGTGTCTGCCATACCCCATAATGCTCCGCCATAACATACCCCTGTTATGCACTTACTCCCAAATAATTTTAAAATTTCTCGTACTGGCTTATTGCCTATTTTTTGGGAGAATCTAAAAATAGCCTTTCTTGTCCTCAAAAATTTCAATTTGCATGAATTGATATGTGCGCTCCATGTACCTTTACAATTAAAAAGTAACCCCAGATAAGAAAATGTAGATGTCCTTTCAATGGGTACTCCCTCAACGTAGTGGGTTCTGCTCTTAGTTTTACTTTTCCCACACGTCATGACTAAGGTCTTAGTCAAATTTATCGATAGGCAGTCCTAGAGATCAAGGCTGCATCATCAGCATATAATAAAACTGGGGTTACACGCTTACCAACGACAGGAGCATCAGCTTTCAAACTCTGCAGTAAAAAATCAATACCATTGATATATAGCGAAAATAAAAGGGGATCAAGGGCGCAACCTTGTCTAATCCCTCGGGTTACTCTAAAGTGCATAGTGCATTCCCAGTTCTGACCATATCGTATCTTTGAAGTTAGATGAACATATATCTGTGATAAAAGACCGATAATATCATGTGGGGCACCCATCCCTTCCAGCGTTTGCCATAACTTAGTATGGTTTACTAAATCGAACGCGCTAGAGAGGTCAACAAAACAAAGATGGAGTAAACCTTCTTTGGCAAGGGTGTATTTCCCTATGAGCAATTCGAGGTTAACGCACTGCTCGACCGTTCTGATGCCCCTTCTGAAACCATACTGGGCTTCAGTTAGGATGTTTTTATCTTTGACCCAGCCTTCTAATCTGGCTAACAGAATTTTGCCCATAAGTTTAAATGTGGAATCAAGAAGGGAAATCGGACGGTAGCATTTTGCTCTAGCTCTGTTGCCTTTTTTAAAAATAGGGACAATCACACTTTCAGCCCAAGATGCAGGCAGCACCCCATCCAAAATTGCATTAAAAAGATTGACTAAAATAGGAGACAAAAAATCAACGTTATGCTTAAAAATATCTATGGGGACCCCGTCTGGACCAGCAGCCTTCCCGCTTGCACTGTTATGTAAGGCAATTTTGATCTCATCTACAGTGATAGATTCTATCTTACTAATTTTTAATAAGATAATATTGCAATTTTCATCCGTTTTAGTGGTTTGATGTGTGGGATTAAAAATATTTTCAAAGTGGATTAGCCAGTCTTCTGGCATCACTACTGCATCAACCCTAGCAGATGAGATATCTTTAAACAGGGGTTGATCTATAGTTTTCCAAAATAAGGTGGAGTTCTTTGTCTCAGCTGCTTGGATCAGACTGTCCCATGCATTTTCCTAATTTCCGTTTTTCTTACATTTAGGGCTTGCTTGTAACATTTCCGGAGGGTGCTAATTTTTTCCCCATTCCTAGGTTTAACTTTTAAAGCTTCCTTCAGATCTCTATTTAATTTCGAACATTGCTGGTTAAACCATCGTGGGCAAAAATCCCTATTTTTTTATTCTTATTTTGAAGTTTCAGATCTTTATTGATTTCTACGGAGATGTTTTGAAAGGCCATAACGGTATCAATATTACTGGAGAGTTTGTCCAAGCAGACTTTTATATAATGGTTGTTTTTTACGAATATGTTTTTCATGAAAGTTATAGGATGGACACCTGTCCACTTAATAGAAATCCCATTTTCACCTTGTGTTCTGATATCGGCTGCAGAGACACGTGCCTTTACAGTGTGATATAAACTGGAGTTCAACATTAGCAAGATGGGGTGATGATCACTAAGCAGACTATGCTGTATAAAACATTTTTCAACAAAAGGCCTGCTATTCCTTGATATTAAGAAATGATCAATACATGAGGACGACCTGGTCCCCTCATATGTATATTCAACGTGAACTCCTTCATGGACACCCAGCTTCATGATTTCTAGGTTATATTTGTATATTACATGATTAATTGTTTCACCGTAGGGATTGTGTGGGAATTGAGCAATATGGTCACCCAATTCATCTTCATGACCACATTGGTCCCCTATTGAAAGTTACATAATTCACTATTAAAATCGCCACCCCTAATCAATATATACTCACCCCCCAACCTCTTCAAAAAGTTATCCAGCTCTTCCTCCAGTGTTGTGATTATCCCATATCTCATATTGTTAAAAATGTTATTATAGAAATTAATCACTACGATGTTTTGCTTTCCCTTTACACTAAAGAGTAAAAACTGGAAGTACTGTGAATTAGTAAAGATTTTCTTTATGGTCAGTGGGGAGGTCACCGATATTAGTACTGCTAAACCTCCACTCGCTCTCCCAGCCTTAGACAGGGTTGCTTTGGTAAAAATGGTTTTAAAACCATTAATAAAAAAGGGTTCTATAAGCCATGTTTCCTGCATTAAAATCAATGTACAATTCTGTATGCTATTAAGCCATAATGCGTCATTCAATTTATTTTTGATCCCTGCGACATTCCACGACATAATTTGCAGCGATCCAGCCAGTGTGCAACTAGTTGGATCAGTGCCAATGAGGCCACTGGAAAGCATGGGGTCAATACGAATGCCTGGTAGCGTAACTTCTACTGGCGCTACCTCAATACTAATAGGGGAGGTAAAGAGATTACCTTCATTCAATTGTGGTGCTTCTACATAGGCTGTTTCTATTGGGGTACTCAAAAACCTACTCGTAATATTACAGTCGTCCATTTGTACTACTTTTTGATTCAGTCAATCGACCTCACTACAGCTTCTTAGGGGGTCAAACCTGTTTGGCATAAGTGGTATCATTTCATTAACAGTACTATATTGAGCTCTACAAATTGGGTGGGGTTGCTCAAATCTAGGTCTATAGAAATACCCAAGAGGTACTGCAGTGATGGCAGCATTTGGATGATCGCATGCCCAACTATGTTTTGCTAAAACTTCTTCCAATAAAAAACCCACCATTTCAGGACGACGAAAGTTTACAACGACAAAGTCCAATTCACAAGACTTCTCCATGTTACCCACCCAACTCACTCTTCTTAGCATTATTATTTCCTGGGATAAAAGCCTAGTGCTACAACAAGTATAAGTGGAAAACCAATGTACCACACAATTTTTTCAACGATCCCCAGGATTCTATGTAGTTGTCAGGCAATTTAGGCACATTCTTTAAAACAATAACATAGGGGGTAGCCTGAGGGGCCAAACTAAGAAAAACACCCTGATACTTCTTGGGTTGTTGGTAGCCCTCGGTCGGTAAATTATATTTGGAACAATTTCGTAAGCTGCCATTCATCCCTTTAGCAACGGAGCATGATCTAGATATGCCAGATGTACCAGATATTCCCTCTGTTTGTTTTACAGCTAGTATATCAATGTCAACCATCTCTGTTTCGACTACTTGACTTTGATCAGGTTGTAATTTCTTAACAGGGTTTCTACTAGGCATATATTTCGGGCATATTTTAGGGACGTTTTGTGGCCGTAAATCTGCGATCAGCTCCATTAGTTGGGTAATGTCTTTTTGCACTAGTTTTATTTTGGTCATGACACGCCTTTCAATAGTATCAATTTTCCCGTGTAATTTTTTGAAAAGTGTGTCGATACCTAACATATTAGACGATGGATCCCCATGTCCCATCCCCATTCCCTTTCCATCCTGTTTTGTACTTTTCCCTTTTTTTTGTTTGGTTTTCTGGAGACTAATCTTCGCAGGTGCTATATGCTGTTTACACCTTTTGGCAGGTGGTGAAGTCAAATCAGGTACATCCGATGCCGTAGAAATTTCCAGGGGAGCTGTTAATGCACAAGGACCCGATTTGGTTGGGGGATCTAACTTAGGGATATTGGGACTATTGTCCTTTGGACTAAAACCCCTGCCGCTACAATTTCTCAGATCTTGTTCTTCAATCCCGGAGCCAAGACTGTTTTCACTATTATAATCCTCAGTTGTTGTCTTAGCCTCCCTTTGAGCAACATTCAGGGCCGTCTTAGTAGCTGCCAATTGCTCTTCTACTTGTACAATTTCACTGTTTATGATTCCCATGGCACTTTTCAGGTAATTTGTAATAGGTACAGTTTTACCAGCGGGCTTCCCCTTACTTGTAGCTAATTTTCTTTTCCCCATTTCTCCAAAGCACTCCAATCCAACAGATAAAAAAGATGATTTGCCTCCTTACCAATGTACTTGACTTCAGGTTTTAAAGGCCAAGAGATGTGGCCCAGCCCAGCCTCGTCCGGTCTCAGACGGGTGCAGATGAGCCTGCCCTTGGCCCGGGCTTTGCCCGAGCGCGTCCCGCGCTAGGGGAGCCCTGGGCACTATTTGAGCGCCTCCTGGCGCTCTCCTCGACGTTGGCGGCGTGCGCGCCGCGAAGTCTGCAGGGAAGTGTAGTCTTGTCTCCCTCACAGGCCTGGGACCAGAGGAGAAACCGGCGATCTACTATAACGGGCAATCCGTTGTGGCACAAACAAAAGGAAATGTTCAAAGGCTCCCGTATATTGATAAAATTGATATACATTCTAAAATAAATAATTTGATTAATTATGTTACAATATATATATACACACACACACATATATATGTATATATATATATATGGGTGTGTATATATATATGCTTGAAAGGGTTTTCTTTTGATATATATATATATATATATATATATATTAAATACTGGCGGACGCCAGTAGATAGTTATAGTTAGGACCTATTTTCCATAGGAAATCCGCAACATTCTATTCCAAATAACTTTGGCGCCGGTTGACGAATCTTCGTGAAATTTTCAAAACTTATGGCCCGCTCCGGTCCGCTCCTTTCTTGAAAGTTTCGGGGTGATTTGTCAAGTGGGGACCGAAAAAGGGAGGTCCCAAAACGTGTTTTCCCCATGCAATTTTCCATAGGAACCTTTAGTCGCAGCTACAGCCCGAACTGCTGAACGGAATTACACCAAATTTGGCAAAAGGTAGCCCTTGGTTCAGAGTCGTGCCTTTTGGTTAAATGGTGTAAATCCGTTCAGTAGTTCCTGAGAAAATCAAAAGTAAAATCACATATATATCTATGGCCGCGGAGGGTCCGCGCACCCTGAGCGCACCCTCCCGATCACGAGCTGTATGCTAATTGGCTGTCAACACTCCAAACCAGGAAGTGTTGGCAGCCATCTTGTTCCTCGGTAGAACCGAGGCACAAGAAACAAGTACGCAAAACGCAAAAAGGGGGCAGGGTAGAAACACCCTGACCCCCTAGGCCTGCTTAGGGGTCCCACAAGGACCCCAGGGCCCCCAAATTAATAAATGTTTTTAAAAATCGGCGGGATGCGCTTAGGATGTGCAGATCCCGCCGTGACAAAACGAAGCGCGGCCTAACGCGCTTCGTTGTTATTGGGCCAAGTCCCGGGGGCATGCGGGGGTTTATGAAAACATTTGAAGGGGGGGCCTCTAAGGCCCCCCCAAGTCCCGGGGACCGCCACCCCCCGGGGCTTTCAATAAAAAATGGTGCAGGAGGGCACTCGGCCCTCCCACAGCCCCGGGGACCGCCACACCCGGGGCTTCTTTTTAAAAAACAAAAGAAATTACCTGTGTGGGGGGGTTTGAGCCCCCCCACATGCCCCGGGGACCGCCACCTCCCCGCGGCATTAAGAATTTGAATGTGGGGGTTCGTTTCGGACCCCTGAGTCCCCGGGACCACCACCTCCCGGGGGCTGTGCATGTGAAGGGAGGGGGCCGCGCGGCCCCCTCCTGGAGCCTGTGATGGCCCTGGGGACCGCCACCCCCAGGGCCGGCTCCTGCAGTGTCCCGGGGTGCCCACCCCGGGACACTGTAGTTTGCTATGGCAGGGCGGGAGCCTCGCGGCTCCCGCCCTGCCATAGCAAACTGCTTTGTTTTGGAAGAGAGAGCAGGAAACCTGCTCTCTCTTCCAAAAACCAAGACGATTGCTTTCCACACGGGGAGCTGCATCTTAGCAGCTCCCCGTGTGGAAGCAATGCCGGCTCCCGAGGGACGCGGGAGCCGGCGGGACCGTGGGGGATTGGGGACCCCCACGGTCCCCAACGGAGAGGGCCAGCCCCGGGGGATGGGGTCCCGGGGCTACAAGTGGCCGGGAGGGGGCCATGTGGCCCCCTTCCCCAAAATTGTTATAAAAAAACAAAAAAAAAAACAAAGGCCGGCCCGAGGGATGGGGTCCGCGGGGCCATAAGTGGCCGGAGGAGGGGGCAACGCAGCCCCCTCCAAAACATTAAATTAAAAAAAGGACATGCCCCGGGGTCCAAATTCTTTGGGCCCCAGGGAACCTCAGTATTCAAGGTGAACTAATACCCCAACTTAAATCGCACCACAGGGCGCGTTTGCACAGTGGTGAAGGGAGGGGGCGGGGCCTCAGGTGACATGTGTGCAAACACACCCTGTGGCTCATTTTAAGTTGGGGAATTAATTCCCCTTGAATCCTGAGGGACCCTGGGGGCCAACTAGCCCACCAGGTACCTCCAGTGCGCGCCACAGGGTTACGTTGCAGAGAGGTGGTCCAGGCCACGCACCTTTTCACACCTCTGTGCAACGCAGCTCTGTGGCGCTTACTGGAGGTACCTGGTGGGCTAGTTGGACCCCAGGGACCCTTAGGATTCAAGGGGACTTTATCCCCCAACTTAAAACGGCCAGAGGGCGCGTTTGCACACATGTAACCTCAGGCCCCCCCTCCCTACACCAGTGTGCAAACGTGCCCCATGGCGTGTTTTAACAGGAAGTTTTAATCCCCCTGCCCTATTATGTACTAGGGCCTTACAGAGGAGGTCATGCTAATCACAGGGGTACCCCAACGCATAGTGTTCCCTAGTGTATGTAGGTGTTTTCACTGTATTCTAAGTGTCTTTTAGCATAGCACTGGCTCTAGGCCTGGTTAGTCAGAGTCAGTTACCACCAGTACCCGTCTGAAAAAGATGTGGGCACAGGATGATTTTGCAACAAGGCCTCTTTCTGCTCCTCTGTTGGTTCTTTCTGCACATGTCTTGCTTCTTCCTGAATTTTTCTTCGTCTTTGTGGACTTCTGTTTCTTTCGACATTTCTTTTGCTTCTTTCTGTGCGTTTTTCTTCTTTCTTCACATGTACTACTACTGTAGGCATAGTTACAAACTAGCATTTGAAAAACCTTTGAAATTCACTGAAAAAACCATAGGTTTCAGGCACGTTATAGTTAGAAATTAGCATTTAAAAAACCTTTGAAATTCACTGAAAAAACCATAGGTTTCAGGCACGTTATAGTTAGAAATTAGCATTTAAAAACCTTACAAATTCACTGAAAAAACCATAGGTTTTAGGGACAGTTATAGTTAGTTGGACATTGCACTCGTACAAAACCCGTGAAATTCCCCGTTATAGTTAGTTCAGCTAACTATAACTCACACCCCCGCAATGCACTGCTGATGACGTCACATATTACATCACTCATGACATGGTCAGTGACATCACTGATGACATCACTGATGACATCTCAAATGACATCACTGATGACATCACTGATGACATCATCCATGTGATAATTTGATGCATCTTCTCACACCCTAATATAACCTTTGATACACCCACTCTAAATTACAGACTGCTATTCTCAAAACCATAGACACTCCAACACCAATAACTACATACCCACTCACTGATTCTTAGGTCTACACACACATCCACTCACTCACCCGTACAGTCACTCATACTTACGGTCACTCAGTACGGGACTATCATATGCACTCATACACCTATATAGACACTCACACACCGCCACTCATCCATAGAGGTACGCACACACCTAGTCAGTCATGCAAATAATTAATCACACTGCCATTTACTCACCTATACAGTTTATACACACACCAGCTCACTTAATCATACAAATACCAGCACATTCTTATGCTCTTTTACAATCACTGCTACAAGTACACACTCATCCATACAGCCACTCTCACAATCACACACTCTCACTTATAGCCATTTATATACTCCAACACACATATATACTGCCTTTCACATATGTAGTTACTCACACATGTACCACTGAGATATACATTCACTCACTAACCCACCCATACACACACTCACACACCCATACGGTCCATCACAGATGCACTCTTGAAACCATGCACCCAGTTAATCACCCACTCACACATCTATGCACAGAGTCATACACATCCCACCCACACAAACACTCAGGCACCCATACAGATACTCAGACAACCAATCAATAACTCATATAGACACTTATGTAGTTATTCAGAAACCCATACAGTCACTTACACACCAACAGACAGACGGATACAGAGATTCACACAGTTTAGTCACTAACCCATGCATTCAGTAAGATACGTTTAATCACTCACTTATAGAGTCAGTCACGCACCTACTAAATCATCCATTCAGACACTTATACACCCACTCATTCTTCAATACGCCTTTCCCTATATATATTAAACATATTTAAACTTTACAGAAACACACAGTCACTGGATGATGTCATCAGTGATGTCATTTGAGATGTCATGAGTGATGTCACTGACCATGTCATGAGTGATGTAATATGTGACGTCATCAGCAGTGCATTGCGGGGGTGCGAGTTATAGTTAGCTGAACTAACTATAACGGGGGAATTTCACGGGTTTTGTACGAGTGCAATGTCCAACTAACTATAACTGACCCTAAAACCTATGGTTTTTTCAGTGAATATATATATATATATATTCACCATCTACATGATTTCAACACAACGCGCTCTCAGCTGGTGTCGGCATTCGGGGCGGAATCCAGCGCACATACATTTTTAACACCAAGGAATTATGCCACATTTCAGGAGTTGAATTTTCAAAATCCTTTAATCACACCACCAACACCTATATATATATATACACACACCTTATTCCAGAAGAACAGAATAAGTAAAACTGATGGGAGCAAGGGCAAAACCCAATCTAGATTTATCACTACATACAGCAGGGAGCATGCACAGGTCAGAGCAGTACTAAATCGGCACTGTCACCTGGTACAAAATGATCCAATAATAGGTGCCAAGGTAACTTGGAGACAGACAGGCGGTGTCGATGAGAGACTGCCTTGTCAAAAGTGAGATTAGTGATATCAAGAAACTGGGGACCTTGTTGAAACAAAAAAATGTTTTTTTTCAAGTTCAGAGGCTGTAAGGCTTGTAAGTAAGGAGAGAATCTCACCGAATATAATACACTATGTAGACAGAGAATTGCTATTGGACAAAGAATCACATGTAAAACTAGTTTTGTAATATACATGCTCACATGCCTTTCCCGAAGACATATGTACGAACTACCACTCTTCCTTTGCACAAGAGAATACTACAGCATATGAGGGCTATATGCAATGCAGATGTTTCTTATTCTGTGCCCAAACACTTTGCGAAAGAACTTCAAAGGTATGAAACAAAATTGAAGTATAGTGATTTGATCCATGTACCCAAGTAAAGAAGGGGTGGCAATAGAGAACTGCATCTGAGGAGATTGGAAGCTAACATGATTTTAGAAATGGACAGCAAAGAACCGAATGGTATGAATGTTGGGGAAGAGCTTTGTGTATTCTTGTGAGTAGTAGCTGCCATGAGGAACTCTCTTACTGTTTATGTTTGAGGTAAAATAGACTTGGAGGTGTTTACAATTTTAATTGTAATATACAAATCAGTTTTAGATGGCACGTAAGGAAAGATGGAGATACGTATGTACAAGAGGGAAGCTTTATCCACGGAGGCACAGAGGCAATAGCTACGGAGAGATATTTGCGTTTTGAGGCTTTTGTCCCCCTTTTCTTATTATAATTTTATGTTTATGTTTTTTTCTTTTTCTATGTCCAATATGAGTGAGGTGCTTTCTCACTTGAGGATGTATCATATACAAAATCCACTGGGAACTAAAATTTGGGGCGGCATTACCCACTCAGGACTGAAATACTGAATGGTACAAGCACTGTGGAGGTACATGTTCATTGTACTGATGAATTCAATGGTATTATGATTGCAGATGAATTGTAAACTATCATGTACTCCTCATAATCTGAACTTTTGACATGTGAAATATTTATGATTAAGTTTACCTTTTTGAGCATGGCTAAGTCTTATACTCCAGTACGGAATGCAGTAACTGGGAATTTATAGTCCTTCCTTTATGCCGGCGATTGCTGAATGCACTGTGATTGGTGTATAATGCTTTAAAATGTAATGAGTAACAATGGCGCTTGTATTATGATCAAGGTTTTTGCCAAAAAGTGTTGATACTCTTGGCCAATAAATCGTACACTGTGTAAACTTACCGCTGGAGTGCTGTCTCTTCTGTGACAAGGAGGAGTTGAATTGGATATTTATATGATACGTATCAAAAGAACAAATTAACAAAAAAACTATAAGCATTAAAAATAAATCTAAAAATTAAAACAAGTAATACAAATGTTTTAAAAAAGGTAAACAATTAATGCTATAAAATCTTTCCAACCAATATTATGAAAAGTATTAGAGTGTAAGAACATTAAATATACTATTCCCACTCCAGTCTACAAAACAATGCAGCAGTATGGAAACGATTGGATTTTGGAGGGGTGAAATTTACTAGGCACACTACAAACAGCGCACTAGTAGGGAACGTGTTGGACTGTGGATGGGAAAAATCTACTATTCCCACTCCAGTCTGTGCAACAGTAGGGAAAGCATCAGAGTTCGGAGAAGTGAAATTTACTTTTTCCACTCCAGTCAGGGTACTGTTAGGGAAAGTGTTGAACTTCGGCGGGGTTAAATTTACTATTCCCACTCCAGTCTCTGCAATGGTAAGGAAAGTGTTGGATTTCAGAAAGGTGAAATGTAATATTACCACTCGAAAGAGTGCAACAGTAGGGAAGTGTTGAACTGCGAAGATATTAATTTTACTATTCCTACTGCAGTCTAAGCAAGAGTTGGGAAAATACTTGACTTAAAACACAATTCATATATGAGTAAACCCATGAATGTAGAAAAATAATAAACTCTTAATAAAATAAAATTTTGATTAATGTAAAAATATATATAAATATATGAACTAAAAACAAATAATTAATTTACATAATTACTATTAAAAAAACTAATTATCGATTAATAAATAATTGTTATTCAATTATTAATTAATTAACTTCCCACCCTGTACCCCTACAAGCCTAGTAGCACGCACCAAAAATATAGCTAAAAAATAACTATTCCGTAGCTTATATATTTAAAATAAATTAAATAATTAATTAAACATGCATAATTACTTGTTAATTATTTATTACTTAATTAACATCCTATCCCAGACCCCTGCATACCCAGCATCCCACAATTAAAATGTAACTCAAATAAATAAGTACAGCACAATATACATAATTGATAATCATTTAAAGAATTAATTAATAATTAATAATTGATTTTTGGTTAATATTTAATTGACTTCCTACCCTATAACCCTACAAACCCAGCATCCCGCCACTAAACATAACTCTAATATATAAGTATAGCCCAATTTACATAATTGACAATCAATTGAATAATTAATTAACAATTAGTAATATATTGGTAAGTAAATATTACTTATTTAACTTCCCACCCTATACCTCTATAGGCCCAGCAGCCCACACCTAAAACTTAACAAAAATATATCAATATTACACAATTTACATAATCAATAACCATTAATATATTTATTATATTATTTATTAAATAATTATTCATAAATGTAACTTAATTAACTTCCTGCCCTGTACCCCTGCAAACCTAGCAACCCGTACCATACATCATTACAAAATTAATCCCAATTACATAATTAAGTAAAAATAATTATTAATAATCAGTTTTTGCTTCATTATCTTCCCCCTACAAACTCACCAACCCGCTACAACACTACAAATTACTATTAACAATTAAATAAAAAATCCTACATCATTTAAAATTACAAACTATGTTTTATAAAATTAATAACACTCACGCAAACAATAGTAAAACATAAAACTGATATATAAGCTAAAACACATTAAAATAATTAAAAAATTAGATTTTTTACAACTATATTATTGAAAACTGTAATAAAAACAACAACATTCTTAAAAACGATATTACTCACCTAAAAAAATTATATTCTTGGCATTGATATTCTTGCATTACAATATTTGTGTGGCACAATATCTTTTTCCCAATATTTGTGGCTCCCGATATTTACAACTCAATATTTTGTCCAAACACCTTCACCTGCACCAACAGTGTTTGTCTATTTGCCTGCAGGCCACCATCTACAATCTACAAGTACAACTTATATACCTCATCTGTTCAAGAACCTCGCCATCATCACCTCTAATAGAGCCGACTGATTTTACAGACTTGGATATTGCAAGTTTGTTTACTGTATGGATGACACTGAGATGGGGCTCACATCTGCAGATTTTTTCCCATGGTGCACTGCTTTCTATCCATCTTTTGCACATTATTTTGCACCTTGCTGTTTAATCAAATTAGGCTTATAGAATTTTTTGAGTTTAGAGAGCTTTATTGAAGCAAATAAGAACAAAGGTACAATATTGTACCAACAATTATAGAAGAATTACAAAAGATATCAAATAGTATATATAAGCATGGAAAAATGAAAACTTAATACAACTACCACTGTCAGAAAGTAAAACCAAAGGCTAAGAGCAATATTGAAGAGTTATGTACCATAGCAAATTAGCGTTTTAAGTTTTATAGGGAAAGAAAGAAAAGATAGATAGAGAGAAAAAGAATTCACAGAAAATCAACATCCTTACCAATTATACTGAGTAGGAACATCGGATAGTGAGCACTATACAGTTTCAAATAACAAAGTGGTAACAATACATTATAATATATGAACGGTATAAGAAAAATGTATCATAATACTCATGGCGGTTGAAAGACACTGTCTTTGTTGCGTAATGCAGAAGAGGATAGATAGTTAGTGAGTGGAGACCAAAAGGCTTCTTTTGCGAAGGAGTTGCTGAGAAGTAGTGGCAGAAGTTCTTTCTAGCCTATGATGATAGTAGATAAGATTCCACCAAGCAGAAAAAGTGACCTTCGTGGCATTCTTCCAGTTGGAAGTAAAAACCTGAAAAGCAATAGCAAGTAACAAATCCACAAAAGTGCCCATCTTGTGAGCACCAAACCAATGTACAGAGTTACTGCCCAGAAATATGGAGTAGATATCAAAAGGAAAATTGCGAGAGCAAATAGAGGTGATTAATTTACACACCTTAGTCCAAAAAAGGAGATGTTAGGACAAAGGAAAAAGGAGTGTAAATATGTGCCAGGAGTGTTTCTACATGACCAACAGTTAGGAGATAAGTCTGAACTAAATTTGGAGATAGATAATGGGGTTAAAAACAACCTCTGATAGAAGTAATAAAGAGTTTGAGTGGTGCTAGCATTACAGGAAGTTTGATGTATTCGTGACCAGATAGAATTCCATGTGTGTACAGAGATGGTACGCTGCAAGTCTAATTCCCATAAAGGTTCAGTTTTACTCTTGGGGCGATCGGGAAGAGAAAAATGGAGATATTTGTAGATAAGAGAGGCCCGAACGGGAAGGGAAGTGATAACGGTTCAAATGAGGGGTCTGATGAAAAGGAGGGTGATCCAGAAAAAAGAGAAAACTGTTGAGTTAAAAGCAATCTTAAAGAGTCGTACTTAAGAAGGGAAGTGACAGGCAGGCAAAATTTAGATTGTACTTCCTGAGGAGATAAAAAATGCGTACCGTGAACTAAGTGTTTAATCTGGATGATCCCTTTGGCCACCCAATCTCTCCAAAAAATGGTACGGTTGGAAAGTTTAATGGACTTGTTATGCCATATAGGGGAATCTAGGAACATTTGCAGAGATGAAAGGGATTTGTTAAGGACCGGGTTAAAGGTCGATATAAATTGTGAGATAGTTGGGGACTTAAATGAGCGAGGAGGATGAGTAAAATTAACTAACAAAGAGAAGGGAAACGGGTGAATCACAGATCCCTCCAAACTATGCCATACCGATACGGGGGTTCGTCCGAAGGAGACAAATAAGGTAAAACTTGACGAATTAAAAAAGAGGAGTGGTACTGATGAAAGTTGGGAAAATTGACACCACCCCGATCCTTAAGAGCAGATAGGGAGGATAAAGATATACAAGCTTTCCGGTTGTTCCAGAGAAATCTACTAACAACACCATTAAGGGTTTTAAAATTTTTAATGGAAGCCTCACTGGTAACATGGACAAGTAAAAATTAATGACAGGGAGCATCATCATTTTAATTGTGTCCAATCTGCCCCACCATGTCAAAAATAGGGGAGACCATTTATCTGCCATGCCCGAAACCTTTAATAAAACATCCTCCAAATTAAGCTGAACCGTTCTAACGACTGAAGAGGAGTATTTGACCCCAGGCATGTAATATAGTTGGTGTTCCATTTGAAATCCGTTCCTTCGAACATACTTCTTAAGCAATGCTTGTTCAATGGAAGCACTTCGGATTTAGAAAAATGTAATTTATAACCTGACAGGGCGGCATATGAAGATAAAAGATCCGTGAAAGCAGGCAAGGAGATAAGGAGATTGTAGATATATAACAAAATGTCATCTGCGTAAGCAGTGAACTTGATTTCAATTGATTTGTGTGTAAAACCCCGAAATGAGGAAGAATGTCGTAGAGAGTGAAGAAAAGATTCAAAAGATAAAATAAAGAGCAAAGGTGAAAGAGGGCAGCCTTGACGAGTGCCCCTTTGGAGGGTAAAGTAAGGAGATTGAAATCCATTAACAAAAACCGTAGTGGTTGGAGAGGAATATAACAAACTTATAAGAGACAAGATAACGGGACCAAAACCATGCTACTTAAGTGCGCGCATCATAAAAATCCAATGAATGCAATCAAAAGCTTTCTCTGCGTCTAGGGTGATGGCTGCAACAGGGGAGGAACTCTTAGACACAAGATGAATGATATTGAAAAAAGTTCTTGAATTATCTGCCAGCGTTCTTCCTTTAACAAACCCTGTCTGTTCAGAGCCAATCAAATCAGGAATTACCTGATTGATAAGAAGGGCCAACACCTTAGCAAACATTTTGCAATCTAAATTGATTAAAGAAATAGGGTGATAGTTGGCATAGGATGAGGGATCTTTATTCTTCTTTGGGATTAAACAAATCATGGCTTCAAGAAAAGAGCCACAAGCCTCATTGTGAGAAATGAAGTGCTGAAAAAGAGATAAAAGATAGGGGAGAAGAGTCTGTGAAAAGCAGGAATAGAATTCAGCGGTAAAACCATCGGGACCGGGTGCCTTATCTTTAGGTAACTGGGCTAAGGCTAACTTAATTTCTGAGAGGGACAGGTCTTTATCTAAAAAAGAGCAATCAGGGGAGGGGGAGGAACAAGGAGGCAACTAATCAAAAAAAGCCTCCAAAGCAGTGTCAGATTGAGAAGATTCAGGAATGTATAAGGTCTTATAAAAATCTGTAAAACATTTTAATAACTCCTCATCTTTGAAATGATTAACACCGCTATCATCAATGATATTAACTATTTTGGATCTTTGAGATTTAACTTTCAAATAGTTCGCTAGCAGTTTACCGGCTCTATTACGACCACCGTAGAATTTGGAATTCATTTTTAGCAACGTCCCGGAGGCTTCCTCCATCAATTTCCTATTAAAGTTCAATTTTGCTTGGACTAGTTTCTTAAGAGTATCATCCTTATTAGAAGAAAAATAAGTATGCTCAAGTTGCTTGATGGAAGATAATATGGAAGCTGATTCCTTGAGAAGTTGATTCTTCTTGACAGCCACGTAATGGATGATAAATCCTCTGGCTGTTGCCTTAAAAGCGTCCCAAATGGTGTGAAAGGGTATGTCCAGGCTAGCATTAATAAGAAAGAATTCTGACAAAAAATCCTTGAAGTGCCCAATAAAAGTAGGATCTTTTTTTTTAAATTGTTTTTTTTTAAATTTTCAAAAACCTTTATTTAACATAGTCAGCATTACCAACATACATTTTGCATCAAGTCAGAGCACAGTGCACATAGGGTCATTTACGGAGTACCTCAATAGTGGGGGAAGCATTCAGACAAAAAACAATATAGTATACAACATGGCAAAGCACCCACGGACAACACATATCTAGAATATGTGGGGACAGCACTGCAGAGGGGGGCAACAGGTCCGGCCAGGGGGAGAGGGGAACAGGGAGGGAGAGGGCTACTGACCAACACCGGCCGCCGCGGGCGAAGCCGGCGGGAGCGCGGGAGGCAGTCTGGCTCGAATGTGATCGGGTGTGGAGGTATGTCACCAGGGGGCCCCATATGTCGAACGGGCGAGACCTAGCAGGCAGAAGCTCCCAGAATTCAGACAATAGAGTTTGACATCTCGATGTATCTTCAAGCCAGTGGGCGAACTTAGGCGCTGGCCTGCGCCCCCAGCACATGGACACCCTACCCTACGCTGCGCAAGGACAAGCAGCATTGCGACCAATCGACGAGAGGCATCTGGGCAGAATTTGACAAAGCCCAGCAAGCATAACGGTGGGTCGGGCTGGACCGGTACGGAGATGATCTCAGAAAGGGCGGCGCAGACCTCCCGCCAGAAATCCGACACCTTTGGGCATAACCAAGCAAGATGAGCGAAATCCGCAGCAGGGGCAGAACAATGCAAGCACCTGTCGGTAGGAATGAGTCCCAATTTATGTAGCTGAACAGGGGTACGGTATAGCCTGTGTAAGTATTTGAAGTGTATAAGGCGGAGGCGGTAGTTGGGAGATAGTTTCTTCGTCTGGCTGCAGCAATAAAGCCAGTCGGCTTGGGAGATGTCCATACCAAGGTCCTCGCCCCACGCCGCGCGGGCGCGATCAGTGGAGACGGAGGAGGTCGACAACGTAAGGGCGTATAATTTGGTCACCAGCTTCCGGGGGGAGGGGGAGGAATATATAAAGTCAAGCGAGAGCATCGAAGGTGGAGGATGTGGGAACGTGGGGTGTAATTCCCTGCAAATAGCCCGCAGCTGATAAAAGAGCAGTGTGTCCATAGGGCCAGAGGTAACGGGAAGAGAATAGAAGGTGTTTCCGGGGTAGAGATCCGCCAGTGTCTCCAGCCCCAGGCGGGCGGCATGCTTGGACATGCCGGATGGATGGAAGGGGGGAAAAGCAGGGTGGCGCACAATCGGTATAGTATTTGCCGATAGCATCGGAGCGTTTGAAAGATGACGCAATCCCGACCAGGCCCAGCGCAAGGTCTCGACCGTGTCCACCTCAGCTCGTGTGCGGCCGGCCGGAGCAAACAGGGCGGTGGTCAGCATCCAAGGGGCAGGAAGATCTGCTTCGACCGCAACGTGCGGCTGGTAAGGAGAGGAGTGGATCCAGAAATGTAGGAAGCTGGCCTGGGCACTTAAGGCATATAGTTTAAAATTGGGGCGCCCATGCCTCCAGCTGACATGGGGAGAGTGAGGACATCCTATGCAATCCTGGGCTGCTTGCCAGCCCAGACTAGAGAAATGATCAGGGAGCGAATCTTACGGAAAAAATGGGCAGTCAGTGGTATGGGAATATTCAAAAAGAGGTAAAGAAATTTCGGGAGGACTACCATCTTGGCGATGGCAATACGCCCAGCCAGCGACAAGGGGAGCCGGATCCAATGAGGTATTTTGGACTCGAGCCAGTCTACCGCACGTCCAAAATTGGCCTTCCAGAGATCGTCCAGATCCCTGCTCAGCCAGATACCTAAATAGCGGGTGGGGCCGGCGGCCCATTCAAAAGGAAAGTCCGGGGTGAATGGCTTGGTGGCATCAGTAAGAGGGAACAGCACTGACTTGCTCCAATTCACCTGTATGCCGGAGAATCCACCAAACCGCATTATCTCACGCACAAGGGGACTGAGATTGTCTTGGGGGTGGCGGACATACAGTGTAATATCATCCGCATACATGGAGACCAGGAGGGCGCGGGCAGAGAAGCCGATGCCCCTCTGAGTATGGTGTTGCCGGAGTCTGGCCGCAAGAGGCTCCATCGCAATAGCGAAGAGCATAGGGGAGAGCGGGCACCCCTGCCGAGTACTGCACTCGATTAGAATGGGGTCAGAGACTTGTCCATTGAGCCGAAGGCGGGCAGAAGGGCGCGTATAAAGAAGTAGAATTTTGCGAATAAAGACATTGCTGAAGCCGAGGCGCGGCAGGAGATAGAATAAGAAGGGCCACTCTAAGGTGTCGAATGCCTTGGTGGCATCGAGAAGAGCAGCCACTGCAGGGAGGCTAGGATTAATCTGATGCAGGACGGAAAATATTGTCCGGAGGTTGTGAGATGTTGCGCGGCCCGGAATGAAACCGGACTGGTCCGGAAGAGCGATGAGGGGCATAAGGCGGAGAAGACGGGAGGCTATCAGTTTCGCAAAAATCTTATTGTCCGTATTGATTAAAGAAAGGGGGCGGTAAGAGTTGCGGCAATCCGGGGGTTTGTCCGGCTTAAGAAGAAGTGTTATCATTGCCTCACGGAGCGATGGCGGGAGGAGGCCACTATCGAAGGAGTCATTATACATGGCAGCCAGGTGCGGCACCAGGAGCGGGGCGAATGTCTTATAGAACGAAGCAGGGAGGCTGTCTGAGCCAGGGGCCTTGTCACCGGGCAAACTAGTAATGGCGGCAAGTATTTCTTCTTTAGAAAAGGGCTCGTCGAGAAATTCACTGTGATAGTCTTCGAGCCAAACAAATGAGATGGTATCAAAATATTGGTTGAAGTCCTCACGCGAAGGTGTGGAGCCCGCAGCGTAGAGGTGCGTGTAATACTCCATAAAACGCAACTTAATTTCCTCAGGGGAGGTAGTTCTAGCAGGGCCGCCATCCTGAAGTGCAGCGACATACGATGCGGCATGGGGGGGACGAAGGAGGTTGGCCAGAGTCTTGCCAGGCCGATCGCCCTCGCCGAAGCGGCACGCCCGGGCCTCTCTGCCAGGAAGGAGAGTTCCCTCTCGGCCTCCCTGGCAAATTCTGAGTGTTTTTCGCGCAGACGAGCGAGTGTCTCGGAGTCGGGGTGGATTGCCTGAGCAGAGTCCAAAGCCTTGATCTCCAATTCTAGTTTTTCTAATGTGGTGCGGATGGAGCGGAGGACTCCGGATTGTTTATAAATACACTCGCCGCGAATCACAGTCTTAAAACCTTCCCACAGAGTGGACGACGAATCTACGGATCCGACGTTCAAGTCAAAATAGTTAGAGATCGCGGTTTGGATCTCGTGACAGAAGACGGAGTCGCGGAGAGCGTTCGGGGGGAGCCGCCAGGCAAAGGCCCTCTGTGGGGAGTTAGGAAGGCGAAGACAAAGCTGGACTGGCGCATGGTCAGAGAAAGTGCGCGCCATATTATTGGCGGAAGTTAGCCAGGTGAGGACGTCAGGGGAGGTGATCCAAAGGTCAATACGGGACCAGCAGCCACGGGCACCGGTGACGCAAGTTCCCTCGCGGGCCTCAGGCCACATGTGACGCCATGCATCGTACAATGAGTTATCGACAAGTGTGGACTGCAGGAGAGCCGCAGATCGCGGGTGTGACGAGTGGGGGCCAAAGCGGTCAAGGACTGCAGAAAGGGTAACTTTAAAATCCCCCCCCAGAGGAGTGCCGCAGGGCCCAAAGACGATATTAAGTGCCATACATTAGTAAAAAAGGCAGGGTCGTCCGAGTTAGGACCGTATACAGCAGCATTCGTCATTGGTTGGGAAAGTAGGGAGCCATGTAAAATAACATACCGTCCCTCAGGGTCAGTGAGTACCTGATTTGTGTGCCATGGAAGCCCCCTACGTATCAAAATGGACACTCCTCGAGAGTAAGTGGAATAGAAAGAGGAGTGCGATTCACCCCTGTGGCGCGACTGGAGTCTAGCAGAGGTCGCAGGCAACAGGTGAGTCTCTTGTAAAAGGCAGATGTCAACTTTATGCCGGAGTAGGTGTGAATGAATGAGCCGGGCTTTGCGGTGGTCGTTAAGGCCACGAATTTTCCAGGACCAGCATATGGTGTCAGTCATACTGTGTGAGAGCAAAGAAGGATGGATCGCAGGGCAGCGAGTATGAGCTGTGGCCGGAAGCCAGTGTGTATAGCGGGGAGATCATATTTGGACAGTGAAAAGGCGAGGCAGCTGCTTGGAGCCTGAAATGGAGCCAGCAAATACCTGCAAAGAAGGAAATTGTAACAACGGGGGAATAGCAAGAATGCGAGAGTAGGGAGGCAGGCAGTGACCCCCAAAGGGCACCAGTCGAAGGGAGGGTGAGGTGCCTAGCACAAACGCAATTCAGTGCTCAGGCGCAGCAGTGGTGTAATGCATACTGAAGAGATACAAAAAATGAGAACATATAAACAATAACTCCTCAAAAAAAAACAAAGCAACTCAAAGAACCCACCACCCCCGCCCCAAACATACCCACCCCATCGCATAAAGAGTGGAAGCATGAATCTCACAATGTGAAAGCAAAAGAAGCACGATAAACCACAAAAGCGCCTCTGAAGGCGGACACAACAACCAAACACCCCTCCACCCACACCAACCCCCCAAACAGGTCGAGCAACCACCCACACCAACCCCAGGGGACCCCAACCGGGAGGGGAAGAATCAGCAACAGAGGTGGGAATCATCCCGTGGGGGCATGGCAGCGCCCAGCGTACCCCCCTGCCAGAAAAGGCAGGGTGGCCAAGCCAAAACTATCAGCAGACAAGAAAGGAAGTTAATACAATACGTCCAAGGAATAGCCAGTAAGCCCAGTGAATAAATGCAGTGGTGAGCAACGGCCAGTTAAACAGTCAGGGGGCAGCCAAAGGAAAGGGACCAACATTGTGCTCTACAGTCTTGTACAGGAAGACCAGGGGCCAAGAACAAGTGAGGGGTACATTTCTGTCATTGTCACTCAAATTGGCTGCAACAGGGTCTTGAGAGCTGGCTGGAGTGGTGTGGTGAGAGTGGTCCAACTGTTTAGCAAAAGCGAGGGCTCCCTTTGGATCTGGGAATACCAGGGTTTTAGAACCCTGTCTGACCCGCAATTTGGCCGGGTAGGCTAACGAGTAGGACACTTTGTGTTTTTGCAAAATGCGTTTTGCGGGCAGGAACTCACGGCGGGCAGCCTGCACAGCCAGGGTGTAGTCGGGGTAGAAAGACAAAGCATTACCTTGGTGGCGGATCTCACCTCTCTCCCTGGCAGCCCGGAGGACCGCGTCCCGGAAATTTAGGATCTTTGCAATGATTGGGCAAGCAGGCAGACCAGGGGCAGGCCGAGGGCCAAGGGAGCGGTGCGCTCTTTCCACGATAAAGACCTGGGAAAGCGCATCTCCAAACAGTTCTCGTAACAGCTGCTCCACATAATCCTCCATCTTAGATATGTTGGTGGATTCCGGCACTCCGGTAATGCGGAGGTTACTCCTGCGGGAGCGGGCCTCCAAATCTTCATTCTTAGAGCGAATGAGGTCGAGGATTTTGTCCATTTGGAGTAATCTTTGGCGGTCTTGGGTGGCGGAGTCCTCCACATCAGACACTCTTGACTCGACGTAGAGCAGACAGCCATCATGCGCATCCACCCTGGACTTGACCACATCTAGGCGGGAAGCCAACTGTTCAAGCTGGGTGGCGATCCCGGACACCGCCGACTTCACCTCCAGCATGATGGCTTTCAAGTCATCTTCACGTGCGGCAGCCATTTCCGTGGAGGCAGGCAGGTCGCCCCCGTCAGCAGTGGCGCCCTCCTGACGCGTCTGCCTCCGTTGCTCGAAGGTGAGCCGGGGCTGTTTACGGTCAGCCTTGCCCATGGTGGCCGCCAAGAGCAGGGAGCCTCAAGAGGGCCCGCAGCGGTCCAGGTGGAGAGTGCAGCCAGAAAGGACACAGGCAGTGGGGATAAAGGGGGGGGCGAGGGAGATCCCCCCACGAGGTAAATGTGGAACAGGCACGGGGCCTGGGCTGCGAATGCGACGGTGGAGGCAGCGGGCCCAGGCCCTGTGGCCAGCGCGCAGGCCCCCAAGCCAAGCCGCGGCCACCCACCCAGGGAGGCTTAGTTCAGGAGGCAGCCGGGGTCCGACACAAGAGGCCCCGTGCTGGAGTCCGTGTTGGCGCGAAGGTCAGGCCACAATCACCGCAACACGATGGTGCAGTAGAACGCATGCACCACGGCAGTCCCTGGTCCGTAGTGCAATGAAGGGCCACAGCAGTGAAGAGCGCCGTATGGGCAGGGAGGGCCTGGACGGATAGTTGATGAGGCGGTGATGGGGTGAACCAAGCCGGCGGCGCGTGGAGAGACTGCGGCAAAGGGAGCAGGCCACAGCGGCACAGCCTGAGAGGCACCCGCAACAACAGAAGGATCGGAGAGTCAGGCCGGGGGTGCAGGCACACACCAGTGCGCCCCGGAGTCGCGATGGAGCAGAGGGCGGACTGTAGGCCGTGGCAGCGAGTCAGCACACTCCCTGGTCGCGGGCCCCCGCAACGGATCCCCGTGCACCGCCGGTGACCACACAGGCGGGAGGAGTGGCAGCGGGGTGGCAGGAGGCACAGAGTCAGCAGGCAGACCCAGCCGGGAGTAGCGAGGGGGTAGCAATCCGCAGCAGGAGGACGCGGGGAATGTGCCACCCGCCTCGCCTGGCCCACTAGCGCAGAGATTGAAGACACGCGGGGCACCCTCTCAAGGTCAGAACGGGCCGGGCGGTACAGCAAGCGCGATCCTTAGCCCGCCACGGAGCGCCCCCAAGCAGCAAGACTCACCGGCGGGAAACTCGATGTTGGAGCTGCAGGGCCGGTGGTGGGAGATCCGGACGTTATGCGGCAAAGAGCGGGCACCGCAGGCCAGGCCCAGATGAGTGAGCAGGATCCAGGGCCCGGTCCTCCGGAGGCGCTGCAACCAATCGCAGCCGGGTCGTAGGGCTGCGATGAATGGCTCAAAAGATGCCACAAGTGCAGGTGAGCCGCGAAGGTAGGGTTACAGGCAGCGATGTGCAATGAGTTTGCCGGATTGTTGAAGGATTAAAGTCTTGGCCGGCAGAGCCCACTCAAGGTGCGGCCATCTTGCAGCCGGCTAAGCCAAGCTCCCCCAATAAAAGTAGGATCTTTAAGTAGATAATTATTAAAGCGCCATCTGCGGGGTTTGGAGGGTTCAGAAGGAAGATCTAAATTAATAAAGACAGGAGCGTGATCTGAGATAAGTATGGATCCAATTTCAGCGTGAATTAGATTAGGGAGAAGGTGAGGACTCAAAAAAATGTAATCAATTCTAGATGTGGAATTATGTGTGGGAGAATAAAAAGTGAATTCCAAACTGTCCGGATTATATATCCTCCAAGCATCTACCAAACCTCTCAAATGAATAGTGCTCGTAAAGGTTTTTTGCATTTTATTAGGGATATATCTGGAGGAGGATTTCCTGTCAGTAAAGGGATCCATGACCTGATTGCAGTCCCCACCCACTAAGAGGTTAGACTCAGAACAGGAGTGGAGGGTATGTGACATGGACTGCCAAAACTGTAAATCAATACCAGTGGGACCTTAGATGTTAAGGAGAGAGATAGGGGAACCATTAATAACTGAATGAAGAAGAAGCCATCTGCCATCAGCATCCTTCTCCTCCTTTTCTATAGTAAGGGAAAGGGACTTATGAAATAGTGTCACCACTCCATTTTTTCTGTCTTTAGCTGGGGAACAATACACATGACCCACCCAATGCTTTTGAAGAGAGCTAATATCATTTTCAGTAAGATGTGTTTCTTGTAGCATCGCAATTTTACAGTGTAATCTAGATAAATGGGTAAGTAACCTTTGTTTCTTGACGGGATTACGCAGACCCTTCACATGCCAGGATACTATGCGAACATTATCAGTCATAGTAAGAAGGGAGAAACAATAAGCAACACCATGAGCATTCTAAACTTGGTAAAACTGAGAATTCAACATGAGAACCTTTTGAGCCAACAAATAAGAAAATGTGCAATGAGAACAAAAAGGATGTTAAAAAAGTAAAAACAAGAAAAGAGGAAGAGACGAAAATGGTCAAAGATGATATATTGGGGAAAGAAGAAAAAGGAAAGGTGTCACATATCAAAAAACAAGGACAAGAAAAAGGAAACGAGAATAGAATAGAAAAAGAAAGAAGAAAAAGAGAAGGGTATAGATGATAAAAAGAGAGAAGCTGACAAGAAGCCAGGAAACTTCAGCCAAGGTGAGCAGAATACATTTCCAGTTTGAAAGGGACAGCATGAGAAAGCGGAAAGCCGTTAAAGGAAGACAGACGACAGAGTCAACGAGGTCAACGAGAAACGACGAGGACCGCAAAATAAGTGAGCGGAAAAAAGAGAATATGATCGGTAGCAGCAGCTAGGAAAGTATAGTAAACAAACTTGACATATAGAGATAGATAATAAAAACAAGCAAACACATAATACGGGCATACTTAATGGAGGGAGTAACACTTACCACACTTAAGGAAGAACTGTGAACACTGAGGGTGGGAAGGGAGGAACGAGAAGGAAGAAACATCTAGGAGTGGTGTCCGTATCAGACGAGAGACATCTGTGAAAAGAAACCACATAGTTAATAGGGAATAGCCTCTTGAGAAGGCAGACACACAACAAACACGAGTGAAATAAACGGATAACAACAAAAAAGGCGAGAGCCATCAAAAACCTGTAAAATTAAGAGAGGTTAAGACAAAAAGGAACTAAAACCATGTGAAGAAGACAATATTCAAGCTTTCACAAAACCCAATTCTGGCGAAAATCATCGGAGTCTATAAATAAGGGAAAGTCAATGTTCATGTTTTCCCAAAGTCCATTTCTTCTCCTTTGTGACGAATAATAAACTGTCATAAATCTTCAGGGCAGTCAAATGAATGAGTCCTTTCCTTGTAGGTGACTTTAAAGAAGCAGGGATGTACAAGACCATATCTGGCATTCATAGAACGAAGAGCAGGTCTATAAGAAAGGAACTCCTTACGACGATCAGCAGTGACACGAGCAACATCCTGAGAAATAAAAACGTTTTGCCCGGACCAAAGCATTTGCTTTCTCTGCTTTGCAGCCGACAGAACCATTAACAAGTCAGTATATTCCAAAAAAAGGACAATTATCCCTCTGGGGCGACTGACTGACGATGTAGATGGGGAACCCACAGACATGGGTCCAATACGATGTGCTCGTTGTAGGTTAAGTATGGTGCCTTCCTTGAGACCAACTATTTTAGGAATATGAATTTTAAGAAAGGCAAGCATGTCAGGCCCCTCCTCCCCCTCAGGAATTCCGTAAATTCTAAGGTTGTTCGCCTGTTGCGGTTTTCCAAGTCCTCCGTTTGTTGATTCAGAAGAGCAATGTCTTTGGACATAGCTTCAACTTTAGGGATCATATCCTGAGCATCACTGATTCTCTGCTCCACCATCGAAACCCTTGACTCCAAATTAGACCATTTCTCCTCTAGTCTCTGAAGAGTAGCGATAATGTCAACAACAAAGGGTTTCATAAGCTTTATTTCCTCCATGAGATCATACAAAGTTATGGGCAGAGGAGATTTTGTGGGAGAACCAGGGTCCTTCTTCTGGCGTTTAGAGGCGGCAGTGGTGGAATCTTTGCGGAGGGAAGACATGGTAGCCGCAGCGCCATTCTGGTTGGAGGGGGAAGGATGTTCCATATATAGACAAGAGACTATATAACGCAGCCTCAAAAGACACTAGGTTAATACTTGTTTGGCGCTTGCAAAGTCCAGAACTTGGGAGTCAAAAAACCAAACACTGAACCTCTCCCCTACCTCCTCCCCACCATCTCCTGAACAAACAAGAGAGAGGGAAAGGGGAACATACAAAAGCCACTAGGATAAGTCGCCAGTGTTCCAGTACAGACAGAAGGCTTTAAATTGGTGGTAAAAAGGTTAATACAGTCAAAAAGTTCCAATAATAATCAGGACCCCCTATCTGTAGGGTTTAATACATTGCCGGAATGATCAAATGGCAGCCGTTCACCGCCGCCTCCCACTGAATTCAAAATGGCGGCCGCAGTAGAGAACCTGTGGAAAAAGCGACGAGGGGGAAACAGGGTCGAAAAACAGCATGAAGAGGCAGAAAAATATCCGCTACCTTTGCCCCCGCGTCCACGCCTCCGGAGCCTTCACCGCATGGTGCCCAAGAACGAGTGCTGCCGCTCCAGGGAAAGAAACGGTCCCGGTCGAGGTGTGGAGCCTCAAAGAGTTGCGGCCATCTTGTGGCGACTCAAGCCACGCCCCCCCGGCTTAAAGAATTTCACCTTGTTTGATTATTTATCTGCGTGCAACCATACACACCTTTGTATTCACATACTTACATACTCACTATCATTCTGGGTGGGTTTGTGTTGGTACACATTATTTACCTAGGAGTCCAGCATATTATACACTTGCCCACCTTTTGTATATCACCTAAAGCCCCTGATCATTTACTACAAATGCATTTCAAATACTGCTTGTTTCCCGTGTATATATGCTTATTACTGATAAACGGTGTTATGTATTATTTCATGTATTATGATAGTGTGCTTTTAGTTCACATATTTATATATTGTATAGTATTTAGCTTAGGGCTAGTTCCTTCCTATACGAATTATTATAGGTAGAAATACCCAGGGGGATTCTTCCCACACTACATCAAAAATCACACATCACAAGGCTATTTTTTCACAGTGCTTCTGTGAAATAAGATAAGTACTGTGGCTTGGGCTCTCAAAGTCAGAGAGTTGCACTTTCGTTCCTGGGGTTTTACTCATTTTCGCCAATATTAAGTATATTGACTGACAGCAAAATAGGTTTGCACAGACAGATCCCAGCTACACAAGTCTCAAGCCCCCTACCCTTGCCAAAGAGTTCTGCGAGGATGCTTTGCACACCTCTTTATGGCAGAGGTTTTAGTGATAGTTATTAACAATTAATTTGTAGGAAGGGGAATTATATAGGAACCCATAATACCTATTTTATACTGTTAACTTTCTGTTTATTTTGTACATTTTTATTTTCCACAATTCATGTAATATTTGATACAATATATTTGCATATATTCTGCATACAAATGGCTTAAAATAAGGCCTTATAAAATGCTATTCCAGATTTGTTTTGTGTGCTCATTTGAGGGAAAGGGTGAGGGAAATCCACAAAGATATCTGTGCCTCTGGAGGGTAACATGTTGTTTTGACTGTGGATTATTTCCAAGTATGTTTGGGAGGGATTAATGGGACATACCTGTCCTGCCTTTGGGCTAATATATTTTTGTGCCTCACACCAGAGCACGTGCCGCAGTGCTAATGAGGCCGGAAGACCAAGCCAGGATCCATAGACTACCACACATACACTCATATATAGATATATATCTATTTATATAGATATATATCTATATATATATATCTATGAATATCGATATATATATATATATATATATATATCTATGAATATCGATATATATATATATATATATATATAGAAGCAGCACGAACGAAATATATATATATATATATATATATATATATATATATATATATATATATATATATATATTTCGTTTGTGCTGCTTCTTCCGCCCCACTTGGCCCATGATAAATGGAGCGTACTCTGGCGAAGCTCACTGGAAATTATTTTTTTGTCATAGTCCAAGTAATTACGCTCTCTGAGGACAATCCAATGCAAAGGATTTTATTGCCAGTTACGCGTTTCGGGGAACACAGTCCCCTTGCTCACACATATATATATATATCCTCGTCACTTTTCCACTAGGGCTGCTGCTCCTCGCAGAGTGGGTGCCGAGTTCGTGAGGGTGGAACTTAGGTATCCATGAATCACAATCTCTTGCAGGAACAACGAGATCGGCACTTGTGGGGCATTTTGCAATACGCTTTTAATTGCACACAACAAACAACAGATGCATTTTGGCACTTGGCCTTCATCAATGTCGATGGACCACACATCACATCCATTTTTAAATACTTAAAAAAAAATATTTCATTTAATTGCAACAAACAAAGGTTTTACTGAATGGGAGACAATTAATTTACGTCAGTGCACTTGACGGCCATCTTGGAGTGTATTTTGATTCAATACAATCTTATTCACATTCATTGAGAAATATAAGGGATCACTTGGCATTAAAACAATCTTTTGTTATATAATGCTATGCTGAGGCGCCTGCCATTTGATTGCATATTCTTTGTGTAAGCAATATATTTTAATGCAATCTTACAATCATCATATTAAATATGCTTAAAGACTTTGCTGTAAAAACGGCAAAAGACTTTGTCCCTTTCTATCTCGGCATGGATAGGACTGCGCTAATCCTATGCTTAAAGACTTTGATAGAAAAGCAGACATTTGAGGTGAGCAAATTTAGATTGTCGCTGGTGTTGAGAGTGCTCTTACTGGAGCTGCTTTCCACCTAAACTTGAGAACTACCCAGAGTTTTCTGCTTCTGTTTTTGCATAATTTATTCGTCACTCTATGCCTGAAAGGGAAAGAGCTTAGAAGCAGTAGCTATTTGCACATCTCCGAAATCGCGGGTACCCATACTAGCATGTGAATTATAGGACATTTTTCAAAGTGACTTCTTTTTTACACATTGTCTTACATTTGGAAGGCAGAAATGCATAGAAAGGCAATAGTTAATAACAGTTGCTCTACAATTCTGTGTTCCCCTAAGTCTCCCTATAAAAATGGTACCTCACTTGTTTGGGTAGGCCTAGTGTCTGCGAAAGGAAACGGTCCGAAACACAACATGGACATATCACATTTTTCTAGTGAAAACTGACCCTTTTTCGCAATGTGCCTAGCTGTGGATTTTGGACCCTAGCTCAGCCGGGACCTGGGGAAAACTAGCAAACCTGTACATTTTTAAAAACTAGACACCCAGGGAAATCTAATATGGGTGACTTGTGCGGCTCTCACCAGGTTCTGTTACTCAGAATCCCTTGCAAACCTCCAACTTTGAAAAAAACAACACATTTTCCTCACATTTCTGTGGTGGAAAGTTCTGGAATCTGCGTGGATCCACAAAATTCCACCCACTCCGCATTCCCCAAAGTCTCCCAAAACAAATGGTACCTCACTTCTGTGGGTAGGCCTAGTGCCCGCGACAGGAAACGGCTAAAACGCAACATGGACACACCACATTTTTACAGTGAAAACTGGCCCTTTTTTGCAAAGTGCCTAGCTGTGGATTTTGAACCCTAGCTCAGCCGGCACCTAGGGAAACCTAGCAAACCTATAAATTTTTGAAAACTAGACATCCAGGGGAGACTGGGATGGGGCGACTTGTGTGGCTCTTACTAGGTTCTGTTACCCAGAATCCCTTGCAAACCTCAAACTTTGTAAAAGTAAACACATTTTTCTCACATTTCTGTGATGGAACGTTCTGGAATCTTCGTGGATCCACAAACTTCCAACTGCCCCGCATTCCCCAAAGGCTCCCGATAAAAATGGTACCTCAGTTGTGTGGGTAGGTCTAGTATCCATGACGGGGAACGGGCCAAAATGCAACGTTCACATACCACATTTTTACAGTGAAAACTGACCATTTTTTTGCAAAGTGCCTAGCTGTGGATTTTGAACCTTAGCTCCGCCGGCACTCAGGGAAACCTAGCAAACCTACACATTTTTGGCAACTAGTCACCCAGGGCAATCCAGGAAGGGGTGACTTGTGTGGCTCTCACCAGGTTCTGTTACCCAGAATCCCTTACAAACCTCAAACTTTGTCAAACAAAACACAGTTTCCTCATATTTCTCTGATGGAAAGTTCTGGAATCTGCGTGGATCCACAAACTTCCACCCACCCTGCATTCCCCAGAGTCTCCTGCTAAAAATGGTACTTCACTTGTGTGGGTAGGCCTGTGCCCTTGACAGGAAACAGACCAA
The DNA here is from genome assembly GCA_963921515.1 of Calotriton arnoldi. NCBI lineage: Eukaryota > Metazoa > Chordata > Amphibia > Caudata > Salamandridae > Calotriton > Calotriton arnoldi. The sequence continues at coordinate 1,618,887 of CAWUFW010001510.1, forward strand.
AAAGCAACATGGACACACCACATTTTTACAGTGAAAACTGACCCTTTTTTGCAAAGTGTCTAGCCATGGATTTTGAACCCTAGCTCTGCTGGCACCTAGGGAAACCTAGAAAACCTATACATTTTTGAAAAACAGACACCAAGGGGAATCCATGATGGGGTGAATTGTGTGGCTCTCACTAGGTTCTGTTACCCAGAATTCCTTCCAAACCTCAAACTTTGTTAAAAAAAACACATTTTCCTCACATTTCTATGATGGAAAATTCTGAAATCTGCGTGGATCCACAAACTTCCACCCACCACACATTCTCCAGAGTCTAACAATAAAAATGGTACCTCACTCGTGTGGGTGGGCCAAGTGCCCATGGCAGGGAAGGGCCCAAAACGTATTGTGGCGACATCAAAATACCTATCACAAAACGACCTGGTTTTGCAAGGGGGTCACCTGGGTTTTTGGTTCCGGGCTCGGGGCCCATCTAGGGAAACCTACCAAACCCAAACATTACTGAAAACTAGACACCCTGGGGAGTCCAGGGAGGTATGGCCTGTGTGGATCCCCAACGTTTTCCTACCAAGAATCCCATGCAATCCTCAAATTTAGCTGACAAAATCACATTTTTCCCAAGTTTCAGTGTGGGAAAGTTGTGGGATCACTGGGCTGACACAAATTTCCTACCACCCAGCGTTCCCCCAGGTCTCCCGATAAAATTGGTACCTCACACGTGTGGGTGGGCCAAGCATCCGCGACAAGCAAGGGCCCAAATAACGTATTGTGGAGACATCAAAATTACCTGTCAAGAAACGACCTGGTTTTGCAAGGTGGGCACCTGGGTTTTTAGCCCCATGCTTGGTGGCCATCTAGGGAAACCTACCAAACCCACACATTTCTGAAAACTAGACACCCTGGGGAGTTCAGGGAGGTATGGCGTGTTTGCATCCCCCAACGTTTTCCTACCCAGAAGCCCCTGTAAACCTCAAATTTAGCTGAAAAAAATCACTTTTTCCACATATTTTTGTGTGGGATCAACATGCCGGCACAAATGTCCTACCACCCAGTGTTCCCCATGGTCTCTCGAGGAAAATGATACCTCACTTGTGTGGCTGTCCAATCCAGAATCGGCTAAAACCAAAACCAGGTTGTTTTGTGATAGGTAATCTTGATGTCTTCACAATACGTTTTGGGCCCTTGTCTGTCGTGGGTACTTGGCCCACCCACACGAGTGAAGTACCATTTTTATCGGGAGACCTGGCGGAGCACTGGGTGGTAGGAAATTTGTGTCAACCTGGCGATCCTACAACTTTCCCACATAGACATTAGAGAAAAATTTGATTTTTTCCAGCTAAATTTGAGGTTTGCAGGGGAATCTGGGTAGGAAAACGTTGGGAGTTTCACGCAAGCCATACCTCCCTGGACTCCCCAGGGTGTCTAGTTTTTAGAAATGTGTTGATTTGGTAGGTTTCCCTAGATGGCCGCCGAGCCCGGGGCCAAAAACTCAGGTGCCTCCCCTTGCAAAACCAGGTTGTTTTGTGATAGGTAATTTTTATGTCTCCACAATACGTTTGGGCCTTTGCCTGTCGCGGGTACTTGGCCCACCCACACGTGTGGGGTACCATTTGTATTGGGAAACCTGGGGGAATGCTGGGTGGTAGGAAATTTGTGTCAGCCCGGTGATCCCACAACTTTCCCACACAGAAATTTGAGAAAAATTTGATTTTTTCACCTAAATTTGAGGTTTGCAGGGGATTCTGGGTAGGAAAACGTTGGGGGATCCATGCAAGCCATACCTCCCTGGACTCCCCAGGGTGTCTAGTGTTCAGAAATGTGTGGGTTTGGTAGGTTTCCCTAGATGGCCCCCGAGCCTGGGGCCAAACACCCAGGTGCCCTCCTTTCAAAACCAGGTTGGTTTGTGATAGGTGATTTTGATGTCTCCACAATACGTTTTTGGCCCTTGCCTGTCGCGGGTACTTGGCCCACCCACAGGAGTGAGGTACCATTTTTATCGGGAGACCCGGGGAAGCACTGGGTGGTAGGATATTTGTGTCAGCCCGGTGATCCCACAACTTTCCCACACAGAAATTTGAGAAAAATGTGATTTTTCAGCTAAATTTGAGGTTTGCAGGGGATTCTGGGTAGGAAATCGTTGGGGGGCCCATGCAACCCATAACTCCCTGGACTCCCCAGGGTGTCTAGTTTTCAGAAATGTGTGGGTTTGGTAGGTTTCCTCAGATGGCCGCTGAGCCCAGGACCAAAAACGCAGGTGACCCCCTTGAAAAAACAGGTTGTTTTGTGATAGACAGGTGGGCACCTGTGTTTTTGGTCCTGGGTTTGCAGACATCTAGGGTACCTAAAAAAAAACAGACATTTCTGTAAACTAGACACCCTTGGGAGTCCAGGGAGGTGTGGCTTGCGTTGATCCCCCAACATTTTCCTTCCGAAAATTTGCTGCAAACCTCAAATTTAGTTAACAAATCACATTTTCCTCTAATATCTTTGTGGTAAAGTTGTGGGATCTACAAAATAAGAATGAACCCGTGCACAACCTAAGGCTAATCAAAAGTTCAAAAAGTTCAACAAAATTAGATGTGCTCCTTGGGTGTGTACTCCGGTCCTGTACACTATAATCATAAACAAGTTGTGTTCTCTACTATAGGGAACGTCCCCGTGGGCACTACCTGACCCCCAAGGGGTTTTATCCAGACATTGTAATGGCTATTAACTCTTCCTTCCAATAAGTGAATTAAACCATTAGTTCGATATCTTCATATTTATTTTCTTTCTTCATATGAATTGCATTAAACCATATTTCCAAACAATTCAATTTGATTGGATAATTCTTGCATTCCTTAAGTTCCACTCCTTGAGTTCCAATGCATTTCGGGTGAACCCACCCTTCTTCAGGGAACCATATGCTGTAAATTAATGTGAAAGACTACTTATTGCATGAGGAGACCTAAAACTGTCTTATATACGACTTAAAAACTCTTAAGTCTAATGTGCTAATACCAATATTGGTGATCCGAGTGTGATACGATAACACGTGATGTGTGCTCATGCAAGATAGAACGAAGATAAAGACTATGGGGCCGATTCCGATTCCGGCCGGAAAACGTACCGACCGACTCGGAGCCGGAATTAATTCCGACCGACACGTACCGGTGCAGCCCGACCCGCCAAGTACGATGAGAAGCGAGCAAAACCCGACCGACTCGTACGGAACACAAGCCAAAGGACCGAGTTGCGCGGAAAACAGCAATCAGGGCCGGAAAAACACACGATTTGAACCGACCGACTCGCACCCGGAACAATACCGAACAAGACGTACCCGCGGACTCCCACCCGCCAAGTACGATGCAAGGCGTGGAAAACACGACCGAGTCGCACGGAGGACAAGCCGTACGACCGACACGCATACAAAACTGCGAGCCGAAGCAACCCAAAACACCGTGACCGACGCGTACGCAGCATAGAAAACAGCACAAACACAGCGTGAACGAAACGGACGAGCCCGTACGAGACAACTGCAGGGTCCGACTCGGTCACAAGAACGTCTCCTACATGCATGAAAAGTACAAAGGGAAAATACACAAAAAAAGGCCAAACAAGCAATTACAAAGCCAATAAATACTGGGGGGAGGGGCAGGGAACAAAGACACACCCACAACTCCACCCATATAAAGGACACAAATCCCTACCATGATCCTTTGCAAATTCAAATTACCTGCCAGCACTCAACAGACAGCAACCACACACCCACAGCTCATCCATCACACAAGCCACACACCATCAGCACCACAACAAATAGAAACCTCACATACACCTAGCAAAACACACACTCACACACCTTCACCTGCACACCAACACACACATCACTCACCATCACCACCCATCACCATGCCCCCAAGAAGAATCACAAGTTCCTAGATAGTGAATTGGAAGTCCTGGTAGATGAGATCCTCAGGGTAGAGCCAAAGCTCTTTGGTACACTGGTCCAACAGACACCCATGTCACAGAAAACAAAGATGTGGGAGAGGATCGTCGACAGGGTGAACGCACAATCACCATGTTTGCGCACAAAGACAGACATCCAGAACAGGTGGTATGACGTGCGCAGGAGGGTCAAGGAGCTGCTAAAGAAGGACTACATCTTGAGCCAATACACCGGCAGTGGCCCTCCTGCCAAGCCAGTATACCTCAGGCCCTGGGAGGAGAAGGTGCGGGCCATCCTACCACCAGTGAGCGTCTATGGACTAGAAAACATCCCAGAGCCTGGTGAGTACACAACAAATGTACACAATATTCTGCGACTACACACACACATCACTGTCAAGGGAGAGTCAAACAATGCACTCTTAGCAAATACACAGCAACCAGAACAGAATCATCCCAAAATGTGTATGTCACTCAGAGAAACACAAAACATGCCATCACAAAGTGACATTTAACTGTGTCATCACATGTACAAACACAACTACAACTACAGCTAGGCAGTGGCACAAATATAACTGACAAACACATCCAGACAAGTAGCCACCACTACAACACCAGCACACAGTGAAGCCCACTGAAAGAAAGGAAATATGTGTATGCTGGGCAAGTCAGTGTAGCCAATATCATGATGGGAGTTGTAGGCACAGATATTGCTCACCCCCACAACTGTCCCATCAACACCACCCTGAACTATGCGCACATCACAGGGAGTGGAAAACAACTTACAAGATGGCTGACACTGGCTACTGCTGTGGGGAGCACAAGGCCCTGCTGGCAACTGTGCACCAACCAACAGCAGGACACCACTGACTGACATCCTGAAAGACAACTTGCACTCCCTGCAATGGAAGCACGTTCCATTTTGTATCGCTTTGTTCGCCCTAAGTTGGCGGGGGTATGCCCAGACGTGGGTCCCTTGCTCACTTTGCCACTGGATTCAAGCAAGCCTGGCTGATGACGGCTGGAATGCCAGAAACCGGTCCTAGGATGCTTGTTTCCGGTCCAGGGAAGACATGGCTTGGCAGTTCGGGCTGGACTGTTCCCATGAGGCACAGGGTCAGACTGATTTGCATATGGCCATGTCTGAACTGGGGTGGTGGAGTGAGCTAAAGAATGATGATGGATTAAACCCAGATCAGTTGACTGGGGATGAGTGTTTGATTGGCTCAAACGTTCCGTCCATCATCCCCTTTTGTATCGCTTTGTTCGCCCTAAGTTGGCGGGGGTATGCCCAGACGTGGGTCCCTTGCTCACTTTGCCACTGGATTCAAGCAAGCCTGGCTGATGACGGCTGGAATGCCAGAAACCGGTCCTAGGATGCTTGTTTCCGGTCCAGGGAAGACATGGTTTGGCAGTTCGGGCTGGACTGTTCCCATGAGGCACAGGGTCAGACTGATTTGCATATGGCCATGTCTGAACTGGGGTGGTGGAGTGAGCTAAAGAATGATGATGGATTAAACCCAGATCAGTTGACTGGGGATGAGTGTTTGATTGGCTCAAACGTTCCGTCCATCATCCCCTTTTGTATCGCTTTGTTCGCCCTAAGTTGGCGGGGGTATGCCCAGACGTGGGTCCCTTGCTCACTTTGCCACTGGATTCAAGCAAGCCTGGCTGATGACGGCTGGAATGCCAGAAACCGGTCCTAGGATGCTTGTTTCCGGTCCAGGGAAGACATGGCTTGGCAGTTCGGGCTGGACTGTTCCCATGAGGCACAGGGTCAGACTGATTTGCATATGGCCATGTCTGAACTGGGGTGGTGGAGTGAGCTAAAGAATGATGATGGATTAAACCCAGATCAGTTGACTGGGGATGAGTGTTTGATTGGCTCAAGCGTTCCGTCCATCATCCCCTTTTGTATCGCTTTGTTCGCCCTAAGTTGGCGGGGGTATGCCCAGACGTGGGTCCCTTGCTCACTTTGCCACTGGATTCAAGCAAGCCTGGCTGATGACGGCTGGAATGCCAGAAACCGGTCCTAGGATGCTTGTTTCCGGTCCAGGGAAGACATGGCTTGGCAGTTCGGGCTGGACTGTTCCCATGAGGCACAGGGTCAGACTGATTTGCATATGGCCATGTCTGAACTGGGGTGGTGGAGTGAGCTAAAGAATGATGATGGATTAAACCCAGATCAGTTGACTGGGGATGAGTGTTTGATTGGCTCAAGCGTTCCGTCCATCATCCCCTTTTGTATCGCTTTGTTCGCCCTAAGTTGGCGGGGGTATGCCCAGACGTGGGTCCCTTGCTCACTTTGCCACTGGATTCAAGCAAGCCTGGCTGATGACGGCTGGAATGCCAGAAACCGGTCCTAGGATGCTTGTTTCCGGTCCAGGGAAGACATGGCTTGGCAGTTCGGGCTGGACTGTTCCCATGAGGCACAGGGTCAGACTGATTTGCATATGGCCATGTCTGAACTGGGGTGGTGGAGTGAGCTAAAGAATGATGATGGATTAAACCCAGATCAGTTGACTGGGGATGAGTGTTTGATTGGCTCAAACGTTCCGTCCATCATCCCCTTTTGTATCGCTTTGTTCGCCCTAAGTTGGCGGGGGTATGCCCAGACGTGGGTCCCTTGCTCACTTTGCCACTGGATTCAAGCAAGCCTGGCTGATGATGGCTGGAATGCCAGAAACCGGTCCTAGGATGCTTGTTTCCGGTCCAGGGAAGACATGGCTTGGCAGTTCGGGCTGGACTGTTCCCATGAGGCACAGGGTCAGACTGATTTGCATATGGCCATGTCTGAACTGGGGTGGTGGAGTGAGCTAAAGAATGATGATGGATTAAACCCAGATCAGTTGACTGGGGATGAGTGTTTGATTGGCTCAAACGTTCCGTCCATCATCCCCTTTTGTATCGCTTTGTTCGCCCTAAGTTGGCGGGGGTATGCCCAGACGTGGGTCCCTTGCTCACTTTGCCACTGGATTCAAGCAAGCCTGGCTGATGACGGCTGGAATGCCAGAAACCGGTCCTAGGATGCTTGTTTCCGGTCCAGGGAAGACATGGCTTGGCAGTTCGGGCTGGACTGTTCCCATGAGGCACAGGGTCAGACTGATTTGCATATGGCCATGTCTGAACTGGGGTGGTGGAGTGAGCTAAAGAATGATGATGGATTAAACCCAGATCAGTTGACTGGGGATGAGTGTTTGATTGGCTCAAACGTTCCGTCCATCATCCCCTTTTGTATCGCTTTGTTCGCCCTAAGTTGGCGGGGGTATGCCCAGACGTGGGTCCCTTGCTCACTTTGCCACTGGATTCAAGCAAGCCTGGCTGATGACGGCTGGAATGCCAGAAACCGGTCCTAGGATGCTTGTTTCCGGTCCAGGGAAGACATGGCTTGGCAGTTCGGGCTGGACTGTTCCCATGAGGCACAGGGTCAGACTGATTTGCATATGGCCATGTCTGAACTGGGGTGGTGGAGTGAGCTAAAGAATGATGATGGATTAAACCCAGATCAGTTGACTGGGGATGAGTGTTTGATTGGCTCAAACGTTCCGTCCATCATCCCCTTTTGTATCGCTTTGTTCGCCCTAAGTTGGCGGGGGTATGCCCAGACGTGGGTCCCTTGCTCACTTTGCCACTGGATTCAAGCAAGCCTGGCTGATGACGGCTGGAATGCCAGAAACCGGTCCTAGGATGCTTGTTTCCGGTCCAGGGAAGACATGGTTTGGCAGTTCGGGCTGGACTGTTCCCATGAGGCACAGGGTCAGACTGATTTGCATATGGCCATGTCTGAACTGGGGTGGTGGAGTGAGCTAAAGAATGATGATGGATTAAACCCAGATCAGTTGACTGGGGATGAGTGTTTGATTGGCTCAAACGTTCCGTCCATCATCCCCTTTTGTATCGCTTTGTTCGCCCTAAGTTGGCGGGGGTATGCCCAGACGTGGGTCCCTTGCTCACTTTGCCACTGGATTCAAGCAAGCCTGGCTGATGACGGCTGGAATGCCAGAAACCGGTCCTAGGATGCTTGTTTCCGGTCCAGGGAAGACATGGCTTGGCAGTTCGGGCTGGACTGTTCCCATGAGGCACAGGGTCAGACTGATTTGCATATGGCCATGTCTGAACTGGGGTGGTGGAGTGAGCTAAAGAATGATGATGGATTAAACCCAGATCAGTTGACTGGGGATGAGTGTTTGATTGGCTCAAGCGTTCCGTCCATCATCCCCTTTTGTATCGCTTTGTTCGCCCTAAGTTGGCGGGGGTATGCCCAGACGTGGGTCCCTTGCTCACTTTGCCACTGGATTCAAGCAAGCCTGGCTGATGACGGCTGGAATGCCAGAAACCGGTCCTAGGATGCTTGTTTCCGGTCCAGGGAAGACATGGCTTAGCAGTTCGGGCTGGACTGTTCCCATGAGGCACAGGGTCAGACTGATTTGCATATGGCCATGTCTGAACTGGGGTGGTGGAGTGAGCTAAAGAATGATGATGGATTAAACCCAGATCAGTTGACTGGGGATGAGTGTTTGATTGGCTCAAACGTTCCGTCCATCATCCCCTTTTGTATCGCTTTGTTCGCCCTAAGTTGGCGGGGGTATGCCCAGACGTGGGTCCCTTGCTCACTTTGCCACTGGATTCAAGCAAGCCTGGCTGATGACGGCTGGAATGCCAGAAACCGGTCCTAGGATGCTTGTTTCCGGTCCAGGGAAGACATGGCTTGGCAGTTCGGGCTGGACTGTTCCCATGAGGCACAGGGTCAGACTGATTTGCATATGGCCATGTCTGAACTGGGGTGGTGGAGTGAGCTAAAGAATGATGATGGATTAAACCCAGATCAGTTGACTGGGGATGAGTGTTTGATTGGCTCAAACGTTCCGTCCATCATCCCCTTTTGTATCGCTTTGTTCGCCCTAAGTTGGCGGGGGTATGCCCAGACGTGGGTCCCTTGCTCACTTTGCCACTGGATTCAAGCAAGCCTGGCTGATGACGGCTGGAATGCCAGAAACCGGTCCTAGGATGCTTGTTTCCGGTCCAGGGAAGACATGGCTTGGCAGTTCGGGCTGGACTGTTCCCATGAGGCACAGGGTCAGACTGATTTGCATATGGCCATGTCTGAACTGGGGTGGTGGAGTGAGCTAAAGAATGATGATGGATTAAACCCAGATCAGTTGACTGGGGATGAGTGTTTGATTGGCTCAAACGTTCCGTCCATCATCCCCTTTTGTATCGCTTTGTTCGCCCTAAGTTGGCGGGGTATGCCCAGACGTGGGTCCCTTGCTCACTTTGCCACTGGATTCAAGCAAGCCTGGCTGATGACGGCTGGAATGCCAGAAACCGGTCCTAGGATGCTTGTTTCCGGTCCAGGGAAGACATGGCTTGGCAGTTCGGGCTGGACTGTTCCCATGAGGCACAGGGTCAGACTGATTTGCATATGGCCATGTCTGAACTGGGGTGGTGGAGTGAGCTAAAGAATGATGATGGATTAAACCCAGATCAGTTGACTGGGGATGAGTGTTTGATTGGCTCAAACGTTCCGTCCATCATCCCCTTTTGTATCGCTGACCATAGTTACCAGCAGCGTTTCTCACACACACCCCTAACACAAACTCCACAAAACTCACCTGGGAGAATGCATTGCCTCACACTCCAATCAAATATCCCACAAAGAACCACAACCCTGGGTCATGCTGAGTGAAGCACAGGGACACACATGGGACTTGTAGCAAAACTAACCCCAGGATAACACTGTCAGCCATCTTGTCAGCACAGGCACACAACCCCACAGGGAAGCAGAGTCAAAGGGAAGGAAGCATGGGCATGCTGGGAAGGGGGGTGGAGGCAATAGCATGATGGGAGTGGTAGTCACAGCTCAACATCCCCCACCCACATGGCCCAGCAAGCTCACCCTCAAGCAAGCACACCCCACAGAGAGTGGAAAGCCCCATCAAAGATGTCTGACACTGGTGCTCTGTTGTGGGGATCACAAGGCCATGCTGGGAACTGGCCACCAACCAACAGCAGGACACCACTGTCAGCCATCTTGCCATTGCTCTCACACTCACACACAGTGAAGTCCACCCAAAAGCAAGTAAGTATGGGCATGCTGGGAAGTGGGGTGGAGGCAATAGCATGATGGGAGTGGTAGTCACAGCTCAACATCCCCCACCCACATGGCCCAGCAAGCTCACACTCAAGCATGCACACCCCACAGAGAGTGGAAAGCCCCATCAAAGATGTCTGACACTGGTGCTCTGTTGTGGGGAGCACAAGGCCCTGCTGGCAACTGTGCAACAACCAACAGCAGGACACCACTGCCAGCCATCTTGCCATTGCTCTCACACTCACACACACTGAAGTCCACCCAAAAGCAAGTAAGTATGGGCATGCTGGGAAGTGGGGTGGAGGCAATAGCATGATGGGAGTGGTAGGCACAGATATTGGTCACCCCCACAACTGTCCCATCAACACCACCCTGAACCATGCGCACATCACAGGGAGTGGAAAACAACTGACAAGATGGCTGACACTGGCTACTGCTGTGGGGAGCACAAGGCCCTGCTGGCAACTGTGCAACAACCAACAGCAGGACACCACTGACTGACATCCTGAAAGACAACCTGCACTCCCTGCAATGGAAGCACGGTCCATGGTGGGATATCTGGCTGGGTGGGAAGGAGGACTCACAGCACTGACCATAGTCACAAGCACCTCCCCTCACACACCCCCATAACACATACTCCACAGAAGCCACCTGGCGGAATGCAATGCCTCACATCCTAACTCAAGGTCCCACAAAGAATCACCACCCTGGGTCATGCTGTGTGAAGCACAGGGACACTCCTGGGACATTTAGCCAAACAACTGCCCGGACAACACTCCTAGCCATCCTGTCAGCACAGGCAGCCCACCCCACAGGGAAGCAGAGTCAAAAGCAAGTAAGTATGGGCATGCTGGGAAGTGGGGTGGAGGCAATAGCATGATGGGAGTGGTAGGCACAGATATTGGTCACCCCCACAACTGTCCCATCAACACCACCCTGAACCATGCGCACATCACAGGGAGTGGAAAACAACTGACAAGATGGCTGACACTGGCTACTGCTGTGGGGAGCACAAGGCCCTGCTGGCAACTGTGCAACAACCAACAGCAGGACACCACTGACTGACATCCTGAAAGACAACCTGCACTCCCTGCAATGGAAGCACGGTCCATGGTGGGATATCTGGCTGGGTGGGAAGGAGGACTCACAGCACTGACCATAGTCACAATCACCTCCCCTCACACCCCCCCTCAACACATACTCCACAGAAGCCACCTGGCGGAATGCAATGCCTCACATCCTAACTCAAGGTCCCACAAAGAATCACCACCCTGGGTCATGCTGTGTGAAGCACAGGGACACTCCTGGGACATTTAGCCAAACAACTGCCCGGACAACACTCCCAGCCATCCTGTCAGCACAGGCAGCCCACCCCACAGGGAAGCAGAGTCAAAAGGAACGGAAGTATGGGCATGCTGGGAAGTGGGGTGGAGGCAATAGCATGATGGGAGTGGTAGGCACAGATATTGGTCACCCCCACAACTGTCCCATCAACACCACCCTGAACCATGCTCACATCACAGGGAGTGGAAAATGACTGACAAGATGGCTGACACTGGCTACTGCTGTGGGGAGCACAAGGCCCTGCTGGCAACTGTGCAACAACCAACAGCAGGACACCACTGACTGACATCCTGAAAGACAACTTGCACTCCCTGCAATGGAAGCACGGTCCATGGTGGGATATCTGGCTGGATGGGAAGGAGGAGCGGATGACAACCAAATACAACCAATGCAGACCATGTACACACCCCAACATTCACATAGAAATGCCCAAATAATGCAGGACAATGTGCTACACCAATATCAACCCCTGACTGTGACAACTTAGGACAATGCATTGTACAGGCCCGCATCCAGAGGCACAGTCACAACTGTCAGGTGTGTCAACCATTGATGCCTGCAGAAACATAACATACATTGTGTGTGTCTCCCAAAAACAGGTGATGATGGGGACACAGCAGCAGATGCTGAGGAGTCCTCGTCCCAGGCTCAAGAGGATACGGAGCTCACTGGTGTGGAACAGCCTCGGCCCTCCTCGGATGACGAAGACTTACCTGGCACCTCCGGAGCAAGTCATCATTCAGCACCAGCAGGACCACCAGCTGCACCCCTGCACCCACCCCTCCAACGACTGTCAACACACATACCACCCCTGCCGACACGGACAGACCAAGGAGCAGCACCACCACCAGCACAGGGACCCTGGACCAACGTGGGGCCATGGACACCACCACCACCAACAACCCACAAGGTGGCCCAGGGTCACCTGTGCCTGCCACCTCAGGTACTGCACGTGTCACCAGGGGTGGTGGGAGGGGTGGGAGACATAGGTCGCTGCTCACAGAGGGGTCTGGACTGCATGATGACCCACAACTGGCACGCATAGCCGATGCGTACCAGTCCAGCACCGGAGAGTTCAGCCAGGTAGTGGGGCTCCTCAGGGACATCAAACAGCAGCAGGCTGCCCATCATGCCCGCTTGGACTCACACATGTCCCGCGTGGAGTCCAAGTGGGACACACTGCAAGAGATGACGGCGGTGCATAGGGACATATTACAATGCCTCCGCCAGATGAGCAGCAACCAGTCAACACCTCCCTGTGTGCCCACAACATCTGCTGCTGAAACAACTGCAACTGCCACAGGGAGGCAGGATGACTCTGGCGGAGAGTCCCCTGCACCGCAGAAGCCTGCACTTGAGGATCCCCCAAAGAAGAGGGGCCGTCCGAGGAGGGGCAAGTGAGAGGCCGATGGCCATGTGCAACCCCAGGAAGCCAAAACCTGTTCTGGAGAATAACCTTTGTGCGCAAACTGTTCACCCTGTTGACTGCAACACAACTCTCCCACATGACATGGGGAGCTCAAGTTGGACCAATGTCTCTGATTACTGTGGACTTTACTCTGGACATTTCTGCTACCAGGACTTCCAAATTATCTAGGAACTTTGGATCACAATCACAATGTACAGCACCCAACAACCTGTGCACTATACTCACACATGTATGTCAATAAACTCACTTATACACCATACTTGCCTCTGTTGTGATTCCAATGTTGTCTCAGAAGTTGCGATGATGATCGGGGAAATGACACTGTGCATGCTAACTTCTACAGCAAGTACAACACCGGCATGTGAGTCATGGCGACTTCACACATATGGGGGAGGCACACCACCAGGGCTACACAACACATACACACCATGGACATCTGACTCATCGCCTACACTGGTGTTGCCAGGAAATACGTTGCATTGCACAGACCCAACACCTATTCACAGTCTGTGTTAACTAGCCCACTGGTGCAGTAAGCAAATGTCAGTCAGATGTGTGACCACAGACAACGCACATCACATAGTGAAGCACAGGTTTATTACACATTTGCAACATGTTGAAACCACCACAGATGCAAGGTAATCCCACCTGGCAGCGGGCACATAGTCAACAAGTGTAGAAGGAAGGAAGTCCATGGGTGTGGTGCACATCACCTGTAGGGACACAACAGCTACCACCCGGGAAGTCGAATCACGGTGTTGGGGATCACAGTTGACCAAACGACTCTGAAAGTACCCTGTGAAGGACAGAAATGACACACAGTCAAAAGTACTGAAGAACAGGACAGAACTGCAGTACTCATGCACAATACATGTTACAAGATACCCACCCAGAACCAAGTTAGCATGTCAACACTGTTGGGGAGTACAGACTACCTGCAAGGACACATCGCTACACGCATACAGACATGTAGCCCATGGACACACTCAAACAGCACCAGAGCACCACCAACACATATCATGCAAACTCACATCATTGACATGCCATCTCTGGATACTCACATTCAGCTGAAGAAGTTGGTGATGAGCTGTGTGCGGACATCACCCTCAACATCATCATCATCATCACTGGCATCGTGGTCCAGGCCAGGATCCTCCACAGGTGGCGGACGTTGGTCATCGTCATCCAGGATGAGAGGCAACTCCTTCCGCACTGCCAGGTTGTGGAGCATGCAGCAGACGATGATGATCTTGCACACCTTTGTTGGGGCATATGGGAGGGACCCTCCTGTCTTGTCGAGGCAGCGGAAGCGGCTCTTCAGGAGACCAAATGTCCGCTCAATCACTCTCCTGGTCCGACCATGTGCCTCATTGTAGCGCATCTGGGCTGGTGTCACAGGGTTCCTGAGGGGCGTCAGCAACCACGGCATGTTGGGGTATCTGGAGTCACCAACATACAGACAATTGCACATTAGCAGAGTTGGAAAAGAGGGTGGAACACTACATAGCAGAACACACACAATGGTACAAAGTCAGTACACACCTACAAGCCAGGCACGCTGGTTCCGCATCTGTGCCATCATCCTCGGGATGCGACTACTCCTCATCACGTACGCATCGTGTGCAGAACCAGGGAAACGGGCACACACGTGTGTGATGCTTATATCTGCAAGACAGACCACCAGTGCATTGACCGAGTGGTAGTGTTTGCGGTTACGGTAGGCCTGCTCTTGGGCCTGTGGTGGTACCAACGCCACATGTGTCCCATCAATGGAGCCAATGACATGCGGCATCCTCCCCAGGGCATAGAAGTCACTCTTCATGCCAGTGAGTCGTTGGAGTCTATGGAAATAGATGTACTGGTTCAGGTATATCAACATAGCCTCCAAAACATCCCGGAGCACACGGCTGAACATGGTCTGTGACATCCCACCAGCAGTCGCCAGAGTGTGTTGAAAGGTACCAGTGGCAAAGAAGTGTAGGGCTGCCATCACCTTCACCTTGGGGGTCAGCGCTGTAGGGTACGGACGGCCAGGTTGCAAATGTGGTGCCAAGCGCACTGCCAAATCCTCAATCAGCTGCCTGGTGAAGCGGTACCGTCGGATGCTGTCCCGTTCCACCATCGTTGCCAGGTCAGCGAATGGTCTATGGACAGCTGGTGCCCTGCAGTGCATAGGTGAAGAAAGCAAGATTGTCAGTCACCCCACATATGTGGCATTGAACACACTCAACATCACATGATACATCATAATGAGGCACAAGTACATGATGTGTGCAGTTCCGTACGGATATGTATGGCACATACATGGCCAATATCTAACATCACAGTCCAACAAGTGGCATCAAGAAGTCCCAGGTCATGCCATCGGATACCATGAGGCCGTGTCCCAGTACCCATCTCCTGCTGCCAAATAACAAACACACGCCACAGTGACATGTGAGGACTGATGTGCCCCAGGCATCACAGCTCAACGACAGGTAGATTCCCAGGGACCCTGTATTGCCACATGGACACTGGCATGACATGGTGTATCATGTATACACCACAGCAAAACAACCATGACCCCCACAGGTAGTGGTCCGTGTTGCCTCGGCAGGACAGACATGGACGTCTGTGACACACACACGCACAACATCAAAGTCCATGCACAAACAACGTGGATGTGGAGACTGCCTCCCATTGTGCACATGAAATCAGAGACATTGTAATCACAACATGCACACAGACTGTGGAGGACCATCAACATTGTGCCAATGGGTCACCCTGGGTTGAACATAACGTCCCACATGGGACTCAGGGGGTATGTGACATGACATACACATACACCACCGTGAACTGTGACCATGCCACATGCTCAGATATGAACAGTTGCACATCACAGTGGTCATGTACATGAAACACCAAGGATTCTGTCCCCATAAACACGTGCACAGCCTGGGGGTGGCTGCCCCCAAGTGACACCCACAGAACAACATGTTCACCCCCATACACGGAATAGGTAATGCAGCCTTACATGCCCTAGGATACAGTTTGGACAGGCTGTGGTGTTGTAGGTGTGCCCCTCACTGCCTGGGAAGTATATGTGGCTGGCATATGTTCACCTGTGACAGGCATGGTGACATATGCCAGTGACTTGTACAGGGATGCATTGGACAGCAATGGACCGATCAGTGCGCACACATTGGCCATTGCATTCAATGTGCGCTGGTACGCGTTGTATTGGCAATACGCCTTGGACAGCAATGAACCGATCAGTGCGCACACATTGGCCATTGCATTCAATGTGCGCTGGTACGTGTTGTATCCTATGTACGCGTTGAACAGCAATGGTCCGATCGGTGTGCCCGGCCGGCCCATTGCATTCAATGTGTGCGGGTACGCGTTGTATCCTATGTATGCGTTGAACAGCAATGGTCCGATCAGTGTGCCCGGCCGGCCCATTGCATTCAATGTGTGGTACGGGTACGCGTTGTATCCTATGTACGCGTTGAACAGCAATGGTCCGATCGGTGTGCCCGGCCGGCCCATTGCATTCAATGTGTGCGGGTACGCGTTGTATCCTATGTACGCGTTGAACAGCAATGGTCCGATCGGTGTGCCCGGCCGGCCCATTGCATTCAATGTGTGCGGGTACGCGTTGTATCCTATGTACGCGTTAAACAGCAATGGTCCGATCGGTGTGCCCGGCCGGCCCATTGCATTCAATGTGTGCGGGTACGCGTTGTATCCTATGTACGCGTTAAACAGCAATGGTCCGATCGGTGTGCCCGGCCGGCCCATTGCATTCAATGTGTGCGGGTACGCATTGTATCCTATGTACGCGTTGAACAGCAATGGTCCGATCGGTGTGCCCGGCCGGCCCATTGCATTCAATGTGTGAGGGTACGCATTGTATCCTATGTACGCGTTGAACAGCAATGGTCCGATCGGTGTGCCCGGCCGGCCCATTGCATTCAATGTGTGCGGGTACGCGTTGTATCCTATGTACGCGTTGAACAGCAATGGTCCGATCGGTGTGCCCGGCCGGCCCATTGCATTCAATGTGTGCGGTGCAGCGTTGTATCCTATGTACGCGTTGAACAGCAATGGTCCGATCGGTGTGCCCGGCCGGCCCATTGCATTCAATGTGTGCGGGTACGCGTTGTATCCTATGTACGCGTTGAACAGCAATGGTCCGATCGGTGTGCCCGGCCGGCCCATTGCATTCAATGTGTGCGGGTACGCGTTGTTTCCCATGTACGCGTTGAACAGCAATGGTCCGATCGGTGCGCACCCATTGGCTATGGCCTGGCCTGGCAACGGACGCGTTTTCAAAATTTGAACGAGTCTGATGCTGTAAATTCAGTTGGTCACCCACAACAATGTTGCAATTTCATGGGTGTCATGAAGTTGAACATTTGAAGGATGCTGGGGGCGTGTGTAAGTGGTGCAATTCCATGGATTGGCCAGATTCAGATGATGCAAACGACTTGGACCTATCACTTTGGACACATGGGACAGTATCTGCCTCTGCAGCACACATATAATGCTGGCTGTTCCCCTGAGAGCTCACTTGCCTGCACTACATGCTCCAGGACGACATCTGCCACTACACTGCTGCTGTATCTGCACCCTCTGGACCCTGCAATGGCACGTACTGTGGAGAGAGCCCCAGCCTTCAGCACTGAGGAGAACCAAGCCCTGCTGGATGGCCTCCTTCCACAGTACAGCAAGCTGTATGGGAAAGCAGGGGAGCAGGTGAGTGTTCTGTCCACTGCCTTTCCAAATGTGCATGTTGTCTGACTAGCAAGGCTAACAGTCTGCACGCCACTGGCTAGCAGGCTCACTGAGTAGTTGTCACCCCCCATAGTGTGTAGTTACATGCACTGGACAGGTATAGTGCAGTGACAGTGCATTTAAACTAGGTTTTACTTCCCAGGCAATGATACCATGTAGTAACTGCTGGCATACTGTCCATAGCCATCGTTGCACTGCCTGTGTACATCATGTGCCCCTGTGATTGAGACATGTATATCCAACTGTGTAATGCACGGATATGTTGCATGTGTAGTAATGGCATTCTCACTTTGTTATCCTCACAGGTTGATGCCCACCAGAAGCAGAAGATATGGCTGACCATCGTCCGGGCAGTGAGATCCGTGGGGGTCTACAAGCGCCGGATCCGCAACTGCCAGAAGAGGTGGCAGGACCTTCGGGGCTGGACCCGGAGGATCGCACGGGTCCAGCTGAAGCTGTCGCCTCCTCGCAGGAGGGGCGGACACCGGACCCTGACCCCCACATGCTGAGGATCCTGGCGGTGGTCTTCCCTGATCTGGATGGGCAGCTGAAGGCCAGAGAGCAGCAAGGAGGGGGTGAGTCCATGTCTGCATTGTGAACTATGTCTGCCATGCTAGGTGCCCTCCTCTGGCCTGGTTAAACTTCCACAGTACATCAGTCTTGTGGTCCAGGACCCAAGTCCCTCTATTGTGCACTGCCCACTCCTCATCTGATACCCAGGTGTGGCCCTTACAGTCAGGGTATTGTGTCACTTGGGTACTGTGTCCTTGCAGTTTGCTTGACTCAAGGTGGGGGACAGCATCTGTTTCCCTGACTCTGTGGTGGGCATCATGGGTGGGTCCATTGCTTACACATTGCCTGTGTTCTGACATGTGTTCTGCATGTCATTTTGATATGTGGCCCAATTGCTGAGCTGATCCACCACATGTGCCTGGGGTATCTGGCACACACCCATGCTGCGGGTGGGAACAATGTTTGTGCCCCAGGAGTGTGTATATAACGTGTGTCACACATACTTAGCCAGCTGCCTACTGTCCAGGGCTCATCCCTCATTCATGTGGGACAGGACAGTCATGCCTACTCCAGGCCATACAATACACTCTGTACTCCCACTGCTGTGTATCAGCTGACACGTTTTGCTCAGTGATTCGTCCCCTTAGGTGTCTGCCTCTGTGTCAGTGTGCTGTGGCTTCGTTGTCAGGTCTGCTGGGGTGTTCCTCGGTTGGGGCTCCGCATGCCACCGGAGATGTGACCATAAGAGATGATACATGTGTGACACATAGGTGTTTGATCACCTGACCGTGCAGACTGGGGTATGCGAATATGAGGTTCAGGCAGCTGTTTCCCATACACAGCAGATTGTGATGTGCTCAGGTGCAGAGGGTAGTGTTACAGGTCTCCCATATGTACAATGGGTATAACCTGGACAGATGAGGGTACAGATGATGTGGTGTGTGGGGGATGTACATGTGCACTTGTTCAGCTCCAGGACTTGCATTCCCCATGATCTACTATTGTGACACAGTGCAGAGTGTTGTTGTCTGGCTGCCCTGCCCATGTGACTGGAGACAGTTATGTATGACTTAGCAGGCATGGCTGTGCCATGGCATGTGACTTCCTATTAGTGATCCTGCAGGGGAGTGACATTTGCTACATGCACACCATTGTGGCAATGGCTATCAGGACATGGGTGCATCATGGTGTCTGTCGCTGGTATGCATCACATGCATTTCCTATTTGACTCTGGGCATCCCTTTCATCCAGACACCTGCACTGACTCAGTGGCAAGAGTTGTGATGTGTGCATGTCCACATGCTTCACCGGGTTCTCTGCACTGTCCAAATACTGTGTAGGTGGTGCATGTGTCCACACCGGGGTATTGCCATCCCACAGACACCATACAGATGGGTGCAAGGCCAGGTGGGATGTGAGTGCCATGGTTGACCATCAGACTGACAATTGACTTCTCCTGTTCTGTTTGTGCAGTTTTAGCAATGTTCAACTAAGGATGCCAGGGCTTGCTCTGTAATGTGCTGTACTTACTGTGGTGTGTGCGTTCGGTGCAGGTGACTGATGTCTGTCTGTTTCCCTATTGATTGCAGATACATCCACGGCCACAGGAGGGGACAGCTCCACGGACCAGGAGGAGCCGCAGAGCCAGACTGGGTCAGCAGCCGAGGAGTGGTCGGAGGGACCCAGTGGCACGGAGGGTGAGGGGAGCCACACCGAGGAGTCCTCAGCACCATCCACCTCAGCTGAGGACCAGAGCAACTCGGACGATGACTCCCTTATGGAGGCGGGTGTCAGCAGCCACCACACCCCAGCTAGTGTTGCTGTCCCCGCCACCACCACCACCACCACCGCCCTCCCGTTGGCTCCCATTCCCGAGGTCCGTGGAGGCTCCCATGTTCGGGAGCGTGTCTCCTTCGGGCCAGGCACCGCACCCCTGCACCTGTGTCCCCTGCTGCCCTGAGTGAGGAGTCTGTGTACCTCCTCCGCCAGCTCCATGTAGGACAGACAGCGATGCTGAGTGTCCTCCATGCACACACCAGTCTGTTGACTCAGCTGGTGTCATTCATGGAGGGCATCTCATCGGGCATGTCTGACCTACAGAGGGGCAATAGGTCCATGGACTCCTCCCTGATGGCAGCAGTGTCCCTCCTCCGACAGTCCCTCACCCCTCCTGCCTCTGCCCCATCCACACTCCCCAGCACCTTACCCATCCCAAGCACACACACACTGGCACAGGCACACACCAGCACAGACACATGCAGCACACGGACACACACGCCAGAAACAAGACGCACACGCACGCACCGTCAGGGGACTGCAACCACACTCACAGGGGATGGGGCACAGGCACAAACACACGCATCCACAAGCACTGTGCAGTCCTCAGTTGCCTCTCCCTCCAAAGACCCCTCCCTTGCCTCACCTGCAACCCCATACAAACAGCGGCTCTTCCTCTGTGACCTTGGCCTCTCCCTCTCCGACCCAGCTGATCCAGCATTCAGGGGGAAGAGGAAGCCCACCCACACGGAGCGGAGTGCCCCTGGCCCCCGGACACCATCCCCCAGGTGCGGACCGACTGAGGCCCCCACCCGCAAGTCCCCCGGTCCCGGAAGAGCAAGACCCCGCCGCCGCCCTGCAGCTCAGGCACCAAGTCTCCTTCCTCCATCCCTCAGGCCCCCACTCCACAGGTGCCCCCACCACACCCTGCCCCAGGTTCCCCCACCCACAGATACACCATCCCCAGAAGGGTCAGGCCTTCTCCCCCTGCCACTTGCTCTTCCGGCCCCACACCCGCTGTGCTTGTCTGTACCACTGATGTGGTGAGGGTGTCCTCCCCTCTGTCCTGCCCACCTTTCCTGATCCCCATTCTCCTCCCCTGGAGGTGGGCACTGCAGTGGAGTCCACTATCACCCTGTCTGACTTGGGCGCTGCAGTGGCGGACCTGTCCACTCCATCTGCAGGGTCCACTGCAGTTGTGCCGGCACCCACAACATCTGAGTCATGCCCCCCAGTTGTGCCGGCACACACCATGTCAGACACCTCCACTGCAGTTGTCAGTGGCTCTCCAGCACCCACCACCCCTTCCCTGCCTCCTCCTGGTGAGCCCTGATCCTGTCCCTGCTGTGCCTGGCCTGCCCCCCCCGTATGCCCCTCCTAGGGGATTGTCCCCGGTTGTGATCAGTGCAGGCATGCATAGGGTGACATCTGCCACTGTCACCCTGTATAGACTTCCTTGATGGACTGGCCATTGGCCTTTGTCGATACCTTGCAGTTCTTCCAAGTTTTGAACCCACATGCTGAATAAAGCAACTTTATGTTCTCTAGTGGTTTTGCGTCTGATGTACATGATGTTGATGATGCTAACCGTGCCCTTGCTGCAGTGATGGTGATTTTTGGACTCATGAAAATGAAGTGTTACTGTGCATGTACCCATGTGTTCCAGGGGGACAGTGTCCTATCCTGTGGTGAATCCATGTCGTCCTTAGCAGCATCTGAGGGTGTCATGTATTCAATATTTGGCAATGGGATTTCCTACTTACATTAGCAATGTCACATCTGTGGGTTCCACCCATGCACATCTGTTGTGTTTGCCATTGTTCAATTAGTCTAGTTCCCTGACCGTGTGGCCATCTCCACTGGACATGCAGGTTTGGGCATCAATGGGGAAGGACTCTTCTGTGTTGTCAGTGCAACTTGCTATACATGTGTGTTGGATCTGTGCTGTTGATTTCGTTGACATTCCCATGACCAGGCTGATGTGACGGGAGCCTTCATTTGGTGCTAATTGTTGACTGTGTGACCAAGTGTTCTGCTGACATGATGGAGCCCTACTGATGCGACATATGGCACAGCTTTCCTCACACAGGAGTGGAGTCCCCTCATGGCAGTGTGTACTCCTGTGACATCTCGTGCGCCCAAGGTGTGTGTTGTATGAGCATGTGTGTGCGTTCACTTCCATGTTGCTGTGCATGCTGGGATCCCTAGTGATGTTCCTGTTTGTGATGCTTGCTGAGTTGAGCTATGTTCCCCCAAAGTCTTCTCCCTGGGTTCTCTGTGATGTGGGTGCATGGCACATTACTGGTCATCAGGGTGTCACCCATAGGTGTGTTTGCTGTCAGGGCTGAGTTTGTGGGCAGACGCTGATGTGTCACAGTCCGGATTCCCCTTTGCACTTGTTGTTGACACCTGTCATGTGATTTCTGGTTTGTGTAAGCTTTCATTGGTTGTGACACGTTGTGTGTGTGACTGCTGGCACTCCTCAGAGCTGCAATGTTGGTAGTTGTCTATGTGTGTCCTTTGTGGGTGACCTTGGCTTCTTCATAGGTGTGTGACTGTGGCTGGGATCCCATTGGTTGGTGTGGTATTGCCGTCATGTCCATGTACAGCGTAGTGTGCAGTGTGTCAGACATTCAGGAGTCTGGTAGAGTGGCCATGTGTGATGTGTTCCTGCACCTTGGTTCCCACCACCCCCTGGGATTGTCATGGGTGCATGTGCAATGTCACCAGTGCATGTGAGCTTCACTGCTGCACATTGTTGGAGGTCGAGGTGTGTGGTGTTGAGTGTGTGCAGATGAGAGTTGTTGCCCGGCTAGACCCCTGCCTCCATGTTGGCCTTGGCTGACAGGCCGTGCTGGTTGATTTGTGCTTGTGTAGGTGTGATGGTAGTTTGTTGCTCAGGACACATGACTGTGTGAACGACATCTAGCTTTGTCATCACAGTGGGATTGTAATGCAGCCCAGGGTCACCACATTGTGGGGGCCCTGGGTGTGGTGCTGTGGTGTCTGTGTGTCTTGCTGTGTCAGTTGCTGTTCCTACATGCTTGTGTGACATGTGTGATTTGTGCTCCCACTCATCTGACAATGCCTGATTGCCCACATAGGGGATTTGGATCCATGAGTTACCTTTGTGTGGCACTGTATGCACGTCTGTGTAATTGGTATTCAGGCCTCCTCATGTGTTGTGTGTTTGCCTGGGGACACTGGTACCCCCCTCACCTGTTGTGTTTGATGTGCAGTGTGGGTCTGCCTGTTTGTGTTTGTGCATCTGCACCACTGCATTGGCATATCTTTAGTGTGCCATTGGCTGTATGTTGTTTGGTGTGTTTGCCCTGCTGTCCCTGGGACTCCTAGGTCATCAGTCAGCACAATGATCATTGTGTGTGTCCCCCATTGCTGCCATGGTATGGTATCTGTTCACCTCCCTTCTACAGTCTCCACTGGGTATCTGGATTTGTGTGCCCATTGGTGCAAATATGTGGGTCTGCATTCTGATGGTCACTTCTGTCATTGAGTCATTGATGAGTGTTGACAGTGTCAGCCCCCATGGGTGATGTTTGTCTGCACATGGCCAAAGGTATGTATTGTTTGCACTGCACTGTTTGCCTCCCCCATTCTATGTTGCTATGGGACACAAGCACTACTTTGCCACTGATGTGTTTGTTGTTCTGTGACCAGGAATAATCCATGCAGTTTGGCAGTTGCAGCTTATTCTTTGTCAACACATACATTTTGGTCACTGTGATGATGGGGGTCTGGACCCCACTGCCACAATGTTCAATATGTGCTTCAGCTATGGACCCCACACTCACATTTTGGTCACTGTGATGATGGGGGTTTGGACCCCATTGCCACAATGTTCAATATGTGCTTCAGCTATGGACCCCACACTCACATTTTGGTCACTGTGATGATGGGGGTTTGGACCCCATTGCCACAATGGTCAATATGTGCTTCAGCTATGGACCCCACACTCACATTTTGGTCACTGTGATGATGGGGGTTTGGACCCCATTGCCACAATGGTCAATATGTGCTTCAGCTATGGACCCCACACTCACATTTTGGTCACTGTGATGATGGGGCTTTGGACCCCATTGCCACAATGGTCATGGCCTGCTTGCATTGTGGGTGCCACACACATTTATGTGTGGCACTTGTGATAGGGGGTCACATTGTATGTCCACAGTCCTGTTCAGTGTTGTAGGCATTTGACACAGTCTACACATGCTTGTCATGGTGTTGGGGGGATGTCTTTGTGTTGCATTCTTTCTGCTGGTGTGTGCTTCTTGTGGCATGTATTTGCCATCCTGTGAGTGGGGGTGGTAGTAGTAGGCATCCAGCCCCCCCTGGGTAGAGGTGGTAGTAGTGGTAGGCACCTGGCACCCCCTGGGAGAGGTGGTAGTAGTGACAGGCATCCAGCCCCCCATGGGTAGAGGTGGTAGTAGTGGGAGGCACCTGGCACCCCCTGGGTAGAGGTGGCAGTAGTGACAGGCATCCAGCCCCCCATGGGTAGAGGTGGTAGTAGTGGGAGGCACCTGGCACCCCCTGGGTAAAGGTGGTAGTAGTGGGAGGCACCTGGCACCCCTGGGTAGAGGTGGTAGTAGTGGTAGGCACCTGGCACCCCCTGGGTTGAGGTGGTAGTTGTGGTAGGCACCTGGCACCCCCATGGGTAGAGGTGGTAGTAGTGGTAGGCACCTGGCACCCCCTGGGTAGAGGTGGTAGTAGTGGTAGGCACGTGGCACCCCCTGGGTAGAGGTGGTAGTAGTGGTAGGCACCTAGCACCCCCTGGGTAGAGGTGGTAGTTGTGGTAGGCACCTGGCACCCCCATGGGTAGAGGTGGTAGTAGTGGTAGGCACCTGGCACCCCCTGGGTAGAGGTGGCAGTAGTGACAGGCATCCAGCCCCCCATGGGTAGAGGTGGTAGTAGTGGGAGGCACCTCACCCCCTGGGTAAAGGTGGTAGTAGTGGGAGGCACCTGGCACCCCCTGGGTAGAGGTGGCAGTAGTGGGAGGCACCTGGCACCCCCTGGGTAGAGGTGGTAGGCACCTGCCACCCCCATGGGTAGAGGTGGTAGTAGTGGTAGGCACCTGGCACCCCCTGGGTAGAGGTGGTAGTAGTGGTAGGCACCTGGCACCCCTGGGTAGAGGTGGTAGTAGTGGTAGGCACCTGGCACCCCCTGGGTAGAGGTGGTAGTAGTGGTAGGCACCTGGCACCCCTGGGTAGTGGTGGCAGTAGTGGGAGACACCTGGCACCCCCTGGGTAGAGGTGGTAGTAGTGGTAGGCACCTGGCACCCCCTGGGTAGAGGTGGTAGTAGTGGTAGGCACCTGGCACCCCCTGGGTAGTGGTGGCAGTGGTGACAGGCATCCGGGCCCCTATGTGTATATGTGGCATTGGTGATGGGCATCCTGCACCTATGGTGCTGCTGTTTCTGGAGTAAGTAATTTCTGCATCCCTGTGTGTGTGTGTGATATGTCTGGTACGTGTAGTTTGTGTTTGTGGTTGGTGTCTGACTTACCTTCTGCGCCGTACGCGTCCGTGCCTGTTCCGGTAGTAGATGTAGAATATTGGTAGGATCGGAACGATGGGATTCATTGTTGGTTCGTCTCGTTCGTCTTCGTCGTTGCTTCGCCTCGTCCTCGTCGCTGGCGTGTTCGTCTCGTAGCCGTGGATCGTGTTGTGGCGCGAATCGGAGCTTATGTGCGCCTCTCCCGGATGCTTTGACGTGCCGTGCGTAGCGACGGGTTCGGCGCGTACGGGAAGCGCATCGTACTTGTCCGGCCGGACGGGGCTGCTTTTTGGCTTCCAGGCGACTCGTATCTGCGTTTACGGATCCGGCTCGGTCGGGGATCAGGACCTGGATTGGGTGAGTACGACTCGGTCGGAATCTGCGCTGTTGTGCGCATCGTACTTGTTCGTTCGGATTCATGTGCGGATCAGTCGGGAAACAGGCATTCGCATGGCTTTTTTCCCGACCGAATGGCGTTGGGTGCGTCTCCGACCGAGATCGGAATCGACCCCTATGTCTACGTGCATACCTCCTAGCGAACCGATAAACAGGTGCTCGTGACGTGTATCGTCCAATAAATCTGCGGTAACGTGAGTGCTCAACTGAATGAACATACGAGCTCAAATGATAACTAAGACTCGTAACTACGTGCATACAAAGTAACAAACCAATGAACCGGTGTTCGTGACCTCCAACTAATCTACGATAACGTGGGTGCTTGAGTGAATAAACAATAAAAAGTTCAAATGTTATCCAAAACGCGCGTAAACTAAGAACTCCAAAAGATCGAGTGTGAAAGCGAATGTGACAGCGATATGACCCATAGAACAAGGTGCTCATGACCTACAAATAACCAACTGGTTTACCGTAACATACGTGCTCAAATAAATACCCATAAGTGCCCAGTTACCTAATATTATGGTGAGAGTGAACGCTGGTGACCTGAAAACTTACGAGAGAGTTCATGCTCCGTGTTCTCCAATGTGTGTTACGGGAAACATTCCCGCAGTGGATTATGGAAGTTTAATAAAGTAAAAAGGACTAATGCCTTCACCAACAATGGTGGCGGCCATGTTGGAATGGGTCTGTGTTAAACATAATGGATTTACGGGTTTCAACGTGAGGACAATGAGGAACATATCGATAACTATGCCAATGATGGTGAGCATGTAAGCGTGCCTCCACATAAATAAAACAATGATGTTTGAAACTTAATGTCGTGTATACGATATATCGATCAGTGTTATTAACATTACATAATTAAACACAATAATGATCATAATATTAGAAGAGAATAACAATGAAAATCTTAGCAATGAAAAGAGAAAAAAAAGTCAAACCCATTCCACCTAAAATAAAATAAAATTCGATGTATTATAAACAGTTCTTATAATGAGGGACCATCAGAGTGTGTTACAAGTAACAACTAAATTCCATTCTGTCGTTCATCCCAAACGGTTTCATTGTTTCCAGTCTTTTTATCCAAAAGTTTTCTCTCTGTAAGAGGAATTTATTGTTATCTCGACCTTCTTCCTTAGTGATGACTTCAAGAATAAGAAACTTGAGTTGGCTGATGCTATGTTTGTTTTCGAAAAATGATTCGCCACTGTTGATTTCAAATAGTTGTTTCGTATGTTGGATTTATGTTCATTCAATCTGATTTTTATCTTACGTTCTGTTTTTCCAACATATCCTTGACCGCAAGGGCATTTCAACAAATAAATAACATTCATGGTGTTGCATGTTGCTGTAACTCGTAGTTTTATCCTATTGCCTTTTCTTGGATGTGTGACAATGTTGCCTTTAATTACATTGTTGCAATTGTTACAATTGTAACATGGTTCCGTGCCTTTGTAATTAGTTTTTTCTTCCTTACGTGAGAATTTCAAGATTTCTCCAAGATTCTGACTTCTTTGATACGCAAATATGGGTGATTCTTTGAATAAATTGTTGAAATCATGTTCTTGTGTTAAAATAGACCAATGTTGTCTAATGATTCGTCGATATGCTTTGCTCATCGAGGAAAATTTCGAGACCACCACCATGCGTGTATTCTCTTTTTTGTGGGTTTTTGTGAGTAGTTCCCCTCGCGTTCTTTGTGTGCTACGTAATTTAGCTTGATCCAATACTATCTGTGGATAACCCCTATTACGGAATCTGCATTCCATCTCATTGAGCCTTTCACTGAATACTTGAGGTTGCGATACTATTCTTTTAACTCTTAACATCTGTGAGTACGGGAGGTGTTGTTTTAAGGTTTCTTGGTGAAAACTCTGATAATGCAAAGTGTTATTCCGATCCGTGGGTTTTCGATAAATGTCTGTGTCAAATCCAGTGCTTGTTCTTGTGATTTCTACATCCAAAAACGTTATCCGTTGTTCATGTATCTCTGATGTGAACTGAATTCTCTCATCAATACAATTGAGATCCTGAAGTGCCTGTGTGAGTTCCAATTTCGGCCCACTCCATATTAAGAATATATCTTCTATGAATCTGAGAATCAATCTACTGTGTTCCTTCCATGGTGATTTCGTTATGATGTGTTCTTCCTCAAATCTTTCCATAAACAGATTGGCATACGCCGGCGCAGCGGAATTGCCCATGGAAGTTCCTTATTGTTGAAGAAACCACTGTTCTTTCCATTTGAAGTAACTATGAAATAGGGTAAAGTACAACAATTCCATCAAAAAAATCTTCATATCTTGATCGATGTCTGTTTGTAGCAAAGTATATTCTATAGCTTCAATACCTGACTGATGCGGTATCGAAGTATAAAGAGATTTTACATCCATGGTGCAAAACAAAATTGAATCCTCATTTCTAACTTCTACTTGTTGTAGTTTGTTGAGGAAATCAGTTGTGTCTTTCACGTAAGTTCGCATTTTTAACACACTGGGTTGAAGATACCGATCTAAAAATTGTCCAATGGGCTGGTGTATACTTCCCTTGGTAGATACTATGGGACGAAAAGGTGGATATGTTAAGTCCTTATGTATCTTTGGTACCATATATATGGTAGGACTTTTAGGATGTTCCTGGACAAGAAATTTCTTCGTCCTTTCGTTAATAGTACCATTTTCATAATATTTATTAATGATGGATTTCAACAAGATCAAAAATGGTTCCGTTGGGTTGGTTTCCAATTTGGTGTAGATGGTTTCATCTGAAACATGCTTGTCAACTTCACTCTCATAATGTGTGGTGTTTAAGATCACCAAGGCTCCTCCTTTGTCTGCCTTCTGGCAAACGATCTTTGGGTTGTTAGCAATATTTTTAAGTATACCAAGTTCTTTGTTTGTTAAGTTACTCTTTCTATGTGGCTTTGAATAATTGAGTTTAGACAATTCCGTCTTCACTAAATTTTCAAATATATCCAAAGTTTTGTGGCTGACCGGTGGCATGTATGTACTGCGGGGCGTAAGCCCCCGTAACTGATCGTCTTTTTCTGTGCGATGTTCTTGCATGACGTTTTCAAAAAAATGTCTCAGGCGTAATTTCCTCATCAGTTTGAATAAACTAATTTCTAACTCTAAGCTATTGGTATGATTAACAGGAACGAACGACATTCCTCTTTGTAAAGTCCGTAGTTCAATTTCTTCCATTGGATGATCTGAAATGTTGATTACCAAATTCAACTCGTTTAGGTTTTCTTCCCTTTGTCTTTCTTCGTACCCGCTGTGGTACTCCTGGTGTTTGGAACATCTTTTTCTTTGACCCCTCCTGGGTCGCCTTTTCTTGTGCACCTGATTCTAAAAATGCTCGCCTGAGGTATGTGGCTGTTCTGTAATCGACGGTACTGGTTGTTTTTGGAATCGTGATTTCTGAAATGTATTACTTGATCTGTTAGATGTGTCACTACCCGATGATGATGTGTCTGTTTGTTGTGTCTCAGGTTTGTTTTGTCGGCGGTGTGCGTACACTTCTGCCCAACTGTACACCTCTCCCAGCTTGTAATCCACTGTATCACGACGGAACTTTCGTATTTTTCTCTCATTAACTTCTTGTGAGTGCCTGGTAAGTTGCTGATTAATATCTTCCAGAACTTTTGACCAGTCTTCAGTGGACATTGAATTGGTAAGTTCCGTTGTGACTAGCACTATCTCTTTAGACAAATCCTCAAGAATATTCGATAGCTCTTCAATTATTAAAAGGATCAGATCTAATGAACATTTATTCAAAATTGCAAACCATCGTTCCTTAAACTTTTGAGTATTTTTACAAAGTGCAGGTTTTAACGCTATTCTTAAGCCTCGCGGTATGCGCTGTGCACGATGATATTTTATTAGCGTACTTGCATGCAGTCTCTGATTGATCTCTCGTTTTGATAGGTATAATAATTGTTTGATATTTTGTTCTTTATTCCGGTGAGTGGTGGATTGAGATGTCTCCTCATGTATTAATGCATATATACGGCTTGCTTCCTCATTAGCGAATGCAAAAGTGTCAGCTCTCAAATCGGTGAGATTAGAAATTTCTTCATATGCCATAATGAATGGTGTGATTGTGTGCTACGGTTCGGAGCGGATAAGAGATATACAAAATAAGAATGAACCAGTGCACAACCTAAGGCTAATCAAAAGTTCAAAAAGTTCAACAAAATTAGATGTGCTCCCGGGGGGCAGATAAACTGTAATTTTGCGGGGGATGGGGGCATTGGCATGCCTATCTTGGGCTGCCTCCACCCCTAAATTGAATGGAAAAAAAATCCCTGGTATCTAGTGGGCTTTCTACCCCCCCGGGGGAGCAGATTGGTGGCGACTGCCCCCATCTGCCTTCCAGGGGCACGAAAAACTGATTTTCCCCAATTAATTTTGGGGGGAGCAAAGACTCTTCCCCAAGGGGCCGCTCCCCCCTCCCTGGTGCCTAGTGGGTGGATCCCTGCTTGGGGATTGCCCTCCTGGGGCAATCCCCTAGCAGGGATCCACTAGGGAAGGGTACCATTGGAAAGGGGAGATTCTCCCCTTTCCAACGATACCTCTCCTGACTTTTTAGGTGCTCAGGGGGCTGAGATAGCCCCCTGAGCATGTAGAAAGTGAAACTGAAATGAGCCTATCGGCTCATTTCAGTTTCGGGGTCTATGAAATGACGTCAGCGCGACATGCACACTGATCGTCATTTCATAGAAACCAAATCTACAGCCTCGGAAGCTGCTCCCGAGGCTGTTGGGGGGGGGAAAGGGAATCCTTCTGGTGCCCGCACCAGAGGGATTCCCTGTGCCATGGCGTCGGATGCGCGGAAGCCGTCCGACGTACATGAGCACTTATGCGTCGGACGGCTCCCGGCCATCCGACGCATGGAAGGGGTTAATGTAAAGCAAAATGTCTTTCTCCAGCTATCCATTGCCAGCATGTATAGGACTCCCCCTCGCCCCCACAGCACATGACCTTCAGCCGTATGCTGCCTGGGCTGACTAGGCTATGTAACAATAGGAATGGTGTCACTTTAAGTAATTATTTCTAAAGACAGTGGTCCCTAGACAAGGATTAATGAGAGCAAACAATAAATATAGACGCAATCAGTACTATATTTTACAGCTGTCCAGCCGGACAGGTGTTTTTAATATATAGTTGCTTAAATATACACAAAATTCAGCAAGAAACAAATAAAGTGGGACACAAGCCTGTAGCCAACTTAGGGGGAAGGACGTACAACATGAAACAAAAAGGCTCAGGCAGAGTAAATTGTTTGTATAAGTCACATTTTGGTAGGACAAACAAATTATAGTGGAGACACCATTACACATAATAAGTATTGTCTAGGGACCACTGTCTTTAGAAATAATTGATTACCCAAGGTCCCTGATCAACCTTATTTGTGTTCCCTTGTTCTTCATAACACTTCACTTTAAGTAAGGCAGACCTATTGGCTTTCTCAAAGAGACAGAGCACCAAAATATCAAAAGAGGGGGGCCTATTGGCTTTATCAAGGGCTGAGCATATCAACATATATAAAGCAGACTTATTGACTTTGTCAAAAAATCACCAATAACTATAATCAA
Source organism: Calotriton arnoldi (assembly GCA_963921515.1). NCBI lineage: Eukaryota > Metazoa > Chordata > Amphibia > Caudata > Salamandridae > Calotriton > Calotriton arnoldi. The sequence goes on from CAWUFW010001510.1 coordinate 1,650,250, forward strand.
ATGTATATTTATAAATTCACACGTTGAGTGTGTAATGATAGTGATTGGCACAAAATATTTTAATGAAGCATTTAAAAAAAACATTACACATGAGTTGCGGTCTTTTTTAAACATAGAACCAACAACAAGGGGTCCCTGCACTCAAGTTGAAGAGCAAATAGCTCCAGCTTGAGGTGCTTTAAAAAAAATATGGCAAGCTCTCCAGGGGCCATAGATTCAATGACCTAGGAGGCTTACCGTGTTATTTTTTTTATATGTTGCTGGGGGGCTGCTGCACTCCCTGCAGCCCTCCACAACATTGCTTGGTGGTGCCCCTGCCCGCCCCTTCTAGGGCCACCACCAGGATCTAAAAATATCAATAAAAAGCCCCCATAGGGCATTATGGAGTTCTTCTTGGTTGGAGCAGTGATTAATAAATGAGCGGTGGAGGAGCATGCGGTACTGAAATCGCAGATTAAGACATTTACTGAGTTCAGTAAATGCCTCCTATTCTGAGTTCAAATTCGAAACATGGTGCAGAAGATGAAGCATTTGTTGCCTACTGCACCAGCTTCTGCATATCCTGTTGATTAAGGGACTTTTTCTCCCTGTATATTTCAGGACGTTTGACCTAGGCAAAATTGTAGTAGTGGGGAGTTTATCGCACTGAAAATTAACTGTTGCGTAAACTCTGCGTTACTGGGAATTCAAATCCTTGTACAAACAACAATTTAAATTTTTATGGCCCACTTGTGATCAGGGCCTCAGAGCCATGGGAATAATATACATTCAGTCAGAGGGAGTGATAAACTCCGACCCAATACTCTAGGAGAGAGAAAACTTAGCGATATAGAAATAAACAGGCAGAACATTCTATGGAAAGATTTTGTGGGATTTTGTATTTAGATATCTGTAGGCACCTATGGCCTTATTGGATACTTTTAAGTCTACAACAAGCCAAAACCCTCCAAAAATAGGAGTCAGAGGGGCATATTATCAAGAACTGCGTTAAAAATTATCGCCGGTTTAGCGGCAGAAAACTGCCGCTAAAGCGGCGATAATGGGCTTGATAATATGCCCTGGAGAATTCCAATAGAAGCCCATGTTCTGGTGTGAACATGGGCTTCTATTGGAATTCTCCAGGGCATATTATCAAGCCCATTATCGCCGCTTTAGCGGCAGTTTTCTGCCGCTAAACTGGCGATAATTTTAACGTCGTTCTTGATAATATGCCCCAGAGAGTCATAGACCTACGTGAACTGCAGTGTGTTTAAATATTGGCTCCAGCTCTTGAGCCTCAAAAGTATTCTCATCAGTTTATTTCCCTGCAAAGTCTGCCCAAGTACCTCTCGAGATCACCTTTCATGAGATGTATGGCCAGATGTACGGCCATGTCATTAAGCGAGTCGCAAACTGCGCTCAATTGCAAGTCGCAATTTGCGAGAAGCTAAATGCCATGTACAACAGTGTCTGAGACACTGTTAGCGATTCCTAATGGGGTCGCAAATTGCATGCCTCATGCATATTAATGAGGCATTCGCAATTTGCAACCCCATTAGGAATGGCTTGCCCTCCCAGGTATGGTGGCCTGCTGGGCTCAGCAGACCTCCATGTCTGGGACTGCTTTTAAATAAAGCAGTTTTTTAAAAAATGCAGCTCGTTTTCCTTAATGGAAAACGGGATGCATTTAAAAAAAGAAAAATTAAACGTTTTCATTAAATTTTTTAAGGGCAGGTAGTGGTCCCTGGGACCACTGCCTGCCCCTAAAAAATATTTCCCCCTGCATTCGCAAAGGGGAGGCCCTTTCCCATTTGCGAGTGCTTTACCACCCTCTTGAAGAGGGCGGTCGCAATACATTCTTACGTAGGCCTCTGACTCTCTATTAGGAAGGGATCGCCCTTGGACGCCCCTTCCTAATAGCGACTCGCAATTCCTATTTAGCGAGTGGCAAAAAATTTGCGACTCGCTAAATAGGGATTGTACATGGCCCCATTAGATTTTGTATGCGCAAACGGGTCGCAAAACCCGTTTGCGCATGCAAAATAGGGTCGTACATCTGGCCCTTTGACTCTTAAGAAATCGGTTGGATTCACCGCCTTTTGTTCTGCTTTCAGAATCGGAACAAAAAACACAAGAAAGGTAAATCTCAAAGAAACCAATCAGGGAGCACTCAGGTCAAAACGTAACAATCATCAAGTCTATTATGTTCAATTAACAAAAGTGAAGAGTCTTGCTGTCATAAATCAGTCCTCATAAATCAGTTGGCTGTATGGGCTTTTGAATGGAACTCAAATAAAGAGGACTGATTAATGACAGCAAGACTCACTTCACTTTTGTTTATTGAACATAATGAACCTGATGATTGTTACTCTTTGACCTGAGAGCGCTCTGATTGGTTTCTTTGTTCATTTTCTGATTCGGCAGGAGTATCGAGAGCAGCAGGTACTGTTCGGGGAAGCATCTATATAAAATTGGGTACAGATTTGGATGTGCTGCACTGTCTTTGCCCTGCTGCTTTGTAAATAGTTTGACACATCCAAAGGTGAATCCCATATTTATCTATTGACATTTGTTGTTTGTGTGGTGAAAGTCAATTTAATGCAGATGATCCAGCGGAAGCCCCTCCCAGGGTTGAATTATTTCACAATTAATGGGCCCATATACATTTTATTTCACAAATGTTCATCCACACTCCCTGGGCGCTCCGGTGGGGGTCAAGTTTTATAATTCACTTAAGTTCTGATTAGTTATATCCCTGTAACCACAAACCAGGTTAAATTGACATTTTCCAATTCCCAACTAATCTTCACAAATCAACACTCTTCTTCTGGTCGATGGACCATTAGTTGAGTTAGTTGATGGTGATAGTAACAGCTTCTTAACTAATGCACAGCTCTTAGTGAAATGACCACAGACTCTGAATAAGATTTATAAGCTTTATCTATTTTTTTCAGTCATAAATTTGAACGCTCATTTATTACAGATTCACAGTGCAAATCCCATCATTCTTCAATGGGAGAGAGAAATTTCATTTAGCAAAGTACATTCAATTACACAACCTCATTCAACAAAAAATCAAATGCATAAGAGTGGATAGATGTAGAGACAAAAGGCACATATCAACATACATTTGCAAAGAAATATGCAAATCTGAGATAGAATGTCATTTACCTATTAAGAGGAAAACCGGAAAACCAACCCCCTGGCCAAAGGACTGGTGGAGGACCCCTGACTTAGAATCCGGAGACAAAGACTAAAGGACAGGATCAGGACAGGACCAATACTTACTAGACTCTCCTGCAACCCGACGCACCAGGGCGATTCCCTCTCTCCCTCCTCAGTATTCTTCCGCAATCTTCGAATCTAATCAGGCTGTCGTTTGGATCTGAATCTTCCCAGTCTGCTCTCGCCTCTCCCTCTCTATGATGCTCTCTCCTGATGCAGCATACCCATCTCTCTTTCAGCGTCGATGAGCGATCGATCAATCTATCTCCAATCCTCAATTCCCAATTATTATTATTTTTTTAGACTAAACTCAACTTACTCTAGTTATAGTCTTTATTTCTACTTGTCCCACCCTCAAGAGTTGCAATTTTTACTAAAATACGGAATATGATTGGACGGGGGTAGGGGAGTCTCCATCACATCATGCTGACATATTCATTTTTACCAAGACCTTTATTATTAACTAGCCCTTCCCCTTTAGCTCATTCATATTGTCCTCTTCCCATGCATATATTGTTGCCATTCACAATAATTTATTCAATACAGACTACATAGACAAATGATACATGTCTTCTTTTTCTCATGTCTTCTGTCCTTGATTCTTGGCAGTTATTCAGCTCTTTCGGTCACCAGGTCACATCTTGGACTCTCTGAGCATGCGCGATCTCTAGTCGTCCATCGCCATTTTCTTTTTCTGTCAAGCTTAGCAGGCCCGAATGCACACTATTAATAAAGGAATCATAAACAGATGTTATTTTCTTATACATATAATTCTCACTGTTCACCACCCACTTCTACTCTATCTCATGTTGTGTTATTATCTCTTTTAGGCAAGAGCGTTAACAACAGCAGCCTTCTTTAAATTCAAGCGAGCAGATGCCAGGCACTCGGTACCTCAAGACCACGTTTTAGTTTTTCTTGCGCATGCGCGAGGTTCTCCCTCTCAAAGCGAGTTAGTCACGTTACCTCTATGTAGTTCAGTTTCGCACAAGCGTTGCTTTTTATTCTCCATTAGTTTAAGCATGCGTAAGCTTCTCTCCCCATGTGCGGTGTCTGGTGTATATTAGTTTCGTCTTATCTACAGTTTTAACGATTAGTCAAAGTTAATGGAGGATTTCTTCGAGCAAGTTTCATTTTCTCGAATCCTTGCTCCATCAATCCCCCCTCTGATGGCATTTTTGAGCCATCATAAAAATACCCATCATTACCAAGTGCCAACTTTCATTCATTAAGCTTTAGTGTCTTCCTCTTTTTCTATTAATTCTTCAGGTTTCTTTTTCATGTCAAATTCTTTCATCTTATCATATAAACTTCCTTTCATTTCTTCTAGTTCAATCTCTTCCTTTTTTCTCTTTCTTCCCATTCTCTTATTCTTTATTTCTGCCAACATTCTTTCTCTTGTTTTACTCTTGCAACATCTATATGTCAACATTATTATCAGAACTATTATTGCTATTGAAATTACAGGTATTAGGATCTTCCCTAATAGACTATTCCCTAAAGTGGAAAACCAACTACCTATAGTGGAAATACTTTTACTAAGGGGCCGATTCCGATCTCGGCCGGTAGGGCTCCGAATCGGATTCGGCTTAACCGGATCCGATTCGGAGCCCTATTGCCCGACCGATTCGTACGCGCGTACGGGCGAGCGAGTACGATGCGAAATCGCCGACCGACTCGTCCGGGCGTCCCGACCGCTCCGACCGACTCGTTCCCGGGTCTAACCTCACCGACTGACTCGCACGGACTCGACTCGTACCGCGCAATGGAGACGTTCCCCGGCCGGGTAAGTACGATGCGCGCCGCGAGCAGTCCGACCGAGCCGCGCACTCCGGCTCCAAAGAGCAGTCGGAGCTGCACTTTGGGGGTCCGTGTCGGACCCCCCTGTACGCCTAGCCGTGCGAGTCGCACACAGGGGGGACCCATGGGTCCCCCCTACCTGTGCGTGTATGGCGCGAGTCGCTTCACCGCATACACGCTGTAGGGGGCGCACTTGTCCGCCTCGCACCCATTGAGTCAATGGGAGCCCGCGTACGCGTTGTACGACAGGCTCCTATTGACTTCAATGGGAGTCCGACCGACTCGAGTCCGATGGCATACGTGCGCATCGTACTCATTCGGTTGTGCTGCACGGGTCCGATTCGGTCGGAAATCTCTCCGGATCCCGCTCGATCGGAGAGATTTCCGGCCCGAATCGGAATCGGCCCCTAAGTCTTTCCCAGACACCGTCAACCTCTAGTTGGGTCAAATCTTCATGAATCTTTGTAATGTTCTTAATATATCTCTCAATACCTTTACTTTTGTCAGGGATATATGTACAGCAATGTTGAACTTTCAACATGCCACAGACTCCGCCCTCTTTTGCCAATAATATATCAAGAGCAAGTCGATTTTGCAAAACCATAGATCTGATTGCAACCATTTCGGTATTAATCATTAAGAATCCCCCAGCAGTATCTGTAGACAGACGATCAACTATTGTTGACAACTTTCGTATTTTATGTGAATTCAGTATGACTCCAACTGTCGGTATCAGTGCTCCAAATATATCACCTACTATTTCTGAAAAGCTTGTTCTTTTACTTCGTTTTAGTCCTTGACTTACTACATCCATTTCATTGTTCTTAGTAATGTGATATACTTTAGGAAATACTATTCCAATATAACAACTACCATACCATCGTGTGGGCAGCCTATAATAGGCATTTTTACCACACATGTAATAAATCCCTGGAAAAACGGGATCAGTTACACCTTTTAATCCCCATCCCCCTATTATTAGGAAGGTATGTTCACATTCACTAGAACCAATGAAAATGTTGTTATAGTCCGTTTTTAGTCTATACAGACAGAATTTCCCCATTTTCGACAAATCTAGGGACATGGCAGCATGAGTCTCGCCTTTCTTATAGTCCTCTTCCTTATTAGCCCATGGAGGTACATTTACTTCTGTTCAACAGCCTTCTTTTGGAAATCCTGCCTTCTTTACTCTACTAAATTTAGAAAATCTTTTTCTTCGTCACGTAAAATACATGTTAGATTATTCTTATGAGGATATGTTATGTCTTTTGGGTTTGTTGTTAAGAAGAACTCACCATGAATTCTGCCCATTCGCTGCCCCTGCCTCCCGCCTCCCAGCTGCTCCTCCCTCCCACCTCCCCATAAATGGCGGCCGCTGCGCGGTGAGGAGAGCGACCCTTGACCTTGCCAGGTAGGTCGCTCCCCCACCACACAGCTCCGCCTGTGTTGTCCGCCCGCTGCTGCTGCTGGTAAGATCGCCCTTCCGCCTGTGGCCTCGGTGCCCGTATTTCTTTGCTTGTCTCCCCATTTTCCTTTCTGTGCCCCTCGCTGCCCCATTTGCGTTGTGCCTGTATTTTTGTCTGTTTTCTCCCCCATTTTCCTTTCTGTGCCCCTCGCTGCCCCATTTGCGTTGTGCCTGTATTTTTGTCTGTTTTCTCCCCCATTTTCCTTTCTGTGCCCCTCGCTGCCCCATTTGTGTTGTGCCTGTATTTTTGTCTGTTTTCTCCCCCATTTTCCTTTCTGTGCCCCTCGCTGCCCCATTTGCGTTGTGCCTGTATTTTTGTCTGTTTTCTCCCCCATTTTCCTTTCTGTGCCCCTCACTGCCCCATTTGCGTTGTGCCTGTATTTTTGTCTGTTTTCTCTCCCCATTTTCCTTTCTGTGCCCCTCGCTGCCCCATTTGCGTTGTGCCTGTATTTTTGTCTGTTTTCTCCCCATTTTCCTTTCTGTGCCCCTCGCTGCCCCATTTGCGTTGTGCCTGTATTTTTGTCTGTTTTCTCCCCCATTTTCCTTTCTGTGCCCCTCGCTGCCCCATTTGCGTTGTGCCTGTATTTTTGTCTGTTTTCTCCCCCATTTTCCTTTCTGTGCCCCTCGCTGCCCCATTTGCGTTGTGCCTGTATTTTTGTCTGTTTTCTCCCCATTTTCCTTTCTGTGCCCCTCGCTGCCCCATTTGCGTTGTGCCTGTATTTTTGTCTGTTTTCTCCCCCATTTTCCTTTCTGTGCCCCTCGCTGCCCCATTTGCGTTGTGCCTGTATTTTTGTCTGTTTTCTCCCCCATTTTCCTTTCTGTGCCCCTCGCTGCCCCATTTGCGTTGTGCCTGTATTTTTGTCTGTTTTCTCTCCCCATTTTCCTTTTGTGCCCCCGCTGCCTCTCGCCATTCCCGCCGCTGCGTCCCTGCGGCCCCGCCCCCTGACTGCCCATTCGCTGCCCCTGCCTCCCGCCTCCCAGCTGCTCCTCCCTCCCACCTCCCCATAAATGGCGGCCGCTGTGCGGCCGCGCCGCTGGCGCGCCAAAGGCGCGCCTAAGGCAAGCCCGTCTGCGCCCGTCCGCGCCTGGACCGCGCCCAGCGCCAAACCCCTGGCCCCGCAGCAGCCAACCCACCCACCGGACTTACGACACCGCCACCCTCAACGCACTCAACACCGGCCGTATCCCCGGCTGCCACCGTGCCACCCCAGGTCGCACCCACGGACCCTTCGCCTGCCAATCCTGCAAGTTCTCCTGCCTCCGGACCTGCACCGCACCCGCCAAGCCAAGCACCAGCAGCAACCACCTGAAGTGCATCCTGCTCAACACCCGCTCCATCCACAGACACGCCGTGGAACTCTGGAACCTGCTCGACTCCACATCACCAGACGTCGCTTTCCTCACGGAAACATGGATGAACGCCTCCTCAGCGCCCGACATCGCCATCGCCATCCCGGACGGATACAAGATCACCCGAAGGGACCGCGCCAACCAGACCGGAGGAGGCATCGCCATCGTCCACAAGAACACCATCCGCATCACGACCAACTCCGACGACACCTTCACAGCCGGCGAACACCTGCACTTCCAGATACACACCGACCCCAAGACCACCCTCAGAGGCACCCTCATCTACAGACCCCCAGGACCACGCACACAATTCAGCGAAGACATCGCCGACCTCATCAGCCCGCACGCCCTCCCTCGGCTGACTACATCCTCCTTGGGGACCTCAACTTCCACCTAGAGAACAACAACGATCGCAACACCACCACCCTGCTGGACAACCTCGCCAACCTTGGACTCAAGCAACTGGTGACCACCCCCACACACCACGCCGGCCACACGCTTGACCCCGTCTTCTCCTCCAGTAAGGACATCTCCTTCAGCCACACCACCGGACTCCACTGGACAGACCACAGCTGCGTCCACTTCAGCTTCAGCAGGACCACCACGCACCACCACACGCAACAGTTTCCGCGCAGAAGATGGAACAAGATCACCACCGACCAACTCACCACATCCCTGAGCCAGAACCCTCCCGCCAGCTCAACGAACCCCAACCAAGCCGCCAGCAACCTCACAAGATGGATCACCAACTGCGCAGACGACCTCGCCCCATTGAAGACCCCTCCAGTCAGACACGGCAACAAGAAAGCATCCTGGTTCACCGACGAACTCAAGAAATCCAAGAAGAACTGCCGGGCCCTCGAGAAAGCATGGCGCAGAGACCCGACTGCAGACAACATGACCACCCTCAAGCACGCCACCCGAAAACACCACCAGCTGATCCACTCCACCAAGAAAACCGCATTCAAGGAACGACTGGACAACAACGCCCACAACAGCAAGGAACTCTTCATCATCGTCAAAGAGCTCTCGAACCCCAGCGCCGGAAACAACGACATCACTCCCTCGCAAGACCTCTGCAACTCGCTTCGCCTCGTTCTTCCACAGCAAGATCGCAGACATACACAACAGTTTCAGCACACAGCCGACGTACCCTACGACCGTTCCAACGTCCCCCACCTCCACCCTCCGAGCCTGGACCCCGATCAACACCGAAGACACTATCCGCACGATGAACTCCATCCACTCCGGATCACCTACCGACCCCTGCCCTCACCACGTCTTCAACAAGGCCGACGCCGTCATCGCACCCCACCTCCGGGACATCATCAACACCTCCTTCGACACCGCCACCTTCCCAGAGAGCTGGAAGCACGCCGAACTCAGCGCCCTACTGAAGAAACCGTCAGCGGACCCCACCGACCTCAAAAACTACCGCCCCATCTCGCTCCTTCCTTTTCCTGCCAAAGTCATCGAGAAGACCGTCAACAGACAACTGGCCGCCTTCCTCGAGACGAATGGATCCCTCGACCACTCGCAGTCCGGCTTCCGGGCCAACCACAGCACCGAGACCGCCCTCATCGCAGCCACCGACGACATCCGAGCCCTGCTCGACAACGGGGAAACAGCGGCCCTCATCCTCCTGGACCTCTCCGCAGCGCTCGACACAGTCTGCCACCGCACCCTAGTGCAACGCCTGAACAACGTCGGAATCCAAGAGAAGGCACTGGAGTGGATCATCTCCTTCCTCGCCGGAAGAACCCAGAGAGTCCGCCTCCCCCCGTTCAGTTCCGAGGCCACCGAAGTCATCTGCGGCGTACCACAAGGATCATCACTCAGCCCCACCCTCTTCAACGTCTACATGAGCCCCCTCGCAGCCATCGCACGCCAACACAACCTCAACATCATCTCCTACGCCGACGACACCCAGCTGATCCTCTCCCTCACCAACGACCCCACAACCGCCAGAACCAACCTACATGAAGGGATGAAGGACGTAGCCGAGTGGATGAGGAACAGCCGCCTGAAACTGAACTCAGATAAGATGGAAGTCCTCATCCTAGGATCATCACCCTCCGCCTGGGACGACTCCTGGTGGCCCCCTGCCCTGGGCAACGCACCCAAACCAACGGACCACGCACGCAACCTGGGCTTCATCCTGGACTCCTCCCTCTCAATGACCCGACAAGTCAACGCCGTCTCCTCGTCTTGCTTCAACATCCTACGCATGCTGCGCAAGATCTTCCGGTGGATCCCCACCGAAACCAGGAAGACGGTCACCCAGGCCCTCGTCACCAGCCGACTGGACTACGGCAACTCCTCTACGCCGGAACCACAGCCAAACTTCATAAAAGACTCCAACGCATCCAGAACGCTGCAGCTCGACTCATCCTGGACATCCCCCGACACAGCCACATCGCCAGACACCTGAGAGACCTGCACTGGCTCCCCGTCAGCAAGAGAATCACGTTCCGACTCCTCACCCACGCACACAAAGCCCTCCACAACCAAGGCCCCAGATACCTCAACGACCGTCTGACCTTCTACACTCCCACCCGCCAGCTACGATCGACCAACCACGCCCTCGCCGCCGTCCCCCGCATCCGAAGAGCCACAACGGGAGGAAGATCCTTCTCCTACCTGGCTGCCAAGACGTGGAACTCCCTACCCATCCACCTCCGCCTTACCCAAGACCACCTCTCCTTCAGGAAGCAACTCAAGACCTGGCTGTTCGAACAGTAGCGGACCCCCCTCCCCCAAGCGCCTTGAGACCCTCCGGGTGAGTAGCGCGCTATACAAATGATTGATTGATTGATTGATTGATTGCCTCATTAGCACTAAGTACTGGGTTTAGGTTTCTTCGATTAAGGGATTTCTGGAAATACTAAATCCATATTCGAATAATAATACTGCAACTTGCCTGTTACATAGAACAAACAGGACACAACACTACATGACACACCATAGGTTAAAGGAAGATGGTGATATGTCACCCCTCCGAGACAGACGAAGGTAATTTCATACAAACATAACAATCATTCACATCCATTGTATCTACGTATTCATAAAGAAGTTTAGTAAATACATTTAATGAGGAATCACTACTTGATTTGTCATGATGATACATGCTCTCATCCATTTGTTCTAAATTTGTGGTAGTTGCTCTTTTAGTAACTGCATTCACTCGATCACTTGTATTAGTGTTATTTCTGTTATTATTTACCATCAAAATAGGTATCACAACAGTTAGTAACAACCACATTAACATTAGCATCAAAATACTGCACAAACAACATTTAACACATCTTCGTTTTAAACTAGATTTCGAATGTTCAGTCACTTTCGTTTCTGCCATTTTTAGTGTTCTAAATTGATCAATATCTAAATTATTTCCTCTAAATTCTAAAAAATTTCAAAAAATATAAAAAATATAAAATCTTTGTGTGATCCCAAACTTCAAGAGCTTTCTGTCTTTGTTCCCCTTTGTCTTTATTCTCTTTTCTTCTTTGGTTTCTTTGATTCTTTTCTTTATATATTTGTCTATTTGCACTCTTTGTGTCAAAGTCTTTTTTTCTTTAAGGTGGTCTCAGTTTGCTTTCATCAATTCCTTCAAGAGCAACACCTTCTTGTTCTTCATTCAGATCACGATTCTCAAAGTCCTCGAGGATGATATATGTCCATTCAGGAGCCTTATATTTTCTATTCGGAACTCTCACTCTTGTTGATTTTCGTAAAGATTTTCTTCTTGGATGTTCTTCTTCAGTTTGACTTGATATTTCGTTTACTTGTTCTAATTCTTTCCCTGTTTTTCTTTTCAAAACATATCTCAGTCCTTTTACTCCACTTGGCCAGTGATCACCTTTTCTGATTCTCTTTGTTTGCACTGCCTTTTCACCGTCTTTGCCAATTTCTAACGTTCTTTTGTTCTCTCTTTCTTTTAACTGAGCTTGTTCTGGACTTTCTGATATTTTTCTTTCTGTTGTTTGATTTTGTTCTTGATCTTTAAATCCTTCTTTTTCTAATTCTGATTGAGCTTGATCTGAATCTTCTGTAGTAGATTCTTCTGTTGACTGATTTTGTTCTGCACCTGTCAGTTCTTCTTTTTCTTTTTCTGATTGAGCTTGATCTGGATCTTCTGTTTCAGTTCGTTCTGGTCTCTCAATTTCTTGCTCTTCTTCAATCTCCTCAACAGCCTGTTGAGACCCAGTAACTGGTGCCCACCCTACTTGACTTGTACTTGGTTGTTCATCATCAATACGTTCTTCAGAGTCTGTTTCTCTGATTTCTTCGACTTCACAACTTTCAGCCTCTGGTTCTTTTCTTTGTTCTACCAGTTGCTGCTCTTGTCGTTCAGGTGGACTTGGGACTCTTTTGGTATGACTGGCATGGATCCAGTTTGGGAAGCCAGCACACTTCACTGCTGTCATTGTGACCAATATAATTTGATGAGGTCCTTTCCACCTGGGTTTTAAGCACGATTTTCTCGTGTGCTTCTTTATCACAACCCAGTCTCCTGGACACAAATCATGAGCTTGATTCGGCTGTGCTGCAGTTGCATCTTCTCCAACCTGGTGAGACACAGAACGTACCAGATCAGCTAGTCCTTTACAATAGTCCAACACTAGATCATCAGTTATAGTCATCAGTTTGTTTCCAGGTACAAATGCTTGTCTCATTGCTCTTCCCATGAGAATTTCATGAGGACTCAAGCCTGTCCTTCTGTCAGGGATGCTTCTAAGGCTCATTAAAACAAGGGGCAAAGCATCAGGTCATTTCAGCAAAGTGGATGCACACACCTTCCCTAACCTGGATTTTATTGTACCATTTAGCTGCTTAACCACTCCAGATGCTTCTGGTCGATAGGCACAATGTAGTTTCTGCTCAACTTTGAAAGCTGTACAAATTAATCGAATTATCTCATTGTTAAAATGAGGTCCTCTATCTGATTCCAAAGTGACTGGAAATCCAAATCTGGGAATGAGTTCTCTCAACAGTAGTTTGGCAACTGTGAGACTGTCATTCCTCCTTGTTGGATACTCTTCCACCCAACGAGAAAACAGACACACAATAACAAGGACATACTTCAGACCGTTGCACGGCGGCAACTCTATGAAGTCAAGCTGCATTCTTGTAAATGGTCCCTCTGCCTTTCTGATTTTTCCCCAACTGGCAAACGTTTTTCTACCTGGGATCTGCTGTTGACATGTCAAGCATCGCTGGCAGAGACTCTCTGCAATGAGCCTAAACTTGGGATTGTACCATGTCTGCCTGAAGTGTCTAATCATGGCATCCCTCCCAATGTGTGTAGCTCCATGATATACTCTTGCCATTTGTGATAACAAACTATCTGGCATTATCGGTCTTCCATCTGGACACACCCATACTTCATCATCTGTTCTTCTTGTGCAACCTGTGTTGATCCAGAATTATTTTTCTTTTACATCTGCCTCATCCTGTAACTGTCCAATTTCATCCCATGTTTCAAAAGCAGAGAAAAACATTAGTTGGCAATTGGTAACTTCTTTTTCCAACCCTCTGTTTAAAGACATTGTATTTCGAGCACAAAATTGTGCAACCTGGTCAGCATATTTGTTGCCTTGTGTCACATAATCATTTCCTGACTTATGTGCGGCACATTTGACCACTGCAATTTCTTTTGGCAATTGTATTGCTTCCAATAGTTCTTTGACATTTTTACTATTCCTGATAGGAGAACCTGAAGAAGTCAGAAATCCCCTTTGTATCCATAATTGGCCAAAGTCATGCACAATCCCAAAACCATATTGACTATCCGTGAATATGGTTATTCTCAATTTTTTACCAATTTTGCATGCTTTTGTTAAAGCTATCAATTCGGCTATCTGTGCAGACTTGACTCCTCTTAAACAGGATGCTTCTAGAATAGCAGATACAGTACACACAGCATAGGCAGAACTCAGTTCTCCATCTTGTTTTCGCAAGCATGATACATCAACAAACAATACATAGTCTGATTCTTTCAACAATGGGACATCAAAAATATCCGGCCTGGGCTTTGTACACATTTCTGTCACATCAAAGCAATCATGATCAGCCTCCTCTTTTATTTCCTTGCAATATGGATCTGGCAGCAAGGTTGCTGGATTCACTGCGGTGCATCTTATTACACTTACATTTTCAGCACCCAGGATCACTCTTTCATACTTGGTCAGCCGACTAGGGGTCAAGTGCTGAGTATGAGTCCTTGTTAAAAGGATCTCGACTTAATGTGGCACATACACCTTTAGAGGATGTCCCATCACAATTGATTCACTCTGCTCCAGACTCATACAGGTAGCAGCTACTGCTTTTAAGCTGCCAGGCAATGCCGCAGCCACTGGATCCAGAGTGGCAGAAAAATATGCCACTGGTCGTCGTGACAATCCATGCCTTTGGGTCAACACTGAAAGTGCACATCCTTCTCTCTCACAACAGAACAACACAAATTCTTTCGTATAATCAGGCATTCCTAACGCTGGTGCTTGACACAAACAATCTCTCAATTTTATGAATGCATCCTCACTTTCATCATCCCATTCAATTGGATCCATCACATCCTTTCGTGTCAATCTTAATAAAGGTTTTGAAAGCAATGCAAATCCACTAATCCACTGTCGATAATCACTAATTCACTGTCGATAATATCCAATCACTCCCAAAAACATTCGTACTTCTTTCTTAGTTTTAGGCAGACTCATTTGTCGAATTACTTTTATTCTCTCTGGTGTCACTTTCCTGACTCCCTTTCCTAACTTGTGTCCCAAATATTTGACTTCTTGTTGGCAAAACTGTAATTTTTCTGGTGACACCTTGTGTCCACCTTCTGCCAAATGGTTCATTAAGGCAATTGTGTCAGTAACACAAGCCTCTTGTGTCTTTGATGCCACTAATAGGTCATCAATGTATTGTACCAAAACTGAATTTCCTGGCATAACCAATGTTTCCAAACACTTTTTTAAGATCTGATTGAAAATTGAGGGACTCTCTGTGTACCCTTGAGGAACCCGACACCATGCCAAAACACGGTCTCCGAACCGGAATGCAAAGAGATATTGGCTATCCTGGTGTAACGAGATCGAAAAGAATGCTTGACACAAATCAATCACTGTGTACCAATGTGCATCACAAGGTATCTGATAAAGGATCACTGCTGGATTTGGTACTACTGGACAACAGGGTACTACTACCTTATTAATTTTCCTTAAATCTTGCACTATCCTATACTTGCCACTGGGCTTTTTAAGCCCCATAATTGGCGAATTACAAGGACTGCCCATTATCTCTCTTAGAATACCTTGTTCAATCATTTGATCAATTTCTGTAGCAACTGCAGCTTTTACTTCAGGGCTCATTCTGTATTGGGGTGTGTTCGGATAATTTGTACCTTCTTTCACCATTATTTTAATGGGGTCTACATTTGCCATCAGACCAATTTCTTTTCCTGTAAAATCCCACACGTCTGATTTTACTGTGTTTTTCAGCTCATCAGGCAAACTATCTTCAGTAAGAAGTGAAAACATCTCATCCACTTTTGTTCCTTGTTTTACTAGCATCATTTTGAAAGCTATATCTTCATCAGGTGTTTGGAAAGCAATACCATCAGGCGTACAATAGATGGTGCAGTTCATTTTGCACAACAAATCCCTTCCTAACAAATTCACTGGACTTGAATCACATATCACAAACTGATGCATGCCTTTGAAATTCCCAATATTCACTTCTATTGGTTTAGTGAGTGGGGTTTTTATTTGCTTATTTGTGACTCCTACAACTTGGATAGTTTCTCCCGAGAGGGGTAGGTTTGGAATTTCTGCTGCACTCACAGTAGAACGGGTAGCTCCAGTATCCACTAGAAAAGTGATGTCATTACCTTCCACTTTTCCCTCAACAAATGGACCTGACTGATCTACCGTCAAAGATGCGCCAAGCACGCATTCTTCCTCCCCCCTCAGGCACCGTCATTGAGAAACATCTGAATCACTCTCATTACTTTGCATCCAATATTGTTGAATCGTTTGTGTATTCTTACCACTCTCTCCACGAAATCCGGTGTTCACACTGTATCTCTGCACCTGAGCGTTCACATGGTTGGGTATAGGGGCTTGTGGCACCTGTAATTGCGGAGTAACTACCTGTTGCTGTTGCTGCTGGTTCACAACCACCTCATTCTGCATCTGTGGATTTAAATTTTGATTTACCCCATTACTCTGTTGAACATTTCTACACTCATTCTTCCAATGTTCATGCAAGGAAACTTCTTTTTCGCCATTCTCTACTCATTCGTCCTTTTCCTTTATTTCCATTTGATCCTTGACTATTCTAATTTTGATCGCTCATCTGATTATCATTTTGAGAACCAGAATGTATCTCTTGGTGTTCTGCTAGCTTCACTTGTGCCCACATCATCTTTTCTTTCAGTTTCTTGTATTTGGATCAATATCATCACTACAATACTTCGCATACTTCAAAATATCATCAATGGGCTTACTCTGCCAGCAAAGCATATGCTGCTGAATCATCTGACTAATTTCTGATCTTAGTCCATACAGAAACCGATACACAAAATGTCCCATATCCTTGTCACCAATATTTTCAAACCCACTATACTGCTTGAATACTTGCAACAGCCTTTCGTAGTACGCGTGTACTGACTCTTTTGGTTCTTGAGTTGTTCTATCTATCTTAGCCCAATCTGTTTCCTTTGGAGGAATTTTCCCTTTCAGGAAAGTAATCACCTGTTGATATTTTTTCATCACTTCATCTGAAGGCGCACCTGTCCTTGCATCTCTGGAATACTCTTCAGTTGGCCAATCAATAGTAATTTTACATTCTGTCCACAAATCAGTTGGTACCACTATGTCAAACAAGCCATCCAAATCCTTTAATAATACCTTTGAAACTTTCACAAACCTTTCTACCTGCTTGTACCATTCTATTGGTTTCTCTCTCAATCTGGGAAAATCAATTGTAAAAGATAAAATATCCTGTCTCGACCAAGGAACATGAACATATCCTCCACCAGGAACTTCTCTCATTGGACACACTTTTTCAGCCTGTTCTGTCTCTCTTAATGGGAATGCAGATGTTTCTTTTGTAGTTGCCTCATCCCTTTTCCTTGTCCATCTACCTCTCCATCGGTCTAAATCTCCCCATTTCTTCAAAATATACATTAATTCTTTTATCTGTAATCTCCTTCCTGACGCATTCAAACTATCTAAATCCTTCTCAGTAAATTCTGCTCTATATGGTTTCTGTAATATTTTCGACCATTCTACGTCTATTCCAAATTCTGAAGCCACTTCTACTATCCTCTCATGAAGATTCTTCGCTTTCCAAGTTATACTTTTGCACAAAAACAACAATTCATCATCTCCATATGAACCTAATCTGTCTGAGCTTATAGTACCAATAATCATTTCTTCTAAATCCACTTTCAACTTGCCTACATCTATATTTGGTGTTTGGGGTTTTTTCTTGTCTAATCCTTTTGCCCATTCCTCTAGGTCTTCTGGTGAAAATCCTTTAGAGTTCCCTGCTACTGGAGTAACATTTTGTTTTTTTCTTCTTGTATTTACTGGTGTAACTCTCTCCGGGGTCTCAGTCACCGTTTCAAGATTAGGGAGATCTAGTAATGACATATTTGAATCACATTCACTAATTTGATCTTCTAACATTTCTGCCTCTTTCCTAGCATTATTCTGTGGAACTGTCAATGTTTGTAATCTCGGGGTATCTCGTTTATCACCATACAATGGAATAACAGGACCAATCGTTACTGGTACTGTCAAGGCTTCAGCATTTAAACCTAACTGATTTATTTTCTGAATTATCTCTTCTTTTGTCTTATTCAATGAATTCCGTTCTTTTTCCTGTAATGCTCGGGTGACTATTGGATCATATAAAACTTGTGGAACTAATTGAGTTCCCATCATTGGTGCACTTGGAGTTGGGTCTCTAGCATTTTCTTGATAAGGTGGAGGTCTTTTAACTAACAGGTCTTCCAATAACTCATCATCAGACCCTTCACATCCTGTTCCTATGTGTTTCACTTTTTCTTTACACTTATTCCCTGCTTGATCCTCAGCCATCAACACTGGATACAAGCCTTCCATTACTACAGCTCTTCTCCATCTTTTCATCTGATCTCCTCGATTGTCAAATGGATATCTAGGTAAAAATCCTCTATTTATTCTTCTACCTCCTCTGTATTTCTCTCGTTCAAATGCCTCAACTTCCCATTCCTCCAAAGTTTCATACTGCGTTAACCTAGGACTTGGTTCTAATGAATTCATCTGATTTCTCAAATTCTGAAGAATCCTTACATTAAACGTACCATGTTCAGGAAAAGCTAGAACACCATCACCTTTCGTATACTCTTCCTAATTTTCCAACCAGACACAAGTATGATATCCTCGTTCCAACATCATAAAGGAAGCAGACGTGTTAGGGGGTGGCATAAGAATTCCTTCTCTGGTTACTACACGCTTATCCTTTTTAAAGAAATGTTTGATTTTATTAATAAACTTCATTCTTCCGATCCCTGTGACTAATTCTTTTTAGCAAGCTATAACTAGAAACTCTTCCATATTCTTACGTATCCTGTTTCCCAACACTCGTCCTATACCAGCGCGACTCACACCAACAGTCCAATCAGGGCTCACTACGTATTCTCTTCCGCAATCAATACCAGCGCGGTTCTTGTCTACCAGCCAATCGGAGCTTTCAACACACCCACTTGTCTGACCAATGCCAGCGCGGCTCTTTGTGACGTCAGTATTACTCCTGCTACTGACCCTCCCTTTACAATCTGCACTTGTTTCACGCCCGCTGTCTCAACCAATACCAGCGCGGCTCTTTGTGACGTCAGTATTACTCCCGCTACTGACCCTCCCTTCACAGGGTAATACGACAATTTTTCTTTCTAGTTTTCTTTACAATTTTCTGTTAGTTACAACGTAAAAACAGCGCTACTCTGTCTGCCCACTAGTCCAAAGATAGTTTATTCACTTGCTTCAAAAAGAAAGTACTTCCTTACACTGCGAGTAAAAACCACTGTTTACCTTTCACTTAAGCTCGGGGAGGACCTATTACTCCTCTAGGGATACTCCTCCTTTGGGTAAAGCCAAAGTTTCACAGATGGACCCTTCGCTATCACTCACACTTGACTCTTATACGATATAGTCCCTAATATAACACCTACAGCCCTCCGTAGCTTTTAGGTATTATGACGACAGATGAGTAACCTTCTGCAGTGTGATTTCCTTACCACACTCTTCTAAATTCCATTCTTGGGATTCCCAGGTATCTCTGTACCTGTGCTTCCAGACAATATAAAACGCAACACTAACTCTTTGTGTTAAACATATAATCAAAAATAATAATCAATAATTAATAATCACCAAACTAATCAATAATAACCATAACTCTGCTACCAGAAAAACTGTTCCAGTGGAAGCCCCTCCCAGGGTTGAATTATTTCACAATTAATGGGCCCATATACATTTTATTTCAAAAATGTTCATCCACACTCCTGGGCGCTCTGCTGGGGGTCAAATTTTATAATTCACTTAAGTTCTGATTAATTATATCCCTGTAACCACAAACCAGGTTAAATTGACATTTTTCAATTCCTAACTAATCTTCACAAATCAACACTCTTCTTCTGGTCGATGGACCATTAGTTGAGTTAGTTGATGGTGATATTAATAGCTTCTTAACTAATGCACAGCTCTTAGTGAAATGACCACAGACTCTGAATAAGATTTATAAGCTTTATCTATTTTTTTCAGTCATAAATTTGAACGCTCATTTATTACAGATTCACAGTGCAAATCCCATCATTCTTCAATGGGAGAGAGAGATTTCATTTAGCAAAGTACATTCAATTACACAACCTCATTCAACAAAAAATCAAATGCATAAGAGTGGATAGATGTAGAGACAAAAGGCACATATCAACATACATTTGCAAAGAAATATGCAAATCTGAGATAGAATGTCATTTACCTAATAAGAGGAAAACCAGAAAACCAACCCCCTGGCCAAAGGACTGGTGGAGGTCCCCTGACTTAGAATCAGGAGACAAAGACTAAAGGACAGGATCAGGACAGGACCAATACTTACTAGACTCTTCTGCAACCCGACGCACCAGGGAGATTCCCTCTCTCACACTCTCTCCCTCCTCGATATTCTTCCGCAATCTTCGAATCTAATCAGGCTGTCGTTTGGATCTGAATCTTTCCAGTCTGCTCTCGCCTCTCCCTCTCTATGATGCTCTCTACTGCTGCAGCATACCCGTCTCTCTTTCAGCGTAGATGAGCGATCGATCAATCTATCTCCAATACTCAATTCCAATTTTTTTTTTTTATTAGACTAAACTCAACTTACTCTAGTTATAGTCTTTATTTCTACATGTCCCACCCTCAAGAGTTGCAATTTTTACTAAAATACGGACGGGGGTAGGGGAGTCTCCATCACATCATGCTGACATATTCATTTTTACCAAGACCTTTATTGTTAACTAGCCCTTCCCCTTTAGCTCATTCATATTGTCCTCTTCCCATGCATATATTGTTGCCATTCACAATAATTTATTCGATACAGACTACATAGACGAATGATACATGTCTTCTTTTTCTCATGTCTTCTGTCCTTGATTCTTGGCAGTTATTCAGCTCTTTCGGTCACCGGGTCACATCTTGGACTCTCTGAGCATGCGCGATCTCTAGTCGTCCATCGCCATTTTCTTTTTCTGTCAAGCTCTTAGCAGGCCAGAATGCACACTATTAATAAAGGAATCATAAACAGGTGTTATTTTCTTATACATATAATTCTCACTGTTCACCACCCACTTCTACTCTATCCCATGTTGTTATTATCTCTTTTAGGCAAAGGCGTTAACAACAGCAGCCTTCTTTAAATTCAAGCGAGCAGATGCTAGGCACGTGGTATCAATCAATCAATCAATCATAACATTTGTAAAGCGCGCTACTCACCCATGAGGGTCTCAAGGCGCTGGGGGAGGGGTGCTGCTACTGCTCGAATAGCCAGGTCTTGAGTAGCCTCCTGAAGGTAAGTAGGTCCTGGGTCTGCCGTAGGAGGATGGGGAGTGTGTTCCAGGTTTTGGCGGCGAGGTGGGAGAATGCTCTGCTGCCGGTGGTCACTCTTCGGATGCGGGGGACGGTGACGAGGGTGAGGTCGGCGGAGTGGAGCTGGCGGTTCGGGGTGTAGAAGGTGAGTCGTCTGTTGAGGTATGCCAGTCCGGTGTTGTGGAGTGCTTTGTGTGCATGGGTGAGGAGCTTGAAGGTGATCCTCTTGTTGACGGGAAGCCTGTGCAGGTCTCTCAGGTGAGGTGTGATGTGGCTGCGGCGAGGGATGTCGAGGATCAAGCGTGCAGAGGCGTTCTGTATGTGTTGTAGTCGTTTCAGGAGTTTGGCCGAGGCTCCTGCGTAGAGGGCGTTTCCGTAGTCTAGCCTGCTGCTGATGAGGGCTTGGGTGACCGTTTTTCTTGTTTCGGTGGGGATCCACCTGTAGATCTTTCGGAGCATGCTGAGGGTGTAGAAGCAGGAGGACGAGACGGCGTTGACTTGCTTGGTCATGGAGAGTGTTGAGTCGAGGATGAAACCTAGGTTGCGTGCGTGGTCGGTGGGGGTTGGTGCTGCTCCCAGTGTGGTCGCCACCAGGTGTTGTCCCAAGCCGAGGGGGTGGAACCGAGGATGAGGACTTCCGTCTTGTCCGAGTTCAGCTTCAGACGGCTGTTCTTCATCCACTCGGCGACGGCTTTCATTCCTTCGTGGAGGTTGGTTTTGGCGGTGAGGGGGTCCTTGGTGAGGGAGAGGATCAGCTGGGTGTCGTCGGCGTAGGAGATGATGTTGAGGTCGTGCAGTCGGGCGACGTGAGCGAGTGGTGCCATGTAGATGTTGAACAATGTCGGGCTGAGGGATGATCCTTGGGGTACTCCACAGATGATCTCGGTGGCTTCGGATCGGAAAGGGGGGAGGTGGACGCTCTGGGTTCTGCCAGAGAGGAAGGAGGTGGTCCAGTCCAGTGCTTTGTCTCGGATCCCTGCGTTGTGGAGGCGTGTGCGTAGGGTGCAGTGGCAGACAGTGTCGAAGGCGGCTGACAGGTCCAGGAGGATGAGGGCCGCGGTTTCGCCGTTGTCTAGCAGGGCCCTGATGTCATCGGTGGCAGCGATGAGGGCAGTTTTGGTGCTGTGGTTGCTGCGGAACCCGGACTGGGACGGGTCTAGGATGCGGTTCTCCTCGAGGTAGTGGGTCAGTTGTCTGTTGACGGTCTTCTCGATGACCTTCGCCGGGAACGGGAGCAGGGAGATGGGTCGGAAGTTTTTGAGGTCCTTCGGATCAGCCTTGGGTTTTTTGAGTAAGGCGTTGATCTCGGCGTGCTTCCAGCTCTCCGGGAAGGTCGCGGTCTCGAAGGAGGTGTTGATGGCCTTGCGGAGATGGGGTGCGATGGTGGCGCTGGCTTTGTTGAAGATGTTGTGTGGGCATGGGTCTGACGGAGAGCTGGAGTGGATGGAGTTCATGATTTTGATGGTGTCGTCGTCGTTTATGTTGGTCCAGGTGAGCAGGGGAGCGGTGTGGATGGTGGCCGTGAGGTCGGAGGTCTCGGTGGCTGTTGGGACGGTCAGTGTGTTGAAGCTGTCGTGGATGTCTGCGATCTTGCGATGGAAGAAGGTGGCGAGGGAGTCGCACAGGTCTTGCGAAGGTGGGATGTCGTTGGTGTTGGAGCTGGGGTTGGAGAGTTCCTTCACGATGTTGAAGAGCTCTTTGCTGTTGTGTGCGTTGTTGTCTAGGCGGTCTTTGAAGGAGGCCCTTTTGGCGGATCTGATGAGGTGATGGTGTCTGCGGATGGCGTTCTTGTGGGCTGCGTAGCTGTCCGGTGTCTGTTCGCGGTGCCATTTCTTCTCTAGTTTTCGGCAGGTTTGCTTGGAGGCCTGGAGGTCCGCGGTGAACCAGCTGGCTTTCTTGTTGGTGTGTCTGTTGGAGGGTTTCCTGATTGGGGCGAGAGTGTTGGCGCAGTCATCAATCCACTGTCTGAGGTTGCGGGGCGGCGGTGTCGAGGTCGGTGGGGTCGACGGGTGGGCTTCGGGCAAGGGTGGTGTTTAGCTGGTCTTCGGTGACTTTGCTCCAGCAGCGGTGAGGGATCTGTTGAGCGCGGTGGTGCGTGGTGGGTTTCTGGAAGTGGAAGTGGATGCAGCGATGGTCGGTCCAGTGGAGTTCGGTGGTGTGGCTGAAGGAGACGTGGGAGCTTGCGGAGAAGATGGGGTCAAGCGTGTGGCCGGCAGAGTGGGTGGGTGTTGTGACGAGCTGTCTGAGTCCGAGGTTGGCGAGGTTGTCGATCAGGGTGGTGGAGTTGGTGTCGTTGTTCTCGAGGTGGAAGTTCAGGTCCCCGAGGAGGATGTAGTCTGTGGATGCCAGGGCGTGCGTGCTGACGAAGTCGGCGATGGAGTCGCTGAACTGTGGCCGTGGTCCGGGGGGTCTGTAGACGAGGGTTCCTCTGAGGGTGGTGTTGGGATCGGTGTGGATCTGGAAGTGCAGGTGTTCGGCGGTGCTGAGGGTGTCGTCGGTGCTGGTCAAGACTCTGAGGGTGTTCCTGTGGACGATGGGGATTCCTCCTCATGTTCCGTTGGTGCGGTCCCTGCTGGTGATCTTGTAGCCGTCCGGGATGGCTATGGCGATGTCGGGTGCCGAGGAGGGGTTCATCCAGGTCTCCGTCAGGAAGGCGACGTCTGGAGAGGTGGAGTCGAGTAGGTTCCATAGTTCGATGGCGTGCTTGTGGGCGGGAGCGGGTGTTGAGTAGGATGCATCTGAGGTAGTTGCGACCTTTCTCGGTGGATGGGTTGGCGGATCGGATGCTGGTGAAGCTGCAGTTCCGGCAGGAGAAGGGTCCTTGGGTGCGCCTCGGGCGGCCAGGAAGCAGGTGTGGGATCGTCCGGTGTTGAGTGCGTGGAGGGTGCTGGCGTCGTCACGGTGATGGGCGTCATGGCATTTGCGGGGGCCAGGGGTTCTGGCGCTGGGCGCGGTCCAGGCGCGGACGGGCGCAGACGGGCTTGCCTTAGGCGCGCCTGTGGCGCGGCCGCGCAGCAGGCTCCATATAAGGGGTGGTGGGAGGGAGGAGCAGCGCGGCGTCGAATGGGCGGTCAGGGGGCGGGGCCGCAGGGGATGCAGCGGCGGGAACATGAGCGGGCGGGGGGTACAGAGGCAAAACGGGGGACAGCAATAACAGTGCAGAAAACGGAAGGCAAAAACAACTAAAACAGAATTACAACTAGACGAGTTACAGGAGCAAGCACAAAATACAAGCACAAATTACAAGGCTAAAGAAAGGAGGGGCAGCGAACTTACAGCAGCGGCATCAGCGGGCTGGAAGGCATGGACACACAGGTGGTGCTGTGCGGCGTGTGAAGCGGCCTACCTGAAAACAGGGTCAAGGGTCGCTCCTCAAGACCACGTTATAGTTTTTCTTGCGCATGCGCGAGGTTTTCCCTCTCAAAGCGAGTTAGTCACGTTATCTCTACGTAGTTCAGTTTCGCACATGCGCAAAGCGTTTTTGCAAATTAAACCGGGTTTTTGTCGCGTTGCTTTTTATTCTCCATTAGTTTAAGCATGCGTAAGCTTTGATCCAGCGGTATACTAACAACAGATACTCCGCTACCATATACTCACCTGGGCCCATCAACACAACACACTCTGAATCGAGTAGACCGCTGGGGTTTAGTTTATAATTTCATATTTCTCAAGATTAGTTATTTTAACATTCCTAACTAAACTTCACTGATCAAAAAGTTCTTTCCTCTGGTCGATGGACCATTAGTTGAACTAATTGATGGTGATAATTAACTTAACTCTTAACTATTCTTTTAATTTCTTAAAGTAAATAACCACAGACTTAGGAAGTTTTAAAATCTTTATCTAAATTAAATGCATGTGAATTGTCTCAAAATTACAGTGCATTCACCATCATCTAGGAAAAAGTAATTCAATCGATTAAATATCAAGCATATATTTCGGACTCATTCAATGACAAATGCTCAGGAAAGGAGAGGACAGAGAGAAAAGAAAATCTACAATCAACATGAAATTATAATGACCAAGAATGGTGTGAAGACCAAACCCCCTGGCCAAAGGGCTGGTAAGGGTCCCCCGGGATAGATCAGGAGACAAAGACTTCAGGACAGGATAGTTGACCTCTCTAAATACCGACGACTACGTCACACCCCTTTCTGACACTCTCTTTTTCCTCGAGATTCTTCTGCGATCTTCTTATCTAACCCAATTAAATTAGGATAGTAGGTTCTGCATTCGGTTTCGTCATCAGCATCTCACAGCATCTCTCCCAGCATCAGCACCACCCACAGCACCGACAGCATCCCGAGCTCTCGACGATTCTCCCTAACTAACTAAAAACTACCTCAATTATACCTTTCGTTCATCATGTACCACCCACTAAAGTTTCAATATCGTAAAAATATGGAATCTAATTGGTCAGGCAATGGGGATGATCATCACACCATGCTTACATATTACTTTTATTCTATCAATCCATTGTTTGCAAAACCCATCCCCTTAAACTTTATTCATTTCTTTCGTTTCCATACATGTCCAAACTTTATTTGTAACAAATTATAAAAAAGCATGAAGAAATCTTCATAATTGAACTCTTCACCCTTCGTTCTCAGGGCACATCATTCGCGTCCTTGGCCTGCATCCAAAGCCTCGGTCATCCTTCTGGATAAACTTCTCATGTAAGCATGCGCCGACTTGAATCAGTCGGCTCAATTCGGATAAACACGATAGGCCCAAATGCGCACTAATAATAAAGTCAAAAGAACAAATATTAATTTCACAAATAAATGATCACACTGTATACCACCCATCTCTACTCTAACCCCCTTTACTTATTAATACTTTCCCCGCATTAGCATTAGTAAAATAGCTTGCTTTCATTTCGGCTAAGCAGGTGCCATGCTTGTGGGTCTTAAAGACGCCATTTTAGTGCTTTCTGCTCATGCGCAAGAATTTCCGTCCAAGCCTTATTCCGTCATACTGCGTAGATGCAGTTGACGCATGCGCGGTAAAGATTCCCCGTTAAAGCGGTTTTAGTCCTTTATTCATGTTAATAGCATTAGTAAAACACATACGCAAGCTTCACTAACCCACGTGTTTCTGTGGTGCGTGTTATTATTTACGAAACATTATTAGTAATTCGTTAATAAGTTAAACAAGAGGATTACTTCCTAGCAAGTCTCTTTTTCTTACGAGTCCTTGCTCCATCAATCCCCTCTCTGATGGCATTTTGAGCCATCACAAAATTATCCATCCCATTCCAGATGCCAACTTTAGCACATCTCAGTTTCTCCTTCTTTTCTCTTTGTCATCATTTACTTCTTTCCCTTCCAAATCTTTCATCTTTTTAAACAGTTTTCCTTTCATCTCTTCTAGCTGAATTTCTTCATATTCTCTTTCGTTTCTTTCCTTTTCCTTCCCTTTCTACATGTATCCTTCTCGTTCCCTTACTTCTGTAACATTTGCATGTAATCATCACTATCATAATTATTGTTATTATTATAACTACTAGCAATATTATTTGACCTAGAAAACTCTTCCCAAAATCTGTAAACCAATTCCCTATTGATGTTCTACTCTTTGTTAGTTTTCCCCATACACTGTCAACCTCCAGTTGGGTCAAGTCATTATGCATTCTTGTAATATTTCCAATATATTCCTTAATTTCCTTGCTTTTGTCCGGAATATATGTGTAGCAATGTTGAATTTTCAACATACCACAGACTCCGCCCTCTTTTGCCAATAAAATATCAAGAGCAAGACGATTTTGTTAAACCATAGACCTTATTGCAACCATCTCTGTGTTAATCATTAAGAATCCTCCTGCAGTAAATGTAGAAAGACGATCAACTATGGTTGATAATTTACAAATTTTCTGCAAATTTAGAATGACTCCAACTGAGGGTATCAATGCACTAAATATATCACCTACTATTTCAGAAAAACTAGCTCTTCTTCTACGTGTTAGTCCATTAGACTTTCTATTGATTCCATTGATTCTGTCCACATGGTATATTTTTGGAAAAACGATTCCAAAATAACAGCTCCCGTACCATCTTGCAGGCATTGTTTCCACAAACATAATAGATACCTGGAAATACAGGATCAGTTCCCCCTTTTAGTCCCCACCCTCCTAAAATTAGGAAGTTGTGTTCACATTCACTGGAACCAATGAAAATGTTATTGTAATCTGTCTTTAATCAATGGAGGCAGAATTTTCCCTTCTTCACAAAGTCTAGGGACATCGCAGCATGAGCTTCACCCTTTGCATAAATTCCCTCTTTCTCAGCCCATGGAGGTACATGGGTTTTCGGTTCAGCAGCTTTCTTTATTAAATCCTGTCTCCTTTCTTCTACTAAATTCAAAAACTCTTTTTCTTCTTCGCGAAATGTACAAGTCAAGTTATTTTTGTGTGCCTGAGCTATATCTATTGAACTCATTGTTAAAAAGAATTCACCCATAAACTGTGCATTCCTACTACTAGCTACTGGATTCATATTCTTTCTAATAGGCAATTCTGAAAATACTACATCTAGATTTGAATAAAAATACTGAAGTCTCCCTGTTGCATAAAATAAACTTGCTAAAACACTACATGACACACCATATGTTAGAGGTATTTGGTGATATGTCACCCCTTCTGATACTGATGAGGGTAACTTCATACAAACATAACAATTACTAATCTCCATTGTATTAACATACTGAAATAACAATTTAGTAAACACATTTAAAGACGAATCATTGTTTGATTCATTATGATAGTTTGTTTCATCTTCTACCCCTATTTCTATTCTAGTTTCTTTTATTCCATCTACTTTCTCCTTATTAATCGTATTGTTTATGTTACTTATTTCCATCAACAAAGGTACTCCTATTGTTAAAAATAACCATACTAATACTACTAATGAAATGCTACATAAGCAAAATCTTAAACATTTTCTTTTCAAATTTCGTTTTGGTCTTCCAGTGCCTTCAACTTCTGCCATTTTAATCTGAGAAAATTTCTTTTCTCTTTTTCTTTCTTTGTCTGTTTAATTTTTCTTTTATTTTAAGGAGGTCTTAATTTGCTTTCATCAATCTGTGCAACATGAACCTGTTCTGATTCTTCACTTAAATCTAAGTTTTCAAATTCTTCTAGTATGACATAGGTCCACTCAGGGGCCTTGTATTTTCTGTTCAGATTTCTCAATCTCGGGCTTCTTCGCGTAACTTTTACTAAGTTCTGTTTAGATTGCGTCTGACTCGTAACCTCATTCACTTGCTCTGGTTTCTTTTCTGATTTTCTCAGATAATACCTTAATTTCTTCACTCCTTCTGGCCAATTGTCTCCTTTTCTAACTCTTTTGACCTGAACTGCACTTTCACCTTCTCTGTCTCTTTCTAAAGTTCTTTTATTTTCACTCAATCTAGGCACAATCTGTCCTTGTTCTCTATTCTCTGTGCTTGGACCTTCTTCTACTTCTACCTGTTCAGGTCTTACTGGACTGGACAGGTCAAGATTCCGGTAACAAAAAGAGCAAGAATGGGTGGTCGATCTTTCCGCTACCTGGCCGCTAAACACTGGAATGACCTCCCTCTCGCTCTCCGTAAGGAACCATCGGAGTTACTCTTTCGGAAAAAACTAAAAACATGGCTTTTCCGCCTATAGGTTTCCTCTAAGCTGTCTCACATTACTGCTCCTGGACGAGTTTGGACCGCAGCGCGGGGACACACTAGTTAGTGTAGCCATGCGCTTTATAAGCTTGCTTATTATTATTATTATAATTTGTTCTACTTTTTCTGCCTGTACTTGTTCTTCTAGTTCTACCTGATCCTGTTCAGGTCTTATTTCAATTTGTTCTTCTTCTGCCTGAACTTGTTCTTCTAGATCTGTCTTTCCCTGCTCAGGTTCATCAGTGTCTTTGTTTATTTCTACCTGAGTGTGTTCTTCTTCCCCTGTCTTTTCCTCTCTACCTTCCTGTCTCTTCAATTTGGTTATTCTTCTTGTTTCAACAGTATCATCAGGTATTTCAATTACTGGTATCCACTCTTCCTGACTTGTACTTGGCTGTTCGTCATATAGTTGTCTTTCAGAATCTATCACTCTAGATTCTTCAATGTCACAGTTTTCAACTTCTGACCTTTCAGCCTGCTCAGTCAGTGGCTGCTCTTGTTGTTCAGATGGGCTCGGAACTCTTCTGGTATGGCTAGCATGAATCCAATTGGGTAAACCTGCACACTTCACTGCTGTGGTAGTGACTAGTATGACTTGACGTGGTTTATCCCACCTGGGTGCTAGGCACGATTTCCTTGCGTGTTTCTTCACTAACACCCAATCTCCAGGATTCAAATCATGTGCTTGGTCTGGCTGCCTTTCAACTGCGTCTTCTCCAACCTGGTGAGAGACAGAACGCATCATTTCAGCCAATCCTTTGCAATAGTCCAATACCAGATCATCAGTTATATTCAATAATTTATTTCCAGGAATAAATGCTTGTCTCATTGCCCTTCCCATGAGTACCTCATGAGGACTCATTCCTGTCTTTCTGTCAGGAATACTTCTGAGACCCATCAGTACAAGAGGTAATGCATCTGGCCATTTCAGCATTGTGGATGCACACACTTTCCCTAATCTTGACTTGATTGTGCCATTTAGCTGTTCAACTATTCCAGAAGCCTCTGGACGATAAGCACAGTGCAGTTTTGGTTCAATGTTAAATGCAGCACAGATTAATCAAATTATCTCATTATTAAAATGAGGTCCTCTATCTGATTCCAAAGTGACTGGAAAACCAAAACGAGGAATCAACTCCCTCAACAGTAGTTTAGCAACTGTAAGACTGTCATTTCTTCTGGTGGGGTATGCCTCCACCCACCTCGAAAACAGGCACACTATGACAAGTACATATTTTGGTTCATTACAAGGAGGCAACTCAATGAAATCTAACTGCAATCTTGTGAAAGGTCCTTCTGCTTTTCCAATCTTTCCCCAACTGACCACTGTCTTCCTGCCTGGATTTAGCTGCTAACATATTAAACATCTTTGGCAAAGGCTCTCTGCGACTACCCTAAACTTTGGATTATACCAACTCTGTCTGAATAATCTGATCATCGAATCCCTGCCTATGTGAGTTGTCCCATGGTATACTCTTGCCATTTGAGAGAGCAGATAATCTGGCATGACTGGTCTGCCATCTAAGTACACCCACACTTCATCTTCTTCTCTTTTTGTACAAGCTGATTTTATCCAAATTTATTTTTCTTTTTCCTCAGCTTCTTCCTGCAACTGTCTAATCTCATCCCATGTTTCTGGAACTGAGAATAACATAAGTTGGCAGCTGGTTTCACCCGTTTCAATTTTTCTGTTAATTTCCATTGTATTTCTTGCACAGTATCGAGCAATTTGGTCAGCATATCTATTGCCAGCTGCCACATAGTCATTTCCTGACTGATGTGCAGCGCATTTAACAACTGCTATTTCTTTTGGCAATTGTAATGCTTCCAATAAATCCTTTACATTTTTACTGTTTCTGATAGGAGATCCTGAAGAAGTCATGAATCCCCTTTGCACCAGAGTTGGCCAAAATCGTGAACAACCCCGAAACCATATTGACTGTCCGTAAATATGGTTATTCTCCAATTTTTTCCATTTTTGCATGCCTTTGTTAAGGCCACCAATTCGGCTACTTGTGCAGATTTGACTCCCGGTAAACAGGATGCTTCAACCACCCCAGTTATTTTACATGCAGCATATGCAGCACTTAATCCTCCTCCTTCAATTCTTAGACAAGACCCATCCACAAATAATTCATGATCAGCTTCTTTCAATGGTGTTTCTCTTATATCAGGGCGGGGCTTAGTGCACAATTCAGTCACATCCAGACAATCATGATCAATTTCATCTTTCACTTCTTCATTACATGGATCTGGTAATAATGTGGCAGGGTTTATGATTGTACATCTTATCACTGTCACATTTTCTGCTCCCAAAATCACTCTTTCATACTTAGTCAGTCGACTAGGAGTGAGATGTTGCGTTCTTGTCAAGAGAATTTCAACTGAGTGTGCAACGTACACTTTTACAGAATGTCCCATCACTATTGACTCACTTTGCTCCAGACTCATACAAGTAGCAGCTACTGCTTTTAAGCAGCCAGGTAAAGCTGAAGCCACTAGATCCAAGGTGACAGAAAAATACGCCACTGGACGTCGGCTCAGTCCATGTCTCTGTGTTAAAACTGAAAGTGCGCAATTTTCTCTCTCACAGCAAAACAATGCAAATTCTTTTGAATAATCAAGCATGCCTAAGGCAGGGGCCTCACACAGACAATTTCGTAATTTTGCAAAAGCTTCCAAACATTCATCATTCCAATCAATTGGGTCTTTCGCTCTTTTCCGGGTCAATTGTATCAATGGCTTCGCTAGCATGGAGAAGCCATTAATCCATTGCCTACAATATCCAACCACTCCCAGAAACATTCTCATTTCTCTTTGTGTCTGAGGTAGCTGCAACTCTTTGATTATTTTTATTCTTTCCGGTGTCACTTTTCTAACTCCTCTTTCTATTTTATGCCCTAAATACTTAACTTCTTGTTGACAGAATTGCAATTTTTCTGGAGACACTTTGGGCTTGATTCACAGAACTAACTTACGTCAAAAACGTAAAGTTAGTACTTTTTGGTATTCACAGAATACACTTACTCATTTTGGTATTCACAGAATGAACTTACTCATTTCCGTATTCACAGAAGTTAGTAGTCCTAACTTTAGGACTCCTAAATGCCTTCTGTGAATACCGAAAGTCTTAAAGTTAGGATTTTTCTCAGTTTAGGAGTAACTTTACTACTCCTAAACTGAGAAAAATCCTAACTTTAAGACTTTCGGTATTCACAGAAGGCATTTAGGAGTCCTAAAGTTAGGAGTCCTAACTTTACTACTCCTAAACTGAGAAAAATCCTAACTTTAAGACTTTCGGTATTCACAGAAGGCATTTAGGAGTCCTAAAGTTAGGACTACTAACTTCTGTGAATACGGAAATGAGTAAGTTCATTCTGTGAATACCAAAATGAGTAAGTGTATTCTGTGAATACCAAAAGTACTAACTTTACGTTTTTGACGTAAGTTAGTTCTGTGAATCAGGCCCCAAGTGTCCTCCTTCGGCCAAATGGTTCAGTAATGCAATTGTATCAGTGACACAATCTTCTCGTGTTTTTGATGCCACCAATAGGTCATCAATGTTCTGAACCAGAACTGATTTCTTGGGCATAACTAATGACTCCAGACACTTTTTAGTATTTGATTGAAAATTGAGGGACTTTCTGTGTACCCTTGAGGAACTCAGCACCATGCCAAAATACGGTCCTCAAACCTAAAGGCGAAAAGATACTGGCTATCTGGGTGCAATGGAATAGAAAAGAATGCTTGGCATAAATCAATTACTGTAAACCAACCAGCATTCCAGGGTATCTGATAAAGGATCACTGCTGGATTTGGCACTATTGGGCAACAAGGCACTACAATTTTGTTAATCTTTCTTAAATCCTGCACTATTCTGTATTTTCCGCTAGGCTTTTTAAGTCCCATTATTGGCGAATTACAAGGACTACTCATTATTTCTTTTAAAATGCCTTGATTAATCATTCGATCAATTTCTGGAACTATTCCTGCTTTTACTTCTGGACTCATTTTGTATTGTCGTGTGTTTGGATAAACTGCACCTTCTTTCAACATCACTTTAACTGGATCTACATTCGCCATTAGCCCAATATCTTTTCCTGTAAAATCCCACACTTCTGGGTTCACTGTGTTTCTCAATTCTTCCGGCAAATCACCTTTAGTCACTAATGAAAACATCCCATCTACTTCTGTACCTTGCTTGGCTAGCATCATTTTGTATATAACATCTTCATCAGGGGTTTGGAAAGCGACACCATCTGGTGTACAGTAGATCGTGCAATTCATTTTGCACAGTAGATCTCTTCCCAACAGATTTACTGGACTGGAGTCACAAACCACAAACCGATGCATTTCTTTAAAATTTCCAATATGCACCTCCATTGGTTTTGTGATTGGGGTTCTAATCTGTTGATTTGACACTCCTACAACTTGGATGGATTCTCCCGAGAGGGGTAGGTTAGGGATGTCTGCTGTTCTCACAGTAGACCGGGTAGCACCAGTATCCAATCGAAAAGTGATGTCTTTACCTTCCACTTTCCCATCAACAAATGGACCTGACTGATCTATCGGCAAGGGTGCGCCAAGCACGCACTCCTCTTCCTCCCCCTCAGGCACCGTCATTGCACACAGTCCGAATTTCCTTCATCATTCTGCAAAAAATATTGTGTAACTGCTCTATTATTCTTACCACTTTCTCCTTGGAATCCGGCGTTCGCACTGTACTTTTGTACGTTCACAAAATTTGGTATAGGAGCTGGTGGCACCTGATATTGTGGAGTAACTACCTGCTGCTGCTGATTCATAAGTACTTCATTCTGCATCTGTGGAATTAAATTTTGATTTGGCCCATTATTATTCTGAATACTGTTACACTTGTTCTTCCAATGTCCAAGCTTTCCGCACGCATGACAAGGAAACTTCTTCTTCGCTTCTTCTCTATTCATTCGTCCTCTAAATTTGCTACCATTCGCTACTTGATCATTCTGACTCTGCTCTTTCACTTGATTATCAGTCTGGGTATTTGTTTTATTCTCCTGCTGTTCTGCCAATTTTACCTGTGCCCACATCATTTTCTCCTTTAACTTTCTACGCCTCGCCTCAATGTCGTCTCCGCAATATTTTGCATACTTTAAAATTTCATCCACTGTCATGCTTTGCCAGCACAACATGTGCTGCTGAATCATCTGACTAATCTCCGGTTTCAAACCATATACAAACCGATACACAAAATGTCCCATATTCTTATCACCAATGTTCTCAAATCCACTATACTGCTTAAACACCTGTAACAGCCGTTCATAATATGCATGTACGGATTCATTTGGTTCTTGTGTTGTCCTATCTATCTTTACCCAATCTGTCTCTTTAGGAGGAATTTTCTCTTTCAGGAAAGTAATTACTTGATGATATTTCTTCATCACCTCCTCTGAGGGTGCTCCTGTCTTCGAATCTCTAGCATACTCCTCACTTGGCCAATCAATTGTGATCTTACACTCTGTCCATAAATCAGCAGGTACCACAATGTCAAATAAACCATCCAGGTCTTTCAATAAAACTTTTGAAACCCTCACAAATCTTTCCACTTGTTTATACCATTCAACTGGCTTTTCTCTCAATCTGGGGAAATCATTCGTAAATGATAAAATATCCTGTCTACTCCAAGGAACATGAACATATCCACCTCCAGGAACTTCTCTCATTGGACAAATGTTCTCAACTTTATCTGATTCTCTTACTGGGAATGCAGCTGCTGCTTCTCTTGCTTGCACCTCTTCTTTCTTTCTTATCCACCTAATTCTCCATTTGTCAATGTCTCCCCATTTCCTCAAAATATTCATCAACTCTTTTATCTGTAGTCTCTTTCCAGACGCATTAACACTTTCTAAATCTTTGTCAGTAAAATCCACTCGATATGGTTTCTGCAACAATTTTGATTTCCCTATATCTATTCCAATCTCTGAAGCGACTTCTGTTAATTTCTCATGAAATACTCTTGCTCTCCTGGTTATACTCTTACATAAGAATAATAACTCTTCATCATTATAAACATTCAATCTTTCTATGCTCACACTTCCCACTATCATTTCTTCCAATTCCACTTTCAATCTGCTGATATCTAAAATCTTTGGTGGAGGGTTTCGATTATCTATTTCCTGTGCCCATCTTTCTATATCTTCAGGGGTTACTACTGTTGCACCTCCAATTCCTATAGGAACCAAAGATCTTTTCTCTCTCAAATTTGTAGGCGTAACTCTTTTCGGAGTTTCAGTTGAAGGTTCTACATTCGGGAGATTCATTAATGAAATAACTGACTCACTTTCACTGACCTGATCATCTGTAATTATTACTTCTTTTCTGGGACTATTCAACGGAATTGTTACAGTTTGTGGTTTCTGGCAAGTCTTTTTTCTCCATACAATGGGATTACCGGACCAATGGTCACTGGTACTGTCAAAGCTTCAGCATTTAAATTCAACTGACTTATTTTATGAACTAATTCTTCTCTTGTTTTATTCAAAACATCTCTCTCATTATCCTGCAGCACAATATTAAATGACGTATCATGTAAAATTTGTGGGGTCAAAGGCATTCCCATCACTGGTGCACTTGGGGTAACCTTACTAATTGCTTCTTGATACGGTGGTGGATTTTTAATTAAAATATCTTCTAATAACTCATCATCTGATTCACCATATCCTGTTGTATTCATGTGTTTCGTTTTCTCTTTACACTTTCCTCCAGACTGTTCCTCAGCCATTATCACTGGATATAAACCTTCTGATACCTTAGCTCTTCTCCATTGTTTCATTTGACCTTCG
Organism: Calotriton arnoldi; assembly: GCA_963921515.1. Lineage (NCBI taxonomy): Eukaryota > Metazoa > Chordata > Amphibia > Caudata > Salamandridae > Calotriton > Calotriton arnoldi. The sequence goes on from CAWUFW010001510.1 coordinate 1,685,649, forward strand.
CGTGACTCATGCAAATATCTGGGGAAAAATCCTTTATATCTCCCACTTCTGCATTTCTCACGTTCATATGACTCAGTCTCCCACTCTTCTAAAGCCTTGTATTGAGTTAACCTAGGTCTTGGTTCTAAATCATTCATTCTCATTCTCAAATTCTGAAGAATTCTCCTGTTAAACGTACCATTTTCAGGAAAAGCTAGCACTCCATCACCTTTCGTATATTCTATCCAATTTTCCAACCACACACAAATGATATCCTCTTTCCATCATCATAAAAGAAGCAGGTGTCTTCAGTGGCGGAATAGGAATTCCCTCTCTAGTCATTACAGGCTTGTCTTACTTAAAGAAATTTTTAATTTTCTTCATTAATGTCATTTTCTTTGGTCTTCCGAACATTTCAGATGGTCGATATAGGAAAGAGTCTTCTGTAAATCTTCTAGCTCTATTACCTACGTCGCGTCCTATGTCAGCACGACTCACACCCGCAGTCAAATCAGGACTCAACATACAATTCTTTTCCAACAAATCCTAGCGCGACTTCTACCTATCAACCAATCAGACTCAGGCTCACGCTCGTGGTCTGACCAATGTCAGCGCGGTCTTTTGTGACGTCAGTATTGCTCCTTACTGCTGACCCCTCCTTTACAATCTGCTTCTGTCACACGCCCGCTGTTTCAACCAATCCCAGCGCGGCTCTCTGTGACGTCAGTACAACTCCTGCGACTGACCCTCCCTTCACAAGGTAATACGAAAACTTATTTCTTAATACTTTTCATTAAATTCTTTGTTAATAACAACATAGAAACATTCGCTACTCTGTCTGTTCCACTAAACAAAAGGATAGATTTCAACTTATTCTTAAGTTTCAGCTACTGCGAGTAAAAACCCCTGTTTACCCTTCATTCAAGCTCCGGAGAACCTGCTACTCCTCCAGTGTCACCCGTATTGGGAAATGAGACCAAAGTTTCACCAGCGAACCCCTTCTGCTATCATTCGCACTCTACTCTTATACGAAATAGTCCCTAATTTAACACTGCCAGCCCTACCTAGCTTCTCAGTGTTATTCCAACAGACGAGTAACCTCACTGCAGTATGGCTTCTGTCACCACCCGCTATTCATTCCCCGGGAATTCTGGACAACATATAACAAAGACGCTAACTCTTTTGTTAAAACATAAATCAATAATCAATAGTCTATACTTATCACCAAACTAGTCAATAATAACCATAACTCTGCTACCAGAAAACTGATCCAGCGGTATACTAACAACAGATACTCCGCTACCATATACTCTCCTGGGCCCATCAACACAACACACTCTGAATCGAGTAGACCGATGGGGTTTAGTTTATAATTTCATATTTCTCAAGATTAGTTATTTTAACATTCCTAACTAACCTTCACTGATCAAAAAGTTCTTTCCTCTGGTCGATGGACCATTAGTTGAACTAATTGATGGTGATAATTAACTTAACTCTTAACTATTCTTTTAATTTCTTAAAGTAAATAACCACAGACTCAGGAAGTTTTAAAATCTTTATCTAAATTAAATGCATGTGAATCGTCTCAAAATTACAGTGCATTCACCACCATCATCTAGGAAAAAGTAATTCAATCGATTAAACATCAAGCATATATTTCGGACTCATTCAATGACAAATGCTCAGGAAAGGAGAGGACAGAGAGAAAAGAAAATCTACAAACGACATGAAATTATAATTACCAAGAATGGTGTGAAGACCAAACCCCCTGGCCAAAGGGCTGGTAAGGGTCCCCCGGGATAGATCAGGAGACAAAGACTTCAGGACAGGATTCAGGACAGGATAGTTGACCTCTCTAAATACCGACGACTGCGTCGCACCCCTTTCTGACACTCTCTTCCTCCTCGAGATTCTTCCGTGATCTTCTTATCTAACCCAATTAAATTAGGATAGTAGGTTCTGCATTTGGTTACGTCATCAGCATCTCACAGCATCTCTCCCAGCATCAGCACCACCCACAGCACCGACAGCATCCTGAGCTCTCGACGATTCTCCCTAACTAACTAAAAACTACCTCAATTATACCTTTCGTTCATCATGTAGCACCCACTAAAGTTTCAATATCGGAAAAATACGGAATCTAATTGGTCAGGCAAGGGGGATGATCATCACACCATGCTTACATATTACTTTTATTCTATCAATCAATTGTTTGCAAAACCCATCCCCTTAAACTTTATTCATTTCTTTCGTTCCCATACATGTCCAAACTTTATTTGTAACAAATTATAAAAAGCATGAATAGAAATCTTCATAATTGAACTCTTCACCCTTCGTTCTCAGGGCACATCATTCTCGTCCTTGGCCTGTATCCAAAGCCTCGGTCATCCTTCCGGATAAACTTCTCATGTAAGCATGCGCAGACTTGAATCAGTCGGCTCAATTCGGATAAACGTGAAAGGCCCAAATGCGCACTAATAAGAAAGTCAAAAGAACAAATATTAATTTCACAAATAAATGATCACACTGTATACCACCCATCTCTACTCTAACCCCCTTTACTTATTAATACTTTCGCCGCATTAGCATTAGTAAAATAGCTTGCTTTCATTTCGGCTAAGCAGGTGCCATGCATGTGGGTGTTAAAGACGCCATTTTAGTGCTTTCTGCTCATGCGCAAGAATTTCTCTCCAAGCCTTATTCCGTCATACTGCGTAGATGCAGTTGACGCATGCGCGGTAAAGATTCCCCGTTAAAGCGGTTTTAGTCCTTTATTCATATTAATAGCATTAGTAAAACACATACGCAAGCTTCACTAACCCACGTGTTTCTGTGGTGCGTTATTATTTGAGAAACATTATTAGTAATTCGTTAATAAGTTAAACGAGAGGATTACTTCCGAGCAAGTCTCTTTTTCTTACGAGTCCTTGCTCCATCAGCTTCTCTTCCCATGTGTCGGTGTCTGGTGTATATTAGTTTCATCTTATCTACAGTTTTAACGAATCCTTGCTCCTTCACACGGACATATTTTGACTTCTGGAATATTGGAATGACCTCCAACACGTTAGGCTGAGTATTTTATGATTTCTCTCAAATAAAATCTAACTGACACTCTGCCTATATAATCTCAGAGAGGCAGAATTTACATTGAAACTCAAACTTTTTTGATAATGTAGTCTCATATAAAAATTCCATATAATCAAACGTGTCTTTAAGTTTGCTTTTTTTGTTGCAGTTTTATTTAGCGTGAACTCGACCCGAAAGTATTGGAGCGCTTTACACGAACACCAGTTGCCTTACACAAGGACACATTCATTTTTTGGTAGGCACGGGGAGATTAAGTGATTTGCCCAGAATCACAGGATGTTGAGTAGATGCCAGACTTGAACCTGGTTTGCCAGCACCAAAGTCGGTAGTTCTGGCCGTTAGGCCACATCCTCTCCTGTTGAAGGAACATGCACCGCCCCAGAGGGCACACATCCTCGCTCTCGGCCTGGCTGGTGTAGTAGTAGCCATTCCTCAAAAAAGTTGCTTTCAGATTGATTGCTCGCTTGATCCAGACACTACAGTGTTAGAGAGCGGAAGCCAAGCAAAAGAAATTACTTTACGGCCTTAAAATTAGTTTATCTTAATCTCTCAGGATGGTGATTGATTTAGCAGTGACATGTAGTAGTTGGACCAGTGATGCTCAAAGAACATGTTTTCGTTACGAGAGGGCTTCTGCTGCATATTAAAGCACAGCGGAGCAAGGTCATGGCTTGCTGACGTGCTCCAATGGTTGCCTGGGTGTTTGATCACCCCTGTTCAAAGGGTCACGCAAATAATAATCGCGCAATGAGAGTTGTGTCGCGTCAGCCGGATATTTTACCACCCCCTCAATGTACTGCAAGAAGCTGCTTTTCCGTCCATTTTCTCCACTATTCCAATATGTTATATTCTGGCGCTGGATGAAATCCAGAGGCGGAGTGCGCCTGTTGCCTGAGGGCAGCTGTTTAATCACCCTCTCCCTTCTTATGAGCAGATTCCACTCATCATAAGTCTGGAAATAGCAATGCCTGCCTTTAAATTAACTTGTGCATTAGCAGAGCACGCGTATCAATATTTATTGACAGAAAACGGATTGCGTTTTTGTAAGTGGGTAGCAGTTTGAGAAAAGAGAGAACAATGGTGCACTTCAGAAACAGAATCCTCCAACATGCAGCTGTAAATCTGAAAAAAAGAAAATGCAGTGTTATTAACAGCGACATCACTGTTGCTGGAGTAACCAAAAAAGCATTTTGTGATTTGTATTTTTTTAATTTTGAAAGCACAGCTTACACGGCGTTACCAGGAGAGATGGGATAGTACAGAGCTTTAACTGAATGCTGATTAGCAAGTTTGAACATTACAACGTTACATCAAAAATATAAAGTTACAATATCACATCAAGAAATCCGTATTACCGAGATAACAGCCCAATCCAAATGGCATATATTCCATACAGATGCATGCCAAGATTATGGGCACACGTATGCACCCTTTTGTCAGAAAATATACTTTCATCTTTGCATACAGGCAGGCGCGTAGCTTCCCTTGGTGTAGCAGGTACAGTAGCACCATGGCCCAGATGCTTCAGGGGCCTAATGAACCCTTACTATTGTTGAAGTTTATAATTCAAATAGTAGCGGGGGTGGGGGGGAGGGGAGTAGGGCTGGCATTTCCTTTCCTTCACTTGGGTCCCAGACACACTGGCTACGCTACTGCACACAGACCGTGTTTACACAAATACTGTACTGCTCATCCTACATAACAGAAAAATGCGTTTAACTCCCACTTCGTGAATGGAGAACAGGTGTTTTAAATCTTTCAGATTTAGGAATAGACAAGAGGAACCAACTCGCCCCCTCCCCCCTGGCGGGGATGTAACAGCAGGTCATACTTATCAACGTGGGTGACCTGCAAGTGATGTTCAATACTGATTTTCAATCACCAATTCAATATAGTCACAAAACACATGGGAAGTGAAAGAAATTATGCAACTAAATACAGCAGAAAAAGCCTGGCTTAGACTGACAAAATATAATTGATAGATGGCAAACAATTTTATTAATGGTTTTGCCATATCATAATTTGCATCATCCAAGCATTTAAAAATTAGCGTTGACGTCTCGACCTGTGAATATATGATTTAGGTAAACTGGGTTTTCATCAGGACCAAGAGTAATGGATGCATTCTATGTAGTGAAAAAACACTGCATCAGTTGTTATGCAACGTATACATTGTTTACATAGGTATGTCCAGAAAGGGTGGCCTCACCTCCAGATAGTGCAAAAATTGCAGAGGGGCCAACAGCCGACACAAACAGTGACCTAAATGGTGCAAATGGTGCAAGCGGTCTAGGCAACAGATTGCACTGTCTGTTAGCACCTCTACCTTTTGGTACTGGCTGACGTTTAGGTCACCATTTCCTGATGTACATATGTAAACAATTTATATATTTTTGTACATGCAACTGATCCAGTGCTTTTTCACTACACAGACGCCTAGACTATTTGCGCGGGCTGATGACCCCTTCTACAATTTTGGCACTATCTGGAGATGAGGTGAGGTTTTAGAAGAATGATTTTGAAAATGTATTTTAAAAGATATTATGAAGTATCCAATAGGAAATCTCCAGTTGGTCATTATCTAATGGAATATATAGGTGTGTGAGCAAGATCGCTGTGCGAGCGAAACGCATAACTGTAAATAAACCAACTGCTGTTGTCAATCCTATGAGTGATCGCATTACTTTGGACTGGAATTGGATAATTTGGCCGGCGCGCTCTGCCGGCTTTTGCGATCCTCTGCACTGGTGTGGGGAGACGGAAGGAGCAAAAAATACAAGGATATATATATTTATATAACAGCTCCATCCAAAAGGATACGAAGCACTCGCGGGGTTAAAAAATATATTTATTAAAAGCAATTCTCCCAGACGCGTTTCGGTGTGATGCCTTTCTCAATGTTTGAACTGCTGAAATATAGTATCTGGTGTCCAATTGGCTTATATTTCATGTCCCCAATCCTTATTGGTAGAATCACAGCCAATGGAAGGGCTGCAATACTCTTACTGATATTCCCCTGCTGCAATGTATCTCTGCATCGGCAATGTCACTGCGATCACGTAAATCCCATATCATACCTGAATGGCAAATTAAATTCGATAATCCCCTGTGTCAGACCCGTTCTTACATAGGAAACACGAGATATATATATATATATATATGAAATAATTGAGGGAGGCAGCTGGCTCAACATGAGAAAAGGCTTTTATAGATGCAAAACGTGCAAGGCTTGTACACATGGCATTAACAGAAGCACATACAGAACATCTTTCAGTGACAGGGATTTTAAGATTACTAAATTGTTGACTTGCAAGACCGAATTTGCAGTCTACGTACTTGTTTGCCCATGTGGCTTGCAGTATATGGGCAGCACGGTCTTGCAGGTAGACAAGCGAGTGTTGCAGCACTTACGAGCCATCACGAATCAGGACAACACATATCCGGTGGCTCGGCACTTTAAAGAGAAACACAATTCAAACAACACCGATCTAAAATATTTTGTCTTGGACGCTGTCCCTCCGAGTAGAAGGGGAGGTGACCAACAAATTAAGAAAGCTAGAGACAAGGTATATATTACAGTTGTATTCTAAACACCCGGGAGGTTTAAATGCCACTGAGGATCTGCACACTTGCTTAACATAGATACACTGGAGAAGATGAAATCAGGCGATCGTCTGTGATCTAGCTATATATTTTAGCCATAGCTTTAAGCCATTGATATAGCATGGGTATCCTTTGTATGGTGATTCAATGTTTTAGTCTCTTAGATATATTTTTATCAAGTGTTTTTTGAGTGTATTGACAGATTGGTATATGTATTTATGTAGATTTGTATTTATATATGTATTTATTTATTTAAGGTCGATCTTTCTATACAGTATTTAACGTATATAATGAAATATTTTTATGACCTTATTTTATACATGTAATGAGTCTAATAATGTATTTATATATTTATTTAATTATGTACATGCACTGATTGCAATTTGCACATATTGTTACATCTAAACACTGATACAGCTATATATCCAAATAAGGGACAATATTACACACATAAGGGACAGATCATTGCAAAAGTATTGGAGGATGCCCTACTATGGTATAATCATATATATATAGATGTATAAGAAGGCACGATACATATACTGATTTAATTAAGGGAAAACGTAACGATGGTACAAGATTTATCTTATTTATCTATTTTATTCTTATAAGATCATATAATAGAATGGAACTATTTTAATAGAAATATTATAGCACTAATATTTCAGCACTTTGCACTTTTTGCACTTTTTGCACTTTTTAATACGTAATCTTATTTATCACAATCAATACCACAACAGCAGGACAAACAGGTAGCTACATTACACAGTTTGCCAATCTGGATTTATCCATATATTAAAAAAGTTATCTATTAATAGATTAAATGTCAAATATAGTTGCAATCTAGGATATGACAATGTTACGAATTATCGCAATACAATTGTTTGCAAGAGAAATAATAACCAGGTCGGACTAGAAATCTAATTGTGTGAAAGAGAAAGTGTATCTTCCATGTCTACTGTTGAAGGTATCACGTGATATATTTTTAATTGGTTGTTATTGGCACTATAAAAACCGCACTTAGATTTCAAACCATGTCATGTGAACAAGGCTCAAGGGAGCCGAAACGCGTAATGGCGATTGAATAAAGCATTTTATAAGAAGCACCAACTTGGGTCCGTGTCCGTACTGTGGAGAAATCCTTGGATTACAGCGGCGACTGCGTGATGTAACTGATCGACTTGTTGTTTCACTCGATCAACCACGGACCCCCTCTTAGCAAAGGTCGTCGTTCAAAGTGGAACATTACTTCCGGGGTAACCTGGCAGCATATCTTTGATCCGGAAAGGATACGGAACGTCTGACCCCCTGCAGCCTGAGACATCCGAAACCTGCTGGAACGCCGTCGGGGCTGAGTCGGAGGACTGGGCAGCGACTGCGCGACCCAGGTAGGACAAGAGGCGAATGCAGGGTGAAGGGGTGTGCTAAGCGAGTGAATAGTTTGGGACATACAAATAGCCATTCACGTCACTTACAGCTTTCTAACAGCAAATTAAATTATGTCGGCCGACATGGTGCGCGCGAGGGAGGCAGCAGCAATGGCAATGTTCTCTGATGACCTCCCATCTACATCCAGTGCCACAAGTACAGTAGTCAACAGTTCCAATGAATCTGGTTCCATTAAGAATACATTTAGAGTCCTGGAGAAAAAAATGAAATCGGAACTAAGCAAATGGTGGGAGTCACGGTCCCTCCAGAGATATATTGACGTGGGAAGAATTCCAAGGGGTCTAAGGATCTTAAATGCACCAAGTTACGATGACCCTAACCCTGATCTTATGCGTGAGTGGGCTGAATGCAACCTGGATTCATCTAGAAGGTTGACCCTCATTTTAATTAAATATGCAGACATTGATAGAAACAAGCTTCTGAAAGAAATAGATGAAATCAATGAAGACCTTGACAAAATGAATAATAAAGAAGAACAGGCTAAATTACGTAAAGAAATGCTGATGAGATTAACGAAAGAGGAGGATAAAATTAAAGAAAGAAAAGCTTTTAAATTCTTAAGAGATAAACAAGACTACGAAATGGGGCAAATATTCACCTTTGCGAAACGCTATGATGCGATAAGAGTGTCTAAGTTTAAAAACATTGAAGGTTCTAATATCATGACATCCACACACAGCGGGCTCACGACAGAAACTTCACATTCAGAGGCGAGCTCAGCTGAGGGAAGTGAATCCGAATCGGAGATGAGTAGAATGGTGGGGGGGGACAAACAAATCCCTAAACCATCTCCGGGGGAAGAATTGAATTTTATTTGCCACGAGCGAAGACAAACACTCTGCCCGAGGCCCCAACAACAAAGAGGGAACGGCGAATCGTCGACAACTATATATATATAAAGAAACACACCTGACAGTGGAGCCCTTCAATCCACAGCACCTGAGCTGCTATCCCTCTTTTAATCTAACCCCTCTGTACTTGTTGGGGTCTGTGTGCACACTGAAACGCACCCACCGTCACAGTGCAAGTCCCCATGGGAACATAACAATTTAAATCATAAGCACAGGTGCACCACACGTTAATTTCAAGAGCAGAAAAGAAAAAGAACCCAAAAACAACTGTGTAAACTATATGCAACACAAATGTACTTCAAACACTTTTTCTTTATTCCAATTTCTGTTATTAAAAAGTGGTCATAAACATCAGTTTTCACAGTGATACAGCCAACGCGTTTCGTCCTTTAAAAGGACTTCTTCAGGGCACTGGACGTTTTAGAATAGATCAGTCTTCACCAAAGGAAAACCAGTAAATAACTGGATAAGTGGCCTATTTATCTTTCCACATCTAGGTCACGATTATTCAATATCTGGTGTCTATAAGAGGTTCCTCATGATCATAAAGAACCAATGGGTAAAGCAACAAGGATGCCGGATAGATTCAATGATGACGCACAAACGAATGTGCGGAGTGGTATATACAAGGGATCACACCTAAGCTGGTCAGTACTGTATTTAGGTATCAGCCAATTTGCAGATTCCTTATGCTAAAGGAATATATCAAAGATCCAGATGGGAACCCAAAGAGAAGGCGCACATATAAGCGTGAATCACGCAAATCCGATTAATTTGTCAATTTAATTAATTTTTGTCAATTTAAATGCATCCTATATGCTCAAGTTCAATTCCGACAGCCGGTATTAAGCTACCATTATGTCTCCAACAGCCAAGCGTCACGCCGTGTCATCAGTGATGTCATCAGTGATGTCACTGACCATGTCATGAGTGATGTAATATGTGACGTCATCAGCAGTGCATTGCGGGGGCGCAAGTTATAGTTAGCTGAACTAACTATAACGGGGGAATTTCACGGGTTTTGTACGAGTGCAATGTCCAAGTAACTATAACTGTCCCTAAAACCTATGGTTTTTTCAGTGAATTTCAAAGGTTTTTTAAATGCTAATTTCTAACTATAACATATCTGAAACCTATGGTTTTTTCAGTGAATTTCAAAGGTTTTTTAAATGCTAATTCCTAACTATAACATGTCTGAAACCTACGGTTTTTTCAGTGAATTTCAAAGGTTTTGTAAATGACAATTTTTAAATGTATTAATTGTTATATTAATTTTTGTCATACTGATTTACTACATTTTTAGAAACCTTTTTTACATATTTTATTTTTAAATTACATTGTAATTACATTATACATTACATTACAAAAATACTTTCTGAGAATGAATTACTTTAGTTTAAATACTTTGCACATAGGCAATAGACTTTTAAGTACAGTAGTTACAGTTGTTGCAATGGGCAACACATTTTCAAACACAATGCAACATTCAGCTCAATGTGAATTTCTAGTTAAATGCAATTAGTTACTTTATGGATTACTTTTCTAACCACAGAACTGGATCCTAGATTCAGTCCTGGGACATCTCCTGTAAACAGTTGAGTAAAAGCATTTTGGTTACAGTAGTGATTTTTAAGGAATATTATTGTATTTTAAAAGTTGACACTTAGAAACTTTTTCACATAGAATCACCAATGTTATCCTATGGAAGGAAATTCATTTAGCAGGTAAAAACTGTTATCGTTACTTTTTCTTACTCAGTGTTGGATCCGATCCAGCACTGGTGCATCTCCTGTAAACAGTTGAAAGAATGCGTTTAAGTCATACAGGCGATTTTAAGGAATATTTGTAGTTTGTGAAAATCGACACTGAGAAACTTTTCTGCTGAAAACCAGACAATGGATTCCTATGGAAGAAAATATAAGTTACTGGTAAGTACGGTTAAAATTACTTTTCAGGGTCAGTGCTGGGCTAAAAGATGCAGCACTGGGTTCTCTCCTGATAACAGGTGAGTAAATTGGAATTCGTACTTTGGTTGATTTTAGAGGAATATTATAAAGTTCCAAAACTCCACACACAGAAGAATTTCCAAGTGAAACCAGTCAATGTTAGCCTATGAAGGAAATTCAAGTTACCGGTAAGTACGGTTAAAATTACTTTTCAGGACCAGTACTGGGCTGAAAGATGCAGCACTGAGGTCTCTCCTGATAACAGGTGAGTAAATCAGAATTCGGATTTTCGGCTGATTTTAGAGGAATATTTGTATGTTTCAAAAATCAACACTTAGAAACTTTTCAGCAAAAAGCAGACAATGATATCCTATGGACGGAAATTCAAGTTACTGGTAAGTACGGTTAAAATTACTTTTGAGGATCAGTACTCGGCTGAAAGATGCAGCACTGAGGTCTCTCCTGATAACAGGTGAGTAAATCGGAATTGGTATTTCGGCTGATTTTAGAGGAATATTTTAAAGTTCCAAAACTCCACACTTAGAAGAATTTCCAAGTGAAACCAGTCAATGTTAGCCTATGGAAGGAAATTCAAGTTACTGGTAAGTACGGTTAAAATTACTTTTCAGGACCAGTACTGGGCTGAAAGATACAGCACTGAGGTCTCTCCTTATAACAGGTGAGTAAATCGGAATTCGTATTTCGGCTGATTTTAGAGGAATATTTGTATGTTTCAAAAATCAACACTTAGAAACTTTTTCAGCAAAAAGCAGGCAATGATATCCTATGGAAGGAAATTCAAGTTACTGGTAAGTACGGTTAAAATTACTTTTCAGGATTAGTACTGGGCTGAAAGATGCAGCACTGAGGTCTCTCCTGATAACAGGTGAGTAAATCGGAATTCGTAGTTCGGCAGATTTTAGAGGAATATTTGCACAATGGTGAAGGGAGGGGCGGGGCCTGAGGTGACAACTGTGCAAACGCGCCCCGTGGCGTGTTTTAAGTTGGGGATTAAGTCCCCTTGAATCATGAGGGTCCCTAGGGGCCAACTAGCCCACCAGGAACCTCCAGTATGCGCCAGGGGCTGCGTTGCAGAGACGTGTAGAGAGGCCACACCCCTTTTACACCTCTCTGCAACGCAGCTCTGTGGCGCTTTCTGGATGTACCTGTTGGGCTAGTTGGCCCCAGGGACCCTCAGGATTGAAGGGGATTTAATTCCCCATCTTAAAACGCGCCACGGGGCCTGTTTGCACACATGTCACCTGAAGCCCCGCCCCTCCCTTCACCACTGTGCAAACGCGCCCGTGGCGCGTTTTAAGTTGGGGGATTAAGTCCCCTTGAATCCTGAGGGTCCCTGGAGTCCAACTAGGCCACCATATACTTCTAAAAGCGCCACAGAGCTGCGTTGCAGAGAGGTGTAAAAAGGGCGTGGCCTCTGTACACCTCTCTGCAACGCAGCCTGGCGCATACTGGAGGTTCCTGGTGGGCTAGTTGGCCCCAGGGACCCCCAGTATTCAAGGGGAATTACTCCCCTTCTTAAAACGCGCCAGGGGGCGCGTTTGCAGAGTACTGCAGGGAGGGGGCGGGCCTCCGGCACGATGCCGGTCGTTTTTTTTTAAATTTTAAAGGGAGGGGGCTGCGTGGCCCCCTTCCCTTGCCCACTTTGGCCCCGAATACCCCATCCCCCGGGGCCTGAGCATTTTTTTTTTTTAAATGAAAAAAAAAAACGGGAAGAGAGCCGCGTGGCCCCACTTCCCTGGGCCTGTATTGGCCCCGGGGACCCCATCCCCCGGGGCATGCCCTCACTTTTTTTATTTGGAGGGGGGCTGCGTGGCCCCCCTCAGGCCATTTAAGGCCCCGGGGACCCCATCCCCCGGGGCCGGCCTTGCACTTTTATTTATTTTTTTAATTTTGTACTAATTTGGGGAGGGGGCTGCGTGGCCCCCTCCCTGGCCACTATGGCCCCGGGGACCCCATCCCCGGGGCCTGGCCTCTGGTTGGGGACTGTGGGGGTCCCCAATCCCCCCACAGTCCCCGCCGGCTCCCCGCCTCCTGCGGGAGCCGGCATTGCTTTCCACATGGGGAGCAGCTAACATGCTGCTCCCCATGTGAAAAGCAATTGTCTTTGGATATTAGGCGAGAGCAGGTTTCCTGCTCTCGCTTCAATATCCAAAGCAGTTTGCAATGACAGGACGGGGCCGCGAGGCTCCCGTCCTGTCATTGCAAACTACAGTGTCCGGGGGTAGGCACCCGGGACACTGCAGGAGCCGGCCCTGGGGAGTGGCGGTCCCCAGGGCCATCAAGGGCTCCAGGAGGGGGCCGCGCGGCCCCCTCCCTTGAATTGCACAGCCCCGGGGAGGTGGTGGTCCCGGGCGTGTGGGGGCTGGAGCCCCCACACATTATTTTAAATTTTAAAAGAAGCCCCGGGGGTGGCGGTCCCCGGGGCTGCGGGAGGGCAGGAGAGCCCTCCCGCACCATTTTTAATTAAGCCCCGGGGGTGGCGGTCCCCGGGGCTTGGGGTGCCTTAGAGGCCCCCATATAAACAATTTACACACCCCCTCCCCCGCATGCCCCCGGGACTTGGGCCACCCGGGGCAAATTTACATCGCAATTTTTTTTTTTCGGCAGGATCCGCGCACCCTGAGCGCATCCTGCCGATTTAAAAAAAAAAAATTTTTTTTTTTGCACAGGGGGTTCTTGTGGGACCCCCTGAGCAGACCTAGGGGGTCAGGGTGTTTCTACCCTGCCCCCTTTTTGCGCTACCGAGGGACAAAATGGCTGCCAACACTTCCTGATTTGGAGTGTTGACAGCCAATTAGCATGCAGCTCGTGATCGGGAGGGTGCGCGAATCCTACGCGGCCATAGATATATATGTACTTTTACTTTTGATTTTCTCAGCAACTACTGAACGGATTTACACCATTTAACAAAAAGGGTTCTTTCTGAACCAAGAACTACCTCTTTGCCAAATTTGGTGTAATTCCGTTCAGCAGTTCGAGCTGTAGCCTTGCATAAAGTTTCCTATGGGAAATTGATTTTTTGACTCTTATTTTTTTAATTTCTCCGCAACTACTGAACGGATTTACACCATTTAACAAAAGGGTTCTTTCTGAACCAAGAACTACCTCTTTGCCAAATTTGGTGTAATTCCGTTCAGCAGTTCGGGCTGTAGCCGTGTCTAAAGTTTCCTATGGGAAAATGAATGGGGAAAACACGTTTTGGGACCCCCCTTTTTCTCGGCCCCGCTTGACGAATCACCCTGAGACTTTCAGGGTAGGAGCGGACCGGAGCGGGCCATAAAGTTTGAAAATTTCGCGAAGATTCGTCAACCGACGCAAGAGTTATTTCAAATAGAATGTCGCGGATTTCCTATGGAAAATAGGTCCTAACTATAACTATCTACTGGCGACCGCCAGTAGATAATATATGTATATATATATATATATATATATATATATATATATATATATATATATATCTATCTATATCTATCTATCTATCTATCTATCTATCTATCTATCTATCTATCTATCTATCTATCTATCTATCTATCTATCTATCTATCTATTATCTACTGGCAGTCGCCAGTAGATAGTTATAGTTAGGACCTAGTTTCCATAGGAAACTCGTTTTTTGTTTTCTCAATATCTTTGGCGCCGGTTGACGAATCTTCGCAAAATTTTCAAAACTCGTAGCCCGCTCCGGTCAGCTCCTGTCTTGAAAGTTTCGGGGTGATTCAGCAAGCGGGGGCCGAGAAAAAAGGGGGGTCCCAAAACATGTTTTCTCCATGTTATTTTCCATAGGAAACTTTAGACACGACTACAGCCCGAACTGCTGACCGGAATTACACCAAATTTGGCAAAAAGGTAGCCCTTGGTTCAGAAAGCGCCCTTTTTTTATATGGTGTAAATCCGTTCAGTAGTTGCTGAGAAAATCAAAAAATAAAAGTTTCGATATATAGAGGCACGGAGGATCCGCGCACCCTCCCTACCACGAGCTTTATTCTAATTGGCTGTCAACACTCCAAACCAGGAAGTGTTGGCAGCCATCTTGTGACTCGGTAGAACCGAGTCACAAGAAATCAGAATAAAAAACGCGAAAAAAAAGAATAGGGGGCAGGGTAGAAACACCCTGACCCCCTAGCCCTGCTTAGGGGGTCCCACAAGGACCCCTAGGGCCCAAAAAAGCATTTAAAAAAAAAAAAAATCAGCAAAAAAAAATGAAGCGCGTCCTCCCGCGCTTCGTTATTATTTAGCCCCTGGGTGGGCCAAGTCCCGGGGGCAATGTTTATATTGTGAATGGGGGGCCCAAGGGGGCCCCCCCAGCCCTGGGGACCGCCACTCCCGGGGCTTTCTTTACATATTTGCGGGGGGCACATGGCCCCCGCAGCCCCGGGGACTGCCACCCCCGGGGCTTGTATTTTAAATGGGTGGGGGGGCCTCCAAGGCCCCCCCAAGCCCCGGGGACCGCCACCCCCCGGGGCTTGTTTTTTTAAAAATAAAGAACCTGTGTGGGGGGGCTCGAGCCCCCCACACGCCCCGGGGACCGCCACCCCGGGGCTTTGCCAATGTTGGGAGGGGGGCCGCGCGGCCCCCCTCCTGGAGCCTGTGATGGCCCTGGGGACCACCACCCCCCAGAGCCGGCTCCTGCAGTGTCCCGGGGTGCCCACCCCTGGGACACTGCTGTTTGCAATGACAGGGCCACGCGTTGCAGAGTGGTTTAAAAAGGGGCGTGGCCTGGGCCACCTCTCTGCAACGCAGCGCAGTGGCGCTTACTGGAGGTACCTGGTGGGCTAGTTGGCACCCAGGGATCCTCAGGATTGAAGAGGAATTAATTCCCCAACTTAAAACGCACCACAGGGCGTGTTTGCACACATGTCACCTCAGTATGCGCCAGGGAGCTGCCTTGCACAGAGGTGTTCAGAGGCCACGCCCCTTTTTACACCTCTCTGCAACGCAGCTCTGTGGCGCTTACTGGAGGTACCTGGTGGGCTAGTTGGACCCCAGGGACCCTCAGGATTCAAGGGGACTTAATCCCTCAACTCAAAACGCGCCACGGGGCACGTTTGCACAGTGGTGAAGGGAGGGGGCGGGGCCTGAGGTGACATGCGCGCCCTGTGACGCGTTTTAAGTTGGGGAATTAATTCCTCTTCAATCCTGAGGGCCCCTGAGGGCCCCTGGGGGTCAACTAGCCCACCAGGTATCTCCAGTAAGCGCCACAGGCCTGCGTTGCAGAGAGGTGGTCCAGGCCACACCCCTTTTTACACCTCTCTGCAACGCAGCTCTGTGGCGCTTACTGGAGGTACCTCGTGGGCTAGTTGGACCCCAGGGACCCTCAGGATTCAAGGGGACTTTATCCCCCAACTTAAAACGTGCCACCGGGCGCGTTTGCACAGTGGTGAAGGGAGGGGGCGGGACCTGAGGTGACATGTGTGGAAACACGCCCTGTGGCGCGTTTTAAGTTTGGGAATTAATACCCCTTCAATCCTGAGGGCCCCTGGGGGCCAACTAGGCCACCAGGTACCTCCAGTAAGCGCCACAGGCCTGCGTTGCAGAGAGGTGGTCCAGACCATGCCCCTTTTTACACCTCTGTGCAACGCAGCTCTGTGGCACTTACTGGAGGTACCTAGTGGGCTAGTTGGACCCCAGTGACCCTCAGGATTCAAGGGGACTTAATCTCCCAACTTAAAACGGCCACAGGGCTTGTTTGCACACATGTCAGCTCAGGCCCCCCCTCCCTTCACCACTGTGCAAACGCGCCCCGTGGTGCGTTTTAAGAGGAAGTTTTAATCCCCCTGCCCTATTATGTACTAGGGCCTTACAGAGGAGGGCATGCTAATCACAGGGGTACCCCAACGCATAGTGTTTCCTAGTGTATGTAGGTGTTTTCACTGTATTCTAAGTGTCTTTTAGCATAGCACTGGCTCTAGGCCTGGTTAGTCCGAGTCAGTTACCACCAGTACCCGTCTGAAAAAGTTGTGGGCACAGGATGATTTTGCAACAAGGCCTCTTTCTGCTCCTCTGTTGGTTCTTTCTGCACATGTCTTGCTTCTTCCTGTACTTTTCTTCGTCTTTGTGGACTTCTGTTGCTTCTTTCTGCATTTCTTTTGCTTCTTTCTGTGCGTTTTTCTTCTTTCTTCACATGTCCTACCTCTGTAGGCATAGTTAGAAACTAGCATTTAAAAAACCTTTGAAATTCACTTAAAAAACCATAGGTTTCAGGCACGTTATAGTTAGAAATTAGCATTTAAAAAACCTTTGAAATTCACTGAAAAAACCATAGGTTTCCGCCACGTTATAGTTAGAAATTAGCATTTAAAAAACCTTAGAAATTCACTGAAAAAACCATAGGTTTCAGGGGCGTTATAGTTAGTTGGACATTTCACTCGTACAAAACCAGTGACAGTGAAATTCCCCCGTTATAGTTAGTTCAGCTAACTATAACTCGCGCCCCCGCAATGCACTGCTGATGACGTCACATATTACATCACTCATGACATGGTCAGTGACATCACTGATGACATCACTCATGACATCTCAAATGACATCACTTATGACATAATCCAGTGACTTTGTGTTTCTGTAAAGTTTAAATATGTTTAATATATATAGGGAAAGGCGTATTGAAGAATGAGTGGGTGTATAAGTGTCTGAATGGATGATTTAGTAGGTGCGTGACTGAGTCTATAAGTGAGTGATTAAACGTATTTTACTGAATGCATGGGTTAGTGACTAAACTGTGTGAATGTCTGTATCCGTCTGTCTGTTGGTGTGTAAGCGGCTGCATGGGTTTGTGAATAGCTACATGAGTGTCTATATGAGTTATTGATTGGTTGTGTGAGTATCTGTATGGGTGCCTGAGTGTTTGTGTGGGTGGGGTGTGTGTGACTCTGTGCATAGATGTGTGAGTGGGTGATTCACTGGGTGCATGGTTTCAAGAGTGCATCTGTGATGGACTGTATGGGTGGGTGAGTGTGTGTATGGGTGTGTTAGTGAGTGAATGTATATCTCAGTGGTACATGTGTGAGTAACTACATATGTGAAAGGCAGTATATATGTGTGTTAGAGTATTTAAATGGCTATAAGTGAGAGTGTGTGATTGTGAGAGTGGCTGTATGGATGAGTGTGTGCTTGTATCAGTGATTGTATAAGAGCGTAAGAATGTGCTAGTATTTGTATGAGTAAGTGAGCTGGTGTGTGTATATCTGTATAGGTGAGTAAATGGGAGTGTGATTAATTATTTGCATGACTGACTAGGTGTGTGAGTACCTCTATGGATGAGTGGCGGTGTGTGAGTGTCTATATAGGTGTATGAGTGCATATGATAGTCCTGTACTGAGTGACCGTAAGTATGAGTGACTGTACGGGTGAGTGGATGTGTGTGTAGACCTAAGAATCAGTGAGTGGGTATGTAGTTATTGGTGTTGGAGTGTCTATGGTTTTGAGAATGACAGTCTGTAATTTAGAGTGGGTATATCAAAGGTTATATTAGGGTGTGAGAAGATGCATCAAATTATCACATGGATGATGTCATCAGTGATGTCATCAGTGATGTCATTTGAGATGTCATTTGAGATGTCACTGACCATGTCATGAGTGATGTAATATGTGACGTCATCAGCAGTGCATTGCGGGGGCGCGAGTTATAGTTAGCTGAACTAACTATAACGGGGGAATTTCACTGGTTTTGTACGAGTGAAATGTCCAACTAACTATAACGCCCCTGAAACCTATGGTTTTTTCAGTGAATCTATATATATATATGTATATATATATATATACAAACACACAGCCCGATGTAGAGAGACACAAATTAGAGGAGATTTATGGACAGGGATACAGAGAAAAGAAAAGGCAAGAAAGACCTTTGTCTGCTGGTCTTGGGTTACAACATTTTCGGGAGGAGATGTGGCCTAGGGACTAGAGCTGACAACTTTAAAACCTGGAGACGCAGGTTCGCAATACCGGCCTTGGCATTTGATTCAACATCATGTGATTCTCTGGAAATCATTTAATCTTCCTGTGTCTAAAAAAATGTCATGCGTAAATTGTATTTGTGTAATCCCCACTAGAAGGCCGAGATGTGATGGTCTCCTGTTCCCCTAAGTAATGTATAGTGCTCTGTTGCTGCCTTACTAGGCTCATGCAATATAAATAAATACCCATGCAGAAATGTACAATTTCTGTCTGCAGTTATGTCTGTAATGAGCCCAGGCTTCTAGCCCTCTATGCCACATGCCAAGCAGACACATTGACAATGCAGTGCCATGTCTTAGAGCCAAGTAGTCTGGAAGCACCAGATGAGAGCTGCTGGACACACTATTGCAGACTGGGAAGTCAGAGAGTCCATCAGTACAGACTGTAACAGAGTGTCAGAGCCCCTCAGATCCCTCATAAAAGTAGAAAGAAGTCAGTAAATGTGATTTCCCTTAAATCATCGTTAAAAACAAAAAAAGGGGCAAAATGTATACCTTTTTTTCAAGAGTTTTATATAGCGCAAACTAGACCCAAAGATATCAGGTATCAGAGCGCTTTACATGAGCACCAGTTTAGTTACAGATGGACACATTCATTTTTGTTAGGCACGGGGAGATTAAGTGATTTGCCCAGAATCACATGATGTTGAGCGTCATTGCCGAAACTCGAACCCGGTTCCCCAGCTTCGAGGTCGACCGCTCTAGCGTAAGGCTACATCCTCTCCCCACATTGGAGGCTGAATAGGAATAGAAGAAATTCCAAGATGGCCGCCAAGAAACAACCTCCAGTGCAGCATTCTAGTGTTGCAAAAAATCTGAAGGCAGAGATAGAATGTCCGGCGAGTTCTCCCTCAGAAGCTTGCACTTCACCTGAAATTCCTCTGGACTAAGGAGCCTTTCCTGTTGTCAGCGCAAAAGTTAGTCAGGTTACAGCGGCAGCCGGCACAGGCAAACGCGGTGAGGCGGTCGGGTGGGAGAGGGGGGAAGTCAACAGACGACAGAATAGGTATAATTAAATAAATAGATAATACCTATTCCGCCATCTGACGGCTTCTTCCCCTGCCGCGCCCGGCCCCGTTTCACCGCGCTTACCTGTGCCGGCCGCCGCTGTCAGGGTAGTTGCGTGGAGCGTTCGGCATTTAGTGTTAAAAGCTTCACCAGCAGAAGGAGAGTAGTGTCTCAGTTTCGAGCTGCACAAGTAAGGTTTCCCTTGTATTTATTTCCTGAATGTCATTGAGAGGGAGCGGTTTCAGTGTCTCAGATCCGAGCAGCGCAAGTAAGGTTTCCCTTGTGTTTATGTTCTTGAACGTCATTGAGAGAGAGCGGTTTCTGTCATTAAGGATACTAGTGTTTCTCTTCCTGCGCATTATCTCACCGCCCCCATTCTAAAGTTAGCATAAACAGCGAGAATAGTTTATCTTACTTTTTTTTCGCAATAGAATTTCTTGAGGTAAAGCTTAGATAAAATAAGGGTATGTATTATGTGTATATAGTTTAAAAACGAAAACAGTCTTAAGGCATGATTTCTTAGTACTGACAGATGGCAGCCTCAGAGTAAATAACATCCAGCTTACCTTGCCCAGTGATCCTGCCCTTATTCGCCAGTCTTCCTACTGCGAAAACATGCAAGTACCTAGAAATTAAAAAAGAAGTTTAGTATGAGACAAGAATTTTCCTTATTATTAAAAAAAAAAGACAAAGAATATTTAGTTAATTAAGAAGAATAACAGAAGCGGTATATTTCTACTTGAAAGAACTCTCTTATGATAGAGATAAATAGAAGAGTGACAACAGTCACAGTCTATTTGGGTATGTACATAGAATTCATATGAATTGTTAAGTTTTTTCCAATTATTGTTTTCACGAAATAATTACCCAAGAGAATAATAAAGGTAGTTTTTAAGGTTGCTTGCATACAATTTCTCTTACAGTTCTTCCTTCAACACTCCATAGAAGTAAATGTCAAAAGATTAAATTCAAGAAGAAAAGGAAAAGAACCAGATGATAGACTGGGCTGTCTTTTCTCTCTCACATCCCCTTCCCCCCCTTTGAATTCTTCTGTCACTCTAAATATATTTGGATGACGGAGGGAGTTGGAGAGGGGCTTTGGGAAAATGTCATCATTATGAGAGTTTCTGACACAGAGATGGGCCATTTGCCACAACTCTAATGGCTTGTGGTAAAGAGTAGTATTCTTTTTATGTTTAACTTTGTTTTATTGGTTTGCAAATGAGTAAAAAGGCACATTACATACATCAGGTTATTCTATTTTCGGTCCCTGCGAAAGGACCAGCTTATCCGTGCAACATACAATAGATAATAAAATTTACAACTCCCAACACCCCCATCCCCGTATCCCAACTCCCCCCTCCCCGAACCGGTGTGCTATGGCGGGTCTCTGATGGGTCGGTGCTTATAGAGTCCATGTGCGCCGTGCCTCAGGAAACTGCCTCAGATTGTAGGGTATCTGTTAGTCGCAATAGGCGAAGGTACTTCGGGCAGGTGTTTTCGTTAAATTCCCCCACTAGTAGGGATAATAAGGGCCGCCATGTGGTAGCAAACGCGTCTGTGGATTGTGTAAGGCTAGCTTGGATTCTCTCCATGCCTAATGTGAACCACAGTTTGTGTAGCCATCCCGTATGAGTAGGTCTATTCCGTGCGCCCCATAAGGAGAGAATGTGTTGCACCGCCGCTCCCATGGCCAAGCCCATCTGCTTTCCCCTAACTGACTTCAGTGGGAACGTGATCGGGTTGGGTAGCCCCAGTATTGTGTAGGCCGGGAAGCGTGGGACTTCTGTGTCAAATTGTTTATCTATATCGTCTAGGACTGCCGTCCAGTATCCAGTCACTTCCTTACAGTCCCATAACAGGTGAGTCAGTGTGCCCTCTTCGTCACATCCTCTCCAACATGTAGGGCTACGATCGGGGTTTCCCTTATGCAGTCTGGCCGGTGTCAAATACCAATATGTTACTACCTTGACCGCTGCTTCCCTGCCTGCTGTGTTCCTAGCTGTGTGGTTTGCCCGAAAGTAGATGTCCCGCCATTCTTTTCCGGTCAACTCTCTACCGAGCTCCCGCGCCCATCTCCTCTGTCCAGCTGAGGGTCCCGGACGAGCCGGGGGGCGTATCAACCCGTAGAGTTCGGAGATCATCCCTTTGTCTGATGTTTTGGTTACGAGCCATTTCTCGTAAGCCGTCAGTTTTCTGCCGACCTTCGGGCACACGTCTGGGTGTAATAACCAGTGTCGAATTTGAAAATATTGGAATCTCTGCGGTTTTTGGACGTCGTAGGCCTGCGATATCTCTGAGAACTGTAGGAACCCCTCCAGGTCAAATAAGTGCCCAGCTGACCTGCAAGTTGACGCCCTCCATTGCGGGAACGCTCGCTCTTCGAGCCCCGGTGGGAATTCCGGGTTATCGAATATGGGAGTTAATGGCGAGGGAAAGGAAGTAAGTCCACGTTTTGTCGCCACTGTGTCCCACACTTGCATCACAGTGCGTGTGAATGGGGAGAGTGCAAGGTTCTGGGGACTGTCTGGGCGTTTGAGAAATGGTACTTTCCAGAGGGCTAGCTGTGCCAGCGCCCTATCTTGGAAGAGCCACCTTTTATCTGATTCCGGTCTGTTCCATTCTACTAGGTATCTGAGTTGCGACGCCCGGAAGTAGTCCAGTAGATTGGGGATTCCCAGCCCTCCTTTGTCCGGAGGACGGTGAGCTAGTTCTTTGTTCATCCGCGGCCTCTTCCCGGCCCAGACGAAATGTTGCACCGCACTTTGTAGTTTATGAATGACGCCTTTGGGAGGCCAGGCTGGGATGGTCTGGAAGAAGTAAAGCACTTGAGGCAAGATAGACATTTTGACTGCAGCGATACGGCCTAGGAGCGACAGGGGTTGCTTCTGCCATCTACGCAGATCCCCCTGGACCCGTGAGAGGAGGTTGGAGTAGTTGAGGGTGATTGTTTGTCCTGTGGAAGGGGTCAGAACTATCCCCAAGTATGGGATCTTGTCCCGAAGTTGGAGCTCCCCAAACTCTCCGTGTGCTACCCTAATTGCATTCTCATTGAGACCGATCGGCAACATCATGGATTTCCCCACATTGATTTTAAAACCGGAAACTTCACCAAAAGTGTGCAGTTCCCGAAGGAAAGCCGGGACAGAGCGCTTGGGAGTCTCTAGGGCTGCCAGGATATCGTCAGCATATAAGCTGATTGGGTGTTTCTCCCCTCCAAAGGGGATGCCGAGGATATCGGGGTTGTCTCTTATCCGTTGTGCTAGGGGTTCAACATATAGTGCAAATAGAAGGGGCGACAGCGGACATCCTTGCCTCGTACCCCTTAGAATGTCAAAGGGCTGGGAGCTCGTTCCGTTGACCCGGATCGTGGCTGTGGGTTTGTCATAGCAGCTTGTTACCCATGCCCTAAATCGCTCACCCAGGCCGAAGTGCGCCAGTGTCTTGTCCATAAAACCCCAATCGACCCTATCTAATGCCTTTTTGGCGTCTATTGACAGTAAAAGGGCATCCATGTTGTTGTGGTGGACTTTATCAATTATGTGCAGAATTCGTTTGGTGTTGTCGCTGCTTTGTCTATTGGGGATAAAACCAGATTGGTCGGGTTCAATGATGCCAGGCATGCGTGGGCCAAGTTTGGCTGCAAGAACCCCTGTGAACAGTTTGAGGTCCAAATTGAGTAAGGAGATCGGCCGGTACTGGGTGGCGTCTTTTCCGGGCTTGGGGAGGACAACTATGTCTGCCGCCAGCATATCTGCAGGAATGGATCCAGGGCCCTGGAACGAGTTAAAAAGGCGGGTTAGTATCGGGGCCATGAGTGGACAGAACGTTTTATAAAACCCCGCCGAGAAGCCATCTGGCCCTGGGGCTTTCAGTGGTTTGAGTCGAGAGATAGCACCTATCACTTCTTCGATTCGAATCGGCGCGTCTAATGCATCTGCTCCCGCGGTGTTTAAGGCCGTGGTAGCGACGCTTTGAAGATATGTCTCTCCATTTGATTGTATTCGTGGATCTTTGCTGTACAAGGAAGCGAAGAATTCTCTGAGGGTGTCAGCTATCTGATCGTCTAGTTCCACCATCTCCCCCCTGGAATTCTGAAGGGCAGCTATCCTGGACCTCTGGGCACGGGCTCTCAGTTTGCTGGCTAGGAGACGTCCCGTTTTATCTCCCCCTATGTAGTATGAGTGTTTGAGCCGCAGAGCCGCATATTCCGCCCTGTCAAGGTCCAAGCTCGCCAGCTGCGCTCTGGCTGCTTTCAGTTTGCGCCATATTCTAGGGGCACCTGTCCGGCTGTGTACTCGTTCCAGCTACACCACCTGGGCCGTAAGCTGTTCTCTCTTTTCTTTCTGGTCCCGTACCTCCGCCGCGGAGATGGCTATCAGTTCCCCCCGCATGACCGCCTTGAGGGCCCCCAAACCGCTGTTAGAGACGTCTCCGGTGTATCGTTTGTCTTGAGGTAGTCAGTGATACATTTGTGCACCTGCTGGGATATATCTTTGCGCAACAGCAAATTCTCCCTTAGTCTCCACCTCCCCCTTGGTCCGTGAGTCGGGGGCACATCTAGTGTCACTATCACTGCGTCATGGTCTGAGAGTGCTGCTGGGGTAATGTCCACTGTATCCACTAGGGCATTGATTTCCGCCGACCCTATGAAATGGTCCAGTCTGGCATATGTGTGGTGGGCGCTTGAGTAATAAGTGTACTGCTTGCTGTGGGTGTGGGCCTCCCTCCATATGTCTACCAGCCCCTTTTGAGCCAGCCATTCCTTCCCTTCCGTTGACAGGGCTCCTGTTTGGCCATAGCGTTGCCCGGATCGATCCTTCTCTGAGTCCATGACCAGGTTGAGGTCACCACCCACCAATAACTTCCTGTCTTGGGGACTAAGAACCTCTGATATGGCTCCCTTAATGAACTTTTCTTGTCCTCCATTAGGGGTGTAGATGGACCCCCACCCAGAGCCTGTATGCCAACAACCTGCCCTTAATTTCTGCTACCTTGTCGCCCACTTTGCCCCGGAACTTCTTAGCGAGCAATATAGCCACCCCTGCTTTTTTATCTGTGGTTGAGGAGTAAAATTGTTGGGGAAAGGTGCGGGACCTCATTCTGTGCCAATCCTTAGAGAGGAGATGGGTTTCCTGTAAGAGGCACACGTCTGCCCCAGAGTGCTCCAGGTAAGATATGATAGCTCGCCTTTTGACGGGGTTATTCAGACCCTTCACGTTAAGGGTTAACACCTGGAGAACATGTTGTGTCATGTTGGGTTTACAAGTGGTGTTTGTGCTTGTGTCATGGGTAGACTGCCCCTGCCTCGCATGGTGGAGAACAACCCCTTCTGACCTCTGCTCCCTCTCCTAGGCTCTCGATACCCAAGCACACCGGTTCCCCCCTCCCTCTTCCCAGTCCTCCCCGCTCCCCAACGTGGCTTCGAAGATCCTCTGCCCCCCTCTCTTCCCAACCAGAACCCCCCCCCATCCTCCCTAACCCCAACTTGGCAACTCCAAAGTCCCATTATTGTCCATTGCCCATCGTGTAGAAACGTGGGCATGTGGTGAACACGAAATCGGGGTTACTGTGTGGTCCAGTTGTCCCGGGCCCCCCGCCCCTGACCCCCCCCGGCCATTGCCAAACCACTGCTGAGCAGTCCCTTTAGTGGCGTCATGGTTGGGTCGTTGGAGTGGTTTCTTTCTGCACCGTTTCAAGTGCCAGCAGCCGTTCTTGCGCCATTGTGTCGGAGCTTGGGCGTAGTTCTGGACTGGGCAATCTTTTGCTGCCCGCTGTCTGCCATTAATTTCTTGTCGAACTTTGCGTGTGATTGGGTGACTCTTCCAGGGGTCGCTGTTCCAGACCGAGAATCTTAAAGGCTTCTCGGAGGGATCGGAGCTGGTGTAGCCTGCCGTTCAGTTTAAAAATCAGGCGAAATGGATGGCCCCATGAGTACGCCACTCCTTGTGCTCTCAGAAGGGTAGTCACTTCCCTAAAATCCCTCCTCTTTTGCAAGGTAATAGTGGCAAGGTCTTGGTATAGGGCAATGGCTTGTCCTTGATAGTGTAGAGGTTGTTTTGACCTAGCCTCCCGCAGTATTCGTTCTTTGAGAGGGAAGTCCGGTAGAAAGGCAAGAATGTCGGGCGGAGGAGCAGGGGCCCGTCTCGCCAGCCCGACTCGGTGTGCTCTGTCTATGCGGATTGGAAAGTCCTGTGCCTCACCTAGTATGTCGCGAAACAGGCCCTGGAGGTATTGGTTCACGTCTGCTCCTTCCGTTTTCGATGGGACCCCCCTGACGCGAATGTTGTTTCTTCGTGAGCGGTTTTCGAGGTCCTCGGCGTGGGCCTGCAGGTCCAGTTGTTGATCTCTTAGGCGAATCACCTCCTGTTGGAGTTGTTCAATCTCTTCTCCTTTAGTTATTTCATGTTCTTCAATCACTGCTACTCTCTCCCCGACTGCGTCCACATCACGGCGAATCTCTCGTACCTCACTTGCCACTTCACTCTTGAGTGTCTGAAAGTCTTCTCGGAGGACGTTAAAAGCGACTCCAAAAGGAGCGGGTGATTGGAACCTCCCCGTCCTCTGAGTCCGTCTGGGTTTTCTGGGTTGGAGACGTTCTGTTGCTTTTGTCCCCGGGTATGGGTCCTCTGATTAGCATCTCCTTCAGGGAGCGCTCCCTCTCTTCCTCACCGAGGACATTGCTGGGCCTGTCGGTGGTTGCGCCGCTCGTGCCGCCCCGGGGGCCCGGTCGGCGTCTAGGAGGGGGGCAGGGGGGTCCCCCCGCCGTCTGGTGACGTGTCGCCTTCTACGCGTGGCCCCTTTGGCAACCGTTCACAGCCAGCTCCTTTCCTCTCCGCCAGCCGAGTATCCTGGCCGAATGTAGGCCCCCCCACCGCCTCGCCAAGCCCCCAGGCATCACTCTCTGGTTGGGCCCCGCCGATTCACAGCTCCGCCATCGACTCTCACTGTTCGGAGCTTCTCCTCTCTCCCAACCGGGATCT
This sequence comes from Calotriton arnoldi, assembly GCA_963921515.1. Classification (NCBI taxonomy): domain Eukaryota; kingdom Metazoa; phylum Chordata; class Amphibia; order Caudata; family Salamandridae; genus Calotriton; species Calotriton arnoldi. Next base: position 1,712,531 of record CAWUFW010001510.1, read on the forward strand.
GTTGTGTCTTCACTCTGCTATTTGCGGGGAAGAACTCCAGGGCCCCCCCGGAGCTTCTCTCCATTACTGCGGTGCGGGAAGTTAGGGCCCTGATTGGAGGAGAGCCCGTCCTCCCCCCCGCTGTTGCGTCGGGTACTCGCCTGGCCCTTGCTTCTGGTATTGCCAATGTCGGTCTTCGCGCCCCAGGCCTAGCTGCGGCGTAGTTGCCCTAGTCCTGTCTCACTTCCCGTTGTTCGGTGTCTCCAGTGTAGGCCCCTAGCTGTTCTGGGGCGGTGTCTTTGAGCCCTCCGCACCACCTCGATTGCACCTTTGCCCCCCAGGCCCTTTTCCCTTCTTTCGGCGGACGCTGCCTCTGGGCCTCTCTCTGCTCCCCCGGCGTCGGCGCTCTATTGATATCTGGGAGCTTCTGGATGTCCTCCCTGTTGCTCTCAGGCAGGCGACCCCCACAGCGTCTAGCCCTTCAAGTGTCTCTCTGGATGGGGTGCTCCCTCCCGGCAGTGGTGGTCGCGGTTGTCTTCCCTCTTCCCTCCGAGAGTCTTCTATTGGTGGCATCAGCGGCTAGCTCACTGATACAGAGGCCGAGGTGCCTTTTGCATTCGGCGCCTCCCAGCCACTCCAGGCCCCTCGGGGGCCCCAGTCCTTGCAGGAGTTTCCGCTTGCCACCCCTGCTCGCGCCTCACCTTTTCTGCCGCGTTGGGAGCTCGGCCCTGGCTCCAATCGGGGGTACGCTCCGGTCCGCCTCGGCGTCGGTGACGGTGACGGGCTCAGCCCGGGCGGTCCCCTTCTGCTCTTGGTTGTGGTGTACCTCCTTCAGATGGTCGGTCTCCCGGAGCTTCGCACCCGGCTCCACCGTTTCTCTGGGCACTCCCGGCCCGTCTCCGAGTGTGGGAAACCGCTTCTGTGCTGCTTGGAGCCCCTCCTGATAGCTCCGGAGGCGCTGCTCTAACGGTCCTCCGGCCTGGGCGCCATTTTCTCTCACCGCCTCAGCCTGCACTCCGCTATCTCTCCGGCTTTCAAGCGGGCACAAACCCTCTTGGTCCGCGCTTTTAGAGACTGCCGCTGCACTCCTCGGCCCCTTTCCGTTGTGTTTAGCGTCGTTTTAGGGGCTCAACACTAAGAATCAGCCGAGCGAGCGGGCCGGGAGCAGGGAGCCTCCGGGACAGGCGACTGATCAGCTCGCCATCTTGGCCACGCCCCCGAGTAGTATTCTTTTTAACACTTTAGAGACATTTTGTCATGGTCAGGGTGTGGCCAACCACCAAAGATGGCAGACATCTTTTCTTAGACCTCCTGCCCGGCGCCCGAGAATCATACCTGATCTGCCACAATAACCAAGAAAATAGTGAATCCCAAAATGAAGGGGAACCTATGCGATGGCCACTGATGTACCTGCTGGGAACCTTGCCTGAGTGGATGCTGTGCAGACCGTCCTGACCTGCTGGCGAGGCCTGCTGCGGCCTAACTGCTGGAGACAGAGTGCCCGGACCGCGTTCTCCCTTGCCCGCGAGGAAGTGTCTGTCTCATTGCGGGGCAGCCCGGGAGGTGGAGGGTCCCCCTAGTGGCAATGGATATCGCTCTGGCGTTTCCTGTGCCCCTCCGAGCTGAAGAAGTGGAGGCGCTGAACTTGGTGTGCCGGCGGCGCATGGACGTTGGCACAGAACTTTAGCTGCCAGCCGTGGGAGTCGCGGCCAAGGCGGCTGGTGTGGCCGTGCAGCGGGAGGAAGTACAGCGGCATACATGAGGTGAGTAGCGGCAGACACAGGGGAATGTGCACCCCCGGGACTGAGGCCCCACCCGCAGCATACTTAGGCAGCAATTGGGTGGGAATCATCAGTCACGCCCTCCCTCTTCCCATATATATATATATACATATATATATATATATATTGATGGACTCTGGCAACATCTGAGGGAGTGGACCTGAGGGAGTTGACCCGCTGGATGGGGACTGTTGGCGCCCAAGGGGTTGCAACACACGGTCCACGCTGGGGTGGTACTGACATGATAGTTGGGTGCCGAAGTAGTGTACCGGCCGTTCGGATCTGCCTGTAGTGCCCCACACTGACTGTGCCCCTGTCGCCTTCAGGACCGGAGACCCACCCTTGTGCCTACCTGTTTACTACTCCTGATCCGTCAGTGGCCAGGACACAAGGACGGCTGGGGCGGGGTGTGATCCTGAGAGTTGGAGCTAGCCATTACCCCAATCCTTTGAGAATCAGTGATCTTCTCATCCCGTGGTTGTCGTTACAGAACTGCACTCACCGGCACTGGGCCATACCTCGACCTTGTGGAGCTGCCAGCATCCTCCGGCCATACATAACTGGCAGGGTTGTAACAGGCCTCCATTCTGCTACTCACAGCCATGTGGCGGCTGGAGCCAGCGGAACCCTGAGTGCTGGACTTGGCTTGCTCATCTGGCATAGAAGGGGTGACAAAACATCTGCCTTCTCCCAAACCGTGTGAGACTCGTCCCTCTTCCATCGACCAGAATTGCACTAGCCCCCGTCAGGTGCATGTTTAAGGCCATGCGAGACACCTACATAAAATGGCACATGGAGCTCTCGGACTGTTGAATCACGGTGCTGGGGTCTTTACCCGAGCACTGCCTCTGGGTGGTGTGGCCTGCATTTGGAATAAGTAAATTCAAACTCGACCACCGGGCCTACCTCCTCTAACGCCACTGATCACATCACCCCTCTCCTAAAGACACTGACATGGGGTGCTCTAAATCCACCAAACTGGCTTCTCAACAAGATGGGGGACCAACCCCACATAGCCAATCTGATGGCTCCTCTACCCATACTCTTGAGCAATGTGTTCTACCCAGGCACTCTGCGCCCCCAACGGACAAACTGGATGTGATACTCCGGGAAATTTGCGACTACAGATATGCAATTGAACACCGCATTGACGCTTTATCCGCTGATTTTGGAATTCTACATGATGACCATTGCAAACTTTCTCAGAAAGTGACGGCAGCTGAATCTATCTAACACTGGCTGTTTCTACTTTGCCAATAATCCTTACACATATAATACGTATTAAGTACACCTAGGGGTTTGGGATTACTTAACCTCGGTTTATCCCTCTACTAGTTTCCTATGTGTATCATGTCCTGGGGTTCTCAGGGTGCACATGAGGGGTGATACCTCAAATACAACTAACTCCCTACACACAGGTGTTGGCCCCTCCGCAAGCAATTGCCCAATGTATTATTTGAGTTTTGGTGAATGTTTGTTTGTTTTTTGGTTGAACATGAGGTTACGTTGAGCTTGGCATTTGGGAAATGTCCCTTTTGTTGCTGTATTTGTTTCTCTGCCTGCCATGCACATAAATACAACAAGAGGATCCCTGCCAGCTTGGCTGGCTGTAATACAGCATCATGTCGACTACATCAGTAACTTGGAACGTTAGGGGTTTGGGATTGAGCCATAAATGAAACAGAATCCTAACACAGCTCTATTGCCGGAAGGCAAATATAGTTTATTTGCAGGAGACTCACCTCATTGCCCCAGAAGCCATGAAACTATGCACCAAATGGAGGGGTCAATTATTTGCCACTAAATATTCGGGGTTTGCCCCTAGGCAGCTGTCTGGTTGAGGGCTGGGGTTCTTTTTGAAGCACAGGACATTAAAATTGACGTGAATGGGCACTATGTCTTTACCCGTGGGTCCTTTGATGGAGAAATGTTGGTTCTAGGCAGCGTATATGCACCAAACGCCGATCAAGACCTTTTCCTTCGGCGTATGTCCTCAATTCTAGCTGAATGGTCTCATCTTCCTTGGCCTCTATGGGAGACTTTAATGCAGTCCTGGACGTTAACCATGACTGTTCTCACCCACCCCTACCACATACAGGAGCCACCAAACAAGCTTAAGAACTTGCGGGCTGGGGGTCAAGTTGGTCCTTGCTCAATGTTTGGAGGGGACACAATAGAGGCATGCACGAATACTCCTTCTTTTCCCCTCCACACGGCCTCCATACCCGGTTGGACCATATCTTATGTTCATCACTCATGGTTGGAAAATTCACCATTGCCACTAATCTGGGGAAGACCTTCTCAGACCATAATCCACTGGAGATTGTCCTGACATAGGGTAAGGTCCCAACACCTGTTCCAACATGGCAGATGCAACCCACACTGCTTGAGGACACGGTATTCCGTGATGCCCTTTGTACTGCAATAGACTCCTACTTTACAAATAATGAAGGAACAGCCTCTACGCCACTTATCGAGTGGGAAGTGTTCAAGGTAGTGATAAGGAGGGTATCCAAGGCTACTTTAACGGGCACTAGATACACTGTTCTCCATGAATTGCAATGAACAGAAACACGGTTAGGACACCTTTAACATGGGTCAACACATGACCCTACATGCCTGGAAGACCTCCAAAACACTAAAATAGAAGATGCTGAACTCCTGGAACGGCTGAGACTAATTGACCAGAGATCATACATGCAGTAGATACACTCTGAGGGTGATAGAATGGGAACATTGCTAGCCTGTATGATGGCTGCCAATGTCTCCCACAATGATTCCGAAAATTATATTATCATCTGGAATACCCTGCACCACACAAGTTGACATTAACGAGCCCTTCCGCTCCTACTACACCGATCTCTATAAAGCCCGACTCACCCCTGTCTCGGACAGGGATGCTTTTCTAAGTAACCTGAGATTCTCACAAATCACACAGGCTGCGAATGAGGCATTGGAAGCCCCCCTGACACCAGGGGAATTATGCTACGCCTTAACGGAGATGGCATGTAATAAAACACCTGGCATGGATGGTTTCCCCATCGAATTTTACTCTACCTTTTCCTCTCGGCTGGTCCCACAGCTGGAAAAGTTATACAGTGCATCCCTAGAAGCAGGAACATTGCCTCCAACCACCAAACTAGCCCTAGTCATCTCACTGGTTAAGCCCGGCCGGGCCTCTGAGGATCTGTCATCGTATAGGCCACTCTCCCTCCTGACTATTGAATATAAAAATTTTAGCAAAGTGTTGGCCAAAGACTGCTCCCCTTGCTCTCTGACCTGATCCACGTTGATCAATCTGTATTTGCCCCACATCGGAGCACCTCACTTAACATTAGACGCTTATATCAGGTGATGAAAACAGCACGATAGCTTCTCTAAGGCTGGTTGCCTGTCACTAGACCTCCATCAGGTTTTGGTTTTTTAGACTGGGATTATATGTTTACAGTTCTGCGAATATTCAATATACCCCTACCTTCATTAAATGGATTAAACTATTATATGCCGTTCCCACAGCAAGGGCCAAAATGGGTGCACACATTTCCATGGAGTATGCAATAGGTAGAGGCACACAATAGGGGTGCCCAATGTCATTGTTATTGTTCATGCTGGCATGGAGCCCCTGGCACAAAAACTTAGGCAGGAAGCGGCGGGTTGGTGTATCCAGAGGGGTTCCTAGGCTCATGCAATCTCCTTATATGCAGACAACATGCTTGTCTACACCCGAAGCCTTGGTATGGATCTTGCGCTGGTTGCCACCATACTGCATTCATTCGGCCCTTTTCTGGCCTCCAAATCATTCATGCAAAGTCCTATGCCTTCTCCTTTCGAGTCATCATACCACAAGACAAAATTAGCATGGGTACGCAGAGCATACCGGTTGCACGATACACACTCTGATATTTAGGCATTCAGGTCTGTAGATCTCCCACTGATCTATTAGACGGGAACCTACTTAAGGCCATTTTGGCGCTGCAAGCACAGGTGAAGTTCTGGTTCACACTGACCCTCTCTGTAACAGGTTGACTAGCCCTTTCCAAAATGGTTACGCTACTCAAACTATTATATTACTTTGTCAATCTACCAATAATTATTCCACAGGGGGTCTTTAAAACTCTAGATTCCCTCCTCCTTGACCTTATCTGGGGCCTTGGTAGAGGACGTGTTAGCCTTCAGAAACTACAACTACCAACAGAAGGTGGGGTATTGGGAGCCCCTGACAATTGGTCTTACTGCTTTGAGCCAAACTACAATGGCTCTTCCACTGCAGTGCTTAATTTGTAAAATATTAAGTGCCAGGGCTCTGACCTGGAGGCCACTGCAGCTTGCACCACCCATCGCCCTTGTCATCACTGCCAAAACAACTCTCTCGCATGTAAATGTGACAGCTCAGATTATTCCAGGTCCCCAAAGCTAAAGGAATGGCTGGGAAGGAAGGCATTAGTACTATTTTAATGTATATCGTATTCCTAAACAACCATTGTTCTGCTCATCTCTAAATTAGATGAGCAGCGCCACCATGTGGTAGACTGTTCCAAGTATGGTGTTGACAATTAGATGCCGGTGCCGAGCACCGGAAACCAATTAAGTGCCGGTGCTGAGCACCGGAAAGCACCGGCTCAAATTAAGCACTGTTCCACTGGCTGGCAGAGATTCATTTACAGGAAATTGGTTACACACAACCCATGCTGCGTATTGGTCGGTTGCATAACCTGCTGCTGCCAGGAGTTGTGCGTCCCCCGCACCTCCCATACTCCTATGTAACGCACAACTATACTGGACGGCTGCACTCCATTCCATGCACCATGGCTTATGCCCCGAACGTGCCCCTATGTGGTCTGCCTACCCTACTAGGCAATCTCACGTCAGTGAGACTGATGCCATGGAAGGGAGTGGGGGTTACTATAGTTGGTGACCTTTTTGAAGATGGTCTGCGACTTCCCCATCAGTACTATATGCAGCAACACGGGCTGCCAGGGGCTCTCTTCATCACACACGCCAACATTATACGTTATATTCGTATACACTGGGCATCGACAATTTCAGGGCCTACCACACATTTTTTTTTCAGGCAGTTGATGACATGGGAACTGGCAGACATTTAGTCAAATGGCTTTATAAGGGCTTACACTCCCACTTACACATCTCACTTGCACCACTGAGAGCCCAACAGAAAACGGACCTTGGCCTCGCACTCCATGACAAGTAATGGAGCTTCCTGCTAGAGTACCCCAGCTTAATACCCCACAACATGGGATTCAAGTTCATTCAGTTCTCACTGCTGCATAGGGCATACCTGACACCCTCCAAATTACACATGATCTTCCCTGCGATCCCTATCTGATGTCCGGGCTGAAGAGTCGAAGGTGAATATTTACTACATATTTTGTGGTCCTGCCCCAATCTGCTCCCTTATTGGGTGGAAATTAGGAAATCTCTTGAGTCCATTGCGGGTCGAAAACACTGGGACACAGTAGAACATTGCATACTGGGGCTACACCCTAGACCCAAATCCTTGAAAATTGAAACACGCTTTGTGGACCTAGCACTTCTTGCCAAATGACAGATAATGCACTGCTGGAAGTCCTCCACTGCGCCCCTGGTGACTGGTTGGTGTGAAGAGGTCTGGCGATGGGGGTACTGGGAGCTACGCAAGCAGCCCATAGCTATGGCATTGGACGCCATGACAGAACTCTTTAAAGCACAAGGGAAGACACTGACTGATTCTGTAACATGGGTTGGTGGCCCACCTGGTTGGGTCCCCCACTCCTGGCGTTCCCCCTTTTCACATTTCACACAACATGAACAGCTTGAATGCAGGGACCGTTTACACTCTTGTTACTGCTGTTTACGGGATAGTGATATGAAGAACGGTGAGGCAGATATGTTGGGGCGATGGTGAAAAGGGTTTGTTGAAAGGAAAAATATTTCCTTATTTTGAATTGCCCACTAGACTGTCATAATGTAAAACTAATGGTATTATATACCCGCCCTGTTGTGGAGCCTATATGCTAAATGCATGTTAATTGTGTTTATGACGTGGCTACTGCACGATTTAGCTGTATGCAAAATTGTACTGGTGTTCAATGCAAGTTTTGTCTACATTTTTCTAAATCAATAAAATACTTTAAAAAGAAGACAGACATTTTGTCATATGCCTCAGTGCTTGCAAGATAGTCATATTATCTGTTTTCATTACACAAAAATTGAGAGTTGCCCCTGTTTTCATTACACACAAATTGAGAGTTGCCCCATGTGCAAATATGTCTGCTTCACATTTCCTCACTCATCATAACCGCAAAAAGAGATGATCTCTGATAAAGAGCCCTCCTGTGGGGCCCATGGGGCATTGCAGCACCGGCCCCATGAGGAGCAGAGCCCTATGATGAAGCATGGCACCCATATGGGTGTGTGAGGGCTCTATCTACCGATAAGGAAGATCTCCCTGACCACAGTATATTCCAAACGCCCCCCTCACTCTTTTCTTTAAGAACAGCTATCCTCCTTTTGTGTGTATCAGTGGCTTGCAACCATAATTCTGGTTGCAAACCATTGGAATGTTACTGATTCCCAAGATGGGGTGGCACACATTCACAAAAGGGAAGGTGCCCACCGCTGCCAACTCTAATAGAAACTTTTCAAAAAAGTAAACTTTAAAAAAAAAAGCCCCATTTCTTTTAATGAAATTGGGCTGCTTTAACAAATAAAAACATTCTTTATCAAAAAGCAATCATAGACTCTTGCAGCCCACTATTATTTACTATGATGGCTTCCAATTGGAGTGAGCCGCAGTTTGTGAACTATGTTATGACAATTTATTAAGGTACTTCAGAATCTTATATGCTCTGATTCAGAATTTTGTGAACCAAACTATTGCACATTGGCCAGTTCATAAAATACAATACGGGCCTGATTCACAGAACTAACTTACGTCAAAAACGTAAAGTTAGTACTTTTTGGTATTCACAGAATACACTTACTCATTTTGGTATTCACAGAATGAACTTGCTCATTTCGGTATTCACAGAAGTTAGTAGTCCTAACTTTAGGACTCCTAAATGCCTTCTGTGAATACCGAAAGTCTTAAAGTTAGGATTTTCTCAGTTTAGGAGTAACTTACTACTCTAAACTGAGAAAAATCCTAACTTAAGACTTTCGGTATTCACAGAAGGCATTTAGGAGTCCTAAAGTTAGGAGTCCTAACTTTACTACTCCTAAATGTAATGGACGGCCAGCCAAATTGACGCCGGCTGCCCACTAAACCTTAAGTACATTGAAAAGAACCACCATGAGAGTGGTTTCTTTCAACGTACGGAGATGACGTGGAACCTGCGTCCATATCTAAATTTGGCAGACGATGTGTGCCATCAGCAACAACTTAGTGACTGTACCAAATAGCAGTTTAGAATGGTTGGGGGATGTTGTCAAATCAACGGGGCTATATGATCAGACTACTGTCAGTATGGCGGGCATAATGTTCTCTGCCAATCCAACGACAACTATTCCATGTGACACAGCTACACACACAGACTGAAACGCATGAAAAACGATACGTGCCCCAGAAAAAGCAAGTAAGCAAGCGTGGAGTGCATTTCAACTACAAGCACAAACAAGGGACTTCTGAACCTAGTCCCGTTAAAGTTAGCGTTAAACATTTTAAAATATCTTACCTTTCTAGCCTTTTATGTCAGTAAGCATTCCTGTCCTGAGGACAGAAGAAAGGACAGGAAGCATGGGGGCCTTCATGCTGAGTGGCTGCCTTCATGCTGAGTGGCTGTTCCAGAGTTTGAAATGGAAATAGAAAACAGCTTGTGTAGCTTTTCTCTGTCAGGAGGCGGGACGGCCTCACAAGTCAGTGCTATGACGAGGAGGATACACATAGGGGTAACCATCCATTGCTGAAGTCTTAAAACTCACTAGTAGCAAGTTCATCAGTTCAAAATCCACATTCTTAAAATAAAAAAGAAACAGTACCATAATCTGTCCCTAAAATCTGGCACTTTTGCAAATCTGGGATTTGTCTGGCCCCCTCTCTGTCAGAAACCTAAATATCTTCCTATCAAGTTCCAAGTTTATTTTATTTGATTTAGTTCTCTGCTGAGAACAACACATAAGAAAATTAAGAGCAATAAAAATACATTTATTATTAAAAAATTATTAGACGTTCATCCTAATACAAATTTATAAAAGTTTTAAAAAATTTAAACAGATTATAACACACAAATTCATTGGGAGGTGACTTAAGAAGAGAGATCAGACTCTGTACAGTTATGGAGTTACACTTTGTTTGAATTGGTTTTATAAACCGCTTTCTGGCATCAACCACTGTCAAATTAGGGCAAACAAACAAAACGTGCTTCAAGTCTTGCACACCACCTTTACAAAGGTCACATAAGCTACTGTCATTTTCATTACGAGTCCATTTACAGGTAAAAGATTTAAAAGGAAGGATCCAGGGCCGGACTGGTAAGTCCGGGCACCGGGCAATCCCCCGGTAGGCTGGAGGGGGTGGGGGCCGGTTTTGTGACAGGGGGCCGGTTCTGTTGCTGGGGCCGATTTGGCCGTGTGGAACCGACCCCTGCGTGAGTCAGAGACAGTCAATGTACAGTGTCCAGTTCTCCTGCCGCTGGCAACTGGCCCCCTCTCTTTGTTCCCCCTCTTCCTTCTCTTTCTGTCTCGCTCCTCCTCATTTAGTGAAAACCGAAACTTCAAGAAACAGGCATTACCTTCTCTTTCCTCCTTTCGTTTATTTGCTCCCCTGTGAAATGGATCCAAAAAGAAAAACACTTTTGCTGGAAACTTCTCTTTTTCTGACATTTTTCAATTTCTAAGTGCAGCCTCGGGGTGGAGAGAAATAAAACATTCAGAATATGAAAAATAACTAACTAACAAACTAAAGTAAGACAGGGTGGTTGCAAGGTGGCCAGATTGATTTATTCACACCTAAACCCATTAGCGCCACTTTACAGTGTATGCCAGTGAGCGCTACTTTTGTTTTCTCATCTCTCAACATTGCTTACCCTGGGTGGGAAACTGCACTATTTCTGGAGGTACTGAAATACCTGCTTGATGGGTGAATTGGAAAACAAAATATGTACAGCGGCTTTGTGTTCACAAACGTGGTCTTTTTAAACCATACTGCTTATGTTTTGTAAGGATATAAGCAATGGGCATTGAAACGGGTCCCTTCTACGCCCTGTAGTCATGGCCTTAACTTTTCAGGCAAAAGCACTCACTAATTTCTGAAGAATGAGTGTAAAAAAAAAAAAGGTAACCATTTTGTTTCCTGCTTACATTTCACATGCTTTACTTAATCTTGTATTCCCTATGTGTGTTTGCTTTTTCTAGAATGTTGTTAATTTTTTTTTTTAGGCAGCATATTGCTCTTGTCTAGTGCGTGATTTGAATTGAGTCACATCTAGGTGTTTATAGCGGGTCAGTGCAGTGCAAGTTTCTCTCAGTGAGGCAGAATGGTGTTCAGTGGGGGAGAGGAGAGGGCACTATGGTCAGAGCTGCTGAATTTGGAACTGGGGAACCAGGTTCAGCCTTCATGACCAGTCCACCAGACCACTCTCCTGAGGGAGCACATTCCCATGCTAGACCTTAGAAGGCCCCACAAGACCTTAGAAGCACTGGTGTCTTAGCACCAGCAGGTGGACCCTAGAGTGGCAAGTGTGGGTTAACCTAGAAGGCCTGTCCACCACAATTCATTCTGAAGTTCACCTTCAGTCTTGCAGGCAGGCCTATGAAGCAGCACACCATAGAGTGACAGTGACTCTGTCACTGAGGTCACAGGACCCTTGAGCAGGGTGGCTCTAGGGCAGTGCGACCGCACCAGGCGCTGACCAGCCGCGGTCCGTGCAGGTAACAGCAGTGGGGCAGAGGGCCGGGTAAGGGGGATTTCGAGGGATGATGCAGAGGAAAATTAAATAAATAATTAATTTTCCTCTGCATTGCCCCTCGAAATCCCCCTTACCCGGCCCCACCACCCACCGCTCTTACCTGCACGGACGCGGCTGGCGCTGACTTCAGGTGGGGGCGTCGTGTTTGCAAGTATAATATGGTTTTAAAAGCACTTGCTGCCTCCTTCCTGGCCTCCAACAATTTTCGGCAACAATAAAAATGTCATGATAACTCCAGTGATTCATGTTCTTAGTAGAGACAGAAGGTGTTTAGTCTAGTGGACGTTTTGACTCATGGAAAGAGAGTTAATGTGCCTGCTGCTAAGAACATGTACCATACAGATCACAAAGTGCACATAATGTAAATAGTGTAACTGCAACAAATGAAACTGGTCCTAGGATGCTTGTTTCCAGTTCAGGGAGGACCTGGCCTGGCAGTTCGGGCTGGACTGTTCCCATTGGGCACAGGGTCAAGACTGATTTGCATATGGCTGGGTTCAAACTGGAATGGCATGGTGAGCAAAAAAACAATGGATTTAGGCCCAGATCTCTGTACTGGGGTGAATGCATGACATTGTCCTGCATTCTGTTCATCAATTGTTGTTTTTGTATAATGTAAATAGGTCAGTGGGTTCCTGCTTTAGCCAGAGAGGCCCTATTGTTACTTGCAGTTAATAAGTTAAAATCCTAACATAGAACAGTGAGCTATTAACTGTCATGTAAGAACTGCATGCAAACTGCAAGGTATAAATTAGAGTGTTATGGTTTTTTCCCCAGTCTTTGATTATCCTAATGTTACAAAAAGGGTTCATTGGGGTAGAAATCAATTCTGATTATTAAAGAGAACCCCCAACCATGGTAATACGTTTTAAATTCTGAGTTTGTGTTTCTCCAGACCAATCACTATTAAGCTATGCTGTTTACCAGTATGGTTGTCATGTGACTCCTACACCTTGTAGTCCTTTTTCTTATGTAACATTTCCTATACAGTGATTTACACACGTATGATTGATTGTCTCTGTTTAATATGTGTGATGTAAAGCGCTCTGACACCCTACACGGGTATAAGTGGTGCTGTAAATTTTCTGATACTTTATTATTTTGACATTTTTACACATGCTAACAGCCTCTGCAAAGATTTTTACTTATTAGTACCAGTGGAACATACAACTGCAGCAGTGAGAAAGGTGACCAGTCAATCTTTTCATGGGGCCCTCCACTTCACAGCAGCACAAGTCACATTTCTTAGTAACTTTTGATACGTTTGAGGTATAAACAATTTATTAGTTAAAATCGTCCGATTATGCAGCAGATGATGTATTATGTGGCAAATATGACAGAGCCATAATTATGTGTAAAACATTTGCAAACTAGGATATTTTGCCATTCATGTTTGAACTGCTCTTGTGGAAAAGGGAGGAGAAGTGCTGATGACAGAAACTCCATGGCTGGGAGACAAAAGGCTTGCGATTCCACTTTTCAGGATATTTGGGACATTCTATGATTGGAAACGTATCCCACTTTGTGAATGTATTTTAATGTCAATAACTAATATTAAACCTTAAATAAACATGTGTATCCATTGGTTAAATTAAATAACGTGATAAGCTGTAACTGGTTAGTGAAATGGGAAACAAATACTAAAAATTGGGATATTTTGCTCTTTCTGCCACACCTCTGACTCCGCCCACTGACCCAATCCACGGGTTATTCCCGCCCTCTGATTCTCCGCCCACAGTTCCCCTACTTTTTTCCCCCACTTTGACCACTGGGTGGTGGGCGCTGGGCGGTACTGTATGGGGGCGTCGCAACCGGGCCAGAGAAATTAATTAAAAGCAAAAGGGAGCAAAAGGGGCCTAAAGGGGCAAGGGGCAGCAGGGCTAGGCCCCGGCCCGGTTCCGCAGCATAGTGGTTTTGTTTGTTGTGAGCAGGGGCGGAGCGAGGTGGTGGCAGGCCTCAGGCTCTAGGCCAGGCAGGCTCTGATTGATGACTCGAGGAGTGGCTATCCCGGACCCCGATCCTCCATGTAACTTAGCCAGCCATGAGCCATCATCACCCCTCAGAGGTCGAAACATGCTACATGCATCAACCTGGAATCCAGGAGGACCTCGAGGGCATGTGGTGAGCAGGGGGCAGGAGGAGGCGGAGAGCCTTCGCTATATTTCGGCTAAAGCATCACTTGGGCCTTTTCCAGAACTCATTAGAGAATACATACACAGCAAAACTAATTGGCAAAACGTACATTGCCTCACTCAGGGGAAACCTAACTGGTCTTCTGTTACTTTTTTTTAAATTATTATTATTATGGGCCTTTTTTTCCTCAATGAACTGAGAAATTCAGACACTTCCCTTTTCAAGAACTATTCAGTGAGTGCACCCTTATGGCAGAACAACTCACCCCAAAGGGCACCCAAATCTTGCAGTTGCACCAGACCGCTACAAAGAGCAGTCATTCTGTATAAAAGCAAACAAAAAATGCCTCAGCCCACACACAGCATTGCTGCAAATGGGTTAGCAAATGTTTAAAATAAATAAAGTGGGTGCTCAATGTCCCATATTGCTGCATTCACCTCAGAAGTGCAGTCACTGACCTATCACAGTTATTACACCCTGGCAGTGACGTGCTGCACCAAGAAAGGAAATCAGTCCTCTTTAGAAGTGTTACTTCCGGTCGCACTAAAGAGTAGCAGCTCTTTGCAAAAGTGTTGGTACCACAAGGGTTGAAGTACACATTGTTTTGTACACTTTTTACTCTGAACCTTTGCACAATTGTTTGAAGTTAAGTGCGTTTTTAAATGACTTTATGCTATTTTATATGAAGAATAAATTGGTTATATTTAAACTCATCTTTCGTGCTCGACATTTCATTTTTAGTGTTCTCTGTAGGAATGTCTGTGATTTATGACTGGGTATCCTGGTGCTCCATAAGGTAATCATTTACTATGCTTTAAAAGTTAATACAATCTAATATGTAATGAAAAATGTGTTGAAAAATGCTTTGTTTTGGCCTTTCTGTCTCAAATTTTCTTGGGGGACAACCCCCAAACTCCCCTAGTATTGGTTGCTCACTGCGCTTGCTCGCTACACACCATGTGAGGGCTGGTCTCACTTTACTTTGTTCTCTCTGATTCACTACTTGTGTCTATTTTTGGTGCTGTCTGAAAGAAGGTCTATGGGTACATATGACTTGGTGGGTAACCTGGTGCTCTTTAAGGTCATCATCTACTATTTACTGTGCTTTGAAAGTTAATACAATTGAATATGTAATGAAAAATGTGCTGTAAAATTCACCATTTTGGTCTGTCTTTTTCCAAAATTTTCTTGGGGGGAGAACCCCCCCAAACCCCCGTAGTAGCGGTCGGGCTCGTTCGCTGCACACACTCACTACGCGCCGGACGGGGGCTGGTCTGGCAAAATTTGCCAGGGCTGCTTTCAGTTCCCAGTCCGGCCCTGGAAGGATCCCAAGCCGAAGTAATATCATACATCGCCGGGCACCATGCCTTAAGGTGAAACGAGTATATTGTTGGATTTGTTTGAATTCTATTGACTCCGCGTATACTTTATAATGTTGCAATTTAATACAGTGCTGGATATCGAGGTCATAACTTATCCTTGGGGTTAGATGTTTTAAAAAGAGCTTCAAGTGCGCCGGAGTCCAAGATTTCAACAATTCGACTGTACAATTCGATATCTTGAGTGCAATGATTACATTTTGAGTAAAAACATGTCTCGGTAATCCGTGATCGAAGGTCTCCGATTTTAGTAAAGCTCTTAAGGTACCTTGTTCAGCATGTAAAATATTGTAGGCCCATCTTATAATGCTGGTAATTCCTCTGGCATATGTACTAACTAAAGAAAGCTGAACGCGCAAGGCTTGTGCAGGGACGGCTTGGTGCACTTTAGTTAGTTTCCGAAGAATTTGGCCTTTTTTAAGTTGTATTAGTTGTCATTGTCTTATTGGGATATGTTCAAGAGCATATGATAGAACTGGTGGGATCTTGGAGCTAAAAACATGTAAAAGAGACGAAAAATGCCTGTGCCCAGTGGAGGAGTATAATCGTTGGAGCGCCCCAACATGTACGTCTGCTTTGCGAGTAAAATGCTGCAGATGAGGGAGATTTTGTAAAGTTTGTGAGAAAATTCACCCTAGATAGGTGTATTCCTTCACTACTTCCAGCGATTTTCCTCCTAAAGTCCAGTTGTAATTTGTGTATCTTTTTCTTCCTCGAAACGGAACTATTTTTGTTTTTGTTATATTTGGCACTAAAAAGTTTTCTTCTGTATATTTAGTAAGTGCTTGTAAGTTCCTTTGGAGGCCAAATGGGGTAAGGTCTAAAATAATCACGTCATCGGCATATATCATGGTATAAATTTTGTGTAATGATATTTTTGGGGAAAATTGATTACCTGCATAAAACATTCTGGAAGATCACTGAGATAAAGGGAAAATAGAAGAGGAGCTAAAAGGCAACCTTGCCTTAGGCCGTTTGATGTATTAATTGGGCGTATGAGATCCTTCTCTATCCCCAATTGTACTTGACACCAAGTTTCAGAGTGAAGTGACATAATTATATGGAGCAAGTTGTCCGGAATACCCCATTTTTTAAGCTTACACCAAAGTATGGGTCTGTCTACTCTGTCAAATGCTGTCGAAAAATTGCCAAAGACAGAGTAGACGACCTGTGATTTTGAGACCACATATTTATCGATTATTGTTTGTAACATCGCTATATTGTCAGTTACAGAGTGTTTTTGACGAAACCCAGCTTGATTTAGTGGGATCGATCCAGTTGAATAAGCCCACTCTTTGAGATGGTCCAGGACACTGGCCGCAAAGATCTTCCTTGTCGCATCCAACAGGGCGATCTGTCGGTAATTACCGGGAGACAACCGAGAGCCCTTCTTATGTATTGGGATGACGATGCTCCCCTTCCAAGATTTTGGAATTTCGCCAGTGGCGAAGCAGTGGGAAAAGAGGGGGGCTAAAAACGAGCTCCATTCTTTTGGATTAGTTTGGAGTACCTTTATTGGGATCTGATCCGGGCCCATTGCGGCGGACGATCTTGCATTTCTTATATAGTATTCAATTTGTATAGGTGAGGGAGCGGCGTTATCTAGGATATTGTCCCCTAACTTGCTTAGCACTTGCGTCGTGTTTTTCTTCTTCAAGTTTGATTTATATAAGTTTTTTAAGTATAATTCCCATTCCCTTGGGGGGACTGATGAGGCTTGCAAAGGTTTTTTTTGTGCCTATTTCTTTTGCAACCTTACCTTACCACTTCGATCTAGGAAGAATGCCTTTATACTACTTATTTGGATATTTATTTATTTATTTTAATGTATTTTATTTATTTATAAAATGCTAACTAACATCCGATGGGCTCATGCCGCTAAGACAAAGACCAGCAAGAAGAGTGAAGTTTTTGTAATTTTTGAGGCCACAATGGTCAAGGTCTGCTTTTTTTCAAAAGGCTGCAACAATGCCTTTCTTGCAGAACAAGGCATTGATGGCATCCACTGTTAAAGCTGTGAGCAATAGAGAAAAGGACTTTAAAATGGCCACCAGGCAGGCGAAAGGGAGTCTGTCTTAAGGATGTACAGGGTTTTACTGACATTGGAGTGTGTCATTAGCAGCATCTTAGTGATCGTCCCAACTTGCAGTTTAGAATGGTTGGGGGATTTTTTTAAATATGATCTATATTGAGGTTTCATAGGATAAAATATGCAACCGTAATAAGTGACTGATTTACATTCCAACATCATAATGCAATCCTCAATACAATCAGGTAAACAAATCCCCAACAGACCCCCTCCTGCACTGCTCTCGTACTAGGCCCTAAAACCATGCTAAGGGTATCTTGTGCTAACGTACTGTAAATAATCTTCAGGGACAACCTAGCCTGCAACAGGACCCCTCATCTGTCCCTCTGCCATGGTGTTAGTTTGGCTTCCATGTGTATCATGCTGCAGGCTCCCCTGGGTGGGGGCTCCCTCCAGGGGTTCTTTTAAATCAGACAGCATTACTGCCCATGCTCTCAATTTGTCTTCCAATCTTTCATCACTGCGGACATGTTTCATACATATATCCTCAGCAGTCGCTCATTCAGAAACATCTCTATGCCAGTCTGGATGTCTCTGGGGGATCCGTCCCCAACCATTTTATAGCTATGCCGCGTTTTGCTCACAGTAGGCTAAGTCAAACAAACTTTCTACTAAGTTTCTTATCAGTAGGAGAAGGGATTATCTCAAGCAGTAATAAAATCACACTAACCCCAGGAGAATCCTGGGGGAGGGAACTAGAAGTGCAGGGCACTAGGAGCAGGCCTCCAACCTAAAATGTTCAACACAAATAGGGTTGCTCCCAGTACAGTGGCCAAAGGTGCTCTAAGACTAAGTTGTGAGTGTGGACATCTCACGAAAAGTGAGGACAGCAGGAAAAACCTAGGTGCAATCACAGGAGACGCACCTTGAGGCAAGTTTGACTACAGGGGTCTCCCCTCCATTTTCCTCCCATGTGGCATGTAGGGATTGTTCCTAGGACTTACTGAGAGCTCTCCTCTCTACGGTGGAGTGTGACACAGGTCATCCCACCAAGTGGTGCCTTCTCACCACGAAGTTGGTAAGAACGGAGCCCCCTTGTTTTAGGTCCTGATGAATGCCACAGACCCATCTGGGCCAAACGGCAGAAACATGTTGACCGCACTCATCACGGTGAGGGGACAATAAATTCCCCCATTCACCGTCCACCCCCTTTTTTTAATACCATATAGCAACCTGCCACATTAAAAATTAATTGGGTAACTATAATGGTTTTTAAACTTCACTCACTTTTCACGGGCCCCCACTTAGTTTAGAAGTGCATCCCTGTCGTCAGGTGAATGCCCGCCCTCTACCAAACTAAGTTTCTAGAGGGCGAGGACTGCCGATGATGAAGCATGACACCTGGTGGTGTGTGAGGCCAGTCCTTCACTTTTCGTGAGATGTCCACACTCACAACTTAGGGGCCGATTCCGATCTCGGCCGGTAGGGCACCGAATCAGATTCAGCTTTACCGGATCCGAGTCGGAGGCCTTGTTTCCGACCGATTCGTACAGTCGTCCGAGCGAGCAAGTACGATGCGAGTGTCACGCGAAATCGCCGACCGACTTCGTCCCGGGTCCGAACCGCTCCGACCGACTCGTACGGACACGACTCGCACCACGCAATGGAGACGTTACCCGACCGAGCAAGTACGATGCGCGCTTGAACAGCCCGACCGACTCGTGCCATCCGGCTCCAAAGAGCTGTCGGAGCCGGACTTCGGGGGTCCATGTCGGACCCCCCTTCACCTGTAGCCTTGCGAGTCGCACACAGGGGGGACCCATGGGTCCCCCCTACACATGCATGTACGGTGCGGGTTGCACCGACGCGTACCCGCTGTAGGGGGCGCCCTTGTTTGCGATGCACCCATTCAGTCAATGGGAGCCCGTGTATGCATCGTACGACCGGCTCGCTTTGACTTCTATGTGAATCTGACCGAATCGAGTCCGATAGCATACGGCCGCATCGTACTCGTTCGGTCGGACTGCAGCAGTCTGGTTCGGTCGGAAATGTCTCCGGGTCCGGCTCGGTCAGAGAGATTTCCGGCCTGAATCGGAATCGGGCTCTTAGTCTTAGAGCACCTTCGGCTACTGTACTGGGAGCAGCCCTATTTGTGTTGAACATTATCTCAAGTAGTACCTGCCTCATCGTAAGCTGTGAAGTCCACCCAGTGGCTCTGTTGATGTCTCCCAGCACCGTCTGCCAGTAGGATGTCAGGGATGGGCAGGACCACACTATGGGGCCGATTCCGATTCGGGCCGGAAATCTCTCCGACCGAGCCGGACCCGGAGAGATTTCCGACCGAATCGGACCCTAGCAGTCCGACCGAACGAGTACGATGCGTACGCATGCTATCGGACTCGATTCGGTTGGACTCCCATTGAAGTCAATGGGAGCCGATCGTACAACACGTACGCGGGCTCCCATTGACTCAATGGGTGCGAGGCGAACAAGGGCGCCCCCTACAGCGGGTACGCGTCGAAGCGGGTTGTGCCGTATATGCACAGGTAGGGGGGACCCATGGGTCCCCCCTGTGTGCGACTCGCACGGCTACGCGTACAGGGGGGTCCGACACGGACCCCCAAAGTGCGGCTCCGACTGCTCTTTTGAGCCGGATGGCGCGAGTCGGTCGGACTGCTCGAGGCGCGCATCGTACTTACCCGGCCGGGGAACGTCTCCATTTCGTGGTGCGAGTCGTGTCCGTCCGAGTCGGTCAGAGCGGTCGGCTTTCGCGAACGAGTCGGTCGGTGCGGTTGGGTCTCGCGAACGAGTCGGTCGGAGATTTCGCATCGTACTCGCTCGCCCGGACGCACGTACTAATCGATCGGGAAACAGGGCTCCGAATCGGATCCGGTAAAGCCGAATCCGATTCGGAGCCCTACCGGCCGAGATCAGAATCGGCCCCAGAGTGTATAAAGTCTGATTCCAATCCCCCAAACCATGGACAACAGTCGCTGCGAGTATCATATATGGTATGCAGTAGTTTGGGGAAAAGATACGTTTAGGGCACATCATTTTGTTGTATCAATTTAAATCTGGCGTTGGAACTGACCATCCTCACTCTTTCATGTACCCGTACCCAATCTTTTGTGGTCATGGAGTCCTCCAGCACCCCCTGCCACTTAGCGTCACTCTCAGAATGCCCTCTCATAGGGCCATGTATATATGAGACATCAGTCTGCGTCCCCTTATATTGTCCAACAATGTCACCATGGTTTTAAAGGCTAGTGGTACATCCAGAAATGTCGGCCAAAGGTCACGGGCTGTTGCCGAGATCTTTGCATATTGCAGATGCTGTCCAATTGCTAGTGCAAACGTTTCTGAAGTGTCGTCCCTTGTGATAAATCTTCCAGCAGGGTAGAGGTCTCCCAGTGTGTTGCAGCCACCATCTCTCCATCTCTGCACTGACTTAGCTGTAGGGGCCATAGCGGGCATATGTTGCTTTCTGCAGCCCTCTTGTGACCACCCCCCCTCCACAATTCACACACCTGGCAAACAATGTAGGGTGTCCGGGGCACCCTTGCCTCTCCCATCAGCAGAGCCCCGCAGGAGTTTCCTCTGCCGGTTATCATCCGGGTCCAAACAGTGGACTGCATGCTGCAAGGGGGCAGCCATATAGCCCCCCTTGACCCCAGGTCCTTTTATGTATGGACAGTCAGTCACACTTCTGCTTGTTTGTCCACAACAGTTCAACCACAAGGCTGTCTATGGTTTTAAAATAATGTCTGGGTAGCATATAGAGTGCCCTGGAGGGCGTCTAGGGAGCATTATCATTTTAACAATAGCAACCCTGCCCATGAATGATAGGGAGAGTTATTTTAAAAAATGTACTGATGCTCGTAGTCTGGTAATCGCCCTCCCAATGTTGAGGTCCAAGAACCTTTGTTCTGTATGTGCCAATCTAATTCCCAAGTACCGTACCCCATCTATTTCCCAGGGAAGCCCCACCTGCGGGAGTGCCCCCAGTGGTAGTCCAGCCAGTCCCCTCGGTGGAAACAACTTGGACTTCGCTGGATTAACGTGAAGGCCTGATATTTCACTAAACTCTCGCATCACATTCAGGAGTATTGATACAGAATATTCCGGCTGCCTCCGATAAATCAGAGCATTGTCGGCATAGAGGAAGACAACATGTGTGTTCTCCCCTACTGTGATCTCCCAGGGGTGTAGAATCCTGCTTAATCTCTCACCCATTGGCTCCATTGCGAGCACAAAGCGGAGTGGGGACAATGGGTACTTCTGCCTCATTCCCCTATGTAAAGAGAAGGCTTCCATTACCTCTTCCCCCGATCTTACCATAGTGCATGGGTCAATGTAAAGCAGTTTAACCCACTGTATATACTTAGGCCCCATGCCCATCTTCCACAGCCCCTGCCAGAGGTAATTCCAGTCTAACAAATCGAACACCTGTTCAATGTCCAGAAGGGCCAAGGCATAAGTATCCCTCTGCAGAGGTGGGGGGTGATATACGAGCGAGAGTCTCCTCAGATTATGGAGGGTACTCTGTTGTGACATAAAAGCTGACTGGTCTCTATGAATGAAATCTGCAAGATGCAAAAGCAGGCGTGCCGCCAGAATGTCAAGGAGTTTGACATCAGCATTTAATAATGATATTGGCCTATGTGAAGAGGCCTCTGTTGGGTCTTTGCCTGGTTTTTGCACTATTACAATTAATGCCTCGCACATTGTATATGGGAGGCTACCCTTTTTCAGGGCATCCTGGTTCACCTCCAGCAATTTATCGGCCACCAGGTCTGCATAGCGATAATAGAATTCCACAGGCAACCCATCCCTATCCGGAGTTTTAGCTGGTTTCTTACTCTTGATTGCTGAGATGATCTCTTCTCGGGTGATGGGGCTATCCAGTTTTATATGATCTTGCGGGTATAGGCTCAGAACCGGGATCTACGAAAGGTACTCTATCACTTGTTCCCCCAAACCTATTCCCAAGGTAGCATAGGTCATGCTCAGATGAGTCTTGAACACCTGATTAATAGCTCGCTGGGTGCTAACTAGGGACCATATATCATTATATATTGTGAATACCGGGGTCTGTTTATTCTCCTTTCTGGTCAGTTGTGCAAGCATTGCTCCAGTCTTGTTGCCCTCCGCATGTAATCTTTGTTGGTATGCTGTATAGGTTTGCTTCTCCAGATGGCGCCAATCAGCTAGCACCACTTTGCTACCCTCCTGTCAGTCTGCTAATCTATTGGGATGTGTATGCAGCAATTTCTCTATTGCACCCAGTTTGTCCTTGTGTTTCTGTATATCCCTTTCCAGTTGTACGTTGTCTTTAGGCACACCCCCTGGAGCACTACTTTTATTGCTTCCCAGTCCAGCGCTCTATTACTCGCACTACCCCAATTCTCCTCAAAGTAATACGATAGCGTCTCATTAACTGTTGCCTCAAGCAGGGGATCTGATGCGCGCCTCCACTCCTAGTTTCTTTTACTGGGCTATGCCCCTGACATTCCACGTCATAAATTTAATTATTTAATTGCATGTCCTGCCAATTCTAGTCATCCTCAGCCATCAGCCCAACCAACAGGCTTCCTATACATTCCACCATACTTCCAAGCCCTCTGGGGGCAGAAATTTGGACCACGTTGTACAAGAGCAGCATATAGTTACCCAACTTCTTAAACCTTTAAAAACAGTACATCCCTCCAAAACCTCTGCCCCCCCATGGAAGCTTAACCCTATTGTCCTTTCCAGCAACAGGTCAGTCTGGAACCAGCTTTGGCTGTCCTGTTCCCAGAACCATTTATCAACGTGAAAATAGTCTGATTCTGATTAAACATTTTCACTTTACTAGAGATCAGACCCCAGTGGAGGTGCGAGGCCAAAGCACTCAAGCTCCCCCGGTGTATGCACCCCTCTCCGCCTTTCCTCCCACTGGCATATTTAGCAGTTCAGTAAGTGTGATCCCACTGTGTTACAATAGGCCATCCCACCCCACAACCAGCAACCACATGCATCGGAGATCCCAGTACATTCCTGTTCATAGTGTGAGCAGTATCAACTTCAGTACCAGCCCAATCAGGAAGGCATAATAGTCCCTTGGCTAGCCCCATTCCCCGTAGGTTTACATCAGTACTCACAGTCAAGCAGATAAAGTTCAAACAGGACCCAGGTCTGTATTATCTCTGGCTGTGCCAGGGTCACTCTGTCATCTCTCGAACGAGTCTCTTGAGTCTGGCACAACCTCGGAGTCTCGTAGAGAACCATCCAAACAAATCACTTTTCTCCCTGGTGTCCGTGTATCGTTCAGGCTTCTCCTATGGCCATTCCGCCGTCGTAGCCGAGCTTCTTGTCTCTGTGTGCTTGGCCTCGTCTAATCTCTCCGTCCAGTGTCTTAGCACGCAGTCCTTGTAAAGGTGTCCAGCCAATCGCAGGACTCTTCCGGAATGAAGAGAAACAGCACCTTCCCTCAATGTAGGACTCACAGTTTTGCAGGGAATATAAAGCTACATTTCAGATTTAAGTCTCTCATGCCTTTCTTAACAGATATAGACGTTTTATGTTGTTCCTGAACTTTTTGCGCACAGTCGGGAAAGATTGAAATGGGTTTCCCCTCGAACAGCAGAGGGCCTTATATCTTAACATATAGCGTTCCGGTCATGGAAATTGAACAGGAGGGCCATTATGGTCCTCGGTGGGAGTTCCAGGATTTGGCGGGCCCTGTGGGCTCTCTCAATCATGGACAATTTGGACTGTCTCTTAGGACGCAGCGTGTGATTAATCCAGTCTATGGTTGGTGGGATGTTGTCAAATCGATGGAGCTATTGGATCTGATTTTCTCATAGTTGTTAGTGATCTTCTCATTCAAAAAGAAGCACCAACTTCACTCAAAGATTGTGATGGAGTGAAGGATATATCATAGCAATCATAGATAATAAAGGATTGGACTGCCTAGTACACGTCACAGATTGACTTATGATTTTTCGGGCAATGAGTACATCAAAGTCCGTATGGGGTAAAAGGTTGCTTTATTTGAACAGGCATGCAGCTTACTTCATTTTACAATAAATTTGATAAGGCCTAACTAATACAAATCAAGTCTAACACCCCCCGCCGCCCCTATTTGATTCCCCACGAACTTTTCCCCATATTGAACCTCCTCCCCAACCCCTTCGTTTCGCCACCTGCCTAGCTCCTGCCTCATTCCTCGGACATCTGTTTTCCCTCTGTCCTAAGCTACTCTGACTGCCCCAACCCTTCCTGCCTTCCTCAATCTCGTCAAAATCTGCCTGTCCGAGCAACAATTAAAAACAATAACAATTTCTAAAACTACCTAACTAATTGCCAAGCTAAAGTGAACCAACCTAAGGGGAGGGAGGGAGGGACAACGAAAAAACGCTTCACCTACCTCCGCTTTCAACCTTGACTGAAGAACTCAGCGTTCGAATCGCCGCGTTCTAAGGCAGGCGCCTCACCCACCCAATCGCTGCTGCCTTGGACCGTACCATCGGCCCGAAGCCGCCCGGGGGTGGACATTCTTTGAATGCCACCCCCAGGAGCCCCCATCAGGCAATGATTACATCAAAGTCCGTATGGGGTAAAAGATCGCTTTATTTGAACAGGCATGCAGCTTGCTTCATTTTACAATAAATTTGATAAGGCCTAACTAATACAAATCAAGTCTAACACCCCCCGCCGCCCCTAATTGATTCCCCACAAACTTTTCCCCATATTGAACCTCCTCCCCAACCCCTTCATTTCGCCACCTGCCTACCTCCTTCCTCATTCCTCGGTCATCTGTTTTCCCTCTGTCCTAAGCTACTCTGACTGCCCCAACCCTTCCTGCCTGCCTCAATCTCGTCCAAATCTGCCACCAGGAAAAAACCTTGAACAGGCGTTTTTCCTGTCCCCCCCGTTGCCTTTAATTGAGATAATGTTCAATTTCGAATAAGATACAAAATTCCAAAACCAACTTAGGAACAAAATGTTTTAATTTGAGCAACATAAAGAATTTTTTGTTCACACTGTCGCTTAAACAGTTAAATTAAACATTCCCACCAGCTATCAGAAAGTGGTTCGAAAAAGAGTTGAGATGAGCTGCAGTTAAACAGCTACCTTTTTAACACCAAGTATTCAAACCCAGCATATCAGATAACCGCTCTTTAATATTTAGCAAATATAATTCATTCACTATGAATGAAAGATGGACCCCATCTGGATGGAAAAATTGGATATCATCTTTTGTTATATCCACATGAGCCAGCCAATTTATCCCATTAATACAGCAAAAACGATGAAGTTCCCTGTTTACTTTCCGTCTGGCTCTGTCTACAGCTGTGAATTTTTCAGCTCCCCTCCAAACCCTTCTGGGCAGTAGAGCAGTCAGGATCAGCTTCGTATTTGGCCAGGATGTAACTATTAATTCTAAATCTGATTTCATCGCAATCAGCAGCCCAAGACCTGAAAGCTGGACAATATTGTTTTCTCCCAAATGAATAAGTAAAATGTTTGGACATTTTCTAGACAAACGCAGCTCACTTAAGAATGGCATCAATTGACCCCATTTCATACCGCCTTTGCCCCACCAATCGATCTATATATCGTCAAAGCTAAAGCCAAGGTTCTGTCCATAATGATTTCTTTCGGCTTGCTTTGCCGCCCATTTTATAAATGAATGTCCAACAATCCAGACGTTTGCCATGGACGCAGATGGGCTCAACAGATTACCTAAAAAGAGAAAAATGTTAGAAACGCAATAAAAATGTATAAATCTTCTAACTCTCTAGCATATTTCAAACAACAATTGGAAGACCAGCGGCCCAAACTTTTTAATTGCTTCAAAGAGAAACCCCCTCTTACTGCCTCTTAAGTGGCACCTATTCTAAAGGAATGAGTACCAAAATCATTAGGATTATAACCTAAAAGGTTTAATGCTTTTCTTAAAACTGATAACATTTGTGATGCTTTTACAGAACAGCCGTCCTGATGTTTGAAAATAAAGATGGGCAAAGAACTACTCGCTGATCTAAATTCAAGCCAAGCTTTCACCGGTCAAAGCGGGCCGCTCAGCTTCCACAATAACACTGCAGCTCCTTTCCCCTTTTGATCTGTTTTTGATTTTTCCAACAGAATTCGTAAAGACAGTCTGGTTATCAACATATTTGAAACATTTAGCCCTTCAGACTCTGCTCTTCCCGGTAACTCTGAGATCCTGAAGGCTCCAAAAAACAACCAAACCATACATAACTTGAACAATAAGAATTCAAATTGTGAATAGCAAATTTGTGGTAAAACTTGAATGATGTTGCCTAATAGTTTAAAAGATATGGGCTTTCTCAAAAACTGACCGTGCTTCCTCATTTTTGCCCAGCCTTGTAAAATTCTTCTACCTAGTTCTCCCGCTGATGGTTCGTAGCCCCAAAAACACTTACCATAGAAGGCTAGACCTGCAAGTTTGCCAGCAATTGTAGTGGCAGAAATATTCCGTTCTATGTTGGCCATTATAAACTGCAGAACGTTGTCCCTACGATTTTCCCAACCTAATTCATTGCTGACTCTAAAAGAAGCGCCTAATTCTAAAAATTCAGACCATGCTCTTTTGTAAGCCAATCTTGTACTATGAGCTAGAGAGTTCTCTACAGGATGTCGTATTTTTAGTCTGCTAGATCCCATACCTCCTGTGGAATCTGGGTTTTCACTGGGTCTGCTCCGGGCGCCAAACCACGGAATCTCCGCCTCTGGGAACGAGATAATGCATCTGCTATATTATTATCTGTTCCTGGTAGGTGTTTAACCTTAAAAGTTATATTGTACATCAGGCAACCTAGTATGAATCTTTGCAATAGTTTAAGAAGGAGTCTGTCTTTAGCCTTTTGACAATTTACCAGGTCAACCACAGTTTTATTGTCAACATGAAAAATAACAGTTTTGTTTGACAATTTGTTGCCCCAAACCGATAATGCCACTAGCATAGGAAAAAATTCGAAAAAGGCTATGCTTCTTTTCTCAGAAATCCATTTTGATGGCCAACCTTCAGCACACCATTTACCTTCCCAAAAGAGCCCAAAACCATTGGCTCCTGACGCGTCAGAAAAATTTGAATTGACCATAGAAAATCCTCATCAAGAGACCAAATCGTAACTCCGTTGAAAGCCCTGAAAAACATTATCCAGACTTCGAAATCAGCTCTCATGGCGATTGAAACTCTAATTCTGTGATGAGGCAAGGTAACCCCTGACATGGCAAAACCTAACCTTCTAAGAAAGATCTACCAGCTTTCACGACTCTGCAAGCAAAGTTCAAATGCCCTAGAGACCATTGCATTTCATAAAGAGTTAACTTCTGTGATAACCTAGCGTGTTCTAGCATCTCCACCATCTCCCTCACCTTTTTAACAGGTAGTATTGCCTCCATCTTGACTGTATCTATTTCGATACCTAGGAAGATCAGACAGCTTGAAAGGCATTGAGTCTTTTCATCTGCCAGAGGAACACCCAAATCTTTTGCCAATGACTTAAAAAACTGAAGAGCTCTGCTACATTGCTGAGTGCCAGCCGCACCAATAAAAAGGAAGTCATCTAGATAATGTGTTATTTGAACATGACCTGACCTGAAAATGAAACACCATTGAATAAAAGAGCTAAACTCTTCAAAAAGATTGCAAGAGACTGCACATCCCATCGGTAAAACTTTGTCTACAAAACATTGATCTTTACTATTAATAACCAACAAAGAAAAATCCAAAGGGTGCACCGGTAACAATCTAAAAGCAGACTAAGGGGCCGAATCCGATTCGGGCCGGAAAACCACCCAACCGACTCGGTACGGGAATATAGTCCGACCGACACGTACCGGCGTTGCCCGACCTGGGAAGTACGATGAAATGCATGTGAATCACGACCGACTCGTACGGAACTCAAGCCGAACGACCGACCCGGACGGAAACAAGCTATCCGGCCGGGAAATCACGCGAATAGAACCGACCGACACGCACCAGGAATCAACCCGAACGAAACGTACCCGCTAACTCCGACCCGCGTAGTACGATGCAATGGGTGCAAAATCAGACCGATTCGCACGGAGCCCAAGCCGTACGACCGACACGCAGACAAAAGCCAGCCGAACAAACACAATACTCCGTGACCGACGCGTTCGCCGCATATGAAACTTAGCTGAAACACAGCGGGAACGACTCGGAGAGGCGCGCACGAGACAACTGCAACCTCCTACTCGGTCAGAAGAACGTCTCCTACATGCACAACAATTACAAATGAAAAAATACAAAAAAAGAGGGCCAAACAAGCAATGACAAAGCCAAATAATACAAGGGGGGAAAAAAATGGAACAAGGACACCCCCCCAACTCCACCTACATAAAGGCCACAAATCCCTACCATGATCCTTTGCAAATTCCACTGACCTGCCAGCACAGAACACCATCAGACAGCAAACACAGACACACACACAGCTCATCCAACACAAAAGCCACACACCATTAGCACCTCAACAAATAGCACCCTCACACACACACAGCAAAACCTACACTCACACACCCTCACTTGCACACACACACACACATCAATCACCACCACCACCCATCACTATGCCCCTAAAGAAGAATCCAAAGTTCCTAGATAGTGAATTGGAAGTCATGGTAGACGAGATCCTGAGGGTAGAGCCACAGTTGTTTGGCACATTGGTCCAACAGACCCCCATGGCGCAGAAAACCAAGATGTGGGCGAGGATCGTCGACAGGGTCAATGCACAATCACCATGTTTGCGCACAAATGAAGACATCCAGAACAGGTGGTATGATGTGCGCAGGAGGGTCAGGGACCTACTGAAGAAGGATTACCTCCTGAGCCAGCACACCGGCAGTGGCCCTCCTGCCAAACCAGTATACCTCAGGCCCTGGGAGGAGAAGGTGCGGGCAATCCTACCACCAGTGAGCGTATATGGACTATCAAACATCCCAGAGCCTGGTGAGTACACAACTAATATACACAATATTGTGTGACAATACACACACATCACTGTCAAGGGGATAGTCAAACCATGCACCCCTAGCAAATCCACAGCAACCAAAAGATAATCATCCCAAGAAGTGTATGTTAGTCAGATAAACACAATACATGCCATGTCATAGTGATATGTAACTGTGTCATGACATGTACAAACCCAATAACAAATAGAGCTAGGCAGTGGCACAAATCTAACCAACAAACACTGTCAGATATTTAGCCACCACTAGAACACCACCTCACAGGGAAGCTCACTGAAAGGAAGGAATCCTGTGTATGCTGGTGAAGTCAGTGTAGCCAAGAGCATGATGGGACTCGTAGTAACAGATAATGGTCAGCCTCACATTTGGACCATCAACACCACTCTGAACCATGCTCACAACACAGGGAGTGGAAAAGGACTGACAATATGGCTGACACTGGGTACTGCTGTGGGGAGCACAAGGCCCTGCTGGGAACTGTGCACCAACAAACAACAGGACCACACTGTCAGCCATCTTGCCATTGCTGTCACACTCACACACAGTGAAGTCCACTCAAAAGGAAGGAAGTATGGGCATGCTGGGAAGGGGGTGTAGGCAATAGCAGGATGGGAGTTGTAGTCACAGATATTGCTCACCCACACAATTGGCCCATCAACACCACTCTGAACCATGCTCACATCACAGGGAGTGGATAAGGACTGACAAGATGGCTGACACTGGGTACTGCTGTGGGGAGCACAAGGCCCTGCTGGGAACTGTGCAACAACAAACAGCAGAACACCACTGCCTGACATCCTGAAAGCCAACTTGCACTCCCTGCAATGCAAGCACGTTGCATGGTGGGACATCTGGCTGGGTGGGAAGGAGGACTGACAGCACTGACCATAGTTACAAGCAGCTCTCCTCACACACCCCTCAACACAAACTCCACAAAACCCACCTGGGAGAATGCAATGCCTCACACTCCAAATGAAGATCCCACAAAGAACCACCACCCTGGGTAATGCTGTGTGAAGCACAGGGACACTCTTGGGACTTGTAGCCAAACAAACGCCAGGACAACACTGTCAGCCTTCCTGTCAGCACAGGCACACTACCCCACAGGGAAGCAGAGTCAAAAGGAAGGAAGTATGGGCATGCTGGGAAGGGGGGTGTAGGCAATAGCATGATGGGAGTGGCAGTCACAGCTCAACATCCCCCACCCACATGGCCCAGCAAGCTCACACTGAAGCATGCACACCTCACAGGGAGTGAAAAGCCACCTCAAAGATGTCTGACACTGGTCTCAGCTGTGGGGAGCACAAGGCCCTGCTGGGAACTGTGCACCAACAAACAACAGGACCACACTGTCATCCATCTTGCCATTGCTGTCACACTCACACACAGTGAAGTCCACTCAAAAGGAAGGAAGTACGGGCATGCTGGGAAGGGGGTGTAGGCAATAGCATGATGGGAGTTGTAGTCACAGATATTGCTCAGCCTCACAATTGGCCCATCAACACCACTCTGAACCATGCTCACATCACAGGGAGTGGATAAGGACTGACAAGATGGCTGACACTGGGTACTGCTGTGGGAGCACAAGGCCCTGCTGGGAACTGTGCAACAACGAACAGCAAGACACCACTGAATGACATCCTGAGAGTCAACCTGAACCCACTGCAAGGGTGGCATGCTTCATGGTGGGATAACTGGGCTAGGTGGAGAAGGATGTCCGGATGTCCACCAAATACAACCAATGCTGGCCATGCACACACCTCAGAAAAATAAGGGGAGAAAGAGGGATATGCTAGGTCCACCCTCCAAAAATGATCAAGAATTACAAAACACCGAAATCTCGGTTATGGAAACCTAGCCAGTTTTTTCAGAAAATTAAATTTACTAATATAAGATTCAGAAAAAATAGTTAGTTAAGGAAAAATGTCCTTTCTTGAGTCCCCTCACTCACCAGGGTTTCCCATGGTGACATGCTTCATCATAGGGGCCATCCCAACCCGCTACGGGCTGAGGCGTGCTACGACTTGCGACACTACGTAGGAGCACTACTTGTGAGTGACTATGTGTGGTGCAGTGATGGGGGTGGAGTGGGTGAGACTAAAAATATCTAGCTAGTGGGCAAAAAGAATTTATTCAGGCTCCTAGCCGATATATTAAAAACGGGGTTGGTCGCTACGGTGTCTGTTTTAAATTAGTCAGGGGTCCCTAGTGAACGTCAACTAGTTTTGAGCTACCCCAGTGCTCTTCTTCAGGACAAACAGGGTCCAGCCCTGTTTAGTACCACTCCAAAGTGACCTAAGGTTAGGAAAAAATGCTGCAAAATACTAGCAGGCAAGAGTTAATACATACAGTACTTTGATCACGTAGTATCTGTAATAGAGAAAGGATAAAAACATTATCAAGTACAGTCTATGTACTGTATAGATAGTTATTGAAACCATGTTGATGCTGATCAATTGAATCTAAAACAGAAAACGGCATACGAGACCTACTTCATGCTATGTAGGTAAGTGAAAACGCCATGCTGCACATTAACTATATATAATCAGACACTCACTGCTGGTGTGTGTTGTTAAGAGCTCTCCCATAAGATCCTTGTGTGGTTATGAGAGCTATGGGCATCTCAATAGTCATGTTATACTATAGGGCCAGCTTAGTTTAAACACAAAAACTAAAAACCAAGAAAGGAATACCACATGACATTACCCTTAGTGAATAGATTGTCAGTAATCTGAGACATGCCAGGCAATTAGGTGAATGCTTATTTGCCAGGAAATAGAATGAAATGAAAGAGCATAAACCTAGAAAAACATACTAATATGTACAGACAAAACAATACGACAAAGAAAATACAGTGACATAATGAAACACATACTAATTATGGAGCAACAATGTGCTTCATGGTCTGAGAGGGGCTGGAGAGATCATCGCCACTGTAGGAGAAAGGAAAAAACAAAGCGATAATGAAAGCTTTGTAGCAAAAAAAGGGGGGTGCACTGTGAGAGGCTCTGCTGTCTGCCCGGTCCGGTGCTGTGGAGAGAATAACTTACTTGAGAATGAAAACTGCTCCGGCTGTTGCCTGCTTCCCTCCCGACCGCATATTAACGAGTGAGTCCCTACTGCTTGTTTTCAAAGGGTGTTTTCCCGCCGATTCATGGTTAGGAGACTAGAGCGGAAACTAAAGAATAGAACAAAATGGCTGCCTTCTATGGCTCAATGTGGCTGCCATTTTGGGAAGGTAAAATACTCATTAGTGCCTATTGGGAAGGGTATAAGGTGATTAGAGGCAACACAAAGGTGATGAACAAATACATACAATGAGCCTCACAATGATATACAAAAGAGGTCTAATACGAGTGCCTATTGAGGAATCACTAAGGTGATTAAGACGTACTCATATAAAACAAACATACAGGTGAATGCTGTATTTACACTCCCTGAAGAAGTGTTTGATTATGAACGGAGAGTAATTGCAACTGATCGGCTGACTCTTAGCGTGTCATATATAGGGTGACTGGTATTTGCTCAGGAGTTTCCCAATAGATGTAATGCCAGAGGAGATTGATAGCTTGACCTCTGGTTAAGAGGGAATTTGATCAGATGACTTTTCTAATTGCAGGGTGACTGGTATTCTTTCAAAAACATACCCCTTAGATGTAATGTCAGAGGAGACTGTTATTTTGAGAACTGACCCCACGGAATATTATCATTCAAGCCTTGAGTGTCTGTACGTAATTTAAAAACCCAGCGTTGTTCTCTCTCTAGAAGTCGCTGTTCGAGGTTGTCATTACATTTGATATGTTCCAGGACCACCCACCTCATGTCGTTAGGTGTATGTTGTTTTTCGATAAAATGGGTTGACATTTTTGTTGTCGCCCGCTTGCACCTGATGTTACTACGGTGCTCCACAATCCTAGTACTGACTTTTCGTGTAGTCATGCCTACGTAGTGGAGATTACAGGTGCAGGTAATCAGATATACCACACCTGTGGTGTTACAATTAGTGAAACTGCGGAGTTCCCATGTCATTTGATTGTTAAATGTCACTCTTTTAGTTGTTGACGTGAGGTGACATACGCTGCAGTTATTACACGGGTAATGTCCTGTAGGCAGAGTTTGTAGGATTCTTTGTCCATCAGATTTGGTGTTAATCTTGGGACGAGTGTGGACAAAGTAGTTCTTAAGGTTTTTTCCTTTTCTGTGACTGAACATTGGTTTGGGTATGTCTAGGTTGGCACTGTTCAGTGTCCGCCAGTGTTTATTGATTATTTTAGACACCTTGTTAGATGCTATGTTATAAGTTGTTATACATATTGGTCTCTTTTCTTGTGTGTTTTTATTTAGTCTGGGTTCAAGGAGGGAATCTCTGTTGTTATTGCTTGCTCTTTTCTTGGCTGCTGATATGAGGTGCTTAGGATACTGCCTGGCTGTCAATTTCTCTGCCAAATCCTTTGCTTGGGTATAGTAATCCGTTTTCTCAGTGCAATTTCTTCTTAGACGTAGAAATTGACCGAAAGGTAAATTGTCTTTTAGTTGTTTGGGATGAAAACTATCGTAAATCAAAAGACAATTTCTTGCAGTCGGTTTGAAATGCGTGGTTGTGGTCAGGCTACCTTGGTTCGCTGTGATGTTAAGGTCCAGAAAGACCACTTGGGACCTGCTCATAGTGTTGGTGAACTTTAAAAATGGATCCTGTAGGTTCAACCAATTAATGAAACTGGTGGCCTCGGTCTCATTACCTTCCCAAATCACAAAAACATCGTCAATGTAACGTCTCCATACTTTTAAATTGTTGAAGTACGGATTGTGAGGATTTAGGATCTTCTGTTTCTCAAGGTGGTGGACATAGAGACCTGCCACACTCGGCGCGAAAGTGCTTCCCATGCTAGTTCCGTGCACTTGACGGTACAACGTATCTTCAAATCTGAAGTAGTTCTCAGTTAGGGCCAGACGGCAGCATTCTAAGACCACGTGTCTTGGTGTGTGGTATATCCAGGAATTCTCGAAGAGTACTTCTTCAAGGATTTGCAGGGTTTCCTTATGCGGTAAACTTGTGTATAAACTTTCAACATCAAGTCCCATCAGGATATTGATTTCTGGGTCAAAGGGTAGATCTTGTAGAAGGCATAGGACAGCTTTTGTATCCTGTAGGTATGTGTTAGTACTCTGTACTATAGGTCTTAAAAAGCATCAGCGAACTTTGAGAGGGGTTCAAGAATTGAACCTATGCCCGATACTATCGGTCTCCCAGGAGGACTATCCATAGATTTATGAATCTTTGGGATAGTATAAAAGTAAGGGATCGTGGGTTTTTGTTTTCCAAAAATCTCCTTCTTTTTTGGTTATCCAACCATTTGCAGTAGATTCTTCCACTAGATAGGCAATCTCCACGCGTAAGCGTTCTGTGGGGTCTTCTTTTATTTTGACATAGTTTCTTGCGTCTGCCAATAGTTGGAGGCACACTTCTCGGTACGTCGTGGTATTCTGCAGAACTATGGCGCCGCCTTTGTCTGCTGGTTTTATGGTAACTTTTTTCTCCAAGGCTAGCTGTTGTATAGCCTCATGTTCCTTTTTACTTGTATTATGGTAGGTTGTTATAGACCTAGGGTCTATTTCAGATACTTCCTTCATGACAGCTTTTTCGAAGGCCAACAGTTCCACAGGGAGGCTCACTGAAGGTGGTACAAAGTTGGATTTCTTGTGGGGACCTGTGTCGCTTTCCAAATCACTAGTGGGAGGTTTATCTTTGAAGAAAACTTGAAGTTTGATTTTTCTAATGAATTCATTGACTTCGCTACAGAGTCTGAATTTGTCCAGAGTAGGAGTTGGTACGTAGCTCAGACCTTTCTCTAAGACTGTTATTTGTGTGGTAGTTAGGTTGGTATCCGACAGATTTACCACTAAACCAGGTTGTTGCTGGTTGTTGGGTTGTCTGGTGGACCCATACTCCTGGTATGGCTCCTGGAGGTTTCCAGGGGTTGAGCCCATTGGACCTGTTGGGTTCTTCTTGATTTTCCCCTCTGTGGGCCCTTGCCTCTTCCTAAAAAAGAATGATTTTCGGGGTATTTGGTTGTGCTTGATCCCATGGCGTGTGGGATTGATATTGATACGGATGTTGGTGGAAGGGGGTGGTGGTCCGTAGAAAAAGGCGGTGGGCCTCCATATGGTGGTGGTCCTTGGTATGTAGGCCAGCCATAATTATATCCTCCCCGATTCCTCATGCGTCCGCCACGTAATCGCCTGTTCCTATTTCTGTTCTGTTGGTTGAGGCTCCCATCTGAGTTGTCTGAACCAGTATCTGATCCATCACTGTCAGTGTTATACCCGCGTTTCTCCCTGATGGGATATATCCTTCCTTTGTGTAGGGGTAAGCTTTTTCATGTGAGAAGGATTTCTGGTCTTTCTTGAATTTGGTATATTTTGTGTCCTTCAGGGTTATTTCAAAGTCTGTCATTGATTTATTAAGTTCTTCCAGGCGTTTCTTAAGCTCTGTAACCCCTTGGAAGGTCTTTAGGCGAATTTCTAGTGTTTGGATCTCTCCTTTCATTTCCTCCGATAAACGTGCAGCCGTCTTGATGATAAGGACCAGCCAGTCCCTGGTGCAGTGCCAGGAAATAAGCGACCAATCCTTTTTAAAAATGTTGTCTTGCTGGAATATGAAAGGCTCATTGTGTACAATCAATCCTCGTGGGGCAGTATTGGATCTTAAATACTCAGTCATCATGATACCATGGACTAAGGTTTTAATTTGATTCCTTTTTAATTCCGATAATTCATCCCAACATTGGTTAGATTCGTCTGAGTCTCTATGTGACGCCCCTGCTAATGGAAGCATTGAGGCAATTGTTCTTTCAATTTCCTCTTCTGAGAATGTGATTCCAGTGATTTCAGCCATTTTATCAAGAAGGTTATTTTTTTTAAAAGGTAGTGTCAAGGGTAAACCTCAGGAAGGATATAACTCCCACAGCTGGGCGCTGTAGATCACAAAATCAGAAAAATAAGGGGAGAAAGAGGGATATGCTAGGTCCACCCTCCAAAAATGATCAAGAATTACAAAACACCGAAATCTCGGTTATGGAAACCTAGCCAGTTTTTTCAGAAAATTAAATTTACTAATATAAGATTCAGAAAAAATAGTTAGTAAAGGAAAAATGTCCTTTCTTGAGTCCCCTCACTCACCAGGGTTTCCCATGGTGACATGCTTCATCATAGGGGCCATCCCAACCCGCTACGGGCTGAGGCGTGCTACGACTTGCGACACTACGTAGGAGCACTACTTGTGAGTGACTATGTGTGGTGCAGTGATGGGGGTGGAGTGGGTGAGACTAAAAATATCTAGCTAGTGGGCAAAAAGAATTTATTCAGGCTCCTAGCCGATATATTAAAAACGGGGTTGGTCGCTAGGGTGTCTGTTTTAAATTAGTCAGGGGTCCCTAGTGAACGTCAACTAGTTTCGAGCTACCCCAGTGCTCTTCTTCAGGACAAACAGGGTCCAGCCCTGTTTAGTACCACTCCAAAGTGACCTAAGGTTAGGTCACTGTATTTTCTTTGTCGTATTGTTTTGTCTGTACATATTAGTATGTTTTTCTAGGTTTATGCTCTTTCATTTCATTCTATTTCCTGGCAAATAAGCATTCACCTAATTGCCTGGCATGTCTCAGATTACTGACAATCTATTCACTAAGGGTAATGTCATGTGGTATTCCTTTCTTGGTTTTTAGTTTTTTGTGTTTAAACTAAGCTGGCCCTATAGTATAACATGACTATTGAGATGCCCATAGCTCTCATAACCACACAAGGATCTTATGGGAGAGCTCTTAACAACACACACTAGCAGTGAGTGTCTGATTATATATAGTTAATGTGCAGCATGGCGTTTTCACTTACCTACATAGCATGAAGTAGGTCTCGTATGCCGTTTTCTGTTTTAGATTCAATTGATCAGCATCAACATGGTTTCAATAACTATCTATACAGTACATAGACTGTACTTGATAATGTTTTTTATCCTTTCTCTATTACAGATACTACGTGATCAAAGTACTGTATGTATTAACTCTTGCCTGCTAGTATTTTGCAGCATTTTTTCCTAACCTTAGGTCACTTTGGAGTGGTACTAAACAGGGCTGGACCCTGTTTGTCCTGAAGAAGAGCACTGGGGTAGCTCGAAACTAGTTGACGTTCACTAGGGACCCCTGACTAATTTAAAACAGACACCCTAGCGACCAACCCCGTTTTTAATATATCGGCTAGGAGCCTGAATAAATTCTTTTTGCCCACTAGCTAGATATTTTTAGTCTCACCCACTCCACCCCCATCACTGCACCACACATAGTCACTCACAAGTAGTGCTCCTACGTAGTGTCGCAAGTCGTAGCACGCCTCAGCCCGTAGCGGGTTGGGATGGCCCCTATGATGAAGCATGTCACCATGGGAAACCCTGGTGAGTGAGGGGACTCAAGAAAGGACATTTTTCCTTTACTAACTATTTTTTCTGAATCTTATATTAGTAAATTTAATTTTCTGAAAAACTGGCTAGGTTTCCATAACCGAGATTTCGGTGTTTTGTAATTCATGCACACACCTCAACATTCACATTGAAATGCCCCAGGTATGCAGGACAATGTGCTACACCAATATCAACCTCTTACTGTGACAACTTAGGACAATGCAATGTACATGCCCGCATCCAGAGGTACAGTCACAACTGTCAGGTGTGTGAACCATTGATGCCTGTAGAAACATAACATACAATGTGTGTCTCTTCCAAATACAGGTGATGATGATGGGGACACAGCAGCAGGCGAGGAGGAGTACCTGTCCCAGGCTCCGGGGGACACTGAGCTCACTGGTGTGGAACAGCCTCTGCCCTCCTCGGATGGCGAAGACCTACCTGGCACCTCCGGTGTGAGTCATCATGCAGCACCAGCAGGACCAACATCTGCACCCCCTGCAACCACCCCTCTAATAACTGCCAACACACAGACCACCCCTGCCGACACGGACAGACCAAGGACCTCCGATGACAACAGTACAGGGCCCCAGGCCCACCGTGGAGCAACGGACAACAACACCACTAACAACCCCCAAGGGGGCCTCGGGTCACCTGTGCGTGCCACCGCAGGTCCTGCACGTGTCGCCAGGGGTGGTGGGAGGGGTGGTAGACATAGGTCGCTGCTTGCAGAGGGGTCTGGACTGCATGATGACCCACAACTGGCACGCATCACTGATGCGTACCAGAATAGCACCGGAGAGATCAGACAGGTAGTGGGGATCCTCAAGGACATACAACAGCAGCAGGCTGCCCATCATGCCCGCTTGGACTCCCACATGTCCCGTGTGGAGACACACATGTCTCGCATGGAGTCCAAGTGGGACACATTGCAAGAACTCACAGCGGTGCATAGGGACATATTGACATGCCTCCGCCAGATTAGCACCAACATGGCCACACCTCCCTGTGTGCCCACAACATCTGGTGCTGCAACAACTGACACTGCCACAGGGAGGGAGGAGGACTCTGGTGGAGAGTCCCCTGTACCGCAGCAGCCTGCACGTGAGGGTCCCCCCAAAGAAGAGGTGTCGTCCGAGGAAGGAAAACTGAGAGGTTGATGGCCACGTACATCCCTCAGGAAGCCAACACCTGTTCCGGAAATTCTCCTTTGTGTACAAACTTTTCACCCTGTCGAATGCAACACAACTCTCCCACATGACATGGGGAGTCCAAGTTGGACTAATGTATCATATGACTGTGGACTTCACTCAGGACATTTCTGCTACCAAGACTTGCAACTCATCTGGGAACTTTGGATCACAATCCCAATGTACAGCACCCACCATCCTGTGCACTATACACACACACATTTCTGTAAATAAAATCACTAGTACACCATACTTGCCTCTGTTGTTATTCAAATGTGGATAC
This sequence comes from Calotriton arnoldi, assembly GCA_963921515.1. NCBI lineage: Eukaryota > Metazoa > Chordata > Amphibia > Caudata > Salamandridae > Calotriton > Calotriton arnoldi. The sequence goes on from CAWUFW010001510.1 coordinate 1,751,659, forward strand.
TGTTATGGTGATAATGATCTGCTAAATTACACTGTGTATGCTAACTGCTACAGCAAGTACAACACCGTCATGTGAGTCATGGTGACGTGACACATATGAGGGAGACACACCACTAGAGCTACACAACACAGAGACACCAGGGCCATCGGACTCATCGCCTACAGTGATGTTGCCAGGAAATACTGTGGAATGCACAGACACCACACCTATTCAGAGTCTGTGTCAACTAGCCCACAGGTGCAGTAAGCAAATGTCAGTCAGATGTGTGACCACAGACAACGCACATCCCAAAGTGAAGCACAGGTTTATTACACATTTGCAACATGTTGTTTCCACTACAAATGCAAGGTAATCCCACGTGGCAGTGGCCACACAGTCAACAAGTGCAGAAGATATGAAGTCCAGGGGTGTGTGGCAGATCACCTGTAGGGAAACTACTGCTGCCACCCTGAAAGCTGAATCATGGTGTCGGGGGATCCAAGTTGACCAAAGTACTCAGTAAGCACCCTGTGAAGGACAGACATGACACACAGTTAAAACCACTGAAGAACAGGACAGAACTGCAATACTCATGCCCAATACATGTCACAAGACAACTACACAAAACCAAGTTAGCATGCCAAAACTGTTGGGGAGTACAGACTACCTGTAAGGACACATTGCTGCACGCATCCAGTCAAGTAGCACATGGCCACACTCAAACAGCACCAGAGCACCACCCACACATATCATGCAAACTCACATCATTCACATTACATCTCCCTGGATACTCACATTCAGCTGAAGAAGTTGGTGATGAGCTGTGTGCGGACATCACCATCATCATCATCATCATCACTGGCATTGTGGTCCAGGCCAGGATCCTCCACAGGTGGCGGACGTTGGTCATCGTCATCCAGGATGAGAGGCAACTCCTTCCGCACTGCCAGGTTGTGTAGCATGCAGCAGACGATGACAATCTTGCACACCTTTGCTGTGGCATATGGGAGGGCCCCTCCTGTCTTGTCCAGGCAGCGGAAGCGGCTCTTCAGGAGACCAAATGTCAGCTCGATCACTCTCCTGGTCCGACCATGTGCCTCATTGTAGCACATCTGGGCTGGTGTCACAGGGTTCCTGAGGGGTGTCAGCAACCACGGCATGTTGGGGTATCCGGAGTCACCTACATACAGACAATTGCACATTAGCTGAGTTGGAAAAGTGGGCGGAATACTACAGAGCAGAACACACACAATGGTACAAAGTCAGTACACACCGACAAGCCAGGCACGCTGGTTCTGCATCTGTACCATCATCCTCGGGATGCAACTACTCCTCATCACGTAGGCATCGTGTGCTGAACCAGGGAAATGGGCACACACATGTGTGATGCTCATATCTGCAAGACATACCACCAGAGCATTGATCGAATGGTAATGTTTCCGGTTCCAGTATGCCTGCTCATGTGGCTGTGGTGGTACCAAAGCCACATGTGTACCATCAATGGAGCCAATGACATGTGGCATCCTCCCCAGGGCATAGAAGTCACTCTTGACGTCAGTGAGTTGTTGACGTGTAGGGAAATAGATGTACTGGTTCAGGCATCTCAACATTGCCTCCAAAACATCGCGTAGCACACGGCTGAACATAGTATGTGACATCCCACCGGCAGTCGCCACAGTGTGTTGAAAGGTACCGGTGGCAAAGAAGTGTAGGGCTGCCATTACCTTCACCTTGGGGGTCAGCGCCGTAGGGTACGGCCGGCCAGGTTGCAAATGTGGTGCCAAGCGCACTGCCAAATCCTCAATCAGCTGCCTGGTGAAGCGGTACCATCGGATGCTGTCACGTTCCACCATCGTTGCCAGGTCAGGGAATGGTCTATGGACAGCTGGAGCCCTGCAGTGCATAGGTTGGAGAAAAAAGATTGTCAGTCACCCCACATATGTGCCATTCACCATACTCAATTTCACATGATACATCATTACGAGACACAAGTACTTGATGTGTGTGCCGTTCTGTTCGGACATAACTCGCACCTACATGGCCATCATCTAACTTCTCAGTACAACATGTGTTGACAACAGGTTCCAGGTTGTGCTATGGGAAACCATTAGGCTGTGTTACAGTACCCATTTACTGCTGTCATGTTCCACACACACACCACAGTGACATGTCTGGACAGATGCGCCACTGGCATCACAGCTCATTGACAGGTAGATTCCCAGTGACCCTGTCTTGCCACATGGACACTGGCATGACATGGCGTATCATGTATACATCAGAAAAACAAACATGACTCCCACAGGTAGTGGCCCCTGTCGCCTCCGCAGGACAGACATGGACGCCAGTGACGCACAACATCAAAGTCCATGCACAAACAACGTTGATGTGGAGACTGTCTCCCATTGTGCACATGGAATCAGAGACATCGGAAACACAACATGCACACAGACTGTGGAGGGACATCACTATTGTGGCAATGGGTCACCCTGTGACGTACATGCCTTCCCCCATGGGACCCTGGGGGTATGTGACATGTCATACACATACACAACCTGGAAATGTGACCATGCCACATGCTCCGAAATGAACTGTTGCACATCACAGTGGTCAAGTGCACAACACACAAAGGACCCTGTCCCCATGAACACATGCACAGCCTGGGTGTGGCTGCCCACAAGTGCCACCACAGAAACCACATGTTAACCCCCATACACAGAAAAGGTAATGCAGCCTTACATGCCTTAGGAAACAGTGTGGACTGGGTGTGGTGTTGTAGGTGTGCCCCTGAGTCTCTGGCAGGTATATGTGGCAGGCATACGTTCACCAGTGACAAGCATGGTGACATATGCGACTGACCTGTACAGCAATGGACCGATCGGTGTGCCCGGCCGGCCCATTGCATCTGTTGGGAGCGGGTACGCGTTGTACAGCAATGGACCGATCGGTATGCCCGGCCGGCCCATTGCATCAGTTGGGAGCGGGTACGCGTTGTACAGCAATGGACCGATCGGTGTGCCCGGCCTGCCCATTGCATCTGTTGGGAGCGGGTACGCGTTGTATCCCGACATACGCGTTGTACAGCAATGGAGCGAACGGTGCGCACGCGTTGTCTGGGGCCTGGCATGGCAACGGACGCGTATTCGAAGCTTCAATGAGTCTGATGCAGTGAATTCAGTTGGCCAGCCACAACAATGTTGCAAAATCATGGGTGTCATGAACTTGGATTTTTGAAGGATGCTGTGGGCGTGTATTAGTGCTGCTATTCAATGGATTGGTCAGATTCAGAAGATGCAAACGACTTGGACCTATCACTTTGGACACATGGGACAGTATCTGCCTCTGCAGGACACATATAATGCTGGCTGTTCCCCTGAGAGCTCACTTGCCTGCACTACATGCTCCAGGACGACATCTGCCACCAACACTGCTGCTGTCTCTGCATCCTCTGGCTACTGCAATGGCACGTACTGTGGAGAGAGCCCCAGCCTTCAGCCTTGAGGAGAACCATGCCCTGCTGGACAGCCTCCTTCCACAGTACAGCAAGCTGTATGGGAAACCAGGGGAGCAGGTGAGTGTGCTGTCCACTGCCTTACTAATTTTGCATGTTGTCTGACTAGCAGGACTTACAGTGTGCACACCACTGGCTAGCATGCTCACTGAGTAGTTCTGACCCCCAAAGTGTGTAGTTACATGCACTGAACAGGTACAGTGCAGTAACAGTGCATTCCAACAAGGTTTACTTCCCATGCAATGATACCATGTAGTAACTGCTGGCACACTGTTCATAGCCATCGTTGCACTGCCTGTGTACATCATGTGCCCCAGTGATTGAGACATGTATATCCAACTGTTTGATGCACGTATATGTTGCATATGTAGTAATGGCATTTTCACTTTGTCATCCTCACAGGTTGATGCCCACCAGAAGCAGGAAATCTGGCTGACCATCGCCCGGGCAGTAAGATCCGTGGGGACTACAAGCGCCGGATCCGCAACTGCCAGAAGAGGTGGCAGGACCTTCGAGGCTGGACCCGGAGGATCGCAAGGGTCCAGCTGAAGCTGTCGCCACCTCGCAGGAGGGACGGACACCGGACCCTGACCCCCACATGCTCAGGATCCTGGCGGTGGTCTTCCCTGACCTGGATGGGCAGCTGAAGGCCAGACAGCAGCAAGGAGGGGGTGAGTCCATGACAGCACTGTGCACTTTGTCTGACATGCTATGTGCCCTCCTCTGGCCTGGTTAAACTTCCACAGTACATCAGTCTTGTGGTCCAGGACCCATGTCCCTCTATTGTGACATGCCCACTCCTCATCTGATACGCATATGTGTGGCCCTTACAGTCAGGAAATTGTGTCACTTGGGGACTGTGTCATTGCATTTTGCTTTGCTCAAGGTGGGGGACAGCATTTGTTCCGGTGACTATGTTGTGGGATTCATGGGTGGGTCAATTGCTTACACAATGCCCAAGTTCTGACATGTAATCTGGGTGTAACTTTGATATGTGGTCCACTTGCTGATCTGATTCACCACTTGTCCCTGGGGTATTTGGCACACCCCCATGCTGCGGGTGGGAAGAATGTTTGGGCCTCAGGAGTATGTATATCAAGTGTGTCACACATGCTTAGACACCTGCCTACTGTCCAGGACTCATCCCTCTTACAGGTGGAGCTGGACAGTCATGCCTACTCCAGGGCATACAATAGACTCTGTACTCCCACTCCCGTGGATCATCTGACATGTTGTGATCAGTGACATGTTCCCTCAGGTGTCTGCCTCTGTGTCATTGTGCTGTGGCTTCGTTGTCAGGACTACTGGTATGTTTGTCGGTTAGGGCTCAGCATGCCATCTGAGATGTGACCATGAGAGACGATACTTCTGTGACTTATAGATGTTTGATCACTTGACTGTGCACACAGGTGTATGCAACTGTGACTTTCAGGTAGCTGTTATTCATTCACAGCACACTGTGAGGTGCTCAGGTTCTGAGAGTTGTGTTTCATGTCCCCCATATGTCCAATTGGCATGACGTGGACAAATACTAGTTCAGATGATGTGGTGTGTGGGGGATGGACATGTGCACTTGTCAGTTACATAACTTGCATTCACCATGTCCTAGGATTGTGACACAGTGCAGACTGTTGTTGGCTGGCTGCCATGGCAATGTGACTGGAGACAGTGATGTATGACTTTGCACGCATGCCTGTGTCATGGCATTAAACTTCCTAAGAGTGATCCTGCAGGGGAGTGACATGTGCAACATGCACCCCATTGTGGCATGGACTATCCGGACATGGGTGCATCATGGTGTCTGGTGCTGGTATGCATCACATGCATTTCTATTTAGACTCTGGCCATCCCTTTCTCCGGACACCTGCACTGACTCAGTGGCAAGAGATGTGATGTGTGCATGTTCACATACTTCACCGTGTTCCCTGCAATGTCCAACAACTGTGTAGGTGGTGCATGTGTCCACACTGGGGTCTTACCATCAGACAGGCACCAGACAGATGGGTGCAAGGGCAGGAGGGGTGTGAGCCCCATGGTTGTCCATCAGACTGACAATTGGCTTCTCCAAATCTGTGTGAGGAGTTTTGGAAATGTTCAACTAAGGATGCCAGGGCTGGCTCTGTAAGTGCTGTACTTACTGTGGTGTGTGCGGTCAGTGCAGGTGACTGATGTTTGTCTGTTTCCCTAATTGTTTGCAGATACATCCACGGCCACAGGAGGGGACAGCTCCACGGACCAGGAGGAGCAGCGGAGCCAGACTGGGTCAGCATCCGACGAGTGGTCAGAGGGACCCAGTGGCACGGAGGGCGAGGGGAGCCACACCGAGGAGTCCTCAGCACCATCCACCTCAGCTGAGGACCACAGCAGCTCGGAGGATGACTCCCTTGTGGAGGCGGGTGTCAGCAGCCACCACACCCCCGCTAGTCTGTCTGGCCCCGCCACCACCACCACCAGCACCGCCCTCCCATTGGCTCCAATTCCAGAGGTCCGTGGAGGCTCCCGTGTTCGGGAGCGTGTCTCCTTCATGCCAGGCACTGCACCCCTGCCCCTGTGTCCCCTGCTGCCCTGAGTGAGGAGTCTGTGTACCTACTTCGGCAGCTCCATGTAGGGCAGACAGCAATGCTGAGTGTCCTCCATGCACACACCACTCTGTTGACACAGCTGGTGTCGTTCATGGAGGGCATCTCGACGGGTATGTCTGCCCTACAGAGGAGCAATAAGTCCATGGACTCCTCCCTGACGGCAGCAGTGTCCCTCCTCCAACAGTTCCTCCCACCTCCTACCTCTGCCCCATCCACACTTCCTGGCACCCTACCTGTCCAAAGCACATGCACACCTGCACAATCACCCAAACACACAGACACGAGCAGCACAGACACACCCAAAAGAAAGGCAAGACGTGCACACAAGCATCCTCAGGGGACAGATACCACACACACAGGGGATGGAGAACAGACACACACACAGGCATCCACAGTCACTCCGCAGTCCTCCAAATCCTCTCCCTCCAAGACCCCTTCCCTTGCCTCACCTGCAACCCCACCTACACAGCAGGTCTTCCTCTGTGACCTCGGCCTCTTCCCCTCCGATCCTGCAGATCCGGCATACTGGGGGAAGAGGAAGTCCACCCACACAGAGGGGAGTGCCCCTCGCCCCCGGACACCCTCCCCCAGGCGCAGGCAGACTGAGGACCCCATTCGGAAGTCACCCCGGACCAGGAAGGGCAAGACCCCACCACCACCACCACGCAGCTCCACCACCCAGTCTCTCTCCTCCATCCCCCAGGCCACCACTCCACAGGTTCCACTGCCACACCCTGCCCCAGGTTCCCCACACACCGATACCACATCCCCAAACTGCTTAGGCCCTCCCCCTGCCACTTGCTCTTCCACCCCCAACCCAGACGCTCAGCCTGTTTGTGCCACTGGTGTGGAGACCGGGTCCCCCCTCTGTCCTGCCCACCTCATCTGCCCCCCTTCCACTCCCTTGGAGGCATGCACTGCCTCAACCACCCCGTCTGACTCGGGCACTGCAGTGGGGACCCAGTCCACTCCATCAGACCAGCCCACTGCAGTGGTTGCAGCACTAACACCATCTGACTTGTGCCCTACAGTGGTGCCGGCCCCCTGAATCAGACACCTCCACTGCAGTTGCCGGTGACACTCCTGCACCCACCACCCCTTCACTGCCTCACTCTGGCATCCCCTGATCCTGTCCCTGCGGTGCCTGGCCTGCCCCTTGTATGCCCCTCCAAGGGGGATGTCCCCTGTCCCTACCAGTGCAGGCAAGCAATGGGTGACACGTTGTCACATATCACCCTGTTGGGACTGTGTATTTGGACTGGCCATTGGCCTTAGTTTAATTTGGAGTTCTGATTTTTTATTGACATTTGCTGAATAAAGCCTATTTTTGTTTACTTGTGGTTTTTCTTTTGATGTACATGATGTAGATGAGTATCATCATGCATTTGCAGTTGTAATAGTGTTCAGATCAGGAAAATGAAGTGTTGCAGTGATGGACTCCATGTGGTCCATGGGATATGTGTCCTGTTGTAGTCTGGATCTATGGCATCCTCTGCTGCAGTCTGAGGGTGTGATGTTCAGCATATGACACAGGGATGTACGTTTTGCATTTGTAAATTAACATCTTTGTCTTACAGTGATGCACATCTGGTGGGCTTACCACTGTTCAATGTTTCTATTTCGCTGACTGTGTGCCCATCTCCACTGGACATGCAGTTTAGCACACCAATGTTGAAGGACTCATCAGTGTATACAGTGCACCTTGCTTGACACGTGTTTTGGGTGTATGCAGATGACTGACGTGACACTCCCGTACCCAGGCTGATGTGAGCAGAGCCTTCAGTGTGTTGTAGTTGTTGACTCACTGACCGAGTGTTCTGCCGACATGTTTGAGTCGTGCACAGACAAGGTTTGGCACAGCGGACCTTCCACAGCAGTGGAGTGCCCTCATGGCAGTGTGTAATCCCGTGACATTGCCTGGGCCCGTGTTTTGTGTTGTGTAAGCATGTCTGTGCGTGTACCCTTCCCTTTTCCTACACAGGCTGTGTCCCTACGGATGTTCCTGTTTCTGATGCTTGCTGAGTTGTTCTGTGTTCATCCAGCATCTTGGACCTGGTTACTCCGGGATGTGGGTGCATGGCAAACTAAGGTTCATCAGGTTGTCATCCCAGGTTGTCTTTGTTGTCAGGGCTGGGGATGTGGGCAAACGCAGATGGGACACATTCAGGATTCCCTTAACACTTGTTGGTTACACATGTCATGTAATTTACAGTCTGTGGTAGCTTTCAGTGATTGTGACACGTTGTGTGTGTGACTGCTGCCACTCCTCAGGGTCAGAGCTGCAATGTTGGAAGTTGTGTACGTGTGTTCTTTGTGTGTCACCTTGTCTTCTTCATTGGTGTGTGACTATGGCCGGGATCCCATTGATTGTGGTGGATTTCACGTCATGCCCATGTATCGCGTAGTGTGCAGTGTGTCAGACATTCACGAGTCTTGTTGACTGGCCATGTGTGATGGGTTTCTGCACCTTAGTTCCCACCACCACCCCTGGGATTGTCATGAGTGCATGTGCAATGTCACCAGTCCATGTGAGCTTCACTGCTGCACATTGGTGGAGATCAAGGTGTGTGGTGTTGAGTGTGTGCAAATGTGAGTTGTTGCACGGCTAGACCCCTACCTCCATATTGGCCATGGCTGGCAGGCCGTGCTGATTGATTTTTGCTTGTGTAGGTGTGATGGTAGTTTGTTGCTCAGGACACATGGCTGTGGTTCACAGTGTGAATGACATCTACCTTTGTCATCACAGTGGGATTATCATGCAGGCTAGTGTCATCACAATGTGGGGTCCCTGGGGGTAGTGCTACGGTGGGAAAGTCTCTTGCTGTGTTAGTTGCTGTTCCTACAAGCTTGTGTGACATGTGTAATTTGGGCTCCCTCTCATCTAACAATGCCTCTTTGCCCACATAGGGGAATCCGATCCATGAGTAACTTTTGTATGGCACTGTATACACATCTGTGTAATTGGAATTCAGGCCTCCTCATGTGTTGTGGGGTTGCCTGGGGACACTGGCACACACCCCCATCACCTGTTGTGTTTGATATGCAGTGTGAGTCTGCCTGTTTGTGTTTGTGCATTTGCACCACTGCATTGGCATATCTTGAGTGTGCCATTGGCTGTATGTTGTTTGGTGGCTTTCCCTGCTGTCCCTGGGACTCCTAGGTCATCAGTCAGCACAATAATCATGGTTTGTATGTCCCATTGCTGCCATGGTATGGTATTTGTTCACCTGACATCTACAGTCTCCACAGGATACCTACATTTGTGTGTCCATTGGTGCAGAAATGTGGGTCTGCATTATGATGGTCACTTCTGTCATTGTGTTATTTGTGAATGTTGACAATGTGAGCCCCCATGGGTGATGTTTGTATGCACATGGCCAAAACGTTTTATTGCCACTGCACTGTTTGCCTCACCCAATCTATGTTGCTATCGGACACAAGGACTACTATGCCACTGATGTGTTTGTTGTTGTGTGACCAGGAATCATCCATGCAGTTTGGCTTTGGCAGCTTTTACCCTGACTACACTTCCCTTTTGGTCACTGTGGTGATGGGGCTTTGGGCCCCATTGCCACATTGTTCAAAAGGTGCATCAGCTATGGACCCCACACCTACCTTTTGGTCACTGTAGTGATGGGGTGTTCAACCCCATTGCCACAGTGGCCATGGTCGGCTTGCATTGTGGAGGCCACACACATTTATGTGTGACACATGTGCTAGGGGGTCACATTGTATGTTCAATGTCATGTTCAGTGTTGTAGGCATTTGACACAGACTACACACGCTTGTCATGGTGTTGGGGGATGTAATTTTCAGACATTCCTTATGTGGGAGTATGCTGGTTGTGTCATGCATTACCTGTCCTATGAGTAGGGGTGGAGGTAGTGGCAGGCATCCATCCCCTAAGGGTGGGGATGGCAGTAGTGACAGGCATCCAGGCCCCCTGAGTAGGGGTGGTGGTAGTGGTAGGCATCCATCCCCCTAAGGGTGGGGATGGTAGTAGTGACAGGCATCCAGCCCCCCTGAGTGGGGTGGTGGTAATGGCAGGCATCCAGCCCCCCCTGAGTAGGGGTGGAGGTAGTGGCAGGCATCCATCCCCCTAAGGGTGGGGATGGTAGTAGTGACAGGGATCCAGGCCCCCTGAGTAGGGGTGGTGGTAGTGGCAGGCATCCAGCCCCCCTGAGTAGGGGTGGTGGTAGTGGTAGGCATCCATCCCCCTAAGGGTGGGGATGGTAGTAGTGACAGGCATCCAGCCCCCTATGAGTGGGGATGGTAGTAGTGATGGGCATCCAGCCCCCTATGAGTAGGGGTACTGGTAGTGATGGGCATCCAGCCCCCTATGAGTAGGTGGTACTGTTAGTGATGGGCATCCAGCCCCCTATGAGTAGGGGGTACTGGTAGTGGAAGGCATCCATCCCCCTAAGGGTGGGGATGGTAGTAGTGACAGGCATCCAGGCCCCCATGAGTAGGGGTGGTGGTAGTGGCAGGCATCCAGCCCCCCCTGAGTAGGGGTGGTGGTAGTGGCAGGCATCCAGCCCCCCCTGAGTAGGGGTGGTGGTAGTGGTAGGCATCCAGCCCCCTAAGGGTGGGGATGGTAGTAGTGACAGGCATCCAGGCCCGATGAGTAGGTGGTGGTAGTGGCAGGCATCCAGCCCCCCCTGAGTAGGGGTGGTGGTAGTGGTAGGCATCCATCCCCCTAAGGGTGGGGATGGTAGTAGTGACAGGCATCCAGCCCCCTATGAGTGGGGATGGTAGTAGTGATGGACATCCAGCCCCCTATGAGTGGGGATGGTAGTAGTGATGGGCATCCAGCCCCCTATGAGTAGGGGTACTGGTTGTGATGGGCATCCAGCCCCCTATGAGTAGGGGTACTGGTAGTGATGGGTATCCAGCCCCCTATGAGTAGGTGGTACTGTTAGTGATGGGCATCCAGCCCCCTATGAGTAGGGGTACTGGTAGTGGTAGGCATCCATCCCCTAAGGGTGGGGATGGTAGTAGTGACAGGCATCCAGCCCCCATGAGTAGGGGTGGTGGTAGTGGCAGGCATCCAGCCCCCCCTGAGCAGGGGTGGTGGTAGTGGCAGGCATCCAGCCCCCTAAGGGTGGGGATGGTAGTAGTGACAGGCATCCAGGCCCCCTGAGTGGGGTGGTGGTAGTGGCAGGCATCCAGCCCCCCCTGAGTAGGGGTGGTGGTAGTGGCAGGCATCCAGCCCCCCCTGAGTAGGGGTGGTGGTAGTGACAGGCATCCAGGCAGCCCTGAGTAGGGGTGGTGGTAGTGGTAGGCATCCAGGCCCCCCTGAGTAGGGGTGGTGGTAGTGGTAGGCATCCATCCCCCTAAGGGTGGGGATGGTAGTAGTGACAGGCATCCAGGCCCCCATGAGTAGGGGTGGTGGTAGTGGCAGGCATCCAGCCCCCCCTGAGTAGGGGTAGTGGTAGTGGTAGGCATCCAGCCCCCTAAGGGTGGGGATGGTAGTAGTGACAGGCATCCAGCCCCCCTGAGTAGGGGTGGTGGTAGTGGCAGGCATCCAGCCCCCCCTGAGTGGGGTGGTGGTAGTGGCAGGCATCCAGCCCCCCCTGAGTAGGGGTGGTGGTAGTGGCAGGCATCCAACCCCCCCTGAGTAGGGGTGGTGGTAGTGGTAAGCATCCATCCCCCTAAGGGTGGGGATGGTAGTAGTGACAGGCATCCAGCCCCTATGAGTGGGGATGGTAGTAGTGACAGGCATCCAGGCCCCCCTGAGTGGGGTGGTGGTAGTGGCAGGCATCCAGCCCCCCCTGAGTAGGGGTGGTGGTAGTGGCAGGCATCCAGCCCCCCCTGAGTAGGGGTGGTGGTAGTGACAGGCATCCAGGCAGCCCTGAGTAGGGGTGGTGGTAGTGGTAGGCATCCAGGCCCCCTGAGTAGGGGTGGTGGTAGTGGTAGGCATCCATCCCCCTAAGGGTGGGGATGGTAGTAGTGACAGGCATCCAGGCCCCCATGAGTAGGGGTGGTGGTAGTGGCAGGCATCCAGCCCCCTGAGTAGGGGTGGTGGTAGTGGTAGGCATCCAGCCCCTAAGGGTGGGGATGGTAGTAGTGACAGGCATCCAGCCCCCTGAGTAGGGGTGGTGGTAGTGGCAGGCATCCAGCCCCCTGAGTGGGGTGGTGGTAGTGGCAGGCATCCAGCCCCCCTGAGTAGGGGTGGTGGTAGTGGCAGGCATCCAGCCCCCCTGAGTAGGGGTGGTGGTAGTGGTAGGCATCCATCCCCCTAAGGGTGGGGATGGTAGTAGTGACAGGCATCCAGCCCCTATGAGTGGGGATGGTAGTAGTGACAGGCATCCAGGCCCCCCTGAGTGGGGTGGTGGTAGTGGCAGGCATCCAGCCCCCCCTGAGTAGGGGTGGTGGTAGTGGCAGGCATCCAGCCCCCCCTGAGTAGGGGTGGTGGTAGTGACAGCCATCCAGGCAGCCCTGAGTAGGGGTGGTGGTAGTGGTAGGCATCCAGGCCCCCCTGAGTAGGGGTGGTGGTAGTGGTAGGCATCCATCCCCCTAAGGGTGGGGATGGTAGTAGTGACAGGCATCCAGGCCCCCATGAGTAGGGGTGGTGGTAGTGGCAGGCATCCAGCCCCCCCTGAGTAGGGGTGGTGGTAATGGTAGGCATCCAGCCCCCTAAGGGTGGGGATGGTAGTAGTGACAGGCATCCAGCCCCCTGAGTAGGGGTGGTGGTAGTGGCAGGCATCCAGCCCCCCTGAGTGGGGTGGTGGTAGTGGCAGGCATCCAGCCCCCTGAGTAGGGGTGGTGGTAGTGGCAGGCATCCAGCCCCCCTGAGTAGGGGTGGTGGTAGTGGTAGGCATCCATCCCCCTAAGGGTGGGGATGGTAGTAGTGACAGGCATCCAGCCCCTATGAGTGGGGATGGTAGTAGTGACAGGCATCCAGGCCCCCCTAAGTGGGGTGGTGGTAGTGGCAGGCATCCAGCCCCCCCTGAGTAGGGGTGGTGGTAGTGGCAGGCATCCAGCCCCCCCTGAGTAGGGGTGGTGGTAGTGACAGGCATCCAGGCAGCCCTGAGTAGGGGTGGTGGTAGGGGCAGGTATCCAGCCCCCTATGAGTAGGGGGTACTGGTAGTGGTAGGCATCCATCCCCCTAAGGGTGGGGATGGTAGTAGTGACAGGCATCCAGCCCCCCCTGAGTGGGGTGGTGGTAGTGGCAGGCATCCAGCCCCCCCTGAGTAGGGGTGGTGGTAGTGGCAGGCATCCAGCCCCCTATGAGTAGGGGGTACTGGTAGTGGTAGGCATCCATCCCCCTAAGGGTGGGGATGGTAGTAGTGACAGGCATCCAGCCCCCTGAGTGGGGTGGTGGTAGTGGCAGGCATCCAGCCCCCCTGAGTAGGGGTGGTGGTAGGGGCAGGTATCCAGCCCCTAAGGGTGGGGATGGTAGTAGTGACAGGCATCCAGCCCCCCTGAGTAGGGCTGGTGGTAGTGACAGGCATCCAGGCCCCCTGAGTAGGGATGGTAGTAGTGGTAGGCATCCAGCCCCCTGAGTAGGGGTGGTGGTAGGGTGGTGTTGGTGGTAGGCATCCATCCCCCTATGGGTGTGTATGGCATTGGTGATGGCCATCCCACCCCTATGGTTCTGCTGTTGCTAGTGTACGTCATTTGTGCATCCCTATGTGTGTGTGACATATTTTGGGTACGTGTCGTTTGTTTGTGTTGTTGGTGTTTGACTTACCGTCTGCGCCGTACGCGTCTGTGCCGGTCCCGGTAATAGATGTAGAGTATAGGTAGGACCTGCGCAATGGGATTCATGCTTGGATCGTCTCGTTCGGGTTTCTCGTGTCTTCGACTCGTACTCGTAGCAGGCTTGTTCGTCTCGTAGCCGTGGATCGTCTTGTGGCGCGAAACGGAGCTTATGTACGGCTCGCCGGATGCTCAAACGTCCCGGACGTAGCGACGGGTTCGGCGTGTACGGAGTGCGCATCGTACTCGTCCGGCCGGAAGGTGCTGTGTATTTGCTTCCGTACGACTCGATTCGGCGTTTACGGATCCGGCTCAGGCGGGGAACAGGAGCTGGATTGGGTAAGTACGGCTCGCTCGGAATCTGGGCTGTTATGCGCATCGTACTTGTTCGTTCGGACGAGTGTTCGAATCGGTCGGGAAACACGCGTTCGGCTGGTATTTTTTCCGGACGAATACTGTTAGGTGCGCTTCCGGCCGAGATCGGAATCGACCCCTCAATGTCACACTTCGCCAATTCAGCATTCGATCCTGCCTTCCTTACCAGCTCTAGGGATACATCAATTGATGCAAATTGAACGATGGATCTTCCTTAGCTATGAAATCATTAACCGATAAACCTTGAGGCCATGACAAATGCTGAATCATACGAAATTCACCTGGTGCCTTTTTAGGTACAACTCCTAAGGGTGATACTATAAGATCTGGTAGAGGCCATGTAGAAAATGGACCTGCCATCCTAATTTCTGACCACAGCTTTTGTTTAATAACTTGTGGGAATTGTCTAGCCTATTTCAAATTTTTTGCAAATCTACGGCAACAGGGTCCCTGATAACCCAGCCGGAAGCCTTCTTTAAACCCCCATTCTAACTTGGCTGCTTTGTCCTTTAAAGGATGGAATTGCAGCCAGAAGCATAACTTCTGTATATTAATTGGGGTAAGCCCTTGTAATAAGGCTGGAATGAATTTCCTCTTCTTCTGCCTTGCCCAAAAATACTCCAGTTTGACTGCTCCCCAAACATTGCAAAATGGCATACTTGCCTCCACATTTCGAACATTCGTGCTTGTATCTGCAGGGATTCTTCTGGCAATACCCCATGTTAAAATTCCAGCATGCTCCTGAATATGCTGATTGTGGTTTGGCCCAATTACCCACCCCTCCCAAGGTGGGTCTGCTGAGAAAAGGCTGGTGTGAAACGGCGAGCCCGCTCGCTGTATGCATAGTGGGAAGGGGCCTCTGGGGATACATCCACTGGACCCATAACTTGTTATCCACTTCTCCCCAGGGCTTCTCGGGAATAAGGACCAGCCTAGTCCTGAATTCTTCATCGTAATGAAGCCAGGCGAAACCCCCAAATTCAGTATGAGCCTTTTTAATTGAGTCTAAATATTTAAAAATAGACACCGATCTATCTGGAAATTTTGCACAATAAACACTTGCGAAAATTAGGAAAGCTGACGTCCATGAATCTATAGTTGTGGGAACCCTTGGCCTCTTAGCTAGCTCCCAAGCTTTTTCCCTAGAACCCTCCTTTGATTGAATTTCTCTGTGAAGAAGCTTTAAATACATCTACGAATTCTCCTTTCCAGATTTTCTCTTTTGTATTTTTGCTCAAATGGGAACCTAGAGGCATAGATAAACTCATATATGGAAGTCTTTTCAAGCCTTCCGACTTCGATTTCTCTTCCTTTTTGTTACCACCCTCTTCTTTATTGTTTTTAGATTTAGTTGATTCTGATAACTCGCCCTTATTTTTAATTTTGCCAGATGACAATTCTTTCTCCGGCAAACCTACCGTTCTTTCACAATGAGAACAGACATCAGTCCCCACACCCTTATCTTCCAGAATCACCTCAGATGTTTTCCGTTTCTTAAAAATTGATTTACTACAACTATCACTAAAAGGCTTCTCACCGGCTCTTAAAGATTTGTCCCAAACTGACGTCTTCCTCCTTCTGTCCTCTTCTTGGTATCCTTTGCGCCTTGCGCAGTCCATCCAGTTATCCTCTGTGTCTTTTTCCTGGAAAATATGAGCCTTGGACAGCTTTTTAGAGACCCCCCTCCATATGATTTGAAACCCCCAGAGGGTACTTCATCATTATCATCCCCAATTTCACCCTCTTCTAATTCCATTGAGTCGTCACCCCCCAACTCGTCCTCTAATTGAACGTTCTTGAATTTCCCACTACAGCCCGGCTGTACCCCGTACCCCACCCCACCATCATAAACCCTCCAATTAATGGCCTTTTTAAAATGTGAAATTTTATATTCTTCCAATGATGCCGGGAAAACCGCATCGAAATCTTCCCTTTCGTGCTCCAACGTCATGCAGGACGCTTTAGACCTGCTTGCTGGTTTTTTACTGCACTTTTCGTACTTTTGCAGTATCATCCCCGAGTTGGCCTGCAAGTCGCTAAAACTTGCTAACACTGGAACTTCTGTAACTGCTGATGATGACAGGTCACTCCCTTTCTTCCCATCTTGAACCCTCACCCATTTTCCTGTACCTTCTTGAACCCGCCCAGCTTTAGTTGATATATCCATCTCCTTAACAACCCCAAGCTTAGACAATAAATTCTCTGCATTCTGACTAAAAATAAAAGACTGAGTTCCATTAACTGATTGCAAACTTGGTTGCCTATTTCTTACTTCTAGGGAAGCCTCACCATTTTGTTATGTAGTAACATTATATCCCCTTTCTCACCAGAAATCATAGTGGATAACGACCTCTCACCTGAGATATTTAATACATTTTGTGCCATTTGCAACTTTTTACCAAAAGTAGAAATATTTTCTTGTCATTGCTTTCATTTAATGTAACAGCCTGTTGGGATCTGGGGAACGCTGGCTCGTGAGGAGCTTGTGTCATCGGGGGGGATTCTACTCTGGAATGTGGAGTCCTCAGGCAGGCAGTTGCTGCCGGGACCTGGAGGACGTCAGACGGAGTAAACTGGACACTTACCCCCATTTCTGCGTAGTGTCTTCCTTTCAGTGGCGACGAGTTGGTCTGACGCCTCAGGATCCCCACGAAGTACCCCAGCTGTGCCACGCCGTATCCTGTGTTCTGCTGAGAGAGCTTGAATTCCCTGGCGGTCTTCCTGGCTTTCCGGTCTGCCTGTTCCTCCTGCTGCATCCTGCTGTCCTGCTTCAGTGTGCTGTTGCCGAGGTTCGCCGTGGTCTGGCAAGTTTCGTTCCGTTTTGTTTTCCTGCTGGGCAATCGCTTCCTTATTTGTGCCAGTTGGTGTGTCCCCGTGGTGCGGCGAAGGCTCGCGCACCGTTCCCTACCGTACAGATTGTTGGCATTCTTCCTCTACGCCTACGACGTCGCTCTACGTCTACGACGCCTGACGTCACCACGCATCAGCGTCAGCGGCCATTTTAGGATCAGGCTGTTTCGTTTTCACCGCTTCAAGCATCATTTCTACTTTCCTCATCTTCAACTCTACTTTGAGGACTTCTACTTTTCGACGTTGCACATCGGTGATGTGCTCACCTTTTCTTCGTTTTCTCAAGCTTCCATCGTAAGTTGCAGCTCTCAATGTGCAGTGATTATGCCATATTGTGCATCCGGTGATGCGCACACCCCTACTACTCATGAGTGATTACTTCTGTTTTTTACATCCTTGATGTGCATTCGGTGATGCGCACACCTGCTTGTATTATTTATGCACACCTCCCGTTAACTGTTTTTTATGCTTTATTTTCCGTATACACATAGTCATCCCTGCATCTTGTTGGCACCATTAAAGTACAGTTGTATTGACGTTGGGCAGCAACTCACCCACGTTTTGCCATGGATCGCGTTTCGGCGCCTCCACCCTTTTGCAATCTGTTGGTACTCCACCTGTTCACTGGGAACAGTGGAAAGAGACGTTCGAGGCTTATTTAGAAGCCATTGATGGTGAAACCTTTACCCCTAAGAAGAAGAAAGCGCTTCTAATCTACAATCTTGGCCCTGAAGGCAGAAACATCTTGAAAACTTTACCCTTAGAGGTTGTAAGTACTCTTGTAAGTGGTGGTGACAGTGGAGATTCACTTCTCGTTGATGACTATGCTTCTGTAGTCAAGACTCTTGACAAGAGATTCAGTCCTAAAAGGAATGTAGTTCTTGAACGTCACAAATTCTTGCAACGCGCCCAAACTCCTGGTGAGTCTATTGATGACTTTGTTGCTGCTCTTCGAATTCTAGCTGTCACCTGTAATTACAGGGAGTTTCGTGATGAAATCATCCGTGACCAATTAATTGAAAGGACATCCAACAAGAAGATCCAAGAGAAATTGTTATCCTCTGATGATCCTGACTTAGAAACTGCACTCACTTTGGCCAGGTCTATTGAGCATTCCCAATTTTGTGTAAAAGAAATGAGTAGCACTGTTTCAACCAATGAGGTCAAACTGTTAAATGCCAAATCTGTCCCCAAATCATCTAGGTCATCCATTCTAAAGGCTCCCTCTCCTACCACTTCACGTCCTACACTCTACCCGAGACCCAAATTTGAACCAAATGAAGTTGTGTGCTTTCGTTGCGGAAGCAAGTCACATTTAGGCAATGCCAAATTTTGTTTTGCTCTGAATCAAACCTGCTACAAATGTGGTAAGCAAGGCCATTATTCCAGAATGTGCAAAGCAGCCATGGTTAAGAAGAGTTCATCTCAGGTAGTGAAGGCTATTGCAGAGGACCTCACATATTCTGATGATGAGAATTATGAACTGTTGATGTTGTCTCCTTCATCGTCTCACGCTGAAGGTGTAGTTGAATTATCTTCCTTGGGGGGGTCCCTCAAGAGGAAATCTCCTTCATGCAACATTAAGGTCAATGGGGTTAGTATTAGTTTCCTTGCTGATTCAGGTTCGCCTTTTACCATCATCAATGTCAAGGATTTTGACAAGGTCGTTGATGTCCATTTGGTACAATCCAACATCAAAATTTTTGCATATGGTGGTAAAAGAGTTGAAGTGCTGGGAAAGTTTTCAGCAAAACTGGCTTTCAATGATGATCAAACTACGGGAACCGTGTTTGTAGTAAAGGAGGGCGCAAATTTGTTGGGGTGGGACGAGCAAGGTGCTCTCAACATCATATTGGACCCCAATCATCCTGATATGGTGGTGTCCCGCAATGCCCTCTGGCAATTCTACAGTCTCACTCCCACGACATATCACCTGTTCATGCCATTACCCAATCAGCTAATGACAAGTGGGCACACATCTTTCCTGAAGTATTCAGTGGGGAACTTGGGAAGCTTAGGGGCTTTCAGCATCGCATCGTACTTAAGGACAGTGCGATAGCTGTGGCTCACAAGGTTCGCAAGGTACCTTTAAGTCTACGAGATGAACTCAAGCGGGAGTTGAAGCGATTGTGTACTGCAGGGGTGATTGAACCTATCGAAGGTTCTGAATGGTTGGCCCCCATTGTTTTAGCACGAAAATCCGATAAATCTCTCAGGATGTGTGTTGACTTGAGAGATCTCAACGCTAACATTTGGGTTGATCGCCAACCTTTACCCAACATCAATGAAATGTTGGCTACTCTGGAGGGTGCCAAATTTTTCACTTCACTCGATATTTCCTCAGCGTATCACCAAATTGAGCTGAGTAAGGAGTCTAGGCACTTAACATCATTTGTCACTCCAGAGGGTGCTTATCGCTACATTTGCATGCCTTTTGGTCTTGCTTCAGCTTCTGCTGTGTTTCAAAGATTAATGAACAATTTGTTTAAGGACATTGCGGGTGTCGTATTTTTTCAGGACGACATTCTCATTTTTGGGAAGTCGGAGTCTGAACACGATGAGAGAGTCAAGCATGTGCTAAATATCATTAGGTCAAGCGGCCTAACATTGAGGGCTGATAAGTGCAAGTTCCTTCAAGAGGGTGTTGATTATCTTGGTCATCATATCTCACACAAGGGCATTGAACCCAAACTCAAGATCATTGAGGCCATTCAGAATGCACCCACTCCTGTGAACAAGGACCAACTTCGTTCCTTTTAGGGTTAGTGGAATATTACGCCAAGTTTGTTTGCAATTTCTCTACTAAAACTGCTTCCATGCGGAATTTGTTAAAGAGAAACGTCAAGTATGTGTGGGATGCTGACTGCAACAATAATTTTGAATGTATCAAACAGGAAATTATACATGCTCACCCCCTTAAACACTTCAACATCAATGATTTATGTATTGTATCCACTGATGCGAGTAATGTTGGTTTGGGGGCAGTACTTCTTCAGAGGAGGAGTGATGGTCGTGAAGAAACCATTGCCTTTGCTTCAAGGACTTTAAGAGGTGCTGAGAGCACCTATTCTACCATAGAAAAGGAAGCTTTAGGTTTGTGGTGGGGTGTCCAACACTTCAAGAATTTTTGTGGGGCAATGAGTTCATTTTAAGAACCGACCATAAGCCCTTAGTTGATTTGTTTACAACCAAAGGTGGTGGGAGAGCCACGCCACGTATTTCCAAGTGGCAGTATAGATTACAAGAGTTCCGCTATCGGCTTGAGTATGTGGCTGGAGCCAAAAACCATGTTGCCGATTGCCTGTCTAGGTTACCCCTTTCTGGCATGGATGAGGTATTGGAGTGTGATGATTTGGAAATGGTTTGTGCCGTGTGCTCGTTGGAGGGCACCATTGGTAGTGCACTCACCGAACAAGAATGGTTGGAGAGCATGTCTAATGATGCTGTTGTCGTAAAGGTGATTGACCTCTTAGCCGGTGTGTGGCCTAGCGACAAAGATTGCCCTTCCGAGTTGGTGCCTTACAAAAGGGTTAAGGATGAGCTATCCTTAGTGGATGGAGTATTAAGGAGAGGGGGTTTGTTGGTGGTTCCTTCATCCATTCGTGATAAGATCTTAAATTTAGCTCATGAGGGCCATCCTGGGATTCGAGCTATGAAACGTAGAGTTAGACAAGATTTTTGGTGGCCTGCCCTGGATAAGGATGTGGAGCATTATGTTCGTGACTGTTGTGCATGTGTCACGAGTGACAAATCCCAGGTGACTCATCCTTCCCCGATTACACCTGTGGTGGTGAAAAACACTCCTTGGACTAAATTGGCCTTTGACATCGCGGGTCCTTTTGGACTCATTGGGAGTTCTCCAAAGTATGCCCTTGTTCTAATTGACTACATGTCAAAATGGCCAGAGGTCAGATTCGTTGACAATGCTAATTCTTCATCTGTTATCAACTTTTTGCAAGATGTTTTTCTCAAGGAGGGTTTTCCTGAGGAGTTGGTGTCGGATAATGGTACCCAGTTAGTTTCTTGTGAGATGGAGAAATTCCTCAAGGACATAGGTGTCAGTCACATTCTTACTTCTCTTTATCACCCCCGCAGCAATGGCCTGGTTGAGCGCTTCAACCGCGTAATCAAGGAACATCTGCAATTGGCTTTGGTGAATGGGTTGCATTGGCGGGAAGCGGTCAGCAACATGCTTTGGGCTGTGAGGACCACTCCCCATGTTAGTACCGGCATTGCCCCGTTTACCTTACTTAGGGGAAGGGTTGCTGGCTCTAAATTAAACAAGGAATGGATGTCCAGGAGGGTGGTGGACACTAAGAAATTGTCTGTGGTAACTGACGTCAGGGCTGCTGTTCAGGCCAAGTACGACACCAGGCCTGGAGTTCGTTATCCCATTTCTGTTAAGGTGGGGGATTGGGTGAGGGTCAAAAGACCGGGTTTCCTTCGCAAGGGGAGTCCCGGTTCTCTGCTCCCAAAGAGTGTCAGCTGTAAGAAATCACGTGGTGGTGTTGGAGAATGGGAAAGTTTGGAACAAGTCTGCTATTTCCATTGTGCCTGAGTCAATGCTGGTCTATGTCAATAGGAGACTTGGTGTTGTTCCTTCCCCAACATCAGTGCCGACCAATACCCACGGGATGGAACCTGTGCATTCCGATCATGTTTCTTCCAGAGCTGTTTCCACCAGATTGAAATTTGTTCCTGTAAGATTCCAAGATTACAAAATGTAGTGATGTTGTTCTTCTGCATATCCTGTTTCCTGTTATCTTCATCTTATTGTTTTTCTTTGCCGAACCTTACTTTCTTGTTTTCATTGTGAAGGAAGGGGGGTGTGTTGGGATCTGGGGAACGCTGGCTCGTGAGGAGCTTGTGTCATCGGGGGGGATTCTACTCTGGAATGTGGAGTCCTCAGGCAGGCAGTTGCTGCCGGGACCTGGAGGACGTCAGACGGAATAAACTGGACACTTACCCCCATTTCTGCGTAGTGTCTTCCTTTCACAGCCTGCTCAAGAAAGACATTCTCTGTAAACAAGGAACCACTAGGGGGTATTGCCGCTGTATTTTTATCAAAAACCTCCTCACTCTTAATAACAGAGGCTCCTTTAAGGGATTTGCCTCTCCCTATGAGCCTGCCTCTCAACGAGCGTGTGCGCGATCTGCCCCTCCCTCTCCTCAGAAGTGAGGAAGCAGGCTGCCGTGTGGGGGTAAGAGGAGTTGCCTCCTTTACACTTCCATTAACCGCTACACTACCCGCCTTAAAACAATCATTTACGGGGGAGCTGTCACTCGAGGAGCACGCCAACATGGCCGCCGAAACGCCGTCCGCTGATGCCCTCCTCCTCCTTTCAAACCCCGTCCAAGCCTGAGATAATACGGCCAGGACTAATTAATCCTCCCGCCCTGCCTCACATAAAAGCCTCAGAGCTTCCCTCACCGAAGTGGCGGACTCGGCCATAGCTGAAAATTAAAGCGGCCCAATAATTATATATACGCTGGCCTCCACAACGAAAAAACGCTTCGCCTACCTCCGCTTTCAACCTTGACTGAAGAACGCGGCGTTCGTATCGCAGTGTTCTAAGGCAGGCACCTCACCCGCCCAATCGCTGCTGCCCTGGACTGTACCATCGGCCCGAAGCCGCACGGAGGTAGACATTCTTTGAATGCCACCCCCTGGAGCCCCCATTTGAGAACAATCAAATAAGGTATTTTTTGACTGGCTGACTTTGAGAAGCCAGTAGACGGGCGGAAATAAATCCTACCGTACTCACATGAAGGCATGACTTGTAATACCTAAGCTGGCCTTTAAATATGGAACACGATTCTAAATATGAAATCCTCTCTCCATTTCCTTTAGCATGTCTTGTTGTCAAGCGTGTCTTCCTCAGTTTAGGGGAGGACCAAAGATTAACATATTTGTCTGCAGTACAGCCTGACGGTTTGTTGGCCTTAAGGGCGAAGTTTTCAGACAGATGTTCAAGTTTATCATTGAACTGACACAGAGGGTCTGGGACCTCTGCTCCAAGAGTGTATATATTGGAGCAGAGGAGGTCCTCTAGGGCAGCGCTAGTGTTAAGTGTATCCACTTTTGCTAGCTATCGTTCAAGGGTGGATGTTGTTTTGTGTGCAATGGTTTTAAAAGGGCCACTCCGTAGAATCTAATGAACTGGTGGTCTGACCACCCATGAGGAGAGTTAACAACGGTGGTTACAGAGGCACAAGTAAAATCGAGGGTATCTCCTCCCAGATGTGTGAGTTTAGAAATGTATTCTACAAGACTAGGGAGGACTCGCCTTGAGCCTACCTAAAGTATTTCACATTGGACACAGCCTCAGCATGAACGTTAATATCCCTCAAGACTTTAACAAGAGAGGAAGATATGACTGCTTCCTCTATCAGATGTTCTCCTTAATTAAGTATTATTGCTCTCTTCTCGGGGTATTAACAATGGTTAATGTCCTCTACAGAGGATGCTCATTACCTGTCGGCCCCACAATTATGGCCTTGATCACAAAATAAAGGTGCATACTGATGGGAAGGGCAATTAACAACTGCTGACTCTACAGCATGTGTGGAATAAGATTATTAGAACCCTCCCACTAAACACACCCAGCACGGGAGATTAAACTCACCTGTGGGCTCAGCCTGCTTCATGCTCCTGCCACAGAACTTATATTAAAGGCATGAAACAGAAGGTCTTCGCAGCATTCTAAGGATTGTGGCTGAGTGATCTAATCCCTGCATGTCCTTCAACCTTCTACTATAAATGCACTTTCTGGTTATCCCATCACTTTGAATAAGGCCTTGTCCCACCTGGAGGTATCTCTTTCCGGATGTTTCTGTTCTCGTGTTGTTTTTGTTATCTCTAGTATACTTTGTAGTGCTGTGAAGCACCCCTCAGACTCGGTATGTGTTCTAGAAAGTATGATAAAAATAAATGAAAGAGAAGAAAACAAATGCAAAGACTGCAGCAAAGAGCTTGGCAGGTCTGTCTCAGAATAGGTATCAATAAAATCTCAGATAGTTTGTGCCAATAAATGCCAACAGGAATAGCTATACCTCAGATTACAGTTGATGAGTGGTTTGCACTCTCCTCTTAATTATGGGTAGAACATGTATCTGGCACGACAGGTTATTTTTTTATGCGCATGGTATGTTCACGTGGTTTCCTATTATTTTTATTCTGCTGGCCTCTGCCTATTAGAAATCACCTTTGTCTGCATTGTGATTCCAATGAAATAGAGAGTTTTTACAACAAAAAGCCAATCAATAAAAGTCTATAACTAAGATAAGCCAGAAGCCAAAAAGGCATAAGAAGAGTAAGTGAGTAAAGATTAAAATCGTGTATTTTGTCAGCCTGAAACTGTTTTGATCTATAGAATTCCGTGGATACCATCAGAACTGACCGTCGTCATTCCAATTGGAAAAAAACAGAATGTAGGTCAATAAATGTACACTCTGACATTCATGGGGCTGCCTTCTCTTGATTATAGAGGCTCTAAAGCTGTGCTGGGGAAGGCTAGAAGGATAGATTTTTCTGTCAGTAAAGGGATTGGCTCTCAACCGCCTTGACCCTACTGAGAAGTATTAGAAAAATAAATTGCCCACTTTAGGACTGATCCATTACTCATCCGGTTATACCTACAGGTCAGTGGGGATCCAAGAAGCTTGATAAGAAGAAGAAAGAGAAACTGGGGAAGGAATTTGGATAGCAGCAGCTAAAGAAAAGCAAGTATGCCATATAAACAATGTATGCAATGACGATATCATTTATTATTTATTAGAACATTGGAATGTTGGGAGCTCCATTGAAGACAATGGAGTTGCTCTGGGCTTATAATGGCTGGTATAAGCCCAGCGCTCCAACATTCCAATGTTTGTCTTTTTGTTTCTCCATTTTTAATTTAGTACATTCTACCCTTAGTGGGTGGAATGTTCTAATAGCCTTATAGCCCTTCTGCCTCAGGCTATACCGGTTGTTAAAGGCCCTCTCCCTCGTTATAACTCGGGATCAGGGCCTTTAATAACCGGTATAGCCCTCGGCAGCGGGCTTTAAGGTAATATTATATTGCCCAGAATATACAATAACTGGTCATTTTGAGAAAGGCTGGTGGCTTGACAATGGGTCCTGTTGATTTTTGCACCGGGCATAAGCTTAAAACGATGAGGCTTTAGTTTTCTAAAGCAAATAATGACTTCTGATTGGTTGTTCAAGAACCAATCAATAACATAACCGCACCAAAGATGACTGGACCTGTGTTACAAAGGACAGTAACCTAGTTTGGGAAAGGAACAGAAGTAACCTCTCTCTACAGAATGAACACAGTTGGTATTCGAGATCCAGTTCTCCCTCATCACAATTTGACAGACTTTTAGCTAACTGTCTAATGTTTAACAACAAATGTCCAGTCCCGTGAGGGTGCCGTCAGACGCTCGGCGATCTTGCAGATTCACTGCTTCTCACACTTTCGATATTTAGCGATTACGTAGGCGTGTCTTAGTTAGCATAAATGCAGTTAGTTCTACATCTGAGAGTTTGGAATTAAACTTCACGAGCTAGACAACGGATCTTTTATGATGTAACACTTTAGGACCAAGCTTATATTTTTAGGTTGTCTTTTTACTCTGATTAAATCAAAGTAAAACAAAGCACGCACATCATTAAACGTTTCCCAAAAGTTTTACATTCTTGAAAAGTTGAGAGTACAATTTCTAGGGA
This sequence comes from Calotriton arnoldi, assembly GCA_963921515.1. Taxonomy (NCBI): domain Eukaryota; kingdom Metazoa; phylum Chordata; class Amphibia; order Caudata; family Salamandridae; genus Calotriton; species Calotriton arnoldi. The sequence continues at coordinate 1,777,367 of CAWUFW010001510.1, forward strand.
AGGTCTAAGAGCCGTTTAAAATATCACTCCTGTGTTTTCATTGTATAAAATAACATTAAAACCAAGCTAAAACACTTCTGTTTGAACATATCAAACCCAGTGGCGGCAGGTGACATCTGAAAGTGGTGAGGCGTAAAAGTTCGTGAGGAGTGCCATGTGGAGAGCAAGTGAAGAGACTAAGGGGCCGATTCCGATTCGGGCCGGAAAACGTACCGACCGACTCGGAGCCGGAATTCATTCCGACCGACACGTACCGGTGCAGCCCGACCCGCAAAGTACGATGAAAGCGTACAAAATCCAACCGACTCGTACGGAACACAAGCCGAACGACCGAACCGCGCGGAAAACAGCTATCCGGCCGGAAAAGCACGCGAATCGAACCGACCGACACGCACCAGGAAGAATCCCGAACGAAACGTACCCGCGAACTCCGACCCGCCAAGTACGATGCAACGCGTGGAAAACACGACCGAGTCGCACGGAGCCCAAGCCGTACGACCGACACGCATACAAAACTGCGAGCCGAAGCAACCCAATACATCGCGACCGACGCGTACGCAGCACAGAAAACAGCACAAACACAGCGTGAACGAATCAGAGAAGCTCGCACGAGACAACTGCAGGGTCCGACTCGGTCAGAAGAACGTCTCCTACATGCACAAAAAGTACTAAGGAAAAAACACACAAAAAAAGGCCAAACAAGCAATTACAAAGCCAATAAATACTGGGGGAAACAGGGAACAAAGACACACCCACAACTCCACCCATATAAAGGACACAAATCCCTACCATGATCCTTTGCAAATTCAAATTACCTGCCAGCACTCAACACCAACAGACAGCAACCACACACACACTCACAGCTCATCCATCACACAAGCCACACACCAGCAGCACCTCAACAAATAGCACCCTCACATACACCCAGCAAAACACACACTCACACACCCTCACTTGCACACCCCCACACACATCACACACCACCACCACCCATCACCATGCCCCCAAAGAAGAATCAAAAGTTCCTAGATAGTGAATTGGAAGTCCTGGTAGATGAGATCCTCAGGGTAGAGCCACAGCTGTTTGGTACACTGGTCCGACAGACCCCCATGTCGCAGAAAACCAAGATGTGGGAGAGGATTGTCGACAGGGTGAACGCACAATCACCATGTTTGCGCACAAAGGGAGACATCCAGAACAGGTGGTATGACGTGCGCATGAGGGTCAGGGACCTGTTGAAAAAGGAGTACCTCTTGAGCCAACACACCAGCAGTGGCCCTCCTGCCAAACCAGTATACCTCAGGCCCTGGGAGGAGAAGGTGCGGGCCATCCTACCACCAGTGAGCGTATATGGACTAGAAAACATCCCAGAGCCTGGTGAGTACACAACAAATGTACACAATATTATGCGACAATACACACACATCACTGTCAAGGGAGAGTCAAACCATGCACCCTTAGCAAATCCACAGCAACCAAAACAGAATCATCCCAAAATGTGTATGTCAGTCAGATAAACCCAACACATGCCATCTCATAGTGATATGTAACTGTGTCATCACATGTACAAACACAACTACAACTACAGCTAGGCAGTGGCACAAATATAACTAACAAACACATCCAGACATGTAGCCACCACTACAACACCTCCTCACAGTGAAGCCCACTGAAAGGAAGGAATCCTGTGTATGCTGGGCAAGTCAGTGTAGCCAATAGCATCATGGGAGTCGTAGTCACAGATATTGCCCACCCTCACAATGCGCACATCAACACCACCGTGAACCATGCTCACATCACAGGGAGTGGAAAACAACCGACAAGATGGCTGACACTGGCTACTGCTGTGGGGAGCAAAAGGCCCTGCTGGCAACTGTGCACCAACCAACAGCAGGACACCACTGACTGACATCCTGAAAGCCAACTTGCACTCCCTGCAACGGAAGCACGTTCCATGGTGGGAAATCTGGCTGGGTGGGAAGGAGGACTGACAGCACTGACCATAGTTACCAGCAGCTCCACTCACACACACCCCTAACACAAACTCCACACAACTCACCTGGGAGAATGCATTGCCTCACACTCTAATCAAATATCCCACAAAGAACCACAACCCTGGGTCATGCTGTGTGAAGCACAGGGACACACATGGGACTTGTAGCCAAACTAACCCCAGGATAACACTGTCAGCCATCTTGTCAGCACAGGCACACAACCCCACAGGGAAGCAGAGTCAAAAGGAAGGAAGCATGGGCATGCTGGGAAGGGGGTGGAGGCAATAGCACGATGGGAGTGGTAGTCACAGCCCAACATCCCCCACCCACATGGCCCAGCAAGATCACACCCAAGCATGCACACCTCACAGGGAGTCAAAAGCCACATCAAAGATGGCTGACACTGGTGCTCAGTCGTGGGGAGCACATGGCCCTGCTGGGAACTGGGCACCAACCAACAGCAGGACACCACTGTCAGCCATCTTGCCATTGCTGTCACACTCACACACAGTGAAGTCCACTCAAAAGGAAGGAAGTATGGGCATGCTGGGAAGGGGGGTGGAGGCAATAGCATGATACGAGTGGCAGTCACAGATATTGGTCACCCCCACAACTGTCCCATCAACACCACCCTGAACCATGCGCACATCACAGGGAGTGGAAAAGAACTGACAAGATGGCTGACACTGGGTACTGCTGTGGGGAGCACAAGGCCCTGCTGGGAACTGGGCACCAACCAACAGCAGGACACCACTCACTGACATCCTGAGAGTCAACCTGAACCCACTGCAAGGGTGGCATGCTTCATGGTGGGATAACTGGGCTGGGGGAGAAGGAGGGCCGGATGTCAACCAAATACAACCAATGCAGACCATGTACACACCCCAACATTCAAATTGAAATGCTCAAAGTATGCAGGACAATGTGCTACACCAATATCAACCTCTGACTGTGACAACTTAGGACAATGCAATGTACAGGCCCGCATCCAGAGGTACAGTCACAACTGTCAGGTGTGTCAACCATTGATGCCTGCAGAAACATAACATACATTGTGTGTGTCTCCCAAAAACAGGTGATGATGGGGACACAGCAGCAGACGCTGAGGAGTCCCTGTCCCAGGATCCAGGGGAAACGGAGCTCACTGGTGTGGAACAGCCTCTGCCCTCCTCGGATGACGAAGACCTACCTGGCACCTCCGGAGCGAGTCATCATGCAGCACCAGCAGGACCACCAGCTGCACCACCTGCACCCACCCCTCCAACGACTGACAACACACAAACCACCCCTGCCGACACGGACAGACCAAGGACCACCACCACCACCAGCACACGGACCCTGGCCCAACGTGGGGCTATGGACACCAACACCACCAACAACCCCCAAGGGGGCCCAGGGTCACCTGTGCGTGCCACCTCAGGTACTGCACGTGTCGCCAGGGGTGGTGGGAGGGGTGGTAGACATAGGTCGCTGCTCGCAGAGGGGTCTGGACTGCATGATGACCCACAACTGGTACGCATAGCCGATGCGTACCAGACCAGCACCGGAGAGCTCAGCCAGGTAGTGGGGATCCTCAGGGACATACGACAGCAGCAGGCTGCCCATCATGCCCGCCTGGACTTACACATGTCCCGCATGGAGTCCAAGTGGGACACACTGCAAGAGATGACGGTGGTGCATAGGGACATATTACAATGCCTCCGCCAGATGAGCAGCAACATGTCAACACCTCCCTGTGTGCCCACAACATCTGGTGCTGAAACAACTGCAACTGCCACAGGGAGGGAGGATGACTCTGGCGGAGAGTCCCCTGCACCGCAGCAGCCTGCACTTGAGGGTCCCCCCCAAAGAAGAGGGGTCGTCCGAGGAAGGGCAACTGAGAGGCCGATGGCCATGCGCAACCCCCAGGAAGCCAAAACCTGTTCTGGATAATCACCTTTGTGCACTAATTGTTCACCCTGTTGAATGCAACACAACTCCCCCACATGACATGGGGAGTACAAGTTGGACCAATGTATCAGATGACTGTGGACTTTACTCAGGACATTTCTGCTACCAGGACTTCCAAATCATCTAGGAACTTTGGATTACAATCACAATGTACAGCACCCACCATCCTGTGCACTATACTCACACATGTATGACAATAAACACACTAATACACCATACCTGCCTCTGTTGTGATTCCAACGTGGTTTCTGTCATGGAGATGATGACCTGCGAAATTACACTGTGCATGCTAACTGCTACAGCAAGTACAACACAGGCATGTGAGTCATGGCAACGTGACACATATGAGGGAGACACACCACCAGGGCTACACAACATATACACACCAAGGCCACCTGACTCATCGCCTACACTGATGTTGCCAGGAAATACGGTGCAATGCACAGACACAACACCTATTCACAGTCTTTGTCAACTAGCCCACTGGTGCAGTAAGCAAATGTCAGTCAGATGTGTGACCACAGACAACGCACATCACAAAGTGAAGCACAGGTTTATTACACATTTGCAACATGTTGTTTCCACTACAAATGCAAGGTAATCCCACCTGGCAGTGGGCACACAGTCAACAAGTGTAGAAGGAAGGAAGTCCATGGGTGTGGCGCACATCACCTGTAGGGACACGACAGCTACCACCCTGGAAGTTCAATCACGGTGTTGGGGGGTCACAGTTGACCAAACAACTCTGAAAGTACCCTGTGAAGGACAGAAATGACACACAGTCAAAAGCACTGAAGAACAGGACAGAACTGCAATACTCATGCCCAATACATGTCACAAGATACCCACCCAGAACCAAGTTAGCATGTCAACACTGTTGGGGAGTACAGACTACCTGTAAGGACACATCGCTACACGCATACAGTCATGTAGCACATGGCCACACTCAAACAGCACTAGAGCACCACCAACACATATCATGCATACTCACATCATTGACATGACATCACCGGATACTCACATTCAGCTGAAGAAGTTTTTGATGAGCTGTGTGCGGACATCACCATCATCATCATCATCATCACTGGCATCGTGGTCCAGGCCAGGATCCTCCACAGGTGGCGGATGTTGATCATCGTCATCCAGGATGAGAGGCAACTCCTTCCGCACAGCCAGGTTGTGTAGCATGCAGCAGACGATGACAATATTGCACACCTTTGTTGGGGCATATGGGAGGGCCCTCCTGTCTTGTCCAGGCAGCGGAAGCGGCTCTTCAGGAGACCAAATGTCCGCTCAATGACTCTCCTGGTCCGACCATGTGCCTCATTGTAGCGCATCTGGGCTGGTGTCACAGGGTTCCTGAGGGGCGTCAGCAACCACGGCATGTTGGGGTATCCGGAGTCACCTACATATGGACAATTGCACATTAGCTGATTTGGAAAAGAGGGTGGAACACACACAATGGTACAAAGTCAGTACACACCGACAAGCCAGGCACGCTGGTTCTGCATCTGTGACATCATCCTCGGGATGGGACTACTCCTCATCACGTAGGCATCGTGTGCAGAACCGGGGAAACGGGCACACAAGTGTGAGATGCTCATATCAGCAAGACATACCACCAGTGCATTGACCGAATGGTAATGTTTGCGGTTCCTGTATGCCTGCTCATGTGCCTGTGGTGGTATCAATCATTAACAACCACAGGGGCAGCCCTATATACCTGAACCAGGGGCGATCAGTGTTTAATCCAAACAACGGTCCAAGATATTGAAAAAATTCAATTTTTCACAAACAAATGACATTACAATTGTACATAAAAAGACTGAAAATCAGAAAAACAGAAGAAAGCCCTTATAAGAAATATTTTAAGAAAAATATACAAAATTTATTCAATATAAAAACAAATTATTCACATTGCGCTCAGAAGTATTAGTTGGTACACATAACAATTATTATACAATACAATACCAAACAAGTGGCAAACAAAAAAATATCACATACATTTTTTTTTTCAGAACAACACTGAAACGACAAAAACAAAACAATGTGTCCTTCATTACTAGCGGCCACAGTTGCGTCGACGGCGTTTCGACCTTTGTCATGAATACATGGTCATCATCAGGACATAAATTTTGCTGAGCATCCAAGAAAAAATTTCAAGTCACACGATGAATGTGTGTGACAAATACCAATAGATTGGCACATCACCAATGCCAAATGGAAAGTCTTAAGTCAATGATGCGGGGTTGAAAGTAAATCCTTCATAAAATACTTTTCATAAAATATTTTTGTTGCCCCAGTGGCTGCATAAATAAATTGGCATGATTAACCACAGGCAAGGAGAACCAATCTCCTTTATATTTCGCTCACACGTGGTGGCGAAAAACGTCCCCAATCAAAGCCACATGTGTCCCATCAATGGAGCCAATGACATGCGGCATCCTCCCCAGGGCATAGAAGTCACTCTTCACGTCAGTGAGTTGTTGAGGTCTAGGGAAATAGATGTACTGGTTCAGGTATCTCAACATAGCCTCCAAAACATCGCGTAGCACACGGCTGAACATGGTCTGTGACATCCCACCAGCAGACGCCACAGTGTGTTGAAAGGTACCGGTGGCAAAGAAGTGTAGGGCTGCCATCACCTTCACCTTGGGGGTCAGCGCTGTGGGGTATGTCCGGCCAGGTTGCAAATGTGGGGCCAAGCGCACCGTCAATTCCTCAATCAGCGGCCTGGTGAAGCGGTACCGTCGGATGCAGTCCCATTCAACCATGGATGCAAGGTCAGGGAATGGTCTATGGACAGCTGGTGCCCTGCAGTGCATAGGTGAAGAAAGAAAGATTGTCAGTCACCCCACATATGTGGCATTGACCATACACAATATCACATGATACATCATTATGAGACACAAGTACATGATGTGTGCAGTTCCGTAAGGACATGTATGGCACCTACATGGCCAACATCTAACATCACGGTTCAACAAGTGGCATCAACAAGTCCCATGTTGTGCCATGGGATATCATGAGGCCGTGTCACAGTTCCCATCTACTGCTGCCACGTTCCAAACACACCCCACAGTGACATGTGTGGAAAGATGTGCCCCAGGCATCACAGCTCATCGACAGGTAGATTCCCAGGGACCCTGTATTGCCACATGGACACTGGCATGACATGGTGCATCATGAATACACCACAGCAAAACAACCATGACCCCCACAGGTAGTGGTCCCTGTTGCCTCGGCAGGACAGACATGGACGTCTGTGACACACACACGCACAACATCAAAGTTCATGCACAAACAACGTGGATGTGGAGACTGTCTCCCATTGTGCACATGGAATCAGAGACATTGCAAACACAACATGCACACAGACTGTGGAGGACCATCACTATTGTGCCACTGGGACACCCTGGCTCAAACATACCGTCCCACATGGGACTCACGGGGTATGTGACATGACATACACATACACCACCGTGAAATGTGACCATGCCACATGCTCAGGAATGAACAGTTGCACATCACAGTGGTCATGTGCACGACACACCAAGGATCCTGTCCCCATGAACACGTGCACAGCCTGGGAGTGGCTGCCCCGAAGTGACACCCACAGAACAACATGTTCACCCCCATACACGGATTAGGTAATGCAGCCTTACATGCCTTAGGATACAGTGTGGACAGGCTGTGGTGTTGTAGGTGTGCCCCTCACTCCCTGGGAAGTATATGTGGCTGGCATATGTTCACCTGTGACAGGCATGGTGACATATGCCAGTGACTTGTCCAGGGACGCGTTGTACAGCAATGGACCGATCGGTGCGCACACATTGCCCATTGCATTCAATGTGAGCGGGTACGCGTTGTATCGCGGGTACGCGTTGAACAGCAATGGACCGATCGGTGTGCCCGGCCGGCCCATTGCATTCAATGTGAGCGGGTACGCGTTGTATCGCGGGTACGCGTTGAACAGCAATGGACCGATCGGTGTGCCCGGCCGGCCCATTGCATTCAATGTGAGCGGGTACGCATTGAACAGCAATGGACCGATCGGTGTGCCCGGCCGGCCCATTGCATTCAATGTGAGCGGGTACACGTTGTATCGCAGGTACGCGTTGTACAGCAATGGACCGATCGGTGTGCCCGGCCGGCCCATTGCATTCAATGTGAGCGGGTACGCGTTGAACAGCAATGGACCGATCGGTGTGCCAGGCCGGCCCATTGCATTCAATGTGAGCGGGTACGCGTTGTATCGCGGGTATGCGTTGTACAGCAATGGACCGATCGGTGCGCACACATTGGCTGGGGCCTGGCATGGCAACGGACGCGTTTTCGAAGCTCCAACGAGTCTGATGCAGTGAATTCAGTTGGCCAGCCACAACAATGTTGCAAAATCATGGGTGTCATGAAGTTGAAGATTTGAAGGATGCTGTGGGCGTGTATTAGTGCTGCTATACCATGGATTGGTCAGATTTAGAAGATGCAAACGACTTGGACCTATCACTTTGGACACATGGGACAGTATCTGCCTCTGCAGCACACATATAATGCTGGCTGTTCCCCTGAGAGCTCACTTGCCTGCACTACATGCTCCAGGACGACATCTGCCACCAACACTGCTGCTGTTTATGCATCCTCTGGCTCCTGCAATGGCATGTACTGTGGAGAGAGCCCCAGCCTTCAGCCTTGAGGAGAACCAGGCCCTTCTGGACAGCCTCCTTCCACAGTACAGCAAGCTGTATGGGAAACCAGGGGAGCAGGTGAGTGTGCTGTCCACTGCATCACTAATTGTGCATGTTGTCTGACTAGCAGGACTTTCAGTGTGCACACCACTGGCTAGCATGCCCACTGAGTAGTTGTCACACCCCAAAGTGTGTAGTTACATGCACTGAACTGGTACAGTGCAGTAACAGTGCATTCCAACTAGGTTTACTTCCCATGCAATGATACCATGTAGTGACTGCTGGCAAACTGTTCATAGCCATTGTTGCACTGCCTGTGTACATCATATGCCCCTGTAATTGAGACATGTATATCCAACTGTGTGATGCACGGATATGTTGCATGTGTAGTAATGGCCTTTTCACTTTGTCATCCTCACAGGTTGCTGACCATCGCCCGGAAAGTAAGATCCGTGGGGGTCCACAGGCGCAGGATCCGCAACTGCCAAAAGAGGTGGCAGGACCTTCGTGGCTGGACCCGGAGGATCGCAAGGGTCCAGCTGAAGCTGTCGCCTCCTCGCAGGAGGGGCGGACACCGGACCCTGACCCCCCACATGCTCTGGATCCTGGCGGTGGTCTTCCCTGACCTGGATGGGCAGCTGAGGGACAGACAGCAGCAAGGAGGGGGTGAGTCCATGACTGCACTGTGCACTTTGTCTGACATGCTATGTGCCCTCCTCTGGCCTGGTTAAACTTCCATAGTACATCAGTCATGTGGTCCAGGACCCATGTCCCTCATTTGTTACATGCCCACTTCTCCTCTGATACGCATATGTGTGGCCCTTATAGTCAGGAAACTGTGTCATTTGGGGACTGTGTCATTGCATTTTGCTTTGCTCAAGGTGGGGACAGCATTTGTTCCCGTGACTATGTTGTGCGATTCATGGGTGGGTCAATTGCCTACACAGTGCCTAAGTTCTGACATCTGATCTGCGTGTAACTTTGATATGTGGTCCGCTTGCTGCTCTGACTCACCACATGTCCCTGGGGAATGTGGCACACACCCATGCTGCTGGTGGGAACAATATTTGGGCCTCAGGAGTATGTGTATCCAGTGTGTCACACATGCTTAGCCACCTGCCTACTGTCCAGGACTCATCCCTCTTACAGGTGGAGCTGGACAGTCATGCCTACTCCAGTGCATACAATACACTCTGTGCTCCCACTCCCGTGTATCATCTGGCATGTTGTGATCAGTGAAATGTACCCTCAGGTGTCTGCCTCTGTCTCATTGTGCTGTGTCTTCGTTGTCAGGACTACTGGTATGTTCATCGTTTGGGGCTCAGCATGCCATCTGAGATGTGACCATGATAGACGATACTTCTGTGACTTATAGGTGTCTGATCACTTGACTGTGCACACAGGTGTTTGTGACTGTGACTTTCAGGAAGCTGTATTTTCATTCACAGCACACTGTGAGGTGCTCATGTTCAGGGAGTTGTGTTTCATGTCCCCCATATGTCCAGTTGGTATGACGTGGACAAATAGTAGTACAGATGATGTGGTTTTTGGGGGATGGACATGTGCACTTGTCAGTCACATAACTTGCATTCCCCATGCCCTCGGATTGTGACACAGTGCAGACTGTTGTTGGCTGGCTGCCATGGCCATGTGACTTGAGACAGTAATGTATGACTTTGCACGCATTCCTGTGTCATGGCATTCAACTTCCTGGGACTGATCCTGCAGGGGAGTGACATGTGCAACATGCACCCCATTGTGGCATTGACTATCCGGACATGGGTGCATCATGGTGTCTGGTGCTGGTATGCATCACATGCATTTCTAATTAGAATCTGGCCATCCCTTTATCCGGACACCTGCACTGACTCAGTGGCAAGAGATGTGATGTGTGCATGTTCACATGCTTCACCGTGTTCCCTGCAATGTCCAACAACTGTGTAGGTGGTGCATGTGTCCACACTGGGGTCTTACCATCAGACAGGCACCAGACAGATGGGTGCAAGGGCAGGAGGGGTGTGAGTCCCATGGTTGACCATCAGACTGACAATTGGCTTCCCCGAATCTGTGCGAGGACTTTAGGCAATGTTCAACTAAGGATGCCAGGGCTTGCTCTGTAATGTGCTGTACTTACTGTGGTGTGTGCGTTCAGTGCAGGTGACTGATGTTTGTCTGTTTCCCTAATTGTTTGCAGATACATCCACGGCCACAGGAGGGGACAGCTCCACGGACCAGGATGAGCAGCGGAGCCAGACTGGGTCAGCATCGGACGAGTGGTCAGAGGGACCCTGTGGCACGGAGGGCGAGGGGAGCCACACCGAGGAGTCCTCAGCACCATCCACCTCAGCTGGGGACCACAGCAGAGGATGACTCCCTTGTGGAGGCGGGTCTCGGCAGCCACCAAAGCTAGTCTGTCTGGCCCCGCCACCACCACCACCACCACCGCCCTCCCATCGGCTCCCATTCCTGAGGTCTGTGGAGGCTCCCGTGCTCGGGAGCGTGTCTCCTTCGTGCCAGGCACCACAGCCCTGCCCCTGTGTCCCCTGCTGCCCTGAGTGAGGAGTCTGTGTACCTCCTTCGGCAGCTCCATATAGGGCAGACAGCAATGCTGAGTGTCCTCCATGCACACACCACTCTGTTGACACAGCTGGTGTCGTTCATGGAGGGCATCTCGACGGGTATGTCTGCCCTACAGAGGAGCAATAGGTCCATGGACTCCTCCCTGATGGCAGCAGTGTCCCTCCTCCAACAGTCCCTCACCCCTCCCACCTCTGCCCCATCCACACTTCCTGCCCCCCTACCTGTCCAAAGCACATGCACACCTGCACAGTCATCCAAACACACAGACACAAGCAGCACAGACACACCCAAGAGTAAGGCAAGACGTGCACACAAGCATCCTCAGGGTACTGATACCACAGACACAGGGGATGGGGAACACACACACACACAGGCATCCACATTCACCCCGCAGTCCTCCAAATCCTCTCCCTCCAAGACCCCTTCCCTTGCCTTGCCTGCTACCACACATGCACAGCAGGTCTTCCTGTGTGACCTCGGCCTCTTCCCCACCATTCCTGCTGACCCAGCACATCAGGGGAAGAGGAAGTCCACCCACACAGAGAGGAGTGCCCCTCGCCCCCGGACACCCTCCCCCAGGCGCAGGCAGACACAGGAGCCCATTCGGAAGTCCCCCCGGAGCAGGAAGAGCAAGACCCCACCACCACCACCATGCAGCTCCAGCACCCAGTCTCTCTCCTCCATCCCCCATGCCACCACTGCACAGGTTCCCCCACCACACCCTGCCCCAGGTTCCCCCACACACCGATACCGCATCCCCAGACTGCTTAGGCCCTCCTCCCCTGCCACTTGCTCTTCCACCCCCAACCCAGATGCTCTGCCTGTTAGTGGCACTGTTGTGGGGACCGGGTCCCCCCCCTCTGTCCTGCCCACCTCATCTGCCCACCCTTCAACTTCCTTGGAGTCATGCACTGCAGTGGAGTCCACAACCACCACGTCTGACTCGGGCACTGCAGTGGGTACCCAGTCCACTACATCAGTCCAGCCCACTGCAGTGGTTGCGGCATCCACACCAACTGACTTGTGTACCACGGTGGTGCCGGCCCCCCCTGAGTCAGACACCTCCACTGCAGTTGCCGGTGACACTCCTGCACCCACCACCCCTTCACTGCCTCACTCTGGCATCCCCTGATCCTGTCCCTGCGGTGCCTGGCCTGCCCCTTGTATGCCCCTCCAAGGGGGATGTCCCCTGTCCCTACCAGTGCAGGCAAGCAATGGGTGACACGTTGTCACATATCACCCTGTTGGGACTGTGTATTTGGACTGGCCATTGGCCTTAGTTTAATTTGGAGTTCTGATTTTACCCTGACATTTGCTGAATAAAGCCTCTTTTTGTTTACTTTTGGGTTTTCTTTTGATGTACATGATGTGGATGAGTAGCATCCTGCATTTGCAGTTGTAATAGTGTTCACATCAGGACGATGAAGTGTTGCAGTGATGGACTCCATGTGGTCCATGGGATATGTGTCCTGTTGTATTCTGGATCTATGGCATCCTTTGCTACAGTCTGAGGGTGTAATGTTCAGCATTTGACACAGGGATGTCCTTGTTGCATTTGTAAATGAACATCTTTGTCTTACACTGATGCACATCTGGTGGGCTTAGCACTGTTCAATGTTCCTATTTCCCTGACTGTGTGCCCAGCTCCACTGGACATGCAGTTTTGCACATCAATGTCGAAGGACTCATCTGTGTATACAGTGCAACCTGCTTGACACGTGTTTGGTGTGTGTGCAGATGACTGACGTGACACCCCCGTACCCAGGCTGATGTGAGCAGAGCCTTCTGTGTGTTGTGGTTGTTGACTCACTAACGGAGTGTTCTGCTGACATGTTTGGGTCGTGCACAGACAAGGTTTGACACAGCGGACCTTCCACAGGAGTGGTGTGCCCTCATGGCAGTGTGTCATCTGGTGACATTGCGTGGGCCTGTGTTGTGTAAGCATGTCTGTGCGTGTTCCCTTCCCTTTTCCTACACAGGCTGTGTCCCTAGGGATGTTCCTGTTTGTGATGCTTGCTGAGTTGTTCTGTGTTCATCCAGCATCTTGGACCTGGTTTCTCTGTGATGTGGGTGCATGGCAAACTAATGTTCATGAGGTTGTCATCCCAGGTTGTCTTTGTTGTCAGTGCTGGGGATGTGGGCAAACGCAGATGGGACACATTCAGGATTCCCCTTGGCACTTGTTGTTTACACGAGTAATGTGATTTACAGTTTGTGTTAGCTTACAGTGATTGTGACACGTTGTGTGTGTGACTGCTGCCACTCCTCAGGGTCAGAGCTGCAATGTTGGTAGTTGTGTACGTGTGTTCTTCGTGTGTCACCTTGGCTTCTTCATTGGTGTGTGACTATGGCCAGGATCCCATTGATTGTGGTGGATTTTACATCATGCCCATGTACAGCATACTGTGCAGTGTGTCAGACATTGACAAGTCTTGTTGACTGGCCATGTGTGATGGGTTTCTGCACCTTGGTTCCCACCACCACCCCTGGTATTGTCATGGGTGCATGTGCAATGTCACCAGTCCATGTGAGCTTCACTGCTGCACATTGGTGGAGATCAGGGTGTGTGGTGTTGAGTGTGTGCAAAAGTGAGTTGTTGCACGGCCAGACCCCTACCTCCATATTGGCCTTGGCTGGCAGGCCGTGCTGATTGATTGGAGCTTGTGTAGGTGTGATGGTAGTTAGTTGCTCAGGACACATGGCTGGGTTTCACAGTGTGAACGACATCTGACATTGTCATCACAGTGGGATTATCATGCAGGCTAGTGTCAGCACAATATGGGGTCCCTGGGGGTAGTGCTGTGGTGGGTCTGTCTCTTGCTGTGTTAGTTGCAGTTCCTACAAGCTTGTGTGACATGTGTAATTTGTGCTCCCTCTCATCTAACAATGCCTGATTGCCCACATAGGGGATTTGGATCCATGAGTTACTTTTGTGTGGCACTGTATGTGCATCTGTGTAATTGGTATTCAGGCCTCATCATGTGTTGTGTGGTTGCCTGGGGACACTGGCACCCCCTCACCTGTTGTGTTTGTTGTGCAGTGTGGGTCTGCCTGTTTGTGCATCTGCACCACTGCATTGGCATATCTTTAGTGTGCTATTGGCTGTATGTTGTTTGGTGGGTTTCACCTGCTGTCCCTGGGACTCCTAGGTCATCAGTCAGCACAATGATCATTGTTTGTGTGTCACATTGCTGCCATGGTATGTTATTTGTTCACCTCGCATCTACAGTCTCCACAGGGTATCTACATTTGTGTGCCCATTGGTGCGAATATGTGGGTCTGCATTATGATGGTCACTTCTGTCATTGTGTCATTGATGGATGTTGACAGTGTCAGCCCCCATGGGTGATGTTTATCTGCACATGGCCAAAGGTATGTCTTATTTGCACTGCACTGTTTGCCTCACCCAATCTATGTTGCTATGGGACACAGGCACTACTTTGCCACTGATGTGTTTGTTGTTCTGTGACCAGGAATCATCCATGCAGTTTGGCAGTTGCAGCTTTTTCTATGTCAACACTTACCTTTTGGTCACTGTGATGATGGGGGGTTAGACCCCATTGCCACAATGTTCAAAATGTGCTTCAGCTATGGACCCCACACTTACCTTTTGGTCACTGTGATGATGGGGGCTTTGACCCCATTGCCACAATGTTCAAAATGTGCTTCAGCTATGGACCCCACACTTACCTTTTGGTCACTGTGATGATGGGGGTTTAGACCCCATTGCCACAGTGGTCATGGTTTGCTTGCATTGTGGGGGCAACACACATTTATGCGTGACACATGTGATAGGGGGTCACATTGTATGTTCAAAGTCATGTTCAGTGTTGTAGGCATTTGACACAGTCTACACACGCTTGTCATGGTGTTGGGGGGATGTCTTTTTGTTGCATTCCTTATGTTGGTGTGTGCTTGTTGTGTCATGCATTAGCCATCCTGTGAGTGGGGGTGTTGTTGGTGGTAGGCATCCTGCCCCCCATGGGTAGAGGTGGTAGTAGTGACAGGCATCCAGCCCCCCATGGGTAGAGGTGGTAGTAGTGGTAGGCATCTGGCACCCCCTGAGTAGGCGTGGTAGTGGTGGTGGGCATCCATCCCCCCATGGGTAGAGGTGGTAGTAGTGGTAGGCATCTGGCACCCCCTGAGTAGGGGTGGTAGTGGTGGTGGGCATCCAGCCCCCCATGGGTAGAGGTGGTAGTAGTGACAGGCATCCAGCCCCCCATGGGTAGAGGTGGTAGTAGTGGTAGGCATCTGGCACCCCCTGAGTAGGGGTGGTAGTGGTGGTGGGCATCCAGCCCCCCAGGGGTAGAGGTGGTAGTAGTGACAGGCATCCAGCCCCCCATGGGTAGAGGTGGTAGTAGTGGTAGGCATCTGGCGCCCCCTGATTAGGGGTAGTAGTGGTGGTGGGCATCCAGCCCCCCATGGGTAGAGATGGTAGTAGTGGTAGGCATCTGGCACCCCTGAGTAGGGGTGGTAGTGGTGGTGGGCATCCAGCCCCCATGGGTAGAGGTGGTAGTAGTGACAGGCATCCAGCCCCCATGGGTAGAGGTGGTAGTAGTGGTAGGCATCTGGCACCCCCTGAGTAAGGGTGGTAGTGGTGGTGGGCATCCAGCCCCCAGGGGTAGAGGTGGTAGTAGTGACAGGCATCCAGCCCCCATGGGTAGAGGTGGTAGTAGTGGTAGGCATCTGGCGCCCCTGATTAGGGGTAGTAGTGGTGGTGGGCATCCAGCCCCCATGGGTAGAGATGGTAGTAGTGGTAGGCATCTGCCACCCCTGAGTAGGGGTGGTAGTGGTGGTGGGCATCCAGCCCCCATGGGTAGAGGTGGTAGTAGTGACAGGCATCCAGCCCCCATGGGTAGAGGTGGTAGTAGTGGTAGGCATCTGGCACCCCTGAGTAGGGGTGGTAGTGGTGGTGGGCATCCAGCCCCCATGGGTAGAGGTGGTAGTAGTGACAGGCATCCAGCCCCCATGGGTAGAGGTGGTAGTAGTGGTAGGCATCTGGCACCCCTGAGTAGGGGTGGTAGTGGTGGTGGGCATCCAGCCCCCATGGGTAGAGGTGGTAGTAGTGACAGGCATCCAGCCCCCATGGGTAGAGGTGGTAGTAGTGGTAGGCATCTGGCACCCCTGAGTAGGGGTGGTAGTGGTGGTGGGCATCCAGCCCCCATGGGTAGAGGTGGTAGTAGTGACAGGCATCCAGCCCCCATGGGTAGAGGTGGTAGTAGTGGTAAGCATCTGGCACCCCCTGAGTAGGGGTGGTAGTGGTGGTGGGCATCCAGCCCCCAGGGGTAGAGGTGGTAGTAGTGACAGGCATCCAGCCCCCATGGGTAGAGGTGGTAGTAGTGGTAGGCATCTGGCGCCCCTGATTAGGGGTAGTAGTGGTGGTGGGCATCCAGCCCCCCATGGGTAGAGATGGTAGTAGTGGTAGGCATCTGGCACCCCTGAGTAGGGGTGGTAGTGGTGGTGGGCACCCAGCCCCCATGGGTAGAGGTGGTAGTAGTGACAGGCATCCAGCCCCCCATGGGTAGAGGTGGTAGTAGTGGTAGGCATCTGGCACCCCCTGAGTAGGGGTGGTAGTGGTGGTGGGCATCCAGCCCCCATGGGTAGAGGTGGTAGTAGTGACAGGCATCCAGCCCCCATGGGTAGAGGTGGTAGTAGTGGTAGGCATCTGGCACCCCTGAGTAGGGGTGGTAGTGGTGGTGGGCATCCAGCCCCCATGGGTAGAGGTGGTAGTAGTGACAGGCATCCAGCCCCCCATGGGTAGAGGTGGTAGTAGTGGTAGGCATCTGGCACCCCCTGAGTAGGGGTGGTAGTGGTGGTGGGCATCCAGCCCCCAGGGGTAGAGGTGGTAGTAGTGACAGGCATCCAGCCCCCATGGGTAGAGGTGGTAGTAGTGGTAGGCATCTGGCGCCCCCTGATTAGGGGTAGTAGTGGTGGTGGGCATCCAGCCCCCCATGGGTAGAGATGGTAGTAGTGGTAGGCATCTGGCACCCCCTGAGTAGGGGTGGTAGTGGTGGTGGGCACCCAGCCCCCCATGGGTAGAGGTGGTAGTAGTGACAGGCATCCAGCCCCCCATGGGTAGAGGTGGTAGTAGTGGTAGGCATCTGGCACCCCTGAGTAGGGGTGGTAGTGGTGGTGGGCATCCAGCCCCCATGGGAAGAGGTGGTAGTAGTGACAGGCATCCAGCCCCCATGGGTAGAAGTGGTAGTAGTGGTAGGCATCTGGCACCCCCTGAGTAGGGGTGGTAGTGGTGGTGGGCATCCAGCCCCCAGGGGTAGAGGTGGTAGTAGTGACAGGCATCCAGCCCCCATGGGTAGAGGTGGTAGTAGTGGTAGGCATCTGGCACCCCCTGAGTAGGGGTGGTAGTGGTGGTGGGCATCGAGCCCCCCTGGGTAGAGGTGGTAGTAGTGGTAGGCATCTGGCACCCCTGAGTAGGGGTGGTAGTGGTGGTGGGCATCCAGCCCCCATGGGTAGAGGTGGTAGTAGTGACAGGCATCCAGCCCCCATGGGTAGAGGTGGTAGTAGTGGTAGGCATCTGGCACCCCCTGAGTAGGGGTGGTAGTGGTGGTGGGCATCCAGCCCCCATGGGTAGAGGTGGTAATAGTGACAGGCATCCAGCCCCCCATGGGTAGAGGTGGTAGTAGTGGTAGGCATCTGGCACCCCTGAGTAGGGGTGGTAGTGGTGGTGGGCATCCAGCCCCCATGGGTAGAGGTGGTAGTAGTGACAGGCATCCAGCCCCCATGGGTAGAGGTGGTAGTAGTGGTAGGCATCTGGCACCCCCTGAGTAGGGGTGGTAGTGGTGGTGGGCATCCAGCCCCCCATGGGTAGAGGTGGTAGTAGTGACAGGCATCCAGCCCCCCATGGGTAGAGGTGGTAGTAGTGGTAGGCATCTAGCACCCCCTGGGTAGGGGTGGTGTTAGTTGTTGGCATCCAGGCCCCTATGTGTATATGTGGCATTGGTGATGGCCATCCCGCCCCTATGGTGCTGCTGTTGCTGGTGTAAGTAATTTCTGCATCCCTCTGTGTGTGTGTGATATGTCGGGTACGTGTAGTTTGTTTTTGTGGTTGGTGTCTGACTTACCTTCTGCGCCGTACGCATCCGTGCCTGTTCCGGTAATAAATGTAGAATATTGGTAGGATCGGCACGATGGGATTCATGGTTGGTTCGTCTCGTTCGTCTTTCTCTTTGCTTCGCCTCGTCCTCGTCGCTGGCGTGTTCGTCTCGTAGCCGTGGATCGTGTTGTGGCGCGAATCAGAGCTTATGTGCGCCTCTCCCGGATGCTTTGACGTGCCGTGCGTAGCGACGGGTTCGGCGCGTACGGAAAGAGCATCGTACTTGTCTGGCCGGACGGGGCTGCATTTTTGCTTCCGTGCGACTCGATTCTGCGTTTCTGGATCCGCCTTGGTCGGAGAACAGGACCTGTATTGGGTGAGTACGACTGGGTCGGGATTTGGGCAGTTGTGCGCATCGTACTTGCTCGTTCGGACGTATGTGCGAATCGGTCGGGTAACAGGCATTCGCCTGGCTTTTTTCCCGGCCGAATGGTATTAGGTGCGCCTCCGACCGGGATCGGAATCGACCCCTAAGCCCGACTGCCTTTAGAGAGGCCTGGGGGGGTGGGTGTTCTCCCCCAGCGATTTTTTTTTAAAAGAGTGGGCAAATGGTGCATTTTCAAGCAAATTTGAGAAATCAAAAAGGTTAATTAATCAATTGTGAAAGTGTAGTTATGACATCAATGAATAGATTTCATATGATAATGACGTAGGTAGCTGCTTATTCAGTATAACCTTTCTTAACATACCTGCTCAGTTCTAGCTCAGTGCAGTGGCCTATTCACAAGAGCACAGTGCACCAAAGGCAAGTGCGGTCTCCTGGGAGCTCCTTTCTCAAAGATTAGATTACACTAGAAAGGAGTACAACCTAAGGCAACATGTCTGTGCCAACCCATGGTATCTGTTACCACCAGGCCCTGTGTTTTTTTTGTTTATTTCCAGAAAAATGGCTTGAATTTTACTGCTTGCATTTGAAAGTGCCTACTTTCAGCAAACCTGTTTATGTAGGCTGCATGCAAGCCATTTGTCAGGCCATAAAGACAGCACACAGCAGGGTTGACTGCTCAGGAGGAGTCAGACGGGCTGTGAACTGTTTTGCTGGCAAAGGAACTCGACTGTAATATACGTGATTTATTTACATGCGAGTCTGCAAGCATTTGTACAGTTTTATCAAGCCTCCTATGGAGAGAGACGACTGTGTGACTTGGTGCTGCAATTGGTACCGGTTAGGGGTGATATATGTCAGTTTTCCAAATTAAGTTGTTCAGCACAAACAAAACATCCTTTACGAGCGGTGCTGCTTATAAATGTTTGTGTTGGTCCCTGTTACGTGCGGACAGATCGCGATCCTGAGTGCCGTCCTTTAAATGGCAGTGGTTTAATGTTCAGGGACATTCAAAGATGCAACGAGCTACACAAATAATAAAAAAAGTGCATCTTTCACATGGCGCTGCCGAACAAAAGCTGATCCGAAAAGTGTCACTCTGAATGCCATTTGGCCTGGAAAGTGAATTCTTATAGCGCTGCCATAAGTTTAGGAATTGGCTATTGCTGCTGTATCTGCATTTAAATTGGCAAAGCAACATCATTGAATGCTATATTTCACAAAAATGTGTCTAATAATACAACATTCATCTGTCTTGTCACAGAAACAAGCTTGTGTTTTCAAAAAAGTCAGTTTGTATTTCACTGTTGTAACCTTACTATGCACGGGGGTGTTCCAAATCAACTTTCCAAGCACCACACACTCTACATAGAGTATCATACATATCACGTGGGCAATCGCTTCAACGTCTGGCCTGTTGTGGTAAGCACTATCTAAATGTTATTGTACAATGCAGTCAAGACCGCCTACATTGACTGACAATCTAACACTTTATTTTTTAAATGCAGTATGGCGTTTTCCAGGTACCTAAATATACTGTTGCTGTCATCTGGAGGAGTGTGTGGCTCATTCTACCATCGGAGAAACTCATTTTTAGTTATTTCAATATACGGTATTACAGCCTGGTGAGTTCACTGTGTTCAAACACTGATAATATGTCATTATAATTATTACCAAATTCAACAGTATTCTTTATCGGCAACTGAAGGATGAAAGGCTATGACTGACTCAGTGACTCTGCCGAAACTTGAATTGTGCCTGGTGTTCGCACACAGGTCTCTGATTGCAAGTGGTCCCTCAGGCCTTTCCGAAACATGTGAAGTAGATCACGTGTTTCAGGAACATGTGTGGCTCAGTTTCTGCCACTGACGTCCTGGTAGAAGAGTTTGGAGATGTGAAAGGGAGTATGTTGTCGCCCCTTCAATCAATCAATCAATCATGTCACTTATAAAGCGCACTACATACCCGCGAGGGTCTCAAGGCGCTGGGGGAAGAGGGGGGTGGTGCTGCTACTGATCGAAGAGCCAGGTCTTGAGGAGCCCCTTTAGTCACCATCGCCAATTGAGGCCCCGCTGTTCACAGGCACATGTGCATACTGACAACAAAAAATGCGTACAACTATTGTACTCGCATTTTTTAAACATTTTTCAAAAGTATGTGCGCCCCGGGTGTTGAAAAATGATATGCAGATAAAATGGTGATACAATAACATTGTGTACTGAATACACCATGTATATAGTACTATTTTTTGCCTCATTTTCCAAAGCTCTTTTGTATTTGATATTTTATTGCAGCAAAGGAGACCCCGGAGCGCAAAGACTCATATTGTCAAAATAAACTAACATGTTCAGGACAAACAAAACATCCTGTACGGGCGGAGCTGCTCATTTAAATTTCTGTTGGTCCCTGACCCTTTCATTTGCGTGCACAAAAACAGATCGAGGTCCTGACAACCGAAAATGCCATTCAATCAAATACTGTACTCACATTTCAAAGCTCTTTTTGTGTTTGATTAATAAAGGTTCCATTGGAGTGATTTTTGCGCCTACAGCAAAGAAGACCCCGGAGCTCAATTGCTCGAATCGTTAAAATAAAGGAACATGTTCAGCACAAACAAAACATCCTGTATGAGCAGAGCTGCTCAAGCGAGCCAGGGGTTCTAGGAAAAAACACAAAGTGCTGTTTGAGTCTCCGCGCTCGGCCCAAGTATATCCTGTGATTCTGGGCAAATCACGTAGCCTTCTGTTGCCTTAAAAAATCTGACCTTGAGTGATGTAGCCCGGGCGCTCCTGTAATGCGCGCCAATACCAATACCTTTGGGTTGTGTTTAACTAAAAACTCTCCTGCGTGAACACCACATGGCTGCTCAACTGCACGCAAATAAAAAATCCACAGAAAGTTAAGTATATTAATTACAGCTCATAGTGAAAATAGGCTCCCACCAACCTGTATTCTTTTGAGCCTACGCTGTAACAAACACGAGATATGGCTGAGCTTCAGCTGCATAACGCTTTCAAAAGTGAAAGGGGAAAGGAATGAAGAGAGCAGTGAGCTGCACCCCTCCTACAGCCCGCCCCCTCTCGTGATGACTGATAATTGTTGCCACCCACTACCTCCTTCTCCCTCTGAGACTGCTCCGCCCACTGCCATTGAAATGCGGCTGTCCGCGGCCCCCGCAGGGGGCCACCTCAGCAGGGCGGCCCTTTAGTGCCATTTTGGCACTGCCCACCCACTCTAGTCTTTGGAGGGGTTCTGTGGAGCCCTCTAGCTAGGTCGCCTCTGTGACGTCCTTCCGGTGCGACAAGGGGGGGGAGGGCATATATGCCTCCTCTGCCCCTCCTGGCGGTCTCTGTTCGCCAGCCACGCCGTCTAGAGTGGAGGGCGCCTCCACACGCCGTCTATGGGTCGATCTTGGTTCCGCGTCGCCTGCGTCGGATCGGCAGCGTCGGTCGTTCAGGGGTGAGTCCGAGCTATGGGGGCAGTTTGTGCAGTCTTTTGAGACGCTCTCTTGGGGCTGGAGGCCCCTGCCCTTAGGCATGTTTAATGGAGCTCACCGCTCCGGAGGTACCATGTGCCTCGTTTGAGCCGGGCGTGTGATTTCAGCTACAGCACATGCAGTTGTCCCCCAGGGTATTGTGGGGGGAGGCGCAGTGTAGTTCTGGTGGCGAGGACGTGGCTTTGTGTCATGCCGTTTGGTCTTGCGTAGGCCTGGCTTCATCCCTCTGTCTTGCGAGCGGTGGCTGTCCTCGTCTGGGTTGCGGTGAGTCGGGGTCCCTATTTCCCGCAGTGGGGGGGGGGGTCGCTGTAATTTGCGGGTGTGCGGTCCTCATAGGCACCGCATTCTCGGTGTTCCCGTCAGGTGGAGGGACCAATAATATACGGTCTGAGTGGCCGGTGGGCCCTAAGGTTTACGCGTCCGATGCGGTCACTGGTGAGAATATTCAACTGGTACAGGTCGCCTCTTTCGCCGGCAGTGGCCGAGGCAAGGCACACTCCGCTTTCCATCATCCACGCGACGGGTACTTGTCTCAGGGGCAGTGGCGGTGTCTTTCGGGGGTGAGTCTCCTCCCTGGAGGCACTGTATGTGGTGTAGATCTCCCCCAGGCGTTTTATCAGGTGCGAGAGCGTGGTGAGGCAAGGTCCCAGCAGAGTGCGGACCAACTGTTCCTCCGGGACGGAAGTACGACTTAGCTGCCAGATTACTAAGATTGAATTTTTCATAGTTTGTGTGGTTGTGAGGGACATTTCGGTGAATGTGTGGCGATTCCTTGCGAGCAAGGTCAAGCAATGAAGAGGGAGCCGATAAATGAGAAATTACAGCCATTTGAGCAACGGAAGTTGGTAGATTCACGTGTACAGGTTAGAGTGGGGGTGTGCAGATCTATGTGTGCAGTGTGTTAGAACAGGCTTGCTGACTGGACTGTGCTGTTTTAGAGCAGAGTAATTTTGTCGGCGCCCCTCGTGACATGGAAGTATCGCCTATCACAACCTCCACACTTCCGCCGGGATATACAGCAGCTGGAAGGTCAGCGTTAAGAGCTATACTGCTTCAACATTCCGGGGAGGCTGCCCTTCGGTATATCCAAGGAGGAGGGCAGAGCGCAGCAAGAAGCATTGGTTGATTATGGCTAGTCAATCTAGCTCAATGCCTGAGAATCACAATGCATGTTTTCTTTTATGGCGGCTGTAAGTTAATTAAGGCGGTTACCATGCAGTTCTGCTGCAGAGCGGTAGGGTAACAATCAAAGGTGGCGGGAACTGATGTCTCCTCGAACTGGGCCTGGCCTGGTCGCAGCAGGACACAGGCGACGGTGCGGGCACAGGCGCGGCGCGAGCCTAAAACTTTCAAACATAGCTTCCGCTCGCTCACGCCTCCCCCTTAATGAATTACGTAGCAATTTGGCCCGGTGGTGTCACCATTGAGGCGGGAGCGACCGGAACCTCCTCCGGGCTGATGAGATGTATTTTATACAGATAATTCGACAGCGGAGCAGTGCAGACAGTTGCTCTTCACAACATTGGCATGGTTAATAATGGTAACTGACCTGTGTTTATGCTGCGGATTTTGTGGTGTGCATTCTTGAGGGTTGCTTGATTGCAGGGCCCAGTGGCACGTGCGGGCTGGACCCCTGGCCCGTGACTGCGAGTGGGGCAGGATGGCCTCCTCTGTGGCCTGCCCATGCCTTGAGGGAGTTTGGGGCACGTCGGGCGGTCAGGTCATGGAAACTGGGTAGTGTTGTGGACAGCGCTGCTGCCTCGGTTGTTGCGGGGCTGGTCTGGGCTCCCGTGGGTGCACTGTCGTGTCCCTGGTCGGTTTTGTTTTCTGGGTCAGGGGCAGCACCTGCCCACAACAGTTGGGGTACAGGGGGCCGTCCAGGCCTGGTGGGGTGTGTGCGGGCTGGGGCGGCATGGGTTAAGGGACTGCAGGGCTTGCGGAGGTTTACAGCCCAACAGAGGGCACCGCGATAATGCTTTCTCAAGTTTTACAATGGCCATAGCACACGTTATTACAAGTTTTGTAACGCAAGGGTTGCATTCGGGGCAGTCATCGGATTACTGTTCAATTGTGTAAGAGCAAAGGGGGACAACAGATGGTCCAGTGTCTACCCAGTTAGTGCGTCTACTTGCTGCCTTTCAAGCTGATTTCTCCTTCCAGACAGCAGGGAAAGGTCGCCGGGGCAAGGAGTGCACCGGTTGATGCTTATGAATCCTTTCAAGGGCCTTTAGAAGGCAATAATATTGTCCTTTGGTAGAAGTGTGGTGAAGCAGCCAGAGCGGCCTACTGCAGAGCGCAGGGGTCACGGTCCGATTCCCGGTGCCGGCAGCTGCTCAGCTCGGCAACACGTACTCTGGGCAATGGCTCACTTAATTGTAAGTCTTGGCTTTGACGGTGGGGCCACACAGGTGGCCTTGGGGAGCTCACACAATGGTGCAGAGCGTAAGGTTGTGCCTTCGTTTCCCGGTCGGTCCAGTGTGGGGGCAACAGGCAGTGCGGGATGTTGTGGTGCGGGATGTTGTGGTGCAGGGCCACACGGTGTTGCGCGGGCCAATGGTCTGGGGTCCTTTTGCCTAGCGGGATAGGCATGGCAACCTTCAGAAAGATGGTATCACAAGCTAACCTCGGCGGTAGCATTCAGGCACAAGGACTGCGGAATCCTAAGGGTAGAACCTGGCGCTTAGTAAACCTAGATGAGGCACAGGGAAATGCATAGCCCGTAGGTCCCCAGAGATCCCCAGTCGCACCCTTGCACTGTCGCACCCGGTCTGGTTTGTTACTTTGTAGGAAAGTCCATGGAAGAAAAAATCCATCAGGTTAAAGACGTCAAATGTCACACAGTTGGCACACACTAAGACCATTCTGCTAGGACTCCAACTCTTGGTCCAGCTGATGCAATAAAGCCTTTGACTTGTTTAATCTCATTGTGGACACATATTGTCACGTTACTGGCCAAGTAGTGTTTGCATTGAGCGAAGACCTCAATGCTTGGCCAACAAGGTCCTTGTGCCAACAGGGGTTATGCAGGTTGCCCTCCAATGTCGTGTTGATGAATGCTGCTACTTCTGACAGATGGAAAAACGGTTGTCGGTTCTGGCCGGGGCTCGGCGAGTATGGGTTCATCTTTCTCACCTCAAGGGTTGAGACAGTTGGTCAGGACATGTGCACGATGGGTTTGGGCCTTTATTTGAATTGCACGTAGCATCATTGTCGGGCGTATCAAGAGTGCCGTTAGTTTAATAACTCCTGGTCCCTCACCTGGACCTCCTCCTCAACCTGCCAGTGCAGATAATTTTAATTTATGATTATGATATAGAATGTCTTATCAGGATGGGCCCTGTGTGGTCATGCCATTGACTATTATGCGGTGTCTGGCATCTGGGCCACGTCCAGGTCAAGCAGGGTGGGGCGAGTGCCTAACTGCCATATGTAAGTTTCGGAGGCGGGGCAAGCAAGTGATGCTTGGTCTGCACGCCGGGTCGTGCAATTTCTTCATGGGGTTAGCTGTGCAGGCTACCCTGCGCCCGGGTTTTAACAGACTAGGACACGCAGCGAAATTTGGGGCAGGCAGGTGCCAAGAGATGGGTTTTCCCATATATATATATAGAAATATATATATATATATATATATATATATATATTATCTACTGGCGGTCGCCAGTAGATAGTTATAGTTAGGACCTATTTTCCATAGGAAATCCGCGACATTCTATTTGAAATAACTCTTGTGTCGGTTGACGAATCTTCGCGAAATTTTCAAACTTTATGGCCCGCTCTGGTCCGCTCCTACCCTGAAAGTCTCAGGGTGATTCGTCAAGCGGGGGCCGAGAAAAAGGGGGTCCCAAAACGTGTTTTCCCCATTCATTTTTCCATAGGAAACTTTAGACACGGCTACAGCTCGAACTGCTGAATGGAATTACACCAAATTTGGCAAAGAGGTAGTTCTTGGTTCAGAAAGAACCCTTTTTGTTAAATGGTGTAAATCCGTTCAGTAGTTGCGGAGAAATTAAAAAAATAAGAGTCAAAAAATCAATTTCCCATAGGAAACTTTAGACACGGCTACAGCCCGAACTGCTGAACGGAATTACACCAAATTTGGCAAAGAGGTAGTTCTTGGTTCAGAAAGAACCCTTTTTGTTAAATGGTGTAAATCCGTTCAGTAGTTGCTGAGAAAATCAAAAGTAAAAGTACATATATATCTATGGCCGCGTCGGATTCGCGCACCCTCCCGATCACGAGCGGTCTGCTAATTGGCTGTCAACACTCCAAACCAGGAAGTGTTGGCAGCCATCTTGTTCCTCGGTAGAACCGAGGAACAAGAAAGCAGTAAAAAAAGTGCGCAAAACTCACAAAGGGGGCAGGGTAGAAACACCCTGACCCCCTAGGTCTGCTCAGGGGGTCCCACAAGGACCCCCTGGGCAGAAAAAAGCATTTTTTTAAAAAAAAATCGGCAGGATGCGCTCAGGGAGCGCGAATCCTGCCGAAAAAAAAAAAAATCGAAGGGCGTTCTCCCGCGCTTCGATTGCATTTTGCCCCCGGGTGGCCCAAGTCCCGGGGGCATGGTGGGGGTTAAATTTATGTATGGGGGGCCTCAAAGGGCCCCCAAGGCCCGGGGACCGCCACCCCCGGGGCTTTCTTTTTAAAATGGTGCGGGAGGGCTCTGAGCCCTCCCGCAGCCCCGAGGACCACCACCTCCCGGGGCTTCTTTTTTAAAAAGTTTTCCTGTGTGGGGGGCTCGAGCCCCCCACATGCCCGGGGACCGCCACCTCCCGGGGCACTAACAAATTAAAATGGGGGTCCGTTTTGGACCCCGAAGCCCCAGGGACCACCACCTCCCGGGGCTTTGCTGATGTGGGGAGGGGGGCCGCGCGGCCCCCTCCTGGAGCCTGTGGTGGCCCTGGGGACCGCCACCCCCCAGGGCCGGCTCCTGCAGTGTCCCGGGTGCCTACCCCAGGGACACTGCTGTTTACAATGACAGGACGGGAGCCTCGCGGCTCCCGTCCTGTCATTGCAAACTGCTTTGGATATTGGAAGAGAGAGCAGGGAAACCTGCTCTCGCTTCCAATATCCAAAGACAATTGCTTTCCACACGGGGAGCAGCATGTTAGCTGCTCCCCATGTGTAAAAGCAATGCCGGCTCCCGTAGGACACGGGGAGCCGGCGGGACTGTGGGGGGTTTGGGGACCCCCCCACAGTCCCCAACCAGAGGCCAGGCCCCGGGGGATGGGGTCCCCGGGGCAAGTAGTGGCCCGGGTGGGGGGCCACGCGGCCCCCTCCCCAGAAATAATTTAAAAAAAAAAAAAAAAAAAAAAAAGGGGGTAAGGCCCTGGGGGATGGGGTCCCCAGGGCCCAAAAATAAGAAAAGGAAGGGGGGCCACACAGCCCCCTTCAGGAAAAAAACAAACAAAAAAAAAACGATTGGCCCGCAGGCCCCGCCCCTTCCTTCACCACTCTGCAAACGCGCCCCCTGGCGCGTTTGCAGATGGGAAGTAATTCCCTTGAATACTGGGGGTCCCTGGGGGCCAACTAGCCCACCAGGAACCTCCAGTATGCGCCAGGGGCTGCGTTGCAGAGAGGTGTACAGAGGCCACGCCCCTTTATACACCTCTCTGCAACGCAGCTCTGTGGCGCTTTTGGAGGTACATGGTGGGCTAGTTGGCCCCCAGGAACCCTCAGGATTCAAGGGGACTTAATCCCCCAACTTAAAACGCGCCACGGGGCTTGTTTGCACAGTGGTGAAGGGAGGGCGGGGCTTCAGGTGACATGTGTGCAAACAGGCCCCGTGGCGCGTTTTAAGATGGGGAATTAAATCCCCTTCAATCCTGAGGGTCCCTGGGGGCCAACTAGCCCAACAGGTACATCCAGAAAGCGCCACAGAGCTGCGTTGCAGAGAGGTGTAAAAGGGGTGTGGCCTCTCTACACTCTCTGCAACGCAGCCCCTGGCGCATACTGGAGGTTCCTGGTGGGCTAGTTGGCCCCTATGGACCCTCATGATTCAAGGGGACTTAATCCCCCAACTTAAAACGCGCCACGGGGCGCGTTTGCACAGATGTCACCTCAGGCCCCGCCCCTACCTTCACCATTGTGCAAATATTCCTCTAAAATCTGCCGAACTACGAATTCGGATTTACTCACCTGTTATCAGGAGAGACCTCAGTGCTGCATCTTTCAGCCCAGTACTAATCCTGAAAAGTAATTTTAACCGTACTTACCAGTAACTTGAATTTCCTTCCATAGGATATCATTGCCTGCTTTTTGCTGAAAAAGTTTCTAAGTGTTGATTTTTGAAACATACAAATATTCCTCTAAAATCAGCCGAAATACGAATTCCGATTTACTCACCTGTTATCAGGAGAGACCTCAGTGCTGTATCTTTCAGCCCAGTACTAATCCTGAAAAGTAATTTTAACCGTACTTACCAGTAACTTGAATTTCCTTCCATAGGATATCATTGCCTGCTTTTTGCTGAAAAAGTTTCTAAGTGTTGATTTTTGAAACATACAAATATTCCTCTAAAATCAGCCGAAATACGAATTCCGATTTACTCACCTGTTATCAGGAGAGACCTCAGTGCTGTATCTTTCAGCCCAGTACTGGTCCTGAAAAGTAATTTTAACCGTACTTACCAGTAACTTGAATTTCCTTCCATAGGCTAACATTGACTGGTTTCACTTGGAAATTCTTCTAAGTGTGGAGTTTTGGAACTTTAAAATATTCCTCTAAAATCAGCCGAAATACGAATTTCGATTTACTCACCTGTTATCAGGAGAGACCTCAGTGCTGCATCTTTCAGCCCAGTACTGATCCTCAAAAGTAATTTTAACCGTACTTACCAGTAACTTATATTTTCTTCCATAGGAATCCATTGTCTGGTTTTCAGCTGAAAAGTTTCAGTGTCGATTTTCACAAACTACAAATATTCCTTAAAAATCGCCTGTATGACTTAAACGCATTCTTTCAACTGTTTACAGGAGATGCACCAGTGCTGGATCCAGGATCCAACACTGAGTAAGAAAAAGTAACGATAACAGTTTTTACCTGCTAAGTGAATTTCCTTCCATAGGATAACATTGGTGATTCTATGAGAAAAAGTTTCTAAGTGTCAACTTTTAAAATACAATAATATTCCTTAAAAATCACTACTGTAACCAAAACGCTTTTACTCAACTGTTTACAGGAGATGTCCCAGGACTGAATCTAGGATCCAGTCCTGTGGTTAGAAAAGTAATCCATAAAGTAACTAATTGCATTTAACTAGAAATTCACATTGAGCTGAATGTTGCATTGTGTTTGAAAATGTGTTGCCCATTGCAACAACTGTAACTATTGTACTTAAAAGTCTATTGCCTATGTGCAAAGTATATAAACTAAAGTAATTCATTCTAAGAAAGTATTTTTTGTAATGTATAATGTAATTACAATGTAATTTAAAAAATAAAATATGTAAAAAAAAATGTTTCTAAAAATGTAGTAAATCAGTATGAAAAAAATAAATATAACAATTAATACATTTAAAAATTGTCATTTACAAAACCTTTGAAATTCACTGAAAAAACCGTAGGTTTCAGACATGTTATAGTTAGGAATTAGCATTTAAAAAACCTTTGAAATTCACTGAAAAAACCATAGGTTTCAGACACGTTATAGTTAGAAATTAGCATTTAAAAAACCTTTGAAATTCACTGAAAAAACCATAGGTTTCAGGCACGTTATAGTTAGAAATTTGCATTTAAAAACCTTAGAAATTCACTGAAAAAACCATAAGGTTATAGGACAATTATAGTTAGTTGGACATTGCACTCGTACAAAACCCGTGAAATTCCCCCGTTATAGTTAGTTCAGGTAACTATAACTCGCGCCCCCGCAATGCACTGCTGATGACGTCACATATTACATCACTCATGACATGGTCAGTGACATCACTGATGACATCACTGATGACATCTCAAATGACATCACTGATGACATCACTGATGACATCATCCATGTGAGAATTTAATGCATCTTCTCACACCCTAATATAAGTTTTGAAACACCCACTCTAAATTACAGACTGCCATTCTCAAAACCATACACACTCCAATACCAATAAGTACATACCCACTCACTGATTCTTAGGTCTACACACACACATCTACTCACTCACCCGTACAGTCACTCATACTTACAGTCACTCAGTACAGGACTATCATATGCACTCATACACCTATATAAACACTCACACAACGCAACTCATCCATAGAGGTACTCACACACCTAGTCAGTCATGCAAATAATTAATCACACTCCAATTTACTCACCTATACAGTTATACACACCAGCTCACTTACTCATAAAAATACTAGCACATTCTTACGCTCCTATGCAATCACTGATGCAAGCACACACTCATCCATATAGCCACTCTCACAATCACACACTCTCACTTATAGCCATTTATATACTCCAACACACATATATACTGCCTTTCACATATGTAGTTACTCACACATGTACCACTGAGATATACATTCAATCACTAACACACCCATACACACACTCACCCACCCATACAGTCCATCACAGACGCACTCTTGAAACCAGTGAATCACCCACTCACACATCTATGCACAGAGTCACACTCACCCCACCCACACAAACACTGAGGCACCCATACAGATACTCAGAGAACCAATCCATAACCCATATAGACACTCATTTAGCTAGTCAGAAACCCATGCAGCTGCTTACACAACAACAGACAGACGGATACAGACATTCACACAGTTTAGTCACTCACCCATGCATCCAGTAAGATACGTTTAATCACTCACTTATAGACTCAGTCACGCACCTACTAAATCATCCATTCAGACACTTATACACCCACTCATTCTTCAATACGCCTTTCCCTATATATATTAAACATATTTAAACTTTACACAAACACACAGTCACTGGATGATGTCATCAGTGATGTCATCAGTGATGTCATTTGAGATGTCATCAGTGATGTCATCAGTGATGTCACTGACCATGTCATGAGTGATGTAATATGTGACGTCATCAGCAGTGCATTGCGGGGCGCGAGTTATAGTTACCTGAACTAACTATAACGGGGGAATTTCACGGGTTTTGTACGAGTGCAATGTCCAACTAACTATAACTGTCCCTAAAACCTTATGGTTTTTTCAGTGAATATATATATATATATACCTGGTTTAGTATCCAGGCTACGGAGTGGCTGCGTGACACTCTGGGGTGGGAAGCGGTCAGCCGGTTGGCAGGCCTTCTAGATCTGGGTTCCAGGTCGGGCCTGTCCAAGCAAGGGTTCTAGTGCCAGAAGTCAGCCCTGGGATACAATTTCACAGGCCTGGGGAGCAGCAGAACAGTAAGTGGCTTATTTCAACCTCTTGGTCACAGGTTCAGATCCTGGTAGGTCCACTCAGCATTTATCCTCCTGAGGTCGATAAAACGAGTAACATGGAGTTGAGTAACAATAAACATGTTATGCAGCGCCAAGATACCATGGGGTGAACGTGTTTTTTGGGTGAATACAGTGGGCTCACTCAGCAGTGTAGTAAGCGAGAGTGCAGCACTATTTCCATGGGGCTGTATGGTGGCGCAGGCAACAAAGTTGACACAGGCAAAACGACAAAGCTTTCATCAGTGCAGGTGCAGTGGCACGGGGGCCTCAGGAGAGTAACTAGCCCACTGCACCCTTACTATGTACTGTGCAGCCCAACTTGATGGGAGGGGGTAGTTTACTTGTGCATTATCGACCATGAAGCCTAGTATGCATCGCGGGGCTCTGCTCACACTAAAGTGGGCCAAGATCACACAAAGCATAGGATGAGTGCGGTGTCAGTTATATATGGCGATTTATGAGAATATGCCAGAGGTAGCGAATATTACATCACAGACTTGATCAGTGGTAATATCATGGTTCTTCTTTTGTCCCAATATAGACAATAGTTACGGACAGGCTCTCTTTTGCAAAGAATAGTTATTTTGTCTCATTCGAGTGCCGCACGTGCCTCTTTCGCAGTATAACGAGGTCTAACTCTTTAAAAGGATGAGCCCCCCACCTGGGGCAGGAGTCTCCAGTGGTCATGGGGAATTCTGCACAGTGCTGGTAGAATGTCACGTACCATTAAGGGCATTTTACTACCAACGTTGTCCCAAAGTTGGGGTCAAACTGGGCTGAAGCAGTAAGTTAAAGTTAAAAGCACAAATAGGCTACAATGTATTAAAGAACATTTGACATTCCCAGTATTCAAGAAAGGGCCGGTATTGATATATATTGTTCCCACTGCCTTGTCTGCTCCCTGGTATACTAGCAGAAGTTTGGGAGGGCATGACTTCACCTAGGGTGGTGACTGGCTCAATTCGATGGACAAATCCTGACTTAAGTTTGAGGGACAAGTCCTATGTGTCACATTTACTAAACGTCCACAAATGTTCTAGTATCTCGCAAGCTGTGGTGCCGCAGAGTTGGGGCAGGTTAGCATCCCCTCCTTGCTTTCAGCACTCCAACAGCCCAAAAGTTGATAGAACATGGGGAAACGGCTTCCCAAATCTGGCACCAGAACACAAGGTTAGTCAGGGCCAACTTGTCTGTTGGGCGACTCGTGCAGGCGAAGGCTCACTACACTTCTTGCACAGTCACACCAGTTCGGAATGGAAGGCCAGACAAGCAGCCAGGGGGTCACAGAGCAGGTGCACTCTGCTCTTAGCATAGTAGGTCGGGCTGCATCACCCCACCTAGGATGCAAGCACTTCTTTGAGTGCTGGGTGGACCAAGACAGGACAGCAAGTAATAATTGAGCTATGTTAACTGCTGGTGAAGATCATTTTATCGGGGAGCAATTGAGCGCTGCAGGTGGCCATTCCTTGCTTGCGATAGATGATAGCTTAGGTCCCTGATAGTACTCACATACTGGTCCAGTGGCTACCAGGCCATCGCATCCCAGGTTGGGGGGGGTCAACCCTGTTAAATCCTAGGGTGGACTAGGAGGGTACGGGACTGGTGCTTAGGAAACCAGGACGGAGCAGGGGAGATGCTGGCAGTAGGCCCAGCACTTCCCCTGTTCCCCCCCACCAGTGGTATTACAAGTATCCCCAATTTTCACCATGTGAACTACACATAAGAAGGCTTGGGATAAAATTTCACCGGTCCGCTGAGCACAGCAGGCCGTTCCGTTTAAGGGAAAACTACAGCAGAGACTGGTAGGGGAGGTCCCCCAACACATCCTGCCCATCCTCTTTGCTCTTCACAACAACTGCGCATGTGGGAGGCCATTTACCTGTGCATAGTTCATTCAGACTCGCAGTATCATTTCAATTAAACAATCGCTGTAGTTACAAGTTGCAAGCGTGAGATTCCCCCAAGGTAAACTGGTCACATTATCAGCAATAATGCTGCCTGGGAAGTCTGGGTGCAGCCACCACAGATCAAACTGAACAAGCCACAGTCCGGCAGGAAAGGATGGATGTTGAATTGATTGCCCACTTAGCAATATGACTACTGGGGGGGGGGTTTCACCACAGAGGGAACTGAGCAGGCGAAATTCCCATAAGTAATAAGGGATGCATGGCAAGGGAAGGAGGGCACCCTCGATCATTGGCACATACTTCCAGTTATGACCATGCCCATGCGTTATGATTTAGAAAGCAGAGGGACAGTGCAAACGTTAAGCACATTTCTCCTCGCCCGAATAGCCAAAGTAGGCAGGCGGGGTGGGGAGCGGTTACCTAACCAGTGGGCTGCTGTCCCATAGATGGGGACACAGGTGCTCAGGCACACACGGTGCTAGTAGGACGGCAGCTAGGTGAGATCAGCAAATAGATGGGGCAATGTGAGCCATGGTGTCTGAACGCGGCCCGCCCAGAGTTGGCACGGGGCTGGGTCATGTGGGGCAGTGGAACTTTCCCGCAGAAGGGGGATTAGTTCTTGGCACAGGTTCACAGGCCAGAAGGGCCTTTGGTTTCATCAGATACTAGCTGATCCAGGCTAACGTCAAGGTCTATTGTGATATTGATGGGGCCCATCTATCACCAGTAGGGAGGGATCCCTTTCCTTTAGATTTGCAGGAGCCCTGGAAATGAGCTGTTTGGTGAGAAATTAGCTGTTTGGTGAGATCAGCAACTACATGGGTCAATGTAACTCTGGTGGTCCGAGATAATCCCCCGCAGAGGTGGCGCAGAGCTAAGTCAGAGGAGGCCGTTGAACATCCCTGTAAGAGTGAACAGTTCATGGTGTAAGTCCTGGACCAGAGACTAGATGATCCAGGCTAATGTTAAAGGCTACTTTGCCAAAGATGGGGTCCATTGCCACCATGCCATCCAGGCGTACGCCTAGGTTAGGTTGACTAACTTGGGGTGCAATTGTAACAGGTGGGCATGGATACTTTCCTCTGGACATGCACGAAGCCTTAGAAAGCAGGTTGCAGGTCGGAAATGAGCTGTTTTGGTGGGGGGCTCTCGCGGCGACGGGAGCCGCCTCCAGAGCTGTGGCGGAGTTACAGGGCGATCTGGAAGCAGACTGGTACAGTAAGGGTACCTCTGCGGCAGACCGGTACAGTAAGGGTACCTCTGCGCGGCACAGTAGGGGTGCCAGAGCCAAAGACCAGGAGCCTCAGGGCAGGTTCCTGGAAAACCGCGACGGCGCCCCATTAGTCCTTTGGGCGGTTGGGGGCCTGACCAACCGGGGGTTTGCCCTGCTACGCTCCGCCCTGAAAAGGGCGTGAGTAGAACAGACCAACGTGTCACGTGATCCGGAAGAGGATCATCAAAGGTAGCACTGACGGGGTGCCCCACAGTGCTGACTCACCAGGCGGGCGGGGGCAGCATAGGTTGGTACAGCTGCCCCGCCCTTGGATCGCCCGTAAGATAACCCACATATTGCATACTCCTGTATGGAATAAACCTGCAGCAATATTTTCCCACTACAAAGTTGTCTTGTGTATTTATTCATTCCTGCATGCTCAGACGGGGGGTGGGAGAAGTTGCCGATAATGGCACTATGCGGCTGTCCGCGGCCCCCGCAGGGGGCCACCTCAGCAGGGCGGCCCTTTAGTGCCATTTTGGCACTGCCCACCCACTCTAGTCTTTGGAGGGGTTCTGTGGAGCCCTCTAGCTAGGTCGCCTCTGTGATGTCCTTCCGGTGCGACAAGGGGGGGGAGGGCATATATGCCTCCTCTGCCCCTCCTGGCGGTCTCTGTTCGCCAGCCACGCCGTCTCCCACCCCACCTCTTACCCGGCGTCCTGGCTTGTGGACAGGGTACTCTGAATGCTTTAATGTTTTCCTTTTGTGTTGCAGGCGGAGTTACAGGGCGATCTGGAAGCAGACTGGTACAGTAAGGGTACCTCTGCGGCAGACTGGTACAGTAAGGGTACCTCTGCGCGGCACAGTAGGGGTGCCAGAGCCAAAGACCAGGAGCCTCAGGGCAGGTTCCTGGAAAACCGCGACGGCGCCCTGTTAGTCCTTCGGGCGGTTGGGGGCCTGACCAACCGGGGGTTTGCCCTGCTACGCTCCGGCCTGAAAAGGGCGTGAGTAGAACAGACCAACGTGTCACGTGATCCGGAAGAGGATCATCAAAGGTAGCACTGACGGGGTGCCCCACAGTGCTGGCTCACCAGGCGGGCGGGGGCAGAATAGGTTGGTACAGCTGCCCCGCCCTTGGATCGCCCGTAAGATAACCCACATATTGCATACTCCTGTATGGAATAAACCTGCAGCAATATTTTCCCACTACAAAGTTGTCTTGTGTATTTATTCATTCCTGCATGCTCAGACGGGGGGTGGGAGAAGTTGCCGATAATGGCACTATGAATAGAGTTCTGCCAACTCCTCCCAGGGTCATTTTGTAAACGCCCGATAAGCAGCCTTATCCACGGCATTCTAACTCGGCACACCCCCTGCCATGATGTCACTGCTGTAGCTTGTGCCTGCAGGTCGAAAGATATCCTCGCCCTGGCAGGCACATGTGCAGCAGGACGTCTGCAGTTTATTACAGCTGCCCCATTAAAAGTAAAAGAGCAGCCAGAAAGTAGAAATTTCTTTTCGGCTGCTTGGTTTTTTAAATTCATTTCTTGCTTCTCCCCTCAGGCTCAGGATGGCAGGGCAACGCCCCTTTTGCCCACTAACACCAGCCGCCCCTGATCAAACCAGCATGGAGATCTAAAAGACGAGGTGCAGCTTGGAGATATGTTAACTTTGTGTACCATCGAAATTGACAACATTCAGACAACCTAAACAAAATCCAAACATTGTATGGGTTCTGAAGCTGTGCATAAAGAATTATTGTACTGAAAAATGCAGTACTTGAGTCAATAGCATTTTACCGCTTTGTGCATTAATTTGGATACCATTGTAATTGATGTTGATGTAGCGGAAATTTCATTTTATTTGTAGGGGTGCATTATAACCACACACGTAGAGCGCATCCGCATTTAAACCTTTGTTGTGTTAACATAAAGGAGCCGATTAGGATGTCGGTCTGAGCTGCCTCCAAACGACACCGTCGTGTTCTTGGGACCGACCGACCTGCGGTTGGCGGTTCCGACCACCTGGTTACGATGCGACCGAACAGTGTTCGGTCGCATATTCCCATTTCTGTATGGGAGCTTGTGCTATGGCTGTAATACAGGCTCCCATAAAGAAATGGGTGTGGGTGTACAACCCTGCACCCTGTGGCAGGCACCCCATGGTGCTTTCCACACAGTGCAGGGATTTACAGAGGGGCACCCTAGGTGTCCCCTCGGCCACCAAGCGTAGGCCGCAGAAGCAAGGGGGCCCGGCTAGGGGCCCCCAAAGTCGATTTCCAACAGCCTTTCCGTGTCGGAAAGGTTGGCACAGAAAGGCTGTCGGAATCCAACATCGTAATCCAGACAGCGGAAGCGCCGCCCATAGGGGATTACGGTGCGGGTCCGACCGGCTGGAAGACTCCGAGAGCCGGTCGGTGCCGTGTCGGAATGACCAGCCGGTTTATGCTCCGAACGCCGACATCGTAATTCAGCGGTCGGACCTCAAACCGACCATGTCGGTTGGAAAGCCTCCGACCGCGCTAGGAAAGCTTACGACTAGCGGTCGGAGGCTTTCAGACCGACATCGAAATCGCCCCTAAAGTGTAGAATTTTGAAATGTAATAACGTAATATGTGATGTATTTAGGCCATTGAATACTAAACGTAAAAAGTTAATGTAGAAAGTAAATGCAACTAGCAGGAAACACTAACGTGAAGAACTCGTGCTGTGCAACTGACAATCATTCATTATTAAATGTGTTTATTAATCGTGTCATTTTCCATGAATGTGCCTTATTTCCTATGCAATGCCTGAGGTTCATACGCTATTTTTCTTATGTTAGCTGAATCTTGTAGGCCTGGAATGCAATTTCCCTGGAAGCTCTTGCTTTAGAATTAACAGTTTGAATTTCATGTTAACTATAATAATGAATTTGTTTTATTAGTCAGGCAAAGAGAGGAGGGGATACATCGCGAGCTAAAGCCGATAAGGAGAACTATTGTATTTTCACACCAGAGAAAGACTGGGACTCAAGGTCAACATGGTACAGTTCAGGAACATCGCAGTCCCACGGAAAAGTACCTATGAGATCGTGGTCGGAACGGATGGCGTGACCCGCAAGGACTCTTGGGAAGATACCTGTAATAGAGAAGTAGGGAAAGGAGCCCACTTCTTCTCTGCCTTTAGAGAGAGAGCATCTCAGAACGAGCTCTGTCTCAACAGCTTTATGCTAGTCTACCCATTGATGGTGGAGAGACTTCTTAGGAAGACTCCACATGCTGACACATTTTATTTTGTTCCCTGAGGATGCTTAAGTAGGGATGTCACTTTAGCGCTTGTGTAGGGATAGATTGATGCTTTATATTCATCGACCCTCGATGCAGGGAAATTTGGACTCATGCTTTCTGATACTCTGCATCCTATTTCTTGAGTTAATTGTTTTGTGCATGTTGCATCAACTCAACTTTATTCGCCGATTTGGCTTTATGTTGATTCCAATGTATTTTTACACCCTCGTTTTGAGGTGTCTCTATGTCCAGTTATTTTTGGCTTTGTAATAAATCAACTAACCTTATGTAGTTGTCTGTGGTTACTATGTGTCTCGAGAAAATCTTATTGTATTGATTGGCGCTATTAACTATTTTTCCTCTCTACGCTTACATGCTGCTAAAAAGCACCATCGGATTGTGATTCTAGAACAGGTCCAGAACTTATGGTCCCGGACCTCTCAGGTTGTAACAGAGTAGGATGGTGCAGAGACATAATAGCGAATCACAAATATCAAGTAGCACCAATATCGAGTTGCAAATATCGTGGGTCAGAAATATCAACAGCAAGAATATCGTAGTCAAGAATATCGACTTAAGGTAAGTAATATCGATTTAAAAAATATCGAAGTGTTTAATAACGTTTGCAAAAATATAGGGGCCGATTCCGATCTCGGCCGGTAGGGCACTGAATCGGATTCGGCTGTACCGGATCCGATTCGGAGGCCTCGTTTCCGACCGATTCGTGCATGCGTCCGGGCGAGCGAGTACGATGCGAGCGTACGCGAAATCGCCGACCGACTCGTTCGCGCGTCCGAATTGCTCAGACCGACTCGTACGGACACGACTCGCACCACGCAATGGAGACGTTCCCCGACCGAGCAAGTACGATGCGCGCCTCGAACAGTCCGACCGACTCGCGCCGTCCGGCTCCAAAGAGCTGTCGGAGCCGGACTTTGGGGGTCCGTGTCGGACCCCCTTGCATGCGTAGCCGCGCGAGTCGCACACAGGGGGGACCCATGGGTCCCCCTACCCGTGCATGTATGGTGCGAGTCGCACCGACGCGTACCCGCTGTAGGGGGCGCCCTTGTTCGCGACGTACCCATCGAGTCAATGGGAGCCCGTGTACGCGTCGTACGACCGGCTCCCATTGACTTCAATGGGAGTCCGACCGAATCGAGTCCGATAGCATACGTACGCATCGTACTCGTTCGGTCGGGCTGCTAGAGTGCGGTTCGGTCGGAAATCTCTCCGGGTCCGGCTCGGTCGGAGAGATTTCCTGCCTGAATCGGAATCGGCCCCATAGTTGTTAAAAATATCGTTTGTTTATCAATGTTATGTATTTTAGAATATATTTTATATGTATGTGTTGTATGTTTGTATTTTTAATATATGTGTTAAATTTTTAATAGTTATTATTTTTTTTATTTGCATCTTGCGTTTTTAGTTTTGTAGCGGGTTGTGGATTTATAGGGGAATAGGGTGGGAAGTAATTTAATTATATTAAATGTATTGATTAATTTTATTTTTTAATATTTGTTTAATTGAGATGTTATAGTGTTGAATGTGTAAAGTAATTTATTATTAATTAATTAATAATTGGTTGTTAATTAATTTAAATTAATTAATTGGTAATTAATAATGGTAATTGTGTAATTAATTTTAGGTGTGTGTTGTGGTGTTTATAGGTGTTAAGGGTGAGATGTAATTTATTTTTTATCGATGAATTAATAATTGGATGTTGATTAATTTTAATTAATAAATTGGTAATTGTGTAATTAATTTTAGGTCTGTGTTGTGGTGTTTATAGGTGTTAAGGGTGGGAAGTAATTTATTTTTATTGATGAATTAATAATTGGATGTTAATTAATTTTAATTCATTAATTGGTAATTAATTATGGTAATTGTGTAATTAATTTTAGGTGTGTGTTTTGGTGTTTATAGGAGTAAAGGGTGGGAAGTAATTTGTATTTATTTAATTGATATATAGCTGTTAATTAATAATTATTTGATAGGTATTTTGGGTAATTGTTAATTTTTTTGTCTGTTTTTACTTTTAAAGGGGTGAAGGTTGGGTATTAAATACATTTTAAATCCTTTATTATTATTTGTTAATAGTAATAGTTTTTAATTTATAAATAAGTTTCAATTGTGTTTTATTATTTTAGAGTTTAGTTTAGGTGTGTTTTGTGATATCATAGTGTTAAAGTATGTGTAGTCAATTAATGTTTATTAGTTTTATTTTATTAATAATATTTTTTAAATTGATTATTAATTATGTTAATTTTGGGGGAAATTTAATTAAAAATGTTGAAGTGTTTTGTTATTGGTGTGGCATTATAGGGTAGGAAATATAATAAATATATTTATGTGTTATTAAATTTATTTGTTTGTAAATATTATCTAGTTTAAAAGAATTTTGTTTAATACATTTATTATTTTATATTATATATTATTTGTAGGCTTTTTATATGTAATTAATATTATAATATTTTTTTCTTTTTATATATTTAATATATTAGATTTTTCATTTCTAAATATTGTTTATTTATTTTTATGATTTTTTGTTTTTTATATTTGTTTTAACTGTTTGAGTGTGAATAGTATTTTTTGTCTCTTCGCTATCCAACACTTTACCTAATGTTACACTCACTGGAGTGGGAATAGTTATTTTTACCTCTCTGCTATCCAGCACTTTCCCTACTGTTGCACTCACTGAAATGGGAGTAGTAATTTTTACCCCTCCGCTATCCAACACTTTCTCTACTGTTGCACTCACTGGAGTTGGAATAGTAGTTTTTACCCCTACTCTATCCAACACTTTTTCTACTGTTGCACTCACTGCAGTGGGAAAAGTAATTATTACCCCTCCGCTATCCAAAACTTTCTCTATTGTTGCACTCACTGGAGTGGTAATAGTAATTTTTACTTCTCCGCTATCCAGCACTTTCACTACTGTTGCATTCAGTGGAGTGGGAATAGTAATTTTTACCCCTCCGCTATCCAACACTTTCCCTACTGTTGAACTCTTTGGAGTGAAAATAGTAATTTTTTCCCCTGCGCTATCCAACACTTTCCCTACTGTTGCTCTCACTGGAGTGGGAATAGTAATTTTTACCGCTCCGCTGTCCAACACTCTCCCTACTGTTGCACTCTTTGGAGTGGGAATAGTAATTTTTACCTCTCCGCTATCCAACACTTTCCCTACTGTTGCACTCTTTGGAGTGGGAATAGTAATTTTTACTACTCCGCTATCCAACACTTTCCCTACTGTTGCACTCTTTGGAGTGTGAATAGTAATTTTTTACCCTCCGCTATCCAACACTTTCCCTACTGTTGCATTCTTTGGAGTGGGAATAGTATTTTTTATCCCTCCACTATCCAACACTTTTCCTACTGTTGCACTCACTGGCATTGGAATAGTACATTTTATTATTTTGCTATCCAACACTTTCCCTACTGTTGCACTGCTTGTATTGGGAAATGTAAGTTTAAATATTTTTAATAGTTTAATGTTTTAATTTATTATAAAATGTTTTTTTACATTTTAAATTATTGATATATATATATATTATTTTCATACCATTTTAAAGTTTTAAAATAAATTAAAGATAATAGTTTATTATTTTAAAGTTAATATGTATATATGTATAAATCATTGTTTGTGTGTTTATCTTTTTTTAATTAAGTTTATTTGTTATATTTTGTTAAAATGTATATTAAATTTAATTTATTTTGTTAAAATTAATATTAATATTTAATATATTTTATGAATATTATTTTATTTTATATATATATTTAAACCAATATTTTTTACATCGATATTTTTGAT
This sequence comes from Calotriton arnoldi, assembly GCA_963921515.1. Taxonomy (NCBI): domain Eukaryota; kingdom Metazoa; phylum Chordata; class Amphibia; order Caudata; family Salamandridae; genus Calotriton; species Calotriton arnoldi. The sequence goes on from CAWUFW010001510.1 coordinate 1,819,113, forward strand.
TCGATATTTTTGTACTTACTTGTTTAGGTATGGGAGTCAATATTTTTGTAGTCTATATTTTCTTTCGATATTTTGAACATCGATATTTATGTCATCGATATTCTATCAGTGAACCGATTAGGATGGTTTGCACATGAAGCAATGGGAGAATCCAGAATTAGGGATCGATTCCGATTCGGGCCGGAAATTTCTCCGACCGAGCCGGACCCGGAGAGATTTCCGACCGAATCGGACCCGTGCAGTCCGACCGAACGAGTACGATGCGTCCGTATGTTATCGGACTCGAGTCGGTCGGACTCCCATTGAAGTCAATGGGAGCCGGTCGTACAACGCGTACGCGGGCTCCCATTGACTCAATGGGTGCGGAGTCGGACAAGGGCGCCCCCTACAGCGGGTACGCGGCGAGCGATTCGCGCCGTACACGCACAGGTAGGGGGGACCCATGGGTCCCCCTGTGTGCGACTCGCGCGGCTACGCGTACAGGGGGGTCCGACACGGACCCCCAAAGTACGGCTCCGACAGCTCTTACGAGCCGGAGTGCGCGGCTCGGTCGGACTGCTCGCGGCGCGCATCGTACTTACCCGGCCGGGAAACGTCTCCATTGCGCGGTGCGAGTCGAGTCCGAGCGAGTCGGTCGGAGCGGTTCGAGCCGGGAGCGAGTCGGTCGGAGCGGTCGGGATGCCCGGACGAGTCGGTCGGAGATTTCGCATCGTACTCGCTCGGCCGGACCCGCGTACGGTTCGGTCGGAAAACAGGGCTCTGAATCGGATCCGGTAAAGCCGAATCCGATTCGGAGCCCTACCGGCCGAGATCGGAATCGGCCCCTTAGTCTAGAAAAGAGGAAACCTAGGACCCCAGATCCCCAAAATAGAGCCCAGTGACCGAGAACAGAGAGCGACAGAATTCAGCAGAGATGGACAGAGATTGATGGTGCAGCGAGATCAGTGGCGAGCGGAGGAGTGAGTAGCAATAGGGTGTGTGTTGTGTGTTAGATTGCGGAAATGAATTGATTGTTAGATGTCTGGAGGTGTTGGTGTGAGAGTCGAGTGAATGTGGTTTCAGGCCAGATGTGGTCCAAGGATTGAGATTTGAGTTTCAGATCCCGAAGTGACCTAAGATCCCGGGATACATTAAATGGTGTAGAAGACAATGAGGTTATTGTGATTGTCTGACCGAAGAATTGAGTTGTCGTGAGACATCATCGACAGTTCCACCTAAGACAGGGAACTTTGCGTGAATGGGATATATGGGAATCGTTTAGTGGACCTTGTGTACAGAGGTGAACTATACTGATTCAGGTGACCAGCGCAGGTCGAGAGTGTGTGAATGTTCTTGGATGACTGTATTCTATCGATCCTTTTAGATGGCAGACATTTACGGAGTTTAAGACTATTTTGTGAGTGAATATGTATGGAGAAAGTGTTAAGGAGGGTGAGCCGCTGTGAGGAGTGAAGGTGACGTCAGAGTGTGCTGCGCTGTGATAGGTTGGTTGGTGTAACGCCACGCTGGGATTGGTTGGTAGTCATCAGGAAGTTGTGGTTGGGAAAATATTGTTCCGTCGTAAAAATTTGATGACCTGTAATTGAATCATGTGATGTTTTAGGGTGATGAGGGATCTTTTCAGGGGTGATCAGGGAGTTGTTACTCGAGTGGGCGAAGAAGCGCCACCCGAGGATACTTCAGCACACTATATGGTGACAAAAGTAGGGCTCCATACTATAATTTGGCTTCATAATTGGTACAAAATCACTGAAAAAGAGGGGGAATAGTCATTTCCATGTTTTGGTTCATTTCAGTTGGATGTGTTGCACCAGTTGAGAGGAGTGATGTTTGCACTGCGACCCTTACCTAGACCAACACAGTTTGAGGCATTAGACGCATGGATACGGGCAGCACATGCAAAGAAAAGGGAAATATACCAAGGGAAGATGAGGAACGCTTTGAGTGAATGTCAGGAAGCACAATGAGATGCACAGCTCAAGAGATGGAGAGTGGATACTATTGAAGCAGAAAGGTTGTGCCAAATGCTGGTAGAAGAGGGAGACTCTCAGAATCGGAATAGAATGAAAAATGGAAATGATGGTAGTGATACTGACGACAGCTTGTTGGATGGATTGTTATCGGAGCGCCTTCCACCTTACAATCCACACTCAGGGAAGGGAAGGCGAGAGTAGCTAAATACAGGGAACGAGGAGAGTGTGTCAGCATCTCAAACAGGTCCTAATGCAGGCGTTGTGGGAAGGATATCCGCAAGAGGAGGGGGGACAAGAGTGTCCACCTTAGGAGGTATGGAACAAAACGGAGTCAGCGCTGCTTCATGGTTACCGGAAGCTCTTACAGTACCATTCACCATTGGTCCTGTTGTCCCTGTGTATGACCCAAGCTCAGTGGGAAACCATAGTCAGCAACAGTCCATTCAGACAGATGGAACTGGATTGGGAAGGTCAGGGAACACAAATGGAAGTCATCCATCTCTAGTGCCTATGGAATCTAGTACCCCTTTACCAGCCGCTGACGATCCTTTGGAAATACGCATTGATTCCAGTACTATAAGATCCATACTCATGGTGAGCAATAGCTCAGACTTGAGGATGTGGGAAACACCAGTGAGGGGACCAGTGGGTGCTACTTCAGAAACAAGTACAAGCCATGGAGCTGCCGGAAATCAACATGTCCTAGATGTTACAGACTTAGAGACTTGGTTGAGAGATCATAATAACAGTAAGGAAGGCCAGAACAGTACATCAAGTCAGGGAACCATCAAGGCTGCAGTAAAGGTAAAACTATTGGATGTGGTATGGTTGAAGGCTGAGGTAGATGAGATGATCAGAGGGAATTTACCTTTGGAGAGAATAGAGACCTTTGAGCCAGATGACCTGTTGTTTATAGCGAAAGATGTCACCCGCAAGGCGAGACGAGCACACGAAAAGTTGCCAAAACTAGCCCAGTGGTACAAGTAGACTTGTCTTGAACGAAAGTGCAACAGGGAAATCATAGGCTTAATTATAGTGACCATGAGCTGGAGGAAAAGAGAGTGACAGGATTGAAAACACACATCCGAGAGTTGGTTGGAAAACGGGCTTGGAGTATGCTTGATAAGTGGGAGGAAAGGTGGTCTAAGAAGAAGAGTGTTAGAAAGTGACAGGGGAAACACCAACTCCAGGAGGGGGAACACCGGGAGTTGAGCCGTATCCACTACCAGAGGTGCCTAGTGGAGGGTATGTGCATGGCCCTTGGAGTAGAGGAGACCTAGCTGCATTTACAAATGATTTTCCTAGGTTGAGGGAGAAACCTGCTGAATGGTACAAGCAAGTCGATCCCTTTGTTAAAATCTCGAAAGTGTTGTGGATTGACCTAAATTCTCTGTTTGAAATTGTGATACCTAGTGATCTATGGCCTGCATGTAAAATCGATATTGATTGGCCTGCTGCTGATCCAGAAAGGGATCCTGTAACTCATGGCCCTTCGCCTTCAGTTATGAAAAGGTACGATCAGGTGATCACATGGTTGCAGTCCAAAATAGCCTCACAAGACATCGATTGGGTTAAGATAGATCGAACGACACAGGAGCCTAAAGAGTCAGTGCATGCCTATTACGAGAGGCTCTTGCAAGCCTTCAAGCAGTACATTGGGTTAGATACGCTCAATCCCAAAGACATGGGACAATTTGTCTAAAAATTTGTGACAAAATTGAGGCTGAAAATCAGCTTCATGATCCAGCAACATTTGATCTGCCGGCAAAATAAGTCCATGGACAAAATTTTACGGTATGCCAGATATTGCAGTAATGAGGTGGATTCCAAGCATAGGAGGATAAAGGAAAAGCTAATACTGGTCCAGATGCGAAACGCACAGAAGGGGGAGCAGGTGCAGGCAACAGGAGGGACAGTAGGTTGTAATCAAGGGAATGTCCAAGGAGGTGTGCAAGGCACACCAGGTTCAGCTGGACAAGGAAGAGGGAGAGGTGTCCCCATAGACCCCAAAATGGGGATAGATGTTGCTACGCTGAAAAGTACAACTGCCTGTCATTTTTGTCACAAAATCGGGCATTGGAAGCATGAGTGTCACTTAAATCTGGCGATTTAGGTGCAGCAAGGAGAACTCGTGCAATTGACAGATGCGGAAAATCAGTTCATGATCCATTAATGCGGGCGGGAATCACAATCAGTTAGTACTGGTGTCGCAATTTCTGAGAATCTCACAGGGCAATCGAACATACCATCAGAGGACTACAGGGCCCACTGGAAAAACACACAGTCAAGAAGTAGTGGATGTTGCTTGTGCCAATACCACATAGAATCAGCTGAGCATATCATCTGTTGTTTGCTGGGCCCGAGGCGACGATATCTAAGAACTATGCTCCTTCAAAATGGTGTAAGATCATGCAAGGAGGCACTATTGTTCATCTACACCACCACAGTGCCGATGGAGCTTGCACGAATTGGGAAGTTCTATGCAGCAGCTGGAAGGACTCTACGAACAACGCAAGAATTGATGATGAAAGTAAATAATACATGAGCCACCGATCATCTACTGTGGTAGCAACACTGGCACCATATGATTCTATACTCCATCCACCTGCACCACTACTTATACTTCTACATTGTACAGTTTACTTTGGGAGGAGTACTGTCTCTCAATCTATCCCTCATGCCTGCCTACGCATACAATAATCACATGCATGCCTCTACGACACCTTATTGCACGCTCACGCACCTATGCCTCTCAGTGTTACCCGGTGACACCCCTTCGCTTTTCTTTTATGCTCTTTCACTGTTCTTTTATGACTCACACATGTTTTATCCCATATGCTTGCCTACGCATACAATAATTACTTGCATGCCTGTACGACACCCTATTTCAAGTCCACGCACCTATGCCTTTCAGTCTTGCTTGGTGACGCCCCTTCGCTTTTCTGCTGCACCTTCAGATGTTCTTAAAATTTTATGGGTCACTCATGTTTTTATAAATTTTAGACCTTTTAGCAATCATATGTATGTTCTATGACGTAACACGCACTGTATTTGTAAATGATTTTAGGTAATCATACAATAAAGAATCTTTTCTTTACCATCAGATGCCCTTTATGGAAGCGCTAGATGGATTTGATCAGGACCCGTCCCAATGACGGTGCCTGAGGGGGAGGAAGATTGTACTCTTGGAGCAGTCTTAGAGGTATACCAGAATGGACCATATGTAGAGGCAGACGTAGATGGTCATTGTTGGAAAGTGGATTATTGGTAGGGGCAAATGTAGGTCTGCCACTGGCAATAAGGTCACTAACACATGATAGGACTCAGCATAGGTCTTAGAAAATTATTCCCATGCTCAACCCTTGGTAGCTTGGCTGCGAGCAGGCAGGCTTAACTTCAAAGACAGGTATGTAAAGCATTTAAAAACACCAATTCAGTAAATAATTAAGACACAATGCATAATAAAAATCCAACATCAATTTATAAAAATAGGAAATATTTTTATCTTTAAACTGACACTAAAATGACAAAAATCCAATGTAGGGAACTGGAGATATGATTTTTTAAAGATTTAACCCTTTTATAGCACTTAGAAACCCATAGCACCTTATTGGGATATCTGGTCGCGATAGACCGGCTCAAAGTCAAAGTTTCAGGCCAACCGCGATGGAGCCCTGAGCGGCTACCCCTCGCGGTAGGTCCCGGTCACAGGTTTTACCTTCGGACTTAGAAACTTTTCTGGAGCTTTTTCTCGTGGGGTCCCTCGATGCTCTTCACCAGGCCGGATTTGGTGAGGGTTCGCCGGCCTCGGATTTCTTCTACTCCCGGTCAAACTCTGGAAGTCGGACCTACGGAGCTTTCAGCGGGACGAACCTGGATGGCTTGGTCGGCTCGCGGTTGAAGGCAGGCGGCTTGGCTGACCAGGTTGAGTTGGTCACCCTATGGAGCTTTTTTCCAAAGTTGCTCCAAAGTTCTCCAAACTCCTGGAACTTCTTCCTGAAGTTCCCCAAAGGGTCCCAAAGTGTCTCAAACTCACTCCAAGGGTCTGGAAGCACCAAGATGGTCCTTGAAAGTTGAGGACTTCAGTTCCCACAATCTACTTGGACAAAACCCTTACAAATCCACTGGTAGTTTTCCAGGTTGCAGATTCTTGGTGGTGATGATCCAGGTGAGCTCTGTTAACCTGTAGCTTGCAGGGAGTCCACTCTTTAGTTCTTTTACAGCAAGGTAGTCCACAGGGCTGTAGTTTCAGCTGGTGCAGTCTTCAGAGGGCAGGCCTTAGAATTTGCACCTCAACTTCTCAGCATGGCAACGTCTTGCTTTCTTAAGTTTCAAGCAGCAGATCTGAGGGGCTCTGCCCTTCTCAGATACTTATTCCAAGTTCTCAGGGTCAAGCAGGAGGTCACTCCTGGCCAATGGGAGCAGGGCAACTCCCCAAGGATATGACCACATCCTGTAGAGTGTGGCATTATTTTGTCCCAGAGTGCATCAAATCTTCCAAATTCATAATGGCTGATCTTCCAGCAGAGAGGTAAGACCTGGCTAAACACACCCCTAGGATGGCTACTTTCCATAGACTCTCCCCCTTGCATCTGCTCATACTTTCCTTAAGCCTAGCATCTAGCTGAGGTGAAAAGTTTAGAGTTGTAAATGACACTGGTTTCTTCCCTCCTCTTTGAAGACCATGGTTTACGACTCCTCCCCCTGCTCTGGCATTCCTGTGTAGCAGCACACTGCCCTACCAGCAGAGCTGGTTAACCCCAGGGGCTCTTTATCACCTCTTCAAAGTAGCCTGGCTAATCCACTTAACTCTGACCAATCAGGACAGACCACTGGAAGGCTGAATCTGGACCTACAAACAAGAAAGTCTTATAACTTCTTGTCTGTATATTTTAGGAGAAATTCAACAATATCATATTGTTGGATTTATCGCTACCAAGCCTTTGAATGGAAGTTCTATCATTCTCCTATCAGGAGTTATTAGTTAATAACTTCTTGCCATGTTAACCTATGTGGCATGGGATTTGCAATGGGAAAAATGACTTGGGCCATTTTTCCAGCACCAGGACTTACAAAAACATATTTTATAAGTACTCTGCCTATATCTACAGAACCCCCACCCCATGGAACACCTAGGGGACATTTTAGGGGTTCTGAATCTGTAGAAATATTGCAGATCATCCCTCCACAGTGCTCCTAGCATCAAAGTCGAATTTGGGCAGCACTTTATCACAATGTGGAGAGTGAAATATGAAATTTAACTTAACCCAGGGCATATAAAATCCATTTTATAAGGGTCCACCTTATAGTCAAAGAATCCTTTATTTGGTCTTTCACAACCATAAAGCACACAATAAAAAAAATAAAAAAAATCACACAAAAAATCTGTAAAATCTATCAATTACAAAAGTTAAAAGAAACAAAACACGATATTAGTGCAAATTTACTGTCCCATTTGTACCCTTATTCACTTATTTAGTGTCCGCTTTTCGAAGGAGGGTACCAATCGATGTGAGTAACTTTACCCCTCTGCAGATTAAAATGTTTGATGAACCCCCCATCCAGCAGGTTACGGCCTGCCTACAAGTATGAATGTTAAGTTCGTTAAAAATCGGTTTTAATAACGTCCTTTTTGCGTCATTAACAATGGGGCAGACACACATCAGGTTGCATATGGATAATTTATGGTAACCACATAGGCGACAATTTTCGTCTTGATGTTTGCCTTTCCAGGTTGGTAACAAGTCTTTAGAGTCATGTTCTCCTAATCGGTATTGCATGAACCTCTTTTTTATCACAAGTCGGAAATGTGCTGCTAAATAAGCTTGAGGTTTAAGTTGTGAATAAGAATTTATTACTGACCAGGCGTGACGACGTTTTACGAAAGATTTTTTGTCTTCCATGATGGACAATTTCTTCGCAGTAACGTTACACACTCTGTTAAATACTACCCTTTCCATCTTGCTGTCCCATGCCTCTTGAATTTCTAATTCCACCAGAGCTGATCTCAAGTATTCGCCCCATGTGTTGGATGTTTTCTGATCGAACTGGGCCTTAATTTCTGTCCAGCATAAATTGTTCAGGGATCCAGGTTCTGAAGAGCGGAATTTCCAACATAATTTAACAAAAATGATTTTTCTCTGGTATTTTTGGTTCTGGAGGCCGAATTCCATGCGGATCTGAGCTGGTGATGCAGCTTTTGGGAGGTTAAAGACTGCTTTTTCCACCTTGGTCTGAAGCTCATTTAAAATGTCAATTTCCCGACCATGCCATATTTCTAGGCCGTAAGCCAGTGTAGGTAATAGTTGTGCTGCCATTACTTTCAGGAGGTGACTATAAGAGGGGCAGCTCAACTTCTTTTGCAACTGTTTGTATGCAAAGGTTAGTGATTGGGCTTTTGCTCTTATTGCCCTTTTCTGGTCTGTGAAGGACATACGTTGGCCCAGCGTGATTCCCAAATATTTATATGCGTTGGTTTCCTCTATTTGTTCGCCCTTTGCGTACCATTTATGTTTGCCGGACGTGGGGCCCGCTAGACGCACCACCTTTGTTTTCTTCTTGTTTATCTCCAGCCCTTGTAATTCAAAATAGTGTATCAGGTTATTAATGACTCTTTGCAGCCCGATTGGAGTTTGGCTCACGACCACTATGTCGTCTGCGTATTGCAGGTACTGAATTGGCTCGTTTGCCAATTTGGGTGGATGCCCATTTACTTTTAGCAGATGGATGTTTAAATCGGCAAGATACAGATTGAATAGGCTCGGAGCCAAAACTCATCCCTGTTTCAGGCCATTATTTGTGCTCATCTTAGATGATACTCTACTACCATCTCCAAGCTTCACCCTGGCCCAGGTATCACTATGTAGGGCTACTATGGTGTCGATTAGTTTTTGCGGCAATCCCCATGCTTTCAGTTTTCCCCAGAGTCGATCTCGTGGGACTTTGTCGAAGGCGGATTTTAAGTCGATGTAGCATGCAAATAGGCCAGATTTTTTTCTTATGGCTTTTTCTGTTAGGATTGTCAGTGCTGCCAGGTTCGTACTTGTGCCCATTCCAAGCCTAAAACCTGTTTGAAATTTCGGAATTACACTTCTTTCCTCCATCCATGCTTGTAGTTGTGATAGAATACAGGATGCATAAAGTTTTGCCTCAACGTCAATCAGGGCAATGAGCCTGTAATTACCATTTTTCAGTTTTTGGGCTGACTCTGCTGGCACACTTTGTCGGTTTTCGATTTGGTTTATGCTTCTTAGCTTCGTTAGGAGTTCACAGTCCAGGTTACCATTTTGGCCTGTGTTGTCATGAACGGCCCTTTCTTGTAAAAAAGTGTTCGATTTGCCCTCACTATTTAGTTCTCTTTCTGGGTCAACTATTTTTTCTCTTGTTCCTATCCTTGCGAGCACTTGCGTGGTATTTGTTTCAATTGGTAGCTTACAGACCCTACCTTGCTGGTCGAAAGTGATTTTTATTTGATTTCCCAGCGGTTTTGCTATTTTTATTGATGCCCTGATATCCTGGTTTGAGGTCTGATCTTATATGAAGGCTTGTAGCTGCGTCCTCTTTGTTTATTGTTTCTATAATTGGAGTTATAACTTGTAATTCCGTTGAATTTATATGTTCACCCACTTGTCTTGTGGTTACAACATTTATTTCTGACCTCGATTTCGTGATTTCAATATTCGCCTTTGCTTGTTTTGTTGATTTTGTTACCACGTTTTGTTGTTTCAGTGTTTTACTTTTTTCTTGTTCGAATGATATTGATTTGCTTTGAAGTGATATATTGGGGCTAGCCATGGGGTTTTGCGGATTTAGCCCTAGACTGCATGAGTCCGCTGTTGTGGTATTGTTACAGTGATTATTGGTTTTATGGTTTGGCTGTTGAATAAATATCGGATAGATTTGTCTTTTTTCCAGGGCGGCTTGTTTACTGGCATTATGCCTGGCCTTCCGAGCACGTTTTCGTTGTCTTTTTGATTGTACACCGCTTGATGAACTATGTATGGACATTGGTTGATGTACATTTTGCTTTTTTCCTGTACCTTTTATGTCCACTACTTCCTTTTCTTTTATGCTGCCATCATGTAGGAAGTTGCGTGTCTTCTTTGCTGGTCCTGCTGTATCTTGTTTGTCGTCTTTTTGTTCTATCGTGTTAATGCGTTCTATGTTTTCGGGTGGTTTGACTGCATGTAAAATTTCTGTGAGTATTTCAGGAAGGGACACCAATTTATCTATTATCTGTCCACATCCGCAATTTAAACTTGACAAAAGATCGCTACCTGGAGCAACGTTTTTATTTCCTTTTGTGATTTGTGCTGTTATTAAGTCCAATTTTGTGTTTATTCCTGCGATATGTACTGCTATCAAGTTCATTAGGTCAATCTGAACTTCTAGTTTATCGGATTGGAAATTTAACACATCTATGGCTTGCTGTAGGGTTCTTAGCAGTGTATCGCTCCATGTGGCTGTATGAATTGATTGCGTCACGATCCCCGAAATTGGTTCTATTCCACTGACTGACGAGATCGTAATTGGGGGTGAGAGTGGTTTTAGGCTTTCTGTAGGTGAAGCGTTTCTGTTGTTATTTTTTCCCACCCGCTGATCCTGACTAGCAGGAGGTTTTATTGGTGTAGAGGCGGCCCCCCTTTTCTCCCCTACTTGCCATTCCGGGGGCGAACTGACATCTAGAATTGTCCCTTGTTTATTTGTATGGGTATCCTCTTCGGAATCTGTGTTTAGATCCAGAGCTTGAATGAGGTCTGCGTTATTTGATATGGAAAAAGAACTGATCCATTCGTCTATTTGTATTTTATCTTGGATACCGGATTTACCAGAACCTCCTTTTTTATCATGGGTCTTTCCTCTTTCCCCTTCCTTACTTAAGTCTGTCGGAGCCTTGGGCAAATGAACCTGAGCTGTTATTATTGTTATCGCTCTTTTTATAGGTTCCACTTCACGTTCTGCCGCACAAACGCTATTTCCTTGGCCGGATTTTCTACGTTGTGGGGGGCTTTTACTTAATCGAGATGGTATTGCTTGTGGGTTTGGAATTTCCAATGTCTGAGGACTTGCTTTTCCTGATTTTTTTGGAATTATGGGACTTGGCAAGCCGGGGCCTTCATCTGGAGAGGCATAGATTGCAGCCATTGGATCCTTTAGAAAGTAAAACTTCTGATTTCCGTTTTTCCCCCCAAATTTAAAAAGAGCTGGTTTTGGTGTTGGTGCCGAGACCAGCCTCTCTTTTTGCAAAATGGATTTTTCTTTCTTTTTCTTTTTGTTTGAGTTGGAAAGTGCGTCTTTTGCGTCTTTTGTGGGTATGCTCTTCCTGGATTTGCTCAGAAGTGCCTGGTGGATTTTTCCTCATCTCATACTCCCTTGCCACTGTACTCAAGCCCCCCGAAGACCACTCCTCCGCGAAGGCTCTGCTTTTGGCCTCTTTTGTGGTTTCACAGTATCTCGCTTTCACTTTCCTTGGTCTAAGGTTCTGCACTTGTTCTCAACCTCTCTGCCGCTCCCGCCACAGTTCTGCCAGACCGCTAGACCCGGCAGCCTATCTCCAGCACCGGCTCCTCTCACTAATTCTGAGGTGTCAGTTACAAAAGGCCGTATCCTGGGTGGTAACTGACAATGGCTGAGGCTGGTTGGCTTCAAAGACGGCAACTAGTAACTTGCGTCAGTTACTGTTGGGTTACAGAGCTTTAACCCCCGTCTGTGCTGGAAATACTCAGGTGCTCAGCTGCTGGTCTGAGGGAGTGGAGGGAGTAGGGGGAGTAGAGGATTTGGGTAGAGAGCAGGGCACACTGACAGACTGCAAGCTGCACTCAACCTAGTTAGGCCGCTTTCGCAGTCTTGCCGGGCACTACAATCAGCGGCCGCCAATAGTGGCGGCCGCGCTCTCTCGATCTGCTCACCTCAACTCTATAACGAGTTTATAGTTGTGACTCCCCCTGGATCCGCTGGGCTGTCGCCCGTTGATCGAACCGGGGCTTTCTCCACCGCTACCGCTACCGCCAACCTTAGCAACCTTAGCAACCTTAGCAGCCTTAGCAGCCTTAGCAGCCTCAGTGGGGATGGGGGCTAGGGGCCCGGTCTAACTCAGCTGCTTTCCTCTCGCTGCTCTCCTCTTGCAGCGCGGCGGTGTCTCTCGCAGCTGCTCCCGCTCTGCTCTGCAGCGCCGACCTCAGCGGACCGGAAAACACGGTCCACCTTATAAATACCTGACCCCCCACCCCTGGGACACCTAGGGGAGACTCTGGGGGTTCCTAATATGCCAAAACATTGTAGGATATCCATTGTTAAGTGCCCCAAACACCAAAGTCGAGTTTGGGCACAATTTACTTTTTAAAAACAGTCATGGAGCCCAGGGCTGCTTTTAAACTGACCTCAGGCTTCAGCAGTGCACACATGCAAGTGCAGAAAAGGCAGCTGGCCTCTAAACTGCCATGCCCTACTATATACTAGGGGTTGATAGGTAGTTTCAATCCTCCTGCCCAATTATGTACTAGGGTCTTATAGGGTAGGTCATGCGAATCACAGGGGTACCCCAACCCATAGTGTACCCTAGTGTATGTAGGTGTTTTCACTGTATTCTAAGTGTTTTCAGCATAGCACTGGCCCTGGGCCTGGTGAGGCAAAGCCCAGGGTCAGTCAGAGTCAGTTACCACCAGTACCAGTCAGCAAAACGTTGGGAGGTGCCCAGGGCACAGGATGACTTTGCAACATAGCCCCCCCCAACGAAAGGTGATGGGTTACTAACCTACACCCTGGTAGTCCTCATCAGCTAAGTGGAAAAACCTGGAAAGTCCATCTGCATTTGCATGGGCAACCCCAGGTCTGTGTTCCACTGTAAAGTCCATTCCCTGTAGGGAAATGGACCACCTTAACAGCTTGGGATTTTCCCCTCTCATCTGCATGAGCCATCTGAGAGGCCTGTGGTCAGTTTGAACACGAAAGTGAGTCCCAAACAAATATGGTCTCAACTTTTTCAGGGACCAAACCACAGCAAAAGCCTCTCTCTCAATGGCACTCCACCTCTGCTCTCTGGGAAGAAGTCTCCTGCTAATAAAGATACTGGCTGATCAAGGCCCTCTTCATTTAGCTGTGACAACACTGCCCCAATCCCTTGCTCTGAAGCATCTGTCTGAACCACAAATTCTTTTGTGTAATCAGGGGCCAGCAGCCCTGGTGCTGAATGCATAGCAGCTTTCAGAGTGTCAAAAGCCTTCTGACACTCTGGGGTCCAATCCACCTTTTTGGGCCTCTTCTTAGAAGTGAGTTCTGTTAGGGGCCCCACAAAGGTCTCAGAATTTTGAACAAACCTTCTATAATACCCTGTCAGTCCAAGGAATGCCCTGACCTGAGTCTGGGTAGCAGGAGCCGTCCAATCCAAAATAGTTTGGATTTTAGCTTGGAGAGGCTGTACATGGCCCCCACCTACCGGGTGGCCCAGGTACACCACAGAACTCTGCCCTATTTGGCACTTACTTGCCTAAATAGTCAGGCCTGCCTGCTGCATGGCCTGAAGCACTTCCCTTAGGTGGCTTAAGTGATCCCCCCAGGTAGAACTGTATACAGCTATATCATCCAGATAAGCTGCACTGAACTGTTCCAACCTTTGGAAGGTGGGAGGTGCATTCTTTAAGCCAAAGGGCATTACCTTGAACTGATAATGTCCCTCTGGTGTGGAAAATGCTGACATCTCCTTTGCTTCATCAGTGAGGGCAATCTGCCAGTAACCTGAAGTCAAATCAAATGTACTCAGGTACTTAGCAGCCCCGAACCTGTCAATGAGCTCATCAGCTCTAGGTATAGGGTGAGCATCAGTCTTTGTGACTGCATTCAATCCTCTGTAGTCCACACAGAACCTTAACTCCTTGGGTCCCCCCTGAGGATTAGGGTTAGGTACCAGCACCACTGGACTGGCCCATGGACTCTCAGACGGTTCAATTACCCCCAATTCCAGCATCTTAGCAACCTCAGCTTTAATGCTGGCTCTGACATGGTCAGACAACCTGTACAGTTTAGTTTTGACAGGTAGGCTGTCACCAGTGTCAATGTGGTGCACACACCACTCAGTGATGCCTGGGGTCAAAGAGAACAGGCCAGCAAACTGCTCCAGCACTTGCTTACAGTCTCTGTGCTGCTGGTCTGTCAACTTGGGAGAGAGTACAACCCCCTCCACTGACCTATCTTGCACATTAGTGGAGAGGAGGTCGGGCACAGGCTCAGTTTCCTCCTCCACACCCTCATCAGTGACCAGAAACATGGTCATGTCTGCCCTGTCATGGTGGGGTTTCAATCTATTCACATGCAGGACCCTATGAGGGTTCCTGGGGGTGCCAAGGTCAACTAAATAGGTAACCTCACCCTTCTTTTCTAAGATTGGATAGGGCCCACTCCACTTGTCATGGAGGGCCCTGGGGGCCACAGGCTCCAACACCCACACCAGTTGTCCTGGAGTATACTCAGGCATAGTAGCCTTCTGATCATACCAGTGCTTCATGAGCTCCTGGCTGGCCTCCAGTTTCCTGTTTGCCTTGTACATGTACTCTGCCATTCTAGATCTCAGGCCTAGCACATAGTCAAGCACATTGTCCTTTGCTTCTTTAAGAGGCTTCTCTAAAGACTCTCTCAGCAGGCTCAATGCCCCCCTCACAGGGTGTCCAAACAACAGCTCAAAGGGACTGAAACCAACCCCTTTCTGTGGCACCTCCCTGTAGGCAAACAGTAAGCATGGGAGGAGAGCATCCCATCTCCTCCTGAGTTTCTCTGACAACCCATTTATCATGCCCTTCAGGGTTTTATTGAATCTCTCAACAAGACCATTTGCTTGTGGGAGATAGGGGGTGGTGAACTTGTAGTTGACACCACACTCATCCCACATAGCAGTCAGTTAGCTGGACATGAAGTTCGTGCCCCTCTCTGATACCACCTCTTTCTGAAAACCCACTCTGGTGAACACACCAAGCAGTGCTCTAGCCACTGCAAGAGCATCAATGGTTCTAAGAGGGATTGCTTCAGGGTACCTAGTGGCATGGTCCACTACCACTAAGATATACCTATTCCCTGATGTAGTAGGTGGGTCCAGGGGACCAACAATGTCCATCCCCACCCTTTCAAAAGGAACCCCAACCACTAGCAGTGGTATTAGGGGAGCCTTTGTCTTGCCCCCTGCCTTGCCACTGGCCTGACAGGTGACACAGGAGCTGCAAAACTCCTTTACCTTTTCAGGCATATGGGGCCAGTAGAAATGGTTCACCAACCAGTTCTATGTCTTTGTCTGTCCCAAATGTCCTGCCAAGGGGATATCATGACCCAAAGTCAGGATGAACTCTCTGTACTTCTGGGGCACCACCAACCTCCTGGAGGCCCCCTCCTTGAGGTTTCTGGCCTCAGTATAAATCAGTCCATCTTCCCAGTAGAGTTTGTGAAACCCACTGTCATCCCCCTCCTCTTGCTTAGAAGCAATTCGCCTCAAACTCTCAAGGGTGGGACAGTCTCTGTCCCTTACTGATCTCCTCTCTGGAGGGTCCACCTGCTCCTGTCAGTTCTGCCAAATCTGACAGCTCTGGCAGGGATGGAGTCTCTCCCTCAGAGGCTAGATCCTCCCCATCAGGGTTAGATTCTTCCTGCACCTCTGGAGTTCCCTGGGCTGGCTCACCAGGCCCAGTACCCAGTACCCTTGCCCTTGGATGCTTGGCCCTTTGTTCCAGGGTCCAAGTGTCCAGCCCCTCTCTTCTGGCTAGTCTGTGACCTAGTCACAGCACATACCCACTCAGGGAGCTCCAATATTTTCATATGGAGTCCTCTCTCCACCTCTGACCACACAGAGGCTTCAAGATCATTGCCCAGTAAACAATGGACGGGGAGCACCTTTGACACAGCTACCTTCATAGGGCCTGTCACACCTCCCCATTCCAAATCCACCACAGCCATAGGATGGAGTTTGGTAGTGCTGTCTGCATAAGTCACCTGGTGAAACTCACCAGGTACCACCCTCTCTGGAGGCACCAGCTCATCCAGGACCATAGTTACACTAGCCCCAGTGTCTCTGATAGCCTCAACCTCAGTCCCATTCACTTTAGGCCTCTGCCTGTACTTGTCCATGTTTGGAGGTAAGGCAGCAAGGGTTGCAATATTCACCCCACCCAGGGACACTAAGGTTGCTTCCACCACCTGACTACCCTTCTCTGGGGCACCACTCTCCACCCCTACACTTACACTGGCAATCGCCGTGGATGGCCCTTTAGGGGGGAGTTTCTTGGCGCAGACAGCATCTGCCTGTTTGTGCCCTGGCTGGTTACAGTCAAAGCACTTACCCACCTTTGAGGGATCAAAGAACCGACCATTCTTTCCATGATACCCCCTCCCTTTGAATTTGGGTTGGCCCGGGGCCCCCCCTCCTTGTTCAGGTTTTTGTGGGTTTTTGGAGGACTCCTTATGGTTTTGACCTGCTTTCCCTTGGGCTTTCCCTTGGGGAGGGTCCTGTCCCCCTTTCTTCTGGTCACTCCCCTGGTGCTGAATGGATACCCAGGTTCTCACCCACTCATCAGCTGCTTCCACCAGCTCTCTGGGGTCTGTCAGCTTAGAGTCCACTAGATACTGGTGTGACTTCTCTTGTGCACGATGAGTCAAAATATGTTCTTTCGAAAACAAATTATACAATCCCTCATATGTGTCAACTTTGTTACCAACAATCCAGCCTTCCAGTGCCTTCACTGAAACGTCCACAAAGTCTACCCAAGACTTTGAACTCAATTTCAGGGTGCCTCTAAACTTCACCCTGTACTGCTCTGGAGTCAGACCAAATCTCTTGACTAAGCATGCCTTCATCTGCTGGTATGATTCTGCATCCTCTCCCTTCAGGGTCAGGAGCCTATCCCTCCCAGCTACTGGAATCAACTCCCACAGGAGTGCACCCCAATACTTAGAGTGGACCCTACTCATTCTAAGGGCCCTCTCAAAAGCTGCTAGCCACTTGTCAATGTCATCCCCCTCTGTGTACTTGGGCACTATACCCTTGGGAAGTTTGGGATCAAATCCACCACCCCTAGACATCTCAAAATCTTCATCATTTTCACTGCCACCATTTCTTTTGAACGCCTCCTCCCTCTCCCATTTCTTCTTAGCCAATTCCAATTTCTCCTTCTCCAAGGCAATCAAAGCTAATTGAGCCTCAAGCTGTCTCTCTGCAAGGGACAGTGGTGGTTCCTGAGTAAGGGACCCTTCCCCACTCCCACCATCTGGAATCATATGGCTAACACTAGATAAAATGGAAGAGGCATCATCCTCACCCTCCTCTTGGATGAGATTGGGGGGACACCCTCTATCCCCCCTTGACTCTCCTCAGCTACCCCAGCCCAGGCCTTTAGGGACTCAAGCAACCCTGCCTTCCTACGTGTCTTGGAAGCAGGCAGCCCCCTAAGCCTACACTGTACCCTAAGATCAGCCATCTTGAACTGGGACAGTTTAGCCAGGTCCAGCTCCATGGTTCCCTAGTTTTGGGTCACAACAACTAGGCACAACAGACTTAGAACAATTTGGAAAAATCAAAACAATGGATTAAAAACAGTTTAGTCCAAATTCCAAAAATCAAACTCAAAAGGTTTGTTCTAAGGGAATTTAGAGGATTTTTATAATCTTAATTCACTTTACTGAAAGGTGTACCTTTTAAACACAAGCCCTCATCCACACCGCTGAGCACCAAATGTAGGAAAGTGGATGATTGGTAGGGGCAAATCTAGGTCTGCCACTATCAATAAGGCCACTAACACATGATAGGACTCAGCATAGGTCTTAGAAAATTATTCCCATGCTCAACCCTTGGTAGCTTGGCTGCGAGCAGGCAGGCTTAACTTCAAAGATAGGTATGTAAAGCATTTAAAAACCTCAATTCAGTAAATAATTAAGACACAATGCATAATAAAAATCCAACACCAATTTATAAAAATAGGAAATATGTTTATCTTTAAAATGACACTAAAACAACAAAAATCCTATGTAGGGAACCGGAGATAATTTTTTAAAGATATATCACTTTATAGCACTTAGAAACCTATAGCACCTTATTGGGATATCTGGTCGCGATAGACCGGCTCAAAGTCAAAGTTTCAGGCCGACCGCGATGGAGCCCTGAGCGGCTACCCCTCGCGGTAGGTCCCGGTCACAGTTTTTACCTTCGGACTTAGAAACTTTTCTGGAGCTTTTTCTCGTGGGGTCCCTCGATGCTCTTCACCAGGCCGGATTCGGTGAGGGTTCGCCGGCCTCGGATTTCTTCTACTTCCGGTCAAACTCTGGAAGTCGGACCTACGGAGCTTTCAGCGGGACGAACCTGGATGGCTTGGCCGGCTCGCGGTTGAAGGCAGGCGGCTTGGCTGACCAGGTTGAGTAGGTCCCCCTACGGAGCTTTTTTCCAAAGTTGCTCCAAAGTTCTCCAAACTCCTGGAACTTCTTCCTGAAGTTCCCCAAAGGGTCCAAAAGTGTCTCAAACTCACTCCAAGGGTCTGGAACTCCAAGATGGTCCTTGAAAGTTGAGGACTTCAGTTCCCACAATCTACTTGGACAAAACCCTTACAAATCCACTGGTAGTTTTCCAGGTTGCAAATTCTTGGTGGTGATGATCCAGGTGAGCTTTGTTAACCTATAGCTTGCAGGGAGTCCACTCTTTAGTTCTTTTACAGCAAGGTATTCCACAGGGCTGTAGTTTCAGCTGGTGCAGTCTTCAGAGGGCAGGCCTTAGAATTTGCACCTCAACTTCTCAGCATGGCAACGTCTTGCTTTCTTAAGTTTCAAGCAGCAGATCTGAGGGGCTCTGCCCTTCTCAGATATTATTCCAAGTTCTCTGGGTCATGCAGGAGGTCACTCCTGACCAATGGGAGCAGGGCAACTCCCCAAGGATATGACCGCATCCTGTAGAGGGTGGCATTATTTTGTCCCAGAGTGCATCAAATCTTCCAAATTCATAATGGCTGATTTTCCAGCAGAGAGGTAAGAGCTGGCTAAACACACCCCTAGGATGGCTACTTTCCATAGACTCTCCCACTTGCATCTGCTCATACCTTCCTTAAGCCTAGCATCTGGCTGAGGTGAAAAGTTTAGAGTTGTAAATGACACTGGTTTCTTCCTCCTCTTTGAAGACCATGGTTTACGACTCCTCCCCCTGCTCTGGCATTCCTGTGTAGCAGCACACTGCCCTACCAGCAGAGCTGGTTAACCCCAGGGCTCTTTATCACCTCTTCAAAGTAGCCTGGCTAATCCACTTAACTCTGACCAATCAGGACAGACCACTGGAAGGCTGAATCTGGACCTACAAACAAGAAAGTCTTATAACTTCTTGTCTGTATATTTTAGGAGAAATTCAACAATATCATATTGTTGGATTTATCGCTACCAAGCCTTTGAATGGAAGTTCTATCATTCTCCTATCAGGAGTTATTAGTTAATACTTCTTGCCATGTTAACCTATGTGGCATGGGATTTGCAATGGGAAAAATGACTTGGGCCATTTTTCAAGCACCAGGACTTACAAAAACATATTTTATAAGTACTCCGCCTCTATCTACAGAACCCCCACCCCATGGAACACCTAGGGGACATTTTAGGGGTTCTGAATCTGTAGAAATATTGCAGATCCTCCCTCCACAGTGCTCCTATCCATTTTAAGTGCCCCAAACACCAAAGTCGAGTTTGGGCACAATTTACTTTTTAAAAGCAGTCATGGAGCCCAGGGTTGCTTTTAAACTGACCTCAGGCTTCATCAGTGCACACATGCAAGTGCAGAAAAGGCTGCTGGCCTCTAAACTGCCATGCCTTACTATATACTAGGGGCTGATAGGTAGTTTCAATCCCCCTGCCCTATTATGTACTAGGGTCTTATAGGGTAGGTCATGCCAATCACAGGGGTACCCCAAACCCATAGTGTACTCTAGTGTATGTAGGTGTTTTCACTGTATTCTAAGTGTTTTCAGCATAGCACTGGCCCTGGGCCTGGTTAGGCAAAGCCCAAGGTCAGTCAGAGTCAGTTACCACCAGTACCAGTCAGCAAAAAGTTGGGGGGTGCCCAGGGCACAGGATGACTTTGTAACAGTCATCCTATTACATTTTTGATTGATACTGGTGCTACCCATTCTACTGTGAGATCTGCAGTAGTCCCAAACCCACCTCTCTTGGGAAAATCAATCCAAGCTGTAGGAGTTGCCAACAAAAGAATGACAACCCCTTTGACAGAAGAGGTGCCGGTGAACATCGGAACTTTCCAGGATCATCACCAGTTCGTGGTGTGTGGTTCGAGTCCAGTCTGTTTATGAGGGTGTGATCTCTTGTGTAAATTGAATTGTACCATCTATTGTACGCCGAAGGGAATTGAGTTGCGGACTAATGACGATGACATTGCTTTCAAGCTAGCAAATAAAAATCATTGCGTAGACATATTTTCTTTACTGACAGTGGAGGACATGCCGCTGGACTTGAGAGACACTCTCTCTCCGGTGGTATGGGACTTCACAGGGGAGGAAATCGGACTGATTTGAGGAGTCGAGCCAGTCCGCATACAGATCAAGCCTAATGCTGAATTTCCGAGAATGCCTCAGTACAACCTAACCCCGGAAATGGTTGCAGGGATTACACCTGTGATTGAGTCTATGATTGCACAGGGCATACTAAAAGAGATCATAGGAAGTCTGTGCAAATCGCCCATTATGGGATTGCAGAAACCGAGCGGAAAGTACTGCATAGTTCAGGACCTTAGAAAGGTGATTAGCATTGTGGTTCAATGTTGACCTGTGGTACCGAATTCATCTGGGATCCTGTTTCAGATTCCTTGTGAAGCTGTCTGGTTCACTGTGATCGACCTTTGTCAGGCATTTTTCTCCATTCCATTGCATGAGGAAAGACAATTTTTATTTTCCTTCCGCCTGGAAAATAGTGTCTTAACATGGTGCTGCATCCTTCAAGGGTATACTGAAAGTCCTCGGGGACGCTCTCTCTTTTTGTATGTGACCCCGGACTTTATGTCAACCGACCTCGAAACAATGTGCCGATATATGCTTGAGGATATTCTCCATGATGTTTTGCACTTACGCTGGACACTCCCTTCGAATGTGACAGATCTGTTGTATCTTCCTTTTACTGGAGAATGTTCATCCATCTATCAAGGAACAGAGGATTCTGTCCTTAGGACACCTATATTTATTTGTGCCCACGTTTCAGAGTATACTGAGTGAAACACCAGTTTACCTTACTATGTGTCTTATACAGAAGATAGTTTGTTTTTCCCCCTTGTGCTCCACTTTACTTTGAACTGAGGATCATCTTTCCTGATCGCCCTGATGAAGGTGTAGCCCCTTTCTGGGTGTGCACTGAAACGCGCGTCGGTGCAGGATATAACAGAAGTACCATGATCTTCATGTCTGATTGAGATACTTATGTGAATACATGCAATCGTGGACGATAGATTGATGGGCCAAAAAATCTGAATGATTTTTAAGAGCTTGTTTTTCAACAAAATTGTGCCTATTCAAACATACCAAGTGCCGGATAACTCTATATTTCTCCTGATACTTTGTACTGTGCTCCTGTTATTGTAATTATTTATCTCTATATACATTGTGGATACCAAAAGAAATACACTGTATGGTAGGCAATATCAGTTTGTGTATGGTTTGTGCAAGTTATGGTGTATGCAGGTTTGGATGAGGAGTTTGAATGTAGTTGACAGGGGGATGAAGATTTCAAGTGTTTGATAAATGTTGGGTTTTTGACTTTGTTTATCTCTGTATTTATTGAAATTGTTTATAGAAAATATCATGGGATTGTATTAATTATTTTGTTTTAAATACCTACATATAGAGGTGAGAGTACGTTGATCGTTGAAAGTATTCTGATACATGTGGCTAGGTCATATTGGGGACTTATGCCCCCTAAAATAGTGAGATAATCCATATTCAACTGGCTGTGGCAGGGTTTTGTTCTTTTGGTTTTCTTGCTGATTACACTGAAAGTCTATCCATCTTCAATCAGGTTTTGAAGAAGAACCTCGAGAGCTTGATTTTGCCCGAAAACTCAGTGTTAGTTCAGTATATTGATGACCTCCTCATTGCATCTGAAACACAGGAGGCTTGGAGGGACAATACTATTGCCTTACTGAATCACTTGGCTGACAATGGGCATAAGGTGTCTCCGAGCAACCTTCAGTACTGTCTGACTGAAGTCCATTACCTGAGTCATCAAATTGAGAAAGGCAAGAGAAAGGTGTCACCAGAGTGAGTGGAGGCGATCATGAAAATGATTCCGCCCACTACTCATAAAGAGGTCAGAATGTTTTTGGGAATGGTTGGCTACTGCCGACAATGGATCCGAATTTCTCTTTGATGGCAAAGCCTTTACAAATGCTGACCTACAAGTACATGAGTGATCCGGTACCTTGGTATAACGATTGCCTACTTGCCTTCTTGTAGGTGAGAGAGTGCCTTTGTCACGCTCCAGCTTTAGGAATGTCTGATTAGAGCAAAACATTTTTGCAGTTCTGTCATGAAAGGGAAGGTTGTGCTCTTTGTGTACTCATCCAGACACATGGAGGTGCCCGTAGACCAGTGGCCTATTTCTTAGCTACATTAGATCCTGTAGCTTCAGCGTTGCCCGGATGTCTCAAATCCGTTGCTGCAACAGTTGTCAGTATTGAACGATGTGAAAGCATTGTGATGGGTCATCCACTTACTGTATATGTGCCACAATCAGTTGAACTCCTGATGATGAGGACCAAAGCACTGCATTTGACCAATAACAGGCTGACATGATATGACCATGTTCTGCTTGCAGCAGAAAATGTAACCTTAAAGCGCTGTTCTGTGTTAAACCCAGCTACCTTGTTGCCTGTTCCAAATGCTGATGGGGAAGATTGTGAAGACCATGACTGTCTGGATGTTACTGAGCTTTGCACCAAACCGAGAGCTGACATTGTCGATGAACCATTGTCTGATCCCGATCAAGTCCTTTTTGTTGATGGTTCATGCCTAATGGCCAATGAAGGTAATCTGAGAGCAGCATTTGCTGTTTGTATCATCTCTGGAGTTGAGGAAGCTGCTTGTTTACAGGGAGTATGTAGTAACCACGCTCACAGTGGTATGTAAGTGGAAGCTTGTTTATTCACAGGTACATCTTTACAGCTTCATAGTAACCCCCAGCTTCTTCAACTGAAAGCCTTCTTCAGAACTTCCCCACAGTACCATTCTATTGCATCATTAGGTTCTACAATTGCAGGAGCACACGCTATTCAGGTAAGCCTCCGGTGTTTTTTTTTTTTTCATCTCTGCTGTAATTAGCCTTCTCCACTAAACGCTGTGTTAAACCGTGGCGATGCAGCTTGTGTGTGCGCTCGAGCGAAAACACTTTCAGAGCTGGAGCGTGTTCATTCAAAAACACTTTCAGAGCTCGAGCACGTTCGCTAGTGATGTAGCTTGTGCGCGCATGGCCAGCTGGCTCGGGCACACACGCATTCAATATGACTGGTGTCTCGCGCTCGTGGCAACCAACGGCTGCACGCCTTCCCTTGAAGAAACACACAAATAAAAATGACCAAAACATCCCGACCTGGGGAGTTTCAAACAATGCCCGCCCACTCAATATGGAGCTTCAACAACAATGAAACGTTTCAATGAAAGCTCACGTCATCCCTTGCTTAAGGCAGTCGGTCCAAGGGAGGGAAAGCAAATCCCTTTAAATCCACGATATTGAAAGGGTGATTTCGCCCACAAAAACTGTATTCAACAGCAAGTCTCTTGTTGGGCTCTCAATTAAGCACAACAATATTAAAACATATGTAACTCACGGTTTCCAAATTCCAAATTTCATCAGCAGAATCTTTCACTTTACTGCTTTTCCAGGGGTGGAGGATACTCTGCACTCTGCACTCTGCCCCCTGCGCAGATCGCTCGTCGCCAAAATATGTAGTAACCACGCTCACAGTGGTATGTAAGTGGAAGCTTGTTAATTCACAGGTACATCTTTACAGCTTCATAGTAACCCCCAGCTTCTTCAACTAAAAGCCTTCTTCAGAACTTCCCCACAATACCATTCTATTGCATCATTAGGTTCTACAACTGCAGGAGAGGATTTCCACACAGTACACTCCGCACAAGTAGCCAAGATCATTGCCTTGACCCGTGCATGCCTTGTCTCTGAGCAGATCCGAGTGACCATCTATACCGATAGCCAGTATGGTTTCGGTGTAGGTCATGACTTCGGACATCTATGGTCGCAGAGAGGGTTCCTAACGTTGTCAGGATCTCCCATTAGGAATGGGGAATTTGTGAGACAGCTGTTGGAAGCATTGCAGTTGCCAAAGGAAATGGCAGTCGTAAAGTGCGCTGCACAAGGGAAGGGAGATTATTTTGTCACCATAGGAAATCGCTACGCGGGTGAAGTTGCTTGCTTTTGTGCCACACATGCATGCATTTTCAATGGGGAATATGTTTGCGAGAGTACAGAGAAGACTGAAGTCAACATGATGCTAGCTGTTGCAGACACATGGGATGAAGTTAGGCGTTTAGAATTGGAAGTAACAGATCAGGAAAAAGCAGGTTGGATCAGAGCAGGTTGTGAGAAGGGGCAAGATGACATTTGGGTTTCAACTAATGGTAGGGCAGTGTTACTGGATTGTTTGCTGAATCCAATGGCAAGGCATATTCATGGAGCAGCTCACATAGGAAGAGACACAATGGTGAGGTTGTTCAGGCAGACTTGGTTTAATCCGAGATTCCGTGTGATTGCAGAGACAGTGAGTCATCGGTGTGTTACATTCCAACAAATTAATTCTAGGAAGAAAACTGTTGCTGCCTTGAGCCACATTGAGAGGTCGGGAGGTCCTTTCAATCAGATCCATTTGGACTTTTGTTGAGATGCCTGCATGTAATTGATTGAGATACATTTTGGTTGTTGTGTGCCTCTTTTCTCGGTGGGTGGAAGCTTATCCAACTAGAAGGTGTGACAGCCTCACAGTAGCAAAGTTATTGTTGAGGGAGCTTATACCGCGCTTCAGATTTCCAACTACATTGGAGTCGGATAGAGGAACACATTTCCACAGTGAGATCATGAAGCTGTTGTATACTGCCTTGAGTGTGGATCAGAGACTACATTGTAGTTACAGGCCAGAGGCATCAGGCATTGTGGAGCAGATCAATGGGATGCTAAAGGCGAGGCTGGCAAAAGCGTGTACTTCATCATCTTTGAAATGACCAGACGCGTTGTCCTTGGTCCTAAAGAGCTTGCGCAGCATTCCTGATAGGAGAACTGGGCTATCTCCACACGAGATCCTCATGGAAAGGGCGATGCGCTTGCCTGCAGTGTCGTCTACACCTTTGATAAACATCACAGATGACTTGATCCTTGACTACTGCAAAGGATTGGCTGATGTGGTTCATTCTGCGTCTCATTAGGTTGAAGCCGCGACTGCACTGACATCGAAATACCTTTGTCACGACCTGAGCCACGGAGATTGGGTGCTGGTCTGAAAGAACGTAAGACTTGACTCACAGTGGCGTGGACTGTACCAGGTGATATTGGTGACTAATACAGCTGTGAAGTGTGGAGGAGTGCCGAACTGGATACACGCTTCACATACCCGACGAGTCTCAGGGCCCTCTGATGAAACAGCTGTTGGAATAAAAATTATGTTTTTGCACTGTTTTACGTAAGTTAGCATTCGCAGCACCATTTTGTGCGTAGGCGCCATTTTGTATTGTGATTGAAACTAATTTGTTTGCTATTTCCGAGAAACGGCCTTCTCTAGGTTATGTTTCTTCTGAGTTAGGTTCTTCCACACTAATAAATGCACTGTTCTTATTAGCGCATACCTTTCTTCTTAGATGTAAGC
This sequence comes from Calotriton arnoldi, assembly GCA_963921515.1. Classification (NCBI taxonomy): domain Eukaryota; kingdom Metazoa; phylum Chordata; class Amphibia; order Caudata; family Salamandridae; genus Calotriton; species Calotriton arnoldi. The sequence goes on from CAWUFW010001510.1 coordinate 1,844,949, forward strand.
CGACGCCCACTTGTCTAGTGGCGGGCACAGGCAGAGTAACCTTGAAAGATAGATAATGTGTGCCCAGCCTCAGAATCGAAACTTACTCCTTTGCAATTTACTGTCCAGCTGCATCGCTCTGGAAAATTCCATTGTATGCGTGCCTTCATTGGTTCTGAAATGTACATAATGTATCGTTATGCTTGTTGATGTCAGTCCCTCTGCAGCACTCCTTAGCGACTGGGCAGATAGGGCTCCGCCCTGAGCGTACTCTGAATAAACAGATATTGGTTTGTATTCTCTACTATCTGACCGACTCTTCATTTGTATGGAAGGCTGAGAGGTGGTCGTGAGTGACCCGAGTGACCCTAATCGGGCCACTTCCTTCAGTTGGCGCCCGAACAGGGACTTCTTAGAGTGAGTGGCCCTTCCCCTTCCACGGATGCGAGGGGATGTCGAGGCCATCGTTGGGTCCAGCAGACGGATCAGGGATCCCTGCACGAAGAGTTCCTGATACTCGCAGTTGCCCCTTCTGTCCTGCCAGATGGTGCCTCGCTCAGTGGTCATCCCGACTGGAGTCCTGAGCGGCGAAACCCTTGGATCTGACCGTTTGGTCTGAAGAGTCGGCAGTGGAGAATAGATTCATTTGACCTGCATATATCAGGTGAGTTTGTTTTGGTTCTTTGTGGATATGGTACCATTTTGGTTTGTATTTGGTACGGTCTAAGGACCGTTTTTGGGATAAAAGCAATTGCAATTGTCTTGCTAGGCATAAAATAGTGAACTTGTTTTCTTTTGAGAATGCCTAGTTTCAGTAAATTGTTTGGCTTGTGCTGTCGTTGTTGTTCTACTGAAGCTCGATTGGAAGAAAGTCAGCAGGCGCCTCCAGAAGGCACTCCGAATATTGATATGTATGTGAAGCATGGTTTTGGCCCTATTATGTTTAGTACATTATGGCACAAATATACGAGGGACAATGCCGAGTTGCAGTGGCCGTTGACGGGCACTTTCGATGAACAAAAGATTGAGTATTTACAGGAACAGTTGTTTAAGAAACGAAGTAGGCAGTCAATGTTTGATTCCCTCAGAACATGGCAGAAAGCAGCTAGTCAAAAGCGGTTAAGGGCAGAAAAAGAGGCTCGGAAAGGAAGAATGCAGACGTTGACTCAGAAGGCGGTAGCATATGATAGGGAGAAAAAGGAAAAGGGTGTTGAATGTGAAGATAGAAGGTTTTGATTACACATTGATAAATCGTATGTGGTTCAGGAAGATGATGACACTTTTGTTGAAGAATTATTAGATACCCAACCCGCGCCTCCATTTGCCCCGCAAAGAATGTATCCCATTGTTCCAATGCCCTCGCAGTTGCCTGTTACAGTTGCTTCCACTGTCTCTGTCCCTGCATCTACTACTGTTGTTTCGACGGCTCTGGCTTCGGCTCCTCCTCCTTCTGTTTCTTTGCCTTCTGTGGCGACTGTGACTGTTAGTACCCCCGCCGAACCTATTCTCTCAGCTACCCTTCCGCCAGCTCTTTCCCCCATGACACAGCCCCCAGCGACGATAGTGCCTGTTGCTTCTGTTGCATCTCCCACTGTGGTTTTTCATCCTCCGACATTAGTAAGTAGTGGGACACCGGTGCGTGGATTTGAGGACAGGGATTGGACGAAATTTAAGGAGCGCATGGGACCGTTAGTGAGATCTGATGTGAGAGATGAAGAAAAGAGGGTAATAGCTAGTCAGGCTGCACAGTGGGCCCGTAACCCTATTTATAGTGTAGAGGATGTCTGGGCGACTATGAAAGATTTTGTGCACTTTATACAGCAACATGCCCTTAAACACATGTCTGCTACTTTGATTTGTCTTTGGCAACAACACTTTGAAGCGGAAGCACCCCAGATTTTATATAACATAAGAGATCGAGTGTATATTAGTGAATTGGGGCCAAAACAGGTTTTTGCTAATGTTACGACAATAGTAGCATATAGGTGAAGACTACATGAGAAAAGTCCCAGATCAGTATCTCAGTTGCCAATGAGAGAGGTCCATCCTATATATCACCGCGAGATACCGGAATTGACAGATGGTCGTGGTAATGTTACTCGAGCAGCAGTGGCGGCCAGGTTCCAGGAGCAATGGGTTTATACTCTGTGGAAAAGAAGTGAGGTTTTATCTCTTAAAACTCATTTACCAGAGCCTAGGAAGAATCCTACTGCTTAATATAAAGAACTGACTTAAGCTGCTTCTTCAACAGTGATGACTCTTGCTGATATTGAAATGTTCTTTGGTCTTCTTGTTCTGGTTGATATTTGGAGGCAGGTTCATACTCAAGATCATGTTCCGGAGTTGGGAGGTACTTGGGATCAAATTAAGGCATGGGATCAGGAAAGGAAGCCCGGTGATAAGCCTTGAGCGGAAATGTTAGCATTGCCAGGCTGCATAATTACGTATATGCATTTTCTTATTCCGCCAAGAAAGGTGGATTGGGATAAATTGTTAGCCTGTCGACAGAAAAAAAATGAGAGTGTGTCTGATTTTTTCACTCGATTTGAAGGTACATTTTTGGACTATAGTGGACAGGATTTGTCAGTCGAGGGAGGTGTTCGGTTGTTTGTTAATAGATTTGTTTTTAATTTGCTTCCTGAAATTACGACTCGATTGCAAGCTTCTGAGAGTACCTGGTCCACCTCTTCTCCCTCTGTTATTTTGAATATGGCACAATATTATGAGCATAGGGATAATGAGGACAAGGAGAGGACAGAGAAGAGACATAAGGATTAAAATACTAAGGTGTTGTTGCAGCACAGTTTTAGAGGGAATGGGAGAGGACTTGGTGGTCCTGCCCGACAGCTTCCACGTACTAGTAGGCAGCCAACATCTATGCCTCTGGGTCCGAATCAGTGTGCGTATTGTAAAGAGGAGGAAAATTGGCGTAGCGAATGTCCTGTGCTTTTGCAGAAGGTTGCGGTCCCAAGAGGACAAGGTTCTCGTGGATGGGGTCGTGGAACAGGAGGGACTGATAGGGCTCAGAATGCTGTAGCCTCACAGGGTCGTTCTGATAATAATTACTTTGATGACCCTCGTGATTGACAGTATTACGATGATGATTATGACATGGAGGAAGTGACAGGTATGTTTTACAGTTAGGACAGCCAGGGACAGAGTGAGGGACCAGTTCCGATACCTGTAGACCAGCGTGGTCCTTGTGTAACAGCAGAACTGCAAGGTTCAACTAGGAAATTTTTTGTGGACACAGGTGCGACAAAAAGTTCTGTTTCTCGAAATAATGTCCCTGGGGCGGCTCTGTCTGGCCATAATAATTTGCGGTTGGTTTTTCTGGTGTACCGGTTGTGAGCCCCATTTCAAAACCTCTTGCGTTGACTATTGGTCCTTTCACTGTGGATTCGCCATTCTTGTTGACATCTAATTGTGGCAAAAATTTGATGGGTTTGGATTTGTTGAAGAAATTGCATGCTACTATTTATTGTTCTCCGGCGGGTGTCTATATGACTATGGGTCCAGATTAGGGGTGGGCGGAATTCGCGTAGTCGCGCTACGCAAATTCTCGCGAAATTGTAAAAAATCTCCGCAAGCACGCGAAAATTCCGCGAACACGCGGAATTGCTTGTCCCGCCCGTTCGGGATGTGTTTTTGCGTGCTCGCGGGGAATTATATCGCTAACTTGCCCATGCGGTCGCTAATGGGTGTGGCCATCTTGTTTTTCACTTGTCCCGCCCGCTCGCGATGCTTATTTCCTACTCGGGAACGCGATTACGTGTTCGCGATGCTTTTTGCATGCTCGGGGGGGAAATATCGCGCGAACTTGCCCATGCGGTCGCAATGGGCGCGGCCATCTTGTTTTTCAGTCTATTGCTATGGTTCTGGGCCTGCTTTTCTATCCTCCCTCTATCTTTACAATCCTTTGTTTCTGTACACTTTTTTTTAATCTTTTTTATTTATTATCTATCTCTCTATTTTCCTGAATCTATATTTTGAGTTTTTTTTACTTTTTTGTGACTTTTTCTAATACTTTTTCACTCTTTTTCGATAACTTGCTTTTTTCATTTCTTTTACTTACTTTTCTAATTCCTCCCTTTTCTTTTCCACCCCCCGAGTCCCAGAACCATGCCCAAGGGAGAGAGCGGGGGCAGCAAGGGAAAGGGCAAGGCTGCCCGCAGCCGCGACCACCTTCCCTGCGGAAGGCGGCGCCCAAAAGGGGTGCAGGAACGGGCCTTATTTGGTGAGGCGGAGGTGGCCGCACTTGTTTTTTTTGTGCAGCACCACATCCCCTTAACCCTAGCAGCAGGCGGCAGGCCTGGGTCTGGGTACGGGCTCCAGGAGCGTAGCCAGCGGTGGGGAAAGGTGCGCCGGGCAGTGTTTCGCTGCTTTGGTGTCCGGCGCACCGATACCCAGCTGAGGCACCGGTGGTCCGATATCCTGGACCGGGAGCAGGACCTGCTGGACCTGCAAGGAGTGGAGGTCCCGGGGCTTGGTGAGTAGCTATTTAATATTACTACTTTGCGTTCTTCTGCTCTGTGTTATATATGCGAATATATATTTTTTCCGAACAGCAAGAATGCTGCTGCTTACATTGCAGGTAAATTACATTTAAAAATCTTCTGTGATTGTTATGACACAGGTGCTCGGCGATACTAATCTTACTTGTTTGCAACTTTGCGCTCGCTTGGCCTGATTATGTAAGAGTTTACTTTAGAGAACTTAAGTTAGGTAATGCTAGAGAGACTCTGGGGGATATTACCAAGGAATTGCGATAATTATCCCAAAGCGCGATTAGCGCTGTTTTTTTTATCGCCGGCTATCGCTGGATTTCATCGCGGAGATAACGCGTTATTATCAACGCTTATCTCCAAGGTGATAAAAAATCCAGCGATAGCGGCGAAACCCAGCAATAGCGCAAGAAATCCAGCGATAAATTCAACGCGCTAATGAAAAGCTTGCTAATAGGCAGGTGAGGACTTAACCTTACAATTCACCTCCCATTGACTAGAATGGTTAAGTCAGGTTTTTAGCAGATGTTAGATTCCAGCGATAATCGCGCTTAGCGCAAATTTTTTATCGCTTCGCGGGCATTGCTAATAGGGGAAGTTGTGTTTGCGACTGTTTTCAGTCGCTTTTAGTTGGGAACGCCTACTTTGCATGTCATTAGCGATATATATCGCTGACATGCAAAGCAGCACCAAAACGGTCGCTTTCGCCATAAAGCTGTCGCTAACAGCTGTTAGCGACAGCTTGCTAATAGGGCGATAGAAATATCGCCGCTTTAGCAGCAAAAAGTGCAGCTAAAGCGGCGATAAGGCCCTTGCTAATATGCCCCTCTAGTCCTTCCTTTGTCCTCCTGCCACTAAGAAGAGATAGTGGTGGATTGATAGGTTTAGTTACTTATTATTAGTAGGTAATTGTTTAGTGGTCTGCGTGACGCATCCTCTGTCACGTCACGTGTTGCTGAGTGCTGCTTACCCCAGTCCTTAGTAGAACCTTTTGTAGTTTGTTTAGTGAGTGGTAATAGCCTAGGCTTAACACTAGCAGAACATCAGCAGCAACCAACCAACAATTTGGTGTATGCAAAAATTGATGCATGTGTCCTCCATCTATGCATTTTTGAGGACTAAAATAAATGGAAATGCAGACTTAGTGAACAATTGGCCCGTCTGGAATAGGTGGGCTTGGTCAGGTGGTACTTAGGCTTAGTTAGTATCCTGGAATCAGAATGGAACACTGGATTAGTGTTCATAAATAATAACTAGATGCAATTGTTGTTTCCATAAATGTTTGAGCATTTTTTAAAACATTTTATTTGTTTCACACCAATCATCCATGTTTGTCTCTTTCTTTCTTACATCTTTCATGATCAGCACCCAGGGGCAAGAAGAAGACGGGGTCGGAGTCGGCGGGAGCTGGAAAAGATGCCTCCCAGGACCAGGAACGCTCCGCTACCGAGGGCTCTGCTGCTGGCCCCAGTAAGTCCTCCTGTTGTTAATATTAATAATTATACTTCCCTAACTTTTCCTGCACCTTATTTTTTCCGAACTATTATTTAGATTTCCTAAATCTATTTTTTACAAAATCTTCTTCGATCTACACAATCTGTTTCTAAATTCTTGTTATCCCTGCCTCTAACTGCCTCTGCTTGACTCTCTGTACTACTACTATTAGTCTGTCTGTAGCTAAGCTTGCCCAGTTGGCCACTCTTTATTTAAAAGGTTTTAAATAAAACTCAGATTCACGAATCGCTCTAGCCACTGAGTCCCGTCCTTTGGGTTGTCCTCTTCTAGTCTTCTTAATCTTGAGGCTTTTCGACAATTCCCACCAACAAAATGCCCAACCAGATATTTTACTATTTTTGATAGGATAGGAGATACTACTACTGTTGTAGGGGTTCTGCACATACAGAAGTATGCACAAGAAAATAGGACGTTGGTGATAGGCGGTTGGACCTTCCTCACACCTCACCCACAATCCCCTGACCAACTAGCTATAGTGTCTCATTAGCTTCCCGAACCCCTCGAAGATACCCAATGATTAGACAACCCAGAACATAACAGTCACTACACTTCCGACCTCTCAGAGTCGTGGAAGCAATGCACACCCTGTCGCTCACTCACTCGTGTAAGTCCACACCAAATATCACAGAGTCTATGTAAGTTCAAAAGGTTTATTTTCAGCTAACAAGCTCTAGCCAGCACCAACAGTAAAATGCATAAGATTAAAACAATAAACATTGTTACAACTACAAATCCATAGAAGACAAAAGGGGAAATCAATCATGATGATAACTGAACAGTGGTGGAAGAACCACCCTCCCTTGGTAGGAATATAGTTTATATAAAATTATAAATGAAGATCTCTAAGCGAATTCTGGGGGACCCCTCACCTTAGAAGAAGCATCCTAGAAGTACTGGTTACATCATAAGCTCTGCAAAGCTCTGGTTCGTAGAAGGGAATCTTCCGTCTGTTATGAGCAAAATGGTGCACGTTAGTATTTTGCAAGCATTTCTCAGTCGTGCCAAAAAGTGTAGCATGTTATGGCTAAGCAATACGGACTGACCACCAGAACTCCATAACAAAGTGGCTTGTTTTTCGACCTTGTACGCAGCGCTCAGACAGTAGCAGTATGAGCTCATGTGGGCTCAAAGGCGTCTTACACAACAAGCTGCGAGGTAACGTGCGTAAAAATAAAAGACACAAAGCTAAAATGGTTGCATGGCTCAGGCTAACTTAGCAAAGACTGGAATGACCCTAGAGACCATGATATAACACTACTAGTGTCTACTGTACTCTAGTACCCAATTTGTACTAGTGATGTATGTTGTATATGTATGTATTAACTTTTTTTTCAATCTTGCTAGTTAAAAAGAAGAAATAGGGGGAGGTGTATAAGGCATCTAAAAAAATGTGTAATGTTTTTTCTAGGCGTACTATCGACCACCAGTGCCGGTGCCAGCGGCGATGGTGACGCGGCCATTTAGGAGGGAGCAGGAGATGCGGCACAGGCAGTTGCAGGAGCTGCAGGGGGTGAGCCAGCAGCAGTGGCGGGCGGTGGTAAGTTATATTCCTTACTTATTGACATTACACTCGCTGCAAGGGTGTACACTGTACGGTTGAGACTTAGTAAGAAGTTGTTGTTGTGACCAACGGTTGAAGAAGACACCCTTTACTTAGCATTAGCAATAGCATTAGTGGCGGGAGTTGAGTAACCAATGGCCTCTTCTATCTGACTTCAACTCAGCTGTGAAAGTTTTATGGAGAAGACTAAAAGTCAGATCAGATGACCTTGATGGGTGTGTTGAACGAAAAGGGAAAGAAGGGTGGAAGGAGGAAGGATGGGCGAGATGTAATATTTATGACTGGCGGAGAAGGATACCTGGGATGCATGCATAGGTTGCTGATAGGAATCAGATGCATGGGTGGTTGAAGGATGGGTGGAAGGTGAAAGAAAAGATGCCTGCCTGGGTGGGTGAAACTGTATGTGTGGAGGATAGCAAGACTCCTCAGTGGTGTTTGGGTCAAACTCAAAGGCAAGCAAGGAAGGAAAGGACGCATGGGTGGTGGTTTAAAAAAAAAAGAATAAATGTTTGTTGTTGGTGAAACAAACTAAGGTTTGTTGAGAGATTAAGAAGAATGATAGACGTTTACTTTGAATGGATGGATGCCTGGATGGTATTCATCATAGATAGCATAGGTAGAGACTGTCACTGGATGAAGAGTCTTAGTTTGAAGAGAATGTGAAAGAAACCACGCCAGAGTAGCAAAGCCGAGGAGAATATAAGTTGTATTTTCAGAATACTCCCTTGACTCACAGTAGTTTGCAAGCACAGCATATATATTGTGTATGTATGTAGTTATCATCAAGCGCCTTCCTCCGACTCAGAGGACAACTCCCTACCTATGTTAATTTTTTTTCGACTGGGTCAGCCAACCTGCCATGGGTGGCCTATCGGCTGGTTACACAATCAATCAAAACAAAGTACCTTATGTCGCCCCATATAAGCAATGATCATTGGATCAGATATCATCTGCCTTTTTCTAGTAGTCAGGGCAGGGTGAAAGTGAAATTAAGCAGTTGCCCTTGATGTAACAGAGTATGGCCAGTGCCACCCGTAATAGAAAAATACGAGCTTCCCCACCTGCAGACAGTAGTAAATAAAACTAACGTGAGTCTGCGTCATCATGACTCTAGTATGTTTGTCTTGGGTGCAGGCTGACTGAGCTGGCATGCCGGATACAACAAAGTCACGTTAATTTGGCAAAACAAGAGAGAAGAAGAAGACTGGTGTACTGTGTACTCGAGTCCATACATAGTGCTAGTATAATGCCAGAAACTCCCACAAATGTTAGAGGCCGAGGAAGTGGGAGGATAGATAACTACCACAAATGGTATGTACTGTGCTTGCTAGTGCTACTGTGCCACTATGTGTTGAATTAATTTGTGTTACTGTTTTGCTAAGAGTATTGGTTAATAGTTTTTTTTTCTTTCTTGATATAGCTACTCCTTCACAAGCAAAACCATCCAGGAAGGAGTTGGCAGCCATGGCCCGGCGCTGGAAGCTGGAGGCCATCTGCCAAGAATACCGGCGGCTGGTGGCTCTGGCGGAGGAGGAGGCGGCGGCAGCTGCAGCCTCCTCCAATGCCCCGGGCCCCAGCCAGGCCCCTCGAGTGGTACGGCACCACGGTCAGGCAGCCGCCCGCCACCGCCCTTCAATATCCAGCACTGCTGCCCCCCGTGGATGCAACTGCAGGGCATATGCGCGCTGCATGCTCCTCCGGAATGCGCATCTAGAGGAGCAGTTAGAGGAGGTGAAGAAGAGGCTAAAGGTCCTGGAGAAGCCAAGCCGAAGATCCCGCCAATAACTTGACTGTGTTGCATTGCCCCTTTTTTAATCCTTTTTTTTGGTGGGTGGGAATTGGGCGTTGCGTTGGGGTTCATAGACATTTTGGACATTGGTTGGACTTTATCGTTTTGGACATTGGTTGGGGTTAGGGAGAGGGGTGGGTCGGGTGTTGTGGGATTTTTTACATAGTTTATTTTTGTTAGGGTATTAAATTATATTTCTACTTAAACATAGCAATACGTTGTTAATGTTTTGTGGGGGGGTTACTGTTTTACGTCACAAACATGGTTTCCTTGCTGCTGCAGGGCCGCACCCAGTGTTGGATTTAATAATCTGCCGATTTTGTAACACACAAACAGATAGATGCGGTACCCCTCACTGAGTGACTTGTCCTACTAGTACTGTCAGTCTCTCCTCCTAGTCCATTATTATACCTCCCCCAAACTTCTTATCTTACCTGGGATTGATGTTTAAGTTAGGCACAGCGATGGGTGCATGGCGGTGATGGTTTTGCTTCCCAAGAGAATGGAGATCCATTGGCTGTGGTGGTAGTAGTAGACACTGGCAGTAGCATATGCAAAAAAAGAAAATGAGACAGTCATTCGCCTGAGACTCTGGGAGGAGTAGTAGAACGAAGTAAATAAAACATAATGGTGGTGGGGATAGCCTAGTACAACAAGTTACAAACTGTAGTTGTGTTGAGTCACTCGACTAGGCCTACACTCGACAGAAGCGTAACCTTTAGTGCTGTGTGTAGTAGGATGACAAATCCAATCGATGCCGGCAATTAATGCTGATGGATTAGGTTCCTTTGGTAAAAAAATTACCTCGCAAATATACTGCTCATGGGTGGGCAAGCAGAAGAAGATCCTCGCCCTGCCTTGAAATTGAATAAGTGTTGCTTTCGCCACATCCGCCCCAGCAAGCGTGTGATCAATTATTGGTGTACATTTAATTTAGTCACACCTCAATAAATCACACAGCCCGGGGGAAGAGGGTTAGGGTTTGATGAATGGTTGGGAAGGGGGTTTGGGGAAAGGTTTGACAAAGAAAAACAGTACGCATGGACAAACAACAAAACACAATCTTGGCAGACGACCATATCCATAAATCTGTTAAGGGAGAAAAAGGAAATGCATGCATGATGATGATAACTTGATGGTTAATGATAAGTAGTACTTACTAACTACTACTAGACAATTAGACAGTACAGGGCAGCAGTATATTATGCAATTTGCCTTGCCTGTCTGCCCTCAGAGAGACCCGAATTACATACAGTTTCTGTTCTGTTGTACCGGGCTTACTTTTAAACATAGAAAATTCAAAAATAGCTGTAGGGATGAATTTGAATTATAAGCAGAGAGCAAACATAATAATAACAACAACACACAGTAGTAATGATTGAAGACAAAAAATGAATCAAATTATTTAAAAGATGATGAAAGTTGATACTGTTACTGTATGTTATCCTGGTCAAAATGGGGAGTTGCAGCTCGGCATTCCTCTTGGTCCTCCCTTCCATGGACGCTCCGGCCATCAATCTTGGGTGACGCCACTGCCTGCCTGGCAAATGTAGATTCATTGGTAAGTGTGAGTTGTTTTTCCCAGTATAGCACAGGGTAAGGGCCGGCCTGTAATTGTAGATGGAAAAACAAAAGGGATATTGAAAAATCAAGTAGAAAAGAAATGCATAAATTACGGTGGAGTGCAACAAGAACACTTTCAGAGGCGGCATGGATACATCATGTCTACTCTAGTTTGTTTCCAGCATTAACCTCCAACAACAACAGGACAGAGCAGGCCCACGGCACCCGTGACCCATCCTCCATTTAGCGTACATTTTTTGACAGAGGCAGACAAAGCACATATACAGCAACATAGCATTTTACAAATTAAGTGACTAAATCAATGCACCGCTGTCAGGCATACCACCACACTCGACTCCACCACTACACAGACATGTAGGTCTGCAGTGGTTGTTGTTGACTTGTTTACCTTTTATGCCACTCATGAAACGCCCTGACTTATTCCATCAATCATCTCGGATCCTACTGAGTGACTGCGAAGATATTATGTCACTGTGGTCATCATCATGGTGTTGTCCAACTCAGTGTGCAGTGTACAGATTGAGTCCCCTTTCCATATTCAAAATGCAATGGATCGGCCTGCAGTAGAAGTACAAATTTGTTATTAAAAAACAAGAAGGGAAACAAACATTACCTTGAGTTACTTTTAGTGTGTAGATTAGATAATAGTACACAATGAATTAACTTCATGCACAACAAACAACAACAACACAAATCACTCAGTCAGCGTCCAATGCATGGCATCATTCATTACCTGTTCCTTCTCATCTTCAGTTAATGGGCAGTCTCTCTCGGCTCGGAAAGGAGGATGGCTATAGTAGTCATCATCATGTTCCACTTCTTTTGGAGGGACTCAAGGAGGCAAGATTTTCTTTTTTCTTCTATTATGCTACATCCAATCATCATCTGGCTTGAGGGCAATAGATTTAGGGCGATTCAGGAGGATGGAGGAGCAGGACTTGGAGGAGTGGACTGAAATGCAGACAGCTGAAACTCATATATGGCAATAAAAGACTAGAAGACGGTGGTGATGGATTTGTTGTGATTCGAAGTTTCCCAACCAGAAAGACAGACACACAAATAAAAGTAAATAAGGGAGGAAGACAGTAAGAAGTGGAAGCCTAGTTGTCAGGGAAGTATTGCTCGTCCTCAAACTCTGGGGGTTCAACCAGAAGTAGGCAATCATCATCTAACACGCTACTTCCGTCACCTGAGCCGCTGTCCTCATCTTCCTGCGTTGATTCATGTATTGTGTAATTCGGTGGTATAAATTGCTGATTCATTTTGATCATGGTTAACCTCTCCACGTTTTTGGGCAAGAGACTGGTCCTTTTCACTGTTACAATGGAACCAGCAGCACTGAAAACACGTTCAGAAGAGACACTTGCGACAGGGCAAGCCAGATAGTTTATCGCCAGCCTGCTGAGCAGTGGCCATTTGCCCCTTTTGCCATACCAATACCGCAATGGGTTTTGATCAATGTAGACCTCTGTTGGGTCATCCAGAAAGGCATGGACCATCCGCTCAGTGTTCAGGGGTGCTACACTTTGTTCGGCCTCTTTTGTCTTTGCATCAGCACTGGACCTAGCAAGTCCTTGCTGTAAATACCAATCCTGTGCTGTTTTTACTGGGGCTGATGATCCGGTTCTTGCTGTTGTCGATAGTGTTGGTGTTGGTGACAGCTGTGAGCCAAATGCACTGCCCTCAGGCTCTGAAGTTGAACTTGACATCGGATGCCCTGCTGCAGTACTTGTTGTGGGTTTGAGTAGCGGGCCTTTAATTACCAGCCGTTCATTTTCCAATTTACTGGCTGCCTCAGCTATCCAAGTTTTGTACCGGGCAACATCCACTTCTGAAAAAGGAAGAAATGTCTTACTGTTCAGTGCCGATTTGTACCGTGGATCCAGAATTGTGGCACAAATGTAATGTTCTTGTGACAAAATCTTAGTTTGCACGCTTGCATTTTCAGTTAAGCAACAGGATAAGCTCTCCACCAACTCATATGCTTCTTTTTTTCCCTCCACATCTATGTACGCTTCAGACACCTCCTTCAGCTGTTGCTCTAGTATGTGCAACAATGGGATAGCTTGGCCCATAGTACAGTCCTCCTTGCTGACTTCACGAGTGAAGACCTCGAAAGGAAGAAGCATCTCTGTCAGGCATTTAACTAGGCACCATTGGTCCATCTGAAGGGTCATGCCTTTCACAGTAGCATCCGCCCTTTGCATGACATATTCATTGATTGGTCTGTACTGCTCAAACAGACGGTCAAGCATGTAATACATTGAGTTCCAACGTGTTGCCACCTCCTGGATGAGTGCTTTGACTGGCATTCTATAGTCACGTTGAATGATCCTCAGCTGCTTAGGGGCTTTAAAAGAATGGCTGAAATGAGTGCATATTCTGTGGCAGGTGGTCAGTAAGTTGCTGACTATGGCTTCTTTTTTCATAAAGTCTTGAACTATAATGTTAATGCAGTGCGCCAAACACGGGACCCTGAAATAGGCACCAACCTCCATGGCCTTAAGTACATTACTGCCATTATCCGTGGCAACAAAACCAATGTTAAGCTCTCTTGGGCGCAGTCATTCAAAGACCTTGCTGTTAAACTCTTCCAAAATGTTTGCAGCAGTATGAGATTTCTCCATGGCGAACATGGCTACAGTTGCATGTTTCCGAGTAGCATTAAAAATCTCAGCTGTGTCAACAGCACCTACTTCAGATAGCTTTTCTCTAACCCCCACAAAAGAGACCCAGTGTGCAGTGATGCACATGTAATCAGTGGCTTGGCAAATGGTCCACATGTCTGTTGTCAGGTGGATATTGTGAACAGCACTCTGCTGCAAAGCTTGTCCAACCAATTCCAGCACATCGTGATGTAGTGCTGGAACAGCAACTCTGGCGAAATAGGACCGGCTGGGAACCTTCCATTTAGGGCAGATGGCTGACACAAATTCAAGGAAACCCACCCCTTCCACAAATGAAAAAGGGAGAAGGTCCAGCGCTAACATTTTAGCCAGCTTCGCATTGTACAACCGTGCCGTTGGGTGGTTGCGTTGGTACTGCCCCTCTGACCTAAGCATGCTGTCAATGGTAGGCTGGATTATTTTCCTTTGTGGTGCAGCTGTTTTCTTGAACCCAGTTAGGCTCAACGACGCACTGCTTTTCATTGCAGTACTTGGTTGCCTTGGTGTCTCAGCCTGACTCTTACTACGGTGCCACTGAGATGTTGCTGAGGATGTGGGCGGTACCACTACAGGGCTGGGGACAGGCCTAGAAATGTCTCCCTCTTGTTGACCTTCCACCGCGATCATATCTTCTTCTACTTCTTCATCCCCACCAACAGCAATGGGTGCAGTTTTACTTTTTTGTAAGCGAAGTAGGTGAGCATCCCACTGGATGATGTGGTGTTTTTTGAGATTACTTGTTTGGCCTCCGGTACCATAGTTTGTACCAAGCTTACCCCGCCTAACAGCTTGGTGACAAATTGAGCATATAGCAATGTTCTCCTCCTTACTGCTAACCGAAAAGAAGTCCCAAACTGGGGAGCAGAACTTTCTGGCACTGCTGGAGGTGCCACTTTCAATACCAGATGAACTGGAGGGTGTGCCTGGAATTTGACTCTGTGCAGTTACAGTACCACTACCTACTGAGATGGTGGTTGAGCAGGATGTAGGTCCCTGCAGGGCCTTTGCAAATGCAAATATGGAAGCTGGAGGTCGTGTTGGTGTTACCTGTGTTGGTGGTATCCGTGCTACATCCCTCGCAGCGATTTTGGATAGTCTAATAATGTTGGTCTCTGTCTCCTCTGGGCCGGGAGCGATGTTCATGATGACTGGATCGTCATCATCACCCCCCTCTTCTACATCTACCTCCATAACTCTAAGGCTTTCTAGAACATTCCTTTTCACTAGCCTTGTCTTGTGGCATGCATCACTCTCAGACTGAGCTGGTAGCTTCCAAGTGGCATCTCGATCATCAGAAGCGGGGCTTGAAGAAGAAGTTGATGGACTAACCCTCCTTTTCCTTGCTGGGGGTCTGGAAGACAATGGATCTTCTGAAACAGTGGCTTGCTCCTCTTCATCTGCAAAAAGCTCGATTTCCTGAACTGCCCCTACTTCAGGAGGAACAACTACTATTGTGGGCTGTGGTTCCGGCTGTGGTTCCGGCTGTGGTTCCGGCTGTTGTTGCGGCTGTGGTTCCGGCTGTGGTTGCGGCTGTTGTTGCGGCAATTGTTGCGGCTGTTGTTGCCCACTTATCTGCTGTGTTTCCGCCTACGAGTGCGTTGATTGGGTACTACTTTGCGATAATGACATTTCAACATCACTGCTCTTTAGTAGACTGGCTACCTCTGCCACACTCATGGCCTTGGGCCTAGGTTGGTGGGCTGGGCCCGCTGATGCGGAGGTACTGCTCCCAGCTTGGGCCCCGCCGGACACCGCTGCTGCAGGCGTAAGTTTTTTTTCCCCAAAAAACAACTCGGGCACCACACCAGTCTTGGAAAGTGCCACTTCCTTCTTCTGCTCCTTCTTCTCACTGGCAACTTTCTTGGTACTGGAGGACCTGGTACCTTTCTTTGGGGCCATCTTCTTCAGATGTCAGCAGGACGCAGGTGCACAAGTTGCAGAGATGTCTGTGGTCACACGTGGACGTGACTTGGTGCGCAGCAGGACTTCTGTCTGGCAGTACAACGGGTGATGACACCTCCTCCTCTGTCTTTTTGTGCACCTAAAAGCAAAGAAGCCAGGAGAAGAACATCAGTGAAATGTTGCATTTGTTGTTGTGGTTCAATTACTACTAGTACAAACAAACAAATAAAATGTATAACTTAGTGTAGCCATTTGTGAGACTTTGTCAACAAGGGCTTTCATGGTATACTCTTACACTCTCAGGAAGGATAGGAAAGAAGAGGAACAACAACAAAAATACAAATGTAATGGAAGTGGACCCTGTTTGGAATTAAATTATTTGCTCATCACATCATTCAGGGAGCTGCAGCTGGCAAAGGGGATGGATGGAAGCAGTAAGCCAAGAGTAAAACCATACAGGCCTACATGGCAAAAGCAGCACACTTTATAACTCCTACCAGAAATGGCCACCAGCCACATGGACACTCACAAATCACACGCAACAAGCAGGAGGCCTGGAAACAATGTATTGAAAACAGGCCTATAATAGCCAGGCAAAGGCTGCATGCTAAACCACACTGCTTTGCCTGTAATGCAATAAAATGCAAAAACGAAAATCCACAGGGCTAAACAAGGTCTGCAAGGTACACAACACACCACACACAACAAAGACATTTATTTAACACACACCCAAAAACTGAAATACACCCAAAAATACACATTTTGCATTCAATCCAATGCCATCCATGCCCTAAATGATGTTTAAATTCAACAGAACACACAGAAACAGTTGTTTCTTGCATCCCTGACTACCTCTGAGCCTACTGGATGAAAAGCCTGTTGGCAGACTAGGCCACAAGCTTGCAGGCCTATGGATAAAAGCACACTACCGGGCTTCAAAATGGCCAACAGCCACATGGCCAGGCCCACAACAACAAGAAACTGAAGACAGACAATGCAGGCCTATGGCAAAAAACACACTGCCTGGCTTCAAAATGGCCACCAGCCTCATGGCCAGGCCCACAACTACAAGAAACTGAAGACAGACAATGCAGGCTTTTGGCAAAAAGCACACTGCCTGGCTTCAAAATGGCCGCCAGCCTCATGGCCAGGCCCACAACAACAAGAAGCCAAGGCCACAAAGGAAACACATGCAGGCCTATATGGCAAAAGCAGCACACTTTATAACTCCTACCAGAAATGGCCACCAGCCACATGGACACTCACAAATCACAAGCAACAAGCAGGAGGCCTGGAAAACAATGTATTGAAAACAGGCCTATAATAGCCAGGCAAAGGCTGCATGCTAAACCACACTGCTTTGCCTGTAATGCAATAAAATGCAAAAACGAAAATCCACAGGGCTAAACAAGGTCTGCAAGGTACACAACACACCACACACAACAAAGACATTTATTTAACACACACCCAAAAACTGAAATACACCCGAAAATACACATTTTGCAATTCAATCCAATGCCATCCATGCCCTAAATGATGTTTAAATTCAACAGAACACACAGAAACAGTTGTTTCATGCACCCCTGACTACCTCTGAGCCTACTGGATGAAAGGCCTGTTGGCAGACTAGGCCACAAGCTTGCAGGCCTATGGATAAAAGCACACTACCGGGCTTCAAAATAGCCACCAGCCACATGGCCAGGCCCAAAACAACAAGAAACTGAAGACAGACAATGCAGGCCTATGGCAAAAAGCACACTGCCTGGCTTCAAAATGGCCGCCAGCCTCATGGCCAGGCCCACAACTACAAGAAACTGAAGACAGACAATGCAGGCCTATGGCAAAAAGCACACTGCCTGGCTTCAAAATGGCCGTTAGCCTCATGGCCAGGCCCACAACAACAAGAAACTGAAGACAGACAATGCAGGCCTATGGCAAAAAGCACACTGCCTGGCTTCAAAATGTCCGCCAGCCTCATGGCCAGGCCCACAACAGCAAGAAGCCTAGGCCACAAAGGAAACACATGCAGGCCTATATGGCAAAAGCAGCACACTTATAACTCCCACCAGAAATGGCCGCCAGCCACATGGACACTCACAAATCACAAGCAACAAGCAGGAGGCCTGGAAAACAATGTACTGAAAACAGACCTATAATAGCCAGGCAAAGGATGCATGCTAAACCACACTGCTTTGCCTGTAATGCAATAAAATGCAAAAACAAAAATCCACAGGGCTAAACAAGGTCTGCAACACCACACACAACAAAGGCATTTATTTAACACACACCCAAAAAATGAAATACACCCAAAAATACACATTTTGCAATTCAATCCAATGCCATCCATGCCCTAAATGATGTTTGAAATAAATAAATACAACACACAGCAAAGGAACAGTTGCTTCATCATGCACCCACCCATGACTAGCTCTGGGCCTACTGGCTACCCACAACTATTTATTTTTTTAAATGATGAAAAGTACCAAAATTGTAGTTGCAGCAACTGCAATGCCCCAATCAAACAAAAAACAACACCAACTTACTTGTTAAAATCTCAAATCCAAAAGTCCTCAAATCAAATGATAAGGATGCAGCAGACACAAAGAGTGATCCTTCCAGCTCAAATCCAAATGAAAAATGAACAGGAGATGGACAAAGCACTGGGAGGAGCCTGCTGGACAGGAACAGGAAGTTGGAGACTCTGTGGCACTTCCTCCCTCCCCCCCAAAAAAAATTTGACAAAAAAGGACAGGCAAATGTCAATCTGAGGAGTTTTTTTCATCCAAATCCTCATTTTATTGAAGGTTTTATGCTGCTCGAGATATTCTTCTTCTCCAGATTGAAAATTTCGCGTGTTCGGGATTGCGAGCTTCACCAACATTCCGCCGGATGTCCGATGGCGCATCCGAATGACGTGTTCGCGATCGCAATCTCTTTCGCGGTGCACGATGGCGCGGCGAATGACGTGTTCGCGATCGCACACTCTCGCGGTGTCCGATGGCGCAGCGAATGACGTGTTCGCGATCGCACACTCTCGCGGGATCGCGAAGCCGGCTAACAAAATCTCGTGGCGCACGCAAACGGATAGGAAAACGCGTTGGCAAATGCAGGGATCCCGGTAAGTCACTATCGCGCGCACTAGAACGCATTTTTAAAGCGCGTACAAGAAAATAATTCCGCTATGCCGCGGATCACAGAATTTTGGGCAATTTCGCGATCTCCGCGGAACGCGAAATTGCCTAAATTCTGCAAATTCCGCGAGTGCAATTTAACGCCCAGGCCTAGTCCAGATGTAGCACGCGCTAAACAGTGTTTGTCCAAAGATGCACCCCTTCCTGTTGAATTTAAAGATGTGCCACCCACTTTGTGGGCGACAGGTGACACAGATGTGGGATTGTTGCAGATATCGCCGGTTTTGATACAGGTTAAGGATGGTGCTATTTTGCCCCGTATCCCTCAGTATAAAATACTGCAGGCAGGCGAACGAGCCTTATTGCAAATTATACAGGATTTGATTAAGAAAGGAGTGGTTGAGGAGACAACTGCTAATATTTTCAATAGTCCTATTCTTCCAATTCTTAAAAGGACACCCTTAGGTTCCCCTGATGACCATGAAGATGTTTATCGTTTTGTGATTGATTTGTGCGAGGTTAATAAAATAGTGGTCTCTCAGTTTCCATTGGTCCCAGACATTATTACTCTTTTGACAATGATTCCCTCTACTGCTAAATTTTTCTCTGTCATTGATCTGAAAAATGCTTTCTTTAGTATTCCTATTCATCCGGATAGCAGGTATTTGTTCGGGTTTACACTAGCTGGAAGGAGCTTTAGATTCTGTCGTGATCCTCAAGGCTATACTGAAAGGCCAAGTATTTATAGTCAAGCTTTAAAAAGTCAGTTGGATTCCCGTTGCTTCCCTCAGGTAATGTATTGGTGCAGTATGTTGATGAATTACTCATCGCTTCTGACACAGAACAAGGTTGAAAGACAGTACAGTTAAATTGTTGTTGCATTTGGCCCGACACGGACATAAGGTGTATCTTTCTAAATTACAATATTGTCGACAGGAGGTCACCTATTTAGGTCACCTACTGTCGAAGGAGGGCAGGAGATTGACTCCTGAGCGCATCAGTACCATTGTTAAGATGCCCGTTCCGCAAACCCAGAAAGATGTGCGTGCTTTTATAGGTATCACTTCCTACTGCCGGCAATGGATACCTAACTACTCTTTACTAATTAAACCTTTGCTTGCTCTAACCAATAAAGATGTGCATGAGCCCCTGTCTTCGACGCCCGACTGTCAGCAGTCTTTCGAGCAATTTAAAACTGCGCTTTGTCCGGATCTGGTACTTGGCACTCCTGATTATAAAAAACCGTTTGTGTTGTACGTCCGTGAGATGGCTGGTTGCGCGCTTTCCGTTTTAACACAAAAATTTGGAGATAAGCAACGGCTGTGTGCTTATTTCTCTGCTGTTCTTGACCATGTCGCAAGAACCCTCCTGAGTTGTCTAAGAGAGGTCGCGGCTGTGGCCGTTTCTATCAGACAATTGGCTGGACTCGTACTTGATACTGATCTCACTGTCATGGTACCCGAAGCTGTGGACACGCATTTGAATAAGACTAAGACACAGCACCTCACCAGTGCACGTCTGACTGGCCTACGAGTTAACGTTGTTTGCTAAACATACCACAATCAAAAGATGTGCTACTCTGAATCCAGCCACATTACTGCTCCACCCTTCTGAGAGTGATGAGATTGATAAACATGATTGTATCTTCTGGACGGAATAAGAGACGAAAGGACAAGTAGACTTGACTGATGTTCCCTTATCTGACCCCCCAAGGGGAACTATATGTCGATGGCTCTTGTTTTAAATTACCAGATGGCACTACGACTGCTGCGTATGCTATTACTATGCTGCGTACAGTAGTTGAGACATCACAAGTTCCTTACCAATCGGCTCAAGCTGCTGAGCTTGTGGCTTTAATACGAGCTTGCGAATTGAGTGAGGGATTGGTTGTCAATATTTATACTGACAGCCAAAACACCTTTGGAGTCGCACATAACTTTGCGCGACTCTGGGCAGAGAGAGGGTTTCTAACTTCACATGACACCAGGATTCAGCATGGGCGCCTCATATTGAGGCTTCTGTCTGCTTTGACACTCCCTAAGCAATTGGCTATAGTAAAGTGTAGTGTCCATTGGAAAGTCACTGACGTTGTAGGTAGGGGAAATGCTTTTGCCGATCAGACATCCAAGGAAACAGCCCGGACTAAAATGAAAAGAATGTTTGTAGCAGGTCCCGCTAGGTGGGTGCCTGAAGTTACTATGTTTGAGGATACACTTGAGAATGTGAAGGAGATACAAAGTGAGGCCACAATAGAAGAATTAGCATTATGGTAAGAAAGTACAGCAGAATTGAACGATGAGGGATGTTGGATTGACAAGTCAGGGAAGCAGAGATGGATGTTTCCAGATGCATATGTTCTCCCTCTAGTTACGATGGCCCATGGCCCAACCCAGCCCATATTAGTGCTAAGGGTATTTGCAAGTTGTTAGACCCTGTATGGCAGAATGATAACATTTCAAAGACTGCTGCACATTTAGTGAAGTATTGTATGGTGTGCATGATGCACAATCCTGGTAAAGGTACTCCTACCCCACCCGGTAATTGTGCACTACCTGCTTTCCCTGTTGATGTCCTTCAGATGGATTTTATAGAACTGGATCGGTGCAATAATTTGAAGTATGTTTTGGTGGTTGTTTGTGCTTTCAGTAAATGGGTTGAGGCTTATCCCACTAAAGACAATAGAGCCGTTATGACTGCAAAGGTACTCCTGAAGGAGTTCTTTCCTCACTTCGGCTTGCCCTGTTTGATTTGCATTGATAACGGAAGTCATTTTAATGCTAAGGTCATTCAGTTAATTTGTGATGGTTTGCACATAAAACAGAAGTTTCATGCCGCAAACCACCCGCTGTCAGCAGGTTTGGTTGAGAAGTACAATGGTACTCTCCAACTGAAAATGACAAAGATTCAGGAGACAACAGGGTTACAGTGGCCAGACGCTTTACCATTAGCTCTTTTGTCAAATAGAACTACAGCATATTCTAGGATAGGATTGTCACCGTATGAGGTCGTGTTTGGACGCCCGGCAAATGTCTGGGGTGTCCCGCATCCTCGACGGTTTACTGATATTAAGTATCCCTTATCGATCGACTACCTATGCCAGTTAACTGAAAATTTGCGTTCTATTCACCAACAGGTCCGGGAAGCCCTACCAGCTATGCCAGAGGGGTCCGGACACGACATTCAGCCCGAAATTTTAAGCTGAAGAAGAGTTTGGAGCCGCACTGGAAGGGGCCACTCCAAGTCTTGCTGGCAACCCGCACTGCCGTCAAAGTTTCTGGTCGAAAACATTGGATTCATACTTCACACTGCAGGAGGGTCCCTCTCCCTCTGCCCTATGACCAGTGGCCGAAAGATGGAGTAGGGGACTCTGAGTGTGAGACGGTGCCTCAGTTTGTCCCCTTCAGTGACGCCAGGCTGACCTGGACCAAAACGGATGTGGAGAATGATGAAGTGCTGAATGCAGCAGTACCTCCTGAAATATGGGCTATCCAAGATCCCCTTTTCACTGATCCCTCTGTGCCTGGAGTCACTAGGTATAATTTGCGCCCTCGGCTAAAGAATGGTGCACAAAAGGAGAAGTCAGATTAGTTAGGGATGGACTGTGTAAGTTAGGGTGTACTTTGCTATGGTACCAACGGATTTAGTTTAGGGCGAGATGAGATTTGTGCACTGTTTGGACATTGGACAGGATAGATTAAAAGTATCCCCCTGGGGGTTACCTTATCCTGGTTGACATGGGAACCCAAGCTTAGGACAGAGCAAGCTCCACCGCCGGTGCTCAAGAGCGCCAACGTTTTTGATGAACAATAGGAGCCTGTAACAGTGAGGCTCAGATGGACACTGGGAACTTGTATAGTTTTCTTACTGGCATTTTGGTCCCTTCCTCCCTTTGCTTTATTGTTTATCATGCATCCCTTTGGTAGGATGGTTGCTGACCAAGAGCAGCCAGTGATTCTCCCTGTTCCTATACGCACATTCTGGTCTACAAAAAGAAAAATATTGTGTATTGTTTTTGTGGAATTACTGCTATTAATTCTGGGTGGGGTGTCCTGGGTTTTGGAATGCGATCAGGATGTACCGTCATGTACTAAATCTAAGGTTGTTTCTAAAATGCGCACTAAAAGGACAGTCCCAAGTAATGTCTTTCTAGACACACATAAAAGATTCTTTGGAGAGGGTACAGCTTGTTATCCCACCAAATCTGTTACAAGTTTATGGACTGCTTACCCATTGTCGTTGGCCAATTATACGTATACCCGCGCAGCCCAATTCGTAGAGGTAAGGGGTGAGTTTGGACTGGGGTATCTCGGTCCTTGTCTATATTACAGGAAGCCACGAGGAAAGGGATATCCGGGTTGTGACAATACTACATATTGTGATAATTTGTATATGAGAGAGCAGAACATTAACTTAGTTGGCTGGCATTACCAAGATTTAACAGTTGCTCGAAAAGCTGGATATTACCCCGCATGTTGTCCGATAGTAAACAGCACTGATGCATTCTTGTATGTCAATTGTTCTGGGATAATATTGTTCAAAAATACGATGTCTCTAGAGAAAAAAAAAGGATCCAAGTACGGTAGGGTTGAATACCAGATATGCCCCCGTAGATTATCAAGGTCCACTTTATGCACACCCGGGATTTTATTTATTGTCTAATGGTACTTACTCAAATGTTCAAAATGGTACAGATGATGTTGCTTTAGGAATGGTGCTCCCTTTAGGTGTGCCTTGTAAGTATGGTAAGCCAAACATACGGTGAGTAAAAAGAACATTGACAGCAGAATTCTGTGATGGAGTGACAGATTTGGAAGTCAATAATTATAGTAATGGTATCACCTTTGGGTATATTCTCTCCTCCATTATTACCTTTGGTGGTACCGCTATGGCTAGAGGTGAAAGAGCTAGAGAACATTTTGTATGTAAGCTACAGATACTGTCAAACTCCACAGTGGCAGCTCTGTGTGACATCACCACCCAATTAGAAAGTATGCGAATATATTCTGAGCAGACCAGGTATGCAGTTGATTTCATTCTAGCTAAGAGCGTGGTGTGTGCGCAGTAGTAGGAGACCAGTGTGTAGTCGGGATAACTAATATGGAATAAAATATTACCCAACACATTATAGACATCCTAGAAAAACGTGAAAGGAATGGAGGGTGGGAATTGGAGTTGGTCATTATTTGGTGGATGGGGTTGGATCCTTGAAAAGGTGATCTATTTCATTGTGATCCTGATTTCTTGCTGTGTTTTGGTCCAGTGTCTTATGCTGCTCATATTGCACCACTCTCCTTTCTCCTAAAAGAATATCAATTCATGATACTAATGCAACAATTATGCTTCAGAAAGAGCTAGAAGACCTTATGCAGATAGACGAGGGTATTTTCGAGACCTCTTCCCTCCTTACCAATTCCCCTTCAGATGCTGAAAATATGGAGTGCTCCTAAAATGTATTCATGGTTTGTTGAACTATATGTTTTTCTTATCATCGTACAATAATTGCTTAGCTCATGCTAAAAGGAGGGTCTGTTGGAATAAAAATTATGTTTTCGCACTGTTTTACGTAAGTTAGCATTTGCGGCGCCATTTTGTGTGTAGGCACCATTTTGTATTGTGATTGAAACTAATTTTTTTGCTATTTCCGAGAAACGGCCTTCTCTCGGTTGTTTCTTCGGAGTTAGGTTCTGCCACACTAATGAATGCACTGTTCTTATTAGCGCATATCTTTCTTCTTAGATGTAAGCCTTCTCCCACTTGTCTAGGGGCGGGTACAGGCAGAGTAACCTTGAAAGATAGATAATGTGTGCCCGGCCTCAGAATCGAAACTTACTCCTTTGTAATTTACTGTCCAGCTGCATCTCTCTGGAAAATTCCATTGTAAGCGTGCCTTCATTGGTTCTGAAATGTACATCATGTATCGTTATGCTTGTTGATGTCAGTCCCTCTGCAGCACTCCTTAGCGACTGGGCAGATAGGGCTCCACTGTGAGCGTACTCTGAATAAACAGATATTGGTTTGTATTCTCTACTGTCTGACCGACTCTTCATTTGTATGGAAGGCTGAGAGGTGGTCGTGAGTGACCCGAGTGACCCTAATCGGGCCACTTCCTTCACAGCTCCTCTCCCAGAAGTGATCCCAGCCATGATCACAAGGTTACCAGAGAGGGCAAGCTAAGCTGTGGGGGTTCCTGAAGAGGCTGGATACCCACTAGGTCAAGCTAAGGGGGGGGTCAAGCTACACCCGACCCAGGTATAGACTCTGAGGGAGACGGAAATGTTGTGAGTGGTATAGAGTCTGACTCAGCAGAAGAGACAGGTGTGGAAATTGGTTGTGTGCAGTCAAGGAAGAAAGAGGTCACAAATGAGTCGTGGCGTGTGAGAAAGAAAAGAAGAAGCTTGAGACTTGCATCTGAGAAAGTACTTGCACCAATAAGTGAATCATCTGAGTCTGATCTGAGTGAGTCCGAACAAGCCCCAGGAAGTGTGAGGAGATCAAGGAGAACAAGAGTGCAGTGTCAGAGATACTCCTCTCCCGAGTGGACTTACAAATGCCGGGGAGAGCGAGGTCTGCGACTCCGATACTGATTGTCGAGATCCTGCTGAGAGTTCCTGGAATAGAGGCTAATGCAAACTTGTCATTGACTGTGCCTTATCCACCAAGTTTAAGTGGTTTACAGACTCTGATTTTGGAAGACATCGAATTCCCGAGCTTTGGAAACAGCCACCTCCTCAGAAGATAGCAGCATTTAGAGCTGAACTGTTACAGCAAGTCATTGATGAGATTGGCTCTGATCTCATAAGGGATGTAAATTGAACTTTGAAGTGTAAATAAAAATTTGCTTGAAAGAAGATAACCTAGGCCCTAGTGGAAGAAGAGTAAAATTAGGGATTTTTCCTTTAGAAGAAGAAAGAAGGTTAAGGAAGTCTTACAAGCTGTGCAAATATTGTGCCAAAGACTGTTGTGAGAATTTAAGATCCAAAAAGAAGTTGCTCATAGACTTTGTTGCCAGTACATAAAAGGCAGAGAAAAGAGACTCTGTGTGTTAATCCTCTTACAGCTATATCCGAGCCACTTTGAAAATGGACTCTGGAAATTTGAATCGTAGGCACAAATGTATTATAGGTACACTTATTGTAGGAGTAATCATAGTGATAGCTGTAGTCATTACTGAGTCCATTTTAAGCGCACACAAAGCTGAGGTACAGGGAGTGGGGGTACATGGGACATCTGCACCTACCACTGCTGCCTCAAAAGAGGGTACATTATGATCTGATAGAGGCTTAATAGAGCAAACTAGTCGCTTTTTGCAAGTAGATTTGTTTAAAGGTGATTACACGCTGAATGCTTATGCAAAGTTGCTGTATGAATACGTGAATGCTATGGATGTGAAGGACTGTTATGTGTGTATGCAATTGCCTGCTTCGGTAGAGGAGGGTATCAGGTATCATCACCTGTCGTTGACATATGGTATTAGTTTTAGTTTGCTCCTGAGCATGTTTTACGGAAAGGGTCATTATGAGTACTATTTCTCAAGTTATGATTTGATACTTTCAGAAGTTCCAGTCTACAAACATCTGAACAAATATGATTATTACAAGCAAGAAGAGAGAATGGGAAAGTATTTTGTACCTACAGTAACATTAGACACTGGTTATGCGCGTAGACACAACTTAACTTGCACATTAACAGGCATAGAAAAGAAATTTGTAAATCAATTAGAGGATAGACATAGATGCCTAATAGTTAAGCTTAACAGTAGGGAAGAAAACTTTGAATGGACCAAGGAGGAATTAGCTCACAAGGTTAAGAGAAGCTATGGTCCTATAGCTCCAGATTGGGAACAACGAGGCAAGCTTTGCATTCGACAGGTACAGACCCGTTATGACACTATCTTTGTGGGACAGAGTGTGTGCGATTATATCTTCTTGATTGATGCTTCTTTAAAGAAGTTCCTTCAAGAAGCAGTACAAGTTGTGCCAGGAGTATATTTTAAGAGTGGGAAGAATGCATATGTCCGGCTTTTGAACATTTGGTATGGTACATGTTTTGTAGCTCAGCCGCGGTCCGTGCAGGTACAGCGGTGGGGCCGGTAAGGGGGGATTTCGAGGGATTATGCAGAGGGAAAATTAAATAAATAATTATTTTTCCCTCAGCATCGTCCCTCAAAATCCCCCTTACCCGGCCCCACCGCCCCACCGCTTTTACCTGCATGGACCATGGCTGATGTAGCTGTTTCCAAACATATACGATATGGAGGATCTGGAGAGTTTGGAGAGAAAGTCAAACCATAGAGAAAAACATGGATTGAGTGCTGGTGAGATAGTGGGAGACATATTTGGAAGGATGATACCCAGTTTAGGTGTGGTGTTGAATGACAACAATATTAGAAGGTTATCTACCATAGTGGATAAGTTGTCGGTTAACACAGCTCAGTCATTGTTGCTCGTAGATGGAGAAATAGTTTCAATAAGGGCTATGGAGATGCAGAACTGCCTTGCTTTAGATGTGCTATTGGTAAAAGAGGGCAGAGTCTGTCAGATGCTGAAGGTCCAACAGTGTTGTACTTACATTCCTGATAAGAGTAAAGATCTGAGTAACATCACTGAGATACACCTTGAGATACATGACTTGGCAACTGAGGGAATTTGGAATAAGATTGGAAAAGAATTTGGAGCAGTTGGAAGTTGGTTTGCTAACCTAGGAAAGGGAATTCTTGGATATATCTTGAAGCCAATAATAATTGTTGTGGTCTGTTTTATTATCTTGCTAGGTATGGTAAGAGCATACAAATGGCATAAGTCGAGGCAATTGGAGAATTCCCTTAGGGAGAGAGAAAGAAGGGTGGAAAGACTGCAGGACAGTCATTATGAGAACCTTAAGTGGTTGGAGGAATTTAGACAGAGGAGACTAGCTACGAGATCTGTTTGGATCGGTCTACTCTACAGGGAATTAGAGCGTTTGTGATGACACAGGTCATCAGAGGGAGGGACTGATATAGCGGAAATGTATTTTTATTTGTAGGGGTGCATTATAATCACACATGTAGAGCGCATCTGCATATAATCCTTTATCGTGTTAACATAAAGTGTTAGGATCTTGAAATGTAATAATGCAATATGTGATGTATTTAGGCCATTGAATAGTAAACGTGAAGAGTCAATGTAGAAAGTAAATGTAACTAGCAGAAAACACTAACGTGAAGAACTCGTGTTGTACAACTGACAATCATTCATTATTAAATGTGTTTATTAATCGTGTCATTTTCCATGTAGGTAGGAATATTAACTGAATGTGCCTTATTTCCTATGCAATTTGTGAGGTTCATACGCAATTTTTCTTATGTTAGCTGAATCTTGTAGGCCTGAAATGCAATTTCCCTGGAATCTCTCACTTTAGAATTAACAGTTTGAATTTCATGTATGCTGTGGATTTCGTTGTTTCTCATTTTTGTGTTGCAGGTGGAAGAAGCACCCTTGTTAGCTAGAATAATGTCTTTGTTTTATTAATCAGGCAAGGAGAGAAGGGGTACATCACGAGCTAAAGCTGATAAGGAGAACTGTTGTATTTTCACACTGGAGAAGGCCTGGGAATCAATGTTAACATGTTACAGTTCAGGAACATCGCTGTCCAGTGGAAAAGTACCTATGAGATCGTGGTCTGAGTGGATGCCTTGACCTGCAAGGACTCTTGGGAAGATACCTGTAATATTGAGTGTTGCAAGTAGGGAAAGGAGCCCACTTCTCCTCTGCCTTTAGAGAGAGAGCATCTGTCTTGATAGCTTTATGCTATTCGTCCTATCGATGGTGGAGAGACTTCTTAGGAGGACACCACATGCTGACACCTTTTATTTCGTTCCCTGACGATGCTTAAGTAGTGATGTCACTTTAGCGCTAGTGTAGGGATAGATTGATGCTTTATATTCATCCACTTTCGATGCAGGGAAATTTGGACTCATGCTTTCTGATCCTCTGCATCCTATTTCTTGAGTCAATTGTTTTGTGCATGTTGCATTGACTCAACTTTATTCGCAGATTTGGCTTTATGTTGATTCCAATGTATTTTTTACATCCTCTTTTTGTGGTGTCTCTATGTCCAGTTATTTTTGGGTTTGTAATAAATCAACTAACCTTACGTAGTTGTCTGTGGTTACTATGTGTCTCGAGAAAATGTTATTGGATTGATTGGTGCTAATAACTATTTTCTCCCCTCTATGCTTACATCCTGCTAAAAAGAACCATCGGATTGTGATTCTAGAACAGGTCCAGAACTTATGGGCCCGCCCTTTCAATGTGTTTTCCCTTAAAATACACCTCTTCTGAATAATCTCATGCTATTCGCCCTTTCTTGCATGGAATTTTCTATCACATACAGAGGCAGATGCAGGCAGGGGAAAGAGAAAAAAGGACTCAACGTGCCTGCCGTGTTCAGGGCCACTGAAATTATGCGACAGGGGAGTGCGAAATTATGCAGAAGGGCTGACTAAATTATGCATCAATAAAAGGCAAATTGGGGAAGAGGGGGAGCAGCACAGACCGCTGACAACAGGATTGTGTAAAAAAAGGCCGCTTTATTGAAATAGGTGCACATCACAAAACAACCTAGGCCTTTGCCTAACAAAACTAAAACCTCACTATACAACTTATCTCACCTATATTAAGCTACCCTCTTCACTAAAATCGCCCTCCCCCACACCAACTTAATAACGAAATATTGTACCCGCTCCAGATGACATTTAAACTCCCCAACCCTTTACTACAACTATTATCCCCTGCTCAAGTAGACTTCCTTCATACCCTTGAAATTTCTGGGACATCGAGGCGTGAACTAATCTACAAATTCCCTTTCAGCCTGAATCGGCGCTGTCAACAAAATAAGCTTTGTTAAACAATGGCAACTTCTCTTTCAACCGCCTCTGCACCTGCTCCAAAGCGACCACACTAATTAACAACAATAAACCCCTGTGCACCTGTTTGGATGAAGCCAGACCGAAACAAACCCCCCCATCAACCTAAACCTTCCCCCAACCTATAAAACAAGGGGCAGGAGGGAGGGGCAAAAACTACCCCTAGCTACGTACCACCAACTGTGTTACCAACAAAATGGTGGCTGGCACCACAAAATGTTAGCTATTTAACCCTTGGGCTACAGAAGTAACTCAAAAATCGCCCAACCCCTGAACAGACGTCGGAATGCTTCAACTTCCCCAAATTACCCGGGGGCAGACCTCCCTGTGGTTGACTGCCCCCTAAATCCCCACTGGGGAAGAGGGGGAGCAGCACAGACCACTGACAACAGTATTGTTTGAAAAAGGCCGCTTTATTGAAACAGGTTCACATCACAAAAAAATCTAGGCCTTTGCCTCACAAAACTAAAACCTCACTATACAACTTATCTCACCTATATCAAGCTACACCCTCCCCTAAAACTTCCCTCCCCCACAGCAACTTAATACAGTAATTGCACTAGCTCTAGATTTGTTTAACTGCAACTGTGTCCTTTAAACTCCCCAACCCTTTACTACAACTATTATCCTCTACTCAAGTAGACGTCCACCATAACGTTGAACTTCTTGGGACATCCAGGTGTGAACTAATCTACTCGTTCCCTTTCAGCCTGAATTGACGCTGTCAACAACAATAAACTTTGTTAAACAATGGCAACTTCTCTGCCAACCGTCACCATGAAAAAGGGGAGGTGCACCATACCTTTTTCTGCCCCCACACCCATGCGCTGGTTGTCTAGTAGATGTGTAAAACTTTAGCCAACTCCAATTTCAACTGTAGTAGGTATAACTCAATGCCCATAAAGGACAGATGTACAGCAACTGCTCTGAAAAATTCCTTGTCTTCAAAATGTAAGTCGGTATGTGCCACCCTACCTGTGCCTGACTCCCTACAAAAAGCTTGCATCTCTTTATTGATCTTTTTCCTGGCCTTATCAATTGCTGCTGCGAGATGCGCTCCTCTCCAAATTCTCCTAGGAATGAACTCTGCCCATATCACATGTCAACCTGCCCAACGACTGCTGATCTCTTTCAAGTCCTCTTTCATGTCTTTTAGAGATGCTAGCTCTTTTCGTACTACCAAATCATTCTCTCCTAAATGTAAGAGCAACAATCTGTTTAAACAAGGCAATAACTCGTTCCACCACTTCCCCCCTTTTCCGTGCCAAGAAATAGTGTACATGTCAATGTTAAACCCTAAATTTGACCAGTGAGCGCTAGACTTGGCCTGCCACTCTGCCTACTTTATGAAGGAGTGTCCCACAATCCAGATATTCAAACCAGCCTCCAATGGCCTGTGTAAAGTACCTGCAAGACAAAAACAAAATACGACAACCTGTCTCGCTACTCAGCAATTCTCTTCTTCTTCACAGATATAATGTTGGAAACAGTTGGATGACCAACACCCCAAACCCATTATCAGTTCCTTACTCCACCCCTGCCTAACTGCCTCTGTGGCCAACCTGATTCTGAAGGAATGTGTCCCAAAGCCCCGAGCATCTAACCCAATGCATGCCAAAGCCTTGAGCAATATTGCCAACAGTTGGAAAGCGGAGACTGATTTCCTGTCCAAATGCTGAAAAACCATCCAATTCCCAGAGACAGCCCGCCGCTTCAGTGACAGACCCCATCGCACAGGGCAGAAATTAGCCCTGGGGTAGGCGGGTACTAAAACACTCCTACCCTGACCCCTTTGATCTGCCTTTGACTTATATAGCCAAACCTGTAGTCCTTCTCTACCCCGCTAACTTCCTCCCAAAGTAACCCCTGGCTCCCCTTACCTCCCAATAGCTAAGAGACTCGGAACGCGCCAAAGGATATCCATGACATGAGTGTGGAGAACAGAACTGTCTCACTGTCTGAGCTGCAAACACCTGGCAACACTGAAAGCCCCCTACCCAAGATACTCAAAATCAAAGGTTTTCTCTTAAACCGACTGACCCCGCTTTCTTGATCACCCTTCCAGAATCCTTCTCCCCAGCTCGCCTGCAGAAGGCACACAACCGCACCACAGCTTACTCATGAATGCAATACCTGCTAACGTCCTGGAAATCGTCACCCTGGACTGTCCTTTTTCCATCAATCTCATAATGAATTGCAGTACGTCCTCCACTTTGGCCCACACATCCGATCTATGTTGTGCCCCCCCTGCCAAGAACCTAGTCCAAGCCTGGGAGTATTACGCTCTTGTAGATACAGCTAACGACTCTTCCACCAACTGAAGCATTCTTTATCTACTACTGTCCATAAGTGCTGTGGCATTCTGGTCCTGACACTGTCCGCCTCCATGGCCAGTCCATGGAATCTCTCCCACTGGGAATGAAACAAAGCATCCACCCATTGTCCACCCCTGGCACATGTCGAGCTCTAAACAACATATCTAACTGTAGACACTTTAACACAAAGACCCTCTGTAACTTCAAGACCTCTGAGTCCCTTGCTGACTGCCTGTTAATGACCTGCACTACTGACATATTTTCCACCCTAAATAGAACCTTCTTGTGCCTGAACTGGTCACCCCACAGCGCTATTGCCACCAGCAAGTGGAAGAATTTCAAGAAGGCAATGCTGCAGCTGCCATTTCTCAATGCCTGCAGCCATTCCTCAGCACACCAATACCCCTGCCAGTAGGGACCGAACCCAATACCTCCCGACGTGTCAGTGAAATTTTGAGCATCCCAGTCCACTTCTGCCAAGGATGCTATGAGAATCCTGTTAAAGGAATGCAGAAAAACTCTCCACATCCTTAAGTCTAACTGACAATTGTACGTGATAATGCAGAAATGGGACTCCTGAAAGAGCCAAACTCAGTCTCCTACAGAAAGTCCTACCCGCTCTCACTACCCTGCAAGCAAAATTCAAATGCCCCAACAAAACCTGTACCTTCTTAACTGTGACTTTATTTTTACCCAACATCGAATCCAGCAAATGTTGCATGGATCGTTTCTTATCTTCAGGCAATCTGACTTAAACCGGAGTTGATTTCGATTCTGAGAAATTAGATCACTTCAGTGGGCCCCACAGTCTTTTCCAGTGCCAACAGCACTCTGAGGTCCCCCATAATCTCCTGAAAATGTGACAGCACATGCTGACAGTTCATGGTGCTGGGGTTCCCCACAAGGAAAAAGTCATCAAGGTAGTGTGTCACATTGTCATGGCCCATACATCTGATAAACAGCCATTGCAAAAAGGTGCTGAAGCATTCAAACAGGGTGCAGGAGATGGAGCAGCCCATGGGTAGTGCTTTATCCACGGACCATTTGCCTTCAAATGGATCCCCAAGAGCTGAAAGTTGGCGGGATGTACCAGCAACAAACGGAAGGTGGACTTGATGTCACTCTTCGCCATTAGCGCCCCTGTCCTACTTTCTCCACAAGAAATAAGGCTATGTCTATCGATGAGTACTTGACAGTCACCTGCTCCTCGGAATAAAGCCATTAACTAACTGGCCCTCCGGCCAAGACAAGTGTTCAATCAGTTGGAACTGGCCGGGTTCCTTCTTAGGGACCACCCAGATGGGGGACACGATCAAGTCCTCTATTGGCCAATCGTCAAAAGGCCCCGCCATCCTACTTTCTTGAATTTATTTTCCCAACTTGTCCCGCACTACCTGCCTGTGCTCATTGGCAGATTTCAAATATCTACCCAACGTCGCACCCTTGGACCCTAGTACCCTTGTCTAAAACACCATGTAAACTCCTGCAGTAAAACCTGAGCATCATCCTGTTTGTCATATGCAGTAAGCCAAAAACCTAGTCTGTCCAGTTTAATGGGCATACAAGCTCTTCCCTGCAGGTCCCTGTCCTCCCTTCCCTGACCTGTAACCCCCCTGCCTGTCCCTGCTGACCCCTACCATATCTCTGCTGCTGACCCTACCATGCTGAGGCCTGACCCCCTCCCGTTCCAAAGCAGTTAACCAGGGCGTGTCTGCCTGCACACTTGGAGCACTCATGACGGAATTTGCAATATTCCCTCATGCAGCTCCCTTTGTTGTAGTCCCAGCAGGTGCTGAAATTGTTGGCCTGGCCTCTACCTGCTCCCTCCACCCTTCCTCGTGTGGGACGCCCCTGAAAGGGCTGATACACAATCAGCAAGCCACTTACTGTGAAAATTGTTTTACCAAACTTTGCTGGACCCATTGTATGCTGCCAGAGGTTCATATCAATTTCACCCCATTGTGCCTCTGTATCAAATGCCATATGAGCCCTGAACTCCTCATCATACTGTACCCATGCATATCCCCCAGAATTTATTTGTGCCTTTCTAATCACATCCATGTATTTAAACATTGCGACAGATCTCTCTTGGTACTTTTCGCAATATCAGCTAGCGTAGATAAGGAAAGCTGCCATATAATTCTCAATGCTGACTGGGACCTTCGGCCACTTGGACAGCTCATATTTATCCTCTTTGAACCCTTCTTTTGACCTTAGTTTCTTGTGCAGCAATTTCATAATTTCACCCTTCCATATTTTCTCCTTAGTGGCCACCATGAGGTGTGCTCCCAAGGGATTTGATGTCCCCATATAAGGCAGTTTTTTAATTTTCAGCTCCTTACTCTTCAACTTATCTGCCCCCCCTTCTGCCTTGCTATCCTGTGTGGTGTCCTTATCTCTCCCCTACAGCCTTGTTGGACCCTTTGACAGATGACCCCACTTGCTCCTTACCCGACTCTGCTAACCCTGCCTCGCCTCACCTGCTCCCGCTTTTGACCCCTGCACTTGCATCAGCTGTGCCCTGTGTGTGATCGTGTCCCCCCACACCTGTATCCATCACATAATGACCTTCCCGCAAGTGGGCCTCCCCGCTGTCCTGAGGCTCATTTGCCTCCACACCAACAGATACCATTGTGGGGGTGTATGCGCTGTGAGTTGTCTTACCTGGCGCTAAAGCCGGTGCCCTCTCGTGGGCCCGCCATCTCTGTATGGATCCACCACATTTGCCTTGAGTGTGTCTGGAACCTGCGGCCTGCAAGACACTACTGCCAGAACGATTAGTAGTACCCCCGCCCTTCCTGATGCTGCCTAACCTCCCCATCGAATATTTGTAAAGGCAAATTTAAATGTAAATTTGTAAAGCGCATTAAACCATAGGCATCAAAGCACTGAACCAACAAGAGCATACAGGGGGACCAACAAGGCTATTATATCTGTGAGAAAAGCCAAGTTTTCACATTCTTGTGAAATGCAGAGTATGAAGTAATACTAGCAATATGTACCAGTAGAGTGTTCCATAACCTAGCAGCTGTCACTGAAAAAGCAAGCTCACCCCATCTCGCCTTTCTAAAGTGGGGGACAGTCACTTTCTTCTGACCAGCAGATCTCAACTGTCCGCTGGGACGATACCAGTTATAGACGGTTCTTAGATAATAAGAGCCTGCTGGTTAAGGGCCTTAAAAACCCAACACAGGGTTTTGAACAACAGACTCTTCCTCACTGGAAGCCAGTGAAGAGACCTCAGCCCCTCCCTGACAAATAGACGTTTAGGAACGCCCAGGACCAGTCGCGTCACGGTATTCTGGATAACCTGAAGTTTATTAAGGGAATAGTGGTTGGCGTTCAAATACACAGCGTTACAGTAGTCGAGGCGAGATGGCCACTGACACTCTTAGCTCCTCGGGGAGGAAGGGAAAGATCTCTTTCAAGCACTTGATGATCCAAAAACAAGAACTCACAGTCCTCTTAAGCTGCAGGTCAAATGTCAGTGTGTTATCGAAAATCACCCCCAGGTTTTTAGTGGAGGTTCTAGGAACTGGGAGTGAGCCACAAGTCTCCGGTCACCAGCGGTCAGACCACACCGAGGTCTCTGCCCCGAAGATCACAATCTCCGTCTTATCGCCATTCATCTTGAGCCAGTTCTCTCACATCCAGGTACTGACTTGCCTCATACACAACCTAAACGTGTCATCTACACCTTCCCAGTCACCTGATATTGAAATAATGATTTGTGTCTCATCTGCATAGGACTATACCTGAAAGCCAAAGGAACGTACTAGTTTAGCCATAGGGGCCACGTTAAGGTTGAACAATGTGGGACTAAGGGAGGACCCATGCGGGACACCACAAGGGAGCTGGAAAGATTTAGCTCTAAAGTCTCCACAGTTCACTTTTTGGGTCCTATTTGCCATGAAGGATTTTAGAAGTGTGAAGGCAGAACCCCCTCAGCCCACCCTGACACAGTCTTTGCACCAATCGCATGGGAGAGATGGTATCAAAGGCTGAGAATAAATCTAGCATAACTATAAAAGCCGCGCCTCCATGGACCTCATCTTCATCATGCACGTCACCCACCTCAAGGCTCTCTTCATCAAAATCAAGTAAACTTAGGTCGTGTTCAACTGCTGCATTTTGTAACCACCTACACTGGGGGCCCGTAGACTTCCTTCCCAGCCTGTCGGCTGACACAGACCTACTCCTCTTGAGAGTTAGTCATTCGGAGGTTGTACTCCACCCACCTGCCTGTTGCACCGCCAAGGTTGTGCCAGACCCTCCAGTGGCGGTGATCGTGTGGTCCAACGACGCCCTGCAGCTAGCTGCATGGGCCAAGACTTCTCTTCCACTTGGGGCCGCTGAGCCATACTAAGCTCTGCAGAGTCTGCTACCGTTGACTCCGCGGCAACCTGTGGGAAATAAGGCAGGCCCGGTGTGTGGGTACGCTCCCATGATGTAAAACCCCCACACTTCTCTGAGTCCCACCCCCCTTTGACACCCCCACCCACAGTACACTCCTCTCTACCCTTCAGCTCCTCATATGCCAAGCCCCTGACTTGCCTCTTGACCCACCTTGCCCCACCCCCCTTTATACGATCTACCACAGAACTTGCAAGAGAGGCCTGGCCTCCTCCCCTGCTAGTGGATGCTATTCCCGAGGTCCCAATAAGTCCTCCACACTAAGCCCTTGGTCCTCCCCTTCATCCTCACTCCAACTCAGCTCTGCAACTAATACCGCATGTAGGGCCCCCTAATGGGGGCCTGCACCCCCACCAAAGGCTACCGCTGCCCCCTTGAACTGGGAGGTACCCCGCCCCTGCTCCTGTCCAATCCTGACTTCTACCCCCTGCTCTCTGATGAGCCATACAGCCCTCAACCCCGCCGGAGCGCAGTTGAGGCAGGTGCCACTGACCCAATCTATGGGGTTCCATCTATCACTGGTGGCCCCAGCCCCCACTGTCCCTTCCTCTATTTCCATATCTAGCCCTTGGGAAGCCCCTCCTTCCAGTAAAACTCCTGGTAGACCTGCCTAAAGTTTACCTCATGCTTCTCAACCTCACTGCCCTGTTCCTGCTCCCCCATATGAACCATGAAACTGACCCCTACAACCTCTCCCTCCTCCATTCTGGGCCCGCGTGAACAGCCTCCCTGGTCCACGCGCGATGTGTCTTGTCTTTCCCTCCCTTTTCTTGGCACCGCGCTCGTGTCTGCCGTGGACCGCCCACATTAGCTGAGCGCAACATCTCGCTCACATTGGAGCAAGCCTCGCTCTCCTCCCCTGCATTGGCGCTTCCACCAGGTGCCTCCTCCCTCATTGCCTGTCCCACAGCCGATGTCGCCCGCCGGCCGCACCTCCCTAGATTTCCCTGCATTACCCGGGGTCGCTTTCCTGACATGGGAATGGGCCGTCTTCCTTCCTGGGCACTGCCACAATTGGGGGCCCGGCGCGTAGACAAATATGCCATGATGGCTGCCGAAACCCCCGCGGCCTTCCTCATTGGGCGACCACCACGCTGCGGCAACCCCTCTGCGATACAAAGACATAAGCCATGAGCCAACATCTCTTCACTTGACTCCAACACCATGATAAGCCTTAAAATCCCTGCAAGTAGACCACCTTCTGAAAAAAGACTAACACTCTCCTGCCCTATCTAACGCTACGACCAGTGCAAAAACTACCACTAGCTAGGTACCAGCCACTGGTGGTAAATAATAAAAAATACCATAAAAGCACTTATCCATACCACCGACCACCGGCCTTCCCCTCTTCTTCCTTCATTCTCTTTCCACAGGAAGCACACAGCCTCCATGAATCCCCTGACCAATCACAATGCTGTCTTAGCAGCGTTGTGATTGATCTGAGCGCCATGATACAGCACTCAAACACAGGCTGGCAGGCTGGGCATGATGGTTTGGCCGGCCCGAGATGGCCAGCCAAAGTGTCATGCATGCTTTAGGTGCTGCCACCACTCATCCCCCTGTGACACGGGGAGCCCAGCCCCGCCCCCCTGGCTTTAGCTGCAAGCTGAATACAGAAAACAAAATGATAACAAACGTTATTATCATTTTTTTTTGTATCCAGCTTGCAGTTCAAACAGTGTGGCAACACTCCTCCGCAGGAGCCGCCACTAGCATACTCGACCCATTAGTTACTGGCTGAAATCACTAAATACATCATTGCAGAATCCCCACACATTCTCCTTCCTTACTTTACAGCAGGATGACTGTTCCTGTAACTTGCTGGGAAATTAACTTAATTAAATTATGTAGCCGCATAGCCACTGGAATTCGTGCAGGAGAGGAGAGGAGGAAACGGGCAGGAGGAGACTACAGCTCTCAGCTCCCCTTGCATCCAGGTCACGCATAAAGCGCCTTCGCTGACCCGTGGCGCGTGTAGCCGCATAGCCACTGGAATTCGTGCAGGAGAGGAGAGGAGGAAACGGGCAGGAGGAGACTACAGCTTCCCTTGCGTCCAGGTCGTGCATAAAGCGCCTTCGCAGACCAGCGGCGCGGGACGCGCCCGGGCTAAGCCCAGGCCAAGGGCGGGCCCATCCACGCCCGTCGGAGCCCAGAGGAGGCTGGGCCGGGCCCCCCCTCTGAAATCTGAGTCTTCAATCAAGGTACTGTGCACAGTTATTATTTTATCTTGTTACTGTGTTCAGCCTCATAGCCCCACCTCAGGATGAGTAAGCGTAAGGGTCTGAATGACCGCTTGGGAGATGGAATTGTGGGAATTCTTGATTCCTTTTTAACTAGGGCGACGTCAGTCTTAACACACGAAATTGAACTGACAGAACGCCGCTTATCTTTGGAGCCTATCCCGCAAACAAGATTTTCCTTGGGGGGCGAGACATCTATTACCGCCCCTAAGCAACCCCCCTTACTAGCTCAGGAAGTAGCAATGGAAACATTTACGGGAACGATACCTGACCAGCCAGCACTGACAAGCCCGTTGAAAGGAATATCCACTAGGGCTGCAGGTGTGAAAAAGTCTCTGGGAGCTAACACCGAACACCCAGGCAAGAGAAAAAGGGGAGGTGGTCCACAGAGTCAAAAACCAGCAAAAGCCCCTAAACCGGCCAAAGCAAGGGGGAGCGGTGATGAGCCAGCAATCGTGCAAGGCGTGCAAGGTGGAGAAAGCATCTCGGAAACGTCTACACCAACCGTGAGCCCCTTGACAAACGAGGACATGTGGCAGAGACTAGAAACTCTGGTTGCCACTATGTTGAATCCCATCTCATTAAAATTAAACCGGATTGAAGAGAAGTTAGTAGGCTTAGAAGCCCAGGCCACACACAACGTCCATGTATTAGAGACATTGTCCGCTAGGACTGGATCAAGAACTGGCCAAGAGACTCAAACTCAAATACAGTCACACAGAATAGATTTGATGACAAACTGTCTAAACAATGCGACCGCATCTACTGACTTGGTCAATCCTCTACAACCTAACTCTGATACCCTGGCATAACTGCCCATAGACAGGCATACCTGCAACACTCCAATGGAGTGGAGTATACAACAAACCACCAAACCCACCACCCCAACATAGCTTCCACTTGTCAGGGTGGAATCATGATTGGGCCGGGTGGACGCTCAGAGCATCAAAGGGCCGAAAGGCTGAATCTTGGACCAATTGTGACTGGAACACAGATTCTACATCTCCCCCCGGCAGCCGCACCCTTGGTACTGGTGCTAGGGAACGTACCACCGCTGAGGGAGGGCCAACCAGAATCCACAGTCCACTGATGTCTAAAGCCCTACATTGGTTGACGCAAAAACTGAACAAGGTGGGGGGCAGAGGCGGGAGCCTCCCAACTCATTTGATTATGGCTAGAAGGGTAGCTTGGGTAGGCCCTGCGAGGAAAGAAATGTTGGGAGATTGCGTAGTTCTAAATTTTAAAAATGAATTTGTCGTTAGACACCTTCTAGAGTATTTAGGTAAAGTTCCCCCAAAGAGTTCCCAGATTATTGTGTTACCGCTGGGTTATTTTTACAGACCCTTTCTCTCGTTAGTCCCAGGAAGTAATCTATACCAGAGGGAGGGCCAGGCGTGGAAGAATTCAGGGGGATTTTTCGGGACACCAGGCATAAGCCTGGAGAATCGATTTGCCGCTCTGTCCGACCTAGAAGCATGCGATTGATTACATCCACCGGCCTTAAATTCTCTAGCTAACTGCGAGAGTTATGTTATTTCGGCCCCTGCTACTAGAGAGAGCCCACAGTCATCTAAGCCTCAAGTGGGGGAAACTTAAACGGTGCTCAAGTTAGCCTTGTGGAATGTGTCCGGTATCGCCCCAAAATTGAGAGACAATAATTGGATGAAAATTTGGCAGGACCACGATATTGCATGTTTCCAGGAGACATGGTCTACGGAGCCAATATTCATAAATGGCTACCGTTCTGTTCAAACCCTAGCTAAACCCTATGCTTCAGGGAAGGCAAAGGGGGGTATTTTGACTCTGATTCCAAATAACTTTCCAGGAAAGGTAATAAAGTTTGAATCCCCAAATTTAAATTTCCATATCCTCACGCTTGAGGTACAACAGGAAGGCACGTGGCTTTTAATTAATACCTATAATAATGAGTTTGGCCTAAATATGCACTCTATTGTTGGTGAGGTTGATAAGGTTTTGGAATACTCCATAGGCAATATTAGGAATGAGGCACCCAACATCATTGGCTGGGAGATTTTAACATACACCCCTGCAAACATAATGTAGCCCCTGTATGTGGCCTAGAGGATTTGGGGGGGAATCTCATATATCATTTCACCCACAATGAATATGGCAACTGCCTAAACAGGATATTATCCTCCCGAAACATGGTAATGACCTGTGATCCAGAACCTCCAACAGGTAATTCGGTGGGAACCTTTCAGAGAAATGGGCTAGAGTCAACCATCGACTATACTTACCACCCCTATCAGTATAAGGGCCACCAGGCTGGGAAATCAATTCACAATTTTTGTGACCATGCCATTCTATCCCTCCAGATAAAGGTATCTATAGGAGACTCCCTGCATTCAGAATGTCGGTACTCCAATTGTGGCAAGAAGAAATGGAATACAATTAAAGTGGGCCCATATTGATAAACCAAAGATGACTTCAGAAATTATATCGAGTACACGAAGTAATATATCAATATGTTTAGAACCAGATGCCGAAGCAGGGGAAATGGTGACGGCCTTCTGTGGCCTTTTAGAGAAGGTAAAACTGGCCCACACGCACAAAAGCGTTAAATACAGTGACTGGCAGGGGCTGGTTTGATTCTCCGTGCACAAAAGCAAGGAAGGCTCTGATGCACACCCTGAAAATTAGACCCAGAATCCCAGACCAAATAAAGGTATTGCGGGCTGCGTATAAGCTAGCTCAAAGAAATAGAGAAAATGCTATGAAGGAGGAGATTTGGGCGGACCTCGAGCAGGCAGCTAGAACGGGTAATAACCGTGATTTCTGGAAGTTATTGAATGCACCACACTTCAAAAATCCCAGAGATCCCACATTAGACAATAATGTAGACGAGGAAGCATGGGTTGCCCATTTTGAAAACATCTTTGCCCCAAGTACTCAACCCCGAACACTACTTTTGAACACGGAATCAGACCCTTATGCTCCTCTCTCCTTCTCATTTACTGAGATGAAGAAAGGTTTGATTTCGTGTAGTTCGGGTAAGGCCCCAGGACCGGATGGTGTACCAATTGATTTTTTCCAAGAAATACCGGACCTATGGGCACCCCTATTAACGAATGTCCTGAACAGTATACCTCTGGTAGGTCCCCCCCTTCATGGTCTACGGGTGTCATTGTTCCAATCTACAAAAAAGGGGACAGGGCTAATCCAAAAAATGATAGACCAATTTCCCTGCTGGACACTACAGCGAAGCTCATGGGCCGGCTCCTCCTCTCTAAATTAGAGGGGTGGGCCAAGGAAAACAACATCTTAATCCAGGCCCAGTATGGGTTCCAGCAGGGAAGGGGTACCGTGGACCAGTGCTTGAATTTAGCACTGATAACAGAAAAATTTACCAGAATGAAGGAAGGAAAAATCTACACAGCTTTGATGGACCTGTCGGCAGCATTCGACTGCGTGGTCCATGTAAAGCTATGGAAGATAATGGAAGAGATGGGGGTTGACCTAGCTATAATAAACTTCATAAGACAGTTGTATTCAAACGCCACGGCATCGGTCCGCTATACCAAAAACGGGGAAGTGTACACGCCCATTCAAAATCGCCAGAGGAGTAAGGCAGGGATGCGTCCTTGCCCCATTTCTCTTCTCCGTTTATGCAAACGGAGTCGAAAATGCACTCACTATGGCCACACGGGATGTCCCCGTATTTGACTGTCAACTCCTACCCATTTTGGCTTACGCGGACAACGGGGTGTTGATCGCTAGGACAGGGCTTGGTCTCCAACTCTTGATAACCGCGTACGTATCCTTCATGGACTCAATAGACCTGAAGGTAAATCACACTAAGTCCTTTGAAATTATAGCTGGGGCAAGAAAAAGAGATGAAACCCCCTACTTACACATGGATACTGAGAGAATAGAGGTGGTCGAGACTTTTCCCTATCTGGGGGGTCTCTTTGATAAAGATTTATCGTGGACAAAGTTGGTGGAAGGAAGAAAGTCGGTAATGGAGAGAAGTCTCTCGGCCGTAAAATCCTTTGACCAAAAACTGGGCGCAAGACCACTAATACCGATAAAAAACATCTATCAGGCTAAAGTCAAGGAGGCAGTAACGTATGGGGCCGGAGTCTGGAGCGTGGTAGCAACCCACGCACTTCAAACTACTGAAAATAATTTTTTTAAGGCTTTAATGGGTCTCCCTCTCTCGTCCTCAAATTACATTTTACATTTGGAACTGGGCCTGCCTTATATCGCAGACGCAATACAATTAGCTCCAATTCTTCTGTGGCACTCAATCTGGCGGAGGGACACAGTGCCACTGACACAAACAATAATAAGGAACTGCCTAAGCATGGATAATAGCAGAATGTCTAGGTGGCTTGGCTATGTAGAAACAGTCCTGAAGGAAATTCGCCTCTCTGAAATATTTAAGGACCCACCGGCTTGTAGAAAGGTCTCAAAGCAAAAGGTCACTAATATGTTTTTGTCGATGGTGGATTATAAGCGAAAGGAACACCATAAAGAGAAGCATGCAGTTGTTACCTATCGTCTGAACCCACCATTGATAGAGAGAGGGTACTTCTATCTAGCAAATGTTACTAGTCCACAACACAGATTCATACTATTGAGGTTTCGTATGAATATGATTCCACTGATGTTAGGCTATCTGGAGAAAACCTATAATCATGCAGATTTAAGTTTGTGCCCATGTGATA
This sequence comes from Calotriton arnoldi, assembly GCA_963921515.1. NCBI lineage: Eukaryota > Metazoa > Chordata > Amphibia > Caudata > Salamandridae > Calotriton > Calotriton arnoldi. The sequence goes on from CAWUFW010001510.1 coordinate 1,888,140, forward strand.
ACCTCTCAATACAAACTGAATTGCATCTAGTTTTTTTCTGCAGGCTCTATGAGAAAGAAAGGAACGACTATCTTAAGCCAATTTTAAAGCAAGGGAATTTTAATCAATGCCGGGTTGCACTATATTTTTTTAAATTGTTACCTGACCCCCTGGTATGCTTCTCGGTAGCTACGTTCTTATGGGCCTGCATGAGAAAAAGGAAGAGGGGTGCTGTCATAACCCTTGGGCCTGCCACTCGCTAACTCCTTTGCACATTATAGGGGGTTGATTAGGAAACTAGAGTTTTTATAATGTGTAAAGATTTTGATGTAGTATGGTTTTTTATCCTCAGACAAAATATGAATTATTTGTTGTTCTTATTGACTATGAATTCTTATTATGTATTTATCTGTGCTTTTATGATCGTTTTTAATTGATCGAATAAAGAAATTAATTAAATTAATTAATTAACTTAACAATGTCCTTATCCCTGTCTCAGCAAGATGACAGAATAGGTCCCCATCCAAATTTCTACCTCTCTTTAGACTAGCTCTTCCTCATCCCAATCTCCTCTGGCTAAAGCAAAACACAGCCATTCTAGCACCCCAGAAGTCTTGTCACCCCTATGTCTGAGCAGAGCTTTGGGGCTCATTATCAGTCCGGACATCAGTCCGCCCGCCATCATAGCGGTGATGGGACTGCCCGCCTGACGTGAGGCTGTCCCACCAGCCCAATTAGGATGCGCCCGCCTGGCCTTTTAACATTGCAGGCGGTGCTGCTGACTGCAGCACCGTTCGCAATGCCAAAATACCACGATGTGCATTTCCATGCACAACGTGGCAGGCACCACGCGGTGCCTGCCACCTTGTAAATGGGAATGCCCCCCCAGTGCATCTACACCCTCCCCCCACACTGAGGGGGTCCTCAACAGGCCCCCAAAAACAATCCCCGCCAGCCTTTCCATGGCAGCAGCGCCACCATGGAAAGGCCTCTTACAGGGCACATCATAATATGGCGGACGGTGCCTGCTAGGCACCGCCACCATATTAGTGGCCTTTTTCTGTCCGCCAGGCAATCGGTTCGATTGCCTCCGGCAGAAAAGCGGCGGACGGACTTTGCGTCCGCCGCGATACCCACCGCCATCCTAATTTGGCAGTGGGTAAAATTCTCAGTGATGGCGGAAGGACCACTTTGATCGGTGTCTATTTCCTTTTGACAGATGGCTGCCAAACAGGAAGGGGACTGGAGCACAGGAAGTCTTTTGTTCCCGAGAAGTTTAAGTTGTACAGCAGATTCACATCTTTATCGCACTACGGGATGGTGTGATATAGGCTAAATATACAGATGCCATACAAGGAGCTTAGCCAGGGGAAGTGATTACAACCAGCAGACTAAAACTATTTTTCTTGAATGCATTCATTATTTATATGTCGAGAGAACGTGCTTTCTATATTTTTCTAACACAAAGTTAGAAATAGGTATTTCTTTTTTTACAGTATACATATTTATCAAAATGCTGCAGCCCCACTGGTTACAGAGCACTTTTTGCATTTAATAAGGCAATTAATTACAGCTTACATGTTTTACAACTGAGCACTATTTTCCTGTTTTTCACAGTCCACTATGGAAGCTGCCTTATATTTTGACAGATTGTCTTATAAACTGACAAATTCAGGGCCTAATTTACTATATTTTGATGCATGGCAGCGCAGCAAGCCTTCCTGCTGCGCTGCTGTGCATCAAAATAAAAGGGCAGGAATGCAACGTATCTACAAGCTATGGCGCATTCCTGTCCTTCTCCCCTGCGCCAGCAGCCGTGCTCCAACGCAGACACCCTTGCGCCATGGTGCAAGGGAGCCTGCGTTGCAGGGATGATTGCTGTTGTGCAGGAAGGCACACCTTCCTGCTCAAAAACAATTATTAATGGTGTTTTGCTCCTTGTATGTGTGCTGCAGATTGATGTACACATAGAAATAGCAAAAAAACAGGAGAAATAAAAGAATTTCTACTCGTTGCGCCACTCCGATCGCCTCCCCTAGAGAGGCATAGGATTATGATGCATTCCCAGGTTTATGACACTTTGTAAATCTGGGAATGTGTCAGGTTCCATTAATTTTGCGTGGGGACACCCACAGCAACACCCATGAAATGCCCCTTTTATGCAGAATAATGCGTGAAAGGGGCCCATATTTACAAGGCCATGAAAAGTCATGCAGGTGACTTTACGTGGCCTTGTAAATATGGGCAGGAACACTGGTGCGTCTAAAAAAGTGAAGCACAGGCGGCTCAATGGGCTTGTAAATGAGGCTCTCAGTTCTTTAAATGTCAAAATGAGCTTTATTTGTTATTCCAGCCCTTACATGTGAAATAAATAACACACAACGAATTAAACTACATTAATAGAAACATTTAAAAAGTTTAAAAAAAAACTATTCTACTTCAACTAAAAATAAAATGTTTTAAAAAGTGTTAAGATTTGAAGAATACCACTTCAACTTAAGCAACAGCTGGGAAAGTGTTGGAATTTGGAATGGGCCAAATTTACTATTCCCACTTTAACCTAAGCAACAGAATGGAAAGTGTTGGAGGTTTCAGATTTAAGATTCCTAATCCTAATTTAAAAAAACAAAACAATCACACTAACTAAATATATATAAAAAGAAATTATATACATTTATTTCATTAAAAATCAGGAAATACATTTAAATAATATTAAAAAGTAAAATCGCAAAATAATTTACTATTTTACAAATATTGTAAAAATATCAATTAAAATACTTTAAAAATATATAAGTAATACTAAATCTATAAATGCAAAAATGCTACATATTTTTCTGTAACCTGGTCTTTTGTCCCGATTATTGCGTATCCAGAAAATGGCAGAAAGATTTGCCCTTCAAAGGCCACACAATTCTTCTGCCACATCAGCTCCTCAGGATTTGCATTGGCTGCTGGTACCCAAAAGGATGATGCTCAGATCACTGTGCCCTGTGTTTCAAGCTTTTCACCAATTCGGGCTGTGTGTTTGAAACAGTAATTTTACAAATCTGTACCCCCTCCAAGGTCAGATGAGCTTCTGCCACTTTCTTGATAGTGGCCCGATTACATCGCTCTATGATTAGCGGGAGCACAGTCTGTCTGGTGGAAGCACTCTGGAGCCAATGTGTGCCCATTTGCAATTACTAAAATAAGTTTTGGCATTCAGAAAAGGTGCGAAAATCTGGATATATTTCCAGTAGACAAATATAGCTCTTATTGTGTTTCTAGCAGAGTATATATGATAAGAAATCCACAGGAAGCAGAGCAGAAAATTCCCTCTTTGGGGCAGTCAAATAATTTTATTGACAACGAGTTTCAGCTCATTGTGCCTTTGTCAAACCAAACAAAAAAGGGCTATAATAAACATAAATGGCAGACTATAGTGCATTAGTCTTTCTTCTTTCGAAATCTACCCAATTAATTCCATGCTTATTCAATTAGTGGGATCAAGAATTATCACCCCATGAATATCAGTGATGTGCATAAAAATGTAATTTATACCAGTTATATCAATTAATTGGTAATTGCGCAATAACGTGTAACACATCAGATCATTATCAGGCAAAATTCTACTCATAGTTATATGAATTTCTTGCAGATATATGTATATGTATACATTCTATATTGCTATGTCCTTGTCACTTCTAGGTATTGTCTGTAGTGTCCATGCACTTAGGTAATTTTATAGCTTTGTTTGGGGTTTTCATTGTTCATTGTACCCTAACACATCACCATGTTGATCCTCACACACAGATCTGCTTGATTACCCATCCCTATGTCAATTCATTGCCAGGGTAAGGTAGAACACATTTTTAAATTAGCCATCTTAGCAATTCTCTTCCAGAGGCTCCAGTGTCTCCCTCTTTGTCTCGTCCTCTTCCTCTTTTACTTCCTCCTCTTCCTGTTGACATTCCTCTTGTACCTTTTACAGAAGAGTGTTGTCCTAGTGGATCAGGCTCGCCAACACAAACAGCAGCCGTGCTCCAACGCAGACACCCTTGCGCCATGGTGCAAGAGAGCCTGCATTGCAGGGATGATTGCTGTTGTGCAGGAAGGCACACCTTCCTGCTCAAAAACAATTATTAATGGCGTTTTGCTCCTTCTATGTGTGCTGCAGAATGAAGTACACATAGAAATAGCAAAAAACAAGGAGAAATAAAAGCATTTCTACTTGTTGCGCCACTCCGATTGCCTCCCCTAGAGAGGCGTAGGATTATGATGCATTCCCAGGTTTATGACACTTTGTAAATCTGTGAATGTGTGAGGTTCCATTACTTTTGCGTGGAAACACCCACAGCAACACCCATGAAATGCCCCTTTCATGCAGAGTAATGCGTGAAAGGGTCCAATATTTACAAGGCCATGAAAAGTCATGCAGGTGACTTTACGTGGCCTTGTAAATATGGGCAGGAACACTGGTGCGTCTAAAAAAGTGATGCATAGGCGGCGCAATGGGCTTGTAAATGAGGCCCTCAGTTCTTTAAATGTCAAAATGAGCTTCATTTGTTATTCCAGCCCTTACATGTGAAATAAATAACAAACAACGAATACAACTCCATTAATAGAAACATTTAAAAAGTAAAATACTTCAACTAAAAATAAAATGTTTTAAAAAGTGCTAAGATTTGGAGAATACCACTTCAACTTAAGCAACAGCTGGGAAAGTGTTGGAATTTGGAATGGGTCAAATTTACTATTCCCACTTTAACCTAAGCAACAGAATGGAAAGTGTTGGAGGTTTCAGATTTAAGATTCCTGATCCTAATTTAAAAAAAAAAAAAACAATCAAACTAACTAAATATATATAAAAGAAATTATATACATTTATTTCATTAAAAAACAGGAAATACATTTAAAAAAATTAAAAAAGTAAAATCGCAACATAATTTACTATTTTACAAATATTGTAAAAATATCAATTAAAATACTTTAAAAAATATATAAGAAATACTAAATCTATAAATGCAAAAATGCTACATATTTTTCTGCAACCTGGTCTTTTGTCCCGATTATTGCTTATCCAGAAAATGGCAGAAAGATTTGCACTTCAAAGGCCACACAATTCTTCTGCCACATCAGCTCCTCAGGATTTGCATTGGCTGCTGGTACCCAAAAGGATGATGCTCAGATCACTGTGCCCTGTGTTTCAAGCTTTTCACCAATTCGGGCTGTGTGTTTGAAACAGTAATTTTACAAATCTGTACCCCCTCCAAGGTCAGATGATCGTCTTCCACTTTGTTGATAGTGGCCCGATTACATCGCTCTATGATTAGCGGGAGCACAGTCTGTCTGGTGGAAGCACTCTGGAGCCAATATGTGCCCATTTGCAATTACCAAAATAAGTTTTGCCAGTCAGGAAAGGTGCGAAAATCTGGATATATTTCCAGTAGACAAATATAGCTCTTATTGTGTTTCTATCAGAGTATATATGATAAGAAATCCACAGAAAGCAGAGCAGAAAATTCCCTCTTTGGGGCAGTCAAATAATTTTATTGACAACGAGTTTCAGCTCATTGTGCCTTCGTCAAACCAAACAAAAAAGGGCTATAATAAACATAAATGGCAGACTATAGTGCATTAGTCTTTCTTCTTTCGAAATCTACCCAATTAATTCCATGCTTATTCAATTAGTGGGATCAAGAATTATCACCCCATGAATATCAGTGATGTGCATAAAAATTTAATTGATATCAGTTATATCAATTAATTGGTAATTGCGCAATAACGTGTAACACATCAGATCATTATCAGGCAAAATTCTACTCATAGTTATATGAATTTCTTGCAGATATATGTATATGTATACATTCTATATTGCTATGTCCTTGTCACTTCTAGGTATTGTCTGTAGTGTCCATGCACTTAGGTAATTTTATAGCTTTGTTTGGGGTTTTCATTGTTCATTGTACCCTAACACATCACCATGTTGATCCTCACACACAGATCTGCTTGATTACCCATCCCTATGTCAATTCATTGCCAGGGTAAGGTAGAACACATTTTTTAAATTAGCCATCTTAGCAATTCTCTTCCAGAGGCTCCAGTGTCTCCCTCTTTGTCTCGTCCTCTTCCTCTTTTACTTCCTCCTCTTCCTGTTGGCATTCCTCTTGTACCTTTTACAGAAGAGTGTTGTCCTAGTGGATCAGGCTCGCCAACACAAACAGCAGCCGTGCTCCAACGCAGACACCCTTGCGCCATGGTGCAAGAGAGCCTGCTTTGTAGGGATGATTGCTGTTGTGCAGGAAGGCACACCTTCCTGCTCAAAAACAATTATTAATGGCGTTTTGCTCCTTCTATGTGTGCTGCAGAATGAAGTACACAGAGAAATAGCAAAAAACGAGGAGAAATAAAAGCATTTCTACTTGTTGCGCCACTCTGATCGCCTCCCCTAGAGAGGAGTAGGATTATGATGCATTCCCAGGTTTATGACACTTTGTAAATCTGGGAATGTGTCAGGTTCCATTAATTTTGCGTGGGAACACCCACAGCAACACCCATGAAATGCCCCTTTCATGCAGAGTAATGTGTGAAAGGGACCCATATTTACAAGGCCATGAAAAGTCATGCAGGTGACTTTACGTGGCTTTGTAAATATGGGCAGGAACACTGGTGCGTCTAAAAAAGTGATGCACAGGCAGCGCAATGGGCTTGTAAATGAGGCCCTCAGTTCTTTAAATGTCAAAATGAGCTTCATTTGTTATTCCAGCCCTTACATGTGAAATAAATAACACACAACAAATTAAACTCCATTAATAGAAACATTTAAAAAGTAAAATACTTCAACTAAAAATAAAATGTTTTAAAAAGTGCTAAGATTTGGAGAATACCACTTCAACTTAAGCAACAGCTGGGAAAGTGTTGGAATTTAGAATGGGTCCAATTTACTATTCCTCACTTTAACCTAAGCAGCAGAATGGAAAGTGTTGGAGGTTTCAGATTTAAGATTCCTAATCCTAATTTTGAAAAAAACAAACCAATCAAACTAACTAAATATATATAAAAAGAAATTATATACATTTATTTCATTAAAAAAAGGAAACACATTTAAATAATATTAAAAAGTAAAATCGCAATATAATTTACTATTTTACAAATATTGTAAAAATTTCAATTAAAATACTTTAAAAAACATATAAGAAATACTAAATCTATAAATGCAAAAATGCTACATATTTTTCTGTAACCTGGTCTTTTGTCCCAATTATTGCGTATCCAGAAAATGGCAGAAAGATTTGCCCTTCAAAGGTCACACAATTCTTCTGCCACATCAGCTCCTCAGGATTTGCATTGGCTGCTGGTACCCAAAAGAATGATGCTCAGATCACTGTGCCCTGTGTGTCAAGCTTTTCACCAAATCGGGCTGTGTTTTTGAAACAGTAATTTTACAAATCTGTACCCCCTCCAAGGTCAGATGAGCTTCTGCCACTTTCTTGATGGTGGCCCGATTACATCGCTCTATGATTAGCGGGTGCACAGTCTGTCTGGTGGAAGCACTCTGGAGCCAATGCGTGCCCATTTGCAATTACCAAAATAAGTTTTGCCATTCAGGAAAGGTGTGAAAATCTGGATATATTTCCAGTAGACAAATATAGCTCTTATTGTGTTTCTATCACAGTATATATGATACGAAATCCACAGAAAGCAGAGCAGAAAATTCCCAATGCGAGGCAGTCAAGTAATTTTATTGACAGCAAGTTTCAGCTCATTGAGCCTTTGTCAAACCAAACAAAAAAGGGCTATAATAAACATAGATGGCAGACTATAGTGCATTAGTCTTTCTTCTTTCGAAATCTACCCAATTCATTCCATGCTTATTCAATTAGTGGGATCAAGTATTATCACCCCAGGAATATCAGTGATGTGCATAAAAATGTAATTTATACCAGTTATATCAATTAATTGGTAATTGCGCAATAACGTTTAACACATCAGATCAATATCAGGCAAATTTCTACTGATAGTTATATGAATTTCTTGCAGATATATGTATATGTATACATTCTATATTGCTATGTCCTTGTCACTTCTAGGTATTGTCTGTAGTGTCCACGCACTTAGGTAATTTTATAGCTTTGTTTGGGGTTTTCATTGTTCGTTGTACCCTAACACATCACCATGTTGATCCTCACACAGAGATCTGCTTGATTACCCATCCCTATGTCAATTCATTGCCAGGGTAAGGCAGAACAAATTTTTAAATTAGTCATTTTAGCAATTCAAATACAAAACTCCTGGCACTTGCGCCTGAACCTTATCTCAAGCAGCATACAACATCCAATTAGCTCCTATTTTTTCTGAATGTGACTCATGTTTCATGGTTACTCCTCAAATATTAGATATCAAAATGAGAATGGATCACTTGACCTGAGTAACCAGGGTTTTATGAAATTCGTGCAGTGTACCGATAAAAACCCTCATTCACGTACAGAAGTCGGAAAAACGGTATATCTTGATTATCCGCCCTGCTCTTAAAAACGTGTCAGCATCATCATAGGTTAGTTTTGTATGCTTCCTCCATCCGGAGGAAAACCACTGGTTATTGCAGTAGTGATCAAAGAAAGGTGAAAGTGTTTTTAGTGAAGTGAATCTCAAAATGTTAAAAACTCGTAGACCCCGATTTGTAAAATTTAATCAATCTGGGTTCGAGGACCGGTTTCTGGCTTACAGCCGTCATCATGACGGCTGTAAGCCAGAAACTGGTCCTCGAACCCAGATTGATTACATTTTACAAATCGGGGTCTACGAGTTTTTAACATTTTGAGATTCACTTCACTAAAAACACTTTCACCTTTCTTTGATCACTACTGCAATAACCAGTGGTTTTCCTCCAGATGGAGGAAGACGCATACAAAAACTAACCCTATGATGATGCTGTCACGTTTTAAGAGCAGGGCGGATAATCAAGATATACCGCTTTTCCGACTTCTGTACGTGAATGAGGGTTTTTTATCGGTACACTGCACGAATTTCATAAAACCCTGGTTACTCAGGTCAAGTGATCCATTCTCATTTTGATATCTAATTTACGAATAAGGAAGCTGAATGGATCACAGTTCTTTCTTTCTCCCTCCCCCTTGATTTAACATACTCCTCAAATATGTCAATAATGTTGCATAAATGACCTTTCAATACTATCCAAGTGGGATTGCAGGTCCCCATAGAGTACAGTATAAATACGGTATACGTACAGTATATAGTATACAGTTTTAATGTTTAAAGTGCCAATTGCCAAATTGGGCCAACTCCTTCAAATATTTATTGTATGACCACATCCCCTTTATATACATCATGTGTTTGCCAATCTATATATGTTTCATGTGTGGTGCCTTTCTACAACCCAACCCAATGGTGCATCCTATTTAGATTAAATGTTTATTTGGACAACAGTGAGGCAATCAAATCCCCAACTACTCAATATGGATAACACATTTTTCATCCACATATAAACGCTCTGGCTGTTTGGTGCATAAGTCTAATATATATCTGGACTTCAGCTTTTTTTGTATTTTGGTTGTGTCGTCTCCTCTTCTGAGGAGGGCCACCCTACAAACACTATAGACCCTAATTAAGCCAGTGTTCGACTGGTGGCACTCTGCAAAGGGCCTGGTTACTAGGTATGCAGGGCCATGATGCTTAATGGTCCTCAAAGGCTCAAACAACTTCTTTCATATAGGAAAAATAGTGCTACCTATCAACGTCTTTCTTGTCACTGTCACTTAATTTAAGGACTGTCATCAATTTCAATTTTCATACAAACAGATAAAGGTCTATCCTTGTTCTGCTATAATCCAAGTATGAGATGGGACCAAAAGATAGACCCAGCTGCAACATGCAAGTTTCTGCTCTTGTTTGTTTATGGGAAGATAGATTGATAACATATACGTTTCCTTTCTGTGCTTATTCCCTTTTTTGTCCATTCATGCCTGAATCTTTCCCTTCCCATGTGATGTTACATCTCTTCCGGAGGCTCCAGTGTCTCCCTCTTTGTCTCGTCCTCTTCCTCTTTTACTTTCTCCTCTTCCTGTTGGCATTCCTCTTGTACCTTTTACAGAAGAGTGTTGTCCTACTGGATCAGGCTCGCCAAAACAAGAGCCCTGTTGTACAGTACAGTCAGGTCTAAGGATGTTCCTTCACCTGCATGGGAATCCAAGCTCAGTTGTGTGTATTTTTATTATAGATCTCGGTAGACAATAATCTTATAAGTGCTCCCTTGAATACAGTTGAACCCATCCTGGTTTTTAGAAAACAGGATGCGACCCTCTGATGAAGCATTCTACTACTACTACTACTACTAGGATTGTGGATTTATCGATACAGGAAGGGTATGCCATACACAACTATGGAACTCACTATTTTGGCCAGGCTTTGCCAAGGTAGTAGGATACATTTTGTGATTGATTTAGGATTGATTTAGGGTGTCATACAAACCCTGTTGGAATCAATGGTTATCTCTCATCCCTTCCCGAACTGAATCATTTGCTTCTTTCTGAAACCTGTAAGAGTTAATTATTTATTGCACATTTAATTTAATGAGTTAATGTGATGTAAAATGTTATTTTATTTGTTCTGTATTAATACAAAATGTTTACAACTATTTTACATTTATATGTTATATTAAATATTTGTATTTTTTAAAACAATAATAAACTTGAATAACTTTCCCCTATACTTTCCCATAGGGAGATCGCCGTCATTGTGGCAGATCTCCAACTACATGTGAAAAGTTACTAGTAGTAGCATAACACTCATAAATTCAGTCTTAGAGGTCTTCAACCCTTGAAATGAGAGGATGGAGACATGTAAGTATATTCTTATGTGTAAATCTACACTCGGAAATGGTGAATACCACAAAAGTATATATTTACACATTGGTGCAGGAGTAGATTTACATATGAGTAATTTTACTTGTATATTTCCTTTGTGAATATGCCACAAATAATTTATATAATATAATCAGCAGTCTTTTACAGGTATCTATATTGTTTAGCAAATTTATTAGGTGTGTCCGAAAACTGACTGGAACGTGGTGAGAGCATCTGGCGCTGGAGACAATCACTTGATTCACCTATGAATTTACCTAGACAATGACATGCAGTACTTTGTTAAAATGTTGCCTATTCCTCTGTGTGGCCTAAGAACATCTAATCTGTTGTGGCATTCTGTTACCTGTTGTCGCTTACTGTCAATAGTTTTAATGCTGGAGCTCATATGCATGAACCTTCATTTGTTCATTCATCCATGCATGGTTTCTAACCTTTCTCTGGCTACAGAGCACCTAATTCAAACTGGATTAATTTCACACTTGGCCGAATTTGTACTTCCATTCTCATATTGAATATATGCAATATTTATCGATATGTGGCGCAGAGAATTTTTATCTCCATTAGCTAACATTAACCAAGTACAGTGTACTTGCAGATTGCAAGATTTCGCAATGTGTGCCATCTTCGAATGGGTGCTGATCATTGATACATGTACCTTCAAATCCCTAAGTAATGTTCAAATTGATAAGAGACCTCGACAGTAGACACTATGGGGCTGATTACGAGTATGGCGATCCATGGACCGCCAGACTCGCGGGGGCGCGGCGGTGGAGGTCTTCCGACCGGCCTATTACAACTAAGGTGGTTGGACTGCCATTGCACAACTGCAACTGCCAGGGATCAGAGATACCTGGCGTGGTGCACTGGTCTTGGGGCCGCATTATGCTTGATGCGACCACTGCAGTCCCACCAAGCATATTACGAGTTTCTTCTCCAGCATGGTTTTCATGGTGGTTCCTCCTCCATGATAACCGTGGCAGAGAGGAAACAAAGGGGGTTTTGCCTCTGGCATGTTGTGCCCCCCTGTGTGCATTCACCCCAGTTCCTGCATGACATGGACTGCACCAGTCTATGCCGTGCAGGTACTGTCTTTGACGTTCCCATTGACTTGCCTATTTCATAGGCACTGCCGTGGGAATGCCAAAGAACCGCCCGCCAGTGACTAAAAAAGTAATAATATGGCGGGTAGTGCGCTCACGGGTTTGGCGGTGCGGCGGGCGGTCCCGCACCGCCAAAGTCGAAATCAGCCCCTAAGTAGCAGCCCATCCCGAGTTTTCCACGTAACAATGAAAAAGAATCAGAGGAAGTGATGTTTGCGCACTGATTCCCATATGTATTTCCCTCATTCTGGCCCCTTACCTTGTGCTGATTTTGACTGTTTTGCCTGGCCAAATCTGCAGGCAGGGGGTAAGAAATTGAGATTGTGGCAGTTCTGCAAAACTTGTAAACTGTGATTTCTCCACTAACTGGTTTCCAGCGAAGTTAGGATTTCCCTGATATTCATACTGATGGCCTAAGTGTTGGCAAATGAATGAATGGGTCACTTAGAATTCTGTGGAATTGCATCCACCATTTTATGGTGTATGCACCATTTGCCAAACTTACGGTTCCCCTCACCCTACTTAGAGGTGGCAAGCTGTTAGGTGTCGACTGACAGAAACCCTTGAAATAGTGGTCCATACACCATAGAAATGTTTGATCATAGTTAATGCTCACCCTACCCTGTTTAGGGCAGGGCAACAGATACTTATTTTTCCTACCCAGGACAGCCTTGCAAAACATGGCAGTCCTGGGAAGGCAAATTACACAATAGCCCCCCACACACAAAGTGAAAGCTCTTTACATTTCTGGGCCATTGTTATTTTGTTTTGCAACAACAAACATCTGCTATGGGGGTTTGATGCTGCTGAAAAAAATACTTTTTGGAGCAGTGCCTTAAATAGAACCGCCGCATCAGCAGCTCTACTGAAGACAGAGGTATCCCTGCCAGACCAACAGGGATCTCTGGATCTGACAGCTAGTCTCTGCCAGGTGAGCAGAGGCCATAGCCACAGAACGAGTCGAGTTTCCACGTTCTAAATCTGCTCTAGCACTTTGAGTCTATGGTACTTTTTCTCAGCATGAAAGCATGGGGGAGAGAATTCGTTAGCCGGCCAGACATTTCAAATTCAATTCACTATGGGGCATATTCACAAGGACTTATCGCCGAGTTATCGCCACCTTAAAGCATCAAAAGTGGAGATAGATTTAACGCCCCATTCACAAGCGGGTGCAAACTGCAGACATCGCCAGTATTCCCGCAATAACTGCAGCAAAATTTATCTTCACGGGTGACACCACCAACTAACCCTAATGAGATGCAGAGTAGGCGTTCCCGTGCAAAAACACACGAAAACACCACTACACCACTTTCACAACGAACTGCCAGATCTGCGATGCGAACCAAAAACAGACGATAAGCTGCGGTAGCAGCAGGGAATTAACACCTGCCTTTTGCTGGTGTTAAGCAGGACGACTACCTGCTGCATGAAAGGGAGCCCAGCCAAGAGCCACATATGAAGACCCACAGATGCCATGGAGACAATGATCATGCAGCTCGGAGACCCATGAGGGCCACAACACCCACCTCCACCACCCCGAGGCCCGCCACCACCCCCAGGACCCGTCCCGCCCCCCCCGGACCACCACAGAGGCAGCGTACACAAAGACAGCGGACCCACCTTAAACGCACCAGCCGCACAGACCGAACGCCAGAGGAGGACATTGCCCACTACAGGGCCAAAGGACAACCATCCCCCGCATCCTGACCCACATCGCCCACCTGCTGATGGTACCAACACAGCGGACAACCAACATCCCTCCGCAGACAAAGCTGCCGGCTGTGCTGCACATGTTGGCCTCTGGTACCTTTCAACCCACAGGTGCAAGAGTCGGAGGAGTCTCACAGCCAGACCCATTCAAGTTCATCACACCTGTCCTGGATGCCATCATCAGCCTGGTACCCCAGCAGCTCCACTTCACCCACACTGCGCAGGAGCAGCTGAAGACCAAGCAAGGCTCCTATGCCATAGCTGGATTCCCTCACGTGTTGGGGGCAATAGACTGCACACATGTACCCCTCGTGCCCCCTGCCGACACTGCACACAACTACCTCAACAGAAAGCACACGCATCCCATGAATGTGCAGGCAATAGTGGACCGCCCGGGACTCCTCAACAATGTCCTGGCCAACTCCCCAGGCAGAGTGCATGATTCCTACATCTCCCGACAGTCCATCATCAACCAGCGCTCCCAGGATGGCACCTATGGAAATGCAGTGTTCGTTGGTAAGTACAAAATGAACACACCACACACCTCCACCCCACAGTCATGCAACTCATGACACTGACAATGGGCACGCAGCAGAACTACATGCAACATGCCACACAACATGCCAACCGACCAGACACGACAACACGACTCCATTGGGAACCTGGGCTTGCCATGCACACAACCCAGCCACGGCATGGCACCACAGCCACACAATAGCAGAATGTGAGGAGAGGCTTGGAGCAGGCATGTGCGAGAGCGGCAAGTGACTAATGAATGAGAACCTACCCAATGCCAGGTGTGGCGTGGAGGTGGCGGACAGACTTCAATGTGCAAACCACGGAAATGGCCATGTGGACATTAACTGCTGGTGCATGGAGTGTAGGGGCCAGTGGACGCTACCATGTCCCCACAGGCTGTGGGGCAGAACGTGGAAATGTCGCACATTACGTCCCCCCCTGTATGCGCGGGCCGAGTGGGTTGGCCCTGCCTACACCAGGCCTGCGTAGGGGTGTGAATAAAAAGCCAGTTGCACTGGGCGTGGTTCTCTTTTGGAATGGCCAACGCGTCTGCCAGGGCGGCGCCTCTCAGCCCGCCACAAGGCTGGCACCGTGCGCAACAGAGCCTGCGTCCCTGTGCGCCTGCTGCACCCCGGGCCGCTGGTCCCCAGACCCGTCATGCCTGCCCCAGCGCACCAAGGAGGCTCCGCTCATCTGCCCACACCGGCGTGTGTCAAAGAGGGCCCACCATGTGCCGGTGCAAGCTCCAGGTCCCAGTCCCGCGACCTTTGCAGCCTCCGCAGACCATCGCTGGCCTCCACAGCGCTGGCCCACAGTACTCCTTTTTCATTGACATACTCCACCAGCATACTCTTCGGCCCAGTTGTTGGCACATGTTGTACTGAGTCGTGAGTTTTGAATGGCAGTGACCAAAGGTCTGTGGCAGCGTCCACATCACTATTCTCCCTCCGATCAGTGAAGCCAAAGTCTACATCGCAAGCCTGCGACACATGGTGCTACTAACCCTGTTCAACGCAAGCCGGCAACACGTGGTGCCACTAACCATGTTCAACGCAAGCCGGCGACACTTGGATGAGGGCTCAGGCCTACATTGCGGTCCAGTAGGTCCCACATATGGAACTGTGTCCTGAGTCTTGAATGGCAGTGACCCCAAGTCCGTGGCAGCGTCCACATCACCAAACTCCCTCCGATCAGTGAAGCCAAAGTCTGCATCGCAAGCCTGCGACACGTGGTGCCACCAACCCTGTTCAACGCAAGCCGGCGACACGTGGTGCCACCAACCCTGTTCAACGCAAGCCAGCAACACGTGGTGCCACCAACACTGTTCAACGCAAGCCGGCGACACTTGGATGAGGGCTCAGGCCTACACTGTGGTCCAGTAGGTCCCATATGTGGAACTGTGTCTTGAGTTCAGAATGGCAGTGACCAAATGTTAATTACCCCGTTTATATCACTGAACTCCCTTCGATCAGTGTCCCAGACCCTGCATCGCAAGCACATGACACGTGTCTGTGGGCCCGTGCTGACCGCTGCCCCCGGCCTACACTGCGGTCCAGTAGGTTCCACATCAAGCACTTAGTCGTGATTCATGAATGGCAGAGTCCATACCAGTGAACGCACGGAGAGGAGTAAGAGGAAGATGCGGCTCAGTCTGGATGAAAGCCAGATCCTATTCACGGAGGTGACCGAACACTAGCAACAACTGACCTGGTGCCACAAACCCTGTTCACGGCAAGTCCGCGTCCCGTGGTGCCACTGAACCTGAACTACGCAGGCCGGTCGGACCATCCAACGTAAGCCGGCAACACTCGGTGAATGGCCCCTGCTGACTGCTGCCTCAGGCCTACACTGCGGTCCAGTAGGTCACACATGTGGAACTGTGTCTTGGGTAAGATATGGAGGAGTCCACACCATTGGACACGCCTCATCGCAGGCGTTGGACTTTTGTGGCGTCTGAGTCCATGGCCTGGGGGTTGTCTGCATCATCATCTGGCTGGGCTGGACTTGGTGTTCGACATGTGTCTGTTCTATTCATCTCCACCATAGTGACTGTTTCTGCGTGGTTCTGCCCTCTGCATCATGCCCTGCGGGCACACCTTCCACTGTCCACCGAGACACTCCGCGACAACCCCCTTTGTCATCTACGAGAACCTGCTCTGCTCTCGTGACCCTGCCCCAGTGCACCGCAAGTCAGCGGCCTGTGGCGGTAGGCCCGTGCAGGATGCTGTGCATCCGGGGCCACTAACTCTGTGCAGCTCAAGTCATGGGGCCTTTATGGTTGAATGGTTGTGTCCTTAACGATGTACACTGTTGTCGTTTTTGACTGCACCAGGCACTCCATGACGGCTGGTGTACACACACCCACACACATCCAACACAGGTGTCACTCGACATGTGAGCCTGCTAATAAAAGTGGCCGGGCGCACGTGCCCCTAGCCATTCACACCATCTAAGCAAGTGTGTCCGTGTGGTCATTATGTCAGCATGATGGGCCCGAGCCCTGCAACATCACAGTGTGCTGTCTTCAGCGGATGATACCATGTCACCTCAGCAGTGGTTGAGACCTTGGACATGTAGCTTTGCCAGCCCCCCCTGCATGCACAAGCGGCGTGTGCTGGTCCGGCGTACGTCAGGTCAGTGCAGGGGTGTGCTGATTCGGCAGGGGGATCAGGGCATGGCTCTGGTCTGGCCTTGAACAGGAAGTGCGGTAAGCGTGTCTCTGTGTTGGGGTGTTGTCGCCACCAGGGCCACAGTAGTCGATGTTGCAATGTAGCATGCACCCGGAGGGCGGGCCCGCACGTACAGGGAAATGTAGGAGCACAAGACCGCTCGGGGTCTTGGCACATGCATGCCAAGTGTTATGTGTATCAGTCCTGTGGCTGCATAAGTCAGATGCCTAGCCTCAATCGCAGCGTGATCACAGTCAGCCATGGACTGTACACCTGTGTCCGCCCTGTCCGGACCATTGGCCTACACTCACGTGGCCGCACACCCTCAACGGCCAGCTTCACGGTGTTGTTGGCATGCCGCTGGACATGCGCCGACAGGCATGACAATGGTGTGCTGTAGGAGTGCACGTGATACAACCGTGCAGCGCACACAATTGTGGCGGCTCGTGGGAGGGAGGAGCAGCTGTGAGGCAACGTAACACACAGTGAGGCCGCTCATGTGCCACGTGCTCAGCATATCATCCATGATTCCCTGGGTCGCAGACATCCCACCCCACCCACGACAGGCCTCTGTACATCTCCAGTATGCAAGCAGATGGTTAAGTTACTGTAGGGATGAAAGGTCCTTTGTCTGAACTATCAGGCGGAAGCACATCTGCAGCTCGGAGCTGGGACTTGCATGTGCCCAGCACCCCCTGACAGATACGATAGCATTTGCTGGCGACTCTCACACTACGCACTGCCCGACGTGAGACCAACGTGTACACATCCCACACACAGAAGTCCTTGGTCGTAGTTAGCGTGCGTGAAATGGCCTTCACACGTACTCCCACTCCACCCCAGGCCTGCACCCGTTGCACACAGACACTGCTCATTGATCCGAGCTGTGCCATTTCATCCACAGGACTGGCACGGGTCAGCACAGTTCCGCTTCAAGCAGAGCCACTGACGCAATGGCAGAACATCCCGGACACATGCACAACCCCTGTCACATGGAACTGTACCGTGCACGTCTGCTGCATGTACTTGGGGCACTGCCATGGGCAGTGCTGCATATCAGTTACCGGCTAAGCTTCCGCCTTGCCAACGTCACCTGCGTTCAGCCTGTGTTGCATTGTCGCTCGTGCATATTCGAGTGGACCATGGATGTCTGCCTCTCCAACGTAACGGTAGCTGAACTGGATTTCGACGTGTGTGTGCGCCCCCTGTTGGCCCACGACCAGGAGTGTCACTGTGATGCCCGTTTATGGCATGCCTGGATGATTGGCATGCATGCTGACAACTGGACCTGGGAGATTGCACGACTCGTCGTGTGCAGTGACCACATTGAGCCGCTCCCCTATTGGGCTTTAGTGCCAATTGGGGCCAGGGGTTGGAGTCAGCACATCTGTCCGGGACAGCTGATGGGTTATGTCGCCGACATGTTAGATCTAGTCGACAACGAGCTCTCATTGGAAATGTTGGCCTACGCTGCTGCACTCGCGTTCATGGACGAGTGACAACGTACCTGCAGCCACAACTGAATGTGACTCATTGCACGTGTCCCGACGCCTGGTTGCATGTTGGGGATCTGGTCACATGTCCCAAGACGACAGTGGACATGGCTGCATTGGCCTGGACTCCGGATCCATGCGCGGACAACCAACGCTTGTTGGCACTGACTTGTATGGGTGATGGACTCCCCCGGTGTGGACATGGGCGCTTTCCAACGTTCCTCATTCAGACATGCTGCTGCATTGGTCTGCATGTCGTGGTACTTCTCTTGGCCGTACTGACACGCAATTGCTGATAAAGTTTCCGCACCTTC
Source organism: Calotriton arnoldi (assembly GCA_963921515.1). Taxonomy (NCBI): domain Eukaryota; kingdom Metazoa; phylum Chordata; class Amphibia; order Caudata; family Salamandridae; genus Calotriton; species Calotriton arnoldi. Next base: position 1,906,786 of record CAWUFW010001510.1, read on the forward strand.
ACTTGTCTCCAACTGTGATGAGTGTTGATTTGTATGCCAATGTGTGTGTCACGGCCTATCTGGATCCCTGCCATACATGCATTGCTGGGGCTGTGGGTTTGTACTTGTGCATTATCATGTCCCTGTTTCGTGCTTTGCCAGATACGTATGGCCATTTACCGGCCACATACGGGTGCACTTGTGTCCTGTGTTCGGTTGTGCAAATGTTGCTGTTTGTACCATGTTGTGTTCGATGTTGGGGTGCTCTGCTTCCTATGTGTGTGTGCTGCATTGTGTGTGAGATGTCCCTTCAGCTCTGATTTGGCTCACCCTTCTCCCTTTCAGGCAGTGTGGTTTTCACTTCTGTGCTTGTTCAGTGGTGTGATATTGCCGAGTTGTGTGACTCGTGCTCTTGGTTGGTGTTGTTACTCTTGGGCATGGTTTGTCTGCAGTTGTGCTGTGCTTAATTGTGCATGTGTGCCATTGTGCCCATCTCCCCCCGTCCCCCCAGTCCCTGGTCGTTCCTCTCCCTGTTGCTGTTGTGTCTGTTGATTTTGAGCAGTTTCCCGTCCCCGACTCCTGCCACCATCTCCAGACTGATGTGGTGGACACCATTTCCTCCATGTCATCCAGCTCCTGGTGTGGCGCTGGACTCCCACCTCCGATGTGCATTGCTGCCTTCTGGTTGTTGGCGTGTTTCTGCTTGTTTGTGCGTTTTGCATCATTCCAGCTGTTCTGGTTTTCTTCCATTGTCCTCCTCCGCTCTCCGGCTGCATTCACCTTGTCCACAATGGACTGCCATGTACAATGTTTTGTTGCCAATGGGGCTTGTGGGGTTGTGTACTAGCTCCGGCTGCCTCCATTGTGCTTTGCTGTTGTTTTCTGTTTGGTTTGTCTTCCTTTTTCCTGCTTTTGTTGTGCTTATTCCCGCCTGCCGTGTGTGTTTTGCAGGCCTGGCGCTGCTTATCGCTGCTTTCCTCATCGCGAATGGGCTCATTGCACGTTTTTTGGCGTTGGGGTTTGTGTTTTTATCTCCGTCGCGGTGGTTGTATCGCGGACATTGGCCGCGTTTTCGGCAAACTAGCGCATGGTACCGCCGTGTTGTGAATTCCACGTTAACACGGGGTTATTTTCCCACGATAGACTGCGATGTGTATAGTTGCGTTAACATTTTTTGGAGATGTTTAGCACACGTTCTTGTGAATATACCCCCTATGACTCTTAAGAATCACAGAATACCGAATGTGGTTAGTTGATTTATTACAAAGCCAATAATAACAGAACATAGAGGCACCTCAAGATGAGGGTGTAGAAATACATTGGGACTAATACAAAGCCAAATCTACGAATGAAATTAAGGCGGTGCAACATGCACAAGATAATTAGTTCAAGAATCAGGATACAAAAGATTAGGGAACAAACAGGCAAGTTCCCCTGCATCAAAGGTTCTTGGGAATAAAGCATTAATCTGTCCCTACACTAGCACTACTGTGACATCCCTAATTAAGCATTTTGCGGTGCAGGATCTGTTAAGGTGTCAGCGTGTGGAGTCTTCCTTAGAAGTCTCCCCACATTGGTTGGGTCAAGCAGCATGAAACTACATAGTTTGTTCTAAGATACTCTCTCTCCCAAGGCAGAGAGGAAGTGCCCTGGGCTCTTTCCCTAGTTATAATACATCATTAGCACAGGTGGCATCCCAGGATCATTCACGGGTCACGCCTTCTGGTCAGGCCACATCCTCATAGCTACTTTTCAATTGGGCAGCGATGCTCCCGAGCTTGGTGAGATGACCTTGATTCCTAGGCTCTCTCCGGTGAGAAAATACAACAGTTCTCCATTATCAGTATCAATGCTTAATGTATCCCCTTCTCTCCTTGCCTAATGCCTAAAACAAGGACATTATTCTAACTAACAAGGATGATTGCAACAGAAACGTGAGAAAGAACAGAATCCAACCTGCACATGAAATTCAATTATTAATTCTAATGCGAGAGCTTCCAGGGAAAATGCATTTCAGGGCTACACAAATCAGCTAACATAAGAAAGATGGTACATAGATGTTACGAAACTGCATATAAAATAAACACACTTCCTCAATATTACTGCATACATCTAAATTAACACGTTACATAAGCACATTGAATACATGAATAATTTTCAGCAGTATACACAAATTCTGCACGTTAATGAATGCAGCTAGTTACATCTGGTTGCTATGTTGATTTCTTCATGTTTCCATTAAAGTGTCCTAAAATACATCACGATTCACAATATTACAATTCACATTATAATGTTCCATGTTAATACAACGAAAGAATATATGTGGGTGCGGACTACTCGTGATTATGATGCTCCCCAACAAATGAAAAATGGATTTTGCGCTACATCACCTCTGATGACCTGGCTACAAACTGGGCCCTGTGTCAGACTTTAAATGAGGTCCCAGGTATTGTCGAATTCAATGCACGTGGTGTTTCTGCGTATGAGGTAATATCGCCATGCTTTAACTACGTGATAATATTTTAAGGCCGTGCCAACTGGGGTTTAGAAGTAAAGTAGGCACAGTGGAACAGTGCCTGAATTTAAATCTGATTATTGGCAAGTACACTGTTGCAAAAAAATCTCCTATATATCTCGCCTTCATGGACCTTACCTCTGCGTTTGACCTTGTCAATAGGTCACGCTTATGGTCCATTCTTTTAAAACAAGGCCTGGATGAAGTTTTAGTTCACTTTTTAGCATATTTGCACAGAGATCTGCACGCCCGGGTGAGGATTAGCCAGGATGGGGATGTATCAAGTGACATTAAAATTGATAGAGGTGTCAGACAGAGGTGCGTTCTGGCACCTCTTCTTTTTATCCTATATGTTAATGATTTGCATGATTCACTAGTAAAGCTTACCCACGATGTCCCGAGAATAAATGGTAATACACTCCCCGCCCTATTGTATGCTGATGATGCGGTTTTAATGGCACGCACCCCAAATGCCCTACGCATTTTAGTACGAGGATTTGTAGATTTTATGGCTTGTGGTCCGAAAAAGCGTCCTATTAATAAAATTATTGTTAACTCGGACAGTTTACAAAGCTCTTGCACTTTTTCTTACCTTGGGTTAGTTTACGCCACAAATGGCTCTTGGTCTGATCACGTGGCACACAGCAGAAGTAAGCTGTCACGAAGTATTAATACACTTCTGGGATTACCCCAACCCAAAAGGTCTGAAGTAGTTTTAGCTCTTAAGAAAATTTTTAAATTACAGTGTGCTCCCACCGCAACCTATGGAGCAGAAATATGGGGCTTCACCAAATGCAGTAGTATTCAATGTGAAGAAAACAGACTATGTAGGAAACTTTTGGGAGCACCGATTTCTTCCTCTGTATATGTGTGCCACAAAGAACTGAAACTGCCCTATATTGAAGACTATATTAGGGCCCTCCCGGCATTGTTCTGGGTTGCAATTTGGAATAACACTGCGGCAACTCTCAACAGAGACATAATAACTGACTGCCTTAGATGTGAGAGGGGTGGGGATATACCATGGCTTGCTGCTGTAAAAGAGAGCCTAAAGAGCGTAAACCACCTGCGCATCTTTTTAAATCCAACTCAATCCGAGTTAACTAACAAAAAAGTGATACAAGAGGCATTGTATAAAAAGTATAGCGATGAAAGGTACTGGAGAGAGATCAAGAAAACCTCAGTTGTAAGGTAAATGTCCATAGAGGACTGCTCTCATTTGCCTGCCAGATACCTTTTAAAACCTATAGGACACTGGGAAAGAGGGTTGCTATTTCGACTTACGGGCAGGTACTATGAAATATTTATTATGCTTCCCTTTGGGCTATAATTCTGATCTTGACGCATTGCCCTGCCCTTGCAACGCACACAGTAACCAAACAATGTTGCACTTTTTATTCTCTTGTAGTTTTTATTCCAAATTCACAAAAGGATTTTTGATACCTTTTTTTTAAAAACGTGCTATTTTTGACTTCAGGATAGCCTACACGGTAGTGCTTAAACTGGCGGAAGATGAATTAATTCTCCGCGTTGGATCATTCCTGAAGTCAGCTGTACGGTCACGTAGAACCATGTGTGTCCAATGAAGGTCGTTAGAACTGTATATTATTGTAATGTTATTAAAATCACCCTATCGAATGTTAATATATGACATATCCCGCTAACTATGGTCTATTTTAGTCACTGTTATAAATGTACTGTACCTTTTGCTGTGAATACGTTGCTATGTATGAATTGTTTTTATTGTGCTTTTATGGATATTCCATATTCGAATAAAGATATTTTAATTTGATTTGATTTGACTACGTGAATAATGAATTTTCGAATTCTGTCGAGTTTTGAAAGTACCACCACGATCCTCCCTCACCCCCAGGGATGAAAAGAAAAATCACATGCAATATCTACAATATTTACATGCTATGCCCGGCTCAGCATTCACAGCTACACTCTTACCAAATACACCTTCTGTTGAGCCACCTGAGATTCAAGAACGGAAACCACATCTCTCATTAGTTTCCTACTGCGCCCAATCTGCTTGTTCAAATCTGCAGAACAGTGAATTGCAACAAATGCCATAAAGTTATTTACATTCATATACCTTGACTTCCCTATGTTTTTTTAATCATTTGTTCTTATTCTTTCATTTATTGTCAATCGAGTAGCTCCAGGGCAGGCATCTTCAGGCAAAATACAACTTCTTTTCTACGGACTTATTCCACAATATCAATCACTGTTGCAGTCTGTGTATTTGTTTCACAGTTACTTAGAGTGCAGACAGCAAATAAACTAAACCCCCGGGGAATCACCGTGAGGAAAACAGAGGCATTCTTTTTGCATAAACCAACATCCATTAGTGAATGTCAGATCTAAGGTTTCAAGAAATTCCTCTCTTGCTGACAGAACGAGGCTCCTGAGCTCCAAACCCCCGGGCTTAGTTTGTGTGCTGTTTGTATGAACCTATACTTTCTATAGATAGCAGAAACAAGCCTACTAGCTTTTCATAGATGGAGGTACTCCTGTTTCTGTGAGTTGCTTTTTGGGTCTTGCTACTGGCAGCTTTAGCAGTTTGACAGAACTCTTGTCATCACATACGATAAACACAGGGAGAGAGGCTTTGAATCAGACCTCTTCAACCTTTGCTTATTTGAAGTGTCTTTCTCACCTTAGGCCATGCCACCGAGGTATCGTGCAGTACAATGGTGACTGGACAATGAGTCTGTGTCAATATCTCAGTTGCTCTTCGCCAGCTCACATGCTGGTCTCTGTAGAGGCTTTCTTCACTCCAGCTCCACCAGGCTTCTTTTTCCAACTAGAAAAGTTTCTAGACAAAAAACACAGTTGTTAGATGTGGAATAAAGGCACTTCCCAAGTACCAGAGGCTGCGAATACCTATAAATGTTAGTGTGTTTGCAACTATTTATTCCAGAAAATCCAGATGGCACACTCAGAGCTGCGAATAACAACTATCTCTATCATAATTGAGTAATGGATGAAGTAAGGCAATAGATACGAAGAAAAAATGATAAGAATGTTAAAAGTGTGGCGCAGCAGCCAAGGCGGCTGACACCGGAGCACGGGATTCACGATTCCATCCCCAGCACCTGCGGCAGATCAGCTCAGCATCATTTGACTCTGGGCAATAGCTCACTTAATCTCCCCGGCGGCCCCCAGCGCCTTGAGACCCTTAGGGGTGATTAGTTCCCGCTTTACAAGTACCGGGTTATGGTTATGGTTTTCTTTATGTTCTGCTATACTGAAAAGCAAAGTCACGTTTTGCCGTTGTTCTATTCTGCTTCCAAAAAGAGACATTTAAGAGAGTCTGATCTGTTCATAATTCTCTACAATCCTGAGATTGAGGGGAGAAATTGTATTATTGTATTAGTCAACTGCGGGACACATAGTAATTGACTTCAGTACTGCAGCTGGTAAAGAATGATCAACTATTTAACAAACGGTTTGTGTGGCCTGTGTCATTTCCTGAATTCAAAACACCGTTCTATTATAAAAATGCACTATAATTGCAAAACTGCACTTCAATCAAATTTTAATTCAAATGATGGAAACAATAGGATAACCCTTAGCTTGATTTGCATTAAACAAGAATATACATATTGTTGTAATGTGAACACATGTTGAACATGGCAAAATGTTATGTTCATATCTTCCTTAGGTGGTTTTCTGGTATTATGGTATGTCCCCCCCCCATCTTATGTATAATGGGTTCTGCCACATTGACCATTGGAATGTTGACCTAACTCGAGGATAGTAGCCTGTAGATGAATAAAGACTTGACTATTATCTTCGACTTGTGGACTTTTTATTTCGTCATTTATACCGTTGGCGACAAATGTTTGTGCTGTGAAGCGGACGGCATCAAGCCACTCCCTTGCGTTTGCTCTCCTTCGAAATTCGTTGAGTGCATTTGGTGCCATGTATGCTGCTGGCAGCCTTCTTATGAGTATGAGGAGATCTGCTGTAAAGCAGCATCAACGACCGTGGACTCACCTGTGTGCATACATAACATAGCTGGTTCTGAGATGCAGCTTTATAAGAGGTGGTCTTACTTTGGGCATCTCCCGCCTCAGCCTCTCTGTGATCAGATCGGCCCCCTGCCATTCTCCATGTTGGAAGAGGTGAGATCACCTATACAGGAAGTGGTCCAATCTTTGCTGCTGCAGGAGAATCTATCCTGGCTCAGAGTCTGCTTCCCGGTCAGAGACCTACTCCACAGGTGGTAACATTGCTCACATATTCAATGTTGGCTTGCATCTCAGCAGTGTGAAGAGGACTGCCACATGTATAACTTCAGCAACGGACTGAGAGTTTCCATACTTAACAACTGTACAGGAGATTAGCTAATCCAGAGATTGCAGCAGTACATCGACAGCCATAAGGAGTTTCTTCTCGACCTACAGATGAGGTTGCTTCTCTTCCACACAACAGATTTGGTTACGCATTTCAAGCGCAAAGTTAAAAGTAGGCTGAATTACCACAATTATTGCTGTTACTTGGTGCAGGCGTAGCTACCTTCTGCTTCATATTACACAGTGATACACACAGTCTTTCTAGCACCGTTTTATATGCCATTTGTCTCAAGTTGTATTCTCACGTGATACACACACCTTCTTGTGAACCCACATACAAATGATGATTTGAGACTTCGCTTATACTTTATGAAGAGTTGTATATTAGGTATTTATATACTTTTAGGGCCCATTTTCTCTTTTCAACATCTTACATGCTAGATTTGCTGTGAATGCAGGGTATATCTTTTACTACTTTTATATTCTATATTACATTCATTATGGCAGCAACTAGCATGAATAGCACTATCCCTGAATGAGATCGGCAAATCAATTTTTCCATGGAAGGATTGTTTGAATCTTACTTAATTGCTCTATGGGGAGAAAAATGTAGCCCTGTAAGAAAGCAACATATACTCCTTCACAACTATGAAACACAACTAGAAACTACAGTGTACAGAAATACATGAAACACTACTAGAAACTACAGATTTCCAGAAAATATTGATGTGATGAATGCAGAAGCGTATAAAATTGCATATTTAAAAAACTAGAATTACAGTTCAGAAAGAAGATTAATGTAGTCCTAGAGCATCACAAGTTCTTCAGCGGGAGCCAAGGCAAAAATGAGAGTGTAATAAACTACATAGCAGTTTTAAGGGGAATCTAAACTATCTGATTTTGGTACATTAACAGATTCTCTAATTAGAGACTAATTGGTCAGATGTAGTAACAATGACCTTGGATACAAGAGAAATTCTCGTCCAAGAATCCTAGTTTACATAAACTGATTGATATTGCTAAATCAGTGGAACACACAGCTCAGTGCATAAAAGAAATGAAAGTGCCCAGTGAAACAGTAGCAGAAATATCTGAGGTGGGGGCGTGGCTTAGGAGCCGGAGGGAATGGACGCCGCTCTGGGAAGCTCCGTGAGGGCGTAAAGTGACGGGACTCCTCCAGGATTTCACCGTAGATGTGAAATCTTCAGAGCCGCATTTTCATGCAGCGGAACATCTCCTGCCTCAATCGGGATCAGTGCGGAAGCACGGGGTGAGCGCAAACGATATATTTTTTTTGGTTCAAATACCGAACGCGGCTCGCTACAAATCGCGGCCGCCATTTTACTTATCTGTCGCTCCCCGTGCATCCCGCTGCAACATAATATGTCCTGAAACATGCTCAATGGGACTTGGTGACAATGAAATTTAAACAGCATTCTCTTTTCGTTTTTCCTTGTCAATGAAGTATTATGGACAGTCTGTTTGCTTTTGACACACATTGGTTGGATTTTCATATCTCCTCAGCAGTACACTCCTGGGCGCCATTTTAGAATTTTTTTTTTTTTTTTATTATTCGAATCTACCTGCCAGTTCTCTTCTAATATGCTCACTGGATTCCAACAGCAATTTCTTCTTGGCTCTCTCTGTCACTGAATTCATATGGATGGTATGTTGGTTCTTGGCATGTATTAGTCGGTTTTTCACCTCTTCTCAGCATCTTCCAGTATACAATTGGACGCCATTTTAGGTTTTTGAGCCTACCTGCCAGTTCTTTTCTGCATACTTATTTTCTGTGATAATGGCTCGCTCTAACCGCAGTAATGTACAGCAAATTAATACTAGCTGCACATCGTTAGAGGACAATAACCCATTTAATGTTTTACAGGATAGTATGGATGAAATAACTAAAGACTCTGTTGAAATAAAAACTCCTCTCCTAATACTTCTCGTCCAAGCTCTAAACCTAGCTCCAAAATACCTTCCACATCAGGAAAACGAGTGAAGACAAATCCTCCTTCTCCAACTAACTCTTCCTCTTCCATTTCCATGGAGCTTTTACTTGAAGAAATACGTTCACTCAAACCATACATGGCCGAAACGAATGCTCGTCTTCAAAGCCTTGAGGATAAGTGGTCTCATACCGAGCAAAAAGTTTTGGATCTTGACAGAAGAGTGGCTTCAATGCAGGTAGTCTCAGATCAAGTTCCAGGTATGCACAGAGAAGTACAATATCTTAAGCAACAGGTTGAAAATTTGCCAAACCGTAATAGACGCAATAACTTACGTATTTACGGTCTTGCGGAAGGTCTCGAAGGTCCTAATCCTATATCCTTCTTCCAATCCTTCTTGCCAACGCTTCTTGGTCTTCCAAACTCACCTCCATTGAATATTCAGCGAGCCCATCGCTTAGGTCAACTTTCTCGCTCATCCAACTCTTCATCCTCTTTAGCGAAACCTAGAGGTGTCATCTTGTACTTTTTAGAATACACAGATCTGATTAAAGTCATCCAGGCTGCCAAGCAGAAGGGAAACTTGCTTGGAATGGTTCCAATCTCTTTACTGCTCAAGATTACGCCAAAGCTACTGCAGATCGTCGCAAACAGTTTTTAGACATGAGGCCTGCTCTCCGTACCCTGAATGCCCGCTATGGATTGTTTCATCCTTGCCTCTTTAAAGTGACTTATAATAATAAAACGACAAATTATGAAGACCCTACGCTTCTTCAACACTTCCTGAACACCTGCAGAGACGACTCCATGGACACCCCGAGTATAATTGTCTTGGATGTCCCATTAATGTTTGCCGTTATTTGTATACATCCCTTTTCCTGCTGTATCATGTTACGTTGTGAGACACCCTCCTAATGTTTTCTTTTTCTTTTTATCAGGTGCGGTTCTGTGATCCTTTGATTTATAACTTCTTCAGCTTATCCTTGGAGGTTGTTTTCCCTTTGCTGCGCCCTCTTGGAATCTCCCGTCTGGTGTGCTACCTCCCTTATGTGGCTCCTCCATCCCCATTCTCATTGTCTCTTTGTGGTATGTCTTTTTGACAATTTTTGCACCATCAATTGTCTGACTTGTTTTGGATACCTGTTCAGTGTTCTCTCTTTACATATCCTTCTCTCTTCCCTTCCTTTTTCTTTTCTTTTCTTTCTTTTCTTTCTTTTCCTTTTCTTTTCCTTATATTTGGTGATAATTTTTTCATTCCTTACTCTTTTCTTTTTATAATCCGGATTTTTTATTTCACTGTTTGTAGTACTACTTTCTATCATTCGCTCAGTAATGAATCTAGTTTCTGTATTGTTTGCATAATAACTGTTCAAGTTAAATTTGATTGGTTACATTTAGAGTTGTTACATGGAATGTTAAGGGAATAAACAATCCTATAAAAAGACAACGGGTATTAACCCATTTAGCTAAATTAAATACTGACATAGCATTAATTCAAGAATCGCATTTATCTGATACTGAAGCGTCTAAATTGAAAAGATGTTGGGTAGGTAATGTTTTTCTTCCCAAGCTCTAGGTAAGAAAAATGGAGTCTCTATTCTATGTCATAAAAAATACCAGGTATCACTTACTCATCAAGAATGTGATTCGGAAGGTCGTTGGGTAATAGTCAAGCTTCTCTTAAACCAAATACCTTTAGTCCTTTTTAATATTTATGCACCAGTTCATGTTGATAATGTTTTTTGGACACATGTATCTGAGAAACTCCTTTTGTTTGACGATGATTATATTATTTTTGGTGGTGATTGTAATCAAGTTTTTGATCCCATACTGGATAGACACTCTTCTGTTCGATTTTCTAACACTAAAATGCATTCCCAATTTACTTCCACCATACAACGTAAATCCTTAGTCGATATCTGGAGGCTTTGTAACCCTGATACTCGAGAATATAGCTTTTATTCCCCCTCACATCACTCACAATCCCGAATAGACTACCTCTTTTTAGTAAATCCCTATCTCAACAGGTTTCCCATTCCGAAATTGGCTCCATTCTAATATCAGATCACGCTCCAGTTTATGTTGATTTTGATTTGTTACCCTTTACTCCTCTTGCACGTAGATGGCGTTTCAATAATACTTTATTATCTGATTCTAATTTTACAAGCCAATTCACCTCCTTTGCTTCTGAATTCTTTTCCCTCAACTCTACTCCGAACTCTTCCCCCGTTATGATCTGGGACGCCTTTAAAGCTGCGTCCAGAGGCTTTATTATACAATTTGTTTCTCAGAAGAAGAAATCTTTTGAAGCTAAAAATGCCCAAATGCTTGCTGAGATTAAACAACTTGAGTATATTTATTATCACTCAAACTCTGAATCCTCATTAAAAAAACTTATTGACGCAAAATTTAAGTTTAATAAAACATCTACAGAAGCTGCCTCTTCATATCTTTTAAAGAGCAGTGCTCGTTATTATGGAGGTCAAAATAAAATGGGAAATTATTAGCAAATTATTTGAAAATACGACGTGAACGGACTAAAATAGAATCTATACGGAATAATGCCGGTATTTCCTTATTTAAAGATAACGATATTTTAAACGAGTTTGTTTCCTTTTATAAAAATCTATATACTCCCGAACAACAACCGACTTCAACTAATCTTTCTACTTATTTTCAGTCTATTGATCAACCTACTCCCCATAATACTGACTTCTCATCTTTAGAAACTGATATCATCCTCTCTGAAATTACTCATGTAGTCTCAATCTTAAAAGGGGGAAAGCTCCAGGTCCGGACGGATTTACTATTGAATTTTATGCGCATTTTGCTAATCTACTTCTCCCACGTCTTTTATTACTCTTTAATTCTTTTATTACAACAGGCGCGTCTTCTGGAACATTTCAGGAAGCCATGATCTGTTTAATACCCAAAGACAACAAAGACCCGTCTTTTGCAAAAACTACCGTCCAATTTCCTTAGTTAATCTTGACTATAAGATATTTGCAAAAATTCTTGCTCTTACGTATCGATCCCATTTTACCTAATCTCATTGGCCCCGAACAATCGGGATTTGTAAAAGGTCGTTTATCATCTGATAATTCCAGAGTCCTTTTTAATATCCTTAGTAAAGCTTCCTCTCTTGATTACCCTATTGCAGCTATCGCGTTGGATGCAGAGAAAGCATTTGATAGGATTGGATGGGATTTCATGTTTCAGGCGCTAAAATGGATAGGATTTCCTCCTAAATTAATATCCTTTATTTCGTTATTGTACTCAGGTCCTAAAGCTTCTATTTTTGTTAATGGAAAAATTTCGGATTATTTTCCTCTGTTTAGGGAGTACGTCAAGGCTGCCCCCTCTCTCCTCTTTTATTTATAATAGCACTAGAACCTTTTTTAACTAAAATCAGGCAGGATGCTCAGATTACTGGTTTCCAACTTGATACTGCCCATGTCAAAATGTCTGTTTATGCAGACGACATTCTTTTATATTGTTCTAATCCCTCTACGTCCATTCCATCTTTTATGAAACAGGTTGATATATTTTCTCAATTATCCGGTTATCGTCTCAATTCAGACAAATGTGAAGTTCTTCCCCTTAATGTACTTTGCCTTAAACAAGATTTCATTTCTACCGGTTTTTCTTGGCAAACTTTTAAGATAAAATATCTAGGCCTGTGGTTTTCTTCAAACATTCCGGAAACGCTAAAATTAAATTTTGAACACATTATTAAAACTTTGTCTGACTCTATTGATCGTTGGCACCCACTTTTTCTCTCTTGGTGGGGACGATTAGACTCCATTAAGATGATGCTTTCTCCTTTGATTTTATATATCCTTTCCATGATTCCTGTACATATTCCTGCATTTTACTTTAAAAAAAATTGATTCTCTTTTAACAAAGTTTCTTTGGAAGAACAAATCTCCCCGAATAGCCCTGTCCACTTTGAAGGCAAGCAAAACTTCTGGTGGTCTTAACTTTCCTTATTTCAAAAACTATCATTATGCCTTCTCTTTAAAACAATCCTCCCGTTGGCTCTCTCCCGATCAGTATATACATCCTCCCATCTGGTTGTCTATAGAAAAATATTTTATGTTTCCTTTCAAATTTATAGAATCTCTTGCTTTTACCAACAATATTTCTTCCTTTCGAACTCCAGTCATTTCTCACACTCGTAAAATTCTTGCTCCTCTGTTACCCTCCTCATTCCCTTCGTTTTCTTTATTAGATCAACAGCCCATTTGGCATAATAATTTATTACGTATTAATAATCGCACCATTTACTGGAAATCTTGGAGAAATAAGGGTCTGCTTTGGATCTCACAACTATTACTTAATAATATCCCTTTATCCTTTTCGGATCTTCAAAAACAATTTTCCCTACCATCTTCATATAGAACTCAATATGATCTTTTATGTCTTTCCCTTTCCCAGTACCTTAGATCCTTACCGTCCACGCCTTCTCCTCCCTCCAGATGTTCCTTGCTATTTTCCTTACTATCTATTCCCTCTTCAGCTTCGTCTTTATATAAATGCTTATCTCTTTCTTCTGATAGGAACAAAACAAAGGCTGAATTGGCTTGGGAAAAAGATCTCATGGAATGTTGGATGACTCCTTTATGGGATAAATTGTGGCTAAAAATCCATAAAACTTCCAGAGCTGCTAACACGTCTCAAACCCTTTATTTTGTTTACCAACGCCTTTTATTTACTCCTGCAAAATTAGCCTCCTTCTCTACAAATTCTACTTCTACTTGCTGGTCTTGCCCCTGCACAAATGCTGATTTAAAACACATGTTGTTTGATTGTGCTCCCGTGCATCACTTTTGGCAATTAGTTTGGTCTCAAATTAACAAAAGTTTTAAAACAAAGGTCCCTTTTCCCCATTCTAACGTTTTTTTAGGTTCCTTATCACCTTCCTGGCCCCAATCTCCATCTAATTTTAAACTAGTGGATTTGTTATTGGCAATAGCTCTTCATTTAATAACTTCTAATTGGAAACAAGCCGACAAAGTCACATTTAGAGCATGGTGGAATGCCGTTTGTTTTCATCATAGACTTGATACCAATTACATTACCCCTATTTCTCTATCTATTAAAAGAGATCTTTTATGGCTCCCTATATCCACATATTTAACTTATATTGCCTCACATAGTGATCCATCAGTTAAAACTTCTGATGAAGTTCGGAAACCTCCTTGATACACTTGTTGTCTTTTGTCCATTTAAATACGTTCTCATCAATATTCCCTTCAATGTTTTCCTTATTACAATTTGCTGTTCTTACTTTTTAAATTGTCATTTATGCATACAGGAATTAATTCCATGTGTTATTTCTCTTGTAAGTTTATAAGAGTGCTAAGATTATAATAATATATATATTTTTCCTTTCCCTTGCTTCTCTCCTTCCCTGCCTTCTCCCCCCCATTTTGTTTTTCCTTCTCCACTTTCTTATTGAATGTTTCTTGATAAATTATTATTTTAATGTAACGTACTTTATTGTACATGATGTTATTCCTTGAAATGTATTGTTTCTTTCTGAATAAACTTTAAACTTAAAAAAAAAAAAAAGAAATATCTGAGGTGAACATGATGGGGGTATATGTAAGGTGAGAGATATTAAAGTTAACAAGGATACACAAGTACAGGAATTAACCAAATGGAAATATTTCTGTTGTCAGAGCAGCAATCAGCTATCCAATAGCCAATATTGTCAAGCCAAATTTACTATTGGAAGGAGGTGTAATCAAAGGGGTCACTTTGTGAGAGTATGCAGAGAGTCTGGTATTAAAAAAGTGACTTCTGTTGAAGACACAATACAAGAAGAAATAAAAATTGTGTTCCAGGTAAACAACATAAAAGAGAATGATAAGACAAATTATCCTGAATGTAACTTATGTTTGGATGGTAATGATGTTGTTATATATGCAGATTCTGTCTCGCCTTACACATTAGTTAATATTGATTGCTTCAACCAATTCCATAATGAGGTATGGATTACTCTTGAACCACCTGATATTGCTCTAAGCAGATACCATAAGGATCCTATCCCCTTTGAAGGGATCATGAGACATTGTATAAAATTCAACTACCGTTCAACCTATAGGAAGGTTTACATTGTAAAGAAAGGTTCGAACTTGTTGGGATGACAACATCAGAAAGAACGTGACATCAAACTTGATCCCAACAACACTAAACAAGTGCTGTTGGCTGATAGGTGTATGAGTGGCAAATTGATTTGTGATACGTTCCCAGAGTTATTTTTGGACAAACTAGGGCACCTACTTAACTTCCAACAAAAGCTCAAACTGAAAGCTGGTGCTAAACTCAATGTTCATAAACCACACACTGTTCCTAATGTAATGAAGAAACCTTTAGGGTAGAAATTAAAAAGGTTATCTGATCTTGGTGTTATTCAACCCATAGAATGATCGGAATGGTTAGCACCCGTAGTATTGGTAAATTGTGAAAGTTTGTGTCTATGTGTGGATTTTGTGATCAGAATAATAATATTTGGGTAGAAAGACATCCACCACCTCACATAAACGAAATGTTGAGCACTATGTGGGATCATGCTGTTTTAGCATCATTGATCTGTCCATGGTCTACCACCAATTACAACTCCACCCTAAACCAAGGGCATTAACAGCATTTATAATGCAAGTAGGCGCTTACATGTTCCATAACATGCCGTTAGATTGGAATCTGCTGCCACAGTTTTCCGAAAAATCCTGAAAGAAATTTTGTTAGTTGTACATAACACTTTGCGTTTTCAAGATGATATGCTAATTTATGGTGTAACTGAGCAGATCTTCTAAACAATTTAGTGTGATTGATGTAGAACTTTAAACATCTGCGGACATCGAAGGATGGCAGACCATTTTTGCACCCATTGTTGTCTTTTGGAAATTAGATTTTGGCATAATTTGTCCCCTTAGATGACATTCCACAGTCACCTTTGAAATGAACTTTGGGTTAGTTTGCAAAAGTACACAGTTTTTTGTGAAAAAAAGGAGCTTTAACAGTGAAGGCATGAATTTCGATAACCCTTCAGGCCAATATGGAAACTAAAAGTTCAGCTGTCTTCCATGGCACAATGTTATGTATCTTATGAATGGGTTAAAATGATTCCTTTACCAGATGGCCAGGGATAGCATTCAATTCCCTGCAGGGAGCTGGAGCCCCCATTTGCCGAACACTTTGAGCAACTCTTGAGGAGCTCTCTAATGACTCATTTTGAGAAATCATGTTGATGGAGAATCCATGGAGCATTCAAACATTGAATTAGTTACCAAATGAGAGAAAGTATTTGAAAACCTACTGGATCAACGGCAATAAGGAAGGTGAAATGTTTAATTGCACTACATGCAGAAACGTTTCCACTTCACCTGGTAAGATTTAGTAGTTGATGGGGCTATGGCTTGGGCCACAATCTCATGACATTCTGGTTGAATGTCTAGTAGCACAAAATCTAGGTGTTCAAATGAGTAGATAACTTCAGAGGTGCCAGATTAGGGTGAAAAATCTGGCTGTTATCTCTGGACAGAAAATCCTGATCCTTGCTCAGAGGTAGCGGGGAGGTTCCCGATATGTGTAGCAGATTAGTGAAGCTGTATTGATGGGGCCAGGCTGGGGCTATGGATATTAACAATCAACGTTCTCTCTTGGTTAGCTGTGAACTCTTGTTGCGCAAAGGTCTTGAACCTTGACATTGAAAATGCATCCAGAGGCCACTGACTGCTGGTGAAGTTCCAGCATTTCATATTGTTTGTAGTAGCAAACAGGTCCAACGCCAGGGGACCTCACTGGTTGAAGATTAAGGTCACTGGATCTTGATGCAAGCTCTCATGGGTAGAAAACATTTGGCATTCTACTAAGAGTATTTGCCCACATATTGGGGACTCCTGGAGGATGTTCTGTCACAAGTAAATGTCATGTGAGACTGACCAATCCCAGAGGTGCTGGGCTTCCTCAGATAGTGCTGGTGACTTTAATCCCTTTATTTGCTTACCTAAAACATTGAGGTGGTGTTGGAAGGAAAGATTGAACATCTGGACAGTGATGCGGAGATCTTTTGCCACATCTGGCCAATATCCCTTTGCTTTCAACTCTTGAAGATGAAATCTTGAAAGTGAGCACTCAACCCTTCTAGAGATATATCCGTGGTCACAGTAAACTATGCTGCCTGATGATGGAAACATACGCCTAAAGAAAAGTTAAGTCTCTTTTGATACCTTCTCACAGCTTCTGTGGTCATACCAGCTATGTGATTATGGTAGCTGAAAGACTTCAACATGTGAGGCCTTGAGAATTTAATTCTTATAGAAGGGGTCATATTCTCATACTGGAGAAAGGGATTAGTGGAGTACAGGAGGCCATCCTGCCCAGTAAGAGTTTGAAAAGTCAAACAGATGTTGATTACAATCTCTGAAAATTTTAGGATGGGGAACCTCTGGAGGGAACACTTTTCTAGGCTTGGTGCATATTTTGATTTGAGATGTCATCAGTGATATCATTAGTGATGTTACTGACCATTTCATGAGTGATGTAATATAGTAGGTCATAAGCAGTGCATAGCGGGGTGTAAGTTATAATTAGCTCAGGAAACTATAACTGCTGAATTTCTGTGGTTTTGTGATTGTAAAATCTGAGCCTAACTATAACACCCCTGTAACCTTTGGTTTTTTCAGTGAATTTCTAAGGTTTTTTAAATTTTATTTCCTAACTATAATTTCCCTGTAACCTTTGGGTTTTTCAGTGACTTGCTTAGGGTTGTTTTAAATGTTATTTGCTAACTATAACGTCCCTGTAACCTTTGAGTTTTTTAGTGCATTTCTATGTTTTTATAATGTTATTTCCTAACTATAATCATGAGGAAAGACCGTTTGGTAGGGATAGGTGGTGGCGTCGCTATTGTTTTCAAACAGGAGCTGGAGTGTTCCTCTATCTTATTAGACCCTGTGGAAGGCGCAGAATGCCTAGGTTTCCACTGTACTTTTTCACCGCACCAATGCATTGGTGGGATGCTGATTTACAGACCACCGGGTGCACCTAGTAACTTCATTAGGACCCTACAGGAATGCATTACACCACTTGCCCTTAGATATAAACACCTCCTCATCTTGGGGTAACTGAACTTACATATGGATAAGCCCTCGGATCCTCATGTGGCTGCTTTGTCGGAAATAACGTCAGCCTGTAATCTAAATCGTTTCATCATGGTTCCCACACACAAGTTGGGACATATTTTAGATCACATTTTCTGTAATTCGGAACTAGAAACGGACCCTCCAATCCCCTTAACCCCTTCGGTGCTTATGACGAGCTGGACTCGTCATGGCACACAGTGCTCGTGTGCTCATGACGAGTCCAGCTCGTCATAAGACCACCCACGGGGGAAGCGCTGGCGCTCCCCCCGTGGGAATCCGATCCTTAGTTTTTTTTTTGGGGAGGCAGGGGAAGGGCTTCCCCTGCCTCCCCCCGCCCTCCCCATCAATGACGTCAGCGCGCGAGGCGCGCTGACATCATTGAGGGTTTCCCTTTCTTCCCCGACGCGCTGGAAGCCATTTGCTTCCAGCGCGTCGGGAACTAAGGTGAGGTTTGGCTCGGGGAGGGGGTGTTTGTATCAAAGAGGCATCGAGGGAAAGGAAAGGGTTTTCCTTTCCCCGATGCCTCTTTTGTGCATTCCTGCTGCACGATCATGTGATCGTGCAGCAGGAATGCCCACGAGGAGGAGGGAGGGTCCTTTACGCAGCTGTAGTGTAGGAAAGGCACTATACATTTACCCAACGAGGTAGCATTTACTGATTAGCCAGTAGAAAGTACTCCAGTTGAGTAGAGGTATTGCACAAAACGGTGGCATCTTCGTGGATAAATATGCAGGGCAGATGTGCCTTCTCTCCATTTCCAACATGAAAAGTTAGCTGTAATCCTTGATGGAGGTCTTTGCATCCTTCATTTTCTCGAGCGCAATTCTCGTGTAGAATTCGTGAGCGTGGTTAAGCAGATGTGGCTTCTCTCCATTTACACCCTGAAAAGTTAGCTGTAATCCTTGATGGAGGTCTTTGCATCCTTGAATTTCTCGAGTGCAATGCTCGTGTAGTTCCTGTGACCAGGAGGTTCCTTCTCCTCGTCTGCCGCTGAGATCGTGCTCTGACCCTTTATAAACAAGAGGCATGTGAACGGGCCTAGAAGCCCCGCTCGTTTGGCCCCGCCACACATACACTAGCGGTATGCAATGTCTGCCCGCCCTTTCCCCACTATGATGGACAGCTTAATCAAAGGTTCCCGGCGCTTTCGGCGCGGTGGCAAAATTACAGACACACAGGTCACTGGAGACAATTCTTCTGGTCCTTTACGCAGCTGTAGTGTAGGAAAGGCACTATACATTTACCCAACGAGGTAGCAGTTACTGATTAGCCAGTAGAAAGTACTCCAGTTGAGTAGAGGTATTGCACAAAACGGTGGCATCTTCGTGGATAAATATGCAGGGCAGGTGTGCAGAATTTGTGAGCGTGGTTAAGCAGATGTGCCTTCTCTCCATTTCCAACGTGAAAAGTTAGCTGTAATCCTTGATGGAGGTCTTTGCATCCTTCATTTTCTCGAGCGCAATTCTCGTGTAGAATTCGTGAGCGTGGTTAAGCAGATGTGGCTTCTCTCCATTTACACCCTGAAAAGTTAGCTGTAATCCTTGATGGAGGTCTTTGCATCCTTGAATTTCTCGAGCGCAATGCTCGTGTAGTTCCTGTGACCAGGAGGTTCCTTCTCCTCGTCTGCCGCTGAGATCATGCTCTGACCCTTTATAAACAAGAGGCATGTGAACGGGCCTAGAAGCCCCGCTCGTTTGGCCCCGCCACACATACACTAGCGGTATGCAACGTCTGCCCGCCCTTTCCCCACTATGATGGACAGCTTAATCAAAGGTTCCCGGCGCTTTCGGCGCGGTGGCAAAATTACAGACACACAGGTCACTGGAGACAATTCTTCTGGTCCTTTACGCAGCTGTAGTGTAGGAAAGGCACTATACATTTACCCAACGAGGTAACACTTACTGATTAGCCAGTAGACAGTACTACAGTTGAGTAGAGGTATTGCACAAAACGGTGGCATCTTCTTGGATAAATATGCAGGGCAGGTGTGCAGAATTCGTGAGCGTGGTTAAGCAGATGTGCCTTCTCTCCATTTCCAACGTGAAAAGTTAGCTGTAATCCTTGATGGAGGTCTTTGCATCCTTCATTTTCTCGAGCGCAATTCTCGTGTAGAATTCGTGAGCGTGGTTAAGCAGATGTGGCTTCTCTCCATTTACACCCTGAAAAGTTAGCTGTAATCCTTGATGGAGGTCTTTGCATCCTTGAATTTCTCGAGCGCAATGCTCGTGTAGTTCCTGTGACCAGGAGGTTCCTTCTCCTCGTCTGCCGCTGAGATCCTGCTCTGACCCTTTATCCCCTTCGGTGCTTATGACGAGCTGGACTCGTCATGGCACACAGTGCTCGTGTGCTCATGACGAGTCCAGCTCGTCATAAGACCACCCACAGGGAAGCGCTGGCGCTCCCCCCGTGGGAATCCGATCATTAGGTTTTTTTTTTGGGGAGGCAGGGGAAGGGCTTCCCCTGCCTCCCCCCCGCCCCATCAATGACGTCAGCGCGCGAGGCGCGCTGACATCATTGAGGGTTTCCCTTTCTTCCCCGACGCGCTGGAAGCCATTTGCTTCCAGCGCGTTGGAAATCAGGTGAGGTTTGGCTCGGGAGGGGGGGTTTGTATCAAAAGAGGCATCGAGGGAAAGGAAAGGGTTTTCCTTTCCCTCGATGCCTCTTTTGTGCATTCCTGCTGCACGATCATGTGATCGTGCAGCAGGAATGCCCACTAGGCACGAGGGAGGGAGGGAGGGAGGGAGAGAGAGAGAGAGAGAGAGAGAGAGAGTGTGTGTGTGTGTGTGTGTGTGTACACCCCAGCTTCTATTTTATTTTAATTTGCTTCTCCATGAAATGTAAATGGGCAGTAGACCACAAAGTTATTATTGGTATGTGGCTAGGACGCGTCAATTCAAACTGCTCCCAATTCACACCGGTGAGCGTATTGTGTAGGTGGGTAATTAATGTGCACTGGTGTTCAGCTTTGCGCTGCAGGATTTTTGTACAATGCATATGCATGTTGACTGTGTGCACGGGGGATTTATATAGGTGCTGGTCAGTGCATGAGGAGTGTCAGCAGGACACGTGTATTGCCTACATAGAGACACAGGTTATGTGGACTGGACTAGGTAAATTTAGAATATATCTGCGTTTGTGAACTACATCTACACTGTGTGTGTATAGGTAGAAGGGTACATAAACTCCAGCACGCAAGGGTGAGGAATGTACAGGAAAAAGTACAAATTTACAATGAAGAGCGAACTTCCTAGAGGGGCTGAGAGTGAAAGTATTAGTTCTGAAAGTGTCTTTGGAAGAGAAGAGATTTGAGGTCAGCTTTGAAGATCCGGGTAGAGGAGGTGGCATGGAGCAATGGGGAAGCGAGTTCCAGATTCTCACCGCATTTCCTGAGAAGGATTGCGCCATCGATCTTTCCCTTTTTGAAGACGGGGGGTGGGCTCAAGCAGAAGCTTTTCCGCATTGCGAGAAGGGCGAGAGCCACCGGACAATTTCAATTTATTTGCCAGGTAACGAGGGGAGGAGGTGTGTAAGGCTTTGTGTGTGATGCAGGCAGTTTTGTAAATCGATCTTGCCTCGATCGGAAGCCATCGAAGAGAGGATAGGAGTGACGTGGTCGCTTCGTTTAGACCCTGAAATGAGGCGAGCTGCTGAATGGAGGATGGATTTGAGAGGGGAGAGGTGGGATTTGGGTAGGCCCGTCAGAAGAGAATTGCAATAATCCAGTCTTGAGAGAACCAGAGATTGTACCAAGGTTTTTAAGTCTTTCTCCGGGAAGAACCGACGGATCCCCGTAGAAGGCGCAACTGGTAACGTGCGTTCTTAGCAATAGAGTTGATGTGGGAGATTAGGTTGAGTCTTTTGTCAAGAATGACACCTAGGGATTTAGCGCTGTCAACAATGATGGGTTTGTTGTTGAGTAGGTTCAGCTGATCCATCCAAGAATGAACAGGAGGAGGTGAGAGAGAGGTAGAGAGGAGGAGGAATTCAGTTTTGGCGGGATTCAGAATGAGTTGGTGAGCTAACATCCAGTTGTGAATAGAGTTGAGAGTAGAGTTGAGTAGTGAGAGATCGTGTGCGGAAGATAAAGGTATCTTCCCACTAGTCCACCAGGCTTTTATTTGTGGAGAGTGACCCCTTGGGTGGCAGAATAGCAGTATGTTTTTAGGCCCATCTGCCCCCAAGGAGGGCAGAAGCCACTAGACACCAGGTTTATTTTTAATTTTTGTGTTGGGGAGTGGCCAAAAGGGCAAGGGTTGCTCCCCTTTTACGGGGGTGAATATTTTATTTATACTGTTAGGCCCACCTACCCCTTAGCTTGGCTGGTGGATTGTGTGTGGACTGGTGCATTATTTGCATATGTGATTGTAATGTTTTTTTTTCTCCTTTTTATTCTAGTGTAAAGCTTTTGATTCCTGTTTGCGGTTTCGGCAGTGGTGGTTCTGCAGTTTTGCGTAATTGCATTTATTTGGTAAGAAAAATATTTTTGTTGTGTGTACTCCAAATGAGTATTATTGTCATGCATGAATGAATTTTTGGTAAGTGGTGCCATAATGGCAGCATATTTGTTAGTGTTCAGAGCATGAAATTCTTTGCGATGTTTTGCATTGTCTTATGTGTAATTTTTTTCTTCTTCTTTTTAGTGGGATATTGTTGATCCTTACTGTGTCTGTGCAGAGTAGGTGGTGGTGAGTCTAGCTGCTTCTGTCACGTGAGTGGTATAGTGTTGGAGTATATAGGTCTTTGTGATAAAGCTACATTTTGTTTATTTCTTTTTTTACAAAGGGTTTGTTGTTGTTGACTTGTTTGACAAGTAACCTTTATTAGTAAGCATTATGGCTAGCCGTAGAATTACTGCTCAGCAGGTGGTTGGTTTGCTTCTTGAATCTTCCTCTGAGCAGGATTATGAGACTGACAGTGCGTCTGAGGGAGAGGAGGGAGGGGAAGATTCAGGCAGTGAGTTTTCTCTCCACATGGAATCATCGGATGATGAAGGTACTCTCAGTGCAGATGAAGTGCCTGATTTAGAGGAGGATACTACTGTGCCGATGGTGCAAGAGGCATCTGGATTGCAGCCTGGGGCTGCTAGGCTTCCTACTGGAAGTGCTGGACTCTGGGTTGATCCAAACATGGTGCAGCCGGTGTTGCCTGCCTTTAGTGGTTATGCAGGGTGTAGAGTGGATTGTGAACATTATTTGCCTATACAGTATTTTCAGTTGTTTATGGATGATGTATTTTTGGGTGAGATTGTTGAGCAGACTAATTTGTATGCTGAACAGTTTTTGAGGGACAACAGTGCCAGACTTAGGCCCCATTCTAGAGCTACCCGGTGGAGTCCCACAAATCTGGAAGAGATGAAGAAGTTTTTGGGTTTGACTTTTTTGATGGGTTTGATAAGGAAGCCGTCCATGGGTTCATATTGGTCTACCAGTCCCTTGATGGCAACGGCCATATTTCCTGCAGTTATGACTCGTGATCGGTATTTACTTTTGCTTCGGATGCTGCATTTTGTTGATAATGGTTTGGCGTTGCCATGAGATCACCCTGAATGTGACCGTCTTTTTAAGATTCGGCCTGTTCTTGATCACTTTGTAGATCGATTTTCAGAGATCTATACTCCAGGGAAAGAAATATCTATTGATGAGTCTTTGGTCCTGTTCAAGGGCCGTTTGGTTTTTAGGCAGTACATTCCTAGCAAGAGGGCACGCTATGGAATTAAGCTGTATATGTTGTCTGAGAGTAGGACAGGATATGTTTTTAATTTGCGTGTGTACACTGGTAGGGATTCCACTATTGACCCCCTGGTTGTCCGTCCACTTTTGGAGTTTCAGAGAAAATTGTGTGGGATCTTGCTAGAGGACTGTTTAACAGAGGCCACCATTTGTACCTTGATAACTTCTACACTGCTGTGCAATTGTTTAAGGAATTGTTCAAAGTGGACACTTTTGCTTGTGGCACAATCTGCTCTAACCGTAAAGGTTATCCAAAAGAGCTTGTTTGCAAAAAACTTCAGAGGGGACAGTGCAGTGCCTTGCGTAGTGAGGAACTGCTAGCTGTGAAATTTGTGGACAGGAGGGATGTGTACATGCTGACTACCATCCACGATGAGAGTACTTCACCTGTGGCTGTTTGGGGTCAGATTGCTGAAGTGCGCAAACCTGTGTGCATTTTAGACTACAATAAGCACATGGGTGGTGTTGATAGAGTAGATCAGAGGTTGGAACCTTACACTGCTATTCGTAAGTCTTACATTTGGTATAAGAAGTTGGCCATCCATCTCTTCAATTTAGCAACTTTCAATGCTTTTGTTGTGTTCAAGGAGTGTTCTCCTGCGTCAAAGTTGACTTTTGTTCAGTTTCAGGAGTCTGTCATAGGCAGCCTTGTTGTTGTGGAACAGGCAAGTGTTCCTAGAGTTGGAGTGGTGGAGGATGTGGCTCGATTGAAAGATCACCACTTTCCTGATCACATTCCTCCTACACCCTCAAAAGACTTTCCCACTAGGAGATGTAGAGTCTGTTGGCGAAGAGGTACGCGGAAGGAGACTCGTATGTACTGCCCTGAGTGTCCTTCTAACCCTGGGCTGTGTGTGCCTGCTTGTTATAGAGCGTACCACAAGCAAAAGAATTATTGGGAGCAACCATGAGTGGTAAAGTGAACTGCCTGGTCTGTAATGTTTAAGAATTGTTGTTCTGTTTCAAGGTTGGCATTAGTGCAATGTATTTAGTTTCTGATTTTGTGTTAGTAGATTTGTATCTATTTGCAATTTGATTGTGTTTTCTTTTTTGTATAAAAAAAATCCTAAATGTGATGGTGTGTGTGTAGGCTGGTGCTTGGCTGGCGGTGTGCGTGGAGTGGCGCTTGGCTGGCGGTGTGCGGGGAGTGGCTCTTGGCTGGCGGTGTGCGTGGAGTGGTGCTTGGCTGGCGGTGTGCGTGGAGTGGCGCTTGGCTGGCGGTGTGCGTGGAGTGGCGTTAGGCTGGCGGTGTGCGTGGAGTGGCGCTTGGCTGGCGGTGTGCGTGGAGTGGTGCTTGGCTGGCGGTGTGCGTGGAGTGGCGCTTGGCTGGCGGTGTGCGTGGACTGGCGCTCGGCTGGCAGTGTGTGAGTAGTGACTTGCTGCTGGTCACTACACACACTGCTAGCCGAGCGACACTCCACGCACACCGCCAGCCAAGCGCCACTCCACGCACACCGCCAGCCAAGCACCACTCCACGCACACCGCCAGCCAAGAGCCACTCCCCGCACACCGCCAGCCAAGCGCCACTCCACGCACACCGCCAGCCAAGCACCAGCCTACACACACACCATGATTTGCATATGGCCATGTCTGAACTGGGGTGGTGGAGTGAGCTAAAGAATGATGATGGATTAAACCCAGATCAGTTGACTGGGGGTGAGTGTTTGATTGGCTCAAGCGTTCCGTCCATCATCCCCTTTTGTATCGCTTTGTTCGCCCTAAGTTGGCGGGGTATGCCCAGACGTGGGTCCCTTGCTCACTTTGCCACTGGATTCAAGCAAGCCTGGCTGAGGACGGCTGGAATGCCAGAAACCGGTCCTAGGATGCTTGTTTCCGGTCCAGGGAAGACATGGCTTGGCAGTTCGGGCTGGACTGTTCCCATGAGGCACAGGGTCAGACTGATTTGCATATGGCCATGTCTGAACTGGGGTGGTGGAGTGAGCTAAAGAATGATGATGGATTAAACCCAGATCAGTTGACTGGGGGTGAGTGTTTGATTGGCTCAAACGTTCCGTCCATCATCCCCTTTTGTATCGCTTTGTTCGCCCTAAGTTGGCGGGGGTATGCCCAGACGTGGGTCCCTTGCTCACTTTGCCACTGGATTCAAGCAAGCCTGGCTGAGGACGGCTGGAATGCCAGAAACCGGTCCTAGGATGCTTGTTTCCGGTCCAGGAAGACATGGCTTGGCAGTTCGGGCTGGACTGTTCCCATGAGGCACAGGGTCAGACTGATTTGCATATGGCCATGTCTGAACTGGGGTGGTGGAGTGAGCTAAAGAATGATGATGGATTAAACCCAGATCAGTTGACTGGGGGTGAGTGTTTGATTGGCTCAAACGTTCCGTCCATCATCCCCTTTTGTATCGCTTTGTTCGCCCTAAGTTGGCGGGGTATGCCCAGACGTGGGTCCCTTGCTCACTTTGCCACTGGATTCAAGCAAGCCTGGCTGAGGACGGCTGGAATGCCAGAAACCGGTCCTAGGATGCTTGTTTCCGGTCCAGGGAAGACATGGCTTGGCAGTTCGGGCTGGACTGTTCCCATGAGGCACAGGGTCAGACTGATTTGCATATGGCCATGTCTGAACTGGGGTGGTGGAGTGAGCTAAAGAATGATGATGGATTAAACCCAGATCAGTTGACTGGGGGTGAGTGTTTGATTGGCTCAAACGTTCCGTCCATCATCCCCTTTTGTATCGCTTTGTTCGCCCTAAGTTGGCGGGGTATGCCCAGACGTGGGTCCCTTGCTCACTTTGCCACTGGATTCAAGCAAGCCTGGCTGAGGACGGCTGGAATGCCAGAAACCGGTCCTAGGATGCTTGTTTCCGGTCCAGGGAAGACATGGCTTGGCAGTTCGGGCTGGACTGTTCCCATGAGGCACAGGGTCAGACTGATTTGCATATGGCCATGTCTGAACTGGGGTGGTGGAGTGAGCTAAAGAATGATGATGGATTAAACCCAGATCAGTTGACTGGGGGTGAGTGTTTGATTGGCTCAAACGTTCCGTCCATCATCCCCTTTTGTATCGCTTTGTTCGCCCTAAGTTGGCGGGGGTATGCCCAGACGTGGGTCCCTTGCTCACTTTGCCACTGGATTCAAGCAAGCCTGGCTGAGGACGGCTGGAATGCCAGAAACCGGTCCTAGGATGCTTGTTTCCGGTCCAGGGAAGACATGGCTTGGCAGTTCGGGCTGGACTGTTCCCATGAGGCACAGGGTCAGACTGATTTGCATATGGCCATGTCTGAACTGGGGTGGTGGAGTGAGCTAAAGAATGATGATGGATTAAACCCAGATCAGTTGACTGGGGGTGAGTGTTTGATTGGCTCAAGCGTTCCGTCCATCATCCCCTTTTGTATCGCTTTGTTCGCCCTAAGTTGGCGGGGGTATGCCCAGACGTGGGTCCCTTGCTCACTTTGCCACTGGATTCAAGCAAGCCTGGCTGAGGACGGCTGGAATGCCAGAAACCGGTCCTAGGATGCTTGTTTCCGGTCCAGGGAAGACATGGCTTGGCAGTTCGGGCTGGACTGTTCCCATGAGGCACAGGGTCAGACTGATTTGCATATGGCCATGTCTGAACTGGGGTGGTGGAGTGAGCTAAAGAATGATGATGGATTAAACCCAGATCAGTTGACTGGGGGTGAGTGTTTGATTGGCTCAAACGTTCCGTCCATCATCCCCTTTTGTATCGCTTTGTTCGCCCTAAGTTGGCGGGGTATGCCCAGACGTGGGTCCCTTGCTCACTTTGCCACTGGATTCAAGCAAGCCTGGCTGAGGACGGCTGGAATGCCAGAAACCGGTCCTAGGATGCTTGTTTCCGGTCCAGGGAAGACATGGCTTGGCAGTTCGGGCTGGACTGTTCCCATGAGGCACAGGGTCAGACTGATTTGCATATGGCCATGTCTGAACTGGGGTGGTGGAGTGAGCTAAAGAATGATGATGGATTAAACCCAGATCAGTTGACTGGGGGTGAGTGTTTGATTGGCTCAAACGTTCCGTCCATCATCCCCTTTTGTATCGCTTTGTTCGCCCTAAGTTGGCGGGGTATGCCCAGACGTGGGTCCCTTGCTCACTTTGCCACTGGATTCAAGCAAGCCTGGCTGAGGACGGCTGGAATGCCAGAAACCGGTCCTAGGATGCTTGTTTCCGGTCCAGGGAAGACATGGCTTGGCAGTTCGGGCTGGACTGTTCCCATGAGGCACAGGGTCAGACTGATTTGCATATGGCCATGTCTGAACTGGGGTGGTGGAGTGAGCTAAAGAATGATGATGGATTAAACCCAGATCAGTTGACTGGGGGTGAGTGTTTGATTGGCTCAAACGTTCCGTCCATCATCCCCTTTTGTATCGCTTTGTTCGCCCTAAGTTGGCGGGGGTATGCCCAGACGTGGGTCCCTTGCTCACTTTGCCACTGGATTCAAGCAAGCCTGGCTGAGGACGGCTGGAATGCCAGAAACCGGTCCTAGGATGCTTGTTTCCGGTCCAGGGAAGACATGGCTTGGCAGTTCGGGCTGGACTGTTCCCATGAGGCACAGGGTCAGACTGATTTGCATATGGCCATGTCTGAACTGGGGTGGTGGAGTGAGCTAAAGAATGATGATGGATTAAACCCAGATCAGTTGACTGGGGGTGAGTGTTTGATTGGCTCAAGCGTTCCGTCCATCATCCCCTTTTGTATCGCTTTGTTCGCCCTAAGTTGGCGGGGGTATGCCCAGACGTGGGTCCCTTGCTCACTTTGCCACTGGATTCAAGCAAGCCTGGCTGAGGACGGCTGGAATGCCAGAAACCGGTCCTAGGATGCTTGTTTCCGGTCCAGGGAAGACATGGCTTGGCAGTTCGGGCTGGACTGTTCCCATGAGGCACAGGGTCAGACTGATTTGCATATGGCCATGTCTGAACTGGGGTGGTGGAGTGAGCTAAAGAATGATGATGGATTAAACCCAGATCAGTTGACTGGGGGTGAGTGTTTGATTGGCTCAAACGTTCCGTCCATCATCCCCTTTTGTATCGCTTTGTTCGCCCTAAGTTGGCGGGGGTATGCCCAGACGTGGGTCCCTTGCTCACTTTGCCACTGGATTCAAGCAAGCCTGGCTGAGGACGGCTGGAATGCCAGAAACCGGTCCTAGGATGCTTGTTTCCGGTCCAGGGAAGACATGGCTTGGCAGTTCGGGCTGGACTGTTCCCATGAGGCACAGGGTCAGACTGATTTGCATATGGCCATGTCTGAACTGGGGTGGTGGAGTGAGCTAAAGAATGATGATGGATTAAACCCAGATCAGTTGACTGGGGGTGAGTGTTTGATTGGCTCAAACGTTCCGTCCATCATCCCCTTTTGTATCGCTTTGTTCGCCCTAAGTTGGCGGGGGTATGCCCAGACGTGGGTCCCTTGCTCACTTTGCCACTGGATTCAAGCAAGCCTGGCTGAGGACGGCTGGAATGCCAGAAACCGGTCCTAGGATGCTTGTTTCCGGTCCAGGGAAGACATGGCTTGGCAGTTCGGGCTGGACTGTTCCCATGAGGCACAGGGTCAGACTGATTTGCATATGGCCATGTCTGAACTGGGGTGGTGGAGTGAGCTAAAGAATGATGATGGATTAAACCCAGATCAGTTGACTGGGGGTGAGTGTTTGATTGGCTCAAGCGTTCCGTCCATCCTCCCCTTTTGTATCGCTTTGTTCGCCCTAAGTTGGCGGGGGTATGCCCAGACGTGGGTCCCTTGCTCACTTTGCCACTGGATTCAAGCAAGCCTGGCTGAGGACGGCTGGAATGCCAGAAACCGGTCCTAGGATGCTTGTTTCCGGTCCAGGGAAGACATGGCTTGGCAGTTCGGGCTGGACTGTTCCCATGAGGCACAGGGTCAGACTGATTTGCATATGGCCATGTCTGAACTGGGGTGGTGGAGTGAGCTAAAGAATGATGATGGATTAAACCCAGATCAGTTGACTGGGGGTGAGTGTTTGATTGGCTCAAGCGTTCCGTCCATCATCCCCTTTTGTATCGCTTTGTTCGCCCTAAGTTGGCGGGGGTATGCCCAGACGTGGGTCCCTTGCTCACTTTGCCACTGGATTCAAGCAAGCCTGGCTGAGGACGGCTGGAATGCCAGAAACCGGTCCTAGGATGCTTGTTTCCGGTCCAGGGAAGACATGGCTTGGCAGTTCGGGCTGGACTGTTCCCATGAGGCACAGGGTCAGACTGATTTGCATATGGCCATGTCTGAACTGGGGTGGTGGAGTGAGCTAAAGAATGATGATGGATTAAACCCAGATCAGTTGACTGGGGGTGAGTGTTTGATTGGCTCAAACGTTCCGTCCATCATCCCCTTTTGTATCGCTTTGTTCGCCCTAAGTTGGCGGGGGTATGCCCAGACGTGGGTCCCTTGCTCACTTTGCCACTGGATTCAAGCAAGCCTGGCTGAGGACGGCTGGAATGCCAGAAACCGGTCCTAGGATGCTTGTTTCCGGTCCAGGGAAGACATGGCTTGGCAGTTCGGGCTGGACTGTTCCCATGAGGCACAGGGTCAGACTGATTTGCATATGGCCATGTCTGAACTGGGGTGGTGGAGTGAGCTAAAGAATGATGATGGATTAAACCCAGATCAGTTGACTGGGGGTGAGTGTTTGATTGGCTCAAACGTTCCGTCCATCATCCCCTTTTGTATCGCTTTGTTCGCCCTAAGTTGGCGGGGGTATGCCCAGACGTGGGTCCCTTGCTCACTTTGCCACTGGATTCAAGCAAGCCTGGCTGAGGACGGCTGGAATGCCAGAAACCGGTCCTAGGATGCTTGTTTCCGGTCCAGGGAAGACATGGCTTGGCAGTTCGGGCTGGACTGTTCCCATGAGGCACAGGGTCAGACTGATTTGCATATGGCCATGTCTGAACTGGGGTGGTGGAGTGAGCTAAAGAATGATGATGGATTAAACCCAGATCAGTTGACTGGGGGTGAGTGTTTGATTGGCTCAAACGTTCCGTCCATCATCCCCTTTTGTATCACTCCACGCAATTCATCAGCTTGTGTGGTTGCTGTGTTAGGAATGTGGGCGTGTGAAAGTGATGGGCCCTTGAATGGCGCTGTCGCTGGTGTGAGTGTTGTAATGTGATGGGCCCGCGGCTGGTGGTGTGAATGGTTTTGTATTTGTCACACGTATGAAAGGTGTATGAATGGCCTGTAAAGAGGTTGGTGCCTTGTCGTGGCTTTACAGCTCACGAGCTGTGAGTCAATGGTTCAGTTTCTCGTCCTTTCAATTATTAACAGTGCATTTCATTTTTGTGAAATCACTTGTTAATAGAATTGTATATACTGAACCATCACTCACCCTCGTGCCAAATCCAACCAGTATGTGTGTGTGTGCTTGAGGATTAGATGGCTGTGCAGTAATATTTTTTTTGTCTTTCTCAAGCAGGGTGTACCTTGTCCCTTTTTGTGAATGTTGTAATGTGTTTGTTTCGTGCCTGGGGGTGTGAATGGTCTTGTGTGTATCACGTATGAAAGGTGTGTGAATGGCCTGTAAAGCGGTTGGGGCCTTGACGTGGCTTTACAGCTCACGAGCTGCGAGTCACTGGTTCAGTTTTTTGTCCTTTCAATTATTGACAGTGCATTTCATTTTTGTGAAATCTCTTGTTAATAAAATTGTATATACTGAACCATCACTTGCCCTCGTGCCAAATCCAACCAGTATGTGTGTGTGCTTGAGGAATAGATGGCTGTGCAGTAATCTTTGTCTTTTTAGTCTGTCTGCCAAGGTGTACATTCCGTCTAAGAATAACCTACCAACTGTAGATATTGTCGTAAGCGAAACACCCATGGGAGTACATGGTGATATCTCTCGTGTGGATCCCAACAAGTTATGGTACCCACAATGTCCTGCAAACCTCAAAATGTCTGTCACATTTTCCTTGCAATATTGTGCCAAAATGTTCACGCTGCAGAAATAAACAACACATTATCTCAAAATGACCTGGTTTTGCAAGGGGGTCACCTGGGTTTTGGCCCGGGGCTCGGCGGCCACATAGGGAAACCTACCAAACCCACACATTTCTGAAACGTAGACACCCGGGGGCTTCCAGGGA
This sequence comes from Calotriton arnoldi, assembly GCA_963921515.1. NCBI lineage: Eukaryota > Metazoa > Chordata > Amphibia > Caudata > Salamandridae > Calotriton > Calotriton arnoldi. The sequence goes on from CAWUFW010001510.1 coordinate 1,938,473, forward strand.
GGTATGGCTTGCGTGGATCCCCCAACGTTTCCTTACCCAGAATCCCCTGCAAACCTCAATTTTAGCTGAAAAAATCACTTTTTTCACACATTTTTGTGTGGGAAAGTGTGGCATCACTGGCCTCACACAAATTTCCTACCACCCAGCGTTCCCCAGGTCTCCCGATAAAAATGGTGCCTCACTTGTGTGGGAGGCCCAGAGTACCCGCGACAGGCAAGGGCCCACAACGTATTGAGGCGACCTCAAAATGGCCTTTCACAAAACCACCTGGTTTTGCAAGGGAGTCACCTGGGTTTTTGGCCCCGTGCTCGGCGGCCATCTAGGGAAACCTACCAAACCCACACATTTCTGAAAAGTAGACACCCGGGGGCTTCCAGGGAGGTATGGCTTGCGTGGATCCCCCAACGTTTCCTTACCCAGAATTCCCTGCAAACCTCAATTTTAGCTGAAAAAATCACTTTTTTCACACATTTTTGTGTGGGAAAGTGTGGCATCACTGGCCTCACACAAATTTCCTACCACCCAGCGTTCTCCCAGGTCTCCCGATAAAAATGGTGCCTCACTTGTGTGGGAGGCCCAAGTACCCGCGACAGGCAAGGGCCCACAACGTATTGAGGCGACATCAAAATGGCCTTTCACAAAACCACCTGGTTTTGCAAGGGGGGTCACCTGGGTTTTTGGCCCCGTGCTCGGCGGCCATCTAGGGAAACCTACCAAACCCACACATTTCTGAAAAGTAGACACCCGGGGGCTTCCAGGGAGGTATGGCTTGTGTGGATCCCCCAACATTTCCTTACCCAGAATCCCCTGCAAACCTCAATTTTAGCTGAAAAAATCACTTTTTTCACACATTTTTGTGTGGGAAAGTGTGGCATCACTGGCCTCACACAAATTTCCTACCACCCAGCGTTCCCCCAGGTCTCCCGATAAAAATGGTGCCTCACTTGTGTGGGAGGCCCAAGTACCAGCGACAGGCAAGGGCCCACAACGTAGTGAGGCGACCTCAAAATGGCCTTTCACAAAACCACCTGGTTTTGCAAGGGGAGTCACCTGGGTTTTTGGCCCCGTGCTCGGCGGCCATCTAGGAAACCTACCAAACCCACACATTTCTGAAAAGTAGACACCCGGGGGCTTCCAGGGAGGTATGGCTTGCGTGGATCCCCCAACGTTTCCTTACCCAGAATCCTCTGCAAACCTCAATTTTAGCTGAGTACTTGGGCCTCCCACACAAGTGAGGCACCATTTTTATCGGGTGACCTGGGGGAACGCTGGGTGGTAGGAAATTTGTGTGAGGCCAGTGATGCCACACTTTCCCACACAAAAATGTGTGAAAAAAATGATTTTTTCAGCTAAAATTGAGGTTTGCAGGGGATTCTGGGTAAGGAAACGTTGGGGGATCCACGCAAGCCATACCTCCTGGAAGCCCCCGGGTGTCTACTTTTCAGAAATGTGTGGGTTTGGTAGGTTTCCCTAGATGGCCGCCGAGCACAGGGCCAAAACCCAGGTGACCCCCTTGCAAAACCAGGTGGTTTTGAGATAGGCAATTTTGAGGTCGCCTCACTATGTTGTGGGCCCTTGCCTGTCACGGGTACTTGGGCCTCCCACACAAGTGAGGCACCATTTTATCGGAGACCTGGGGGAACGCTGGGTGGTAGGAAATTTGTGTGAGGCCAGTGATGCCACACTCCCCACACAAAAATGTGTGAAAAAAGTGATTTTTTCAGCTAAAATTGAGGTTTGCAGGGGATTCTGGGTAGGAAACGTTGGAGGATCCACGCAAGCCATACCTCCCTGGAAGCCCTGGGTGTCTACTTTCAGAAATGTGTGGGTTTGGTAGGTTTCCCTAGATGGCCGCCGAGCACGGGCCAAAACCCAGGTGACCCCTTGCAAAACCAGGTGGTTTTGTGAAAGGCCATTTTGAGGTCGCCTCACTGCGTTGTGGGCCCTTGCCTGTCGCGGGTACTTGGGCCTCCCACACAAGTGAGGCACCATTTTATCGGGAGACCTGGGAGAACGCTGGGTGGTAGGAAATTTGTGTGAGGCCAGTGATGCCACACTTTCCCACACAAAATGTGTGAAAAAAGTGATTTTTCAGCTAAAATTGAGGTTTGCAGGGGATTCTGGGTAAGAAACGTTGGGGGATCCATGCAAGCCATACCTCCCTGGAAGCCCCAGGTGTCTACTTTTCAGAAATGTGTGGGTTTGGTAGGTTTCCCTAGATGGCCGCTGAGCACGGGGCCAAAAGCCAGGTGACCCCTTGCATAACCAGGTGGTTTTGTGAAAGGCCATTTTGAGGTCGCCTCACTACGTTGTGGGCCCTTGCCTGTCGCGGGTACTTGGGCCTCCCACACAAGTGAGGCACCATTTTTATCGGGAGACCTGGGGGAACGCTGGGTGGTAGGAAATTTGTGTGAGGCCAGTGATGCCACACTTTCCCACACAAAAATGTGTGAAAAAAGTGATTTATTCAGCTAAAATTGAGGTTTGCAGGGGATTCTGGGTAAGGAAACGTTGGGGGATCCACGCAAGCCATACCTCCCTGGAAGCCCCCGGGTGTCTACTTTTCAGAAATGTGTGGGTTTGGTAGGTTTCCCTAGATGGCCGCTGAGCACGGGGCCAAAAACCCAGGTGACCCCCCTTGCAAAACCAGGTGGTTTTGTGAAAGGCCATTTTGAGGTCCCCTCACTACGTTGTGGGCCCTTGCCTGTCGCGGGTACTTGGGCCTCCCACACAAGTGAGGCACCATTTTTATCGGGAGACCTGGGGGAACGCTGGGTGGTAGGAAATTTGTGTGAGGCCAGTGATGCCACACTTTCCCACACAAAAATGTGTGAAAAAAGTGATTTTTTCAGCTAAAATTGAGGTTTGCAGGGGATTCTGGGTAAGGAAACGTTGGGGGATCCACGCAAGCCATACCTCCCTGGAAGCCCCCGGGTGTCTACTTTTCAGAAATGTGTGTGTTTGGTAGGTTTCCCTAGGTGCCGGCAGAGCTAGGGTTCACAAACTACAGTTTTGCGCCGTTTCCTGTCGCAGGCACTAGGCCGACCCACACAAGTGAGGTACCATTTTTCTCGTAAGACTTTGGGGAACGCGGGGTGGGTGGAAATTTGTGGATCCACGCAGATTCCAGAACTTTCCACCACAGAAATGTGGGGAAAATGTGGTTTTTTGACAATTGTTTATGTTTGCAAGGGATTCTGGGTAACAGAACCTGGTGGGAGGCAGTCAAGTCACCCCATCCTGGATTCCCCTGGGTGTCTAGTTTTCAAAAATGTATAGGTTTGCTAGGTTTCCCTAGGTGCCGGCAGAGGTAGGGTTAAAAAACTACAGCTAGGCACTTTGCCAAAAAAGGGTCATTTTTCACTGCGAAATTGAGGTGTGACCACGTTGCGTTTTGCGCCATTTCCTGTCGCAGGCACTAGGCCGACCCACACAAGTGAGGTACCATTTTTCTCGTAAGACTTTGGGAACGCGGGGTGGGTGGAAATTTGTGGATCCACGCAGATTCCAGAACTTTCCACCACAGAAATGTGGGGAAAATGTGTTTTTTGACAATTTTTTATGTTTGCAAGGGATTCTGGGTAACAGAACCTGGTGGGAGGCAGTCCAGTCATCCCATCCTGGATTCCCCTGGGTGTCTAGTTTTCAAAAATGTATAGGTTTGCTAGGTTTCCTTAGGTGCCGGCAGAGGTAGGGTTAAAAACTACAGCTAGGCACTTTGCCAAAAAAGGGTCATTTTTCACTGCGAAATTGAGGTGTGACCACGTTGCGTTTTGCGCCGTTTCCTGTCGCAGGCACTAGGCCGACCCACACAAGTGAGGTACCATTTTTCTCGTAAGACTTTGGGGAACGCGGGGTGGGTAGAAATTTGTGGATCCACGCAGATTCCAGAACTTTCCACCACAGAAATGTGGGGAAAATGTGTTTTTTTTGACAATTTTTTATGTTTGCAAGGGATTCTGGGTAACAGAACCTGGTGGGAGGCAGTCCAGTCACCCCATCCTGGATTCCCCTGGGTGTCTGGTTTTCAAAAATGTAAAGGTTTGCTAGGTTTCCCTAGGTGCCGGCAGAGGTAGGGTTCAAAAACTACAGCTAGGCACTTTAGCAAAAAAAAGGTCATTTTTCACTGCGAAATTGAGGTGTGACCACGTTGCGTTTTGCGCCGTTTCCTGTCGCAGGCACTAGACCGACCCACACAAGTGAGGTACCATTTTTCTCGTAAGACTTTGGGGAACGCGGGGTGGGTGGAAATTTGTGGATCCACGCAGATTCCAGAACTTTCCACCACAGAAATGTGGGGAAAATGTTTTTTTTGACAATTCTTTATGTTTGCAAGGGATTCTGGGTAACAGAACCTGGTGGGAGGCAGTCCAGTCACCCCATCCTGGATTCCCCTGGGTGTCTAGTTTTCAAAAATGTATAGGTTTGCCAATTTTCCCTTGGTGCCGGCAGAGCTAGGGTTCAAAAACTACAGCTAGGCACTTTGCCAAAAAAGGGTCATTTTTCACTGCGAAATTGAGGTGTGACCACGTTGCGTTTTGCACCGTTTCCTGTCGCAGGCACTAGGCCGACCCACACAAGTGAGGTACCATTTTTCTCGTAGGACTTTGGGGAACGCGGGGTGGGTGGAAATTTGTGGATCCACGCAGATTCCAGAACTTTCCACCACAGAAATGTGGGGAAAATGTGTTTTTTTGACAATTTATTTGGTTTGCAAGGGATTCTGGGTAACAGAACCTGGTGGGAGGCAGTCCAGTCACCCCATCCTGGATTCCCCTGGGTGTATAGTTTTCAAAAATGTATAGGTTTGCTAGGTTTCCCTAGGTGCCGGCAGAGGTAGGGTTCAAAAACTACAGCTAGGCACTTTGCCAAAAATGGGTCATTTTTCACTGCGAAATTGAGGTGTGACCACGTTGCGTTTTGCGCCGTTTCCTGTCGCAGGCACTAGGCCGACCCACACAAGTGAGGTACCATTTTTCTCGTAATACTTTGGGGAACGCGGGGTGGGTGGAAATTTGTGGATCCATGCAGATTCCAGAACTTTCCACCACAGAAATGTGGGGAAAATGTGGTTTTTTTGACAATTTTTATGTTTGCAAGGGATTCTGGGTAACAGAACCTGGTGGGAGACAGTCAAGTCACCCCATCCTGGATTCCCCTGGGTGTCTAGTTTTCAAAAATGTATAGGTTTGCTAGGTTTCCCTAGGTGCCGGCAGAGGTAGGGTTCAAAAACTACAGCTAGGCACTTTGCCAAAAAAGGGTCATTTTTCACTGCAAAATTGAGGTGTGACCACGTTGCGTTTTGCGCCGTTTCCTGTCGCAGGCACTAGGCCGACCCACACAAGTGAGGTACCATTTTTCTCGTAAGACTTTGGGGAACGCGGGGTGGGTGGAAATTTGTGGATCCACGCAGATTCCAGAACTTTCCACCACAGAAATGTGGGGAAAATGTGTTTTTTGACAATTCTTTATGTTTGCAAGGGATTCTGGGTAACAGAACCTGGTGGGAGGCAGTCAAGTCACCCCATCCAGGATTCCCCTGGGTGTCTAGTTTTCAAAAATGTATAGGTTTGCTAGGTTTCCCTAGGTGCCGGCAGAGGTAGGGTTCAAAAACTACAGCTAGGCACTTTAGCAAAAAAAAGGTCATTTTTCACTGCGAAATTGAGGTGTGACCACGTTGAGTTTTGCGCCGTTTCCTGTCGCAAGCACTAGGCCGACCCACACAAGTGAGGTACCATTTTTCTCGTAAGACTTTGGGGAACGCGGGGAGGGTGGAAATTTGTGGATCCACGCAGATTCCAGAACTTTCCACCACAGAAATGTGGGGAAAATGTGGTTTTTTGACAATTTGTTATGTTTGCAAGGGATTCTGGGTAACAGAACCTGGTGGGAGGCAGTCCAGTCACCCCATCCTGGATTCCCCTGGGTGTCTAGTTTTCAAAAATTTATAGGTTTGCTAGGTTTCCCTAGGTGCCGGCAGAGCTAGGGTTCAAAAACTACAGCTAGGCACTTTGCCAAAAAGGGTCATTTTTCACTGCGAAATTGAGGTGTGACCACGTTGTGTTTTGCGCCGTTTCCTGTCGCAGGCACTAGGCCGACCCACACAAGTGAGGTACCATTTTTCTCATAAGACTTTGGGAACGCGGGGTGGGTGGAAATTTGTGGATCCACGCAGATTCCAGAACTTTCCACCACAGAAATGTGGGGAAAATGTGGTTTTTTTGACAATTTGTTTGGTTTGCAAGGGATTCTGGGTAACAGAACCTGGTGGGAGGCAGTCCAGTCACCCCATCCTGGATTCCCCTAGGTGTCTAGTTTTCAAAAATGTATAGGTTTGCTAGGTTTCCCTAGGTGCTGGCAGAGGTAGGGTTCAAAAACTACAGCTAGGCACTTTGCCAAAAATGGGTCATTTTTCACAGCGAAATCGAGGTGTGACCATGTTGCGTTTTGCGCCGTTTCCTGTCGCAGGCACTAGGCCGACCCACACAAGTGAGGTACCATTTTTCTCGTAATACTTTGGGGAACGCGGGGTGGGTGGAAATTTGTGGATCCATGCAGATTCCAGAACTTTCCACCACAGAAATGTGGGGAAAATGTGTTTTTTTTGACAATTTTTTATGTTTGCAAGGGATTCTGGGTAACAGAACCTGGTGGGAGGCAGTCAAGTCACCCCATCCTGGATTCCCCTGGGTGTCTAGTTTTCAAAAATGTATAGGTTTGCTAGGTTTCCCTAGGTGCCGGCAGAGGTAGGGTTAAAAAACTACAGCTAGGCACTTTGCCAAAAAGGGTCATTTTTCACTGCGAGATTGAGGTGTGACCACGTTGCGTTTTGCGCCGTTTCCTGTCGCAGGCACTAGGCCGACCCACACAAGTGAGGTACCATTTTTCTCGTAAGACTTTGGGGAACGCGGGGTGGGTAGAAATTTGTGGATCCACGCAGATTCCAGAACTTTCCACCACAGAAATGTGGGGAAAATGTGGTTTTGTTGACAATTGTTTATGTTTGCAAGGGATTCTGGGTAACAGAACCTGGTGGGAGGCAGTCAAGTCACCCCATCCTGGATTCCCCTGGGTGTCTAGTTTTCAAAAATGTATAGGTTTGCTAGGTTTCCCTAGGTGCCGGCAGAGGTAGGGTTAAAAACTACAGCTAGGCACTTTGCCAAAAAAAGGGTCATTTTTCACTGCGAAATTGAGGTGTGACCACGTTGCGTTTTGCGCCGTTTCCTGTCGCAGGCACTAGGCCGACCCACACAAGTGAGGTACCATTTTTCTCGTAAGACTTTGGGGAACGCGGGGTGGGTGGAAATTTGTGGATCCACGCAGATTCCAGAACTTTCCACCACAGAAATGTGGGGAAAATGTGGTTTTTTTGACAATTTGTTATGTTTGCAAGGGATTCTGGGTAACAGAACCTGGTGGGAGGCAGTCCAGTCACCCCATCCAGGATTCCCTGGGTGTCTAGTCTTCAAAAATGTATAGGTTTGCTAGGTTTCCCTAGGTGCCGGCAGAGGTAGGGTTCAAAAACTACAGCTAGGCACTTTGCAAAAAAAGGTCATTTTTCACTGCGAAATTGAGGTGTGACCACGTTGCGTTTTGCACCGTTTCCTGTCGCAGGCACTAGGCCGACCCACACAAGTGAGGTACCATTTTTCTCGTAAGACTTTGGGGAACGCGGGGTGGGTGGAAATTTGTGGATCCACGCAGATTCCAGAACTTTCCACCACAGAAATGTGGGGAAAATGTGTTTTTGGACAATGTTTTATGTTTGCAAGGGATTCTGGGTAACAGAACCTGGTGGGAGGCAGTCAAGTCACCCCATCCTGGATTCCCCTGGTTGTCTAGTTTTCAAAAATGTATAGGTTTGCTAGGTTTCCCTAGGTGCCGGCAGAGGTAGGGTTCAAAAACTACAGCTAGGCACTTTGCAAAAAAGGGTCATTTTTCACTGCAAAATTGAGGTGTGACCACGTTGCGTTTTGCGCCGTTTCCTGTCGCAGGCACTAGGCCGACCCACACAAGTGAGGTACCATTTTTCTCCTAAGACTTTGGGGAACGCGGGGTGGGGGGAAATTTGTGGATCCACGCAGATTCCAGAACTTTCCACCACAGAAATGTGGGGAAAATGTGTTTTTTTGGACAATTTTTTATGTTTGCAAGGGATTCTGGGTAACAGAACCTGGTGGGAGGCAGTCCAGTCACCCCATCCTGGATTCCCCTGGGTGTCTAGTTGTCAAAAATGTATAGGTTTGCTAGGTTTCCCTTGGTGCCGGCAGAGGTAGGGTTAAAAAACTACAGCTAGGCACTTTGCCAAAAAGGGTCATTTTTCACTGCGAAATTGAGGTGTGACCACGTTGCGTTTTGCGCCGTTTCCTGTCGCAGGCACTAGGCCGACCCACACAAGTGAGGTACCATTTTTCTCGTAAGACTTTGGGGAACGCGGGGTGGGTGGAAATTTGTGGATCCACGCAGATTCCAAAACTTTCCACCACAGAAATGTGGGGAAAATGTGTTTTTGGACAATTTTTTATGCTTGCAAGGGATTCTGGGTAACAGAACCTGGTGGGAGGCAGTCAAGTCACCCCATCCTGGATTCCCTGGTTGTCTAGTTTTCAAAAATGTATAGGTTTGCTAGGTTTCCCTAGGTGCCGGCAGAGGTAGGGTTCAAAAACTACAGCTAGGCACTTTGCAAAAAAAGGGTCATTTTTCACTGAGAAATTGAGGTGTGACCACGTTGCGTTTGCGCCGTTTCCTGTCGCGGGCACTAGGCCGACCCACACAAGTGAGGTACCATTTTTCTCAGAAGACTTTGGGGAACGCGGGGTGGGTGGAAATTTGTGGATCCACGCAGATTCCAGAACTTTCCACCACAGAAATGTGGGGAAAATGTGGTTTTTGATAATTCTTTAGGTTTGCAAGGGATTCTGGGTAACAGAACCTGGTGGGAGGCAGTCCAGTCACCCCATCCTGGATTCCCCTGGGTGTCTAGTTTTCAAAAATGTATAGGTTTGCTAGGTTTCCCTAGATGCCGGCAGAGCTAGGGTTCAAAAACTACAGCTAGGCACTTTGCCAAAAAAGGGTCATTTTTCACTGCGAAATTGAGGTGTGACCACGTTGCGTTTTGCGCAGTTTCCTGTCGCAGGCACTAGGCCGACCCACACAAGTGAGGTACCATTTTTCTCGTAATACTTTGGGGAACACGGGGTGGGTGGAAATTTGTGGATCCACGCAGATTCCAGAACTTTCCACCACAGAAATGTGGGGAAAATGTGGTTTTTTTGACAATTTGTTATGTTTGCAAGGGATTCTGGGTAACAGAACCTGGTGGGAGGCAGTCAAGTCACCCCATCCTGGATTCCCCTGGGTGTCTAGTTTTCAAAAATGTATAGGTTTGCTAGGTTTCCTAGGTGCCGGCAGAGCTAGGGTTAAAAAACTACAGCTAGGCACTTTGCCAAAAAAGGGTCATTTTTCACTGCGAAATTGAGGTGTGACCACGTTGCGTTTTGCGCCGTTTCCTGTCGCAGGCACTAGGCCGACCCACACAAGTGAGGTACCATTTTTCTCGTAAGACTTTGGGGAACGCGGGGTGGGGGGAAATTTGTGGATCCACACAGATTCCAGAACTTTCCACCACAGAAATGTGGGGAAAATGTGTTTTTTTTTTACAATGTTTTATGTTTGCAAGGGATTCTGGGTAACAGAACCTGGTGGGAGGCAGTCAAGTCACCCCATCCTGGATTCCCCTGGGTGTCTAGTTTTCAAAAATGTATAGGTTTGCTAGGTTTCCCTAGGTGCCGGCAGAGCTAGGGTTCAAAAACTACAGCTAGGCACTTTGCCAAAAAAGGGTCATTTTTCACTGCGAAATTGAGGTGTGACCATGTTGCGCTTTGCGCCGTTTCCTGTCGCAGGCACTAGGCCGACCCACACAAGTGAGGTACCATTTTTCTCGTAAGACTTTGGGGAACGCGAGCGTGTGTGGAAATTTGTGGATCCACGCAGATTCCTAAACTTTCCACCACAGAAATGTGGGGAAAATGTGTTTTTTTTGACAATTTTTTAGGTTTGCAAGGGATTCTGGGTAACAGAACCTGGTGGGAGGAAGTCAAGTCACTCCATCCTGGATTCCCTGGGTGTCTAGTTTTCAAAAATGTATAGGTTTGCTAGGTTTCCCTAGGTGCCGGCAGAGCTAGGGTTCAAAAACTACACCTAGGCACTTTGCAAAAAAGGGTAATTTTTCATTGTGAAAATGTGGTACGTCCATGATGCATTTTGAGCCATTTCCTGTTGTGGGCACAAGGGCTACCCACACAAGTGAGGTACCATTTTTATCGGGAGACTTAGGGTAACACAGAATTGTAGAGCAACTGTTATTACCTATTGACTTTCGATGCATTTCTGGCTTCCAAATGAAAGACAATGTGTAAAAAATAAGTCATTTTGAAAAATGACCTATAATTCTCATGCTAGTATGGGTACTCCCAATTTCGGAAATGTGCAAATATCTACTGTTTCTAAAATCTACATTTTGTTCCCATTTCAGAAATACATAGGTGTCTTTCATAACAATTTTTCCATGTATACATGTTCCCAAAATAATTGCTATATACCCGGTACATAATAAAAAACCATTGCAAGATGCTGCTCAATTATTGGCTCTGGGTTCGTCGGGTTCTTGGTGAACCTACAAGTCCTATATATCCCCACAACCAGAAAGGTCCAGCGGATATAACGGTATATTGCCTTCAAATAGCTGTCATAATTTGAAGAAGTTACAGGTGAAAACGTTGACACAAATGGCTGTTTTTTTCAACTAATTTTCAATTTTTCCTTTATTTAACTGTTAGTTTCTATAAGGAAAACTTTAAGGATCTACACAAATGACCCCTTGCTGAATTCAGAATTTTGTCTACTTTTCAGAAATGTATGGCTTTCCAGGATCCATTATTGGTTTCATACCCATTTCTACCATTAACTGGAAGGAGGTTGAAAGCACAAAAATAGCAAAAATAGGCTATGTCCCAGAAAAATGCCAAAACTGTGTAAAAAAGTTGGTTTTCTGACAAAAGTCTGCTTGTCCCTGAAAGCTGGGAAGATGGTGATTTCAGCACCACAACCCCTTTTTTGATGCCATTTGCAGGGAAAAATCAAGACGCTTTCATCTGTAGCCCTTTTTTCGCATTTTTCCAAAAAACAAACAAAATTTAGCTGTATTTTGACTAATTTCTGGGTCCCCTCCAGGGGAATCCACAAACCCTGGGTACCTTTACAATCCCCATGATGTTAGAAAAAAAGGACGCAAATTTGGCATGGATACCTTATGTGGTCAAAAAGTTACAGGGGCCTAAGCGCGCACTACCCCAAATAGCCAAAAAAAAGGCTTAGCACAAGAGGGGAAAAGGCCTAGCAGCGAAGGGGTTAACCTGGTCTGACCACTTCCTGGTTAATTTTCGGATATCAGACACAGGGAAGCATGTCCCATCTGGGTTGAATGTGGCCGAATATAACTACAGAGCCCTCAATAAAATATCTCTGCCATCTCTTCAGAGGGCGCTCGACTCCTCTGTCCCTTCTTTCTTGGACAATCCCATAGTGGATGCATGTATTTTAGAATCATGGCCCAGGACTAATATCGATGCAGTCGCCCCTTTGACCTCGTGCACCTCAAGGAGGATCTGCCGCTCTGCTTCCTTTCACGAAAAGATAATGACGATCCATCAGTCCTTCTCTGCGGAGAAGGGGGAGGACATGTCGTCACCGCGCATCCATGATGGAACTATCTGGCCCCATCCCCCCCGGCACTTTCACAATGGCCACCATTGTTACACATCCCGGCCATCGAACTTGAGGTTCCACTTGCATATCTCATGGGCCTCAAGTCAGGATCACCAGCAGATGCATGTCCAGCTAAACTATTACCCGCCCTAGTATCCACCTTAAACCAACCAGTCAATAAGGAACTGAACTCCTCTCTCTCAACGGGCATTGTGCCACCACTCTGGAAGCAGGCAAAAATCCTGCCACTCCTAAAAAAACCGAATGCAGACTCTAACATTCCCACAAATTATAGGCCTATCTCCCTCCTCCCGGCCTTCTCCAAAGTATTGGAGAAACATGTCAATAAAGTGCTCATGGAGTATGCGGAGAATCACAATCTCCTGCACCCCACCCAATCAGGCTTTAGGTCCAACTACAGCACTCAAACCGCTCTGCTGGAGGTGATGGAACATCTCAGAGATAGGCTAGATCAAGGGGGCAGAGCGATTCTCATTTTACTCGATCTGTCGGTGGCATTCGATACGGTGCCACATGTGATGCTCCTTGACAGATTGAGGAACATGGGTATCAGAGGTCGGGCACTAGCCTGGATAACATCCTTTTTGGAGGTTAGAGGTAATATGGACTCCCCCTTTCTCAGCCCCTTTAAGGGCCCAGTATGCAGGGAGGAGTCCCGCAGGGCTCCTCCTTAAGTACAACTCTTTTTAATTTATATATGTCACCTCTAGCATCCCTGGTGGAGGCACATGGTGCAAAGATAATTTCATATGCTGATGACACTCAGCTGATTTTTCCATGCGACAAAGGCACAGACTTCGATGGGGACGCAATTAGATCCTGCCTCACAAAGGTTTTTAAATGGCTGAAGGAGAACCAGCTCAAGTGCAATCATGACAAATCAGATATTGTCTTCTTTGGCCAGCCTGTGGTGAGCAATTGGAGCCAATGGTGGCCTAAGGAATTCCCCCTCAGCGTTGCCCAATCCACAGTTAAGAATCTGGGCATCTACATTGATAACACCCTCTCTATGCATTCCCAAGTTCAGGCCCTGGTGGGAACCTGTTTTGGTTTACTCCGGATGTTGAAAAAATTCCTCCAGATTCTCCCACCGGACTCCAGGAAGACAGTGGTTCAGGCGCTTGTCACATCTAGATTAGACTATGCCAATGTCCTTTACCTGGGGATACCAGACTACCTTCTTCAGCGCCTTCAGGTCGTGCAAAATTCAGCGGCTAGGGCGATCCTTAGACTGAAGCCAAGGTCTCATAGGACCCTTCATCTCAAGGCATTACACTGGCTTCCAGTGAGGGAGCTGATAACATTCAAGGGCATGGTAATTTTCTTTAAAGCCCTCCATGGCAAGGGCGCCGGGTACCTTAGAAGGCAAGCTTGCTGCTATGCACCCACTAGAGCACTCAGATCATCCTTGGCTGATTTTGCTTGCGTCCATAAGGCACGCTTGGCACGTAGAGGTGGTAAATCTTTCAGCCTCCTGGGCCCTCAAGCATGGAAACAACTTCTGGCGGCTCTGAGAGCATCCACCGATCTGACTAACTTCAAGAAACTGCTGAAAACATGGCTTTTTAAGAGCTAAATCATCATCTGGGCAGCCACGTAAGAACCGTTAGCGCCGGGACACTCCTGTTGGAGTAGCTGTGTGCTTTACAAGTACCGGTCATTCATTCATAATGCCCCTGTAACCTTTGTTTTTTTAAGTAAATTTCTAAGATTTTTTAAATTTTATTTCCTAACTGTAACCTTTGAGAGTGAGTGCATGAGTGAGTGCACGAGTGTCTCAGTGAGTGTTTGAGTGCGTGAGTGTCTCAATGAATGAGTGAGTGGTATGAGTGAGTGTCTGAGTGGGTCTGGGAGTGGCTATTTAAATGTCTCACTGGGTGTGTGAGTGAGTGTGTAAGTGTCTGAGTGGGTCTGTGAGTGAGTTGTCTGAGTGAGTTTGCGAGTGCCTCTATGAGTGTGTGTCAGTCTGTGAGTGAGTGCATGAGTGTCTGAGTGGGTCTGTGAGAGGGTGTGTGAGTTTCTGAGTGGGTCTGTGAGTGAGTGTGTGAGTCTCTGAGTGGGTCTGTGAGTGACTGCATGAGTCTCTGAGTGGCTCTGTGCGTGAGTGCATGAGTCTCTGAGTGGGTCTGTGAGTGGGTGCGTGAGTCTCTGAGTGGGTCTGTCAGTGGATGAGTGAGTCTCTGAGTGGGTCTGCCAGTAGGTGTGTGAATATCTGAGTGGGTCTGTGAGTGGGTGCATGAGTGTCTGAGTGGGTTTGTGAGAGTGTGCATGCATCTCTGAGTGGGTCTGTGAGTGGGTGTGAGTATCTCAGTGGGTCTGGGAGTGGGCGACTGAGTCCCTGAGTGGGTCTGTGAGTGGGTGTGTGAGTGTCTAAGTGGATCAGTCAATGGGTGCATGAGTCTATGAGTGGGTCTGTGAGTGTGTGTGTAAGTGTCTGAGTGCCCTCTGTTTTGCCCTCTTCTTCTCTGTTTTGCCTTTCCTGTTTGTTTTTCTGTCCTCTGTTTTGCCTTTCCTGCTTGCTTTTCTGCTCTGTGTTTGGCCTTTTCTGCTCGTTTTTCTGCCCTCTGTTTTGCCCTTTCTGCTTGTTTTTCTGCCCTCTGTTTAGCTTTTTCTGCTCATTTATCTGCCCTCTTCTTTGCCCACCTTTGCAAAGGGGGGCCACACGGACATCTTTGGGCCGATTTCCACCCTGGCGAGCCCAATCCCTGGGGACGGCCATAATTCATTGGGGAAGGGGGGCCACGCAGCCCTCTTCCCCAGGATGATTTCAGTCCTGGGGATCCCATCCCCTGGGGCCCAGCAACGTCTCCCTGGGTGCTGTGGAGTCCACCTAGGGCATCCAGTGTGCTATGATGGGGACTGCAGGGGGAGCCTCGAGGCCCCCACAATCGAGGAGCCCAATGGGGGAGTCCTCACGGTCTCCCCCATATGTAAATAAAGCCCCAGGGAGGTGGTGGTCCTTAGGGATCAAATGAGCCACATACGGGGGGCCGTGTGCGCCCTCGCCTATTCTTTTTAATGCCCCTGGAACAGGCCCACCTTGGGGCTATACAGTAAACAAGCGTGGGTGCCCGTGATTGTTTTTTTTAAAAATTTTGCTGCGGATTTGCAACTCCGTCGCGATTTTGCAGCAAGAATAAATACAATGCTTTTTTGCCCTGGCGGGGTCCATAAAGTGCCCCAGGACCAGGGCTAGGGGGTCAGGGTATTCCTACCCTGTCCCCCTTTCTTTTCTTTTTTTTTAACTGTTCTTTTGGGACTTGACTGAAGCTGAGTCCCACGATGGCTGCCAACACTTCCTGGTTGAAGTGTTGGCAGTAAAATCAATTCTCCCCTGGAGGAAGCAAATACAAAAAACACCTATTTATCTTCAGACAATCACTCCACAGTCTTCGTTCATACCACAAAGATCTACATCTATAAATCTGTATCAAGTCATGTCAAGTTTGCCAAGAGTTTAAATTTCTCATAAAATCCTTCACAGGAGTTCACAAAATACTCATGTAAGTCACAATGCAGTAAAAATTCCATATTTCATCATAGTGTTCTAACAAGAATAAAATTACAAACGGGAAGGTCCCCAGAGCATTACGTTCTCACCATGCAACTCTTAACCCTTTCCCCACTATACTCCACAACAATTTAATAACAGTTAAAAATAAATAAAATTACATAATTATTTAAGAAAAAGTTATAAAGGATTCATCACAAGACACAACACATGAAGTTATTCAAGTGATGCTGGTCCACTCCTGATCAAGGGATATATAGTACATGGTATTTTCACAAAGGTATTTCTCTACTATATCAAAAGAGAATCCAGCATTAAAAAATTGTACATTGATGCATTTCGTTGTATTTTCTTCTTCAGGATAAAAACACAAAATACAATCTCCCACACAACTTCACAAAAAAAGCAATTATTTAAAAAAACCTTTGTGGAAAAATATATAAAAAAACAATTACTGCACTGTTATTTCTCAAACGTCAAATCTCATTGCAAAGGACATCAACATTATATTTTACATCATACTCATAAGTTATTTCTTCTTTTATATCCATTCTCAAAGGGGCTATTCCTACTTTCTAAGTACCACCATATACATTCGTACAGCACCCCATTGTACTTCGTTCCCACACATTATGCAATGGAGTTATTACCCTCAACACCCAAGTGCATTCTTACAGCACCCCATTCTACTTGGTTCCCACACATTATACAGTGGAGTTGATTCCCCCTAAGACCTATTCTCACTAGGATACAGAGGATTCCAAGTTATCATTTTGGTTCCCCAGTTTCCAATTTCATACAATTACAAGGATCAGTTATTTCTCAGTCACGTTTTTGTCAAAACATCCAGTGGTTTCAAACCCACACTCCTCTAACAATCATACTGCAAACCCTTTACACTCACCATTAAATAAATATAAAAACTTCCTCTGCAGGGCCTTCTCTTTCTAGTCCAGGTGCCAAGAGGTATTTTCTTTCCCTGGTTTCCATGTTTATTATTTGTAAGAAACCAGGAGTGTTGTGTGATACAATCACTCTGGGGGAGAGGAAAGATCAAATATACATTTAATCTTTACGATTTATTGAGGTCCTATGTAAGTGGTTGTGTTGGTGTGTGAGATTGTGAGTGTGTGAGTGGTTGTATGGGTGAGTGAGTGGCTGCGTTGAGAGGCAGGCTGTATGGGTGAGTGAGTGGGTGAGTGGGTCTGTGAGAGACTGTATAGGTGAATAAGTGGGTGTGTAGTAGCTGTATGAGTAAGTGTGTGACTGCTTGTCGCTGCCTTTATTCTGCCTCTTTCTGCTTGTTTTTTACCTTTATTTTGCCTCTTGCTGCTCTTTTCCCAGGGACCGCAGGGGGAGCATCAAGTCCCCCACGGTCCCTGCCAGCTCCCCGCCTCCTGTGGGAGCCAGCATTGCTCTCACAGACAGGGAGCTGCTAAACATGCAGCTCTCTGTTTATGAGAGCAATCATTTCATCTGTTTCCCTGCCCGCTTGACAGCAGGCAGGGTAATATGAAACCTCAGCTTCCATTCAGCGAGAGCATTTTCTCAGCTCCTGCTTGCTGGAAACAGAGTGTTTGTTCTGACTTGGTGGGAGCTGTCATAGCTCCCGCCAAGCCAACAGCTAAGTCCCGGACGGGGGGCACCCTGTGACATAGCAGGAGCTGGCCCTAGGGGAGTGGAAGTCCCAAGGGTCATGTATGGCTCCAGGAAGGTAGCCACGGAGCCCTGTTCTTTGTAGCAGATGGGCCAGCCCCGAGGAGGTGGTGGTTCCCGGGGCCATGTATGTCCCGGAGGGGGGACACGTAGCCTCCCTCCCATTTTAAAAATACTAATTTGGCCCCAGGGAGGAGGTGGTCCCCTGGGTCCGCACATCCTCATTACTTTTAATTTAGCCCCGGGGAGGTGGTGATCCCTGCAGCTTAAAAGAGCCCATGGAGGGCATCCGCATGGCCCCCTCCATTATATTATGGAAGCTCCACGGAGGTGGTGGTCCCAAGCACTTAAAAGACCCTCAGGAGGGGGGTCCTGTGTGCCCCCTCCTTTTCTTTCCCCGACATGCCCCTGGGAACTGGCCCACCCGGGGGCCAAACAGTAGAGGAGCACAGGAGCCCACACTTCTTTTTTTGACATTTTGTGGCTGGAGCTGCGGATTCAGTGCAACTTTCATCAATTCTTTTTTTATAAAAATGCTTTTCTGCCCTGCAGGGTCCCAGGGGGACCCCATGACCAGAGCTAGGTGGTCAGGGTATTCCTCCCCTTCTCCATTTTCTTTTTTTCAAGTCGAGTCCCAAGATGGCTGACAACACTTCCTGGTTGAATTGTTGGCAGCCAATCACATTTCAGCATGGAGACTGTCGGATCCTCTAAGGATACACGTCCCTATATATACAAATGTGGATTTCCCTTAATATTTAATATTACCAAAACTACTGAACCAATTTACAAAAAGGTTGCTTTCTGGACCAACAGCTACCTTTCTGGCAAATTTGGTGTAATACCGCTTAGCGATTCGGGCTGTAGCTGTGTCTAAAATCCCTATAGGAAACTGCACAGGGAAAACGTGTTTTGGGACCCCCCTTTTTCTTGGCCTCCGCTTGATGGATCACCCCGAAACTTTCAAGACAGCAGCTGAAGTGAGTGGCAAACTAGTTTTAAAAGTTTCGCGAGGATTTGTCAAATGGCGTAAAAGTTATTGTCAAAACAGAAAGGGTAAGTAGGTCCTAACTATAACTACCTGCTGGCATCCATATATATTCCCAAAATGCCCATGCCACACATCACAACAGGCTCTGGCACTCTCGGTTTCACAATACGTTGTTTAATGCAGCACCGTTAAGCTCAAAAGGTAACGCGTTTTGCCCATGAACGGGCTTTCTCATAACAATGAGCAATCACCATTTTGTTCTTTTTATACATTGGTTTTTGAATTTTTTTTAAAGTGACAAGTGCATCCACATTTCGTAAAGTGGCCCCCTTTGCCCATTTTGGTAAATTTCAGCCCTAGGGGTGAACTCCCCAGGGCCTTTTGAGGCTCAGGTAGGAAGGCTGCGTGGCCCCCTCTGCATTTTGTTAAATATTGTTCTCGGGGGCTTTTGAGGCTCAGGGAAGGGGGCTGCACGGTCCCCTCCCCATATAAAGTAATTTGTGCCCTGGTGGAGGACTCCCTGGGGCCTTTCGAGACACAGGGAGCGGGATTGCGTGCCCCCTCCAAATTTAGCTAAATTTCAGCCCCGGGGGAGGGCACCCCAGCGCCTTTTGAAGCTTGTCGATGGTTTTGTGTGACCCACTCCCAATATAAAGTAATTTTGGCCCGGGTGGTATGCTCCCAGAGGCTTCTGGAAGCTCTGGGAGGGGGCCTACACAGCCCCCCTTCCCTTCATAAATACAGCATAAATGCAGAAAGAGGGATGAGGGGTGCAGAAAGAGGCACGAGGGGTGCAGAAAGAAGCAAGAGAGATGCAGAAAGAAGCAAGAGAAATGCAGAAAGAAGCAACTGAGATGCAGAAAGGGGGAAGTGGGGTGGAGAAAGAGGCAAGAGGGATACAGAAAGAAACAAGAGAGGTGCAGAAAGAAACAAAAGAATTGCAGAAAGAAGAAACAGAGGTGCAGAAAGAGGCAAGAGGGGTGCAGAAAGAGGGAAGAGGGGTATGAAAGAGGCAAGAAGGGTGTTGAAAGAAGCAATAGGCGTGCAGAAAGAAGCAAGAGAGTTGCAGAAAGAAACAAAAGAAGTGCAGAAAGAAGGAACTGAGGTGCAGAAAGAGGCAAGAGGGTTGCAGAAAGAGGGAAGAGGGGTCCAGAAAGAGGCACAAGGGTTGCAGAAAGACGGGACAGACGTGCAGAAAGAAGCAAGAGAAGTACAGAAAGAAGCAACAGAGGTGCAGAAAGGGGGAACAGGGTGGAGAAAGTGGCAAGAGGGGTGCAGAAAGAAGCAACAGAGATGCAAAAAGGGGGAACAGTGGTGGATAAAGTCGCAAGACGGGTGCAGAAAGAAGCAAGAGAGGTACAGAAATAAACAAAAGAAGTGCAGAAAGAAGGAACAGAGGTGCAGAAAGAGGCAAGAGGGGTGCAGAGAGAGGGAAGAGGGGTGCAGAAAGAAGCACGAGTGGTGCAGAAAGAAGCAAGAGAGGTGTAGAAAGAAGCAAGAGGAGTGCAGAAAGAAGCAACAAAGGTGCAGAAAGAGGCGAGAGGGATGCAAAAGGAGGGAAGAGGGTTGCAGAAAGAGGTACGAGGGGTGCAGAAAGAAGCAAGAGACTTGCAGAAAGAAACAAAAGAAGTGCAGAAAGAAGTAACAAAGGTGCAGAGAGAGGAAACAGGGGTGCAAAAAGAGGGAAGAGGGGTGGAGAAAGAGGCAAGGGGCTGCAAAAAGAAGCATGAGTGCTGCAGAAAGAAACAAAAGAAGTGCAGAAAGAAGGAACAGAGGTGCAGAAAGAGGCAAGAGGGGTGCAGAAAGAGGGAAGAGGGGTGCAGAAAGAGGCAAGAGGAGTGCAGAAAGAAGCAAGAGAAATGCAGAAAGAAGCAACAGAGATGCAGAAAGGGGGAAGTGGGATGGAGAAAGAGGCAAGAGGGATACAGAAAGAAACAAGAGAGGTGCAGAAAGAAACAAAAGGAGTGCTGAAATAAGGAACAGAGGTGCAGAAAGAGGCAAGAGGGGTGCAGAAAGAGGGAAGAGGGGTGTGAAAGATGCACGAAGGGTGCTGAAAGAAGCGATAGATGTGCAGAAAGAAGCAAGAGAGTTGCAGAAAGAAACAAAAGAAGTGCGGAAAGAAGGAACAGAGGTGCAGAAGGAGGTAAAAGGGGTGCAGAAAGAAGCAAGAGGTGCAGAAAGAAAGAAAAGAAGTGCAGAAAGAAGGAACAGGGGTGCAGAAAGAGGCAAGAGGGGTGGACAAAGAGGGAAGAGGGGTGTGAAAGAGGCACGAGGAGTGCAGAAAGAAGCAAGAGGAGTGCTGCAAGAAGCAACAGAGGTGCAGAAGGAGACAAGAGTGGTGCAGAAAGAGGCAAAAGGGGTGCAGAAAGAAGCTAGAGGTGCAGAAATATAGAAAAGAAGTGCAGAAAGAAGGAACAGGGGTGCAGAAAGAGGCAAGAGGGGTGCACAAAGAGGGAGAGGGGTGTGGAAAAGGCACGAGGAGTGCAGAAAGAAGGAAGAGGAGTGCTGAAAGAAGCAACAGAGGTGCAGAAAGAGGAAAGAGGGGTACAAAAATAGGGAAGAGGAGTGCAGAAAGAAGCACGTGGGGTGCAGAAAGAAACAAGAGATGTGCAGAAAGAAACAAAAGAAGGAAAGAAAGAAGGAAAGAAGAAAGAGTGTTATATGGTTTATAGGCACATTATTGACATTGCTAAGTTGACATGAGCTTCGCTGCCATGCTGCTGCTTTTACGCACGCTACTACATGACGTTGTTTTTGCAAGACTTTGTTTGTGCCTTTCACATGGGAATGGGTTGCTTTTCGCGTTCTCTGCCTTTCCTAGAGTTTAGTCTGAACACGATGTACAAGGTCGATAAACAATGCCCCTTGTTGTTCTGTTCTGGTCAGGCCCTAGCACCTAGACATAACATGCTACACACAGCTGCAGTACTGAAGACTCGTGCTTTGATACTACGTTGTTGCATGTTGTTTTAACACACTTGGAGAAAGCCGTTCCATGGAGAAGAGCTCCGCTGTTCCTATGATGTAAACCTTACATCCAGGCTTTAAGGTATGGGGTCTGCTGTCAAAGCCCAGAGATCTTCCTTTATATAAAATAAACTTCTTCTAGCAAAGGGGAGGGTGGCTAGGCGTAAGGGCCCTTATTCCACAGTCTTTATATAATGACTACTCCCTTTGTATTCTATGGAATTGTAACAATGCTAACTGTGCTGAGTTTATGCATTTTGCTGCTGGTAGTGGCTCGTATACTGTATTGTAGAGCACGATAGTTAAAATAAACATTTTGAACTATTTTAGTGACTCTGACAATTCTTATTGTGGACAAGTACGAGTGGATGAGCGAAAGAGTACGTCTTGCTCCCGCGATTCCTGAGAGAGTCGGGAGTGTTGTGTTCTGGGTTGTCTAAACATTTGTAGCTCCGTGATATTTGGAGGAGAACGAATGAAACACTATAGCTAGTCGGTATTGGGATTTTTGGCTTCTAATGTGGTAGGTTGGTACACCCCTATTCACTCAGGTTCTGTTTTCCTGCGCATAGTTCTGTGTAGGTGCAGAATCCCTGCAACATAGCGCCGCCAACCTTTGGTCTGGTTCTTATCTGCGAGACGCTTGAGTTGTGCTTGTGCTTGTCCACAATTCCCTCACTTCTGTTTCCGGAGACAGCTGTGACGGTGTAACCTCCTATATTGATGTTTTATAGGTTTTTTCAAGCTTGAAGTTTTAAAAGGTTTTTTCTTTTACCCGTTGTTGTGCTGCCGATCTTTAGGGTGTGGTTCTTTATTTGTCGTGATGGCAATTGATATTCCGGCTCATAGCCACGCCACACTCAAGGCATATTTAGCTCCATTTGGAGTGCTTGATGCGGGTGCCGAGCTTATCTTTGTAGTGGAGGCAAATCCTGCTTACCACTTTGAGGTGTTTTACTCTTGGGTCACCTTTCCGGCGGTGGATGGAACGGATGGTCTGTTTGACTAATACACTGCCATGGGCCTTCCTCATGCTTATCAGCCTTATAGGGCTCTTGAGGTTCCACTTACAGCTTGGCAACACCAAATTTGGTTTAATGGCGCTCTTCCTCACCCAGTATCGCCGGTCCGCTTAGGCCCTTTATCGAAAGATGGGGCCACGTGGCCCATTTTGGCTGGGTATACCCCACGCCCATGTTATTTAACTGCTGCAGTTGCAGACCATTGCGTATTACATACATCTTTGATACACGTACATAGGGCTGTTATACAGTATGTCACGCACAATTTTCAGGTGGGACCACCTGGTGTTGCTGTGCAACCAGCCAGACATGGTGGTGTAACCATCAGTCCTCTTATGGTTAATTCAGTAATGGGCAAGCGGCCACAGAATAAGGATGAGTTACCTTATTGGCTTGCTGAAAAATTTGGACAACTAGAGGCAGTTTTTTCAAATACATCTCCTGCGGAGAAACACAGGATATTGACTATTAGTTTGCCTAAAGACTTACTTCCTGAGTTAGCTCATTGTAACACCTGGGGTAAGGTGTTTGCAGCGGTATATTCAAAGTGTTTCGGCACTCCTTCCATGACCGTCCTCCCTTCCGTGATTAAACGTGTTCAAGATGAACACGGCGCCGAAGCGGCTGTAGAGTTGGGGATGAGACTGGTGGGGGTGTTCGACGTGGTTGCTGATATGATCCTTGCAGATGTCAAGGGCGATGCAGTAAGCTTTCAAGTGGCAAATCGTCTGGAGGCAGTCCCTGATGTAGACAAACCACGCAAATTGCCAAAGATTATTGCAAAGGCATATAAAACCATAGGCCGCAATAGTCTGGGAGTTAAGCCTTTTACTCAAACGCAAACTCAATCACAAACACAACAAAAAACCCAGACTGATAAAGATGGACGTCCGTTCTTTTCTAAAAAAGAACTAGAAGAATAAAAAACAGGGGCAGCAACAGCAGAAGCAAGGTTCGCGTGCTGGTTCACCGACACCTGAGTCTTCTGAGCGTATTTATGACTTGTGCGACCGCACGAAAATTAAGACTCCTGATAGATTTCATGTCCCTGATCAGCGTTCTCCTCGTTCTTCATAGGACACATCTGGCTCTCAAGTCGGTGGAGAGGAACACCAAGATCGTGGCAAAAGTCAACCTGCGCCACAGGGACATGATCAGCCTCGCCAGCTTGAAGGCAAAGGAAAACAAGAGGATCTACCTCGTTTTCGACCCCCATTTCAGAAGAAAAAAGTTGCTGCTTTAACAGCGAGATATGCCTCAGACGGTAAGAACGCGACTCCTGGATTGGACATATGCAGTGACTCTGCTCGACAGCGCGGCGGAGGTTACCATAGTGCGGGAGGCTCTGCGTCCCTGTCTGGAGGCGACAGCAACTGATACATTCATTACAGTAGAGACAGCTGACACCCGGGTGGCCCCCCCGGATAGACTTTATAACATTATTTTTCAAATTGAAGGTGATATACCGCGTCCAATCAAGGCGGTGTTCTGGGAGAATTTAACCTCCTCATATGACATTCTGTTAGCGGAGGCAGATTGGCCTACACCCTTTGTGTTGGCAGCTCCTAGGGGGGAAGACGTGATACTTCCGAGTTTTTCACGGTACGTCCCTGAAGAGCATGCCCAGACTTTGGCTGCAGGGTGGGCTTCTGCCCTGGCCCCGGCAGTAAATCGTAATCAGGTGGGTTGGGATGTTGATTCACCGGCTCATGAAATTCCCTTACGTTCTATGCCACAGCCGCAACCGCAATATCCAATCAGGCGTGCAGCGAAGGCTCACGTTTGTGACATTCTAACTCAGTTAGAGTATCAGGGTGTGATTGAACCATGTATATCACCAATGAATAATCCTCTCTTTACCGTAACAAAGCCTGATGGTTCATATCGGATTGTATTGGATTACCGAAATTTGAATAGTCATTGTCGCACATTTGCAGTGCAAAACACTCATAGCTCAGCGCTGGTGAACAGCCTTGTTCGTAAAAAATACAAAACTACCCTGGATATTTCAAATGGTTTCTACAGTCATAATCTCGCACCTGAGAGTTGTGACTTGACAGCATTCACCGCCATCGGAAATCAGAAAAAATGTGCGTGTTTGCCTATGGGGTATAAAAATAGCCCTGGGGCATTTGCGGCACGTGTCGTGTCATTGTTGCACGACAGATCCAGATGCGTTCTCGTACGTTGATGACATTTATCTGACGGACGATGAACTTATGCCGCATCTAGTCCGAGTTGACAATATTATTTTGTCCTTTGCCGACTATGGATACAAATTTAATTTTGCAAAGTCACATATCGCCCATTTGTCGGTGATATTTTTGGGCTATGAGCTCAATAATGAAGGAAAGGGGCTAGCCCCCCATTTCCTGGAGAAATGTGCACATTTGCAACCCCCTAATACGCTGAAGAAACTTCAGTCTTTGCTGGGTTTTTTTAACTTCGGGAGGACTTCCATTCCCGATTATGCCCAGCGTATCAAACCGCTTTATGCGTTGATACAACCAACCTTCTCTTCTTCCAGCTGGCTTCCGGAACATACCTCTATACTACATTCTTTGCAGTCCGACTTGCTTGCGACTAACTTCTTGTTGACGCATGACAACACCACAAACCTGGTGATACATATCGTGCCAGGAATCAATCAGTCAATCAATCATGTCACTTATAAAGCGCACTACATACCCGCGAGGGTCTCAAGGCGCTGGGGGAAGAGGGGGGTGGTGCTGCTACTGATCGAAGAGCCAGGTCTTGAGGAGTCTTCTGAAGGCCAGTAGGTCTTGGGTCTGTCGGAGGTTGGTGGGGAGGGTGTTCCAGGTCTTGGCGGCGAGGTGGGAGAAGGATCTGCCGCCGGCGGTCGTTTTCCGGATGCGGGGGACTGTGGCGAGGGCGAGGCTGGTCGAGCGGAGCTGGCGGGTGGGGGTGTAGAAGCTGAGTCGTCTGTTGAGGTAGGCTGGTCCGGAGTTGTGGAGTGCTTTGTGTGCGTGGGTGAGGAGCTTGAAGGTTATCCTCTTGTTGACGGGGAGCCAGTGCAGGTCTCTCAGGTGGGGTGTGATGTGGCTGCATCGGGGGATGTCGAGGATAAGACGTGCAGAGGCGTTCTGGATGCGTTGCAGCCGTCTCAGGAGCTTAGCCGTCGTTCCTGCGTAGAGGGCGTTTCCGTAGTCTAGCCTGCTGGTGACGAGGGCCTGGGTGACTGTTTTTCTTGTTTCGGTGGGGATCCACTTGAAGATCCTGCGGAGCATTCGGAGGATGTTGAAGCAGGATGAGGAAACGGCGTTGACCTGCTTAGTAATGGAGAGGGTGGGGTCGAGGATGACCCCTAGGTTGCGTACGTGGTCGGTGGGTGGCGGGGCTGTTCCCAGTGATGTTGGCCACCAGGAGTCGTCCCAGGCTGAAGGGTTGGAACCAAGGATGAGGACCTCCGTCTTGTCCGAGTTCAGCTTCAGGCGGCTGGTCCTCATCCATTCGGCGACGGCCTTCATTCCTTCGTGGAGGTGGGCTTTGGCGGTGTGAGGGTCTTTGGTGAGGGAGAGGATCAGCTGGGTGTCGTCGGCGTAGGAGATGATGTTGAGGTTGTGCTGTCGGGCGACGTGGGCGAGGGGTGCCATGTAGATGTTGAACAGCGTTGGGCTGAGGGAGGAGCCTTGGGGTACGCCGCAGATGATCTTGGTGGCCTTGGATCGGAAGGGGCGAGGCGGACGCTTTGTGTTCTGCCGGAAAGGAAGGATGTGGTCCAGTCCAGGGCCTTCTCTTGGATCCCGGCGTCGTGAAGGCGTGTTCGGAGTGTGTGGTGGCAGACCGTGTCGAAGGCGGCTGATAGGTCCAGGAGGATGAGGGCTGCTGTTTCTCCGTTGTCTAGCAGGGTCCTGATGTCATCGGTGGCGGCGATGAGGGCGGTTTCGGTGCTGTGGTTGCTGCGGAAGCCGGACTGGGAGGGGTCCAGGATGTTGTTCTCCTCGAGGTAGCGGGTCAGTTGTTTGTTGACGATTTTCTCGGTGACCTTCGCGGGGAACGGGAGCAGAGAGATGGGTCGGAAGTTCTTGAGGTCCTTGGGGTCTGCCTTGAGTTTCTTGAGTAAGGCGGTGATCTCGGCGTGCTTCCAGCTTTCCGGGAAGGTTGCTGTCTCGAAGGAGATGTTGATTATTTTCCGGAGATGGGGCGCGATGGCTGTACTGGCTTTGTTGAAGATGTGGTGAGGGCACGGGTCTAGTGGTGAACCGGAGTGGATGGTGTTCATGATCTCGCTGGTGTCCTCGTCGTTGATGTTGGTCCAGGAGAGCAGGCGGTTGGTGGTTGTGGGGGCAGTGGTCTCGGTGGTTGCCGGGGCGGTCGTGGTGTTGAAGCTGTCGTGGATGTCGGCGATTTTGCGGTGGAAGAAGGTGGCCAGTGAGTCGCACAGGTCTCGCGACGGCTGGATGTCGTTGGTGTTGGAGCTGGGGTTGGAGAGTTCCTTCACGATGTTGAAGAGCTCTTTGCTGTTGTGTGCGTTGTTGTCTAGTGAGTGAGGCCCTTTTGGCGGATCTGATGAGGTGATGGTGACTGCGGGTGGCGCTCTTGTGGGCGGCGTAGCTGTCCGCTGTCCGTTCGTGGAGCCAGATCTTCTCCAGTTTTCGGCATGTTCGTTTGGAGGCCTGGAGGTCTTCGGTGAACCAGGTGGCTTTCTTGCTGGTGTGGCTGTTGGGCGGATTCTTGAGCGGGGCGAGGGTGTTGGCGCAGTCGTCGATCCACTGTCTGAGGTTGCGGGCGGCGGTGTCGGGGTCGGAGGGTTCGGCGGGTGGGCTCAGGGCGAGGGTTGTGGTTAGCTGGTCTTCCGTGACTCTGCTCCAGCAGCGGCGAGGCATTTGTTCGGTGCGGTGGTGCGTGGTGGGCTTCCTGTAGGTGAAGTGGATGCAGTGGTGGTCAGTCCAGTGGGGTTCGGAGGTGTGGTTGAAGGAGACGTGTGGGCTTGCGGAAAAGATGGAGTCGAGCGTGTGGCCGGCGGCGTGGGTGGGTGTAGTCACGAGCTGTCTGAGTCCGAGGGTGGCGAGGTTGTCGATCAGGGTGGTGGAGTTGGTGTCCTTGTTGTTCTCGAGGTGGAAGTTCAGGTCCCCGAGGAGGATGTAGTCCGTGGAGGCGATGGCGTGTGTGCTGACGGAGTCAGCGATGGAATCGCTGAACTGTGGTCGGGGTCCGGGGGTCTGTAGATGAGGGTTCCTCTGAGGGTGGTGTTGGGATCGGTGTGGATCTGGAAGTGCATGTGTTCGGCGGTGCTGAGGGTGTCGTCGGTGTTGGTTGAGACTCTGAGGGTGTTCCTGTGGACGATGGCGATGCCTCCTCCGACTCCGTTGGTGCGGTCCCTGCGGGTGATCTTGTATCCGTCCGGGATGGCAATGGCGATGTCGGGGCTGAAGCGGGATTCAGCCAGGTCTCCGTCAGGAATGCGACGTCTGGGGAGGTTGAGTCGAGAAGGTCCCAGAGTTCGATGGCGTGTTTGCGGGCGGAGCGGGTGTTGAGGAGGATGCATCTAAGGTAGTTGGGTTCTTTCCTGGGCGGTGGTTTGGCGGGGCGGGTGCTGGCGAAGCTGCAGTTCCGGCAGGTGAAGGGCCCTTGGGTGCGCTCGGGGTGGCCTGGTAGCAGGCGTGATCTTTTCTGGGGTTGAGTGCGTGGAGGGTGCTGGCGTCGTATCGGCGTCTGTTGATGTGGCGGGCGCGGGGGATGCCCGGACCAGGGGGTCTGGCGCTGGGCGCGGTCACGGCGCGGACGGGCGCAGACGGGCTTGCCTTAGGCGCGCCGTCGGCGCGCCAGCGGCGCGCCCGCTGCGCACGTCCGCTGCGCGGCCACACAGCGGCCGCCATAAATGGGGAGGTGGGAGAGAGGAGCAGGGAATGGGGCAGCGAATGGGCAGTGAGGGGGCGGGGCCGCAGGCGCAGCGGCGGAAACAGGCACAGAAGGGAAAACGAGCACAATCAGGGGCAGCAAGGGGGCACAGAAAGGAAAAAACTAGCACAATGAGGGGCAGCAAGGGGGCACAGAAAGGAAAAACTAGCACAATCAGGGGCAGCAAGGGGGCACAGAAAGGAAAAATGAGCACAATCAGGGGCAGCAAGGGGGGCACAGAAAGGAAAAACGAGCACAATCAGGGGCAGCAAGGGGGCACAGAAAGGAAAAAGCGAGCACAATCCGGGGCAGCAAGGGGGCACAGAAAGGAAAAACAAGCACAATCAGGGGCAGCAAGGGGGCACAGAAGGAAAAAACAAGCACAATCAGGGGCAGCAAGGGGGGCACAGAAGGAAAAACGAGCACAATCAGGGGCAGCAAGGGGGCACAGAAAGGAAAAACGAGCACAATCAGGGGCAGCAAGGGGGCACAGAAAGGAAAAAAACGAGCACAATCAGGGGCAGCAAGGGGGGCACAGAAAGGAAAAAAACGAGCACAATCAGGGGCAGCAAGGGGGGCACAGAAAGGAAAAAACGAGCACAATCAGGGGCAGCAAGGGGGCACAGAAAGGAAAAACGAGCACAATCGGGCAGCAGCAGGGCACACAGACGGAGCTGTGTGGTGGGGGAGCGACCTACCAGTCAAGGTCAGTGGGTTTCACATATTTAACGTTCATTGAGGGTGACACAGTACCTATTGCTTACAAATCACATTTATACACGTCGGCTGAAATGTGATTTTCTAATATTGAAAAAATCTTGACGCCAGTGCAGATGGTGATCCTGAAGGAACGCTCTCTGGTGCAAGGCAAATGCATTCTTATGGTCATGCCACTTCCTGCATTGCAAGCCGAGACTAAGGCGAGTGTACCAAACTCTAAGGCTTTACATCCACGTTGGATACAATTGGCTGCATCGTTGACATCGGCTGATGTCACGTTTATCTTCAATCCTTCTCTTCAGACACAGGAGTTCTTACAGTATGAACATGTTCATCCTCCTCCTCTGTCCTTGCTTCCATTGAATGAATACAAATGTATCATCTATACTGATGGCTCGGCTCAACCGGCCGTCGGTTCTAAACACGCTTATTCAGCAGCTTGCGCAATTGTTGCCGGCTCAATAGTAAATGGAGCGTTTAAGTCTCCCATTGTGCACAGTCAGGCACTTGGAGACTGTACGGCGCAATTGGCGGAGCTGCGTGCTCTCATTCTTGCTCTCGAGTTTGCTGATCCAAATGTGAATACTCTTATTGTGTGCGATTCCTATTACTGTGTCCAGTCTTTTAATGACAACTTATTCTTTTGGTCTCGGAATGACTATCGAGATTCTAAGGGCAGTGCAATCAAGCATAAAATGCTTTGGGTTCGAGTGGCAGATCTTAAACACGTCTGCCCCTCACACATGTTATACATACTCTTGGCCATCAGCGTGTGGGAGCACATGCTCTTGGTAATTCTTTGGCTGATGAAGCGGCCAAGTCTGCAGTAGCCACGCGTTCTGTAGCAGCAGTTACAAGATCCATGACTAAAATAGATAATGATATTTTGGCAGCTGTAGCTGCAACAAGGGAGGAAACTGTTTATCCTCAGGGTTTCCCTTCAAAATACTCTTATCATATAACTCCCGATCAGGTTCCTTATGCTTTGATTCCTTCCATTGGAGATCGGATGATTCCCAACTTGGACCGCAGACCCGCTTTGATCAAAGCTGCACACGAGGGCATGGCTTATGCACATGCCGGGGTGTCGGCGACAGTCTCGATTTTTCAGCAACATTATTGGTGGCGTGGTTTATATAAACAGACCCGTAATTATGTACTTTCTTGTGACATTGGTCAACAAATCAAGCCGTCTACGCTCACGCGCCCACCACAGACACAGCTGTGTATTTCTAATCAACCTTTTGGCTGTATATATCTTTATCACTGCGGTCCTCTCTCTTATGATACTGCTTATAAATACATATTTTTTGCAGTTGATTCGTGCACTAGATAATTTTGGGTTTGGCCACAACGCAGTGCTGACGCTCGAAATGTCATCAGGGATTTGTGTGTCTTTGTCGGGATGTTTGCCTGTGGCACCTTCCATTCTGACCAAGGTCCAGCATTCGCCTCTAAGGCGTACAAGGATGCATTGAAGTCAATGGGGGTGCTGGTGCAGTTTTCGTCTCCATACAGGCCTGAGGGCAATTCAATTGAGGAGCGAATGAACTGTGACTTAAAGCAATCCTTGACAGCTAGAGTCTTAGGTACTGGCAGGAACTGGCTGTCCCACTTGTATGGGGTTCAACGTGCACTTAATAATCTCCCTAGAAGATCTCTGGGTGAGCGGACCCCATACGAAATGCTTTATGGCATTAAAATGTTTGTGCCAGACCTTGATGGTCTAGACGTTGTGGTGGCTGCCGCAACCTTTGACGTAGATTATCATTCTACTGTGTTACAGGATCTACAAAAGACACGTGACAGCTATGCAACTGAACATTTACCCTCTTCCACGGATGCAGCACTACTGATTCCAGTAGCCGGCTGGCTTCCAAAAGTTGGGGATCTGGTACGAGAGAAGTTGGAGAACAAAAAAGAATTTGGTCCCTCTTATCGTGCACCGGTTCCAGTGCTTGGACTGAAGGGTACTCGTACAGTCATTTTACCACCGTTACCTGGTCGCAAAGACAACAGATACATTTCAGTGGACAATGTCAAGTTACACCATGTGGCCGATTCTGAATAGCACCACAATTTCATTGGATCCACTGACTTCATCATCTTCTATTGGTCCTTGTGTGGCTAGGAAAGTGATGGACACTGTAATTGATATTTCACCCGTCGGACCTTTCTCTTCCACTATGGATATCGAGTATATTTACCATCCTGATGAGTCCGTGGGTGAGGTGCCGAACAGTCCACAAGAACATCTGGCAGACTCGGAACTTCCGCCTCTGATTAATAGACCTACGAATGGCTACAGTGGAGATCATGCCAGCCACTCTTCCGGCTCTTCTGCCTCGACATCCACCTTGCCAGAACCCCTGACTAAATTAAGTATTTTCCTCTCTTGGTTCAAAAAGACTTATCTGGTCCCTCCATGGACCTACATTTGGTTGGTACTTATACTAATTTTCCTCTTCATGTCAATTGGATTCGCGGCAGTGTTCTTTTTGCTCATCAATGGTCATTACTTGCCAGAACACTCTGCTGTGAACTTAGTCGATGGAATTCTGGCCCCTCTCACATCTTCCCAAATCATGAAACGTGATCAGACACTAGTGAACATTTCAGCGTTCCCAGTTCCAGATGGCATAGTTTGGGACAAAGTAGCCTTCGAAATCCACGGTCCAACTGAGGTTTTCTGAGTACCTTACGTGTTTCGCATCTCATTAGGAAATGTGATTACACAGGACATACATTCTGATGATTGGGATGTACAAGCAGTGCATGCATTGTTTTCGGATTTAAAATATTATGCGGCTTTTGATGCTGAAGATTTGTATTTAAATTCTGCCAATTATGGGGATCTATTTTGCTATCAACATTATAGGCATCATTTTCTGCACAAAACTAGCACCCCACGTCCCGTTCTTAATTACACTCAATGGGAACATTGTCCTACTCCCGTAAAAGGGAGTTAAAAACTCTTAGAGATAAATTTACGTATCTTACAGATTATGACGTATCTAACACGGCATCCTATTTTTTTTAAACTTCAGTCGTCTTCACAATCTAAATTTATGTTGACACATACTAAATTGATTTACGCCAACTCGTTTCGAACTAAATTGGCCACGCAGGGTTATGATCACTGGAAAGAGACCGTTGATTTAAAATCTATCTGGGGCACAAAGCCTTGGCAGGTTCAGGGAACTGAGGCTTTGCATCGTACCTGCCTGATCCCTGCTCAACTGCTATTTTTAAATGATACAGTGTACCAGACCACTTGTTTTGGCCTGGCAACTGTCAAAAATGTAAATACTCCATCCATTCCGTCCTTAGCGGAATATGATGATTGGCGCACCTGTACAAATTTTTCCATTTCAACACTTCAAGCTTTGCTTAGAAATAAGACTTTCAATGTCTCTAAGATTGATTCTTCCGGGTGGCTGGTGTGGCAAACAAATACGAATGCATGCCAATTGCGTTTTTATAATGTTACACCAGGCTTCATTCACTCTAGACCTGATCCCCGGTACCACTTAACACATTCGGTCACCACATACTCGGTGGGTAAATTATGCCAACAATGGTTAGAACATTCCACCTTAGCATCTGTGAAACAACATCTTACACTATTGTCGGATGACATCAATTTGGCTGATTTCATCTTAGGCCCTAGGAATCCTAGGTCTAAGAGGTTTATCTATGAAGCATACAATGAATTTTGGAAACTTTCACAGATGGAAGCAGCATTTCGTCTGTGCCAAATTGATCAGGCCAATTTAGAAAAAGTCTTTGTTGTAGTAGACAATAGCATAAACACACTTTCCTCACGCATTTATACGTTTGATAATATTGTTTCATCTGTTATTGATATTGTTCAAAGTGATGTATCTGTGTTATATCATGGTCAAAATCAGTTAAGATTTGTTATGCAATTTGCTTGGACATTGCAGACTCTTAAAATGGGGAAGGTGCCCTGGGATTATTTAAATTCCACTGCTTTGTTTTTGCCATTTAATCTAACGGATAAACAGAGATTTATATCTATGAAAGATGCTGGATATACACTTTTGCATATTGAACAATTGGAGCCCTAGCCATTCACAGTAGCGGAAACGGACTCTGATGTTTGGTTAATTCATGGGGTTATCTCTCTCCCTTTTTCACGATTTCAATTTAAATCATGCATGTGACATTTTCCGATTGGCTGCTTCGAACCACTGGGTAATGCATTTCTACATGAATTATGGTCCCTGCCTTTCACTTACAGATGTCTGAGGGAGGGTAAGGAAGTTTTCCTTACAGGGGAGGACTGCGATTCCACTGTAGGACATTCCCTTGTTTGCAAACACGTTAAATTGCACGGCACTTGTAATGTGTCGGCGCCCAATCTGGCTTGTTTTTTAAAAGGGACCCCAGTACCGTCAATAATTCCTGCTTTCACCTTGCTTATACATGGCAGTTATCTTATTTTGAATAACCTAACCAAGACTGCTGTGGTTTACGGGCAGGGGTCCCGTTTTTAGTAACGGTTTCCCAGCGCGTAACTTGTTGTAGCAATGTGCTTTTTCCGCCCCCGCATGGGAGTCTAGATAGTTCAATTTGGCCTTCCATTCCAACTTTGAAAGCAGATTTCAACAAATTGAGCAGGCTCAAAGTGT
Organism: Calotriton arnoldi; assembly: GCA_963921515.1. Taxonomy (NCBI): domain Eukaryota; kingdom Metazoa; phylum Chordata; class Amphibia; order Caudata; family Salamandridae; genus Calotriton; species Calotriton arnoldi. The sequence goes on from CAWUFW010001510.1 coordinate 1,971,644, forward strand.
TATTATTCCAACAGGAGGTGGCTCTCACTTCAGCCCGTGAGACCTTCCAGTTACAGGTGGCTAGCACTTCTGGTGAGATACAGTCCCTTCTGAACACTAACCTCCCACAACATTTTGGGGAGCTTATACACCAAATATTTAATGCGTCTGACACCACTGGCCTTGCGCATTTTTTTAAATGTGTGGGATTTGGCCTTGTGACTTCGTTTCAGACTGTATTTGGAGTAATCCCAGGTTTTATTCATTCTATTTTTTCCAGCGTCTTCGGAGGGTTCCCCTTAATTTTGGCGTTAGGCGCTGTACTCCTGCTTCTCCTGTTTCTACTGCATAGTGGCTGCTCATCTTGTGGTACTGCACAGACCAGGTCAGTTGCAGCTGTACCGTGATCACATGCAACAGGTTTTTGGATGCTTGCCTTTAGCCACGCTTGGCGTCAGCTATGGATTGACGTTTCGCTTTGCCTATTTCACTTGCGTGCAACCAGTATTTTACTGTCGGAGATGCCCCTTCTATTGGGCAGTGGATATATGCCTCTCCAATATGTCCCGTCCAGTCCCGGATTTTGACCAGTTGATGGGTCCCTTAGTGGCTCATGACCAGGCTTGTTCTGGGGATGGCCGTATGGCGCGTGCAGCAGCACTTGGAGTATTGGCTGAATGGGATGTCTGTACGGCTGCACAGGATGTCCTGCATCGGAGTTTCATCGAATATCACGCAAGTTGCCCACTTCTGCTTTTAGAGGCATCTGATTACGAGGAGCACGTATGTTCCTTCGATTTACTTAATTGGATGGCATCCCTCTTTTTTTACCAACGGTAGGGATGATCTTTTGGAGGGTATGGCATTCCTCGGTTCATACACCCGGAGGGTGCTCTCATTCAATACGCCATGTTGACAATATTGAACATATATATATATTTTTTTACAATTTCAACTTTTTCCAATTTTGGCTTTTTTCAAACGCTTTGAACTCTGCTTGACTGGTGAACTCTGTTTTGGTCCTTTGTCTATGTCCTATGACCTTACCAAGGAGAGGGTTTTATATGGTTTATAGGCACATTATCCGCATTGCTAAGTTGACATGAGCACGCTACTACATGACTTTGATTTTCCAAGACTTTGTTTGTGCCTTTCACATGGGAACGGGTTGCTTTTCGAGTTCTCTGCCTTTCCTGGAGTTTAGCCTGAACACGATGTGCAAGGTCGATAAACAATGCCCCTTGTTATTCTGGTCTGGTCAGGCGATAGCACCTAGACATAACATGCTACACACAGCTACAGTACTGAAGACTCGTGCTTTGATATTACATTGTTGCATGTTGATTTAACACACTTGGAGAAAGCCGTTCCATGGAGAAGAGCTCCGGTGTTCCTATGATGTAAACCTTACATCCAGGCTTTAAGGTCTGGGGTCTACTGTCAAAGCCCAGAGATGTTCCTTTATATAAAATAAACTTCTTCTAGCAAAGGGGAGGGTGGTTAGGCCTAAGGGCCCTTATTCCATAGTCTTTATATAATGACTACTCCCTTTGTATACTATGGAATTGTAACAATGCTAACTGTGCTGAGTTTATGCATTTTGCTGCTGGAAATGGCTCGTATACTGTATTGTAGAGCACGATAGTTAAAATAAACATTTTGAACTATTTTAGTGACTCTGACAATTCTTATTGTGGACAAGTACGAGTAAGTGAGCGAAAGAGTACGTCTTGCTCCCGCGATTCCTGAGAGTCGGGAGTGTTGTGTTCTGGGTTGTCTAATCATTTGTGGAGGAGAACGAATGAGACACTATAGCTAGTCGGTTTGGGATTTTGGGTACTAATGTGGTAGGTTGGTACACCCCTATTCACTGAGGTCCTGTTTTCCTACGCATAGTTCTGTGTAGGTGCAGAATCCCTGCAACAAGAGGTACAGAAAGAGGCAAGAGGGGTTCAGAAAGAGGGAAGAGGGGTGGAGAAAGAGGCAAGGGGGTGCAGAAAGAAGCAAGAGAGCTGCAGAAAGAAACAGAAGAAGTGCAGAAAGAAGGAACAGAGGTGCAGAAAGAGGCAAGAGGGGTTCAGAAAGAGGGAAGAGGGGCGAAGAAAGAAGCAAAAGGGTGCAGAAAAAGTGAGAGGTGCAGAAAGAAACAAAAGAAGTGCAGAAAGAAGAAACAGAGGTGCAGAAAGAGGCAAGAGAGGTGCGGGAAGAGGGGTGGAGGAAGAGGCAAGGGGTGCAGAAAGAAGCATGAGAGCTGCAGAAAGAAACAAAAGAAGTGCAGGAAGAAGGAACAGAGGTGCAGAAAGAGGCAAGAGGGGTGCAGAAAGAGGCAAAAGGGGTGCAGAAAGAAAGAAAAGAAGTGCAGAAAGAGGCAAGAGGGGTGCACAAAGAGGGAATAGGGGTGTGAAAGAGGCACAAGGAGTGCAGAAAGAAGCAAGAGGAGTGCTGAAAGAAGCAACAGAGGTACAGACAGAGGCAAGAGGGGTGCAAAATTAGGGAAGAGGGGTGCAAAAATAGGGAAGAGGGGTGCAGAACGAGGCACGTGGGTGCAGAAAGAAACAAAAGATGTGCAGAAAGAAAGAAAAGAAGTGCAGAAAGAAAGAACAGTGGTGCCGAAAGAGGCAACGGGGTGCAGAAAGAGGGTGGATGGGTGGAAAAAGTAGCAAGGGGGTGCAGAAAGAAGCAAGAGAGCTGCAGAAAGAAACAGAAGAAGTGCAGAAAGAAGGAACAGAGGTGCAGAAAGAGGCAAGAGGGGTACAGAAAGAGGGAAGAGGGATGCAGAAAGAGGCAAAAGGGGTACAGAAAGAAGTGAGAGGTGCAGAAAGAAACAAAAGAAGTGCAGAAAGAAGGAACAGAGTTGCAGAAAAAGGCAAGAGGGGTGCGGGAAGAGGGGTGTGAAAGAGGCACGAGGGGTATAGAAAGCAAGAGAGGAGCAGAAAGAACAACAGAGGTGCAGAAATAAGGAAGAGGGGTGGAGAAAGAGACAAGAGAAGTGCAGAAAGAAGCAACAGAGATGCAGAAGAAGGGTTGAGAAAGAGTCAAGAGGGGTGCAGAAAGAAGCAAGAGAGGTGCAGAAAGAAACAAAATAAGTGCAGAAAGAAGGAACAGAGGTGCAGAAAGAGACTGGAGGGGTGCAGAAAGAGGGAAGAGGGGTGCAGAAAGAGGCAAGAGAGGTGCAAAAAGAGGCAAGAGGGGTGTACAATGAAGCAAGTGAGGTGCAGAAAGAGGCAACAGAGGTGCAGAAAGAGGCAAAAGAGGTGCAGAAAGTAGAAGAGATTTGCAGAAAGAGGCAAGAGAAGTGCAGAAAAAGAAAGGAAGGTGCAGAAAGAAGCAGCAGAAATACAGAAAGAGGCAAGAGAGGCGCAGAAAGAAGCGAGAGTGGCTTGCACACCTTTAGTACCAATTTAACACCCACATTTAGCAATAAGTAACAGGTGATCATTCTAGATTTCAAAGGACCTTCCACCACGCTGTAACACTTGTCGCTGCATTTTTGGTAATGTTTGAGCCGTTTGAGCTAGAAACAAGGCTTTTTTTGTTCAAATCTGCAGATTAGGCAGCAAATGATGGATTATGTGGCTAATGCAGGAAATGTATAATTGTGCGAAAGTCGGTGCAGCCAAACAGTCGCATAATTCCAGTGGCCCTGCTCATAGACCCAGACTAGGTCCAGAAGTGCTCCTCAGTGATTCCTTCTTTTTTTGTCTCATTGAGTTCATAGTTTAGCTTCTATGGAAACAAGGAAGACTAAACCTGAGGTTCCCACTCCACAACACGGACTACCATACCACATAATTACTCTCCATAACACATAATCCCACTCTACATAATTCCTATACACTAAATACCACATACTTTCTATCCACATATTTTCACTACACAACATACCACATAATTCCACTACACACAATGTACATCCACTCCACTCCAAAAAACATTAGTAAAAAACGTTTACATTTACAACGCCAATAGCTCTAACACTTGCGAGACCTATTACATTACAAATGATTCTTTAACTGGTAGTCGCGTTTCCAGAGTGGTGGAGAAAGGGGGCTGGGCCTCCAACCAGCACTCAGGAATTCTGCTGCGTAGGACTTACAGGAGGTACCAGGAGGGCTTCTTGGCCCCCAAAGTCCCTCAAGAGTAAAGTGGACTTCATTCCCAACCCACAGTGTGCCAGGAATCGTGTTTGCAGAGTGGTGGAGAAAGGGGGCGTGGCCACTGAAGACCTCTTAGCAATACCACCGTGTGGGACTTACTGGACGTAACAGGAGGGGTAGTTGTCCCCCAAGGACGTCATTGGGGGCCAACTACCCCTCCTATTACCTCTAGTAAGTCCCACACAGCAGCATTGGTAATTTCTCAAAGCAGGCTACGTCCCCTTTGCCCACCAGTCTGCAAACGCGCTCCCCGGCATGCTCCTGGATGGGGATTAAAGTCCCTTTTGATGCTGGGGGTCCTTAGATGCCAAGTAGCCTACCTAATACCTCCAGTATGCCCCAGATAGGGGTATTGCTGACAGAAGGACACAGGCCATGCCCCCTTTGTCCACCACTCTGCAAACGCGCCTCCTGGCACGCTCTAGGTCAGGGGATTAAGTCCCCTTGCCTCCTGAGGGTTCCTGGGGGCCAACTAGCTCACCAGGTACCTCCAGTAAGCGCCACACAGCTGGATTGCTGAGAGTGGTCCAAGGCCACGCCCCCTTCTTACACCACTCTGAAAACGCACCTCCTCACAGCCCCCCCACACTTAGAATAGCCCCGGGAGGTGGCGATCCCCGGGGCTTGGGGGGGCCCACCCTAAATAAATAAAAGCCCCGGGGAGGTGGCGATCCCCGGGGCTTGGGGGGGCCCGCGAGGCCCCCGCATAATATTAATCATGCTCCGGGGAGGTGGCGGTCCCCGGGACTGTGGGGGCCCCTGCGGGCTCCCGCATATATTTTACTTATTGCCCCCGGCACCTGGCCCACCCGGGTGCTTATTAAAACGAAGCGCGGGAGACAGCGCTTTGATTTTTTTTTATTTTCTCGACGGGATTCGCGAACTCAGCTCGAATACCGCCGAAAAAATGACAAAAAAATGCTTTTTTTGGCCCTGGGGGTCCCTGCAGGCCTAGAGGGTCAGGGTGTTTCTACCCTGCCAACTTTTCATCATTTCTAACCTTTTTTTTACCTTTTTTCTTGTGACTCAGTTTTACTGAGTCACAAAATGGCTGCCAACACTTCCTGGTTTGGAGTCTTGGCAGCCAATCAAAATGAAGCTCGTGATCAGGAGGGTTCGCGAATCCTTCTCGGTCACCAGGAATCGATATTTTTTATTTTTTGCATTTCTCAGGAACTACTGAATGGATTTACACCATTTAAAAAAAAGAACGCTTTCTGAACCAAGACCTATCTTTTTGCCAAATTTGGTGTAATTTTGTTCAGCAGTTCAGAACGAATCACCCCGAAACTTTCAAGACAGGAGCTGACCTGAGCGAACCATTAGTTTTGAAAATTTCATGAAGATACGTCAAACGGTGCCAAAGATATTGGCAAATCAAAATGTTTTTCCTATGGCAACTAGGTCCTAACTATAACTACCTACTGGCGACCGCCAGTAGGTTATATATATATATATATATATATATATTATCTACTGGCGGTCGCCAGTAGATAGTTATAGTTAAAACCTATTATCCATAGGAAATCCGCGACATTCTATTTGAAATAACGTTGGCGCCGGTTGATGAATCTTCGCGAAAGTTTCCAACTTGTTGGGGCGCTCCGGTCCGCTCCTATCCTGAAAGTCTCGGGTGATACGTCAAGCGGGGGCCGAGAAAAAGGAGGGTCCCAAAACGCGTTTTCCCCATTCATTTTTCCATAGGAACCTTTAGTCGCAGCTACAGCCCGAACTGCTGAACGGAATTACACCACATTTGGCAAAGAGGTAGCCCTTGGTTCAGTGTCGTGCCTTTTGCTTAAATGGTGTAAATCCGTTCAGTAGTTCCTGAGAAAATCAAAAGTAAAGTCACATATATATCTGGGCGGAGCCTAACCACACATGTCATCGTGAAATCTGATTGGCTGTCAGCACTTCATCCTGGAATTGCTGGCAGCCATCTTGGGACCAATATAAATGATAGTACCTCATTGAAATGCATTGTAGTGAATAGAAGATTTTGAGGGTCACCAAAAGGAGAACTATAAAGGGTGATAACAGGCTTTAGTTACATTAGAATTTATTTGTTGATGGTACCATACTAATTTTAGGAATTGTGGTGTATTCTAAGGTGATTTTACCATGTGAAAACCTTCTGCTGGGATATCATGAATCATGTTTGAGAGAACACTATTTTCTCATGCTTGTCCCATGGAGGTTTGGAAGGTGCTCCAGAAGCTAAAATGAGAGCATATTTTCTGTAAATTCACATTATCTTTCTCCCTCATGTGAGAATGAAGTCTGACATTCTCAGTAAAACATGTACATCCAACAAGGGCAGAGACTGTCAGTTGATTCCTTTGTGTTCTACTGCAGCTTCCCAGAGTGTTCTAAAGAACAACTAGAGTGCTAACAGCCTTACTTATGACAAAAGTATGGCACACCTGAAGCCATCTTGATTGGAATAAACGGGTAACACTTAAAACATTTAATTTAAAAAGGAACAAAATGATGGGGTTCATTTTGTCATAGAAATTATGGTTAGTGCTGTAGAAAGAAAAATTAGGACATGTTTCAAGTGTGATCTCAAATATCTTCCTGTTATATTTCAACAGGAGCAGCCTGCCAGTTGATGCCTTTGTGTTCTACTGCAGCTTCCCAGAGTGTTCTAAAGAACAACTAGAGTGCTAACAGCCTTACTTATGACAAAAGTATGGCACACCTGAAGCCATCTTGATTGGAATAAACTGGTAACACTTAAAACATTTAATTTAAAAAGGAACAAAATGATGGGGTTCATTTTGTCATAGAAATTATGGTTAGTGCTGTAGAAAGAAAAATTAGGACATATTTCAAGTGTGATCTCAAATATCTTCCTGTTATATTTCAACAGGAGCAGCCTGCCAGTTGATGCCTTTGTGTTCTACTGCAGCTTCCCAGAGTGTTCTAAAGAACAACTAGAGCGCTAACAGCCTTACTTATGACAAAAGTATGGCATACCTGAAGCCATCTTGTTTGGAATAAACCGGTAACACTTAAAACATTTAATTTAAAAAGGAACAAAATGAGGGGTTCTTTTTAAATAGAAATTATGGTTAGTGCTGCAGAAAGAAAAATTAGGGCATGTTTTAAGTGAGATCTCAAATCCTCTTCTATTTCATTAGAAAATCTGACATGCAGACTGAAACAATCACTTTCAATACCAGCAGCAGACTACCAGTTAACTCCCTGGTGAGCAGTAGCTTTACTCCAGTGATCTAATGAGCAACTAGAGTGCTAACATTCTGAATTTATGGCAGATGTGAGACACAATTCTGAATGCCTTCTTGATGGACTCAAAGTAAAAACTGAAAGCATTTCCTACTGAGGAGACTGCAGTAAATGAAGAAATTAGGAATCTTCATAACAAAGAAGTCTTCCAAGATGGCCACCAGTGAAAAAAGAGCCCAAATGTAGCACAAATATTACCCAGATGTAGCCCACATATAGCCCAATGACAAAAGTGTGCAAAACACTTTTTATTTTTAGTTTTTTTGCAGTTTTATGTAGTGCAGACTGGTCAGGTATTGGAGCATTGCATCTTAAAACATGACCCCCTACACTACAAAAACACCACTGCACTACCTTAAACCCTAAAACACTACCCCCAGCACGACCCCCTACACTACACAAGCACCACTGCACTATCCTAAACCCTAAAACACTACCCCCAGCACGACCCCGTACACTACCCAAACACCACTGCCCTAACCTAAATCCTAAAACACTACCACCAGCACAACCCCCTACACTACCCAAACACCACTGCACTACCCTAAAACATGACCCCCTACACTACACAAAGACCACTGCACTACCCTAAACCCTTAAACACTACCCCAGCACGACCCCCTACACTACACAAGCACCACTGCACTACCCTAAACCCTAAAACACTACCCCCAGCACGACCCCCTACACTACACAAACACCACTGCACTACCCTAAACCCTAAAACACTACCCCCAGCACGACCCCCTACACTACCCAAACACCACTGCACTAACCTAAATCCTAAAACACTACCCCCAGCACGACCCCCTACACTACCCAAACACCACTGCACTACCCTAAAACATGACCCCCTACACTACACAAACACCACTGCACTACCCTAAACCCTAAAACACTACCCCCAGCACGACCCCCTACACTATACAAGCACCACTGCACTACCCTAAACCCTAAAACACTACCCCCAGCACGACCCCTACACTGCCCGAACACCACTGCACTGCCCTAAACCCTGAAACACCAGCCCCTGCATGACCCCCTACACTGCCCGAACACCACTGCACTGCCCTAAACCCTGAAACACCACCCCTAGCACGACCCCCTACACTGCCCGAACACCACTGCACTGCCCTAAACCCTGAAACACCACCCCCTTCACGACCCCTACACTGCCCGAACACCACTGCACTGCCCTAAACCCTGAAACACCACCCCCAGCATGACCCCCTATACTGCCCGAACACCACTGCACTGCCCTAAACCCTGAAACACTACCCCCAGCAAGACCCCCTACACTGCCCGAACACCACTGCACTGCCCTAAACCCTGAAACATCACCCCCAGCAAGATCCCCTACACTGCCCAAACACCACTGACCTAAACCCTGAAACACCACCCCCAGCACGACCCCCTACACTGCCCGAACACCACTGCACTGCCCTAAACCCTGAAACACTACCCCCAGCATGACCCCCTACACTGCCCGAACACCACTGCTCTGCCCAAAACCCTGAAACACCAGCCCCAGCACGACCCCCTACACTGCCCGAACACCACTGCACTGCCCTAAACCTTGAAACACCAGCCCCTGCACGACCCCTACACTGCCCGAACACCACTGCACTACCCTAAACCCTGAAACATCATCCCCAGCACGAACCCCTACACTGCCCAAGCACCACTGCACTACCCTAAACCCTGAAACACCAGCCCCACCATGACCCCCTACACTGCCCGAACACCACTGCACTGCCCTAAACCCTGAAACAACAGCCCCAGCACGACCGCCTACCCTGCCCCAACACCACTGCACTGCCCTAAACCCTGAAACACCAGCCCCAGCATGACCCCCTACACTGCCCGAACACCACTGCACTGCCCTAAACCCTGAAACACCAGCCCCAGCACGACCCCCTACACTACCCAAACACCATTGCACTACCCTAAACCCTAAAACACTACCCCCAGCAGTATCCCCTACACTACCCAAACACCACTGCACTACCCTAAACCCTAAAACCCTAAAACACTAACCCCAGCACGACCCCTACACTACCCAAACACCATTGTACTACCCTAAACCCTAAAACACTCCCCCAGCACGACTCCCTACACTACCCAAACACCACCGCACTACCCTAAACCCTAAATCTACCCCCAGCATGACCCCCTACACTACACAAACACCACTGCACTACCCTAAACCCTAAAACACTACCCCCAGCACGACCCTCTTCACTACCTAAACACAACTGCACAATTTGTTACAGGCGTTGCAACGCAGGCCTGTGGTGCTTACTGGAAGTACCTGGTGGGCTAGTTGGGCCCCAGGGACTCTCAGGATTCAAGGTGACCTAATCCCCCAACTTAAAACGCGCCACGGGGCGCGTTTGCACAGTGGTGAAGGGAGGGGCGGGGCCTCAGGTGACATGTGCGCAAACACGCCCTGTGGTGCGTTTTAAGTTGGGGAGTTAATTCCCTTTGAATCCTGGGGGCCAACTAGCCCACCAGGTACCTTCAGTAAGCACAACAGAGTTGCGTTGCAGAGAGGTGTAAAAAGGGGTGTGGCCTCTCTACACGTCTCTGAAACGCAGCCCCCTGGCGCATATTGGAGGTTCCTGGTGGTCTAGTTGGCCCCTAGGGACCCTCAGGATTCAAGGGGACTTAATCCCCCAACTTAAAACGCGCCACGGGGCGCGTTTGCAAAGATGTCACCTCAGGCCCCGCCCCTCCCTTCACCATTGTGCAAATATTCCTCTAAAATCAGCCGAAATAGGAATTCCGATTTACTCACCTGTTATAAGGAGAGACCTCAGTGCTGTATCTTTCAGCCCAGTACTGGTCCTGAAAAGTAATTTTAACCGTACTTACCAGTAACTTGAATTTCCTTCCATAGGCTAACATTGACTGGTTTCACTTGGAAATTCTTCTAAGTGTGGAGTTTTGGAACTTTAAAATATTCCTCTAAAATCAGCCGAAATACGAATTCCGATTTACTCACCTGTTATCAGGAGAGACCTCAGTGCTGCATCTTTCAGCCCAGTACTGGTCCTGAAAAGTAATTTTAACCGTACTTACCGGTAACTTGAATTTCCTTCATAGGCTAACATTGACTGGTTTCACTTGGAAATTCTTCTAAGTGTGGAGTTTTGGAACTTTAAAATATTCCTCTAAAATCAGCCGAAATACGAATTCCGATTTACTCACCTGTTATCAGGAGAGACCTCAGTGCTGCATGTTTCAGCCCAGTACTGATCCTCAAAAGAAATTTTAACCGTACTTACCGGTAACTTGAATTTCCTTCATAGGCTAACATTGACTGGTTTTCAGCAAAAAAGTTTCAAAGTGTTGATTTTCACAAACTACAAATATTCCTTAAAAATCGCCTGTATGACTTAAACGCATTCTTTCAACTGTTTACAGGAGATGCACCAGTGCTGGATCCAGGATCCAACACTGAGTAAGAAAAAGTAACGATAACAGTTTTTACCTGCTAAGTGAATTTCCTTCCATAGGATAACATTGGTGATTCTATGAGAAAAAGTTTCTAAGTGTCAACTTTTAAAATACAATTATATTCCTTAAAAATCACGACTGTAACCAAAACGCTTTTACTCAACTGTTTACAGGAGATGAACCAGGACTGAATCTAGGATCCAGTCCTGTGGTTAGAAAAGTAATCCATAAAGTAACTAATTGCATTTAACTAGAAATTCACATTGAGCTGAATGTTGCATTGTGTTTGAAAATGTGTTGCCCATTGCAACAACTGTAACTACTGTACTTAAAAGTCTATTGCCTATCTGCAAAGTATTTAAACTAAAGTAATTCATTAAGAGAAAGTATTTTTTGTAATGTAATGTATAATGTAATTACAATGTAATTTAAAAATAAAATATGTAAAAAAATTGTTTCTAAAAATGTACTAAATCAGTATGAAAAAAATTAATATAACAATTAATACATTTAAAAATTGTCATTTACAAAACCTTTGAAATTCACAAAAAAACGTAGGTTTCAGGCACGTTATAGTTAGAAATTAGCATTTAAAAACCTTTGAAATTCACTGAAAAACCATAGGTTTCAGACACGTTATAGTTACAAATTAGCATTTAAAAAACCTTTGAAATTCACTGAAAAAACCATAGGTTTCAGACACGTTATAGTTACAAATTAGCATTTAAAAAACCTTTGAAATTCACTGAAAAAACCATAGGTTTTAGGGACAGTTATAGTTACTTGGACATTGCACTCGTACAAAACCCGTGAAATTCCCCGTTATAGTTAGTTCAGCTAACTATAACTCGCGCCCCGCAATGCACTGCTGATGACGTCACATATTACATCACTCATGACATGGTCAGTGACATCACTGATGACATCACTGATGACATCTCAAATGACATCACTGATGACATCATCCACGTGATAATCTGATGCACCTCCTCACACCCTAATATAATCTTTGATACACCCACTCTAAATTACAGACTGCCATTCGCAAAACCATAGACACTCCAACACCAATAACCACATACCCACTCACTGATTCTTAGGTCTACACACACACATCCACTCACTCAGCCGTACAGTCACTCATACTTACGGTCACTCAGTACAGGACTATCATATGCACTCTTACTCCTATATAGACACTCAAACAACGCCACTCATCCATAGAGGTACTCACACACCTAGTCAGTCATGCAAATAATTAAACACACTGCCATTTACTCACCTATACAGTTATACACACACCAGCTCACTTACTCATACAAATAGTAGCACATTGTTACGCTCTTATACAATCACTGATACAAGCACACACTCATCCATACAGCCACTATCACAATCACTCACTCTCGCTTATAGCTATTTATATACTCCAACACACATATATACTGCCTTTCACATATGTAGTTACTCACACATGTACCACTGGGACATACATTCACTCACTAACACACTCTTACACACACTTACCCACCCATACAGTCTATCACAGATGCACTCTTGAAACCATCCACCCAGTGAATCACCCACTCACACATCTATGCACAGAGTCGCACACACCCCTCCCACACAAACACTCAGGCACCCATACAGATACTCACACAAGCATTCAATAACTCAAATAGACACTCATGTAGCTATTCACAAACACATGCAGCCACTTACACAGCAACAGACAGACGGATACAGACATTCACCCAGTTTAGTCACTAACCCATGCATTCAGTACGATACGTTAAATCACTCACTTATACAGTCAGTCACGCACCTACTAAATCATCCATACAGACACTTACACACCCACTCATTCTTCAATACGTCTTTTCCTATATATATTAAAAATATTTAAACTTTAGAGAAACACACAGTCACTGGATGATGTCATCAGTGATGTCATTTGAGATGTCATCAGTGATGTCATCAGTGATGTCACTGACCATGTCATGAGTGATGTAATATGTGACGTCATCAGCAGTGCATTGCGGGGCGCGAGTTATAGTTAGCTGAACTAACTATAACGGGGAATTTCACGGGTTTTGTACGAGTGCAATGTCCAAGTAACTATAACTGTCCCTAAAACCTATGGTTTTTTCAGTGAATATATATATATATATATATATTATCTACTGGCGGTCGCCAGTAGATAGTTATAGTTAGGACCTATTTTCCATAGGAAATCCGCGACATTCTATTTGAAATAACTCTTGCGTCGGTTGACGAATCTTCGCGAAATTTTCAAACTTTATGGCCCGCTCCGGTCCGCTCCTACCCTGAAAGTCTCAGGGTGATTTGTCAAGCGGGGGCTGAGAAAAAAGGGGGTCCCAAAACGTGTTTTCCCCATTCATTTTCCCATAGGAAACTTTAGACACGGTTACAGCCCGAACTGCTGAACGGAATTACACCAAATTTGGCAAAGAGGTAGTTCTTGGTTCAGAAAGAACCCTTTTGTTAAATGGTGTAAATCCGTTCAGTAGTTGCGGAGAAATTAAAAAATAAGAGTCAAAAATCAATTTCCCATAGGAAACTTAAGACACGGCTACAGCCTGAACTGCTGAACGGAATTACACCAAATTTGGCAAAGAGGTAGTTCTTGGTTCAGAAAGAACCCTTTTGTTAAATGATGTAAATCCGTTCAGTAGTTGCTGAGAAAATCAAAAGTAAAAGTACATATATATCTATGGGCACGGAGGATTCGCGCACCTGAGCGCACCCTGCGCGCACCGTCCCGATCACGAGCTGCATGCTAATTGGTTGTCAGCTGGCTGTCAACATTCCGATTCAGGAAATGTTGGCAGCCATTTTGTCCCTCGGTAGAACCGAGGGACAGAAACAAGTGCGCAAAGCGCACAAAGGGGGCAGGGTAGAAACACCCTGACCCCTAGGTCTGCTCAGGGGTCCCACAAGGACCCCCTGGGCAGAAAAAGCATTTTTTTTTAAAAATCGGCAGGATGCGCTCAGGGTGCGCGGATCCTGCCGATAAAAAAATCGAAGGGCGGTCTCCGCGCTTCAATTGTATTTTGCCCCGGGTGGCCCAAGTCCCGGGGGCATGGTGGGGGTTACATTTATGTATGGGGGCCTCAAGGGCCCCCAAGCCCCGGGGACCGCCACCCCCGGGCTTTCTTTTAAAATGGTGCGGGAGGGCTCTGAACCACCTCCCCGGGGCTTCTTTTTTTTTTACTTTTTCCTGTGTGGGGGGCTCGAGCCTCCCACACGCCCGGGACCGCCACCTCCCGGGCACTAACAAATTAAAATGGGGGTCCGTTTGACCCTCGAAGCCCCGGGACCACCACCTCCCCGGGGCTTTGCTGATGTGGGGAGGGGCCGCGCAGCCCCCCTCCTGGAGCCTGTGGTGGCCCTGGGGACCGCCACCCCCAGGGCCAGCTCCTGCAGTGTCCCGGGTGCCTACTCCCGGGACACTGCTGTTTGCAATGACAGGACGGAGCCTCGCGGCTCCCGTCCTGTCATTGCAAACTGCTTTGGATATTGGAAGAGAGAGCAGGGAAACCTGCTCTCGCTTCCAATATCCAAAGACAATTGCTTTTCCACATGGGGAGCAGCATGTTAGCTGCTCCCCGTGTGGAAAATCAATGCCGGCTCCCTTAGGACACGGGGAGCCGGCGGGACTGTGGGGGTTTGGGGACCCCCACAGTCCCCAACCAGAGGCCAGGCCCCGGGGGATGGGGTCCCCGGGGCCATAGTGGCCCGGGAGGGGGCCACGCGGCCCCCTCCCCAGAAATTATTTTAAAAAAATTAATAAAGGCTTGCCCCGGGGGATGGGGTCCCCGGGGCAAAAGGAGGCCTGAGGAGGGGGCCACGCAGCCCCCTCCTTAAAAAGGAATGTTAAGTATGGCCATGCCCCGGGGCATGGGGTCCCCGGGGCAGTTTTCGGCCAGGGGAGGGGGCCACGCGGCCCCCTTTCAGTTTAATTTTAATTAAAAAAAGGGGGTAAGGCCCTGGGGGATGGGGTCCCTAGGGCCCAAAAATAAGAAAAGGAAGGGGGCCACACAGCCCCCTACAGGAAAAAAAAAAAAACGATCGGCCCGCAGGCCCCACCCCCTTCCTTCACCACTCTGCAAACGCGCCCCTGGCACGTTTGCAGATGGGGAAGTACTCCTTGAATACTGGGGTCCCTGGGGGCCAACTAGCCCACCAGGAACCTCCAGTATGCGTCAGGGGGCTGCGTTGCAGAGAGGTGTACAGAGGCCACGCCCCTTTATACACCTCTCTGCAATGCAGCTCTGTGGCGCTTTTTGGAGGGTCATGGTGGGCTAGTTGGCCCCCAGGAACCCTCAGGATTCAAGGGGACTTAATCCCCCAACTTAAAACGCACCACGGGGTGCGTTTGCACAGTGGTGAAGGGAGGTGGCGGGGCTTCAGGTGACATGTGTGCAAACAGGCCCCGTGGCGCGTTTTAAGATGGGGAATTAAATTCTCTTCAATCCTGAGGGTCTCTGGGGCCAACTAGCCCAACAGGTACATCCAGAAAGCGCCACAGAGCTGCGTTGCAGAGAGGTGTAAAAGGGGTGTGGCCTCTCTACACGTCTCTGCAACGCAGCCCTCTGGCGCATACTGGAGGTTCCTGGTGGGCTAGTTGGCCCCTAGGGACCCTCATGATTCAAGGGGACTTAATCCCCCAACTTAAAACGCGCCACGGGGCGCGTTTGCACAGATGTCACCTCAGGCCCCGCCCTCCCTTCACCATTGTGCAAATATTCCTCTAAAATCTGCTGAACTACGACTTCGGATTTACTCACCTGTTATCAGGAGAGACCTCAGTGCTGCATCTTTCAGCCCAGTACTAATCCTGAAAAGTAATTTTAACCGTACTTACCAGTAACTTGAATTTCCTTCCATAGGATATCATTGTCTGCTTTTTGCTGAAAAAGTTTCTAAGTGTTGATTTTTGAAACATACAAATATTCCTCTAAAATCAGCCGAAATACAAATTCCGATTTACTCACCTGTTATCAGGAGAGACCTCAGTGCTGTATCTTTCAGCCCAGTACTGGTCCTGAAAAGTCATTTTAACCGTACTTACCAGTAACTTGAATTTCCTTCCATAGGCTAACATTGACTGGTTTCACTTGGAAATTCTTCTAAGTGTGGAGTTTTGGAACTTTAAAATATTCCTCTAAAATCAGCCGAAATACGAATTCCGATTTACTCACCTGTTATCAGGAGAGACCTCAGTGCTGCATCTTTTAGCCCAGCACTGACCCTGAAAAGTAATTTTAACCGTACTTACCAGTAACTTATATTTTCTTCCATAGGAATCCATTGTCTGGTTTTCAGCTGAAAAGTTTCAAGTGTCGATTTTCACAAACTACAAATATTCCTTAAAAATCGCCTGTATGACTTAAACGCATTCTTTCAACTGTTTACAGGAGATGCACCAGTGCTGGATCCAGGATCCAACACTGAGTAAGAAAAAGTAACGATAACAGTTTTTACCTGCTAAGTGAATTTCCTTCCATAGGATAACATTGGTGATTCTATGAGAAAAAGTTTCGAAGTGTCAACTTTTAAAATACAATAATATTCCTTAAAAATCACTACTGTAACCAAAACGCTTTTACTCAACTGTTTACAGGAGATGTCCCAGGACTGAATCTAGGATCCAGTCCTGTGGTTAGAAAAGTAATCCATAAAGTAACTAATTGCATTTAACTAGAAATACACATTGAGCTGAATGTTGCATTGTGTTTGAAAATGTGTTGCCCATTGCAACAACTGTAACTACTGTACTTAAAAGTCTATTGCCTATGTGCAAAGTATTTAAACTAAAGTAATTCATTCTGAGAAAGTATTTTTTGTAATGTATAATGTAATTACAATGTAATTTAAAAAATAAAATATGTAAAAAAAAATGTTTCTAAAAATGTAGTAAATCAGTATGAAAAAAATAAATATAACAATTAATACATTTAAAAATTGTCATTTACAAAACCTTTGAAATTCACTGAAAAACCGTAGGTTTCAGACATGTTATAGTTAGGAATTAGCATTTAAAAACCTTTGAAATTCACTGAAAAACCATAGGTTTCAGGCACGTTATAGTTAGAAATTTGCATTTAAAAAACCTTAGAAATTCACTGAAAAAACCATAAGGTTTTAGGGACAGTTATAGTTAGTTGGACATTGCACTCGTACAAAACCCATGAAATTCCCCCGTTATAGTTAGTTCAGGTAACTATAACTCGCGCCCGCAATGCACTGCTGATGACGTCACATATTACATCACTCATGACATGGTCAGTGACATCACTGATGACATCACTGATGACATCTCAAATGACATCACTGATGACATCATCCATGTGAGAATTTAATGCATCTTCTCACACCCTAATATAAGTTTTGAAACACCCACTCTAAATTACAGACTGCCATTCTCAAAACCATACACACTCCAATACCAATAAGTACATACCCACTCACTGATTCTTAGGTCTACACACACACATCTACTCACTCACCCGTACAGTCACTCATACTTACAGTCACTCAGTACAGGATTATCATATGCACTCATACACCTATATAAACACTCACACAACGCAACTCATCCATAGAGGTATTCACACACCTAGTCAGTCATGCAAATAATTAATCACACTCCAATTTACTCACCTATACAGTTATACACACCAGCTCACTTACTCATAAAAATACTAGCACATTCTTACGCTCCTATGCAATCACTGATGCAAGCACACACTCATCCATATAGCCACTCTCACAATCACACACTCTCACTTATAGCCATTTATATACTCCAACACACATATATACTGCCTTTCACATATGTAGTTACTCACACATGTACCACTGAGATATACATTCAATCACTAACACACCCATACACACACTCACCCACCCATACAGTCCATCACAGACGCACTCTTGAAACCATGCACCCAGTGAATCACCCACTCACACATCTATGCACAGAGTCACACACACCCCACCCACACAAACACTGAGGCACCCATACAGATACTCAGAGAACCAATCCATAACCCATATAGACACTCATTTAGCTAGTCAGAAACCCATGCAGTTGCTTACACAACAACAGACAGACGGATACAGACATTCACACAGTTTAGTCACTCACCCATGCATCCAGTAAGATACGTTTAATCACTCACTTATAGACTCAGTCACGCACCTACTAAATCATCCATTCAGGCGCTTCTACACCCACTCATTCTTCAATACGCCTTTCCCTAAATATATTAAACATATTTAAACTTTACAGAAACACACAGTCACTGGATGATGTCATCAGTGATGTCATCAGTGATGTCATTTGAGATGTCATCAGTGATGTCATCAGTGATGTCACTGACCATGTCATGAGTGATGTAATATGTGACGTCATCAGCAGTGCATTGCGGGGCGCGAGTTATAGTTACCTGAACTAACTATAACGGGGAATTTCACGGGTTTTGTACGAGTGCAATGTCCAACTAACTATAACTGTCCCTAAAACCTTATGGTTTTTTCAGTGAATATATATATATATATATACATATTGACTGCAAACACTCCTAAACGAGACCGGAACCCGTGGGAGGTGGTGCACGCACCGGGGGAGTACCCGATAATCCAAATAACCAAGTTCGTTTCGCATCGCGAAATAAGTGCACTCTCAGGACACCATTCAATTGAAGTTCAGGAAGTTTATTCCACTCTAACACAACGCGTTTCGGCAGTTACGCCTTGCTCACACGTATAGAGACTCACAAACAGTCCGTGATATATACCAGGAAGTAGTGCTATGAATTATACATGAACAGTGACAAAGGACTACCGGACAGTTAAAATTGCCGTATCCGTGGTGGCCATATTAGAATGTGCAAATCCGCGGTAAATATCAACATATTGTAGTTAATATGCATGATTATGTTATATACATTACACATATAAATGTCTCATGTCATGGCATCACATATAATATCATTGTGAAAAGAGCATGAAATTTATATTTCTTTAAAAAAATTATATATATGATCCAGTTAATAGTGGCGGCCATGATGGAACAGTATATACATTCTAATCCTACATTGGTTCGTAATGTCAGTTATCAATTGGTGTACCCACACTGTCTAACGTATCTACATGCGGTCATTCCTGGTACCACCCGTGAAAAGAAAGTGTGTAAATATTTACATAAAGTGCAATTACGTCTGTCTCAGAAATTAGACGATCCAATAATCGGAAATAAAAAGAGAAATGGCTTATAAATATATGTACATGGGAAAGAAAATTCAAGATGCCAATACCTGGCAAGTGCCAACAAACGTCGAAATCACGTATGGCTAAGTAGGAGGACATGTGTATATACATGGGTGACCCTGGATTGTATCCTCGATGGACTCCAATATCCTGAATACAACTTATATTGTTATTCAGGGCAAGTGCCCTAGGAGCTAAATAATGTGTGGCTGATTAAGTCATACAAGACCCACACATGAACCTTTCCCCCTATCGTATGGAACAAAACATGTTAAAACAATATCTTAACAATAATAAGCCAACAACTAACGTAAAGCTGAGAACAGACAGAGATGTTCAAACCAGATAAGAGTGTTAAATCGGAGTGATGTGATATCGCCATGTGCCTCTGGAAAAAGGTTAGGAGACCCGTGATCGTGTACTACCTCCGTAGTGTGGGCCCCTTCCTTTCCTCCTGCAGTGATGAAAGGGAAAAGAAAACAAAAAATACAAAGATTAAAATTGATACTTTTCAGAAATATACTTTACACAATAATCAGTTACAGTTACAACAGGTGTATTGAATTCCCTAGGAAGACCGGACAGATGCTGTAGGGCAAAGACCTTGTTATTTCGTATAGAGGTGTATCCTTAACTCTTCATCAAGGTTAAGCCTCCCTGGGCTCTTAGTCTGGAGATCTATGATGTACCTGGATTCAGTCTGTCTGAGTTTGAGTGGCCTATCCCCTCCTCTAGGTGGTCTAGGAATGTGTTCTAGAATAAAGAAGGTTAGTAGGTTGTTGTTAGAGAAGTGGTGTTGTTGGAAATGGCGTGCCAATGGTTACTGTTGGTCCTGATTAGTGATGGCCCTCATATGCTCAAGTACCCGTTTTTTAGCAGGATGGATGGTACTCCCAATATACTTGAGTTTGCATGGGCACTCCAGCAAGTATATAACAAAAGGGGTTCCACATGTGAGGAATTGATTTATCTGTTTCTTTTTGTCATCTACAGTAGTAAACTCCTTACGCATGCGGCTGTGCTTACAGGCCCTACTATGCCCACATGGAAAGAACCCTCTCAGTCCTTGGTCTTTAATGGGGTTGTAAGGAGTGATATCACTGTGGACAAGTTTGGCTCTAAGGCTCACACCCTTTCTGTATGTGATGCTCGGCCTATCTTTAATCAGGGGACCGATATTTGGGTCACTTTTAAGGATGTCCCAGTGTCTAGTGATGATTTGTTTGACATTGCTGGCATTCCTATTGTATGTGAGGATGATTCTTGTGTTGCTTTCCTGGTCTTTGGTTGTCGTGGTATTATCTACTACTGTATGCAGTATATCTACACGTTCAACCTGATCTACTTTTTTGATAGCCTTGTTAAGTACCCATTGTGGGTAACCTCTTTCCCTGAATCTAGTAATCATGGTAGATCTTTCCTCTTTGTATGCCAAGTCTGTGCTACAATTCCTTTTAGCCCTAAGAAGCTCCCCATACGGAATGCTCCATTTCAGAGGATCAGGGTGGCTACTAAGGGCATGTAACAAGGTGTTGCCTGCTGTTTCCTTACGGAAGAGTTTAGTTTGCACTGTGTTCCCAATAACCTCAATTTCGGTATCCAAAAATTCGACTGATGTTTTGCTAAGTGGACTTGTAAGGCTAATATTGTATATGTTGATGTTAAGTTTATTGATGAATTCTTTGGCTTCAGTCTCTTCTCCTTTCCACACCATAAAAATATCATCAATATAGCGTAGCCATAGTACCACCTGTTCTGTCTCTGGAAAGTTGGAATTATCCCTAAAGATCTCTTGTTCCCATTTGCCCATGAACAGGTTCGCAAAACTGGGGGCAAAACAGGTCCCCATCGCGGTACCTGTGATCTGTTTGCAGATAGTGCCATCAAAAAGGAAGATGTTATTAATGAGGCAAAATTCTATCATCTCCAGTAACATGGTTGTATGGGCCTTGAACTTTATGTTTCTTGTGCTTAAAAATTGTTTACAAGCCTCTATGCCTTTCTTATGTTCAATTATGGTGTAGAGTGATTTCACATCTAGTGTGATAAGGAGATAATCCTCTTCCCAGTGTAAACCCTATACTTTCCCCAAAAAGTCTTTCGTATCTCTAACATGGGAAGGGAGGTTGCTCACAAAGTCCCGAAGGAAATGATCCACATATTTAGAGATATTTTCAGTGACACTACCTTTAGATGATGCAATAGGTCTTCCAGGTGGATTATTTTTATCTTGGTGGACCTTCGGTAGAAGGTACATAACTGGGAGAATGGGATAATCCCGTTTGAGAAAACAAAACTCCTCCCACTCGAGTATACCCATATCCTTCCAGTTGGTCAATTTCTCCCAAATGGTTTCCACACTACTAGAGTAAACACTTCTCTGTACCACAGTGTAAAAACTGGCATCCCTAAGTTGTCGTAAGGCTTCAGCAACATATTTCTCTCTACTTAAAATGACCACATTACCACCCTTATCCGCCGGGCGGATGACAATACTCTGGTCTTCAGCCAAAGATACCAATGCCTGTCTTTGTGTATGAGTAAGGTTATGTGCTTGTTGTTCTCTAAACCATCTTTTGCGTCTGAATTTAATTAAATTCATATTAACAACTTCATGGAATGTATCTATGCTGTCATGCCCCAGTGGAGGATAGAATGTGGAACGAGGTTTGAATTTCGTCTGAGCTGTTTTGTCATATGATATATCAAGCTCAGATAAAACATTTTCAATCAGATTTTCATTCAATTCATCACTTTCATTAGTAGCAAGTTGATGCAATGTCACTAATGTATCAACATCACTGATATTGAGATCAATGTTAGTGTCTTCATGTTCTCCCATCAAACCATCACATTTCTTAAAAGGTTTCAATAGGTGCCATTTTTTCAATTTCAGCTTACGGATGAATTTGAAGAGCTCTATCCGTGTCTCGGGATAGTTGAATGTCCTGGAAGGGCAAAAGGATAGTCCTAGGCAGAGGGTACTTTTCTCAATGTCACTAATTTATCTATCCGATAAATTCAATATAGTTTTATTTACCATTTCTGTGTCCATCATTCTGTTGTTGCGGAGCTGTTCTGCTGTTGTCCCATGCGCCCCCGACCTCTGCCTCTTCTTCCACCTCTGTTTGACTCTTTTTCATCTTTCTTTATTGTGCCTCTTCCTCTTCCTCGACCTCTTTGACCCTTGGACCTCGTTACTGGTGTTTCCCTGGACGTTTGTCGATTCCGGCGAAGATTTCTGTATTCGTCTAAAAAAGTGGCCGGCCGAGACCCCTTCTCTCTTTCAGACGATTCATTTCTTGAAGTGGATGAGTTGTCTGTTTCATTGCCACTGATCGATGTTTCTACCGACACTGAACTTTCTGATATTCTGTTAGACTGACCTCCATTTGGCATTTGATTTTTGTAAATGTGGTCATACTTCCTGGTGAATGTAAGTATACGACCATGTTCATAATCTTCACAGTCTCTGTGAAGTTTCCATTGTTTCCTTTCTTTGATTTCCTCCTCATGTTTTTGTACTCTTCTTTTGACATCATCCAGTTCCTTATTAAGTATTGTTTGTTCCATGCAACTTTCAAGGTCTCCTTTTTTCTTTCTGATTTCCAACAACAATGTCTCTCTGTCACTCCACGCGTATTTAACAAGGATCTCCAGCATCCTTCTGGAGCTTACTGCTGAATTTTCAGCCCATTCCTCAAGCATTTTGGGGTTAGGCTTCTCGTAGGATGGAATGGTATAAATCCGGAGGCCTCTGGGAACCATACCCTTGTCAATATAATCTTGCAAGGATATGGCTTCCCACCATTTAGAGACTTCTGACTTGCTCATTTTCTCCAGTTTTTTCAGTTTTTCTGCACCACTGACATCCTTGTTCACACTTGTGTGTGACTTGACACTGACTCCAGGTGCTCGCGCAAACAGCGTTTGCGCCGCTGCCCTTCTTTCCGTGTCTTCCTCCATGTGGCGAAATATTAGCAATAATGGTAACGACCCTGAACAGAAATTAATACTAAGGGAATGGTGTCCACCTGATACGATATCAGGTTCCTCCTGCCGCTGAAAGACTGTCACTGTGTCTTTATAACCTCTTCATCTTTTTTGAGGCGTGTAATCATTTCTTCTCTCAATTTAGTATTCACCTCACTGCCCTCTATAGATCGTATTGTCACATTTAGTTGGTCTATTTGATTTTGCAAGTCCGTTCTATCGATTTCTGCATAGTCAATTAAAATCTTCATTAATCTTTTAGAAGATTCCAAATTACACTCTCCCCAATCCCGAAGCATGTTAGGATTTGGGTTGTCATAGCTCGGAGCAAGCATTATTCGAAGACCGCGGGGGACCCTCCCCACCTCCAAGTATTTGGAAAGGGACCGGTGCTCCCACCACTTACCTTGCTCCGAGCGCATATATATATTTATATTGAGAAAGGCAGTCGCCGAAACGCGTCTTTTGTTCGTGTTTTATGTGCCAATAAACTTGGTCACACAGTCCCCCGTGAGTGCTGTACTTTGTACTATGGAGCAGTGATATATATATATATATATATATATATATATATATATATATATATATATATATCAAAGAAAGATTTGCCAAGCCCGGTTTTGCAACCTTTCCAGATATTTTATTTTCAAGACTGCCAACTCGTGTCCTTACGCGTTTCGGCTATTTGAAGCCTTGTTCACAGGTGGGTGACATTTCAAATAATTGCAAGTGCTCCACTAAAAGTCAAGTGACAGTATATATACGGTCTATATATATAGTTAGGACCATGTTTCCACAGGAAAAGTGTTTTTTTACTAGCCTATATCTTTGGTGCTCTTTGACGAATCTTTACGAAATTTTCCCCAAAAAGTGTGCCGGTAATTCTTGTTGCACATGGAAAGTTTTAGGGTGATCCATCAAGCAGGGGCTGAGAAAAAGGGGGGGGCTAAAAAAAAGAGTTGCCCGTGTTAAATCCTGTAGGAGTTTTGAAAAGGACTATAGCCCGAACTGCTGGGCAGAATTTCACTGAATTTGACAGAAAGGTAGATTTGATTACACAGATCACGCTTTCATTTATTTGGTGTAAATGCGTTCAGTAATTGTAGGGAAATTTAAAAAAAATCAAATTTGTACATCTGTGGCTGCGACAACTTCGTGAATAATAAAGAGCTTGTACAGCGATCTGCAGAGTTCTGATTGGCTGCCAACACTTCAACCAGGAAGTGTTGGCAGCCATCTTGGGACTCGGCTTCAGCTGAGTCCCAAAAGAAAACCCTCAAAAAAGGAAAAGGGGGCAGGGTATGAATACCCTAACCCCGTAGCCTTGGTCTTAGGGTCACCCTGGCACCCTGCCCTGGCAAAAAAAATCATCGTTTTTTAATTTACTGTGATTTTCATTAAAATTCACGTATATAACCTTGAATTGAAAAAAACAAGCACACTCTCCCACACCTGTTTTTTTAATTAAGCCCCCCGGTGGGCCAAGTCCCGGGGACATGCAGAGATAATTTTATAAAAATGATGGGGGCACATGGGGCTACCCTCCAAGGGCTTCATATTGTCACGAGGACCACCACCTCCCTGGAGCTAATGTCAGTATTAATCGGGGAGCCGGGTGGACCCACCCCAGACCCCAGGGACCACCGCCTCCCTGGAGCTAAAATGAATAAATAATAAAGGGGGGCACGCGAACCCCTGTGCTCCGGGGACCACCACCTCCCCAGGGCAAAAAAACATTCAAAGAGAAGGTCCTTGTGGACCCCCGCTCCTGGAGACCACCACCTCCCCATGGCGAAATACTTTAAAAAATTAAGGCGGGGTGCCGCACTGCCCCCCTCCCGGGCCATATAGAAATCTGGGGACTACAACCTCTCTGGGACTGGTCTGTGCAGATCAAAGGAGGGGGCCATGCGGCCCCCTCCTGAAGCCACTAATGGCCCTGGGGACCTCCACCCACCAGTGACTGCTCCTGCTATGTCCCGGGGTGCCCAAACTTGGGACATAGCTGTTTGCTAATGCTTGGCGGGAGCTGAAAACTCCTGCCAAGCCAAAGCAAACACTCTGCTTCCAGCAAGCAGGAGCTGTCAAAGTGCTCCCACTTGCTGGAAGTGGAGGTTTCATCTCTTTCTCTGCCCGCAGGCATGCGGGCAGGGAAGGAGATGAAACTATTACTCTTGCATGCAGGAATCTTCATTTCCAGCAGCTCCCTGCAGGCAAGAGCAATGCCAGCTCCCGCAGGAGGCGGGGAGTCGGCTGGAATAGCGGCGGCCTTGAGGCTCCCTCTGTGGTCCCCGTCCTGAACACTGGGTGCCCTGGGTGGTACCAGGGTACCCAGGGACACATGGCTAGGCCCCGGGGTCAGTTCCCATGGGCTGAAATCTGTCCATGGAGGTGGGCAGCGCAGCCCCATTCCCCCATTTAATTAAGGCTGGGCCCTGGGGATGGGTACCCTGGGACTGAAATCAGCCTGGGGAGGGGGGCCGCAGCTCTCCCTCCCGCATTAATTCATGGCTGGGCCCCGGGAGATGGGGTCCCCGAGCCCGTACTGGCCCTGGTGCTCATTTCACAAAAATTAAACCTCCACAGTAAGCACTTACACATATAAAAATAGCAGGTGCCCCCGATGAAGGTCCGCTTCTGTAAAGGACATATGATCCTCCTGGGCTTGGCGAAGGCAAAGCAAGTGTGTTTTCTCAGCTATTAAATATTTAAAAATGATCTGAAATGCTTTGTGGGGGTAAATGCATCGTTGATCTATTGAAGCACAGCACAATCTATATATGACTGTGACAAGTGGGTTCTTTCTTGTCCTGTCCTGGTGAGAGGAGAGTCCATGGTTCTCCCTTTAAATGACAACTCACACCCCCATACAACCTCTCATGCACCCACTCACATACCCACTCTGAGACTCATGCACCCACTCACAGGCCCACTGAGAGACTCATGCACCCACTCACAGACCCACTGAGAGACATCCACCCAGTCACAGACTCATTCAGACACTCATGCACCCACACACAAACCCACATATAGTTAGGAAATAGAATTTAAAAAACCTTTGAAATTCACTGGAAAAAACAAAGGTTACATTTAGTTAGGCTCCAATTTCACTCATACAAAACCATAGAAATTCAGCAGTTATAGTTACCTGAGCTAACTGTTACTTATGCCCCCGAAAGGCACTTCTTAGGACCTCACATATAACATCACTCATGGCATGGTCAGTGACATCACTGATGACATCACTGTATTTTAAAGCAAACACATTCATTTTGTATTAATTGTAAAATATTGTGACAGTTATTATTAACTTATAACAATAAATAAACATTTGATGACATCACTGATGACATCTCAAATGACAGCACTGATGACATCATCCCATGAGTGTGTTTCGTAAATGTTTCTGAAACTTAAAGTTATATACTAAGCTACAGCATAAGTTAAATTACTATTCTTTCTATACTAGGAATTGGTCATACTCTTTCTAACATATCTCATCTGAGAGGCTGTGTGACTGTGTCAGTGTGTGAGTGTATGTCTGAGTGGCTGTATGAGTGTGTGAGTGAGTTTTTAAGTGAGTGTATGGATGTGTTAGTGGGTATGTGAGTAGCTGTATGGGTGAGTTAATGGTTGTGTGAGTGGGCATTTGACATTGTTTTTCTAAATATAGAAAATGCACTCAGCAAATTCTTACATACAACATGGAAGCACGTAAAGCAAAAAGAGTTGCAAAAGTGGCATCATTGTTTCAAGCAGACATCCTAGACACAAATTACACCGTCAGTACTGACAGCACACAGGCGGGAAAGGAAACGTCAATAAGACAATAGTTTTTCCAGCTAGAAAGAATTTGTAAGAAAGAAATAAACAAAATCTGGGAGGTGATTGCATTTGAAAAGTATATAGAGGTCAACAGAGTCCAGCGAGGACTAAGAATCTTTATGTTGCTAACACATCCAGAAACAAAAATAGAATTATTGGAGGAATGGGGACAAAACAATATGCAGTGTTCCTTAAACATGATGAAAATCCTCACTAATCATGCTAAAATACACCCGGACAAAGTACATATAATAATTGAAGAAATAGAATATAAAGTATCCACAAATGCAAACAAACACAAATTAACAAAACTAAGAAAGGAAATCGAAATCCGATTTGAAAAATACGAGAAAGAAATACAAGAGCACAAAAGGAAAAAATTCTCACAAGATAAAATGGATTACAAACAAGTCAGGATTCTAACATTCGCCAAAAGATTTGAAGCTTTGAAACAAAATTATCCCCAAAATAAAACAGTGCCAACAACAGGAGAAATCACAATCGGATGTGGAATTGAGCGAGGGGGAAGGAACAAATACCTCCAATCCCCAACAGAGGATGACTTTTTTAGAAGAAATTAGATTAATGCATTTGGATCAAACTATGATAAAGGGAAGAGGAAGAGGACGTGGGAGAGTAAATTCAAAATCCACGAAAGAACCAGAAAAACAAGAAGACCTAGGAGAAAAATGACAATATCCTCTCTGCTATCTCAACAGGAAAAAACAATAAACGAAGAAACAAACTTAATATTCAATCTTTCGAGCTACAAGTTAACCAAGGAAGAACAAACATTTCTAAATATATTCCTCTCCTTCGGCCCAGAATGCCACTTCAATTATACAGACACAAGAATTCACATCTATAAATATGTGTGCAAACTGAAATCGGCAAAAATACATGCATCCAAACCTCCAAAACCAGTTCCCCAAGAACAAAATCAAGAACCAGAAGTAGATTTTACAACAGCACAAATTTCAGATATTAAAAATATGTTCGATCTGATGTATCTCAAAGAAGAGGACATGACAGAAATGGAGATTTTACAGGAACTCTCCATAGAGACAGAAAAACATCCATATAGTAAATTGAAAAGTAAATCTAAATACTGTCCATCCTGATCTCCAGGAAATAAATTTGATCTCTTTACAGAAGCCGTGACAGCAGACTTAGAAACAATGACCAAGACTAGACATCCTAAGAAAGTGGAAATCTTGATATTAAAAGAACAAACTGCATTGAAAAGCCTAATGGAAAATGACTGCTTAGTGATCAAACCGGTGGACAAAGGGGTAAATATTGTGCTGCTAAATAAAACTTATTACATGAAGGAGGCCTATGGACAATTAAGAGATCCAAACAAATATAAAAAACTTGGCTCCAATCCTATAGACCTAATGTCATTGGACCTAAACAAAAAACTTAAGGAATTGATCTTTAATAAATGATGAGGAATATTATCACCGACCCACCATTCCAACAATATACTTTCTACCCAAAATACATAAGACTCTATGTGATCCCCAGGGAGACCAATTGTCTCATCATGTGATTCTCTTTTCAAAAAGTATCAATCTACGTGGACCAGTACCTGCCACAGATTGTCTATACCGAACGCTCTTATATAAGAGACAGAGGAGATTTCTTACGCAAATTGGCGGATACCAGTTGGGTTGAGAATTATTTACTAGTGTCTTTGTACACCTCAATAAAGCATGAAGTAGGTCTACAGGCTCGTACCTACTTTCTCAAACAAGGAAATGTTACAGAGTTACAACACTCTAATATGTTATTGACAATGATTGAAATGGGCCTAACCAATAACATTTTCCTTTTCAACCACAATCTCTACCATAAGCAATGCGGAAATGCTACGGGCATATCGTTTCCACGGAACTATGCAAATATTGTAATTGGATGATAGGAAAGGGAACATGCCTGGGGACCCGGCAACAAACAGGAACTGGAAAAATAATACTATGGGTCAGCTACATTGACGATTTGTTTTTAATTTGGAATAGTGATAGCAACGATTTTATGAAATTTTTCTAGAAGTTGAATAGAAACAATCTAGGATTATCATTCACCTGTACCACAAGTAACACAAGGATCAACTTTCTTGATATACAATGCTATACATAGAAGGAGGCCAAATTCACTCAATACTATATAGAAAAGAAACATCTACCAACAGAATTCTTCGTGGAACAAGTTTTCACCCAAAATCACTCATCCAAAGTATCCCTTCTGGAGAACTAATCAGAATGTGAAGAAATTGCTCTAAAAATACAGATGTTGAAGCAAATTCTCCAATACAGTACAAAGACTAAGAAACAGAGGAGGATATAGACAAAGAGGCCTACAAAAAAGCTTGAAAAAAGTCGGGAACAAATCTCGTGCAGAGACATTAATCAATCAATCAATCAGGAATTTGTATATAGCGCCTACTCACTCATGAGTGTCTCAAGGCACTGAGGTGGGGGGGGGTTGTTCATCCACTCTGAGAGAAAAACAACGAATGACACCATCAGAAAAAGTTATTAGTTACAGAGCACAACCTCTAGTTTAGTTTAACAACCGACCTTGTTGTCGGTTAGTTTTAATAAACATAACTCCATGCAGTATATACAATTAACAAAGTAACCATCCAAGTACAGAAAGCAAAAAAACGTGTATAATCTTGATTATGTTGACACGAAGTAAATATCGTAGATGCAGACAGCCGACACGTGTTTCGTCGTGTAGACAACTTTTTCAAGGCTTGACAAAAGTTTGAAAAGATGAAGCGTAAGTTCTTAAGATCCCTCATTTGGTTGGGATACACCGCAGCAATGGCGATAAGCCAGATTTTTTATTTTTAGATCACAAGTAAGACTTCAGAACACTTTCCAATGTTGAAAATTAAAATGTAGACAGCGCGTTTATAGAAAGTGCTAGAGTTCAATATGTCCAATTTTCGAAAGAAACAAGTGCAAATACTCTTGTAAATCGTAAAAAAATCAAAATTCAAGAGTCAAAACGCTCGTGTTAAGGTAGATCGAGCCGCAAATTCCGTTAGTGAACTGGTAGTACAGTATCAGGGTTAGAGCTGTACAATGCCGGGCATGTGGAATCGCGTCCCGCTGCAATTTGTGGGTGGAGCAATTGTGCATTTGAATCCTTTGATTTGGAGTTCACGGAGTGCAACGTAATTTTGTGTTCCAAATGTTTCAGGGGTTGCTTTTATGTATTTCAGGTTGGCTTGGATGGTATTTTACCAACCCAAAGCTGTAATACTATGTCTGGAGTGGTAAATGGCTTTAGTCCTTTTACAGCTTGGCATGGATGGCACTGTGCTAATCCTATGCTTAAAGACTTTGCTGTAGAAATGGCAACATACTTTGTCCCTTTCTATCTAGCCGTGGAAGGCACTGTGCGAATCCTAAGTTTAAAAACTTTGATAGAAAAGCATATATTTGAGGTGAGCAAATTTAGAGCATCGCCGGTGTTGAAGGGTGCTCTATACAGGAGCTGCTCTCCACCTAAACTTGGGAACTGCCCATAGTTCTCTGCCTCTTTTTGCATAATTTATGCAGCACTCTATGCCTGCAAGGGTATTGTTTTGAGATATATATATGTATATATATATATATATATATATATATATATATATATATATATATACATACACACATATGGGGAGCTGGCAGGGACCACGGGCATTCAGACTCCCCCACACATCCCCAACAGTGCACAGTGAGTGCCCGGGGGGGCCAAGGCACCCAGCATGAAGTGGCTGGGCCCCGGGGAATGGGGTCCCCAGGGCCAAAATCGGCCCAGGGAGGGGGGCTGTGTGGCCCCCTCCCCTTTTACCAATTGCCTGGGCCCTGGTGTATGGGGCCCTGGGGCCCAAAATTGGCATTATTTGCAATTTATACTTGTCTCTTCAGTCTTTGCACTTTTTCACCCTTTTCTCTACTACCCTGGCTTATCCCTTTATACAGGGCTACTTTGGATACTTTGAGGCACCGGGATGTGAAGACTACGAGTGGGAGATCAGTCCATCTGCTTACCGGAGAATCTTTGGGGAGATTAGAGCCATCAAACTTACCATATGGTAATGGGTACTAGTCGCGTCTGTGCCCAATATGGGCATATGGATTCTTTATGTTTATAGATGGTGATTTGTTCCTCTCTGTACTTGTGTTAGAAATGTTTCCAGCACAGAAGTCTGGGGGATATTCTACACCCAGTCCTTTTGGAGAGGTAGTAGACCCACCCACTTGGGCTTTATTCTTTTCATTTAATTTCATTTTATTTATTTATTTCACCTGTTTTGTGTTATGGTAGCATTCTATCACTATGGACTAAGTGGTACCCGACCACTGTGGCTATATCTATTTCATTTCTCTCATTGTACTTCAGTTGTGTATTGAATCAGTAACTTTTATTTCCACCACTCTCCCGGAGACAGTTCAATATTGGTCCACTTGGGCGTTACCATGTAATATTTTATTTGAGCCCACATGGGCATATGATGTGCATTTCCTTTCTGTATCGGACACTGCAGTTACTTGAGATATGCCTGGGAATTTTCACGAGTATTATTTACCTCCATAAGGATGTACTATCTGTTTCTTTCCACACCGCTTTACTAACAGTGAAGTAACTGCACTATATTGTATGGCTGGCAAGACATGAAGTAGAAAAATAAATATACTTGTGACATATTGCACTTAATGTAGATTGCACCAAAGTTGTATGTTTATAAGGATTAAAATGGACTATCATGTATAATTTGTATATACTTGTCTTGCACATTACAAATTATATATTGGATATCAATCCAACATGGTGACTGTCAACCTCTATTGGTTTCCCTATCTGGTAGTCCTTATTTAGGTTTCATATGTTACTCTGGTGATGCAAAATACTGTATTTAACCACTCACTATGAGAAAGTCGCCCACCTGTGACCAAGAAGACCTGATAGCTGAAACACGTTGGTAATTGTGTTTTCCTGTATGTTCCGTGGATTAAAAAATAAACCTTCGCGTACAAACTAAAAAAAAAAAAAGGAGTTGTGTTTTCCTGCATGTACCATGGATTAATGTAATAAACCTTCACATGCAAGCTACATTGGAGTGCACTATATATATATATATATTTACCTACTGGCGACAGCCGGTATGTAGTTATAGTTAGGACCAAAGTTTTTTGCCAATAACTTTGGCGCCGCTTAGCGATTCTCCACCAAATTTTCAAAAAACTTCCCCTTTTTGGTTCAGCTTCTGTGTTGAAAGTTTCAGGGTGATCCGTCAAGCGGGGACTGAGAAAAAAGGCGGGGTCCAAAAATGCTTTTTCCCCATGTTAAATCTATGAACACAACTACAGCCTGAACTGCTGAACGGAATTACTGCAAATTTGGAAAAAAGGTAGATGTTGGTCCAAGAAGCGTGTTTTGTGTTATTTGGTGTAAATCTGTTCAGTAGTTTTAGAGAAATTAAAGTTTAAAAAGTATAGATATCTGGGGACGCGAGTCTTTGCAGTGGACTCGCGGATCCCACTAAAATTTGATTGGCTGCACAACCAGGAAGTGTTGGCAGCTATCTTGAGACTCGGCTTGAAGCTGAGTCCCAGAAATAAAGTAAAAAAATAAAGAAAAGGGGGCAGGGTAGAAATACCCTGACCCCCCAGATATGGTGAGGAGAGTCACACAGGGACCCCGCTGTGGTTTAAAAGCTTTTTTAAATTTTCATTTTGCCGTGGACTCGTGGGTGAATCCGCGAATCCGCTTCAATTTTTTTAAAAACAAGGACACAGGGTGGTCCAAATCCCAGGGGCATGGTAAAAATAAAGGAGGGGGCTCACAGGGCCCCCTCCTTGGGCTATTCAAAGTCCTGGGGACCGCCATCTCCCTGGGGCAGTGTTATAATTATATGCGGGGGAGCCTTGCAGCTCCCCCTCTGCCCCTCGGACCACCACCTTCCTGGAGCACAAATGTTATAATAAATTAATGCGGGAAGGCCTTATGGCCTCCCCTACAGCCCCGGGGACCACTACCTCCTTGGAGCAGTAACTTCATTATATGCGGGGGAGCCTCGTGGTTCCCCCGCTGCCCTGGGGACCACCACCTCCCCAGGGCACTGCTGCATACAAATGCAGTAGGGCCTGCTCTGCCCCCCCTACTGCCCTGGTGTCCGCCACCTCCCCGGGGCACATGCCTTAATTATTTAGTTTTTATAAACAATGCGGGGGACGCCACCTCCCTGGGGCAAAAATAAATAATAATGCATGGGGGGCTCCAGCCACCTCACGAAGCCCCAGGGACTGCCACCTCCCCGGGGCTTACTTACCACCACCCAGGATCAGCTCCAGAAATGTCCTGGGGTGCCCAACTAGGGACATTGCAGTTTGCTATGGCCATAGCAAACAGTGCTCCGCTTTGTTAAAAATGCTCTCACTTCCATGAAGCAGAGCAGAATTGCTTTTGGACAGAGGGAGCTGCATGTTAGCAGCTCCCTCTGTCCAAAAGCAATGTCGGCTCCTGTAGGAGGCTCAGAGCTGGCAGGGACCGTGGGGACCTTAAGGCTCCCCCGTGGTCCCCAATGAGGTGGCCATTCCCTGGGGGATGGGGTCGCCAGAGACATATCGGCCTGGGGAGGGGGGCCACGTGGACCCCCTCCCAATTTTTAAAAAAGTTATGAAGGCCTGGCCCCGGGGGATGATGTCCCCCGGGCCGAAATGGGTCTGGGGAGGTAGCCGTGCGGCCCCCTCCTCATTTTTTATATATGTATTAAAAAAAGGGGAGGGAGCCAAAAGTGGAGGGGGATGGGGTCCCCGGGCCCAAATTGGCCTCAAGAGGGGGGCCGCACCATCCCTCTTCCAGTTAAGAAAATAAAAATAAAGTGCAGCCCCCGGCGATGGGATCCATGGGGCCAAAATGGGCCCACGGAAGGGGCCTACGCAGCCTCCCTTTCCTAAAAAACCCCACAGTGGTGGTTGGGGAATGAAGTCCCCTTGAATGCTGAGGGTCTTTGGGGCAAACAAGCCCTCCTGTTCCCTCCAGTAAGTCCCACACATGCCTCTTTCTCCACCACTCTGCAAGCGCAGCTCGTGGTGCACTACTGGTTAAATGATGAAGTCCACTTTACTCCTGAAGGACCTTGAGGGCCAAGAACCCCTCCTGGTACCTCCTGTAAGTCCTACACAGCGGGATTCCTGAGAGCTGGTTGGAATCCCAGCCCCCTTTCTACACCACTTTGCAAATGTGATTACTAGTTAAAAAAACATATAATTTCACTGAACAAAACCAAAGGTTACAAGGATGTTATAGTAAAAAATTAGCTTTTAAAAAACCTCAGAAATTTACTGAAAAAACCAAAGGTTACAGGGACGTTATAGTTAACAAATAGAATTACCAAAATCTTAGGAATTAACTGAAAAAAACAAATGTTGCAGGGGCGTTATAGTTAGGGTCAGATTTGCACTGCTTATGACCTCACATATTACATTACTTATGACATGGTCAGTGACATCACTGATGACATCTCAAATGACATCATCCACAGAACCACTCACACACCTACTCACAGTGATTTCACTGACCATGTCATGAGTGATGTAATATGTGCGGTCATAAGCAGTGCATTGCGGGGGTGTAAGTTATAGTTAGCTCAGGTAACTATGTTGTAAGCGGGGGTGAGCTGCTGGGTTCACGCTCAAACAGACAGGACCCAATTCTGTGTGCGGCACGCACCTTTCAGGTGGCTACACCGTGGATCCACCAAATTGGAGAGATTATTTTTGTACAAGACAGGTTGTGCCAAATGTATATATATATGTAAGTTCCTGGAGTAAAAACCCCTAAGTCCAAATGCATTGTGAAATATTGTGTTCTGTATTTATTTCGTGCCAAAATAAAGAAAAACAAAGAACAGCCGACACGTGTTTCGCCCATATGGCTGGCAAGACAAGGGCTTTTTCAAGGATGATTAGAACATGATAAGCATAATTTGTACAGAACATATGTAAACAAATCACATAGTTACATATTAGACAGGATCGTCAACAGATCCAAAATAATATATAAATATAATGTAAATTAAAATTATCACAAGTTTGAAAAAGAAAATGGGGTGAGATGGAAGAAAGCGAAACATGCCAAGATATATGAAAGGGAGGTAGGGGAGAAGGTCAGGAGAAAAAAAGGGGGGGGCAAAAAGATTTATCGGCTTATTTGTATGTCTATACTGTGTTAGGTAGTAGCATTAAATGTAATCATCATAAGCGACTTAGTGAAAATGAAATTGACATTTAGTGACAGAAATATCATGCAAGGCATGGAAGGATCCAAAACATTCGCCGTCATATTTAGGTTCAAAAAGGTTCAACACTACATTATGTTTAACAAACCAAGAGAATGTTAATGCGTACATTTTGGTTTTTTTGTGTTTGCATTTCCTAGGGGTAGAAGTTAATCAATGTTATTTTGTTTCAGAGCAAAGGAAATGTGAGATATACATTGTACCTTAAAAGCAATAATCACCTGAGTTGAAAAGATCAGAGGTTAAGTGAAATACTCACCAAAGAGTCTTGCAAATAAGTATTCTGTCTGTTGAAAGAAACGGGAGCAAAAAAATAAAATCTATAATGATAGATCATGAACAAAGGACAGATCATGGGACCATCAAGTGTCTAATGGGGCTGGTAAATGACACTCGACAAAAGACCGGGGAGCTAGTGAGTAATTATGTATTGGAGCAAAGGCAGTCTAAAAGTTAGGTAAGAAAGCGAAAATGGAACCAGAAAGGAAGGATCACGGGGAAATTGCTGTGAACTACCGTAATTAGAGTTATGTTGCGTAGAAGTCGGATGATGAAAATAAAGAATGTAAGGATAAGTATCAAGTGTATCATCACTGTGAAATTCATATGTGTGCAAAGACATAATGGGGGTTGAAACGAAACGTCTATTGTCTCGCAGCAGGGAGAGAAAGTGGAAGAATGAAAGGTTACTTACAGTCATCTCATTTGTAAGTTCGGTAGGCTGGAAAACGTAGGTCTCCGTGGTCCAATATGTGAGTAATCGGTATGCAGTCCAAGTAAAGTCTGAGACACCAATGTACAAGCTCAGGGTCCTAGTGTAAAATAAGGAGAGGTGATAAACATCAGGAATCACTCTGCCAGTGACGGCATATTTTCCTGAGAAGAAAAAAAAGTAAAGTAGAGATAAAAAGTTTATAAAGTAGAAATAAAATTAAATTAAACATGAAGATAATAAAAATAATAATAAGAGGAAGGTTTGCATCCCTCCCTGGGGCTAGTGTAATCTGGTAGGGATCTGTCGTATCCGGCAACGTAGCCTGGGTTGGGGCTGAAAACAATTATGTAAAAAGCTCAAAGTCCTGGTGTATATTGAGGTGATTGTGCCTGATTAGGAGTATCGGAAAGAGTTGCATGTAAAAGAAAGACTCATATGTCATGAAGAATCTAGAAGGTCATAAAGAATCTAGAAGGTTGAAATATAGTGTGAGACCTATGCTCCTATGTCATCCTAAATAAAAACTGATATGTCGTGAAGAGTCTAAAAGGTTGACATAAGGTTGTAAGCACGAGGTCGATACTCCAGTGTCATAAGACCTAAGTATAAAAGGAGTTGATGCTCGTCTCTTGGTAGTATGTTTGTGTTGGTTCAGGACATACTTCCTTCTGTTGAGTTTTTTGAAAGCTTCACATGAAGAGATGATGGATACTCTATGATAGAGAGATGAAAGATAGTACAGGATGTACCATGTAAGCAGGTGTCTGATGTAGTAATGAGAAAGGTAGGGAAGAAATGATGAGAATGAGAGGTATTCATAGAGCTGTCTATTTCTTAATGCGTAGAGATTAAATCTACATTTTGGGGAGGGAAGATACTGCAAGTAGAGTTGGGAGAAGATAGGGGCAAATTAGCCATGTGTCCTGTATTCAGATGAATGTGCATGGGCTCAGATAGGGGTTCATTAGTACAGCCAATAGTGCATCTCCGCATCTTTGTTGAGTCCCTTGTTCACAGTATTCAGTCACAACATTAGTTCACTATGTCTTCGTCTCATTTGAAATTTGCAATTGCCACCTCTCAAATGTGGTTTGACATGTTCCAATCCAAAGAATTTAAATGATTTCTGATGGGGATGGTATTCCTGAAAATGTTCTTTATGTGGGGGTCCCCCCTCTGGTTTGTTTCTGTTCCAAAAATGTTCCAAAATTCTGGTTTTGAGGGTTCTGATGGTACTGCCCACATATAATTTATGGCAGGGGCAAATGATGATGTAGATCACAAAGTTTGAATTGCAATTCATCCAGTCTCTGATTTTGATTGTGTGTTGTGCCGTTGGCGAAAATTGAGTCTGTTTATTTATGCCAAGCTTACGGGCATTGCAGCTCAGGTAACTATAACTGCTGAATTTCACTGGGTTTGTACGAGTGAAATTTGACCTCTAACCATAACATCCCTGTAACCTTTGTTTCTTTCAGAAAAATAAATAAATATATATATATATATATATATATATATACAGCAAACTCCTTATCGCAGCCTCTTCACCTCTGCGCACAAATGGAGTACGGACCACAAATACGTGCAGCTTCAAATTTTATTCATCTCGTATGTCCAATCACAGGATCTCCCAACATTATGGGCCAATTTCTGTCTATAATTTTTTTGATGGTTTTGCCCTGTTTGCTATATCCAAAGATAAATCTGAATGTATCTTCCTTGTTTCTATCAGCTAGTTGGGGCTTAGCTTGATTACAGAGGAGGCTTTCCCTGCTGGTGTTATTGCTTTTTTGAATCGCAGTGTCAATGCATTTTAGGGAATATCCCCGTGCCAGGAATCTATTTCTACTGGCCATTTGTGCCTGACACAGATCCTCTTCACTGCTACATATCCGTTTCAACCGCAGCATCTCCCCAAACGGTATACTTTGAATTAAATGTTTGGGGTGGGCGCTGCTAGTGTGTAGCACCGAGTTGCCTGCAGTGGGTTTTCTATGCAGTGTGGTGTGTACCTGTCCATTTTTAATATAAATCTGCACATCCCAAAAATTCACTGTTACAGAACTGATGGAAGCAGTGAACTGTAAATTCAAGTTATTGACATTCAGGTTTTGTACAAATGTCTCAGCATCATTTTTTGCCCCTTTCCATACTACAAATAAATCATCAATATATCTATACCATATTTTGACATTGTTAGTCATAAATGTCTTGTACTCTTTATGGAGGACCAGCTCCTCCCACCATCCCATATGGATACAAGCGTAGCTGGGGGAGAAGCTGGCCCCCATAGCCACTCCACGTTCTTGATGGTATAGAGAGTTTTCAAATATAAAAACATTATTGTTCAGACAAAATTCCACCATGTTAACCAACATTGCACTATGTTGTTCAAAATCAGGTCCTCTGTGTGCCAGGTAATGTCTTAATGCCCTTAGCCCATCCTGATGTCTGATAGATGTATACAACGATGTAACATCCAATGTAATGAGCAGGTAATCTTCTTGCCATTCAATGTTTTGAGTTTTGGAAAGGAAGTCCCCAGTGTCCCGGATGTAGGAGGGCAGCCCTTTTACATGGCTTTGAAGAAAAAAGTCCACGTATTGTGAGGTCTTCTCTAAAAGGCTGTTGCGGGCTGAAATAATTGGCCTGCCTGGAGGTTTTTAGGGGATTTTTGTGGACCTTGGGTATGAAGTACATTATAGGAATCACTGGGTTATCATTTTTCAAAAATGTATATTCATCTGTTGTTAAGAGTCCAGCATTCTTCCATGCTACAAGCTTCATTCCAAAGCTGTTGTACATACTTTTCAGAGTTAGGTGGTCGCTGCGATGGTAGCATTCTCTGTCCCTTAGCTGTGTCATAGCTTCATCAATGTAATCTTTTTATTTTTTTAACTATAACTGCTGAATTTCACTGGGTTTGTACGAGTGAAATTTGACCCTAACTATAACATCCCTGTAACCTTTGTTTCTTTCAGAAAAATAAATAAATATATATATATATATATATATATATATATATATATATATATATATACGAGCAACTCCCACTCCAGACGGAAGAGAGCACGCAGACGAGGCTGTAAGTTATAAGGCTTTTTATTCCATCAGGCCATCCTCGACCCGGGAAACCAAGAGAGAGGCGTTTCGGCTGCCGCAGCAGCCTTTGTCAATGTATATATATATATATCCACAAACGGAACTGGCACACCAACTCCTCGTACCAGGACACAACACCGCAATCCAAGCTTCAGGTAAAATTATAATTTATTTCAAAATCCGGTCTATGACGCGTTTTGACAGGGTCCCCTGTCTTGATCACATACAGAGCCAAACTTCCAACTCATTTTTAAATGCAATGTTACCATCACGTGGTAACATAGACATAGACAAAACACTACACAGAGAAAATTCAAAGCTAATTTTTTACATTTCAGATATTGTGTTTTCTGAGAAAGCTAGACTCACTCAACTCTTTTATATTGTTTTTACAGTTTTACAATTTTATATTTTTATCTTTTGTTTTGTTTATATTTCTTTAACTCCCTCCACTCGCTTTACTTTTTTTTCCGTGTCTTATTCAATGAACTTTATTGTACCCAACAATCAAGCCCCCCATGAGTGTTTGATACGAGAAAGTCATATCTCTAGCTGCATCTACCGGTGGGAATTTGCATATGGGCTGGTGGGAGGAGCAGGTGATCCGGACGCAGTACCAGGTGGAATGGGAAAATCATGTGATGCACTGGAGTCGTTTTATTGATGATTTATTCTTGGTGTAGAAGGGCACTGAAGATCAAGCAAAGGATTTTATTAGGAAAATTCAGAAAAACGACTTAGGGGCCGATTCCGATTCAGGCCGGAAATCTCTCCGACCGAGCCGGACCCGGAGAGATTTCCGACCGAACCGGACTCTTGCAGTCCGACCAAACGAGTACAATGCGGCCGTATGCTGTCGGACTCGATTCGGTCGGATTCCCATAGAAGTCAATGGGAGCCGGTCGTACGACGCGTACACGGGCTCCCATTGACTGAATGGGTGCATCGCGAACACGGGTGCCCCCTACAGCGGGTACACGTCGGTGCAACCCGCACCGTACATGCATGTGTAGGGGGGACCCATGGGTCCCCCCTGTGTGCGACTCGCACGGCTACGGGTGAAGGGGGTCCGACACGGACCCCCGAAGTCCGGCTCCGACAGCTCTTGGAGCCGGACGGCACGAGTCGGTCAGACTGTTCGAAGCGCGCATCGTACTTGCTCGGTCGGGTAACGTCTCCATTGCGTGGTGCGAGTTGTGTCCGTACGAGTCGGTCGGAGCGGTTCGGAGCCGGGAACGAGTCGGTCGGCGATTTCACGTATGCTCGCATCGTACTTGCTCGGTCGGACGACTGTACGAATCGGTCGGAAACAGGGCCTCCAAATCGGATCTGGTAAAGCCAAATCCGATTCGGTGCCCTACCGGCCGAGATCGGAATCGGCCCCTTAAACTTAAGCTTTACATATGATATTAGTAAGACCAGTGTTAATTTCCTTGACCTTACACTATACATCAAGGAGGGAAGGTTGGAAACTAGATTATACAGGAAACCATCTTCAGGAAACATGTTGCTTCATGCAACAAGTTTCCATCCAACCAATTTGAAAAGGAGCATTCCGTATGGTGAGTGCCTAAGGACCAGACGTAATTGCAGTGAAGAGGGAGAGACTGAAAAAGAACTAAACCATCTTAAAAGCAGGTTTAACATCAGAGGGTACAGTGAAGAATGGATTAATGCAGCGGTATATAGGGCCTCAAAGAGAAAGAGAGAAGAAATCTTGTTTGATAAGGAAACTAAACAAGTGAAGGATGCAAAGAATCAATGCAGATTAGTAACGACGTTTAGTAAGCAACAAGACAGGCTGAGGAGCATTCTAAATAAACATTGGCATGTTATTAAGAACGATCCAGTTTTGGGAAAGGTTGTGCCACGCAGACCACAAGTAACCTTTAGACGAGCCAGATCTTTCAAGCAAGCACTGGTAAGGAATAATTTAAGAAAAACCCAACCGAAAACAACATGGTTAAGTAGGCAACAGGGATTCTTAAAATGCTCAAAGTGCAAGGCTTGCCTACTCGGAATTAACACTGATCAATACAAACCAGGCTTATCTAACACAATGCGGAAGATCAAGGGAAAATATACCTGTAAAACAGAGTTTGCTGTCTACGTGCTGCAGTGCCCATGTGGACTGTGGTACGTGGGCAGCACAATTCTAGAAGTTCACAAAAAGATATTGCAACATCTGACGGCCATCAAAAATGGCGACCGAACATATCCTGTTGCCCGGTATTTTGAGAGGTTTCACAACAAGGATGCTAAGGGTTTAACATATTTTGTGGTTGATGCGATAGAAGCAGATGCACGAGGCGGGAACAGGGAGAAGAAGCTTAGAAAACTTGAGTCCCGTTATATTATTGAGGTGTTTGACATGGTACTAGAATGTGCCCACAGGGGCGTAATCTGATTAAGTGATAATTTTATAATGTGTCAAAATGGAAATATCTTGGCAAAGGCATATATGCCCACTTGGGCTTGAATGTGTAGTGATATAGCTAAGAAGCATAAATGATGTCTTAACCAAATAAAATAAGGAATTTGGGTGACCAAGAAAACGGAATTAAATGCAATGCCGTAAAATGGATTTTCCATTGAACTGTAATGAATTGTGGTGAAAAATCATGATAAAATAATAGTAAAGGCAAGAATTGTTACTTACCGAGAGAATATTGTGAAAATAGTATGATTTCGATGTACCATGTAATGAGCCTATACTGCAAAACTACGAGTCTGTCTTCACTAGCACTTTAGTTGTAGTTAGCATATGACACGTTTTGCACACAATCAATCTTTAAAAAATGGCCGCTCGTATGCCTCAGCATCGGTGAGCAAGGCTGCTGTGCAGCCGAAACGCGTTCGATGGTGGCCGAATAAAATTTGAATAACTGCACAAGGCGTCGTCATCCTTGTTTGAAAGGAGTGTGTGGATATATATATATATATATGTTACCTACTGGCAGTCACCAGTAGTTGGTTATAGTTAGGACCTAGTTTCCATAGGACCATAGAAAAAGCATTCTTTGTTTTGCTAATAACTGTGACACAGTTTGACAAATCTTCACAGAATTTTCAAAACTACTATGCACCTGAACTCAGCTGCTGCGTGGAAAGTTTTGGGGTAGTTCATCAAGTGAAGGCAGAGAAAATGGGGGCGGTCCCCAAACATGTTTTCCCCATGCAATTTACTACAGGGATTTTGGACAAGACCTCAGTCCAAACTGCTGGATCAATTACACCAAATCTGGCAGAAAGCTAGTTCTTGGTTCAGAAAGAGCCCTTATTTAATTTGGTGTAAATCCCTTCAGTAGTTTTGGAGTTATTTAAGAAAAAAGAAATATAGGGGCATATTAGCAAGACCCACGTTAAAATTATCGCCGTTTTAGCGGCAGGGATCTGCCGCTAAACAGCGATAATGGGCTTGCTAATATGCGTATAGAATTCCAATAGAAGCCCAGGTTAGATGTGCAGGACATCTAACCTGGGCTCTATTGAATTCTATAACGCATATTAGCAAGCTCATTATCGCCGCTTTAGCAACAGTTTCCTGCCGCTAAAACGGCGATAATTTTAACGTGGGTCTTGCTAATATGCCCCCCAGATATCTAGGGACGTGAATCCACCGGGGATCCTATAGATCTCATGCTGAGATCTGACTGGCTGCCAACGTTTCAACCTAGAAGTGTTGGCAGCTATTTTGGGACTCGGACTCAGCCGAGTCCCCAGAAAAAAGTAAAACTAAAAGAGAGGGGGCAGGGTAGCAATACCCTGCCCCTCTGTAAGCCTGGTGGCGGGGTCCCACAGGGACCTTGTCGGGCCCAAAAACTATTTTTTTTTAAAATTCTTACTGCAAAAATCGTGCAGATCCGCGAATCTCAGCAATTTTTTTTATAAAAAACAGGGGCAGTCTCCTGCTCTTGCTTGTACTCCAGCCCCTGCGTGGGCCAGGTCTCGGGGCACATGTAAATATGTATATTGGGGAGGAGGGTGCACGCTGCCCCCTTCCCCATGGCTGACGTGCAAGTTTGCCTCCCTCTCGCTTGCCTCGTATTAGCGTGTTACAGTTATTCACTGCCAGCCGCCAGTCTAATTACTTCAATCGGTTTCATATCTTGATCCAGCTTCCAAAATCTAGCATTCGCTAACAATTCCTTCCCCATTGATCTTCCGGACTTCATGTATGATATGATTTTGCGACCTCCCATTTAGGTCCGGTTACTAGTTTTTCTTTGGGCCCCCAATTAACAATTGAATTGAATTCTTATTGTCTTATAATTTCACTTCTTATTTTCCTAGATTGACCTTGGTTGGATTTTAACTTAGACATCATGATTCACCACTTTGCCCTCCACAAAATGCTTAGTGTACTCGAATAAATGGCCTTAGTTTTCTCCCCTGTATCATTGTTTGTTCCATTGGTCCTTACAGTGCACTGACTCACAACAGGCACTAGCTTACTTTAATATTAGCCTGTGTCATTTCTTTGGTTGGTCCTCAGACTCACATAGAGGTTGACTCACAATTAGGCACCGATTAGCATGCCTACACATTGGCAGTCGTCACTGTGACCATCCATGCATGCTTCACTCTGCACGCAGCATCAGTTTGATTATATTAATTTATGAGAAACTCTTTTTTTCTTCTCTTTCTTTTGTTCCCTGTTTCTTTCAGCAGGCATTTTTCTCACGCATCACTTATTGTGTCCTGATGATGATCCCATTATTATGTTAGGGATCAAAACGTCATCGACCTCAGCAGCTTGACACATATTTGTTTATCTCTTCATCATAAATATGTGCAATGGTGCTACCTATATGTTTGTGGCTTATCTGTTGATTGTATTTTGGCCACTGTTTGCAATA
This sequence comes from Calotriton arnoldi, assembly GCA_963921515.1. Lineage (NCBI taxonomy): Eukaryota > Metazoa > Chordata > Amphibia > Caudata > Salamandridae > Calotriton > Calotriton arnoldi. Next base: position 2,015,585 of record CAWUFW010001510.1, read on the forward strand.
CCTGAGTTTGTTAACTCACTTTTTCGTTGAATACTGTCCCTTATGATTTATTTATTTTTCAAATAAATTATAAAATCCATTGGGATTTATATAAACATAGACATAATTGTATCTCTGTGTTAATTGCGGTCCTTAAATTTATGCTGTGAGGGGCCTTTGCTTCTTTATTAATACCTCCCTGTGCAAGGCCTATATTGGAAAGGGGAGGGGGGCCACGTGGACCCCCCTCTCCTGGGCCCTTTTCGGACCCGGGGACCACCACCTCAATGTGGTCTAGCCGATTTTTGCAACAGGGAGGGGTGGCATACGGCCTCCCTCCTGGGCTATTTTCACCCCCAGAGACCACCACCTCCCCAGACCAACCTGAAGCCATTAATGGCCCTGGGGACTGACACCCCCCTGGTCCGGCTCCCTATGTCCCCAAGTGCCCACCCTCGGGACATAGATGTTTGCTTACACTTGGCGAGAACTTTGACAGCTCCCGCCAAGAGAGAGCAAACAGTAAGTCTGCTCCCAGGAGGTGGGAGCACGAAAACTGCTCCCGCCTGCTGGAGAGGACTTTTTCATCTGTTTCCGGGCAGGAAAACAGATGAAAAAATTGCTCCCGCTTGCAGGGAGCAGCATTTTTTGCTGGAAGCGGGGAGCCGGCTAGGACCACGGGCGCATTCAGGCTTCTCCGCGGCCTCCAATAGTGCACACTGGGTGCTCTGTGTGGGACCAGGGCACCCATCATGAAGTGGCTAGGCCCCGGGGAATGGGGTCCCCAGGGTCAAAATCGGCTCAGTGAGGGGGGCTGAGTGGGGTCCTCCCCTTTTACCAATTGGCTAGGACCTGGGGTATGGGGTCTCCGGGGCCAAAATCGGTCCTGGGTAGGCGGCCGCATGGCCCCCCTCCCTTTTACTAAATGGTCGGGCCCCAAGTGATGGGGTCCCCAAGGCCTTAATTGGCCCTGGAAAGGGGTGCTGCGTGGCCCCCCTCCTCTTGCTGTTATTGTCTGGGCCCCAGGGGATGGGGTCCCCATGGCCATAATTGGCCTGTGTATGGGGGGATGTGTGCTCCCTCCCAGGTTGCCTACATATGGAGGATGGGCCACAGGCCATTGTGACTGACCCCCTGCTAAGGAATGCTGAAGGCCATGCTAGGCACATGGATGGGTAATGGCGGGGGTTAGCTGCAGGCCCTGCAGCCAACCCACCTCTGCGCATGGCTGAAGGCTGTGAGTGGAGCTGGGTTAGGTGTCTGCATGGGGATGGTCGCAGGGCCTGGCCAAAAGCCATGCGTGGTATGGGGTTGGGTGCCTACAGGGTGTTGGCAGGGCGGCCTGGCTTGTTCTGCTACAGAAGATGGGCTATCTGTTAAGTTTTCACCACAGTATGAAGGCTGCAGGTAGTATCATCTTTGGCAACTTCAGACCTTGGTTGTTTTAAGTGATCAGTCGCTCTTTGGACAAGTTTTGCATAGAGTGTTCACTGTTCTTAGCAGATACTTTTTAATACTCTAGGAGGTATTTCTCATGAGAGTTTCACTCTCTGCAAACAGTGTGATTCAGAGTAAACGTTCTCCATAGAGTAAACAATGTTAACTTTTTTACTTATATCCACTGCATTTCTCAATGTAGGTTCAGTGACTGTCAGCTGTTTGATACAGGTAAAGCCTGTCAGTAGTAGGGCATTCATTGTGTAACAGTATCTGGAGGGACTTGGTTTTCTCTGAACAACTGTATACAGATTGAACACCTTGTGAAGGGTAGGTTACCCCTTCATCTGTGGTTTATGGTCAACATGAACTCGGCTACCCATGAAGCGTATGGTATAGGGTCAGTGTTGCACATAACACAAGCTTGCTTTACCTTTGGGGGTTGTTTGTATGATAGCAGTAATGATGCTTTATATTATTCTGAGCTATTTTGCCTGCTTACTTTCATAGCTCTTATGCTATACTAGTTTATAGAGCAATGTGTTCAAAGAAGCTTGGATGATGTCACCAGTGATGTAATCAATGATGTCATTTGAGATGTCATCAGTGATGTCATAAATGATGTCATAGAATGTTACGAGTGATGTAATATGTTAGGTCATAAGCAGGATACGGGGCGTAAGTTATATTTAGCTCTGCTAGCTATAAATGATGAATTTCTGTGGTTTTTTTCAGTTTAAAACTTTAACGATGTCGTTGACATATTCACCTAAATATAACGTTATTTTAACCTTTGCTTTTTTCGTGAATATACATACGTATATATGCACATACGCACAGAGATTAGCACAGATAATGGTTACAAAACCAATTATTACAAATATTCTATTTGGGGAAAAAAACGATGATATCCAATGTCCTTAAAAATAAAACAAATTCCAAAGCACTTTTACAAAATGGTTAACTAAATAAGTCATTTTCTTGATTTCACTGCAGAACTGTGGCTCGGACATCTTATTGACACCAAGGTGGCATTGGGCAATAGTAAAGATTGTTTGATGCTAATAAGTAAAAAACATTCTTCTTCAAGTCTTAATTTTGTGCATGTTTTTGCAGATTCAGTGCTGTACATCATCGCTCTCTCTTGAAAAGAACGTAACATTTTGCTGTTTTTCAAGCAAAACTGATCAGTGGCCGCAGAGCCTCGAGTCCTTCTTGCATGACCTTAACCCATAAGTTGAAAAGAATCTGAATGACGTGGTATGGGGGACGCCAAAGGGTTCAGCATTTTTCCCTGTCCTTTTTAATACACTCATGCCTCCCTTAAGGCCGCCATAAAAAGCTATGCCTGTCTTTTCAGCAATATGCTGACAACACTCAGTCATATTCAGACATATCAAGCGAAATACATGAGATAAGGACATCCTGTAAAAAGTGCTTCTAAAATATAACCTCAAGGACAGTAAAGTAGTAAAGTCACATTCAAAGCTGCAAACACAGTCATTCTGCATCAAGCTTTCCTAGTGTGGAAGTCTGGTATGTTGCAAAGCCCCTATGCTCAATATCACAGTCATATTTTACCACTCCATGGGGTTACTTCTGTGTTAGGGCTGTGATCATTTACCACTAGTGGTAAGGGCCAAAATGAATTTGGCACTTTCTCTTGCCTCCATCAAGTCGGAATAGAAATAATTCGCTATGACTGGCACAGTCTGGCTTCTGTTCAGAGGGGATTGCACATTTGTTCATGACTCCTAAAGGGCTGATACGCCACACCCAAAATGATCATTTCTGTGCAATAGCACCCTGCCGTTACCATGTAATGATTACTTTTTGATCAATAGATGGGACCAAACATGTCTGATGCGAATTTCTCTTCATTACAGTACCATTCACCGAGCATGAATCCCACCTGATTTGGGTTTTACCGCACTCTGTGATCCCAGGTGTGGTAAAATCTAGAAATGTGTAATCCCAGTTCAGCAGGAAAAGGGAGTTTATGGACAAGACTTGTAATCAGGACCTTAGTGTTGAGAAGGGTACAGGCGAGGAGCTGTGCATGTGTGGCGAAAGCAGGCAGGTTCAGCTTGTTTTCCCTGCCCAGAATCCTTTTAATCTTTTGAAAGTGTGGTGGTTTGAGAAGTAGCATCAGCAGAAGAGGCACCAGAGTCAGTGGCGGTGTGAGAATGTCAGTGGTGGGAATGAATGGGAATCTTAGTGAGAGATGTGGTGTCAGTGGCAGTGCAGAGGGGAATGTGTGCCAGAGTGGGGGATTAATGATATTATCTGAGGTTGGCAAGTACTGCATTATAGTGCGAGACATGGTGGATAATAAAATGGTAATAAATCAATTTTATTACCATTTTATCTTTCATCCTGCCAGCTGGGCTGAGTCTAAGGGCAGATCGGGGCGGGGCCTTTGCTAGTGACAGACAGCAGCAGGGAGGAGGAGTGATGGCCACTGCAAGTGCGCATGCCGGTTTGGCCAGCTTTCTGCGATTGCCAGTCCAACATGTGTACTTTAAATCTCTCCAACCCGAGCTGTGTTACAAAGCCAGGTGGAGAACAGGCATAGGCTCCCAGTCCCTGAGTGAGCACCAAGCAAGCCTTCTTCAACCAACCCTGGCACTTGTCTCATGCTTGTTAATAGTATTGCAAGCATGAGAGCAGCGTCTGGATTGGTTAGAGGAGTTCACTAGACTCTGGGAGCTTTTGCTGGAGTCATGAACTTCCGGGACTGGAGCTGAGCACCGCGGCAGAGGGTAAGTACAATTTTACATTTTTGAGTATTAAATGAATGTTTCTTTTGACTCACTGACAGGCATTGTGGGAAACTCGCGACTTCAGAGCTTTCAATCATGGCACGTTATAAACACTGTTTGGAACGGACCACAACTGAGAACTTTGGCATTGAGCCCAAGGGCATTACAGGTTTCTGGTCACTAGGTCAAAGTATTCTCCCCTGTGCTGCCTCACCACTTTAATTTGAAAGCAGCTGCCTCTCTCGCTGTGACCCAGACCCATGTCTCTAATTCATCACAAAATTTTAGAGTGTGCTCGGGGTCAGCCCCTTAGTCATGACTGGATGGCTCTTTAGTCTATCTCAGTTGTCTGCTTCTGGCTTTCCTCCATATTCTTGTGTTTGTCCCCCTAAGTGTATAACATTCTCACAATGTTCGGATTGGATAAACTGTATTCTTCCATTTCGTACTTGAGGTGAATCTTTTTTATTTGAGATTCAGCAGTCCATGGAATTTTATATACTTCCCATCTCTTCCCCAATTGCACTCACTTTCTTGTGGTGAACTCTCGCCCTTCCCCCACCCTCAGATTCTTGATGCATGTGCACATATGCGATCGAAAAAAAAGTATGTGCAAAGGCACAAGCTCTGCGTTTGAGAGTCAAGACCTATTGGTTTTGCCAGTGCTTGCTTTAATTGCACAGTGTCATTTAATGCGTGACTGTTTATGTACCATAATGTTAAGTTTTTATTTACACTGCTCTCTGCAGGAATTGGTAGGCATGACTCACAAACTGCATTTTGTAATATGCAAAGTAGTAAGTACCTTTGTATACTATTCACATACTACAAAATGCAATTTACACGCTTAATGCCAGAAATGTCTGCCTCCGCCTCTCCTATCCTTTCTGTGTGCAGATCCACACACACAATGGTATAGGATGTATTAGTATAAAGGGGATGGACCAGGAGTGTAGTGGATAAAATGCAGAATAATCACTACTAAATTGGAGAGTGTTAGAGCTGTCAGACTTAGGGTGGTCTTCCCCCAAACGTTTTTCCTCTTCTCCATTGTGCTGAACTTCTTTTTGTTAACCTTAGGACTCTGTGTACTTTACTACTGCTAACCAGTACTAAAGTGCTTCTTCTCACTCCCCTAAAACATGGTTAAAATCGTTTATACCCAATTGGCATATTTAATTTACTTATAAGTCACTTGTAGAGTAGTGTGCCATATGCCCAGGGCCTGTAAAGTAAATGCTACCAGTGGGCCTGCAGAACGTATTGTGCCACCCTCTTAAGTAGCACTTTCAAACATTTCCCAGTGTTATGTCTTTTAGGATAGTCCCATCGATGTATACCCCATTTTTACATACATTGTCCCATCCACACGACAATAACGATTCTAAACAGGTGACCTTTTACCTAGTAGCTTGCTCCTGTCTCCTGGACACCAGGCTCTATGTATTCTATCATAATCCCTGTACCTGACGTACATAAACATGTCCCCAGGCACTGCAGATTTATTCTGTATAAGGGTCACCACTTTTTTCATCCTTGGCCAACAGCCAGCTGTGCATGATCACACTTGTTTAGAAAAGCATCAGTGATTGTTTTCAAAACATTTATGATTGTTTTCAAAACATCCATGGTTGTTTTAAAAACATATCGATTCTAGAAAAACCCTGGAGTGACCACTTTAGTATAAAAGACCCTCACTCCCCCTTACAAATTAGAGGAGAATTCCTTCCAAGCTGAGATGGGGGTCCTGCATGCCGAATCCCCGACAAGCAGCGGTCTGACATTCCTCGCGGGTTGTCATCCTCAACGCAGAGACAGGGTCTTTCATTCCCAACCATCAGGTGAGGGGGCTGGTTCATCCCTAGGGGTTTCTTGGCTACAGATACATAGAGCGATATGCATATACACCTATACATCCAGGTTAGGCTAGGTACATTTTAGCAAATTACTTAGGGCGCGCATTTTAGGAATATGCAAATGCTACTGTTTTTATCTCAACTGTTTCTGTTCATCTTATCAGCATTATGGTAGAAATGTATCTACTATTCACTATATTGGTGCTAGCAATCTCTTTCGTATGCTTCTGTCTCCTGATTGTCGCTTCACATATTTTTTACACAAGGTTGTCGCTGGACCAATAAATACTTATTGAAATGTCCTAATCGACACCCCGTGTATTTTCTGTGAGAAAGCAAGCACAAGTGTCTGAGTGAACCGTACTGTAGTGTTTTCCATGATCCCTGGGGAATCAGGGTTGTCACGTTCAGTGGTTGCCAGGGACTACCTACACTACTGTAGAATACAGGGGGTGGTAGTGGCACTGTAGAGCTAGCTGGTCTAGCGGCTGACATATCCTGTGGCGGTGTCCGGAAGCAGTTGGGACACCAAGCCCCCAGTTTAGGTCATCCAAAATGCGCAGGTCCTGGGAGACTCCTAGGAATTACCCGACATGGCGCCCAACGAGGGGCTTGGTTCTTATATTAACAGTGAAAATCTGAGTAGTTCAGTCGTGCTTTCTCAGAAAGCCCTACTCACACCTTTTCAGAGACTTCTGAAGTGGGAAGGGAAATCTGACTCAGCTGAGCAGATATACGCTGTGTGTTGGCTGAAGGTTTAGCAAGCTTGTAAGGATAAAAAGGTTCCCCACATTGTGCAAAACCCGACCTCTTAAACGTACTCTTCTCTTTTAAAAATGACTGAGCCCGCGAGTAGCTCGGGGGAAGACGAATTTGCAAACGCTCTTAACATCACAAAGAACTGCAGACTTGCAGGAACTATAAAATTGTTAGAACACGGTGTACCCTTAACAGGTGGCTGGGTTACCTTCGTGATCAAGGCACCCGAGGTGTTCGGATCAGAGGTATTCTATTCTTGGGTTCAGTTCCCACCTGCAGATCCGGTGACTAAATTGTTCCACTCATACATTGTAGTTGAACCACCAGATGAATACATTCCATACGAAGACATTGAAGTCCCGTTAACGTACCAGCAGCATAAAAGCTGGTTTAAAGGCACCCTCCCACACCCAACATCTGTCGTGAGACTTGTTCCGCTCAGCATAGAAGGAGCAACCTGTCCGGTCTTAGTGACATACACTCCACATCCCGAGATAGATGCACTACCAGTGGATGAAGTCCGTACAATATACAAAGACATAGTCAGACAACGCAGACACATTGTCCAGTTTGTCATGCGAACATTAACAGTCCAACCTGTGAGAAATGCTCCAGCTGGTCCACATCAGACCACACATACAATTAAGCCACAGACACTGAAGTCAGTAAGAGGGACAATTCCTTCCAAACAGGAGCAAATCCGTTCTGGATAGTGCAAAAAAATGCACAGCTGGAAGCAGTATTTCTCCATACGGGTCCGCAGGAAAAGCATAGAATTCTAACCATTTGGTTGCCAATGGGGATGGTTCCCTCGATTGAGGATTGTACCACTTGGGGAACAATCTTTGCTGCTGTTTACATCAGAATACAAGGTACTTCTTCCTTAGCAGTTGTTCCAGAAGTATTGAAACAAATACAGAATGAGTATGGGGCAGGACAGGCCCTGAACCTGGGAATGAAACTAATGGGTACTTTTGCCTATGTCTCGCAATTATGCTGAGCAACATAAAGGGGGAGACAGCAGCAGTGGCCATACACAGCCGCCTAAGGGAAATAGCACCTAGAAATAGGGAGCGAGAATTACCAAAACTTATCGAAGAAACTTATGCTGAATTAGGTAGAGATCATTTGGGAACAAAAGCAGGGAAGCCACAAATGGCGGGTAGTCCCGACAAGGACAACTCGAAGCAAGCACCCACTTCTTCTAAAAAGAAATGGGAAAACAAAACGTATAAAAATAACAATTCAGAAAAGAATTCACGATCAAGGTGTGGGTCTCTCCAACGGGAGTCCTCTGAAAAGAGGTACAACCTTAGGAATCGTGATAATATTAGAAAACTTGATAGGTATCTGCACCCTGATACACATTCCTTTCGTTCCTACCAGGGTTCATCAAAAAACTCGGAGAGGGACGGGCGATCAGAACAAAAGACTGAAGAACGACCAAAGACAAAAAGGGAAACACATCGCACTTCAGATTACATTATCAAACAGGAAGAGCAACATAAAGCAAAACCTCAATTAAAAAAGAAGAAAGTAGGTGGCTTAAAAATTATAGATGCCCAGGATACTGAGGACTCAGCTTCTGAATGGGGAATGGGCTCTGACAATGCTAGACAGCGCAGCAGAAGTAACAATAGCTCGCCAGAACATGAAGGATTTTCTGGTGACAGCAGTATTGAATGAACATAACACGGTGGAAACACCTGATACCAGAGTTAGTGTCCTGCATTGACTGTATAAAATTACACTTCAAATAGAGGGGGACATCTCAAGGAAGGTTAAAGGTCTCTTTTGGGAGAATTTGACATTTGGATATGACATCCTGTTAGCAGAAAGAGATTGGCCACCTGAATTTGTGATGGAGTGATCAAAAGGTGAAAGCATAATTTTGCCCGCTTTCTCCGACCTCGTTCCAGAATCATTAAAACATTAATACGCGCAGGAGTGGGCGCTAGCGCTAGCACTGGCATTATACCGCTACCATTTAGGGTGGGACGTGGAGTCTACCCATCACGAAATCCCATTAAAATCTACTCCAAATCCACAGAGACAGTACCCTATAAAAAACGCTGCAAAAAGACAGGCCAAAGAGATCTTAGACCAACTCGAATACCAAGGTGTAATGAGACTAGCACCTCCCCGATGAATAATCCTCTGTTTCCAGTAATGAAATCTAACAACACATATCGTCTAGTTTTAGATTACCAACATTGAAACACATGCACACAAACATTTGCAGTTCAAAATGCACACAGTGCCACAATAATGAATAACATTGTGCGGAAGTAATACAAAATAACATTAGATATCTCAAATGGATTCTTCTGCCAGAATATAGCTCCAGAAAGCAGATTTTTGACAGCATTTTCTGCGCTCGGCACTTAGCGAAATTTTTGTAGCTTGCCTCAAGAGTATAAGAACAGCCCTGGGCTATTCTCGGCAAGAGTGTCAGAAATATTACAAACTTGCAATGAAGAAGCTGTGTCCTATGTAGATAACATCTACCTAACGGACGATGAATTACTTGAACAGTTGAGCAGGGTGAACAACATAATTGTGGGATTCAAATTTAATTTCAAGAAATCGAAGATTGCCCATTTCAATGTCCTGTTTTTGGGATATGAGCTATCAAGTGACGGCAAGAGCTTGGCAGCCAACTTTTTAGAAAAGTGCTTGCTGCTCCAACCTCCAAAGACTCTCACAGGTTAGCAATCCATATTAGGAGTTCTAAATTTTGGCAGAACATACATTCTAGATTACGTAGAAAAAGTAAAACCTTTCTACTACTTAATCAGATCTGATTTCACAGCACATCAGTGGACACAACAACACACAGATACTCTACGTTCAGTTCAGGCTGATATGATAGCATCTAAACATTTACACACATGTGTGAATACCACTAACTTGGTGATCCGGGTGGTCCCGGATTTATCAAGGTATACTTACATCACTTTCAATAAAGGTGAGACAGTTCCAATTGCATGCAAATCACATTTGTACACAAATGCTGAAATTCGATTTACAGCAACTGAAAAAATACTGACAGCAGTACAGACTGCTGTAGTGAGAGAAAGAGCACTAGCACAGGGGAAACTCATTATCGTTGTAACCCCGGTACCAACTTTAGAAGCTGTAACCAAAGCAAGCATTCCAAATGCTAAAGCACTACATCCGCGATGGATACAATGGGCTAATTCTCTCACTGCAACAGATGTAGATTACAGATACGATTCTACATTAAAAACGCAAGCGTTCTTGCAGTATGAACAAGAATATCCTCTCCCGAATGAAATCTTGCCTCTAGAGAAATATGAATACATCATTTAGACTGATGGATCTGCTCAGCCTGCCATAGGAAGTAAACAACAGTATAGCGCTGCTTGTGCTATAGTGAAAGGACGTATGCAGGATGGTAAATTCCATCCCAGCAATACGACTACACAATCTCTAGGAGATTGTACAGCGCAGTTGGCAGAGCTGAAAGCCCTGATATTGGCACTACAGTATACAGATCGGGAATTCCCCACACTGATAGTGTGCGATTCGTTTTACTGTGTGCAGTCTTACAATGAATATCTTCATTACTGGGGCCAGAATGGGTTTAGAGATTCCAAGGTTGCACAATTAAACATAAATTGTTATGGGAACAAGTGGCAAAGTTGAAAGCATGCCTGCCACGGGATCAAGTTATTCACACCTTGAGTCACCAGCGTGTTGGCATACACGTTGAAGGGAATTCACTGGTTGTTGACGCCGCCAAGGCGACAGTGTGAACTGCTGCCATTGCTGCAATCACTCGTTTTAACACGAGGATAGACGGAGACATGCTGATAGCTGTCAATGCCTCAAAGAACGGCTCTGCCATTCCAAAGGGCTTCCCACTCTAATATTCCTATAAATTAGATGCGCAAAACACACTGTATGCTCAAATTCCAGGAGTGGGGGATAGAGTTATACCAAACACTGATCGCAGATTAGGTTTAATTCTAGCTGCACACGAGAGTCTGGACTCTGCACATGCAGGAGTCACTGGTACAGTTCCGTTACTGAAGCGACGATTCTGGTGGCCAAGTTTATCTAAACAAACAAAAGCTTATGTCTTAAAGTGCGACATCTGTCAGCAGATGAAAGGTTCCACCGTAGCACAGCCACCACAAACACCATTACTCATTTCAGACAGACCTCTTGCATTTGTCTGCTTGGATCACTGCGGCCCCTTAAATTCAGACGGGGCTTACAAGTATATCTTGGTGGCAGTCAATTCATGCTCTAGATTTCTATAGGTTTGGCCTCAGCGCTTGCCTGACGCTCGAACTGGTTTAAAGGTATTGAGAGTCTTTATTGGGACACACGCAATTGGCACGTTACATTCCGACCGTGGCCCTGCTTTTAGCTCTTGGGCTTACAAGGAAGCCATGGAAAGCATGGGCATGGCCTTGCAGTACTCCTCCCCCTACCATCACTAGGGGAAATTCGGTGGTGGAGAAGAAAAACCGGGACCTAAAGCAATCCTTAACAGCAAGGGTATTAGGTGCAGGCGGTAGTTGGGTCAATCACCTATATGGGGTCCAGAGGGCACTGAATAATATGCCAAGAAAATCCTTGGGACGACGTACTCCCTGTGAGCTCCTGTTTGGGACAAGAATGTAGGTACCTGATCTTGATTGTGCCAGCACAGTGGCGGATGTAAAACCATTTGAATTGAATGATCGTTTGGCTGTTTTACAGGAACTCAATGAATTCCGGGCATTACAAAACAACGTCCAAGTAAAACACACCGCCACTGAGGAAGTGAAACCCGTACCGGCAAGACCTGTCTGGGTCCCAAAGGTTGGGGACCTGGTCAGAGAAAAGATCTTGGACAAGAATGAATTTGGGCTATCCTACAGAACACCTGTACCAGTCCTGGTGGATCAAGGAACAAAAACAGTACTTCTTACGCCTCTTGCTGGTGAAAAAGAAAAAAGATTTGTCTCCATTGATCTGATCAAACCACACTATGTGGCCGATTCTCAACAGCAGGCTGCGTGGAATCCTGAGTAGCCACAGATCTCCTCTCGCTACTATACAGGAAGTTCAGATGGAAAGAGTAATAATGTTCCAAGACTCCTCTGTGCAAAATGCCAGAGTAGCCAATAACGGACTCCGAATTACACCTGTTGAAATTGAACAACATCCAAATGAAACTGAAACACAAATTGCAATTCGGCCCAACAATGACCTTTATATCAATTTGCCTTCACAAGAAGCAACTGCCAGTTCTACACACACTGCTGAGCTCCCTAAGATAGATCGAACTGCGTCTGGCTACTTCATCAACTTTAATGACTTTTCTTCAGATCCGAGTAAACCTGAGCAAACGCCACCCATCTCTAAAAAAGAACAACTTCGACAATCCTATCTCTGGCTGAAAAAGACTTACTTGGTGTCCCTTTGGCTGCATCTTTGGTTTGCATTATGGATCCTGTTTCTGTTAATTTGGATTGGTATAATAACTGTCTTTTTCCTACTACTGAATGGACATTACCTCCCACAACACTCTGCAGTACAACCAGGGAACTTGGTCCTAAAACCACATACGTCATCACACCATGAACAAAGAGACTTGTCCCTAGTTCATCATCATCATCAACAAGAAAGCTTTATTCGACTGTTATGAGTTTACAATCATAAAAGCACAAAGAAAAAATGTACATTGCTTCCAATCAAAAGGAAGTCACGGAACAGCAGCAGTATTATATAACTAACACATTCATAAGTAAAATACATGCAGAAAAAGTTTTTAAAAACAGTTAAAAAACAATTAAAATTCATCTGTAATAATTAGGCTTTTCCTTAAACGGAGTACTCTCTTTAAAAACATTGCAAGCCTCCATGCGACATGTTCGTTATCCAACAACTGGAGTTTTAAAAAAGCAGGGCGGCATTGTCTTAGCCCCTGGGTTCTTAAGAGTGGAATTAGCCACACTTTCCTTAAATCAGAGTAAAATTTACAAAAGAGGATGCAATGAATGGTAGACTGACATGATTGGTTATCCCCGGCCAAGCTCATCAAGCGACTGCAACGCATACAAAACGCCTCCGCACGCCTGATCCTCGACGTACCATGCCACAGCCACATCACCCCCACCTGAGGAACCTGCACTGGCTCCCCGTCGACAGGAGAATCACCTTCAAACTCCTCATCCACGCACACAAGGCACTCCACAAAACTGGCCCAGCCTACCTCAACAGACGACTCTTCTTCTACGTCCCCAACCGCCAGCTCCGCTCCGCCGACCTCTCCCTCGCCACCGTCCCTCGCATTCGAAGAACAACCACCGGCGGCAGATCCTTCTCACACCTCGCCGCCAAGACCTGGAACACCCTTCCACTAAGCCTACGACAGACCCAAGACCTGCTGACCTTCAGGAGGCTACTCAAGACCTGGCTGTTCGACCAGTAGCAGCACCCCCCCCTTCCCTCTCCCCAGCGCCTTGAGACCCTCGCGGGTAAGTAGTGCGCTCTACAAATTCTGTGATTGATTGATTGATTGATCACAAGGGCAAAATGGAAGCTGCCTCGGCCAATCGTTCATTTTCGGCCACGCCACCAGTCTGTGAAACGTATTAAGCCTAAATCTGGCCAATAACATTCTATCATAAGTTGCAGGGACGAATAACAAATATGGCTCCATTCCAAACGTAGTTAAAATAGATTGGTGGACAGTGGGCTTCAAAAGTTCACCAGACAGTCTAACCTCTTCCAGCATATGAAGCCCCTCCTTTTTTAATGTTTCCCTTGAAATCCTCTGTAAGGAACTCGGATCGATAAAATATTCTGGATGCCCTAAGTCATTCATGAAATCGTGAACAAATCTAATCCATGGTATTTTTAAGGCTCCGTCTAATTTAAGACAATCAACTAAGACATCCCTGTTTAACTGTGTCTGCTCCTTAGACCAGATACTATGCCACAACAGTATCGGTTCCACTTTAATTAAATCGAAATAAAAGAGAGACCCAGTTCTTCATGACAAACAAGAGATGATGTACTGGGTGGGACAGATAATATAAATCTTAAAAAAGAATTCTCAACTTGTTGCAGCTGCGTGGTATTTGCTAGCCCCCACACCCCGGCTCCATACATTGCAGAAGTGATACACTTTGCTTTATAGATTTGTATCAACTCCCCGGGGGGTTTTCGGCCCAATTTCTTAGAAAAGGTTACCAAGGCGTTGGATGACCGAATAAACATCAGTTTTTTGGCAGTTATTGTTTGTGCCCAAGATTCATTTTGGTTGAACAACACACTCAAATATGAAAAGCTCTTAGTTGTAATTAGCTTCTGTCCCTCTACAAAGATATCTTTCGCTCTCGCGGACCCATGGCCACATCTCATTACATATGTTTTAGAGATATTAATACTGAGGCCTAAATCCTTCATAAAAGCAGAAAATCCAATAAGGACCCTTTGGAGAGCAATTTGGGTTCTTGCCAGGATGACTGCGTCATCCGCATAGAGGAGTGCCGGGATTGGTCGGCCACCAACTTGTGGGAGGTCGTGTGTAGTTCTTACTAATGCTTCCCCTAACCCGTTAGTATACAAATTAAAAAGAAAGGGGGCCAGCACACAGCCCTGTCTCACCCCCCTTCTAACAGGAAAGGTAGCCGTACGTTCCCCCCCTGTTCCAAAACGCACACTAGCTGACGCCCTACTGTAAAGATTCCTTAAATAAACTATAATTTGCGGGTCTACTCTCAGATCCTCGAGGACCTCCCACAGTCTTGCATGCTTCACAGAATCAAAGGCCGCGGTCAAATCAACGAAGACCATATACAATCTACTATTTTTTGCCTTGGTATACTTTCCTATAAGCAGGGCCAAGTTTAAGCACTGCTCCGTTGTTCCGAGGCCCTTTTGGAAGCCATATTGTAAATCTGTTAAAATATTGTTTTCTTCGGCCCAATTCTGCAGGCGCTCTAAAATCACACGTCACACCACTTTCACCATAGAATCTAATAAGGATATTGGTCTATAACAACCTGGGTTATGACGATCCCCTTTTTTAAAAATAGGAACTATTATTGACACTCCCCAGGTCTCGGGTAGTTGAGTTTTACAGCTGGCATTAATGACCTGCGTTATAATGGGCCCCCACAACGAAATATTAAATTTAAACAGGTCTGCTGGGATGCCGTCAGGACCGGGGGCTTTTTCGGTCTTACTCAAATGTAGAGCTCTATTCACTTCATCTAAAGTGAAATTTAAATCAACATTAGGATAATTACTCTCTAAGTTCTCATCAGATACAGTACAGGAAGTATCAATGTCACTATATACCTGTGAGAAATACCCAATCCATTCCTCCTCTGAGATAGCAATTGCTATTAATGGGCCATCCTGTGAGGTTAGGAATGGTGTCTTCACGGCCCTCCAAAAAGCTGCACTATCTTTCAATACTGATGCTGTGTGTAGGGCTTCCCATGCTTCGTCTCTCAAAATATTCTTTCTTTCCTTTATTGCCTGTCTATATTCCAATCTTGCAGCTCTGATGTTACTCGTTATTCTTGGTTGCCTGTGTAATTCAGCTTTCAAATTGAAGTATGCTTGGGTGCATCTTGGATTAAACCAACCCAAGACCTTATTTTTCTTACGGTGTTGTGCGGATAATAATTGCCTAAGCACGTTCGATATTTCAATATAGGATGCTACAATGCTTGCGCTAGGGGCTGACTCGGACAGGCAGACCTCAATTGCTGACTTACAATTTACCACCAGAGATCTTGTTGTTACTACGGGGTCCACCTTTGACCATTTTAATGTATAACCATTAGTTTTGTCTAGTTGTAATTCGCCCGTATCCTCTCTAGCCTTATTATTCCTGGAGGCCTTTTTTAAGGGCAAGGTAACCGCCAGACATAGCGGGAAATGATCACTCAAGGGATTCTGGTCAACCTCAAAGCAAAGTAATCTAGAAGCATAATTATATGAGACTAAAATGTAATCAATTGTAGAGAAACCCCTTCCATTGTAGGTATACAGCATTATTACTGGGGGCTCCAAAAGCTCATTTACAAAGCCTAATTCGTTAGTGACTAAAAATTCATTAAACAACTCTCCCGCTGGGGAATGACAGAAATGGGTTGTATGGGTACCTTCTTCAAATACATAACCACATAATTTATTGTCCTCAGCGGGACACAATGCACAGTTAAAATCACCCATCATTATTATCATCACATCTGCTAAGTTAACATTACAGATCACATTTAGATCCTCACTCAAATTTTTTAGAACCTGACAAAGTTCGACTGAGCTAATGTTATTGTAAAAATTTACCAGGATTACACATTGATCCATACTTAAAAACGCTTTAATTATCTGATAAAAGCTGTTCCTCAAAAATGCCTGTGTTTTGGTAATTTCTAGTTTGTTGGAAATATACATACTCAGACCACCCTTAAGCCTTCCCCCAAGGCCCTTGACGGCTGGCGTATTAAAAGTTTTAAAACCATTAATATGGAATGAATCTCTAGACCAGGTTTCCTGTAGGCCTATTATATCTCTATCTTGAATAAATTTGTACCATACTGGGTTATCTATTTTTGATCTCAACCGAGCAATATTCCATGAGATAATATCACAAGTGGGCACATCGCTATTCTGTGGAGGTAGGGGTGAGGCAGGCCTAAAATTATTAGTATCACCGGAACAAGTCAGATTTACTGTTTGCACGAAGGGGTTGCCGTTTAGAGGTAAAAAACCCTCATTACTGGGATCGAGACCCATCACTTGTTCACCCCCTACTCTTTGCTGGTTGCTAACGTCAGACCCCTTGTCGCTTATCTCAAATGGTGGTGTGTCCTCATCGCTGGCCGTTACTGGACCAGCATTCTCGGCCAGACGGTGAGCACCAAGAGTCAGTCAATCAATTTCACCCAAGGAGCTCAAAGCATCAAATCGATTGCTAGTTGGGATGGAAAATCTTTGTTGGAGCGAGTTCTCTATCTCTGAAGGGTATTGTAAACCCCTGGGTGGTTGGTAAAAGAAACCCAGAGGTAAGATGTTTATCCCCCTGGGAGTGATGGGTCTAGATCCAGCTCTCTCCAGTATGGTTTGAATCGTATTTGGTGACCTGAATGTTAGCACTATGCAATCTCCAGACATGGATTTGCTCGATCTTCCTACCCATGCAATTCTTCTAGCCATCTTGAACTCCAAAAATAATGTGTTAGTAATACCCTAGTTAACATTACAGCAGTTCCAGTACCGGATGGTATAGTTTTGGAAAGGGTTCATATGATGTATTTGGTCCTACTGAAAATTTGAAAATTCCACACGTGTTTAAAATGCCAATGAATGATTTCATTACCTCAAGTACACTCTCTGATGATTGGGACATTGAGACTGTAAATACTATGCTCTCAGATTTAGAACAATCTGCTGCATTTTTGTACAGGGAATTGTATGAAGATACACCTGACTACGATAATATGTTTTGTTACCAGCATTATGGTCATCACTTTTTGCACAGAGCTAGTGTTCCACGCACTGTAAACACTTACCATCAATGGGAACATTGCCCGACACCACCGAAAGGTAGTTCTGCTACATTCGCACAGAAATTTGCATATTTTTCAGGGTTCAATACATAAGACCCAATGCCATACTACTATAAGTTAGTACAGACAAATGCAACTGCAAAGAAAATAATGCTGACTAACACAAAGCTCATATATTCAGCACCTTTCATCTCTCAACTGTCTATACAAGGTGTTCTCTATCGGAGGGACATGATAGACATAAAATCCATCTGGGGGATGAAAGATTGGCAGGTTCAGTGAACAGAGGCTTTATTTAGAGCTTGCCTCATACCGTTACAGATAATATTCCTGAACAGAACAGTAGAAACAAACTACCTGCTATGGGTTTGCAAAAATTATAGACCTGAAAACACCATGCATCCCCTTACCCATACCTATTGCAGGTATACCAAATGACACACTGATAAGCGAGGAAATGCTGGGTGGAATGATACAGAATGGTGCATACAATTCCTCAGCTCCCAATTGGAAGGGATGGTTGGTTTGGCCTATTGACGCAAATAGGTGTCAAGCAAGATTCAAGGGTAACACCAGAGGGTTTAATATCCATAGGCCTGACCCACGCTATGTAAACACAGACGATCCATGGGTAGTGACTTCTTATAGTGTTTGGAAGTTGTGCCTAGAATCGCTAAAAACCTCAACAGTACAATAGGTGAAACAACACTTGTCCCTTCTATCAAAAACATGGATCTTAGGGATTTCTTGTTAGGTCCCAAGAAACCACGTAAAAAACGCTTCTTGTATGCCATCTACAATGAACTGTGGAAAGTCTCCCAACAGGATGCTGCTGAGAGATTGTGTGAAATTGATAGAATTAACCTAGAAAAGGCCCTGGCTGTGGTAGACAATGGTATGACCACACTATCTTCACTTATTTATTCACTGAGCAACATTGTATCCTCGGCAATCGATATAATTGAACAAGATGTGTCTGTTCTACAGCAAGGGCAATCTAAATTGTGCTCCATTATGCTTTTGAGCTGGACGCTTCAGTCACTGCATTCAGGCCACATGCCATGGCGATACATTAACAGCACAAACCTGTTCTCGGCTTACAACCTGACCGACAGACAGTTGACTATGGCATGCAGAGATGCAACATACACCATGCTGCTCATTAAAAAAATTAGAGAAGTTACCTTTCACTGTAGCAGACTCACTGTCCACAGAATGTGTCTACAGAATGGTTAATTCATGGCTATATCACACTGCCAATCACGACATTTCAGTTCCAATACTGCCTTAGATACATCCAAGCAGGCAGGTACGAAGTGTTGGGTGAAGGGTTCATACAGGAAACCTGGGAGTTACCGTATAGATATAGGTGCAGAAATAAGGACACTGAAGTTTTTTTAAGTGGCACTGACTGCAGGAAGGCTTTAAGTGGGTCTTTAGTGTGCAAAGAAGTGTCGCTTCATGGAACGTGTAATGCGTCGAAAGCAAACTTATCTTGCTACTTGAAAGGCTCCCCAGCTGCTGTGATTCATCTGGTTTTTTAATTACTTTCGAATGGAAGTTATTTAGTGCTGAATGATAAAGGCTGTTGTGGAATGCCTCCAGGCATCGCATATCTAGTCACAGTAAACTTCAGGGTTGTTTGCTGTAAGCAAGTATTGTTTCACCGGGCTCGCACAGTTAAGGAGGCACCACTGTGGCCTTCATTGAATGTTTCCAGTATACGGTTTGATTCGCTGAGCAGACTGAAAGCCATGTTATTTCAACAACATGTGGACTTAACTTCAGCCCAAGAGGCTTCTGATCTCCAGGTTTCAAGGTCTTCAGCAGAGATACAGGCCCTGGTCTGAACGAACTTCCCGATCCACTTCTGAGAAATGGTTCATCGTATCTTTAACATATCTGATGCGAGTGGGATCGTACACTTATTTA
Organism: Calotriton arnoldi; assembly: GCA_963921515.1. Lineage (NCBI taxonomy): Eukaryota > Metazoa > Chordata > Amphibia > Caudata > Salamandridae > Calotriton > Calotriton arnoldi. Next base: position 2,034,860 of record CAWUFW010001510.1, read on the forward strand.
AGCGACTTGGATCAGGTCTTTTAGCCACCTTTCAGACCATCTTCGGGGTAATTCCAACCTTCATACACTCCGTACTTGGAAGCATTTTTGGAGGGCTTCCTTTGGTCCTGCTTTCGGTAGCGGGCATCCTGATTTTAATACTCTTGCTTCGCAATGGACGTCGCAATCGCTCAAGAAATGGAGAGAACACTGCTGGAACGACGTGATCATGAGCGCATGATGTTCTACCTGACTACACCTCGGCTGCGAGAGCTGAGTGAGCATTAGTTCCTGTCTTTCAGACCGGTCTGGCTAGACTGTGTCCTGCCTGTGTTCCGTTGCCTCTTGTGCTGATTTGGCTGCGTGTTGGACCTGTGTCTGACACTTCCATCGGTTGCACCGCCGGACATAGAAGCGCTACTAGCGCATTTGCAGGCTCACACGTGCAGTTGTCCACAGCGTATTCCCATGTTGATGACAGCATTTCTAGAGCCTCCAAGGGATGCTTCCACTCCTGTTGGAAGGGATATCGGCTCTGCTCCAGAAGTACAGGCATCGGCATCAGGTGTGCAGGCATCTAACTCTTCCCCGGCGGCTGCCATGGGAACCAGAGATGACCACCTTTGCTCATTGGATATGATACTGGAAGTTCTTGAGGGGCTGCCACCTGCGGATACGATGTTCAGCGATGTTGAGTCTTTAGTGCAGGATTCATAAACACTTTGGCCTCTCCTGCACTGGGAACTGTTTGGCAACTTTTTAAACATTTACCAAATTGAAGGTCTGGTGTGACTTTGTTATATTTTTTTTCTCTTCTCGGCTCTAACTGAGCTTCATGGCTTTCAAGGTGCTCAGTGCAATAATCACAATACATACAAGTTTAGAGGACCTTTTGAACGCTTCATTAGGGAAAAATGACTTTCTTTTATGGACATTTTTGTTTAGGCTTTTAAAAATGCTTTTTAGTATGTTTTATTATGCCTTTTAATAACATTAGCTTTATCATTACCTAGCTGACCTTGTTGACCTTTTGATGAGGAGTGGGTGTCATGTCTTTTAGGATAGTCTCATCGATGTATACCCCATTTTGATACATACATTGTCCCATCCACACGACAATAACGATTCTAAACAGATAACCTTTTACCTAGTAGCTTGCTCATCTCTCCTTGACACCAGGCTCTAAGTATTCTATCATAATCCCTGTACCTGACGTACATAAACATGTCACCAGTTACGGCAGATTTATCCTGTGTAAGGGTCACCACTTTTTTCATCCTTGGCAAACAGCCAGCTGTGCATGATCACACTTGTTTAGAAAAGCATCGGTGATTGTTTTCAAAACATTTATGATTGTTTTCAAAGCATCCATGGTTGTTTTAAAAACATATTGATTCTAGAACAAACCCTGGAGTGACCACTTTAGTATAAAAGACCCTCATTCCCCCCTACAAATGAGAGGAGAATTTCTTCCAAGCTGAGACGGGGGTCCTGCATGCCGAATCTCCGACAAGCAGCGGTCTGACATCCCTCGCGGTTTGTCATCCTCAATGCAGAAACGGGGTCCTTCATTCCCAACCATCAGGTGAGGGGGCTGGTTCATCCCTAGGGGTTTCTTGGCTACAGATACATATAGTGATACGCATATACACCTACACATCCAGGTTAGGCTAGGTACATTTTAGCAAATTACTTAGGGCGCACATTTTAGGAATATGCAAATGCTACTGTTTTTATCTGAACTGTTTCTGTTCATCTTATTAGCACTATGGTAGAAATGTATCTACTATTCACTATATTGGTACTAGCAATCTCTTTCATATGCTTCTGTCTCCTGATTGTTGCATCACATATGTTTTACACACGGTTGTCGCCGGACCAACAAATACTTATTGAAACGTCCTAATTGCCATCCTGTGTATTTTCTGAGAGAAAGCAAGCACAAGTGTCTGAGCAAAACGTACTGTACTATTTTCCACGATCCCTGGTGAATCAGGGTTGTCATGTTCAGTGGTTGCCAGAGACTACCTACACTACTGTAGAATACAGGGGGTGGTAGTGGCACTGTAGAGCTAGCTGGTCTAACGGCTGACATATCCTGTGGGGGTGTCCGGAAGCGGTTGGGACACCAAGCCCCCAGTTTAGGTCATCCAAAACGTGCAGGTCCTGGGGGACTCCTAGGAACTACACGACAACAGGCCTGCCACTGAAGCCTGAATGCAGTTTTAAAGTAACATATCGACTTGGAAGTAAAACCCCCTTGCCAAGCCTTAAACTTGCCTTTTATTATATATGTCACCCCAAAGGTAGGCTGTAGGATTATTCATAGAGCAGGGTGCTGTGTAATTAAAAGGTTGGACATGTACATTTAAGTGTTACGTCTTGGTAGTTAAAAACTCCTAAATTTGTTTTTCACTACCTTGAGGCCTACCTCTCCCATAGGATAACATTGGAGATTGCTTATTACATTTAATAAGCTGTAATTTCCAATTTGGAGCAGGTAGACAAGTCATGTTTGGTGTCTTTGGAATTTTTATGAAAAACCATTTTCAATGGTAAAGTCGGAGGTTTGAATACAATTTTGAAAATGTCACTTTTAGAAAGTTACATATAATTGTAGATGATCGAGTGCACTCCTACTTTAAACGTTGATCCTATTTGATAAATGCTCTATGGCAAAATAGTTAGAATATTAGCGTGTAAACTTGAAGCGTGCTCTACCACAGTAGCACGCCCATAAAATGTGAAATTGCCCAGTGCGCCATCGCGCACCAGTTTCAAGATGCACTGCTTTGTAGGCAAAAGCCAATAGTAGTTAACCTGTGAAGCCAATTTTTTCAAAGTAATCCATTTAGTCCAAAATACTCCAAAGTCAACACGGAGGCAGCGTGATTTCAATCATTTAATGCTGTAGACATGCCCATCCAGGCCCTATCCTGCAACACGTTGAATTTCACTATTCATCCTGGGCATCCGTCCAGTCATTCATTCACCCAATGCATTTCGGACACTTAAGTCCTTCATCAGGGGTAACTCTTGCTCTGGCGTCCATGCTACCAGAAAAACTGTGCTCGAGAGAAACAAGTCTGTGGTGACACATTGTGAGCAACTAGGGTGAATGACTGGACGGATGCCCAGGATGAAGGAAGTGACCCGATTAGGGCCACCCGGGTCACTCGCGACCACTTCTCAGCCTTTCACACAAATGAAGAGTCTGTCAGACAGTAGAGAATACAAACCAAGTATATTTAATCAGATACACTCGAGCAGAGTCCAGTCTGGGATTGCTGCAGAGGGACTGACTTCAGCAAACATGGTGATACATTATGTATAATTCAGAACCAATGAAGACACGCCCTGACTAGAAATTTCCAGTTGGAGACAGCTAGACAATGAAGGTACAGAAGGATGAGTTTCAATCCTGAGACTGGGCACATGCTATCTTAACGCCAAGGTCGTTCTGTCTGTGCCCACTGCTCTAAAGGTGGGAGCAGGCCTATCTAGTAGGAAAGGTATGCGCTAATAAGAACAGTGTATTCATTGGTACAGCAAGGCTCCACTTTGGAGAAACAAAAACTATCGCAGCTGCTTTCAGCAGGGGCAGAGAGAGGAATTAGTTTAGATCATGACTCAAAATGGTGGCTAAACATAAAATGGTGCCGCAAATGCTAACTTAAGACATACAATGCATAAACAGCACAGCTAAAACACTCTTAATCCAACAGACCCTCCTTTTAGCATTCGCTAAACCTTTATGTTACTATCTAAAAACAGATAACATATTGCAAAAATAAGAGCCATCACTATAAGCTGGAGCATACACAATCAATTTTCAAAAATACCCTCGTCAATTTGCATAATTTCATCAATATGCTTCTGCAACATGATCGCAGCATTAGTATCATGAACGGATATTTTTGGTTTAGGTGTCAGAGCACTTACACAATAGGTGAAACAAGCCGGGAGACAGTGTATGCAGAGACAACATGTAAAGATGATACCGGCAACTACAACCAAAAAGATAAGGATCTTCCAACCCCATGTTGTTAGCATATTCCAGAACCACACCAATAGTGTCCAAGTACCTGTCTCTTGATGTATGTCTGACGAAATTCTATGCAATTTTTGTATGGCTGTATACACACGGGAGCGTGGTCAGGTATGTAAACGCAACAGCTGCTGCCAATGATGCGACAGGCCCCTCCCTGATCAGCAAGGATGACATCTAACACCAACCTGTTCTGTAAGGTAAATAACCTCGCAGCCTGGAGCTCAGCGGTGATGTTTGTCAGTATCCCAGCTGTTGTATTAATAACCCCTTCCACAACTCTTGTTAGCCAACAAAGCTGAAGAATGTTAGCCATGGGGCCCCAGAAAGGTAAGAGACCCGTGCAGCATCGTCAAACTGTTGCCAGGTGGTATCTGTCTGATCTATATCCGCAGTGTCAACAACCCTTCTGACTCTGGGCAAGTATGTACTCCTACGTTGCAACCAATGGTCTTTATGGTAATTGGACGGGGCAACATACACGGGGGAAGAAGGAAAGAGAGGTAACATCTGCCAGACCACCCCCTCGGAAGCCAGACGTGAGCCTGGGATCCGCAGACAAAATAGATATTCCGGGGTAGTATTAAGGGTGGACTATTAATCGTGCTTAGTCTGTAGGTGAAGTTGCATTTACTTTCCCCCACCTTTACCTCCCCTGTCCCCTGGACACAGAAACTAGCTGTTGTGTTAACCACGGACACCGGCATCGGTTTGTCCTTAGTAACATTACGATCTTGGAAAAATTGGAAGTAGTCAGATGTGTTAAACCTTTGGAAATCAGCCGTTTCCATCTTAAGCCATGTTTCGTTCTTTATTTTATCATATATTCTCATACAGGATTTCGGGGATAATGTACCGGAGGTCCCATTTCCTGACTGTCCTATAGGAGTAAATCCGTGATGAGAACGTATATACTCTACCACAGTACGAGAGTCAGCAGATGTCATAACCTGAGTAGAAAGTTGGAAATGGTAGTGCACCCTTACAAGCAATTCAAACCAACCTTCGCAGCTACCAATATATGACAATGGCATGGACAACACATTATCGCTCTTGTGAGTAACTGAGGGAAGCAATCCACAAACCCAACAATTAGTTGTATTGGACACATCATGGGATTGATGCCACATCTTTAAAAATACATTGTCTGTCTAAGTCTTTCTATGCTCCCTTTGTGAGGGGCCAAAGTAACAAACATATACTCAAGGGAAGTGGGCGTTGTACCAACCAAGGAATGTACAGGATACTTTTCCTCCAGAAACCAAGTTATTCCAAGTACTGTTATTAATGCAATCACAACTATCAATATGAAAACTATTTTACTCTTTGTGGACCTACCCCGCGCTGGACGCGGCGGTGCAATTGGCTGTTCCTCCTCATCAATAGGTCGACCAAACGGATACATTATGAAGCAAGAAAGAGAATGCAATAGAACTGATAACAAAGGCAATTAGTTCCCAGAGTCCGTCTGAGCCTCTCTGGTACAGGCTCCTATTGTTAATCAACGTTGGCGCTCTTGAGCACCGGCGGTGGAGCTGCTCAGTCCTAGCTCTCGATGAATCCCACGTCACACAGGATAGTGTACCCCCCTCCTAGGGAGCACACTCGAGTTATCCTGTCCAATGTCAGAACAGTGCACCAATCTCGCCTCTCCCTAAACTAACACCGTTAGTACTGTAGCAAAGTACACCCTAACTTGCACAGTCCATTCCTAACTAATCTGACTTCTCCTTTAGTGCACCATTCCTCAGTCGAGGGCGCAAATTGTACCTGGTGACTCCAGGCACAGAGGGGTCAACAAATAACTGCTCCTTAACAGCTCGAATCTCCGGAGGGACCGCTGCATTTAGTGTGTCATCATTCTCTGCATCCGTTTGGGTCCATGTAAGCTTTGCGTTGCCAAAAGGGACAAACTGGGGCACTTTCTCACCTTCAGCGTCCCTAATGCCGTCCCTTACCCATGATCATAAGGTAAGGGTAAGGGTATCCTGCGGCAGTGACTAGAATGGATCCAATTCTTTCGGCCGACAACCTTGACAGCGGTCCTGGTTGCAATAAGTACTTGCTCGGGCCTCTTCCACCGGGGCTCCAAGCTCTTCTTCCGCTGAAAATTTCGGAGCAACTCCTAGTCCCCAGGCTGGATGTTATGACTGGGCCCCTCCGGTATGGGTGGTAGCGACTCTCGAATCTGTTGGTGAATAGAACACAGATTTTCAGTTAACTGGCACAGGTAATCGGTCAATAAAGGGTACTCAATCTCAGAAAACCTACGTGGGCCAGGACGCCACAGACATTCACCGGGCGTCCGAACACAACCTCGTAGGTTGAAAATCCTGTCCTAGAATGTACTGTATATCTTGTAGACAAAAGAGCTAGTGGTAAAGCATCTGGCCACTGTCACCCTGCAGTCTCCTGAATCTTTGCCAATTTCAGTTTGAGAGTACCATTGTACTTCTCAACCAAACCTGCTGACTGGGAGTGATTTGCAGCATAAAACTGTCGCAAACTAACTGGATAACCTTTGCATTAAAGTGACTTCCGTTATCACTCTCGATCAAACGGGGCAAGCCGGAGCGAGGAAAGAACTCCTTTAGGAGTGCCTTTGCAGTCACAATGGCCGTATTCTCTTTAGTAGGGTAAGCCTCAACCCATTTACTGATGCACAAACAACCACCAACACATACTTCAAATTATTGACCCTGTCCATTTCAATGAAGTCCATTTGAAGGACCTCAAAAGGAAAAGTGGGAGGTGCAAAATTGCTGGGTGGTGTAGGGGTACCCTTACCAGGATTGTGCATCATACACACCATGCAGTACTTTACTAAAAGTACAGCCATCTTCGAAATGTTGTCATTTTGCCATACGGGGTCCAACAACTTGCAAATACTCTTAGCACTGATATGGGCTGGGCCATGAGCCATCGTAACAACAGGAAAAACATATGCATCTGGCAACATCCATCTCTGCTTCCCGGACTTGTCAATCCAACATCCCTCATCATTCAGTTGTGCTGTGCTTTCTTGCCACACTGCTAACTCCTCCACTGTAGCCTCACTCTGAATTTCCTTCACATTCTCTAGTGTATCCTCAAACATGGTGACCTCGGGCACCCACCTAGCGGGACCTTCTACAAACATTCTTTTCATCTTTGTTCGGGCTGTTTCCTTAGCTATCTGATCTGCAAAAGCATTCCCCTTACCCACATTGTCAGTAACTTTCCTATGAGCGCTGCACTTCACTATGGCCAATTTCTTAAGGAGTTTCAAAGTGGACAGAAGCCTATATATAAGAGGGCCATGTTGAATTCTCGTTCCGCGGGAAGTAAGGAACCCTCTCTCTGCCCAGAGCCGCCCAAAATTATGGGCGACTCCAAAGGCGTACTGACTGTCAGTATAGATATTGACAACTAGTCCCTCACTCAATTTACAGGCTCGAATAAGGGCAACGAGCTCTGAAGCTTGGGCTGACTGATAGGGAACTCGTGATGTCTCGACTCCTGTACGCAGTGTAGTAATGGCGTACGCAGCAGTTGTAGTGCCATCTGGTAACTTAAAGCAAGAGCCATCGACATATAGTTCCCCTTGAGGGTCAGATAAGCGAACATCAGTCAGGTCTACCCGTCCTTTTGTCTCTTCTTCCATCCAGAAGATACAATCATGTATATCAATCGCCTCATTCTCAGAAGGGAAGGGTAGTAACATAGCTGGATTCAGAGTGGAACAGCGTTTGATCTTAATACCTGTCAGACGTGCACTGGTGAGATGCTGTGTCCTTGTCTTATTCAAAAGTGTATCCACAGCATGGGGTACCATAACTGTGAGGTCATTATCAAGTATGAGTCCAGCCGATTGTCTTATTGAGACAGCCACAGCCGCGACTGCTCTAAGACAGCTCGGCAGGGCTCGTGCGACAGGGTCAAGCACAGCAGAGAAATAAGCACAGTCGTTGCTTATCCCCATATTTTTGTGTTAAAACAGAAAGCGCACAACCACCCATCTCATGGACGTACAATACAAAGCATTTAGCATAGTTAGGGGTACAAAGCACTGGAGCTGAGCAAAGTACAGTTTTTAATTGCTCAAAAGACTGCTGACACTTTGGCGTCCAAGGCAGGGGTTCATGCACATCTTTTAGTGTTAGCGCAAGCAGGGGCTTAATGAGCAGAGAATAGGCAGGTATCCACTGCCTGCAAGAGGAAGTGATACCTATGAAAGCACGCACATCTTTCTGAGTTTGCGGAACAGGCATTTTAACAATGGGACTGATGTGCTCAGGGGTCAATCTCCAACCCTCCTTCGATAGGTGACCTAAATAGGTGACCTCCTGTCGACAATACTGAAATTTGGAAAGAGATACTTTATGGCCATGTTGAGCTAAATGTAACAACAATTTAACTGTACTGTCTCTGCAACCTTGTTCTGTATCCGAAGCGATGAGCAAGTCATCGACATATTGAAGCAATACATTACCTGTAGGGAGTGACAAGGAATCCCGCTGACTTTTCAATGCCTGACTATAGATACTCAGACTCTCTGTATAGCCTTGAGGAGCGCAACAGAATCTAAAACTTCTACCAGCAAGGGTAAACCCAAACAGATATCTGCTATCAGGATGAATTGTAATACTAAAGAATGCATTTTTCAAATCAATGACAGAAAAGAATTTAGCAGAAGAAGGAATCATTGTCAAGAGAGTCGTAATGTCAGGGACCACCGGAAACTGGGGAATTACTATTTTGTGAACTTCACGCAAGTCAATCACAAAGCGATAAACATCTTTCTGATACTCAGAGGGACCCGAAGGTGTCCATTTGAGAATGGGAAGAATAGGGCTATTACAAACATTAGCAGTTGTCTCCTCAACCACTCCTTTCTCGATCAAATCTTGCACAATTTGTATCAAAGCTCGCTCACCTGCCTGTGGTATTTTATACTGAGGGATATGGGGTAAAATAGCACCTTCCTTGACACGGATCGAAACAGGCGATATCTGCAACAAACCCACATCTGTGTCGTCTGTTGCCCACAGTGTGGGTGGCAATTCCTTAAATTCAGCAGGGAGGGGTGCATCTTTGGATAGACACTGCTTAGCGCACACCACATCCGGACCCACTGTCATGTAAACACCTGCCGGGAAGCAATAAATCGTACCATGCAATTTCTTCAACAAATCCAAACCCATCAAATTCTCTCCACAATTGGACGTCAACAAGAATGGCGAATCCACAGTAAAAGGACCAATAGTCAACGCAAGGGGTTTTGAAATGGGGCTCACAACCGGTACACAAGAAAAACCTACCGAAACATTATTATGGCCAGACAGAGCCGCCCCAGGGACCAAGAAACGAGAAATAGAGCTGTTCGTTGCACCTGTATCCACCAAGAACTCCTTAGTCGAACCATGCACATCCGCAATGACGTACGGACCACGTTGATCTACAGGTATCGGAACTGGTCCCTCACTCTGTCCCTGGCTGTCCTAGCTGTAAGACATTCCTGTCACCTCATCTGTGTCGTAATCCTCATGATACTACTGTCCTGCGGGGCCACAGCATTCAGAGCCCTGTCTTGGCCACTAGCTCCATGACCCCGTCCACGAGAACCTCGTCCTCTCGGGACCGCTACCTTCTGCAGAAGCACAGGACCCTCGCTACACCAGTGTCTCTCCTCCTTACAGTATGCACACTGATTCAGCCCTACAGGTGTAGTACTCCTGCTAGTACGGGGAAGTTGCCAGGCCAATCCACCCCGTCCTCTACAGTTCCCTCTAGAAGCCTGCTGCAACAACACCTTCGTCTTCAAATCCTTATGCTTCTTCTCCATCTTCTCTTTCTCCTCATTTTCCCTGTGCTCATAATACTGTGCCATATTCAAAATAACAGAAGGGGAAGAGGTGGATCAAGTGCTCTCAGAAGCCTGTAATCGAGCCGAAATCTCAGGAAGCAAATTGGAAACGAATCTATTAACAAACAGCCTCACGCCACCTTCAATCGACAATTCCTGTCCACTATAGTTCAAAAACACACCCTCAAACCAAGTGAAGAAGTCCGACACACTCTCATCTTTCTTCTGCCAGCAAGCCGATAGCTTGTTCCAATCAAATTTCCTCAGAAGGATGATAGAATGCATATACGTGATAATGCGGCCCGGCAACGCGGGTATCTCTGCTCTAGGCTTATCACCTGGCTTCCGTTCCTGATCCCATGCTTTAATCTGGTCCCATGTACCACCCAATTCTGCAACATGATCCTGTGTGTGTACTTGTCTCCAAATATCCACCCGGACTAACAAACCAAAGAACATTTCAATATCAGCAAGCGTCATCACTGTAGAGGAGGCAGCCTCAGTCAATTCTTTATAATAGGCAGTCGGATTCTTCTTAGGGTCAGGCAACTGAGTCTTGAGGGACAAAACCCCACTCCATTTCCATGGAGTATAAACCCATTGTTCCTGGAAACGGGCCTCTACCCTTGGCCTGGTAACCTGATCATGCTGATCCCTTAGCTCTGGTATCTCAGGATGGTAGATAGGATGAACCTCCGGCATCGGAAACTGGGATGCAGTGGTGGGGCTCTTCTCAAGCAGCCTTCCCTGATGAGCAACCAATGTCGCCACATTACCAAAGACATGAGCAGGCTCCATATCAGTAACATACACATGATCCCTAATATCGTATATGATCTGCGGTGCTACACCATTGAAACACTGTTCCCAAAGACTGATCAAAGTAGCCGACATATGCTTAAAGGCATGCTGCTGTACAAAATGCTCATACTCTTTCATCACACTCCACAAGTCTTCCACACTATAAATGGGGTTACGGGTCCACTGCGCAGCCTGATTAGCCACCACCTTTTTCTCCTCATCTCCCACATCAGATTGGACCAACGTCCGTCCCATATGCTCCTTAAATGTCATCCAATCTCTGTTCTCAGGGCTGCGTACTGGCGGTCCACTACTCAACAATGTCGGGGAATGGAGGAAAACAGTGGGGGTATCAACAGAGGGATCAGGCACTAACATCAATTTCGGCTGCATCGTGGGTGTAAGGACTGGCGAAAGAGACGCCGAAGCAGTAGGTGTAGCAGGGGTACTAACAGTCCCTGTTGCCACAGACGGTGAGGACAAAGAAAGGACAGGAGGTGCCGTGGCCAAGGCAGTCTGATCAATAGTAACAGAAGCAGAAACAGCAACAGCAGAGACAGAAGAACCGGGTAGCTGGGCCTGTGTGGGAAAAGCGGGATATATCCTCTGCGGGGCATACAGAGGTGGAGGTCGAGTATCTAACAATTGTTCCACAAAAGTATCATTTTCTTCTTGGGCCACATAAGATTTATCAATTTGTAATCAAAATCTCCTATCTTCGCGTTCTATCCCTATTTCTTGCTTCTCTCTATCATGTGCTACAGCTTTCTGAGTCAATGTTTGCAACCTCCCCTTCCGGGCCTCTTTCTCTGCTTTCATTCTCCTCTGTTTAACCTCCTTTTGCCATGTTCAGAGGGAGTCAAACATAGACTGCCTACCACGTCTTGCAAACAACTTCTCTTGTAAAAAGGCAATTTTCTGTTCATCAAAAGTGCCCGTCAATGGCCACTGCAACTCGGCATTGTCCTTCATATATTTGTGCCATAACATACTAAACATAGTAGGGCCAAGGCCATGCTTCACATACATATCAAAATTCGGAGTGCCTTCCGGAGGTGCTGGCTGACTTTCTTCCAATCGAGCATCAGCAGAACAACAACGACAACAAGAAACCAAAAGCCGCCTGATCCCAGACATTTTCCAAAACAAGCCAAATTAGTTATGTTTACCTGGCAAAGTGTTCACAAACACTTTGTATCCAAATTGGTCCTCAGACCGTACCAAATGCAAACCAAAATGGTACCATATCCACAAAGGAAAAACCAAAACAAACTCACCTGGTGCACAAAGGTCAAACAAATTTATTCTCCACTGCCGACTCTTCGGACCAAACGGTCAGATCCAAGGGTTTCGCCGTTCAGGACCCCAGTCGGGATGACCGCTGGGCGAGGAACTGACCGGTAAGACAGATGGGGCAGCTGCGAGTTCAGGAACTCTCTCGTGCAGGGATCCCTGGTCGCCCGTCTGACCTGATGATGGCCCGACCTCCTCACCCGTCCGCGGGCGAGGATGGATCACCGAATGGAGTCCCTGTTCGGGCGCCAACTGAAGGAAGTGACCCGATTAGGGCCACCCCGGTCACTCGCGACCACCTCTCAGCCTTCCACACAAATGAAGAGTCGGTCAGACAGTAGAGAATACAAACCAAGTATATTTATTCAGATACACTCGAGCGGAGTCCAGTCTGACCAGCCTCCTGGGATTGCTGCAGAGGGACTGACTTCAGCAAATATGGTGATACATTATGCACAATTCAGAACCAATGAAGACACGCTCTGACTGGAAATTTCCAGTTGTAGGCAGCTAGACAAAGAAGGTACAGAAGGATGAGTTTCAATCCTGAGACCGGGCACACGCAATCTTAACGCCAATGTCGTTCTGTCTGTGCCCGCTGCTCTAATGGTGGGAGCAGGTCTATCTAGTGGGAAAGGCATGCACTAATAAGAACAGTGTATTCATTAGTACAGCAAGGCTCAACCTTGGAGAAACAAAAACTATCGCAGCTGCTTTCAGCAGGGGCAGAGAGAGGAATTAGTTTTGATCATGACTCAAAATGGCGGCTAAACATAAAATGGTGCCGCGAATGCTAACTTAAGACGTACAATGCATAAACAGCACAGCTAAAACACTCTTATTCCAACAAGCATGAATAGTGAAATTCAACGTGTTGCAGGATAAGGTCTGGATGGGCATGTCTACAGCATTAAATGATTGAAATCACCCTGCCTCCGTGTTGACTTTGGAGTATTTTTGACTAAATGGATTACTTTGGATTACTTTGAAAAAATTGGCTTCACAGGTTAACTACTATTGGCTTTTGCCTACAAAGCAGTGCATCTTGAATCTGGTGCGCGATGGCACACTGGGCAATTTCACACTTTTAGAAAGTTGGCATTTTTCTGCCCTGAGCCTTTGTGTGCCTGCAGCCTGTCTTGGGTCACATGACTGGGTGTATGTGGCAGCTAGACTTTGCGAACTCCTCCCAGACAATCACACAATAGAGGAATTAGGTATGCCTCAATGGGCTATCTGCTGGAAGGTTGGGTGGGCAGAGCAGAGCACAGCCCGACTTGCAACTGAATAGGGTGAGCTCTGCCTTCACACAAAGGACCTAACACCTCCACATTGTCTCTGAAGCCCGCTTGGAGCCAGAGCAGGGGAGTCAGGAAATTCCATGCACTTCAAAGCCAATGTCTAGAAGCTTTTCCCACCTTCCAGAAGGAGGGCACCAGGGTATAAAAATTGGACCTCAGCCATCAACCTTTCAGCACACTTCTGGACCTGTGGATACTCTGCCAGGAAGAAGGATTGCAATGCTGCTAAAATGACGGCTATTCTACTGCACTGCTGACCTGCTGCTGCACTGCTGATTTGCTGCCTTTCTACCCTGATGCCTTCTTCCCTCGGGTATGACTGGGCTTGCAACTTGAACCCAGGACCACCAGAGTGACTCCAAAGAGCTAGTTTGCTGGCCGCCTGATCTGAGCCTCAGGGACACAAAAGACTCCTTTCACCTTGGACCCAGACTTGAACCCAGCCTGAGTGAGTAATGACCCTCCAAGTGTTGCACCACCAGTCCTGGACCCTTGGAAGTGGTGCTGAAGGTGACTAGAGTACCAAAATCCAAAAGTGCGGACTTGGACATTTTTTAGCAATAAATTTCTCTGAGAACCAGGAGGAGACTAGGACCAACCTGCTCACCTATCTGCCTAAGGTGCATTTCTAGTTGGATTGACTTTGCGGCTTTTCCCACTACATTCTTCTCTACAGCAGCAAATCCTTTTCATCTGTTCTTCGCCAAAGGGGATCTGGCCTCGTGGAATTGTCTTAGGCTATAGCTCTCTGCCTTACCCCACAGGAGACATCAATTTCAACTTTCATTTCAGAGGCTAAGTCCGAATGTAGAAATCTTCACAGTGGCTTTGACCTAAGGCTATTAGAGGACGACGCTCCCTCCTCGGACACCTCCTGCAGCCTTGCCCTGCTAAATGTTACCTTCTCAGACTTTTTTTCTCATAATTTCTTCTAAGTCCGAAGGTAAGTGCTGACCGAGCCCAATCCACTTCGTGTATCCGAACTGCGCTCACTTGCGGTCACCTATATTTTTCGACTTTGACCCAGTCTTGTGCGACTAGATTTCCTCAGTTTGCGCTTTGATCTTTTAGGCGCTAGTCTTCACAAAATACTGTAAACGTTCATAACTCCAGTTCCACTGATTGGATTTTTGCCGTTTTGGTGTCAAATAGTATATTAAAATGTACTCTATTCTTCTAAATTGGTGTGGGTTTTTTCTTGTGTTGTGTTTCACTTTATTACTGTTTGTGTACTGCATAAATACTTTACACACTGCCTTAAAGTTAAGACTGGCTGCTTTTTGTGCCAAGCTACCCAGGGTTAAGCAAGGGTTAATTTAGTGACTTCTTGTGCTTCACCCTGCAAGGGTTTGTGGCTGTTGCTTGACCAGGGCTCAGACCCCAGTCAACCAACAACCCAATCAGGGGTGTAAGAGACACTACAATTCTGGGGGGGACAGGGACAACCTTGTGGACTTTCCAGTGACCCTATACAAATCGCCCGTTGTGCAAGACCGTAAACCTGTTTAACGAATACAATCGCATAGTTTTGAAGTGAAATATTGAGAAAGGCAGGCATGTAGTCACAGTTTGCAAGTATGTTTTATTGTTATTTACATTCACATAGTAATTAGACCAAATGTGAAAAAAAATGCATATGAATCTTGCGTCTTCATGCACCAAGCAAACAAAGGTCGCTGACTTCGGTTGGGGGCGTGGTGTTTGCAAGTGCATTATGGTTTGAAAAGTACCTGCTGCTGCATTCCTGCTGTCCAGCAATTTTCAGGCAACAATAAAAATGTCAAGATAACTCCAGTGGTTAATGTTCTTCCTTGAGAGAGATCAGAGGTTTGTCTAGTGGAAGTTTTGAGTCATGGTAAGGTAGCCACAGTGGGTTAATATGCCTGCTGCAAAGAATGGTGTACCATGCAGATCACAAAGTACATATAATGTAAATAGGTCAGTGGGCTACTGCTTTTGTCTGAGAGATTCTTTTGTTACTTTCAGTTTATAAGTTAAAATCCTAACAAAGAACAATGTCATCTGGTACCTTTACTAGTCTTCATTAGTGAAGTAAGAAGGCACAGGAAAAGTGCCCTATGCAGTCCGTGATTCCTAATTTCAAGCCCCAGCTCCCACCTGAGCCAACTGTGATCTGCAACTGCCGTGATTAACCTCATAGTCAGGCTCCGAAAATACTTCAGTTTGTGAGGCCTCGACATTCAAAACACAATAAACAGGAAGCAGTGGTCGAAGTGGGGAAAAAAAGTAGGAAAGCTGTGGGCGGAGAATCAGAGTGTGAGAATAACCTGAGATTTTGGGTCTGTGGGCGGAGTCAGGGGTGTAGCCAGAAAGAGCAAAACTTCCCTATTTTTGTATTTGTTTGGCATTTCACTGACCAGTTACAGCGTATTACATTATTTAATTCAACCAATAGATACACATGTTTATTTAAGGTTTAATATGAGTTACTGACATTAAAATACATTCACAAAGTGGGATATGCTTGCGATCACAGAATATGACAAATACGCGTAAAAGTGGAATCACAAGCCATCTGTCTCCGAGCCATGCAGTTTCTGTCATCAGCACTTCTCCTACATTTTTCCATAAGAGCAGCTCAAACATAAATGGCAAAATATCCTTGTTTGCAAATGTTTTCCACTAAATTATGGCTGCACCATATTTGCCACATAATACATCATCTGCTGCATAATATAACGATTTCAACTAAAAAATAGTTTGTAGCTCAAACGGATCAAAAATTACTAAATAAAATGTGACTTATGTTGCTGCAAAGTGGAGGGCCCTTTGCAAAGGTTGACTGGTCACCTTTCTCACTGCTGCATTTGTATATTACACAGGTACTAATGAGGCAAAATCTTTGTAGAGGCTGTTAGTATGTATAAAAATGTCAAAATAATAAAGTATCATAAAATGTACTGCATTACGCTGCAGCCTTTTTTTTTGCTGCATATTTTAGTCAACACTGCAACATAATTTTGTCCTCCATTGCTGCATAATTCTAGTGGCCACAGAGCACGCAGCACATGTTTAAAGTGCTTGTGCATGAAGCAGAGAGACCGTGAAGTTTGCAAACTTAGTTTGGTGTGTGTGCAAATCCTGCATTGCCGATCCCCAGTGAGTTGCACTACTACTGCTGAAAAAGGCCAATGGAGATACCAATGGGTGAGGTGGATTGGCCTCAAGGGTCTTGTGACCTCAGTGACAGAGTCACTATCGCTCTAGGGTGTGCTGCTTCGTTTGCCTGCCCACAAGACTGGAGGTGAACTTCAGTATAGATTGTGGTTGACAGGCCTTCAAGGTTAACCCACACTTGCCACCTCTAGGGTCCACCTACTGGTGCTAAGACACCAGGGCTTCTAAGGTCTATTGGTGCCTTCTAAGGTGTAGCATGGGAATGTGTTCCGTCAGGAGAGTGTTCGGGTGGACTGGTCATGAAGGCTGAACCCGGTTCTCCAGCTCCAAATTCGGCAGCTCTGGCCAGAGTGCCACATCCTCTCCCCCACTGAACACCATACTACCCCACTGAGAGAAACTTGCACTGTCTTCAGCTACAACCCAACTGTGCCGCGACTCAATTCAAATTATGCACTAGACAAGTATAATATCCTGCCTGAAAAAAAAGTAATACCATCATGAAAAAAGCAAACAGTCATAGGGAATGCAAGGATAAGTAAAGCAGGGACAACATGGTTACCTTAACATGTTTACACTCATTATTCCGAAATCAGTGAGTGCTTTTGCCTGAAAAGTTCAGGACATGACTACAGGGACCGGAAGGGACCTGTTTCAATGTCCATTGCTTATATCCTTACAAAACGTCAGGAGTTTGGTTTAAAAAGACCACATCCCTAAACACAGAGCCAATGTACACATTTTATAAGCTAAAATGATTAAAACAGTTGAAAAGGATCACATTAAAAGTTTTCCACTCCACCCATCAACCAGGTAGTGCAGTCCCTCTAGGAATGGTGCACTTCCCCACCCTGGGAAAACAATGTTATTCAAAGAAAGAAGATAAAAAGAAAGTAGCGCTTCACTGGCAAACTATGTAAAGTGGCGCTAACGTGTGTGGGTGTGAATAACACCAATCTGGCCTGTCTGCGACCACTCTGTATTGCTTTATTTAGTTATTTATTTTTCGTATTTTGATCCTTTTTTTCTCTTGGTCTGGAGGTTGCACTTTGGAATAGAAAAAGGTCAGAAAATGAGGACATTTCCAGCCAAAGTGTTTCGTTCTTTTTTGGATCCATTTCACAGTGGAACAAATAAAGGAAAGGAGAGGCAAGAGAGGGTAAGAGCTGTCTCTTGAAATCACACAAGTGAGGAGGAGCTAGACAGAGACAGAAAGAGAGGGAGGAATAAAGAGAGAGGGAGGGGAGGAAGGCAGCTGCCAGCGGCACAGCAAGAGAAGTGGACACTGTCCTTGCCTACTCTGGGCAGGAAGGCCGAGCCTTATTGGCCGAGCCTTATTTATAGGCATTGGCTATTTCTGTGGAGGGGTGCAGCATAAGAAAGGGCAGAGGGCGGGTGGCCTCTGTGACTGGAGGCAGGTCACAGGTCAAGTGCAGGGCCATAGGTAGGTAGCACTTTCGTGCGCTAATGGCCCTGCTAATCTCAGAAGGGAGAGGGGAAATGATTTTGTCTCCTATTCCCCCCACCCTTGTCCCCTGTGTCCCTTCACTCCAAAATCTGGGCGGGATATATCCCCCGCGTCCCCCACACTTCCTACGCCCATGAACCAAACTGCTCACAGAGGGGGCTTTTAAGGAGGACCTTGATAAAGTACATTCTAATAAAAAGCACAGATTCAAAAGAGTAAAACAACTGCAATTCACAGAACACTCTTCTAAAGTTACTGCAATCCTAAAGGTCTGAAAACAGGCTGCAACGTGCTCTAGCACATCCTTGGAGAAAGTCAAGCATATGTCCAGCCGCTGGTACTGCAACACGCTCCTATGGAAAACATTGGAGGGAGGGAATTTAAAACACCCCAAACGAACTAATGTTAAATAAATTAAATAAGTTCAGCATTTAATCTTTTTTTTTAATTGATCAAATATATAACTTTCAAACAAATTTAATAAATATTACCAGAAAATAAAATGTTAATGATGGTGAGGTTTCTTAAATTATTGTTTAAAAATTAATATTTGCTAATTAAAATAGTATATTTACATTATTTTATTATTTGACACACATTTAATTGGGTGAGATAATGTGGTCTAAAATTGTATTTTATTATTTTTAAATCTTTAGTTACTGTGTTTTTTTAACAAATACAGGTGACCCACAATGATATCTTAGAACACTTCCATATCTTCAGATGATACGATTTCATCACAAGACCAGAGGCCTGTCATTATGCATATACCTGTTATTGCTGCCCAATATGCAGCCCTTTAAAGAATATTCACGCAGAGTATATAAACCCCTGCCACACAAACACATTCCTGTTTTATTGGCTGCACCTAACAGATAAATACATCTTTATTTTTCTTTCTATAACATTTTAAGGTGTAGTTTATTGCTCTTTATTAACTTTGTAATTATTCTGATTTATGGATTGACCACTCTCTCCTTGGTCTTGAGTTTTTCTCTTTGTTTTTTTAATGGATCTATTTTAATTTGTTGGGTTTTTTCATTGTGATCTCTATATGACCGTTCTAAGTGGTCTGCCTTTATTTTAGTGCTTTGTTTGCCCTTCCTCATAGCTGATTAACACTGTGTTAATGAATGAATGAATGAGCAGAGGGTTGAACAGACAGCGGCTACTTGCAAAAGTGTCCCAGAGCTAAGGACTACAGGTACGGCCCACAAATAAAAACAAAACTGAAAAAAACCTACGGTTAAGCAGGAGAAACAAGCCACGTTTTCAATCTCCCATGAAAGAAAGCCTCCAAAGCCAGAGTCCCCAATTCCTGGGTAAGCTGATTCCACACCTCAACAGCCAGTAAAGTGAAGGAATGCCCTACCTTCCTTATGTGCCTTATTCCTGGCATTACCACCAAGGATGTTGATCTTAGGGTAAAATTCTATCTGTGAGATTGCCAGGGCTGGCCAGAAAAAGTGCTTGATGGACCAAAGCACGAGATTTAAAAAGGACCCACTTGTTGATGGGCAGCCAGTGGAGAGATGTTAAAGAAGGGGAAAACAATGAACATTTTGGAAGTCTCAATATAAGGCAACAGTGGCATTCTAGACAACCTGGAGCCAGCCAAGCAAGGCTTCTGACATCCTAAAGTAGAGCACATTTGGCATAGTCCAGCCAATACGTGATCAACGCAAGGATCACCGCCTTCCTGCACTGTAGAGGTAACATAAACAAAATTATCTTGATGGTCCGAAGCAGCCCAAAACAGGTACCAACCACTGGAGAGACCTGTGGTTGAAAAGAGAGTTGATTGTCAAATTTGACTCTCATAATTTTTGCCACTGAGGATGGAGGTGGGGGGCCGGCAGAGAAGAAGGCCAGCTTACCTCCCACCAATTGGCTTGGTGGGAGCCAAATAACATTTCTTGTGTCTTTCCTGAGTTACATTAAAGCTGGCTACCATGCATTTAGTCGAAGATCGCATGCATAAACTCTTTAAATCACTCCACCAATGTGGAGGCACTCTCAAAGGTGAAGAGCAGCTGAGTATCATCAGCATCAGAGTGGATTTTGCATCCAAAGGATTCTACTACCTATGCCAACGGTGCCAGAAAAACATTAAATAGAGTAGGGATCAGCAAGGAACCCTGAGGCACCCCCTGCTAATGCGATTTAGTGGCAGATGTAAAGGGCAGCAACCAGACCATCTGCCCTCTGGAATCAAGAAACGAATTCACCCAGTTCCACACTGTACCTCAAACCCCAAGGATGGCAAGATGAAAAAGATAGCTTATGACAGATCAGCATTTTTACCTTGATCCAGGTACTTCTGAAGGTGACCTGATACCTCCAATAACACTGTCTTTGTACTATGGCAAGGCCAAAACCCCGATTGACTAGGAAGCAAAAGTTTGCCCTGCTCCAGGTATTTGGGTAATTTATTGTTAACCAATTTTTGCATCATCTTTGAAGAAGTCAGAATCAAGGGGATGGGCCTAAAATTACTGTAGAGTTTAGGGTCTAATCATGGTTTCTTAAACAAAGGAACAACCTTAGCCAGCTTCCAAACAGCTGGCACAGAACTGGATGATGATGAAAGATTAAATACCTTTTTATTTCTGGACTGATGACCTACATCGCCAGTGCTAACATTAATGGAGAACAAGGGTTCAGGGGTGAACCTGATTTACAATTCAAAACTGCAGCTGAAGATTGCTCAAGAGAGATCACTCTGAACTGAGAAACGTTGCTATCGTTATCAGCCAGCCTCACAATTGTTGGCTCTGCATTAAAGGTTATTTGTCTTCAAGTGGACGGCCTGGTTAATGCTGAGTATTTGCATAGGTTCTTACCAATTATTTGTCTTTGAAGTGGGTGGGGATGCCCGCAGGTCAGATTTTGGTTTCTGGTGGCCTTTTTTTGGGCTGGATCCTCTTCCTCAGACCCTTTAGCCTAGCGTGTGTGACACGCTAAAATATTAGTGTAGAAGGGCACTGACCTCTGCTCAAAATGCCGCTATATTAGATTGGGGAATTATGTTTTAAGCATTTGCAAGCGTGTTTCCATAGATACAGACTCTGAGACAGTTATCTACTCGTTGGTTTCAGATTGTCTGATTTGCAGACAGCTCTTAGGTTTTTTCTGTTTTGTGCTAGAATAAGTTCTTTTTGGTGCTTCTAGGAACTTATTTAGTTTTCAATAATGACAGGTGCAACAGAAGTCCAAGGCCTACCTCCTCTCGAAATTAATGAGCAATTATTTAGGAAGTATTTTGAGGAGGAGCTAAGAGCTTCCATTGGGGAAGTAGTAGAAGCTGCTGTAGGTAAATGGAGAAGGGATAATCCTTCAGAGGATGATATTCTCTATCAGAGAATAAAGTTCCTGTTTCTAGGAAAAAAGGAGGTAAAGTGACTGAAAAGATGAAACGTCTTATTAAAAGTAGTGAAAATGTAAATATTGGAAAAAACAGCTCTAATAGGGATGAACTACTTACCCATTTGGTGACCGGTAGCACCCGTGGTACAACTGAATGTGGTGTCCCAGGTAGCACAAATAGTAAAGGTGTCCTTAGCAGGACAAAAGGTGGACAAGGGTCCTGTAGTTTGGATGAGTAGCTGTATGATAACGAGAGGGTTTATTTGATAATTATGTTTTTCACCCAAAAGTGAACTTTATTTTAGAAAGTCTGGATGATGACTTGCAATGGCCTTTAACCTCGAAGGAGAGTAAGAATCCTTTGGGTGAGGACATGTTTAGCCCAAATACAATAAGACACCCTCGTAGCTCTAAATAGTGGCCCATGGAGCACATTGAGAAATGTATTTAACATTTGTTGAGGAAACCATTAGATAGGGAGACTTGTAACCTTATATGGCAGAGTGTTCTAGACCCTTTAAGACCCTTTATGGAAAACAAGATCTGCAAATCTCCTAACCTGGAACCAGAGTTGATAACCTTTTCCTTGGAAAGGATCCAAGAAAGGGTATTGAGCATTGCTTAAAACAAAGTTAGGGTAAATTATTAGATATCCTGGGCCCCTTAGCGTGCATTTTAGATATGGTTGAGGAGCCTCATTTAAAGGATATGGTTATTGATGTGGACCTGTTAAGGGGTTGGAGTCAACGAGCTATCTGCATGCTTGGAAATGCAAATGCTGGCATGATAGCAGAGAGAAGGAAGGCTGTACTTATGAGAATGAATCCCAAGTTAGCAGATTTAGCTATTAGGGAATCTATTTGTGATCCCAATGGACTACTCTTTGGTGAGGTCTTTGTTAGGTCCTTTGGCACACACGTTTCCACCTTCACTGCCCTTAGTAAAGCCCCATAGTAAATCCCAAACAAATATGATACGTGTTTTCAGCACAAGAGTTTTTGGAAGAGCTGAAAGGAAGGGATTGGCTGTCGACTATGGAATACAAAGTTCCCACTACTATTCCCAAAACTCCAAAGGTTACGTATGGAATTTCAACTCCAACACCGGCTTCTTTCCACAAAGAGGGAGATCTGCATGATCCTGTGGACGTACATCTAGATCATAAGGTTCAGTAAGTCCAGGTGAGTTTGAACATTTTAGATGGTTCTTCCCAAACAAAGGTGAGAGGTAGACTGCAGTTTTAGATTCACAATTGTGCGAAAAGAACAAATGTCCCATAGGTTTTGGAAACTGTAGGAAGTTTCAGGATAGATTTTTGGGAATTTCCTTCTCAAGAGATTATCCAAATGTTAGACAAAGGAGCAATTTCAAGAATTCTAGATTCAGTAGACAGGTTTGTGAGCACCGTTTTTTCGTAAACAAAAAGACAAAGGGTGGCCTCCAGTAATATATTTGAAGGATTTAAACAAGTTTCTAGTGTACATGCATTTCAAGATGGAGGGAACCTATCTTTTGAGGGATATTTTACAGGAGAAGGATTGGCTAGTAAAGTTAGATTTAAAGTGCGCTTATTTCACAATACTTATGGATACAGGTTCTCAAAAGTATTTGCATTTTAGATGGAGAGATTTTACCAATTTCGTTTTCTTTTGATTTGTCTTCAGCTCCTTGGTGTTTCACCAAGTTGGTGCGTCCAGTAGTTACCTTTTTAAGAAAAAGGGGTATTCATTTTGAAATTTGTTTGGACTACATATTGTTGATGTCTCAGGAGAAGAGAGAGCTTCTAAAGTATTTGGAGTGGACAAGGGACCTTTTGGAGAGTTTAGGATTTACTGTAAATGTAGAAAAGTTGATTATGGCTCCAACTCATAGCATAGAGTTCCTGGGTTTCAGGTAGATAGTTTATTGACTTAGTTGCTTCTTTCTCACAAGAGGATAAGGAAAATAAGAAGGAAGTAAAGTTTATTTTATCAAAAGATGTAGTAACTCTGAAGGATTTAGCGAGGATAATTGTTCTTTTGTCATCCTTCATGCAGGCCATCTCTCCAGATCCACTTCATTACAGAGCTCTTCAGAGACTGAAGACATTTAGTCTAAGGAAAGGTGTGTGGTATGCAGATTCAATTTCCCTATCCTTAGACACACGGAAAAACTTGGAGTGGTGGTTGGATAAGCTAGTGATTTGGAATGGCCAGGCTATTTTCGGGAAAGCCCCAGAATTTACTTTAGAGACGGGTGCAAGCAATTAAGGTTGGGGAGTGCATTTAAATGACCTGGAGACTGTGGGGAGGTGGTCCAGGGAAGAACCATACTTACACACAAACTGTTTCAAGATGCTAGCAGAATTAAACACTTTGATGAGTTTCAAGGATGTCTTGTCAAACAGTGTATTGTTGATTCGTATGGACAGTGTCATATATAAACTGCCTAGGGGCGTTCAAGATCAAAACAGCAGGTGGATTTAGCCAAAGAGATCTGGTATTTTTGCTGAGACCAAAAAATTCTCTTGACAGGAGAATATATTCCAGACTTGCAGAATCAGAAGGCAGATTGGAACTTGAAAAATCTCAGGGACTTCAGCGATTGGAAGTTGAATCCGAATATTTTCAAGTGAAGTCAGAATTTATCTAGCTAATAGAGGTAGACTTATTTGCAAGCAGATTATATTTTCAGGCTCACATATATTTCAATTGGAGACCAGATCCTGATGAGACAGCAGAAGATGCTTTTCTGCAGGACTGGGGGGTTGACAGGGGATATGCATTCCCTCCGTTTGTAATGATTCAGAGAGTGTTGTTGAAACTTCAGAGAGAGAGATGCAGGGTTAGTCTTGTGGCTCTCTTCTGGACTTCTTATTTGTGAGAATTCCCATTTGGTACTAATTTCACTAGGTTGACTGATTGGGCCAGAAAAAGGGAAGAATACATTGGTAGTAGAAGGGAATTATAACCTTCTTGCTTGGAAGATTTCAGGGGTTCCAGCAGATACTCGGGCCTTTCAGGAAAAGCTAAGAATTTATTGTATGAATCTAGGGCACCAGGTACCAGGAAAAAGGACAGAGGAGTTTGAAGAAATTGGTGTAGTTGGTGCATGGAAAGGAATAAGGATTGCATGGAGGCTCCTGTGATGGAGGTAATACATTTTTTAGCAGAACTGTTCAATTCAGGTCTATCCTACAGAACTCTTAATTGCAATAGATCAGGTGTGTCAGCTGGTCATGCTTTGGTGATTAACTTTGCTATAGGAAGTGATGTTTTGGTCCATCGAGTCTGGAAAGGAATTAGACTTAAAAGACCACCTAGGGCTCGTTATGATTCCCTATGACGTGAATTTGTTCTTCAATTTATTCGTATCCTGGCCAATTAACGTTTATCTTTAATTGAAAGAAATATCTCAGAAGTCGGCAAATTTGCTTTGCTTAATCTCCCTTCAGATGTGTATCAGATGTTAAGGCTTTGGAGACATGCACCAGGCTTAATTCACCAGATGATGTAAATTTTGACATCTGGAAGAGAACTAAGGGGCACATTTACTAAAGGTTTACGCAGGGCAGCAAGCAAAGTTGCAGAGCTGCATTGCGTGAAAGGCAGAAAGCAGAAATACTCCATATTTGCAAAGATATGGAGCATTTCTTCTCTCTCCTAGCTCTGGCTCACTCAGTGCAGCCTAGCACCAATGTAGGCACCTTTTCAGAATAGTGCAAGGGTACCTGCATTAGAAGCAGGATTGTTTTTGTGCAGGTAGTGCCTTCCTTCACTCCTTAGAGGCATACATAGGGGTATCTGAGACAAATAGGTCATTGATTAACCTACATAGGACAGTGTTAATATTGAAAAAGTCGATGTCAATATGAATAATGATACGTTCATGTATAAAAACAAAATCGCAACTTTATTGACAAATTCACCCATAGTGAATTCTACTTCAACCCAGACTCAGAAATACGTGGTTAGGCAGGCCCTGACACCCAGGCCCGAGATCACTGATTGACAGATCACAGGTGGGGTAGCACGTAGCCAACAGCCAAACATGTGAACAGTCAATCCTAGATCGATCCTTCAGATAGGTGCAGCGACACCACAGTGGTCCAAGGAGATTGACCCCAATAATGGTCGGAGGAGTGCGCACATTCCCAAAACACCATAAAGTCAGATGCCACATGAAGTTAGAAACACCTAGCCAATCAAGACACAGCACACACAGTGCACGCAGTGATCAAGTGCGCCCCATGCTGGACATCCTGACACGTTACCCACTGGCCGCATTGTGTCCACGAAAGGTTGAGGCCCACCTGGATTCCTCATCCAAAACCTTAATTTATGACTCCAAAGACAGAGGTACACATTCCTTATGAAAAAAGGATCACCCGAAAACATTTTATTACACTCAATGAACTGTATATAAGTCGATGTTAGACTGATTGTAAATTGAGACAGTCCTCAGACCCTATGCCTGTGACTGTGCTCCCGGACGTTTTTTTTAATTAAACAAACTGTTCCTGTTTTGCAAATGCCTCTTGTCTCTTGTTTTTTCAAGGTATTTCATGTTCAAGCAACAACAGTATGGTTAATAAGGTTAGCCTTTATTGATTAGGGATCACTTTTGAACCAGAGACGACTTCACATCCTGACGAAGGCCGCTGACACTTTTGGTGTTTTTAAGATGACCAAAACGTGTTGACAGTACCATAGGATGACAGGGTCATTTTTATCCCTTTTATATCATCTACTCATGTTTTTTAATCCTATCAGGACAACCAATAATAAAATATATTTAGGATACTTCTAGATAGTTTTAACAGTTTATTTGTTTTATCTCATTCCACAATTCATGTTTTCCCTTTAACAATAATTCTCACTCCCACACACACAGTGGTAGAGCCCACCTTGTACTCTTTGGGATCCAGGGTGAGGGAAGTCCAATGATGACGCATGGTAAATTTTTAATGTGAGTGAGGGCCTTGCAATTCTCAGATAGAACTCAGCTTCATCAGTTCACCATCATCTCAATGTTTTAAAAATTAGGGGTTAGATTGGGATGTGAGGTGCACTCCTAAGTTTAGTGTCTTCTAAGTAGCCTATGTTACTATTTAACCAATTGTGCTCTTTCTTTTGCAGAATAGCCCCTGAAGAAGAGACCCATAGTCCCGAAATGCATTGGGCATGAAACATTCAACATGGTTACAACATGTTTATGCAACCATAAAATGTATATGAAAGTGGATAATATGTATATATAACAATCAACACGGTGTATATTCATGAATGTGAATCATCATACAACTGTGAAGCATGGTAATAAATGAAAATAAATAATGGAAAGGAATGTAATGAGATTTTAGCAAGGTGAATATTTTGGTGGAGATACCTACATGTATAGTGCACACTGTTTTCAAGTTGAATTACTTGAGTATATTTATTAAAAATTAGGGGTGACACAAGCCTAGGAACCCAGGACACACAGCGCTCAATCAAATATTTTCCCTCTTTCACAGGCTATCATCATACTAGAGAGAGCTGCAACCCAAGGTCTCATCTGATATAAAAAATGTAGTCATATAGAGCACAGCCATTACTCACTTCTTTTCACCAGGGGGCAGCCATCACCCAGCTCCTCCGTCAATCCATGTGGCGCTCCGCATTGCCACGGCAGTTAGGATTATGGGGTATCTGCAACCTGCGCCGGCTCCTTCTTCAAGGAATGCAGAGCTGCATCCGGGCGCCAGGCGTGAACCTCTCTGAGGCAGTAAATGAGGGGATGAAGGGGATCCACATCAGCTGCCTGTGGTGGCTGCTGATCTCATGCTAAGCACACAGGGCCCATACAGGCTGCGCCATTTGAGTGAAGGAAGTGCGGCCTGAAACAAGACAGGCTCATATGCAATTAGACCCCAAGCACTTCCAGTGCGCCGACCACCACCAAACTTCCTCTGACATTCGCAGGGCCCCCCAGCATCTCCAGGTAAAGTGGATGCTTCAATCTGCTTGCTGTTTTGCCGCAGGCTTGATGGCAGCGTATTTGGCCACAGATGTTTATAATTGTAGGTTCATTTCAGATCACTGCTCCTGCCTCTGGAGCTCATTTAGGACGTAGCCAACTTGCTTGGTTCCCTCTAGCCCCCTTCTCCAAGCTTACGTTATTATTTCCTGGTTAATAATAATTTTTTTAAATAAATTTACATTTATAATCTACAATATATTATTATTTAGTTATTTAAAATATAATAAACTTTAGTATATTTGCCTATACTTTCCCATAGAGAGAACTCAGTCCCGGTGGTGGAGATCTCCACCAGTGGTTGAAAAGTTACTAGTAGTAATTTTACACTCGTAAATTATGTTTTAGAAGATTCCACCCCTTCATTTGCAGGGTGGAGGCATGTAAATCTACACCAGGGTGTAAATATCCTCTTGCAGGGAATCTGCACATTCACAGAACTATGCGCAGGATTATGGGACCTCAGTGTATAGGGGCTAAGCCTTCTTACCACCTTAGTGCCCATGAGCCCAGGACTGACTAGCTATAGTGTCTCACTCGCTCTCCTACTCACAAATGGAGAAACCAATGATTAGACACCCCAGAACACAACACTCCTTGATCTCTCAGGAATGGCGGTAACAAGACACACCTTTTCGCTCACACTCTCGTATTTGTCCACAATAAGATCTGACAGAGACACGAAGATAGTCTAAAATATTTATTTTAACTAACGTGCTCTAAAATGCAGTATACGTGCCACAACAAGCATAAAGATGCATAATACCAATATTGTTAGCATTGCAGTAAGGCCATATATCATAAAGGGAGACGTCATTATACAAAGACTGTGGAGAAAGGACTACAGTGCCTATGCTCCCTCCCCTTGGTAAGAAAAAGTATTATAATATAATAGAAGATCTCTGGGCTTTGTCAGCAGACCTCATACCTCAGGCCATAGATCGTATTTCTACATCACAGGTGTGTGTTGCTCTTCTCCCTGGAAAGGTCCCTCTCCAAGTGTGTGCTACCCAAACATGCATCCCCATAATATCAAAGTAGGAGTCTCCAGCAAAAACAGCTGCATTGGTATGTTTTGTCTAGGTGCTAGGGCCTGACCAGAACAGAATAACAAGGGGCAGTGTTTATCGACCTTGCTCACAATGTTCAGACTAAACTCCAGGAACGGGCAGAGAACGAGCACAGCCGCGAGTTCTCATGTGAAAGGCATAAACAGAGTCTTGCAAAAATAAAGACATGTAGTAACGTGCGCAAAAGCAGCATCATGGCTACCGGGCTCATGCTAACTTAAAGATTTCGACAATGTCCCTAGCGACCACGTGACACCATCCCCTTTGCCAAGTTGTAGTGCATAGACAAACAGGTGTCAATGATAAGCAGAGCCAAATCGCATTATGTTCCACCCAAATAGAGTCAATCGAAAAGGACAAATTTAAAAATAAAATAATAATAATATATATATATATGTGCAGTCTAGTCAGAAAAATCCAAAAGATTACGCGCACCGTGGAATGCAAGGTGCTCCAAAAGGGCATCATTCTCGTTTATAAAAATGAGGGATGACATCCAATTCAGCAGAGTGAATGAACATTCATGTTCCTCATCATCCAGCAGCAGAATAGGACAACTTGCCTGATATTCGATGAAGCTCTCCTGTGAGAGGCGCTTGGCAACCTCACAGATATCCCAACACGCCAATACGAGCGTCACCAGAACAGTCCTGGTCATGGGCCAGCAAGGGACCCACCAACAGATCATAATCTGGGTCAGCGCCTGATGTTGAGGAGAGGCAGATATCCAAGGCCCAATAGAAAGGGCACCGTCGGCAATGGACCACGGGTTGCACGCAAGTGAAGTAGGCGAAGCGAAAGGTAAGCCCATAGCCCACACTCAGCGTTGCCAGTGGCAAGCATCCAAAAAGTTGCTGCATTCGTTCACAGTATAGTCACCATGGGCCTGGTGTGTGCAGAACCACAGGATGGGCATCCATTGCGTAACAGGAGCAGAAGTACCAGCACTCCACACGCCAATAAGAGGATAAGTGGAAAACCTCAGAAGGCGCTGGAAAAAATAGAATGTATAAAGGCCCGTATTACTCCAAAAATCGTCTGAAAAGATGAAACAAGGCCGGAACCTAAAAGTTTAAAAGAATGTGCAAGGCCTTCCGTATCAGATGCATTAAAGATCTGGTGAATCAGTTCCCCAAAATGCAGTGGGAGATTCGTATTCAGCAGTGACTGAATCTCACTAGATGTTCTAGCCACCTGCAATTCGAAGGTCTCTCGAGCAGAAGTGAAAGCGACCTCTTGTTGGAACAATAGCGCTTTGAGTCTGCTTAGTTTATTGAAATCTGTTTTCAAAGTGGGAATGGAAGGCCATAGAGAGCTATCTACAATCCCATGCGGGGGTGGAAAAAGAACATTGCTGCAACAAGTAACTCTTTCGGAAACCGTCACTATATACGGAATGCCTGCCCATAACCCACAGCAGTTGTAGTTATTCAGGATAAGATAACTACCTTTAAAAAGCAACGTGAGTGTGGGAATTATTGAAGGGACTGGTGTTCCTTTTAGAAAACAGGCCAAATTGGGCGCTGATACGTTGCAAGCACGGTGAAGTTGAACTTGTGTACAGACTAACGCGTATCCCACTTCAAAATCATGTAGACATTGAAAAGTAAATGGTAAAGACCACATTTCGTGAAGGAAAGTACTACCCAGGGGTTCAAATCTCCAGATAGGATAATGTTTCATACAAGCAGTAAACTGAAAAAGGGAAATGGGTAAAGAAATAACCCCGTGTATCAACCACACTGAAGAATCCGTCTCTGGTATTGAGAATGGTAGCTGCTCTAACTTCTCAATATGTAACAGTGTGTATGTCAAATCTTTCATGGACATAAGTTTGTGTTTATCTGTCAAATTAAAGGTCAAAAACAGGGCAGTTGTGTTTAAATAATCCCAAGGCACTTTCCCATTTTTCAATGTTTGCAAAGTCCAGCCAAATTGCATTACAGAGCGCAATTGATTTTGACCATGATACAAAATAGACACATCATTCTGCACAATGTCAATAACAGATGAAACAATATTGTCCAAAGTGTAAATACGAGAAGACAAAGTATTAATGCTGTTGTCTACCACATCCAAAACTTTATGCAAGTTAACCTGATCTAGTTGTCGCAATCTGAAAGCTGCCTCCATTTGGGACAGTTTCCAGATTTCATTATATGCTGCATGTGCAAAATGTTTCGGACGAGGAGACCTTAGACCTAAAAGGAAATCTGCCAGATCAATGTCCCCAGATAAATGTGAGAGATGTTGTTTCACAGACGACAACGATGACTGTCCCAACCACTGTTGACACAATTTACCCACAGAATATGTAGTAACTGTGGGCCCGATTCACAAAAGTAATCTGAGACAAAATCCTAACTTTACGACTTTTGGTATTCACAAAAGGCATTTAGGAGTAGTAAAGTTAGGATTTTGTCTTAAGTTTTGGTCTTAAGACAAAATCCTAACTTAAGTTAAACTTAAGTTAAACTTAAATTAGGATTTTGTCTTAAGACCAAAACTTAAGACAAACTTAAGACAAAATCCTAACTTAAGTTTAACTTAAGTTTAACTTAAGTTAGGATTTTGTCTTAAGACCAAAACTTAAGACAAAATCCTAACTTTACTACTCCTAAATGCCTTTTGTGAATACCGAAAGCCGTAAAGTTAGTATTTTGTCATAGATTACTTTTGTGAATCGGGCCCACAATGTGTTTGTGGAAAGTGAGGGTCAGGTCTACTTAGGATAAATCCCCCTGTTGAATTTGAAAAACGCAATTGGCAAGCATTAGTACTGAGGGGTGATATTAACCAGCCCAGTGAGTAATAGTGGACGAATTAAGGGTACCATTGTGGACCATACCATGTAAGTCCGCTAGAGAATAATTTTTATACTGCTGCCAGTCGTCATAAGCTGCTAATGATGGGAACGAGGGAGAATTTACATTTTTAGCAGTAGCTAAACCAAAACATGTAGTTTGTTGCACTGTCCCATTCAAGAATAACAGCTGTGACTGTATCAAACACGCACGATGCAATGACTCAGTTCCCTGCACCTGCCAATCTTTGGTACCCCATATTGATTTTAAATCAATCCTGTCTTTCCAATAATCATAACCTCTTAAGGACAAATCGGTTATAAAAGTCGAAGAATATACCAATTTAGTATGGGTCAGCATAAATTTCGAGTGTGTTTGTGCGGTCAATTTATAATAATAGAATCGCAGGTCAGACACATTATAGCCTGAAAAGTAGACACATTTATTTTTCTGAGTCTGGGAACTACCTTGAAATGGAACATGACAATGTTCCCATTGTGTATAATTAACCGTATTTCTGTATGTGTTTTGACTGATGTAAAAAATGAAGACCATAATGTTGGAAACAGAATAAATCAGCATAATTGGCAGAATTTAAATACAAATCCTTAGTTTCAAAAGCAGTGTAATATTTTAAATCCGAAAACAACGAATGTACGGCATTAACATCCCAGTCGTCGGAATGATTCCCATGTGTGATGACGTCACCTAATGAGACACGAAAGACGGGGCCATATATTTCGTATGGAACTTTATCCCAAACAATGGCATCTACTACTGGAATAGCTGAAATGTTAATGTTCGTTTGATCCCTTTTCATTATATGAGATGACGTCATCAACACCCTCAACCAAATGTACATTAGGGCGTTCAGGCAAATAATGACCATTAATTAAAAGAAAAAAGGCAGTCACAAATCCAATCCACATGAAGAGAAATACCATTGTAAGTACCATCCAAATGTAGGTCCA
Source organism: Calotriton arnoldi (assembly GCA_963921515.1). Classification (NCBI taxonomy): domain Eukaryota; kingdom Metazoa; phylum Chordata; class Amphibia; order Caudata; family Salamandridae; genus Calotriton; species Calotriton arnoldi. Next base: position 2,066,941 of record CAWUFW010001510.1, read on the forward strand.
AGGAGGAACCAAACAAATTCTGCGAAACCAGGAAAAGAAAATCAAAAAACGACTGGGGAGTTCCTCCACAGTAGAATTCGACGAAGAAGATGAAGAAGTTAAAGAAAAGTCCATGTAATATCCAACAGTTCCTAAGCGATATAACGATGGTCGGTCAGCATTAAAAGATGATTGGACTGCACTTGCAGGAATGTCCACAGTTAGCTCCATAGGCGACGAGACATAATCTCGAGGTATAGTCGTTGAAGATGATGACAAAACAGGCAGCACATCAATTGAGGTTTCCACTTCACGCTCCTGTTGTACAGTAGTCGCCGTCGAAGACATCACAGGAAGTGAAACATCTCTCCGCGGGACGGTTTTAGGCATACTATTCAGTATTGGCCAAATGGTGCAATTTGACATGTTCAATGGAAATGTATTGATTCTCCTTGCGTCCAGGCAGTGGAGGCAAAATCACAGTTTGCGTGCCCTTTAATCCAAGAACTGGGACTGGTGCACTGTAGGAGGGACCAAACTCTTTTTTGGTCTCTATCTTCTCCCGGACCAGATCTCCAACTTTAGGAAGCCACCCTGTGACTGGCATCAGCACCGCTGTGTCTTCGGACGAGTGGAACTCAGATTTAGCAAGAGTGTCTCGAGTCTTTTGTAGATCCTGTAACATAGCACAATGGTTATCTACGTCAAATGTTGCAGCTGCCACAACAATGTCTAGACCATCAAGGTCTGGCACAAACATTTTGATGCCAAAGAGCATTTCGTATGGGGTCCCCCCACTCAGAGATCTTCTTGGGAGATTATTTAGTGCACGTTGAACCCCATATAAATGAGTCAGCCAACCCCTGCCAGTACCTAAGACTCTAGCTGACAAAGATTGCTTTAAGTCACGGTTCATTTGCTCCATTATCTAATTGCCCTCAGGCCTGTATGGAGACGAAAATTGCAATAGCAACCCCAGTGACCTCATCGCATCCTTGTAAGCCTTAGAGGCGAACGCAGGACCTTGCTCAGAATGGAAGGTACCACAAGCAAATGTTCCGATAAAGACACGGAAATCTCTAATGACATTTCGAGCGTCAGCACTACGTTGCGGCCAAACCCAAAGGAATCTAGTGCATGAATCCACTGCAACTAAAATATGTTTATAGGCAGTGTCTGATGTCAAAGGACCGCAGTGATCAAGATAAATGCATCCAATTGGTTGATTTGAGATGTATAGCTGCGTGTGAGGTGGACGTGCAACCGTGGACGGTTTACTCTGTTGACAAATGTCACAAGAAAGAACGTAATTACGAGTCTGTCTATACAGACCACGCCACCAATAACGCTGCTGTAAAAGAGACACTATCGCTGAAACTCCAGCATGAGCAGAAGTCATGCCTTCATGCGCGGCAATGAGCAAAGGAAGCCTGTGGTCCTTGTTGGGAATTAGCCGATCCCCAATGGACGGAATGGAAGCAAAGGGAACTTATTCCGGTGATAAATGATAAGAATACTTAGAAGGAAAACCTTGTGGGAACGCCGTCCCATCCATCATAGCAGCTATAGCCGCCAGAATTTCATTATCAATTTTATGCATGGACCTTGTAACTGCTGCTACTTAACACGTGGCAACTGCAGATTTGGCTGCGTCATCAGCCAAAGAATTACCAACAGCATGTGCTAACATGTGTGAGCGGCAAGCTTTCCTTAAGAGCTGTCACTCGAACCCAAAGCGTCTTATGCTTGATTGCGCTACCTTTAGAGTCCCGATAATCGTTTTGGGACCAGAAGAATAGATTGTCATTAAAGGACTGTGTACAATAGAAAGAATCGTACACTATAAGAGTAGGGGATATGTACAAGGAATGGCGAAAACTATCGCTAACGTTAGTTAGCGGCAGTTTTCCTACCGCGTGTACCGCTGAAAACTATCGCCAGGTTAGCGACGTATTTACAAGCCGTCGCTACATGGCGATAGCTTCAGGGATCGGCGGTGAAAACTGCTGGTAACATTAGCGTGATGGCAATAGGAATTCCGTCGTTAGCGGGCAAAAAGCAACGAAAGGCCCATTAGCGGCAAAAAAACGCACGTTAGTCAGCCCAACGTGACTTTTTTTTGCCTCTAATGGAAAAAATAGCCTATCAGTCGACCTCCAATAGAAAATAGGCAAAAAAAAACCAATGAAATGCAGAATGGAGCAGCCAGGGCCAAGTGCAGCACACATCAACAACCCCCTCAAGCCACCCAAAATCCACGATGACCAGAATGAGAGCCTGGAAGCCTTGCTGGACCTGCGCCTGGAGCCTGGATGCCTCGCTGGACCTGCACCTGGAGCCTGGATGCCTCGCTGAACCTGCGCCTGGAGCCTGGATGCCTCGCTGGACCTGCGCCTGGAGCCTGGAGTGGGATGCGGATGAGCTGTGGAGTCGATGAGCCCTGGCGGTAGACATTGAGGCGCGGTGATCGCCCGTACCTGGTGGTGAAGTCTGGCCGGTCGCATGGAGATACGTTGCTGACCTGTGTGAGAAGACTGTCTTGCGCCCCTTGGAGCTTTGAATGGTAGAGGGGCACCTGCGCACCAACGTAGGGAGGTCTGCATCACATACTCCGATCAACCACTACACCGGGGTGCACGGAGGGGATTACCAATGGTGGGCGGCGCCTCTCTGCATCACAGGCCGGATGATGTTGCGCTGGCCAGACGCTGTGGAGGGTGAGGCCCCTGAGCTGCGCCGAACTTGTGTCCCGGGAGCGCTTCAACTTCACGCCCAAGGGGGCCCTGCTGCATCAACTGCATCGGGAGGTTCACCAGTGGACTTGGCGGCGACTGCTTTACCCAGGCTTGTGAAATCCCACCTGGCTGAGGCTCCTGCTGGCTGAGTCACAGATTTGGAGAGAGTGCAGCGGATTGCGCCACGGTGTCAATGTCCAGGTAAGGAGAAGGTGGGACGGGAGGAGGCCCGGGGGCCGAGTCGCCAAGGCCTAGCACCTGTAGATGACGCACCCCCCAGTGGCGGCTCATCCGCTATGGCAGAAGAGCGTCCCCCCACTGCTTTCAAGCAGTGCAAGAAGAGGAACAATCATCACATGATGATAACTTCCTGATGTAATCGTGCCATGGTTCCTTTGCGGGCGGGAGGGTGGGTAGGGCTTCTCCACTCACGGAGCAGGGAAGGGGTGGAGTGGCATGGCCACTCAAGTGCACAATGACTTTTGTTCGGCCCGCTCAGGCCGCTCAAAGCAGTCATGCGCACTGTCCTGTTCGCAATGTAGGCTGCATTACAGCCTGCATGGAGAACATGCCCACCCCTCCAGCCCCTGGATGAACGCCTCGTCCCGGCGCTAATGACCACTCCCAAAGCTGCATTGCAGCGTTGTGAGTGGCTTAGGGGAGGGAGCCTGGCTGCCTACTTCCTGTTCCTGGAAGCAGACTCAGGAGAGCAGGAGCAACAAAGACAAGGGACCCGGCCTCGAGGTAAGATTTCTCTCTTTTAAATATTCACAACACCCGCTCACACACACACCCCCGCGTCCATGCCCCATTCAGTGTCCTTTCCAGCGTTTCCCACCTCCCAGCTGTCCAGTCCCTCCCGCAGTACTTCTCAAGGGCGGCCGCTGTGCGGCCATGCGCAGCGGCGTGCCACTGGTGTGCCAAAGGTATATATGAAGTTACGACGCATACCATTACATCGCATTCCATTACAATGCATACCAATTCTAGGCATATTGCAACAGTAGGGAAGGTGTTGGATAGCGGAGATGTAAATATTACTATTCCCACTTCAGTGAGTGCAACCCTAAAACTAACCCTTGCACCCCAAAGCACACTCTGAACCCTAAAATTCATCTTTGAGCCCCCAAAACACACCCTAAAAATCATATTTGACCCCATAACACACCCCAAATTTAATCTCCGACACCCGAAACCCATACCCACCCTGAAACTTAAAAATACCCCATTACTGACCTCACAATGCGTTGTAATGGAATGCCATGTAAAGTCACCTGCGTTGTTGGAGTTGCGTTGTAAAGGAATTACGATGTAATGCCTGCACTGTAATGGGCGTCTCCCGTGCCAAAGGCAAGCCTGTCTGCGTCCGTCTGCCCCTGGACCGCGCTCAGGTCCAAGGGCCCTTCCTCTCGGACACTCCACCGCTACAGCGCCAGCACCCTCCTCGCCATCAACCCTGGACTCCACATCGCCTGCCAGGACCAACCGCTGCTCCGGACCAGACATCGCCATCGCCATCACTGACGGCTACTAAATCAACCGCAAGGACCAACCTGACCGTCCAGGAGGAGGCATTGCCATCACCTACAGAAGCACACTCCGACTAACCACGCACTCTAATGACCCAACGGTGACCATGGAACACCTCAACTTCCAGATCTGGACCAACCCCAACCCCATCCTCTGCGGCACCCTCATCTGCAGGCCCCCCGGGCCATGGACCCCCATTCTCTGATACCATTGTAGAGCTCATTGCACCCCAGGCTCTCCCATCCACCGACTACATCCTACTCAGTGAACTCAAGTTCCACCTGGACAACCCCAGTGACCAGAACACCACCCCCTCCTGGGGAAGCTCCCCAACATCAGACTCAAGCAGCTAGTCACCGCAGCAAGCCACATAGCAGGACACACGGTCAAGCACATCTCCTCCGCCAGCGGGAACTTCAACTATAGCCACACCACCGGACTCTCCTGGACCGACCAGCATTGTATACATCACGTGTTCACCATGCCCACCGTACACCACCGCCATCATCGCCCCCCCTCGCAGCTGGATCAAGGCCACCGAAAAACATCTCGTCAACTCCCTCAGCACCACCACTCTGCCAACACTTACAGATGATGACACCACAGCGCGCAACCACCACCGATGGATCTCCAACTGCGCCGACACCCTGCCATGCCTCAAGAACAGACCAGCCAAAATCTAGCACCACGTTGCACCGTATTTGCAATGTGACACATGTAGGAATATGCGTGACCTTGTGAAGCCCTGTGCCACATCATACCTGCAGCAGGTATGATGTATGCAGAGTGTGCGTTCCCATGCAACAAGGCCTCATAGGAGTGGCACAGTGAAATCCATCAGATTTCACTGCGACAATTGTAGGACGGCACTGCGTCAGTACCTTGCGCCTGCCTGATGGCAGACGTAAGGGTGACGCAGGGCCACAGGGATAGGCTGGCCCCATGCATTGCTGGAGTTGCGTCATGCTTGTGACACAACTGCAGCAATGCGGGACTTTAGCGCTGACAGATACTTCAGGATTCCAGGCGTATCTGTCATTACTTGCGACATGGAGCGCTATCCAGGGAATCCAGTGCATCCATGGTGTCGCAAGAAGGGCGTAGTGAAAAGTGTTGCAACGCTGTCTTGTCGCAGTGCTGCAACACGTTTCATGAGTGAGGCCCAGGAATGCGCACTATCTTATTGATGGTGCGCATTCCTGCCCTGTAGTTTTGTCACAGGGCAGCGCAGCAACATTGCTTGCAGCGCGGTCCAGCACCAAAACGTGCTGAAATGAGGCCCCAAGTGCTATCTCCATTTTTAAGACCAGCTATTTTCTGGTCTTAAAAAACTGCCTCTAACTGCAGTTAGAAGCAGTTTTTTTGGTCTTCCACACTTCAGGAATTCCCTTGTAAATATCGCGAAGTGGGGTTAGCGGCCGTTTTTGCACGGGAGCCCCTCCCTTGCATGTCATTATCGCTAACAAAAGTGGCGATCTTTAAAATGGACGTTTTTGCTGGAAACTGCCGCTAACAGAGGTGAGCAAAAGCTTGTACATACGGCGATGCAAATATCACCGCAAAACCGTCGGAAAAGTGCCGCTAAAGCGACGTTAACTCCTTGTACATATGCCCCGCAGTATTCTTAACTTTGTAGAAGTTACTGCACTGACGAGAAGCTTGCTCAAGAAGAATGCAAACTGTTTGGGGACAGAGTAATGTGAGAAGGGTTCTATACATGTAAATATGGGGACTGTATCAGCTAAACCATTAAAATAATTTAGTACCAAGGGCGAAATAATTGCCATTACAGATATTACTGTATCTGGACTAGGAGCTATGCTGCTCACTGAAAAGGATGTTTGAGAGGAAGCAGTTGCCTTTGCTTCAAATGCGGTACATGGAGCTTTAGAAAGATATTTTATTATTGAAAATTGGGCACTGGCATGTTGGTGGGATGTACACCATTTTACTTTGTATTTGTGAGGATCAGAATTTATTCTTCGTAAGGATCTCAAGCCATTGATACATTTATTCAGTACAAAAAGAGAAAGTCAAGCCACCACACACATATGTATGTATGTTTGTATGTATGTATGTATGTATGTATGTACGTACGTACGTACGTACGTATGTGGTCTTTCTATAGCACAAACCTAGTCAAAAGGCAATAGATCGCTGTACAGGGTCAAAGATAAGGCTAGCTAAATGACAACATTGTTTACAGGTATTCACTGCATTCCTGGAAAGAAAAAAGCTATGGCAGACGTTTTATCATGTTCACTGTTACATGAGCCGGATGTGGATTTCCAAGAGGAGGAGGAAAGTGAAGAATGTGTGTTTTGAAGTGTAGCTGGAGTATGGGTGCTCTCTCTGAAAAAGAGTGGATTTAAGAAGCAGAGAGACACTTTCATTTGTGCAATGTGATGAACAACAGATTTAAGGGGTGTCTGAAGAGCGTGATTTAGATGATAAGGAAGGTGCATATGATCAAGTGTCAGAGTAAGTGACCATTAATAGGGGTATCATTTGGAGGTTAGTTTTGATAGTTTTGCAGAGTATGCTAAGAAGGAAGGTCTTGCAACTTGCTCGTGAGGAACACATTGGTATAAGGACTATGATAAGGAGGGTGTGTCAAGATTGTAGGTGGCCTTCTCTTGATAGGGGTGTCAAGCATTTTGTGAGGGGCTGCGTACCATATGCGACGAGTGACACATTGCAAATCAAGGTGTCTTTACCAGTCAAGTCAATAGAGGTTCCCAGTTGTAAGCAATGCAAATTAAGGATTAAGGATAGCTTGCCTTAACATAATTTTGTAATGTTTGATTTTTATTCAACTGTGAAATATGGGGACAATGTCACTTAAGACTATATTTGAATTTCTAAAGGAGAGTGCTCCAGAGAGCCGTCCAAGGATTTTCTGGGTAGTGAAGGAGTATAATATCATCCCAGATCTAATGGCCTGGTGGAGCATTTTAATCAAGTATTTAATAGGAGAATCCAGTTGGCTTTGTCAAGTGGGCTGAACTGGAAGGAGGATATGAGAAATATGATTTGGATAGTGCGTTGCAAACCACAGACCAGCAAAGGCGTATTTCCTTTGGTGCTACTAGGGGTAAGGGTCACAGGAACTCTGCTCAACAGGAGGTGGCTGAGAAGGAAATTTACAATTTGCATTCCTTTTACCTTGTTTGTAGTGCTTTTTGTTATAATGGATTAACTGTGAGCAGAATTTCTTTGTGAAATTTTCAGTGGTTAAGTCCCACAGTGACATTGCACTTTGTTCCTCTAGGGGCGGATGAGGGGGATTGTGTTGGGATTAGTCTAGAGCGTAGAATTTGACTTTTTGATTGGAACAGGCACATTTGCTCCATTGACAACTGCTGCTGCTTGGTGGCTGAGTTGGTGGGACTCCTTTTTATGGACTTACATTTTTCAAGCCTATAAATGTATTTCAATCAATCTCTGTGAAGCTGGCTTACCTGCAGCTTCGACCAGAAGCCGATACAGTAGCGATTGTCAGTAGAAAAATCATTCTGTGTCTTCACCCTGCTGGCATCTGGACCATCACTCTTGATTTTGAACTGAGCAATGCCAGCTCCTAAGGAAAATATTCAAGAACCCATCTAGCAACACAATTGCAGGGGTGTGAACCACCTGGGATCGCTAACAGAGCTTGTCAACTGCCTCCAAAAAATATGGCCCAGCCATCTTTTTGAGTGCTATGAAATGGCCCTTAAAATATGCAAATAAAATAAATAAAAAAGCCCGGGTCATGACAGCCATGCAGTTCACCAAAACTACTGGAAGTGCATAGTTTGAAAATGAAGACCCACTCTAGTTGCCATACAGACTTCCCATAATTTGATAAAATGTCTAAAAGTCCTTTGGTCATTTTGTCGATCAGTGTTTGGGGATCTCAAATATCAAAGTAGCAAGTCAAAATCATGCATTTTAGCATGTTACATGTATAAATTGTGCTTCCCTTAGGGTGACCAGAAATTCTGAATTTGCCGGGCCATCCCCGGGGTTTCACCAGCTATCCCGATAGATTTCTGCAAATTTGTAGGCCTGGGCGGTAAATTCCGTTCCGCTTGTGGAATTTGCGGAATTTGGGTAATTTCGCGTTCCGCGGAGAACGCGGAATTACCAAAAATTCCACGGCTTCGCGGAATTTTTTTGCTTGTTTGCGCTTTCAAAATGCGTGTTCGCGAGATATTTCTCCCCGACCACGCAAACAGCATTCGCGAACAGGAAAAAAGCATCGCGAACGGGCGGAACAAGCAATTCCGCATGTTCGCGGAACTTTTGCGTGCTCGCGGAGATTTTTTACTATTTCGCGGAGCTTTGCGTAGCGCGACTACGCAAATGCCGCCCTCCCCTACCTTTGGCTCCAGTCACAGTTTTCAGAGATGATCGTCTGAAAACAGGGGGAGGCACATTTTTACGTTTTCCCAAGCAGGACTAGCTAGCAGCTGTTTGTTTTGGTTGTACGACAGTACAACGCAGGCAAATACATTGTAAGCCTTTGCCATGCATTTACTAGCACCCATGTTTTTAGCGCAAAAATGCATTTACAATGCATGCCAATACCACGCATTGTTTTTAGATTTAAAAACAATGTATTTGTGGGGGGAGACCCCCCACTCCTCCAACTTACCTTAAATGCGCGGTATTGGCATGCGTTGTAAATGCATATTCGTGGTAAAAATATGCGTGCTAAAAAATGCGTGGTAAAGGTACAACGAGGTAAAAACCTTGTTGTAAAGGCTGTTTCCCGTTTTTTTAAAGCAATTTGCATACCAGGTATGATAATGGGTTTATAAATGGCATTTTATTTATTTCCCCAGTGCCTGGTCTACGTTGATGAGCGCTGCCATTCTGTGCCCCTCGGTCGATATAAAATTGCAGTCCTCCTCCTTATGCGAAATGCCCCGGTTTTTGCTTTTTAAAATCTGGTCACCTTAGCTTACCATAAAACCTCATATGCAGAGGTCACCTAAGAATTATTTGTAAACTGAAAGTCCAGTATTTAAAAGTATCCTCTGACATGGATTGCAGTGAGGACCCTGTAACAGTCAATTTTGTATGCAGTTTCAAAGCAAGGGACCTTTCATAAAATCTTTGCTGTAAAATAATGTCCACCTTAATAATATGTATTCTGTCTGTCCTCTCATCAAGCTCAGGCTGATTTGATGAATGAATTCTATTCTGACAGAACCAGTTTTCTTCATTAAACTACTTTTCACTCCGTCCTTTATATCTTTGAAAAGTTGCAGATTGAACTATATTTTGCTACAACTTTTTGATTATAATGATTTTTTTAAATCTTGTTATGTGGTGTGCTGGATTTTCCTTTAGTCATTGCTGCCTTCCTAGCATGCTATGAAAGATAATTTTTTTATTATCACGAGCTAGCCAGTAATCGTGTTTTTTAAGCTGTTGCCATGGTGATAGCAGATAGCCGCATCTGTGTTTTCATTCTGTATGAAATTACATTCCATCACTATTTCACCTTGTGCGAAGGTTAAGAAATTTGGCATCTGCACTTTAAAAGAAAGCAAGGCAGCAACATCAGAAATCACAACAATGGTAAGCAGTGCCACAAAAGCAGACAAATCGTGTTGCATAATGACAGCAAAAGCCAAATATTAAGTTTGAATTAATCACGGTAAATGTGTGGTAGAACAATGCATCAATTCCAGGAACTATGTCAGCAAGCAAAATGCTGCTCATATTGGATACGATGATAATCGTGTTGTACATTTAGATACCTGGTATAGGTACAAATGAATGCTTCTGTGTCAAGAAGAACTGTTCTCATTATTGTACAATGACAACAAACCTAGTAATGTTACCACTTCATTCAATGTCAAACCATTGCAATCATGAGCATTCGTCAATTGAGGCCTTGTGTTAGAAATTGTGTTTCTGGTTGGAAGAAGTATACACACTGTCCAAGCCGGAACCACAATCCTAGTCAGGATAAGTCACATCACACTCTAAATTATCCTGTGGTCATCCTCTGGTAGCTTGGCACAGAGCAGGAACGCTTAACTTAAGAGGCAATGTGTAAAGTATTTGTGCAACACTCCAAACAGCGACATAGTGAAAACACCACAAAAAGACTCCACACCAGGTTAGAAAAATAGAGAATCTGTTAATAAATAAAACAAGACTAAACAACAAAAATTCAATAAGAAGTTGTTGAGATATGATTTTTTAAAAAGAATAAACGATAAAATATCGCTTGGAAGCAATAGCGTTTATTTTGGGATATCTGGTCGCTCCTATGGGAGAGGTAGGCCTTACAGTAGTGAAAAACAAATGTAAGAGTCTTTCACTACCAGGACATGTAAGACTTAAAAGTATGTGTCCTACTTTTCAAATACATTGCGCCATGCCCTCTGGGCTGTCCAGGGCCTACCCAGGGGTGACTTAAATGTATTAAAAACAAAGGTTTGGGCCTGGCAAAAGGTTTATTTAGCAAATTCAAAAAGGTAGCTTAAAAGCTGCACACACAGGCTGCAATAGCAGGCTTGAAATATGTATAAAGTGCTACATAGCTACAGCCCAAGCTGATGAACAGATATACACCAAATTTAGCAGAAAGGTAGATCTTGGTGCAGAAAGAGTGCTTTTGTGATTTGGTGTAAATCGTTTCAGTAGTTTTTGAGCAATGAATGCTCCACAAAATTGTATATTTCACCCCGCAGAGGATCTGCGGAGCTGGCAGATCTACTGCTGAGATCTGATTGACTGCTACCACATCAATAAGGCAGTGGTAGCAGCCATCTTATCTTAGGACTTGAGACTCAGGCCCGAGTCCTACAAAAATGCAAAAACAGACATTGGGGAAGGGTAGGGATACCGTGACCCCCTAGGCCTACTGGTGGAGTCCCAGACGACCCACCCCCCGCAGCCAAAAGTGGTTCTTTTAAAGATTTTGCTGCAACTTTGCAAAGGATCTTCAAATCTGCTACAAAATTTATAAAAAGGGAAGCACAAACTGCCCCCAGGAGGGACTGGGCCCAGGGGGAAAGGTAGGCTATTTTTTGGGGGAGGGAGGGCATGTGGCCCCTCTTCCTGAGCCTCTGAGAGGCCCCGGGGATCTCATCCCCCAGGGCTGATGTTAGAAAAGGGAGGAGGGTGCACAGCCCCATTCCCGGAGTCTAATTAGGCCCATCCCCGGGGCTGTCACTTTAATTAAAGGGGAGGCTTTTCTCCCTAGCTGTTAAAGGTCCCAGGGACCCATCCCCTTTTTTATTATATTTGGTCCCAAGGGATGGGTTCCCCAGGCCTAATAAGGCTTGGGGAGGGGGGCTGCATGCCCCCATCTCCTTAGATTTTGACCCCATGGGATTGGCCTAAACTTGTGACTATACTTTGGTCCAGCGCAACTAGAGAACCGCGAGTAGCTTATTGGTTCTATTTTCACCTAAAAGTTTAAAAACTCATAACTACCATTCCATTGATAGATGTTTTGTTGTTTTGGCGACATTTTATTTATTAAAATTAACTCTATTGTTCTAAATTGGTTTGGGATTTTTCTTGTATTGTTTTTTCACTTTATTGCTGTTTGAGTGCTGCACAAATACTTTGCACAGTGCCTCTAAATTAAGCTGGACTACTTTTGTGCCAAGGTTATGTTATGTTATGTTAATTAGGTATTTATAAAGTGCACGGCTACTCCCAGGAGTGTCCCGGCGCTGAGCATAAAACCACATAACAATGACAGAAAAAAGCACCCGAGGCAGAGAAAAGGCCAAGAGCAAGATTATAGTTGGAAAAGCCATGTCTTGAGCTTCTTCCTAAAGATGAGCAGGTCCTGAACCTGTCTAAAGGACAAGGGAAGGTTGTTCCATAGGCGGGAGGCGACCACTTGAAAGGAGCGTCCTCCAACCCGGAGAGCGAAACTTTGGGAACAGGAATCAGCAGCTGGGCCGAAGACCTCAAAGTCCGTTGAGGAGTATTGTGGGGGAATCTATGTCTAAGGTAAGGGGCTCCAATCTGATGAAATGCCTTGAAGACCGAAATCATAGCTTTAAAATGAATTCTTTTCTGAACAGGGAGCCAATGCAAAGAGGACAGGAGAGGGGACGTATGAGTCCTGGGACCTGCCAAAAAAATGGCCCTAGCAGCCGTGTTCTGGATCACCTGTAACCGCGCGAGTAAGTAACTGGGATGTCCCAAGTACAAAGAGTTAACATAATCCAGTCTTGAAATCACCAAAGCTTGGACAATGGTTTTTCTGTGAGGGACAGAAAGCAGGGGAAGAAAGTTCCTCAGCATTCTTAAGACCCCAAAACAAGTCCCGGCTACCGATTGGATTTGCGACTTCATGGAGAGCATGGTGTCCAGTTTGACTCCAAGATTCTTTACCATAGTCACCGACGAACAGGGGGGGGGGACATATCCTGCGGCCACCAGTTGTGCCATGCCTTGCATGGGTGCGGGCCAAAAAAGATAATCTCAGATTTTTCAGGATTACATTTCAGCTGATTATCTTTCAGCCATGAGAAAACCTCAGAGAGACAGGAGTTTATTGCATGACCATCAAACTCAGCACCCTTCTCGCAAGTGAACAGCAACTGTGTATCGTCCGCATACGATATGATCTTAGCTCCATGTTGTTCGGCAAGAAGGGCGATAGGGGCCATATAAAGATTGAACAAAGTTGGGCTCAAAATAGAGCCCTGCGGGACCCCAACATTCATGGGAGGAATGGCAGTAGAAAAAGGGGGGGACCATATGGTTTGAAGACTATTACTTAGGAATGACCTGATCCATCTCAAGGCTATGCCGCCGACACCGCCCTCCACCAATCTTTGTACCAGTCTGTCGTGGGGCACGGTGTCAAAAGCCACGGAAAGATCCAACAGCACCAAAACCGCGTTGCCTCCCCTGTCAAGCGTGGATTTTATGGTTTCTACAACTTCTAAGAGGGCCGATTCAGTGCTGAAGTTCGCCCTGAAGCCCGATTGACTACAGTGCAAAAGATGATTGGTCTCAATATAGTCCGTGATGATGGAATTGACAAATTTCTCCAAAATCTTGGGAAAAAAAGGTAACAGAGATTTAGGTCGATAGTTACCGGCTACCCCTGGGTCTGCCGTAGGTTTTTTTATTAAAGGAAGAATTCTCGCATGTTTCCAGCAAGGAGGCAAATGTCCCTCCCGCAAGGAGTTGTTTAGAATCTGATTAATCACCTCTGCAATTACAGACAACACCTTAGCGGGACAAGGGTCGGCAGGAGAGCCTGACTTCAGGGACTTCATTAGGATTAAGGATTGGTCCATGGAAATATCGGGGAACTGCATAAGGGAAAACTCAGAGTTAACAGCGGCGCTGGGAGCCTCTAAGTACGCTGTAAAGGCCGGTGGCTGTATTTCAAAAGAATCCTGTATTTTCCTGATTTTATCGTGGAAAAAAGATGCCATCATGTTGGACCATTCCTGCGTGGGTGTAAACGGGCATCTAATAGCTGCAGGCGAGGATTTTTTTTTAACAATATTATAAAGTTCTTTGCTTTTATTGTCGGCCTGATCAATTTTTGCGGAGAAGAAAAGTTCCTTACCCTTGTGAACTTTTAAATAATGATCTTTCAGAGCAGCTTTAAAAATAGATTTGTCATGGGCCATGTTATTCGCCCGCCATTTCCTTTCTAAACGTTACAAGCACTTTTACTTTTTCTTAAAACTTCCGTGTACCAAGGGGCTGAAGCACGACTCACCTTAGCCAACCTCAAAGTAGGGGGGGCCAATTCTGAGGATCTAAGTAGCAGCCATTCATTCAAGATGTACACATCCCTTTCAAGATTCCCACAGATTTGGATGGGGTGAGATTGCAAGGCACTATACATTGCCTCCGGAGTAATCTGATTGAAAGGCCTAAAACTACTGGCACGGACCGTTTCCTGGGGGCAAGCCCTATCCAGTTCCCTAGTAATTCTGAAATTAATCAGGCAGTGGTCCGACCAGATACCAGGTACCAGAGGGAGCTTCAGTGAGAGAAATTCCAAGTAAGATTTTGAACTGGGTCCAAAAGGGAGAACTCTTTCAATGGAGAGGTAGATGTCCTCATTTTTTTACCTCAGAATTCTTACACTTGTAAGGAGGTGGTCCTCATTTGAGGCCAAGTGAAAAATATCACTAGCACAACCCTACTATATCAATTGATCTAGAATGTTCATGGGCTCGCTCGCCAAACATCACATCAGAATTTCTTCAAAACATTCAGAGAGAGCAACCTTATATTGTTTCAAGAATCTTGGCTGCTTGGTGATTGTAATTTAAAACTAATTCCAGGTAAATCAAATTACCTTTGGGCTCTGTTAGGTGTTGTGACTTTATTGTCGCCTCTCCTTTCTCTCAGTCACATCTTCCCTACTGCTCAGCCAGGATGAGTGCTGGAATGTTTGATGATGTCACAGAATGCTTGTGTGACTAGTGATGTGGGGAGTGCAGTTGGTGTGTGAAGGCTGAGCAGCAGGGAGGCTGCTCCTGGTGGGGTTACCTAACATCATACTTACCATCTACAACATCTGTAACCGGATTAAATAAACCACCTTGTTGTAACCTACTACCTGGCTACATCTGGACTTCTTTTACCTACAACATTTTGCTTTTTCATAAATTGTTTTTATGACTTCAGGAATGTTCTACCAATCCATTTATTGTTTTATTGCATTTTAGGACATTTTTAACGTGTAGTTTACTATTTGGTGAAGCTAATGTATTTATTGATTTTGCAACCTTTTAGACTTGCTGTTAGTTCTGTTTGTAGAAATTTGCATTGTTACATTTTTACATGTAATGTTCTTTGCTTTTGTTTTTACCTTGGTTATAGCTTTATCTTTGTTCATGCTTTATTACTGTCATTTGTTGGTGTAAAGAAAGGGGATATGTTGTGACTTTATTGTCACCTCTCCTTTCTCTCAGTCACATCTTCCCTACTGCTCAGCCAGGATGAGTGTTGGAATGTTTGGTGATGTCACGGAATGGTTGGGTGACTGGTGATGTGGGGAGTGTCAGTTGGTGTGTGCAGGCTGAGCAGCAGGGAGGCTGCTCCTGGTGGGGTTACCTAACATCATACTTACCATCTACAACATCTGTAACCGGATTAAATAAACCACCTTGTTGTAACTTACTGCCTGGCTAAATCTGGACTTCTTTTACCTACAATATTAGGCAATCTTGCTTTATTAAAAAGAAAACTTTCCTTATGCTTATTTGATTCTGGGTGGGAACTTAATTTGATAAATGAATTTCAGGAGCTGAAAGATCATTCAGATTCTATTCTGGTTACTTTTAAAATTGTTCAGGGAAATTATCATTCATCCTGGCTCTCAGAGCTAGCTGTAAGAAGAGATGATTGTGGCAATTCAAGAAGTCAGCTTCGCAAATGAAACACAAGAGCTGCAGTATTGCCAAAAGCAGGTTGCATTATTCAAAAGGAGATCCCATCCATCCCTGCATAAGTCCTCCAGTGCAACGGACACTGGACACTTAAATCAAAATGCATTCCATCACCTTGGTTGTGACCTACCAGGTGACATCATAGTATTCCAACACTTTCAAGGAAACCGCTGAAGAAGATTGCAGACCAGGTAAGGCTTTGCGCACCAAAAATGTTGGAAAAGGAGCACGAGAATGAACAGTACTCTTTGGGCTCATTCAGTGACAGGCATTTGGAAAGCCACAAACGCGCAAGAAAAAAAAACGCTGCTTGCAAACGGTGCTCAAGCAGGACAGCACTCTAACTGGCCACAAACAATGGTGCACAAGACTTTGATTGCTGCAACTCCTCAGACTGTTTTCATAGTAGGCAGCTTACCGCCATATTTTGGGAGGTGCCTTGCTCCCGCCTGTTGGACGACATCTCGGAAGGGGATACACCCTTTCTTTTTAATTGATTTTATGTGTTATTTCTCACCTTTTATTTAGTTCCCTTTGATTTACCAGTAGTCTCCGTTCTCAGGGGAGCCCGAGGTCGGAGTTTGGGGTTGTTGGACCCCAGTTTTGCATCAGTTTCAGTTCTCCATTTGTTTTTGGCTTGCCACGGTAAGGCGTAAGCAAGCCACACCCTTGGCCATGCCCCCTCACTGATGGTGGCCTATTTCAACACACACTTGGCGTGTCCGTACAGTGGGCGCGCCGCTGGCACACCAGAGGTGCTCCAGAGGCAAGCCCGTCTGCGCCTGTCCACATCCAGATCACGGCCAGCACTAGCCCCGTGCCGATTTTTTTCCAGAAAGCCGTTCTAACACCTATTCACAGGATGAACTGCTCTCTCTCAGGCTGTCGGATAAGCCTCTACACACACAGCTGTAAATTTGACCTGGGTTTATGTGCTACTAATTGTCCACTTATCTCTCGGACCTCCGTGCCGCATGCCGACTCATTGGTTTCCACCCTTCTTCCAGCCCCCACTAGTCCAATCACCCTTACTCTGCCTCCTGCTACTAGTTCTGCCAAAAAACACAATACCCTACCCTGTGTGCTTGCCAAAGTACGTTCCATTATCAAAAACAGTGCTGACTTCAACTTATTCTTAGACTCACATAAACCATCACTTGTATTTGTTACTGAAACCTGGGCTGATTGCTACTCCAGTCCCAATTTCCTTTCGGCTCTGCCTGATGGCTATACTGTTATCAGACATGACTGCACTGGAAAAAAGGGAGGCGGGCTAGCAGTTATTTATAAATCACCTTTGAAGGTCCGTGCTCACCTCTACGTGAAGCCATGTCTTTGTCCGTCTGTGCTGAACTGTCCTATAATCATGTCTTTAAAGGCCTACTAGTCTGCCAGCTACCTGGCCCGTTGTAGATATTAGCTCAGGGTATCTGGAGGTGGCCACCAACAGCGATACCTCTGCATTGCTCCAGACCATGACGGCGTTAGACTTGACCCAGCTGGCGATGGAGGCCACACACCAATATGGTCACACTCTTGAAGGGATTTTTTCGAACAATTCCCGAATATCAAAAGGACGCACCCATTCTCTACCTTGGTCCGATCACAAGGCTATCTTTTTGGACGTTCTCGACAGCTACATTTCTCGCAGCCCTGCCGTTTCTACTTCTTGGGCATTATCTCGAGCCTGGCATAATCTGCAGTTCTCAAAGATCCTTATCAATTCCTCACCTGCTCTCTTGGCAGACCCAGACACTGAAGTCAAACAATATACTTCCTTGCTTGATTTGGCAGCTCATTCCTTAGTTTATTTGAAACAAGTCAGAACTAGAAGATTAAATCCTTCTGCCCCTTGGTTCTCCGCTGAGCTTAGAGCCCAGAAACAATGCTGCCAGAGACAAGAATACAAATGGTGTTCTGACTACTCTGAAGCCGAACGAGCCGCTTACAAGAAATGTATAGCGGATTACAAAGCCTTGATTTTGACTCATAAATCTGCTTATTTCACTAGCAAAATTGAAGCCGCTAATAGTTCATCTAAGGAACTTTTTTTCCATGGTCAAAAAGCTTACTACGCTCCCTGCCCCATCCTCTAACAATTTCAGTCTGTCCTTCTGTAATCTGGTGGCTGACACTTTCCGGCGGAAAGTCGAAGATGTTTTTGATAATTTCTCCGCTAAACTGCAGGTCTCCCAATGGCAGCCTGATGCTAGTCCAGCTGCCTCCCTATCATATTTCCTTGATAAATTTACGTCACCTTCCTCGGATGAGATTGTTACCCTGATTAACACTTCTAAATCAGGATTCCCCACTGATCCCTGTCCGCCCAGGGCTCTTTCCCTGGTAGCTGAGACCATCGCCCTTATGTTGGTGCATATCTTTCATCTCATGTGCTGTTCCGACTTTTTTCCATCAGTTTGGAAAAAAGCTTCTGTAACTCCTCATATCAAGAAACTTTCTTTGGACCCTGACAATCCAAATAACTATTGACCAACCTCTTGTCTTCCTCTGCCCGCCAAGTTGATAGAGAAAGTTCATAATAAACAACTCATGCATGACGTGCATGCTAATATCCTTCTTGATGACACTCAATTTGGTTTTCGGGTGGATCACAGTACTGAGTCCGCGCTCTTTAAAGCCAACAGAAGAAATCCGACTCTCACTTGATCTGGGCAGTAGAGTTGCCCTTATCCTGCCTGATTTATCAGCAGCCTTCGACACAGTTGACCATGGGCTACTGAGGCATCAATTGAGCAGGTTGGAGTGACAGGCTCTACCTGGATGCGTCTTCATTCCTTTCTCAGTGGACGGGAACAATCTATTCATCTAGGTGATTTTATCTCTGACACCTATTCTTTACCATGCGGGGTCCCTCAGGGATCCCAGCTCAGTCCTACATTGTTTAATATCTATGTCACTCCTTTGGCATTACTTATAAAATCTATTGGCTTCTCGCTGACATCACATGCGGACGACACACAAATAGTAGTCACATTTGGCTCTGATGTCTCAGGAACGCAATCTAATTTCCATGACTGTATGCAGGCTGTTAGTTCCTGGATGTCATCTAACTGTCTGAAACTAAAATCAAACAAGACGGAGGTCTTGACTTTTGTCTCTTCGCCTTCTCTCTGGTCCCCTGCTTGGTGGCCCTCTGATTTAGGTACCCCCCTAAACCTTGGTGTCACTATTAATGACAAACTATCTTATCTTGACCAGACCAACTATGTCAAGTCTTCTGCCTTTTACACACTTAGGCTTGTGAAATAAATTCTACCTTTCATTCCAGTCACTTTACAGAAATCATTAGTTACGCCACTTATTCTTTCTAAGATTGATTATTGTAATGATCTTTATCTTAATGCTCATCAACATGCTTCAGACCCTGTGAAATGCAGCGGCACGTCTGCTTTTCAACATTCCCAAATATCAATCAGTCTCCAAATTCTTAGGGAAGCTTCACTGGCTACCTGTTAGGCTGAGGATTCGCTTTAAGGCACTTTGTATTGTCTTTAAAGCACTGCACAATCAGGGCCCCATTTATCTTCAAAACAGCTTCACCTGGTACACCCCTGCCAGAGCTCTTCGCTCGGTCTCTGCCATGCTCGTTGTTGTTCTCATTTTCAGGCGTGATACTTGGGGTGGCAGAGGCTTTGTTCATAATGCTGCCAAACTCTGGAATAATCTCCCTCTTTACATCAAGGCCCCACCAAACCTCCTGGCCTTCAGGAAGGCTCTGAAAACCTGGTTGTTTTCCACCACTTAACTCCCTCCCTTCGTTCTGCATCGCCTGACTATCCTTTCAGTTCTTCCTTTGCAGCTCTGCCAGCGCCAAGACGCCTTCGGGCATTCGCGCGCTCTACAAAACCTTATAACATAACATCACAAAAAACTGTCAAAATTGGGCAGATTTTAACGACTAGTAATTTAATTTGTGAATCGACTATGGGTCAGTTCCCAAAATAATGAATTGGAGAGGTCGCAGAGTGACCTGACTAATAAAGCTTTTTTAGGGCAGGTCGCAATTTGTGACTCCCTCGATTGGCTACCTTAACAGCGATAGCGGCCCGCAAGGAGAGCAGACCACATTACCTGTGAACATTTTTTAAAACCATATTTTTTAAAGCAGCCCACATTTCTTAAGGAAAACGGTGCTGCATTAACTAAAATAACTTTTCTGAACTACTAAATGGGTTTAGAACAGGTTTTTGCCACTAGGAAACACTTCGATTTATCGAATTGGGGGGGGTTTGCGACTGTCAAAAATGTACATTTGGCCCTAAGTTCTGTATGTGAACTTCAAATAAATCCTGTTTTACTCCAGATATTTTCGTGGAATATACCCAATGTATCCATACTAGTTGCTCAAAAAACAATGGGACAATAAGGCCACTCTTTGGGGATGTTGAATCTATCCCATTGATGGTAATGGCCCTCTTGTTCAGTAAGAAAGTATATTAAATCAGTTGGTAAAATATTTTCAGTGTGTCTACATATGGAAAACCAAAGCCAATGAAGCCATGAAGTACTTGAAAAACTTGATCAAGAATGTAATAAGTCTTAAAAGTTTTTTTATTATTCCCTTCAGAAATATATTGTGTTTGCACCTTCAGAATCTTAAAATAAAAACAAAACAAAAAACATATCTTATACAAATGTAAATGTAAATAACAAGCAAAGTATGATGCGAATTGGGACTTGATGCTGAAAATGGTCAGAGTGAGGATTCCTGTGGCTTGTGGAAATAAGCCCATTTGAGGGCTAAAAAGGAAATTGACCAATCAGAATGTATGATCTTAGATGCAGACAGGACTGCTTACCTGCCTAGGTTTTGTGAAGCTCCGTGTTCAGTTGAAGACCAATGGATCTATGGTGTGAACAGTGGGTTATTAGCCTCCACCACTATGGAAAATATTCAAAAGGAAAAAGGTTCTATGAGCCTTACTTATGAAGCTGGACCAAATGGGTGTATCAACTATTTCAATTAAATATGTTGGGCTACTCAGCTCTGCATATTTTACAGAAGGATTTAAAAATAGTAAAGAAAGGGCATAACTTCTTGTGCTACTTATTATTATCCCTTTTCTGTATGTCAGCAAACATATTTCCTACCCTAGTTTTCATCGAAATTCGTAGGCAGATTTCTTTAAACCAGGGCACCTGTATTCAACAAGTAAGAGCCCAACAAGGATGTTCAACGTTGGGCCATTGTTTCACGCGTTAGGAATTGTCTAGAGACGCACTCGAACACACTGAGCTTTGGCTGGATGCCCGGAGACCCCCTCAACGAGGCAGGCGGCATTTGATTCAGAAAATTACTTTGACAACAATGACTTGCCATGAATATTACAACGTGCTGCTGTCCATCATGAGGCTCCTTCATACTGACAACTGGGAGCGTCCTTGTAATAGCAACTTACCCTATAGAATTCCCATTCGCAATGGCATGAGGCAAGGTTGCTTGCTTGCATCTGTGCTGTATCTTATTTCAGGACGTCCTTGCAGAATGTCTGGGGCGCATGCATTATCCCCACAAACTGGTGTTGGGCCCAGAGGTACTCATCTGTTTGCAGAAGACCTTGTTATGTTGGAGAAAGGTTGAAAGCTTGTATGATTATTGTCTGGTGAATACATTGTAAAATCGTTTGTGGCAGCGCACATCAACAGCGTCCTTCAGACGAGCGTTTCCCTGTACATGCATCTTAACTTGCAAGAACCATCCGAATAAGCACCCATAACAGTGGGGACGAGATGGCACTCTGGAGAAATGGAGTTTAGAGAAGGCTGATCAGCAGGTTAGCTCACTAGTATTTCAAGCATATTGGCTTGTACTACTTCATTTTCATGGTACTACTTCCACGTTAAAGATAGTAGAGTTGGAGTTGTGCCATTCTGAGTAAGCGTTGTAATAAATGCCAATATATAAAATGTAAAAAAAAAGAAATTATATTACTGATAGAACTAGATTTCTCAAATTAAGCATTGCTTTATTTTTATGTTTCAGACAGACTGCATTTAAAATGGCACACAAATTTTGGTGCAAGTGAAAACACATGGCACATGCCTAGTCAAAAGTTTTTTAAAAGTGGCACTTTTGGTGCAAGCATAGTGAAAAACATAAAATGAGGCTTCGTCATAAATGCTTTCAGTCTGAAATGCTTGTGCTGAATTAACATGTGTTTTTGCAGTGTAGAGAAAACTCGTGCTTTCAGTGGCCTCTTTAGCTTTGAATCATGGAATGTGTTCTATCTTCCCAGTTTCCTTTCCCTTATAATCTACACTCCCTGTTCCTGTCTCAAGAGACTTTGGCTTTGTTGCATATTTAGAAAATGCATATTCAGTTCATAACACATCTTTTTATAATGTGTATTAATTAACCATGCACCAACACTACACATGGGGCAAACGCATTTGGCATGAAAAGCTATCTAAAACATTAGAGCATGTTGCTATGAGTATGTATTAACTGTGTGCGCTTTCAAAATTTACACTAGTGCATGTTTTATGCTATGTTGTACATTGCACATTTTTGCATGTTGTGCACAAATAATAAGAAAAGCTGCTTTAAACTAATAGCTTTTGCTAGATAATCCTTTATACAGGGTATTAGTATGGGGTAGGTAAATCATAATGGGTTTCATTTTGTAAATTAATACTCTTTTTGTGTTTATTTTGTTTTTGGGCCCACCATTAAATGGCTGCCTAAGAATCCAGCATGGCTGAGAATCGTGCTGAAAGATGCATGCGCAGAACTGCCAAGTGCCTCAAGTGAAGACACATGGGTCAAGGCCACCATGAACTGTACATTCTTGTTACCCTGCCAATGTATCAGTGTTTGTGGAATGTGTCCTTCCTGCGTGCGATGTGACAGGAAGGAGGAAATAGACTGAAACATTTTTCCTAGTAAATGTTGCTAAAACATATAATTGTATTAATCATTAACGCTTCTTTTGTTAAAACTGGTGTGGGTTGGATTTGCCAATGAGAACAGGATGGTGAGACCCTCGTCAACCAAGCTATCCAATCAGGGTGCAAGCTTTACTGAAAATTGCAACCTTATTAGTATAGTCAGCCAAGAATTAGAGTATAAATAATGACCTCTTTAGGGGGCTGGGGGGGCTTTTTAGAGGCTTTAGAAGCTTTAGCGGGTGCAGTCTGAGAGCAGATTGCGTCCGATGAGAGATAGAGGGTCTTTTTAGAGGCTTTAGAAACTTTAGCGGGTGCAGTCTGAGAGCAGATTGCGTCCGATGAGAGATAGAGGGAGGTGGGGGGCATAGGCTAGCCTTGCACGTCATATTTTTGGCAAGGCAGATCACATTCCTCTGTGGTCTATGAAGGAGGGGCTTTTCAGGAGCAGCGTCTCTCTGTGAACACAGAGAGGACAGATGAACAGACCAGGGCAGAGGGTGCAACTGATAGAAAAGGTTTAGAATTAGATGCTAAAACTCTAAGTTTATGCTTTGACTAACTGATTCGTTTTGAAAAGATTTATTTGTCTTATGCATTTATTTCTCTTTATGGGAGATTTTGTCAATTATTAATTATTGATTAGCCTTGCATAATTCACTCTTGAATTATATTTCCTGAACTGTCTTTGGAAAATTCTGATTGACATTTGATTGCCTCATTCCCTTCCTTTATGGAATGTTTTGTATACAACCTATAATATGTTCTGTATTAATTCTATTTGTCCTGTTTTCCAAATTCTGTAACCTGATTGATACTTGACTAATGAATAAAGGGTCAGAGAACCTTAACTATTAACTAGAAAATAAAACCCTTTAAAATACTCACAACTCTCTTTATTGGCTTAAATATTAATTGCATTTTGATTTTTCATGTTTATGTAAAGTCTCCTGATGGTAATATACAGTGGCAAGGGTCCAGTACCTTTGCAGCGGTAAATTAAAAGGTAAATGAGGTTTTGCATTGAGAAATTACCGTGAAATTACCGCTGCATCAGTTTCTGGTAGCAGAGGATGGTTATTATCAATTAGTTTGGTGATTAAGGATTATTAATATCACCATCAACTATTTGACTAATGGTCCATTGACCTTAGGAGGAGAGTTGATCTGTGAAAATTAGTTCTAGAAAATAATTGCCCAAGTTAGATAAATGTCCAAGTCCTGATTCCTGACTCCAATGCTCAGAACCTGAAGACTGGCAAAGCAGTACTGGAAGGTGATGCAAGAAGGCGATTGCTGGAGTGGTGTGAGTATCAATAGGGTTGTGAAATGTTGTTAATGTGCTAGGATGTATTTTGAAGTGTTGAAAATAGTAAGGGTTTTGACTGTTGGTGAAATTTTGCTCATTTTGACTTGATGGTTGTATTGATTATATTGGTAATTTCAGAGGACAGAATTTTTGATTATTAATTATATGTTATTAACATGAAAAGTTAGTGTCTTGTTTTATGTTGTCTGGAAGCACAGGTAGAGTGATACCTGGAAATCCCGGGAAGGAATAGCGGGTGGTAAATGGAAGCCACACTGCAGTGAGGTTACTCGTCTGTTGGAATAACACTGAGAAACTAGGTAGGGCTGGCAGTGTTAAATTAGGGACTATTTTCTGTGTAAAAGTGAGTGTGAATGGTAGCATAAGGATTTTACCTGCGAAGTCACTGGCTCTACTTCCCAAAAGGGGTATCCAAGTAGCAGGTTCTTCTGAGCTTGAGTGAAGGGTAAGCAGAAGGGATTTACTTGCAGTGTTTGAAGAGTAAACAGAAGTTCTTACTTTGTGAAGAGTAAGCGGAATATGTTACTCGCTGTGAAAAGAAATCTATCCTTTATTTAGTGGAGCAGACAGAGTAGCGAATGCTTTTATGTTGTTATTAACAGAATTTTGATTAAGAAAACTCAGAAAAATATTGCCGTAGGATTTTGTAAAGGAGGAGTCAGTAGTAGGAGTTAAACTGACTGAAACTGTTAATTGTGGCAGGATTGGAGAAAATAAATTGCATTAAAATATTGCAGAAATGGAATTGTTTAAAGGTTTAAAGAAGCTGTTAGGAGGTAAAGTGAAAAATTCATTTTTAATTGGTGATGCTCCTGAAGGAACACCCGTGCATTTTATGTCTACCAATTTGGGACAAAATTCATGTATGTGGGTTCACCAATGGTGCAAGATTACTGAAAAAGAAGGTCCTTTGAGGTTTCCAAAAGATGGTACTTTTGAATTGCAAATTATTGACAAATTAAGGGAAGTGTTATGTGAAATAAAGACACCATCTAGAGCTGCACAATTTGAGGCCTTAAGCATGTGGGAAAAGACAGCAAGAGACAAAGCAAGTGAGGATAAAAAGGTAAAGCACCAGATGCAGGAGAAGGGGATTAATGATGATAAAAAGCTTCAAATAAATAATGATTCAGGGGATGAAATAATGGATGCATTGTTAACTGAGTGTCCGCCACTTTATGTGGTTCCCATTAAAAATACTGAAAATAGTGTACCAGTAAGTACTACAGTGGCTACTGCTTCTGTTAAACAGAGAGAAACACAGATTGAAAGAACTGTGCAGACATTTCAGATTGACCCACTACCTGTTGATTCAGCCCTGACAGTGATATCTCCAGGTGTTACTGCTTTAAATGTGACTGATTCAGTCCAGATATCACAAACTACAGATGCACAGGCAATGCCTAGAAAAATTATGACTGTCCCAATTAATATGGCCCCTACTCAAAAGGTTCAAACAGCTGCAGAAGGAGTAATTATGTCAGGGTTTATTTCAGAAACTCAGAATTCACAGATTATTGAACATAAATTACCCCAGACAGTCCAAGCACTGAAAGGTGGGGGAGAAATGGTCTTTACAACACCAATAGCCCAGGGAAAAATGAATATATTTGAAGATGGGATTTTTCAAACCTGCTGTGAGGAAGCAGCAGTGCTTAAAAAGATAGAGAGCATGGGGGACCAAATTAACCCAGACCCTGGAAAAGAGAAACAGCTTAGGGGTCGATTCCGATTCGGGCCGGAAATTTCTCCGACCGAGCCGGACCCGGAGAGATTTCCGACCAAATCGGACCCGTGCAGTCCGACCGAACGAGTCCGATGCGTCCGTATGTTATCGGACACGAGTCGGTCGGACTCCCATTGAACTCAATGGGAGCCGGTCGTACAACGCGTACGCGGGCTCCCATTGCCTCAATGGGTGCGAGGCGGACAAGGGCGCCCCTACAGCGAGTACGCCGCTAAGCGCTTCGCGGCGTACACGCACAGGTAGGGGGACCCATGGGTCCCCCCTGTGTGCGCTCGCACGGCGTACGCGTACAGGGGGTCCGACACGGACCCCCAAAGTACGGCTCCGACAGCGAGTTCGAGTCGGACGGCGCGAGTCGGTCGGAGCGGTCGAGGTGCGCATCGTACTTACCCGGCCGGAAAACGTCTCCATTGCGCGGTGCGACCGGGTCCGACCGAGTCGGTCGGAGCGGTACGATCCGGGTACGAGTCGGTCGGAGCGGTCGGGTCGCCCGGACGAGTCGGTCGGCGAGCTCGCATCGTACTCGCTCGGCCGGACCACAGTACGGTTCGGTCGGGAAACAGGCTTTCGCATGGCTTTTTTCCCGACCGAATGGTATTGGGTGCGCCTCCGACCGAGATCGGAATCGGCCCCTGAGTGTTTTAAATTCAACATTTGAACATGAAGAAATTAACAGTCCCTGCTGTTTAAATCATGAAAATGTGAACCAGTGTCAGGAAAAATAATTGATTTCCCTGAGTAAGGAAACAAATACATGTGCAGTAACTACACATGATAGACTGACTGATTTGGCTCAAAAATATGAAATTAATGTTTCAGGAAGTTTTCCATTTCAGAAAAGCTTCAGGGTACATATGAATGATGAGGCAAATGAGACAATGTGTTCTTCAGGAATGCAATTGCACATTGGAGAAATAATAAAATATAATTTCAAATGCAATGGGTTTGAGAAATTAGGAGACAAGTGGGCAAGAAAACATGAGAAGAAAAAGAAACCACCAGACCTTGTTAGGGAAAATAATAAACAGGATGAGGGAGAAGCTTTTGCTTACTCATTGAGAGAAAATGTGGGAGAAGTGCATGTTCATATGCCACGGAACAAAAGTGAACTTGCAGCATTTCTTAACACATTCCCACAATTGAGAGACAAACCTATGCTGTGGTACCCACAAGTTGATGGATTTGTTGAAATTTTAAAGGAGTTGTGCATTAATTTGCAAATGTTCTTTGACATTGCCATGCAAACTGAATTGTGGTTTGAATCTAAAGTTGTTGTGCAAAGGCCAGGTGAGGAGACAATGATAAGGGTTTGCATGAATGCACCATCATTTTCTGTTGTTATGGAGAAAAACGTAGCAGTGATTACTTTCCTGAAGGGCAGAGTGCCAGCAAAGGATGTTGATTGGGTACAGATTAAAAGAACACAGGATGGAAGTAAAGGTGTTTTGGTCTGTGCAAATTCAGGTATGAATGTTGTACTGCTGGAAAAAGTGTCCTTTTGCCATCTTTATAACAGATTTGAGCATTGGAAGAAGAAAAATAAATTTAAACATGATGCACAAACACATAGAAAAATACAGGTGCAAGAGGTGTCAGCCAAGCAAATGCAAAGATCAGTTCAGAAACAGGTACCAATGGCAGGAGTTTTTCAAGCCAAGATGCTCCCACTAAATATGGAAAATGCTAAAATTAATTTAAGTAAGTTGTCCAGAGCAAATGTGAATTATTTTCAGAAACAAAATCAGAATCCAGTTCAACAGGTTGCTATATTTGAAAATGAAAGTTTTAACCCTAACAATTCTGAATTTACCAAGTCCATTGTGAAAGCAGTGGAAGATCCAGACTAAGGGGCCAATTCCGATCTCGGCCGGTAGGGCACCGAATCGGATTCGGCTTAACCGGATCCGATTCGGAGCCCTCTTTCCCGACCGATCCGTACGTGCGTCCGGGCGAGCGAGTACGATGCGAGCGCACGCAAAATCGCCGACCGACTCGTACGCGGGTCCGACCCGCTCCGACCGACTCGCACAGACACGACTCGCACCGCGCAATGGAGACGTTCCCCGGCTGGGCAAGTACGATGCGCGCCTCGAGCAGTCCGACCGACTCGCGCCGTCCGGCTCCAAAGGGCAGTCGGAGCCGGACTTTGGGGGTCCGTGTCGGACCCCCCTGTACGCGTAGCCGCGCAAGTCGCACCTACCTGTGCATGTACGGCGCGATTCGCATCGACGCGTACCCACTGTAGGGGGCGCCCTTGTTCGCCTCGCACCCATTGAGTCAATGGGAGACCGCGTACGCGTTGTACGACCGGCTCCCATTGACTTCAATGGGAGTCCGACCGAATCGAGTCCGATTGCATGCGTACGCATCGTACTCGTTCGGTCGGGCTGCTAGAGTCCGATTCGGTCGGAAATCTCTCCGGGTCCAGCTCGGTCGGAGTGATTTCCGGCCTGAATTGGAATCGGCCCCTTAGTTGTAGGAATTTTAAAAGGAGAAATTACAAACCCAGTTTTAGAAGAATTTGCACCCAAAATAGGCCCATTTGAGGAAAATTGCCAAGTTGTTGTTTGTGACTCAGGCCTAGCAGGAAAACAATTGTTTTGCAAATTAAACAGCACAGATTACTGTACACCAGATAATGTTAATTTTCAGATTCCTGATGAGGATGCACATTTTAAAATGGCCCAACAAGAGACAGCTGTAGCATTGTTTTCAGAAAAGACAGTTGAAAAATTACCTTCTGATTTGAAAGAAATAATAAACACAGAAATAAGAGAGTTCACAGAGAAGGATGTCAGATTAATAAAATGTGCAGACCATGTCTTATTCAAATTAGAACCAGATGACATGTATTCAAGAACACCATCAGTTGCAGAACTTTTACCCATAATTGGAGATAAACTGAGTAAAAGATTTTTCATGGAATTGATTGGAAGTTTATGTAACTTTCTGATCACAGGTTCACAGAAACTAAATGAAAAGAACAGAATAGTGCAGGAGATTAATAGCATAATTTTTCCATGTTGTCCTGTGGTACCGAATCCAGCCAATATATTTTTTCACATTCCATGTGCTGAAGAATGGCTTACTGTTATTGATTTTTGCCAAGTTCATGTCACAGTGCCATTGCATGAGAATAGTCAGGAGTACTGTCAAAAAGAAAATGAATGTCTGGGACACATAATTGGAAAGGGAGGTAGAAAGGTGTCACCAAAGAGAGTGGAAATAATTCACCAGATGAATCCACCTCAAATTCAGAAAGAAGTCAAGATATTTTTGGGAATGGTTGGCTGCTGTAAAGAGTGGTTATTAAACCTTTTTTGCCTAGTGGCTAAGCCTTTACTGAGGCTGACACACAAGGATGTGTCTGATCCGCTTCCATTGGACAACAATTGCCCCAAAGCATTCCTAGAGTTGAAAGAGAAAAAGTGTCTCGCCCCAGCACTAGGAATGAAAGTTTATTTAAAAGAAAATACACCAATTTGCAGTGAGAGGGAGGGCTGCGCTCTCTCAGTGCCTGTTCAAAAACATGAATGTGTTCAAGGGTCTATGATGTATTTCCCAATGACCTTTGATCCCAACATCAATGAAACTGAATATGAGTGTCTAGATGTCATGAAAATATGCATAAAGCCAAGATCAGACTTTAAGGATGAACGTCTGATTCAGCCCAACAATGTCCATTTTGTTGATGGCCCATGTTTGAAAGGTAACAATGACACATTAAAAGCAGCACATGCTGTGCTTCCTATACATTATGTTGTCAAAGCTTCATGGCTTTCAGTAGTTACCTCAGCCCAAAATTCTAAATTGATTGCCCTTACCATAACATGCAGTATATCTGCTCAAATGGGAGTCACTGTTGTCATGGGAGAGAGAATTGCTAATTCAGTTGCACAAAATTGTGCTCTGTTAGCATATACATTCAATGGAATCTTCACAGGTGAATTAATAGAGGCTCAAGAAATTGTTTCAGAAGCAGAACAACAGGGTTGTATCAGAACTGTTTTTGAAAAAAGTGACAACTGCATAGTAGCAAATGTGTTATTGCAAAAACTGATGCCCAGGTATAGATTGCCAGTTTCTCTGAAATCAGATCATAATGAGGTTTCAAAGATGATGAGTGCAGAACAACAGATTGGACAAAGATTCGATAGTAGCCATCAGCCTGAAGTTTCAAGCATAATAAAGCAACACAAAGACAGCACAGAGTCACACTTTGCAAAAGACTGTGTTTCAGCATCACTGAAGTGGCTTGAAAATGAACATGCAAATGCACTTGTGAAAAACACAGATGAAAAGACTAGCCATTGCTGTGAAGGTCTGACTGATGTGGAGCGTGCAGTTTTTCACCAGATTGCAGCTGCTACACAAGATCTGCATAATGGATGGTGCAACGACTTTGATCTGAGAGTTGCTGTGAAATGGAAAGGCCTGTTCCAAATGATCCTGGCAAAGACTGTTGTGAAATGTGGTGGCCTTCCAAATTGGGTGCATGCCTCTCACACACGTATGGTCCTGTGTCCCCCTGATAAAACAGCTCCTCTTCAAGAAGAGATGCCAGCAGTGGTCAAAAATCCACAGAAGAGGGTCAGTCAAGCTGTAAGGGAACACACTGAGTCTGAAGCAGCACTAGAGAAAACTGAAGTGGCACTGGAAATGCAAAAAGTGGAAACTGACTCAGATGAAAGCGGTGTCCAAAGGGTGAAAGAGTCAGATGCAGCCTCTGAAGAAGAAATTAGTGCTGAGGGCCTACAAGTGGAGGTAGGAAAAAGCTGGCTGAAAGGGTATCCAAAACGTCTGGAGTGGTCCTTTGAAAAATCATTTGCACCTATAGCTGAAACATCTGAATCTGATCAAAGTGAAAATAAAAGTGAAAGGCTTGGATTGAAAAAGTGCAAGGAATTGATGGTGCTCTGTCAGAGTTTCTCAGCACCTGAGTGGTCAAAATGCATGGAAAAAGTACAGAATGCCACTTTGAATGAACTGTATGAGCCACCCTGATGGCAAGCTGGTGACAAAGAGAAAAAGAAAGGTTGAAACAATAACTGAGAATTGTCAAGAGCTGAAGAGAAAAGAATCTTTGAATGATGAAAGAAAAAGAAGAAAAGAAGAAAAGAAAATTGAAAAGAGAACTGTCCTGTTGAATTTTCCTTTTATTATTTTAGTTACTTATTTTAGAGAAGACTAACAGTTCCAAGAAGCTACTTACAGAACTCTGCACTAAACATTTGAGCTTGGCTATATGTGATCTGATTACAGACAAGACTTGTGTTTGCCTTAGAAATAGAAGTAACATTGTTATATGCTCAGCTTTTGCAATACAAATGTCACTTGTGAAAATAAATAAGTGTGATGATCTACAAATCATTTGAGGTATCATGATTTGTTATCATCAAAGGGTGAGTTGATAGAGCTAGATTTCTCAAATTAAGCATTGCTTTATTTTTATGTTTCAGACAGACTGCATTTAAAATGGCACACAAATTTTGGTGCAAGTGAAAACATATGGCACATGCCTAGTCAAAAGTTATTTTAAAAGTGGCACTTTTGGTGCATGCAAAGTGAAAAACATAAAATGAGGCTTGGTCATAAATGCTTTCAGTCTGAAATGCTTGTGCTGAATTAACATGTGTTTTTGCAGTGTAGAGAAAACTCGTGCTTTCAGTGGCCTCTTTAGCTTTGAATCATGGAATGTGTTCTCTCTTCCCAGTTTCCTTTCCCTTATAATCTACACTCCCTGTTCCTGTCTCAAGAGACTTTGGCTTTGTTGCATATTTAGACAATGCATATTCAGTTCATAACACATCTTTTTATAATGTGTATTAATTAACCATGCACCACACTACACATGGGGCAAACGCATTTGGCATGAAAAGCTATCTAAAACATTAGAGCATGTTGCTATGAGTATGTATTAACTGTGTGCGCTTTCAAAATTTACACTAGTGCATGTTTTATGCTATGTTGTACATTGCACATTTTTGCATGTTGTGCACAAATAATAAGAAAAGCTGCTTTAAACTAATAGCTTTTGCTAGATAATCATGTATACAGGGTATTAGTATGGGGTAGGTAAAACATAATGGGTTTCATTTTGTAAATTAATACTCTTTTTGTGTTTATTTTGTTTTTGGGCCCACCATTAAATGGCTGCCCAAGAATCCAGCATGGCTGAGAATCGTGCTGAAAGACGCATGCGCAGAACTGCCAAGTGCCTCAAGTGAAGACACATGGGTCAAGGCCACCATGAACTGTACATTCTTGTTACCCTGCCAATGTATCAGTGTTTGTGGAATGTGTCCTTCCTTCGTGCGATGTGACAGGAAGGAGGAAATAGACTGAAACATTTTTCCTAGTAAATGTTGCTAAAACATATAATTGTATTAATCATTAACGCTTCTTTTGTTAAAACTGGTGTGGGTTGGATTTGCCAATGAGAACAGGATGGTGAGACCCTCGTCATCCAAGCTATCCAATCAGGGTGCAAGCTTTACTGAAAATTGCAACCTTATTAGTATAGTCAGCCAAGAATTAGAGTATAAATAATGACCTCTTTAGGGGGCAGGGGGGGCTTTTTAGAGGCTTTAGAAGCTTTAGCGGGTGCAGTCTGAGAGCAGATTGCGTCCGATGAGAGATAGAGGGGCTTTTTAGAGGCTTTAGAAGCTTTAGCGGGTGCAGTCTGAGAGCAGATTGCGTCCGATGAGAGATAGAGGGAGGTGGGGGGCATAGGCTAGCCTTGCACGTCATATTTTTGGCCTATAATACCTATAATATGTTCTGTATTAATTCTATTTTTCCTGTTTTCCAAATTCTGTAACCTGATTGATATTTGACTAATGAATAAAGGGTCAGAGAACCTTAACTTTTAACTAGAAAATAAAACCCTTTAAAATACTCACAACTCTCTTTATTGGCTTAAATATTAATTGCATTTTTGATTTTTCATGTTTATGTAAAGTCTCCTGATGGTAATATACAGTGGCAAGGGTCCAGTACCTTTGCAGCGGTAAATTAGAAGGTAAATGAGGCTTTGCATTGAGAAATTACCGTGAAATTACCGCTGCATCATTACCATCATTGCTACCCCTTGAAAATGTCTGTGGACACAAACATCTCTGCAGCAGGTACCTTAACCATGTAAGATATTGTAATAGTCGTCCTCTTTTTGCCAGTTAAGTAAGCCAGAACGGTTTACTGTCATCTTTGTCTTTGTTGCAGCAGAGATTCTAGAACATAAATGTATAACTTGACTGTCAGGCTCTGCTTTTCATGATTCCGCTCTTAGTGGCTCTACCTTCTTTTTACTGCCACCCACATCTTGACCACAGTTTATGGGCTCCCAGAAAGAAAACTTCCAATTCCATCACTAAATACAGGATTGAACCAACTTTAGGTGATGGCCCAGCCCATCACTAATATTCAGGAGGAACTATAGACTTCCTCGGAAATAAAATCAGCCAGATTCCCCTTGCTCGACCTTTGCTCAACCAGACCCTTCATCTTTTATGTCCAGTTCTGAAGTGACTACTGAGCATCAGGACCGAAGAGAGGAAATCTGGTATCTATGGAGGTGTTACCACTTTAGCTCCTCTGGAAAAACAGAAAGAAGATCCGCAGGTTTCACTCATTTTTGGCACAGTGTAAAATACATTTTTTGCCAGGTCCACAACGTTTTTTGACAAAGTAGCTTTTTTATTGTCATTTCTTACCAAGGACAACAGCAAAGTGATGGAAATCTATATTTCCTGCATGGTCATCTCTGATTTTCACCTTTTTCTGTACCTTATTTTATGCTGGTATTCGGATTCGATGTCCTGTCACACTGTGCCAAAATGCATGTATTATGGACCTTAAATAGTATTGGTTTCACCCAATTGGTCTACTTCCCTTTCCTCTAAGGCCATAGTAGATAGAGCATTAAATGTCATATCAAGGCTGCTGTGTGTATTTACACCACCCTAATATTTGACAAAATATATGACTTTCACTGTACTCGGGCTGGGCTGCAGGTTAAAAGTTTAAAAGTGCCTTGGAAAATTGCCTTGGTCATGCATGATAACCTTTTATTGCATAGTAATGTAACCCTAAAGTGTGCCTAGTAAGTCCTCCAGGCAGGGTATAAAAAAAGTGCCACACTACATATTTGAAAAAGGTACATTCATAGTGACTGAAGGTCTCAAAACTGTTTTCATTTAGTAAATTATGTTATATTTTATATAGACAGGCCTAGGTCTGATTAAAATATTTATTTCACATCTATGATTGGGAAAATGCTAGGAAAGTAATTTTAGTGTGGCCTGGAAGCTCATATAGGACTGTTCCTATTGGAGCAGGATCAAGACTGACTTCCATGTGGCTTCTTCCTGTTCGAGGTAGCATGGTGGACAAAGGAACAATGGATTGGAATGCAGCCCACAGTTATTGCGAGTTGTTGAGATTAATTCAAGAATGGCTCCCATCAAATGTTTGTGTACCTCTTTAGACGGCCTGAACCAGAACGGCTTAAAACAGTTTGTCACTCATCAGACCTCCAGAGGCCAGTGGAAAATACCTGGCAGAAATTGACTGTTCTGCCTGCCAGAGGTCAATGGTCTGGCCTCTGGACCCAGGAAGGAAGTGGTGTTGTCTACAACTGGCCATGTACCCAGAATTATCCATATGGGAGGCGTGAAAGACAGTTGGGAGAGTTTCATTTGACTTACTGATGCCAAATGGGGCTGATGGAACTGCTCGCATATTTTCCCAGAGCTGTGCTAGACCAGTTGGCTCCATACCAGCAGAAGAGAGAACTTATTTGGACCCTGGGAGAAGAAAGTTGATCTCACCAAAATAGGGGAGTGGCTCAAGATCTGCTTAGAACTTTTTCAGAAGGAACAAAGTTTCAACCATCTTGAATTTAAGGTTTCTGGGATTTAAAGTCAAGCGAGGAGGAAGTACTGCCAAAGGAGGTAGGCATAGGATGAGAAAGTTGACAGGTAAGGGTAGGGAAATTCCCCAATTACTGGCCAGTGCACAGGATAGGATTGGCACCTTGCCATCATCTCTTCAGAACATTCTCGAAGCTGGGAAGACTGCACCTGAAGAAGGCCCTGCTGGAAAAAAGAAGACTACTTACTTCTACCTGGCACCCAGGGCCTGGAATTGCTCTTCAAGGGTCTAGTGACTGACCTCATGTTTGCCTGCTCCAGGGACCCAAAAAGTAAAAGATTCCTGACTCCTACAGGGCCCAAATGTCCAGAGAGGGGTGGTCCCTTTAAGAGCCTGCTGGAGAGAGAACTAGTGCCTAGAAGCCAGACCTGAGGACCTGGAAGCTCCAGGAGTGATCAGAAGGAACTTTCACAGCAGTTGGAGAAAAGTGGAACTCAGAAATGTTTTGACTTCTGGAGGACTGGGACTAGGTGATAAGACTTGTCCATGAATGTCACACCCGACGCGGGCCAGAAAACCAGGTTTGCCTGCATTAGGCTTTTTGCTGCACTGAAAACAGATTCAGCTGGGCCTCACAGTAAAGGTATCTGATTTTGTGGAGCACTGCCAACTTACAGCTTCAATAGGCCCCGTTGAAAGTTTTTGAGGACCAAAAAAGTGACTAAGTCT
This sequence comes from Calotriton arnoldi, assembly GCA_963921515.1. Lineage (NCBI taxonomy): Eukaryota > Metazoa > Chordata > Amphibia > Caudata > Salamandridae > Calotriton > Calotriton arnoldi. Next base: position 2,102,164 of record CAWUFW010001510.1, read on the forward strand.
GAATGTAATTCCTTGGACAGAGTGAGACGGCAAATCCAAGCAAGAAAGGGCATTGGCAGATCTGCTCTTTGGTTTTGACATCAAAACCAATGACTTTAGCGGGAGCTCGATGATAATGAATCCAACACCAAGGGATCCTTAATATCATCAGCCTTCGACAATGCTCTACTGAAGGATTTTGACTTCCATTTCAGAGACTAAGGGCCTTACTTAGATCTTGGTGGGTGGGGCGGCTGTTCATGTGCCATGGCAGAATGTTGTAGTCCGTTATATTGATGGAAGACCGTTCTCCACATTTAGGATTTTGCCAACCACCAAATGAGATTGAAGCCCATCTGCAGTACTTCCCTCTCGTTGGCAGTTCAACCTCCCTCTTTTGGTCGTCATGTCACTGTTGGCTGTCATATTTAGAGCTGTCTTCCATCCATGTGATGGACAAGCTATTGGGACAGAGCATGGCAATGGCTGAAAGCCAAACATATGGCAGAAGCCTATCAAAATTAAGGAGACAGTCCATCAAAACACACCTGATGCCCATCTTTCAAACACTTGCCTCCACTACAAAACAGGACATACAAACAAACCAAACTGTTTACCAAGCACATTAAATGACTGTGCTGCTTCACAATAGAAGCCAGTACCATGGCAGGCAGAAGTGTCCCTCACTTTTGATTGAATGAGTTAACTGTAACAATGGATGAAATTGTGAGGTAGAACAACAATTGTTCGGAGCGCAGGTGCAGAGCATAACCATGAGTTAGCGTAGGTAAATGTGGAGTTGAATAGTGGATATGGTAAATACTGTGTCCGATTTGTGACACTCACAGCATGACAGATGCAAGCGGTTGAACGACTTGCTGGCCAGAACCCATTACATCCATGCCCAGTCCCACCAATATGCCATGGGGACAGCTGGTGGAACTCCCAGGTCCTTCAACCTCTATCCTTGGGAGCGAAAGGTGTTGGTAATATTCCACACTGAAGGCATTGTGGGAATTGAAGATCGAGTGGACAGTGGTAAGTATCCAGTTGCCATGTCTTTAATTCTGGTGGGCTATAACTAACTTTGGAGACCTCTTTCACAAAAATGTAATGAATAACATTAAAACAACAGATTGTTCCACATACGTAGACTCATGTGGATATGTACATTATTACTAGGGTTACCTGCTCTCAGTCTCCAGTTCAAAAATGTTAAAATATATATGATTTCGGTATGAGTAAATACTCCTTATCATCAATGACACAGAATCTTGTTTATTCTTTAGAACATGGTACTTTGCCTCAAACAAGCAATACTACTCTGTCCCATAAACAAATTTTAACATATGCACAGTTATGAATCTTACAAACCGACTTGTTTTGCATGTTGAGTCTTCCTCTGCCTCTGCTGGTATAAATCTAAGACAGATGGTCTATAATATCTCATGCCTTTGATCAATGTAGGTAATGCAGGTCTAACATTTTATTTTACATAAAGCAAAATAGAAATAAGTAATATATGATGGTACTGGTATAGAAAGAATTATAGCCACAAATGTAATCACTTTGAAATAACCTATACTTGCTTTTACTAAAAAGTGTCTGGGGATTTTACATATATTATATTCAATATTTAAACACAATTTAAAAATGAATACTTTAGTTCAATATTAAAGTACAAGAGCAGGCACATTGAACATGGTGGCTGATCTATGAAACTTCATTGCCTTCTGGGGTTCTACAATAACGGTGTTTCATATGAAATCATCAGGGTGCTCTTCCCCAAACCTTTTGACTACTTACCTCCATTTGTGTGCTTTTGTCTTTTTAGCTGGCCATACTACTCTGTGCACTTTACCACTGCTAACCAGTGCTAAAGGGCTTGTGCTCACTCCACTAAACATGGATTGATTGGCTTACACCTGATTGACATATTAAATTTACTTGCAAGTCCCTTGTAGAGTGGTATACCATATACCCAGGACAGGTAAATAAATGCTACTAGTGGGCCTGCGGCACTTATTGTGCAACCCACTTAAGTAGCATTTTAAAACCTGTTCCAGGTTTGCCATTGCAGCCTGAATGCAGTTTTAAACTACCAATTCAACTTTGCATTATAACCCTCTTGCCAAACTTTAAACTCCCCTTTTATTGCATATAGGTCACCGCTAATGTAAGCTCTAGGTAGCCCATAGGGCAGGGTGCGAGTTAACCGCTGCACCAGTGGTTCAAATGCAGTATTACGAGTACGGTGGTTGGGCCTCTGTGGGACCGCCACAACTGCCAGGGATCCACAATCCCTGGAATCCACGCGGCGGTCTTGAGTCTGCAATATGCTTGGTGGTGCTGCTGTGGCACTCCCAAGCATATAATAGGCTTCCACACCACCAGCGGTCTCATGGCGGTTCTCATGCCATGAAACTGCTGGGGGTGAGGAAACAAAGGGGGCCCTAGAGGGCCCCCTCTTGCCCCTCTGCATTAGGGTGCCTGCAGAGAGTACATGTTGTGCCCCACTGTGTGCATGCACCCCTGTTCCTGCACGGCATAGACTGCCCAGCCCATGCCATGCAGGAATGTACATGGGCGGTCCTGCGGCAGTGCAGTTCTAAGGCTCACATATGAGCCTTTCTACTACACCGCTGTGGGACCGCCACGCCACCTGCCCATCAGACCACGAAATGACTCGCAATCTGGCGGGTGGGCGGTGGCGAGGTTTGGTGGTGTGGGAGCAGGGCGATGGAGTGGCAGCCCGCTCCCCCACCGCCAAACTCATAATTAGGCCCTATGTCCGAATGTAGAAATAATCACTGCAGCTTCATCCCAAGGCTCCCCAACAACGTCATTCCCTCCCTGGACACCGCCTGCTGCCTTGTGCCACTGAACTTTAACTTCTCAGAAAATGTTTCTGAAGGTAAGCGCTGACCGTACCCAATCCACTTCTTGCATCCGAACTGTGCTCCATTGAGGTCAACCATATTTTTGGACTTCAACCCGGTCTTGCATGACTAGATTTCTGCAGTTGGCGCTTTGATTTTTTAGGCACTAGTTTTTACAAAAAGTTTTGAAAATTCATAACTCTAGTTCTACTGATTGTATTTTTATCTTTTGGTGTCAAATAATGTTTTAAAATGTTTTCTATTTAATTCTTGGAAATTGGTGTGGGATTGTTCTTGTGCTGTGTTTTCACTTTATTGCTGTTTGGGTGCTGCATAAATATTTACACATTGTCCATTGCACCTAAGTCAAGCCTGACCTTTTTTCGTGCCAAGCTACCCAGGCGTAAGCGCAGGTTAATTAAGTGACTTTTAGTGGTTCACCCTGCAAGGGATTGTGGCTGTTGCTTGACCTGAGCTCACACCCCATTCAACAAACAACCTAATTTCTTACAGACATGTAATGTTATAGTTCTTCCAAAATATTTTAAAAGAATGATTTGCCTTTTTGCTCTGCACTTACACAGTTAACACCTACGGTATAAAACAATACTACTGCAAGAATTTTCATGTTCTCAAACAATGTGTTATTATATTCTTTTGTCAAATAGAATTAATTGTGAAGACAATCTGTACAAATACTCACCTTAAAATGTATTTGCTACAAATAAAAATCCATCATTCAAATAAAAGCAAATTTATTTTGATTTTATTTCCGATTGCCATAGACGTATAATTGAGAAATTACATCATCGAGATCATCAAAAATAAGAATGAAGTATTTTTATGTATGATGCCATTAATCTATGTATTTTTTATGTATACTTTATAGAATGCTCAGGAAAATATTTAAAAAATGAGTAGTCCACCTATAACTTGATATATAGCTTTTCATTAACAATTTAATATTACAACTTATATTTACAGGTAATAATTCCTTATTTGGAAGCATATGTCTAATGAGCTACTAAAAAGAAAATAAAAATATGCACCTTCGGACATTTCTGTTAAACTGTACATGCTTTGGTACACATTTTCCTTCCTTAACAAGACTTTGCTTTCTGCACCTTTACTCTAAACAGCTGTGATGTATGTTTCATTTTTGGATTACAAAAATGTGGTCATTATTTTGAATTATTATGAACAATTTACACATAAACATCTATACTTGCCTTAGATCAAAGTGTTTGAGAGCATCTGAATATTTTCTTTTATTATTATATTATTATGACATAAATTGTATGCTTTTTTGAAAAAAATAATGATATTATGTCATATAAGAAATAACTATGGGCCTGATTACGATGGCGGACGGACTACAGTCTGTACGCCATCGACTCGCAATGGGGACCAGCCGCCTGTGAGGCGGCCTACCCACATACCTTATTACGATGCGACTGCCACCACTGCGGTCGCATTCCCTATATTTTGTATTGCGGCAGGGAGGCGGTCAGCTGCCCCCGCCACAATACAAAAAATAGGGTGTTGACATATCCCTGCACTACGTGGCAGGCACCATGCGGTGCCCGCCACGTGGTACAGGGATATGTAGGGGGGCATGGGATAAAGGGGGCCCACTTTGGGCCCCCAAATCCGTTTCCGCCAGCCGTTTCGCAGTGGGTTGACTACCACAGAACGGCCGGCAGAAAGGGATATTGTAATCCCTACGGTGGTGCCTGTTAGGCACCGCCGCCATTCAGGGACTACAGGGAGGTCTGATGGACAGTCGGATAACATCTGCCTGTCGGGACTGTGGCGGTCGGTCTTTCCGACCACCACACGTCCGCCCGCCATTGTAATCTGGTGAGCGGACATCCCTATTATGATGACAGAGGGACCGCCACCGACAGCCTGTCGGTGGCGGTTCCTCCGCCATCGTAATGAGGCCCTATATTTCCACATTGGGAGAAAAGGTTTATACAGTATATTGTAATAAGAAATGCAAAAAATATTAAATAAAGCATGCATGCATTTTGCAGCAAACACAAGTTAAAAAGGAATCTACTTGAAATTTGTTAAGATATATTGATTATTTGAAACTGCTGATGCAGGTTAACAATAATGAGAGTTGTGCAGTTTATACATTATTTCAGTGTATTACTGTAAATACAAGTTTGCTGTTCATTTTTAATTAAAATAAAAATTATATTTTGATTTTACATTTCAATATATCAAAAAACACTAAAATATTGTTAAGTGAAAAAATATATACATGGGTTTGCAATATTATTTAAGGAAATAATGATTTTAAGCAACCACTTTGTTAATTTACACACATTTCGAAAGTATAAATATATAAATGTATGAACCATAATGCTTATCATCAATAGCACAAGTTTATTTTTTTTTGGTAGACCAGAAACTTATTAACACACCATGGAGAAGTAACACAACATACATAAATACAGATTAAATTACATCATTGTAACTATTATTGACGTATAAAGAAAATTTATTTAATATGATATTATGAAATTATATATCTGACCAAATGATATGCTCTTACCTTTGTTCAATTTCTGAACAACTATTTAATTTCAATATACTGTAGTTATGTTTAATGCAATATAACAACATTTTGAGCTTTCACTACTTAATTCTTGGATTCATGCAGTTGGTTGTTTATTTTATAATGTCAAAAGTTTGGTGGTGACCCTCGAACCATAAGCTATATGCTTACATAAGGACACCCACACTGGGTTTCATATCAATTCTTTTACATGTTCAGTGCACATCGTAACATGACCAAGAATAGGAATATCACATCCAAAATCAATTGAAATGAATTAATGTGCATGCAACTAGACCGTGATGTAACTTTATTTCCAGTGTCTGTTCAAGGTTCAAAGGATCCACACATGACTCAATAGTTAGCCAGCAGATTACGAGGTGAACCTGCCTATGAAAGAGCAACATATTAAGTATTTATATTTTATTTCTTATTAATTTTAATATAAAAGAAGTTTAATGAAAATTAATAAAAAAACACAAAATCATTATAGATATGTATAAAGAGTTAATTGTCAAAAGTACATCATGAGACATATGACCATGATGTATATGTTCTGGTGTAACTGTGATGTTTAACATAAAACACAATTTCAATATTTGTGTTTTTTATAATAAAATAACATATTTAATTTAAGCATAAATCATTTTTCATAAAGAAATGATTGAATTTACCTTCAGCCAAAAATATGTTGTATCAAATCACGTCTGACTCTAAAGCTGTTTTCTTATTCATTGTCATCATGCTGATGTTCACCCTCTGGCGGCGGCTGGTAATCACCAATTGGAATGAGTGGCATGTTTCTTGGTAGGGACATATTGTGTAGCAAACAGCACAGCACCACACTTATTCAGACCTTTTCAGAATAGAAAAATATTTTTAAAATGTCAATATATTTAACAATTCAATTTACTCCATTTTATAGTTAATGTAAACATGTCTTGCCTAATTCAAGGTGTGATTTAGAGTTTGGTAGATGGGTTACCCCGCAATAAACTTGACAGATATCCCGTCCAAGAGGAGGACTTTCAGGAAATTGCAAAAAGTATATACACCCAAGGTGTCTGTCAGCTGCATGTGATGAAGCGCTGGGAGAACTTCTGCCAGTGGAGCGGACTAACAGCATTTCCTTGACTTGGGAGATCTACCAACCAGAAAAAGAAAGTGCAGCACTCAGTGACCCCCGCAATGCATCAAATGGTTGAACTTGGTGGAGCAGCTGCAGGTCAGGACATAGCAGCAAAGGGTAAGTATCAAACATGAATTAATAATACTTTATTTAATAACCGTTGGCTTTGTTTAATGATTAAAGAAAATTTCCATTATTCATGCAAAGGTTTCCAAATATATTTTTTAAATCTTGATTTACAAAATGATGTACTTTAGCATCAGTACACTGAAATGAATTAGAAGATTTACTACAATTTGAAGAATTTAAATATTTTGATGCAATAGTAAAATAAAAAGTTGATAACGAAGAAGACTGCTCTAGTCCTTTTTAGTTAGGTGTAGCTCTAGCAATTTCATCAAATGAAGTTCCTTTCACCCTGCAAACATAATGTTTTAAGCACCCTATTTAGAGCCCGATTACGAGCTTGGTGGTGCGGTGCTAGGTCAGCCCCCCCGCTGCACTGCCAAACCTATGGTGAGGCTGCCCCACAGATTACAAGTGTAGCTCGTGTCTGGTGGGCTTTTTTTGGCGTTCCCATGGCGGTGCCTTTAAAAACAGGCACCACACTAGGAACGCCCAAAACAGTCCCTGCACGGCATGGACTCGAAAGTCCATGACGTGCCGGAACTGGTGGGCTTGCACACAGGGGGGGGCACATGTTGTGCCCCCCCTGTGTGCATACACAGGGTACAAAGGCACAAAGGGGCCCTGTAGGACCCCCTTTGTTTCCTCTCCAAGAGGGTTTTCATGGAGGAGGAACCTTTATGAAAACCCTGGCAGAGAGTAAACTCGTAATATGCTTGGCGGGACCACAGCGGTCCCACCAAGCATATTGCAGCCTTTGACCCCTGCGCCACTGCTAAGGAATTGCCGTTTCCTGGCAGCGTCGGCGGACCCAAGGCGGTCTGACTGCCTGAGTCATAATCAGGTGGTTGGGAGACCGCCACAGCCGCACACCGTTGAGTCTGGCGGTCCGTGTGCTGCCAGACTCATAATTGAGGCCTTTGAGTGGGACAACACAAAGTAGTTTTTAAAGCCTGGCTCTAACATGTTATGGATGCTTCATAGATACCAGTAAATAATTTACTCTTAATGACAGACAATGATGTTTATAATTTTTCATGTTGTCTAACGTGTTTTAAAAAAATAATTTGAACGTTTTTTAATAGCAAATGAAAACATGTATGAAAATAGCCTGGGTTAAATAGGATGCGCTCATTAAAAACTAGTTAAATGCAGTCAAAGGCTATACTATGGATGCTTCTACATCCATTGAAATGGGATATTCTCCAGGCAGGAGTTGACATTTTAATGTCTTAGAGATTTTCCCACCAGAGTGATGGATTTCTTGACCTCTGATCCCTTCGCAGGGCAGGAGGACATCAGCCAAAAATGAAAAAGGAACATTAGTATTTCTTTAAAAATTGATATTTCGTCACCAACATATTGGATGTCGTCTCTACCATATTGCATGTGTGATAAAGGTTATGGCACTTGTAAGAATGTGAACTGAATATCTGCCAAATGTTGATGGAGTATCCAAGCAGCCACACTCTACAGAATGTCAGTAATATAAAATATTTATCTTAAATATATTATCTCCCATTATGGGGGGCTGTGGTCTGACAGGGCAGCAGAGTACATCTCCCTGCTGCCCTGGTCTAACGGACTACAAACCTCTAAGGGCCCGATTACGATGCGGGCTGAAACGGCTCTGACCATTGGTCAGAGCCCTTCAGCCCGCATCGTACTCGGCTGGTCGGATTCCATTCCGACCAATCCATTTTGATGGGGTTGGTGGTAAGGGAATCCAAATCGGACTTCCGAATGGCCTCCAACGGGCTCGGAAAGCCCGTCCGCCATTCCTAAAGCCTTCAGTAATCCCTCGGCCGTTTCTTTCCGGCTGAGGGATTACGATGGCAGATTCCCACATCCTTTCTGTGCCACCTTTCTGACACAGAAAGGCTTTAGGAATCTGTCTTTGGGGGCCCCCAGCTGGGCCCTCATCAGTGCAAGGCCGCCGAATGGTGGCCTAAGGGGCACCTATGGTGCCCCCCTGTTGATCCCTGCACCCAGTGGCAGGCACCATGAGGTACCTGCCATCGGGTGCAGGGATGAACTGCACCTCTGCTCTTTATAGTGAGAGCATGCATTCCATTCAGAATGCATGCTCCCATTGGTCACATCTTACTTGCTGGGCTGGAACCGATGACAGGAGAATGTTCGGTTCCAATTCCCAAACGATGTCGGACGGGCTCAGGTCCTTCCGACATCGTAATCGGGACCTAAATTGTAAATAACCCTCACACTATGTTTCATCATGTAACATAATTATGCATTATGCCTTGAGTTTGTTTGACATCATACTCTGTAACAAACATAGCAGTTGAACTAATCCCAATGTTATAAGAACACTAAGGGCCTAATTACGATGCCGGTCGGACCGGCTTCCGCGGTCCTGCCAGTGGCTGTCCGAATACCGCGGTCTTATTGGAAGTAGTTGGTCTGACCGTGGATTACGATGCATTCATCCTGCACTCCAAATGACCTCTGAAAGACCGACAGCTCCGACAGCCTTTCTCCGACCACCGAGATGGTGGTCAGAGAAAAACAGCATCCTTAGGGCAGTACAGGGATCTCCGACCGCCGTCTGGATTACGATGTGTGTTTCTGACGACCCAACCGTGGTGGTCCAACCGCCTGCCTGGAGTCACCGGAAACAATGGATTTGGAGTGCATACTCACCCATATCAGCTTTTTCCCGGGGTATTCAATCAAAATATCGAGTTGGAAATGTCGACTTACACTAATATCGAGTTTTAAATATCGTGACGCAGAAATATCCACAGCAAGAATATCGTGGTCAAGAATATCGATTTTAAGGTAAGAAATATCAATTAAAAAAATATATAAGTCATTAATATCGTTTGCAAAAATATAGTTGTTTAAAATATCGATTTTTTAATCAGTGTTATGTATTTTAGTATATAGTTTAAATGTATGTTATGCATTTTTTTGTATAAGTATTGTTTATGTTTTTTAATATATGTGTTACATTTTTAGTAGTTATTAATTTTATTTTATTTAAATTTTGCATTTTTTAGTTCCGTAGGGGGTTGTGGGTTTATAGAGGAATAGGGTGGGAAGTAATTTGATTATGATAAATGAATGAATATATTTTGAATTAATATTTTTGTAATTGAGATTTTATAATGTTAATTGTGTTTTTAATTTTTTGGGGTACATTTTAGGCGCAGGTTGTGGGATATATAGGGGTAAAGTGTGGGAAATAATTTATTTTTAATTAATTAATAATTAGTTGTTAATTAAGATTAATTAATTGACAATTAATTATGGTAATTGTGTAATTAATTTTAGGTGTGGGTTGTTGGGTTTATAGGGGTAAAGGGTGGGAAGTAATTTATGTTTAATTAATGAATAATTAGTTGTTAATTAATATTAATTAATTAATTGACAATTAATTATGATAATTGTGTAATTAATTTTAGGTGCAGGTTGTGGGGTTTATAGGGGTAAAGGGTGGGAAGTAATGTATTTTTAATTAATTAATGATTATTTGATAATTAATATTAATTGATTAATTCGTGTAATTGTTTAATTGTTTTTTGTGTGTAGGGTTTGAATTTATAAGGGTGAAGGGCGGGGAGTAAATTAGTTATTTAATTGAAAAAGTTTTTTAATTGTGTAATGTTTTTTTACAGTTTAATTTTAGGTGTGGGTTGTGGGAATTATGGGTGTGAAGTTAATTACATTTTATGTGTTTAAATTTGTTTTTTAAATAATAATATTTGTTTAATTGATAATTAATTAAGTTAAGTATGCAAATAATTTTATTTTTTTCGATGTTGGTTGTGAGTTGTGTGGTGTTATAGGGTAGGAAGTAAATAGACTAAATTCATGTAATAATTCATGTTTTTGTTAATATGTAATTTCTAAATAAAAAATATGTATTTGTTTGAAAATTATTTCTTTATTTCATTGAATATGATATTTGTATGTATTTGTGATATATATTTAATATTATAATATGTTTAAATTTTGTTTAATTTTTAATATTTAATAAATTTTTATTTTTATTATCAACATATTAATATTTCTTTTATTTACTTTAAAAAACATTTATTATATTTTGTTGATGATATTTTGTTTGTTTTTAATTTTGAACTGACTAGAGTGAGAATAGTAAATTTTACCCCTACACAATCCAACACTTTCCCTATTGATGCACTGACTGGAGTGGGAATAGTAATTTTTGTCACTCCGCTATCCAACACTTTCCCTGTTGAAGCACTGACTGGAGTGGGAATAGTAAATTTTACCCCTCGCTATCCAACACTTTCCCTACTGTTGCACTCACTGGAGTGAGAATAGTAATCTTTACCCCTCCGCTATCCAACACTTTCCCTACTGTTGCACTCACTGGTGTGGGAATAGTAATTGTTACCCCCTCCGCTATTTAACACTTTCCGTACTGTTGCACTCACTGGAGTGGGAATAGTAATTTTTACACCTCAGCTATCCAGCACTTTCCCTACTGTTGCAATTACTGGAGTGGAAGTATTAATTGTTACCCCTCTGCTATCCAACAGTTTCCCTGCTGTTGCACTCACTGGAGTGGGAATAGTAATTTTTATCCCTCCACTATCCAACACTTTCCCTACTGTTGCACTGACTGGAGTGCGAATAGTAAATTTTATCCCTCTGCTATCCATCAACCCTACTGTTGCACTGACTGGAGTGGGAATAGTAAATTTTACCCCTCCGCTATCCAACACTTTCCCTACTGTTGCACTGACTGGAGTGGGAATAGTAAATTTTATCCCTCCGCTATCCATCACTTTCCCGAATGTTGCACTCACTGGAGTGAGAATAGTAATTTTTACCCCTCCACTATCTAACACATCCCTACTGTTGCACTAACTGGAGTGGGAAATTTAAGTTGAAAGATTTTTAAATAGTTTAATGTTTTAATTTATAATAGAATGTTTTTTTAAATAGATTTTATGGTATTGGAATATATATATATATATATATATATATATATTTGTTTGTAAAAATTTTACATAATTTTTAAGTTATAAAATACATTAAAATTATTAGTTTTATAATTGTTTAAAAGTAAATATATATATATTTATTATTATATATGTGTGTTTAACTTTCTTAAATTAAGTTTATTTGTTATATTTGTTAAAATGTATATTAAATCTAATTAATTTTGCTTTACAATTAATTTTATTCTTTAATATATTGAATATTTATTTATTAATGTAGTTTATATATATATATATATATATATATATATATATATATATATATATATATCTATCTATATATATATATATATATATATATATATATATATATATATATATATATATATATCTACTGGCGGTCGCCAGTAGATAGTTATAGTTATAGTTACAACCTATTATCCATAGGAAATCCGCGACATTCTATTTGAAATAACTCTCTTGCCGGTTGACGTATCTTCGCGAAATTTTCAAACTTTGTGGCCCGCTCCGGTCCGCTCCTACCCTGAAAGTCTCGGGGGATTCGTCAAGCGGGGGCCGAGAAAAAGGGGGGTCCCAAAACGTGTTTTCCCCATGCATTTTTCCATAGGAAACTTTAGACACGGCTACAGCCCGAACTGCTGAACGGAATTACACCAAATTTGGCAAAGAGGTAGTTCTTGGTTCAGAAAGAACCCTTTTTGTTAAATGGTGTAAATCCGTTCAGTAGTTGCTGAGAAAATGAAAAGTAAAAAGTTAGTGATATCTATGGCCGAGTAGGGTCCGCGTACCCTCCCGATCACGAGCTGCATGTTAATTGGCTGTCAGCTTGCTGTCAACATTCCGATTCAGGAAATGTTGGCAGCCATTTTGTCCCTCGGTAGATGTCATTTGAGATGTCATCAGTGATGTCATCAGTGATGTCACTGACCATGTCATGAGTGATGTAATATGTGACGTCATCAGCAGTGCATTGCGGGGGCGCGAGTTATAGTTAGCTGGACTAACTATAACGGGGGAATTTCACGGGTTTTGTACGAGTGCAATGTCCAACTAACTATAACTGTCCCTAAAACCTATGGTTTTTTCAGTGAATATATATATATATATATGACCAAGACTGCCACGCAGTCGAAACGCGTCTGGTAGCGGCCGACAATAAAATATGTGGAACCGCACATGGCTTCGTCATACTTTGTTTAGTGTACCTTCCCCGGCAGTCTCCAGCGTGGATCCCTTTCTCCAGGTCCCCCCTTCAATGCGGCAGCTGAACCCCAAAGACTACAACTCTGTGGGTGCCGGAATGCAGGTAAGTTTGTAGGTGGCATCGATCCCCATTGACTGGACTGTGCACAGATTGCCACACACCAGCAATTGGAGTATATGGTGCACCAAGGATATCACCACATATGTCATGCGATATGTGGGGATCCTGTGATTTTGCAAGCCCTTGCAGCAACATAATAGGGGGTATGCCCACTGCTGTAGATGATTCCGTTCGGAAGCAGCAGTTATATCTTAATACGGTGGGGGAACTTTACCTGCCTCAGCAGTCGGAATCGTATCGCGGCTGCGGCTGTCGGACTGTCGGTCCGATCAGCATCGTACTCAGGCCCTAAATGAATCATGTATTATTGTTGATGAAATATCCACCACATTTGTGACAGAGGTACTTATTTAGCGCTTATTCGAAAGGGTTCCCATGGTACCAAGTGATAAAGAGGGCATATAGCAAAATGTGTTCTTTCTTGCACACTGGGCTACATCTGGAAGCCAAAAAAGGAGAGAAATCAGGATCACAATGATGAATATTCTATTATTTTGTGGTCCCACGCTCCACATAAAAACAGGCCTATTTTTCTGCGTTTTGGAGCCTTTTGGGGAAAGGTCACAAAACGGAACCAGCAAACATCAAGATTGTTCCTATAAAATTCATTCATTTTGCTGGTGAGGGTAGCTGCGGTATTTCGGCCTGGACTTTACTAGAACCCATGGAAACCTACCAACCATGGACATTTCTGAATGTTTCTGCTTGGATCCAGTGTTTTTTTAATAACCCAGAGTGCCCTTTAAATGTCAAACTTTTTCTAAAATCATAGAGTTTACTCACATTTCTGTGCAGGGAAGTGCGGGAATTTATGCGGATTGATAACATTGATAGCACCCAGCATTTCCACACTTCTTTCAATAAAAAAGGTAGCCCACTTGGTGGGTGGGCCTACCACCTGTGACAAGACCAACCCCAAAATGTAATGTGGAAACATCAAGATTTTTCCTATGAAATTCAATCATTCTGGGGATATTGGTTCCTTCAGTATTTGGGCTGGGGGATGGCCAGCACCCATGGAAACCTACCAACCTCAGACATTTCTAAAAATTAGGCACCCATGGAGGTGTGGCTTGCATGAATCCCACTAAGGTTTTTTTTCAGCCGGAATGCCATGCAAACATCAAACTTTGGCTAAAATCATGGATAGTCTTCATATTTCTGTGAGGTAAAGATCCAGAATCTGTGAAGATTGACAAGAACTCACCATCCAGTGTTCCCACACTTAGGAGCCGATTCCGATTCGGGCCGGAAATCTCTCCGACCGAGCCGGACCCGGAAAGATTTCCGACCGAATCGGACCCTAGCAGTCCGACCGAACGAGTACGATGCGCACGCATGCTATCGGACTCGATTCGGTCGGACTCCCATTGAAGTCAATGGGAGCCAGTCGTACGACGCGTACACGGGCTCCCATTGACTCAATGGGCACGACGCGAACAAGGGCGCCCCCTACAGCGTGTTCGCGTCGATGCGGGTCGCACCGTACATGCACGTGTAGGGGGGACCCATGTGTCCCCCCTGTGTGCGACTCGCACGCCTACGCTTCCAGGGGGGTCCGACACGGACCCCCAAAGTGTGGCTCCGACAGCTCCTTGGAGCCGGGCTGCGCGAGTCGGTCGGAGCGATCGAGGTGCGCATCGTACTTACCCGGCCGTGAAACGTCTCCATTGCGAGGTGCGCGTCGTCCCCGTGCGAGTCGGTCGGAGCGGTCGGGTCCTGCGAACGAGTCGGTCGGAGATTTCGCGAGCGCACGCATCGTACTCGCTCGCCCGGACGCACGTACGACTCGGTCGGGAAATAGGGCTCCGAATCGGATCCGGTTAAGCCGAATCCGATTCGGTGCCCTACCGGCCGAGATCAGAATCGGCCCCTTATTCTGAAGAAAACAGTACCTCACTTGTGCAGATTGGTCTATCTCCTGTGATAAGAAAGACCCCAAAATGCAACATGGAAACATCAATATTTCTCCTTAGAAATTCACAAATAATTTTTTGTGGGGGAGTTTCATATAGCGCGAACTAGACCCGAAGGTATCAGAGCGCTTTACATGAGCACCAGATGCATTACAGACAGACACATTCATTTTTTTTTTTTATGATGCAGAAGATCACTGGTACCCAGGGAAACTTACCAACCCCAGACATTTCTGCATTTTCTTGCATGGATTCCACTAAGGGGTCGATTCTGATCTGGGTCAGAAAGCACTCCGACCGAGCCGGATCCGGAGTGTTTTCCGACCGAGCCGTACCCCTGGAGTCCGACCGAGCGAGTACGATGCTGCTGCATGCTGACGGACTCGGCTCGGTCGGATTCCCATTGAAGTCAATGGGAGCCGGTCGTACGACGCGTGCATGGCCTCGCACAGCTGAATAGGTACGTCTCGCACAGGGGCGCCCCCTGCAGTGGGTACGCGTTGGTGCCATCCGCACCGTACAATCATGTGAAGGGGGGACCCTTGGGTCCCCCCTGTGTTCGACTCGTTCGGCTACGGGTGAAGGGGGTCTGGCACGGACCCCCGAAGTCCGCTACCCGGAGCTTTTTCGACCCGGAGACTCCGACTCGATCCGGCTGTCCGAATCGTGCATCGTACTGGCTCGTTCAGAAATCGACTCCATTGCGCGGTACGGTTCGTCTGCGACCGAGTCGTATGGAGCGGTTCGGAGCCGGAAACGAGTTGGTCGGCGATTTCGCGTTCGTTCGCATCGTACTTGCTCGTTCGGACGACTGTTCAAATCGGTCGGGAAACCCGCGCTCGACTCGTATTTTTTCCGGACGAATCGTATTCGGTGCGCTTCCGGCCGAGATCGGAATCGACCCCTATGTGTTTTCACCCAGAATTTCCTGCAAATTTTTAACTTTGGTTAAAACCATGGGTTTCGTTCTATTTCTCTGAAGATCCAGAGTCTGCGGGGATTGACAAAAAGGCCAACCCCCCAGTGTTTCCACACTACTCCCAATAAAAATGGTACCTCACTTATGTGGGTGAGCCTATCGCCCACAACAGGAAACAGTCAAAACTTGAACCATGAGAAGTCAATGTTGATATTAATGAGCTCTTCCCATGGTTACAATTTTGGTCCTTTCCTATAACATACGTTAGGTCCACCCATACATGGGGCAACGTTTCAATTGGGAAATGTTTGGGAATGTAAGGTTGTAAGACCTGAGCATTTGGCTGGAAGTGCCTACGTTTTCTATTTAAAGAAATAGGAAAAAAAATCTCTTCTGACCTCTGGCTTTCTGGTTAAAAAATATGCATAGATCCATGCAAGCCACACTACCCTGCATTCTCCTTGGTTGCTAGAATTCATAAATGTCCTGGGTTGCTGCAGTTCCCTGTGTGCTGATCAACCCAGAATCCAAATACTGCAGCCATTCCCCATGGCAAAAAAGATGAAAGCACGTTTTTTTTGGATGTAGATTTGACATAAGGGCTGGCAAGGAAGGGGTAAACCATCCATTATTCCTCTCTCTGGGGCAGAAATGCTGTCTAGTGCCAAGGGGTAGGGACCAATGCCAAGATGGTCCGGCACCCACTATGTTTCATTTCTCACATTTTTACCTGGTAGTCAGGTGGGTGTTCAGCTGCGTGGATGGCAAGATTACTGTGCTTACCCACCCATCCTGGAGCCCATAGAGTGAACCAGGGCATCAGTCAAAGAAAGTGAAAAACAAATGGGGTGCAGGGTTTGCCCAACCTGGCATTGGACTCTATTCCTCTGACCTGGAACCCAACACACTCTTTCTGCTCCCTTAGGAGAAGGATCGGAGGGCTCATCTCCCATATTCCTGCCCCACAGGAGCGAAAGCCCATTAGACATTTGGGATTGGTGTCAGAACAAGGAATGGTGTGAGGCGTTGGCTTGTCTTGGCATCGTAATCTAGCTACGGGCACCAGAGAGTCATTATGCCATCAACGGAAGGCAGATAGGGGGCATTTACTCCCTCTCTGTCAGCCCATATGTCGAAACTATGTCCAAAGTAATCCAAATTTCCTCTCACTTGCCCTAAGTATGACCACAGTACTCGTACTCAATGCCCCTTGCAGGTGAGTGGGGGAGATGCAGAATCATTGTTTTGGCTCCAGGAGTGGAGGTGTGGCCCAGTGCCAGGAATGGCTGGACTTCACCCCATTTTTAAAAATAAATGAAGGAATGCATTGTAGGAATTACACCTTGGATGCCCTGCCTGTTTGCACTACAGTGCACCTTTAATTAGGTGTGTCAAGAGCAGGCCAGAGCAGTGCCCCACATTACAGAAAAACCTGTTGTCAGCACTGCCTCGGAGTGTTTGCACCAGTGCAGAAGAGAGCACATTAGTGAAGCAGATAAATCCATCTTGGCCAATTATTGGCTAATCTCTTTGCTGCTGCCTTTCTCAAAAATTCTTGAGAAGCGGATTAATTTTCAGCTCTCCACTTACCTGGTGGTCAATCAACTGCATCATCCTTCACAATCGGGTATTCGTCCGGGTTTCAGCACAGAATCGACTTTAGTTGAAGTCTCTGATGTAGTTAAACTTGCTGTGGATAGTGGAAAGAAGGTGGCCTTACTGCTGCTGGACCTTTCGGCGGCATTCAATACAGTGTCCCATCCTAGCCTGCTGCAATGCTTGTAGGATATTGGGATAGGTGGGACTGCTCTGTTGTGGCTACGTTCTTTCCTTTCGGATAGATCTCAATTAGTGTGGATGCCACAGTTCACATCTGAGCCCAAGCTCTTGAAGTATGGAGCTCCCCAGGGCTTGGTATTGAGCACAAAACTGTTTAATATCTTTCTTGCTCCACTGGCTGCCTTGGTGGAGTCCTTTGAGGTGCAGATTATTTCCTATGCTGATGACACACAGTTCATATGAACATGTCTGAGAACAATCTCCAATGTAACACTAGCAAGACAGAAGTGTTGCTTTTTTGGGTACCCCCCTCCGTGGTGGGGAGGTGAGATCTGGCTCAACTCATCCCCTTCTTCTCTGACTCCTTCCACTGTAGTGCGAGATTTAAGAGTAACATTTTATAATAATCTAACATTGAAATCTCAAGTTGAGAGCTTGGTTGGGACATTTTTTGGCCTCCTCAGGATGTTGAGGAAGTTCCTGTATATGCTACCTGCATCCTGTCAAAGGATGGTGAACCATTCTTTGTTAACGTCACAGCTGGACTATGCAAATGCTCTTTACTGGGGTCTCCCGGAGTACTTATTAAATAGAATGCAGGTGGTGCAGAACGCTGCTGCTTGGCTTTTATTAAATATTCATAGGAGTAGCACAGCGTATGTCCATCTTAACGTTTTGCATTGGTTGTCGGTCAAGGCAGGAGAGAAATTTAAGGGACTGACCTTAGCCCACAAAGCTTTTTATGGACTGGGACCTAGCTATTTGTCCAATAGGCTGCCGCTCTACCAGCCTACAAGAACATTCAATCAATCAACCAATAAATCAGTGTTTGTAAAGAGCAACTACTTACCTGTGAGGGACTCAAGGTGCTGCGGGGGCAGCTCTGTTGAGTGCTGGGGTCATCCGAAGAGCCAGGTCTTGAGATCCTTCCTGAACTGGGACAGTGTTGGGGCTTGCCGGAGGTGGAGAGGGTGGTCATTTCAGGCCTTGGCTGCGAGGTAAGAGAAGGACTTTCCTCCCGTTCTGGTCCTGTAGATGCTTGGGATGGTGGCTAGAGAGAGGTCGCATGATCGGAGGTGTCTTTTGGGTACATGGAAGGAGAGACGGTTGTTCAGGTATGTTGGTCCGGTGTTGTGCAGGGCCTTGTATGCATGGGTGAGGAGCTTGAGGGTAATGCCTCTTTCAAGTGGGAGCCAGTGGAGATTGCAGAGGTGTTGGGTGATGTGGCTGCTACGGGGGATGTCGAGAATCAGTCTGGCTGCTGCGTTGTGTACGGTCTGGAGTTTGTGAAGGAATTTCTTGTTGAATCCGGCATAGAGCGCGTTGCCGTAGTCTAGTCTGCTACTGATGAGGGTTACGTGGTAGTTTTTCTGGATTGGGATGGGATCCATCTGAACGTCTTTCGAAGCATGCAGAGGGTGTTGAGGCAGGTCAAGGATACAGCATTGATCTGGCAATTCATTGTGAGCGATGAGTCCAGTATGATGCCGAGGTATAGTGCGTGGTCCGTCGGGGTGGGGGGATTTCCTACGGCAGGGGACCACCAGGAGTCATCCTATGCGGAGGGGGTGGAGCCCAGGATGAGGACTTCTGTTTTCTTGGAGTTGTGTTTCAGGAGGCTGTTCTTCATCCAGGTGGTGACAGCTTTCATCCCTTCTTGGAAGTTGTGTTTGGTGATGTTGGGTGAGGGAGAGGATAAGCTGGGTGTCGTCAGCATAAGTGACGATGTTGAGCCTGTGGTTCCTGATGATGGTTGTGAGGGGGGCATGTAGATGTTGAAGAGGGTGGGGCTGAGGGAGGAGCCGAGAGGTAGGGCGGGAGTCTGACTCGCTCACTGAGGAATGAGAATATCTAGTAGAGGGCCTTGTCACAGATGCCAGTGTCGTGGAGTCTCGTGGTTAGGGTATGGTGTGAGACGGTGTTGAAAGCAGCCGAGAGGTCCAGGAGGATGAGGGCTGCCATTTTTCCCCCAGTCTAGGAGGGAGCGGATGTCATCGGTGGCGGCGAGTAGGGTGATCTCGGTGCTGTGGTTGCTACTGAATCCAGATTGGGAGATGTACAGGACATTGTTAGCATCAAGTTTGCTAGTTGGGTGTTGACTGCCTTTTCGATGACTTTGGCTGTGATTGGAAGCAGGGAGATGGGCCTGAAGTTTTTGAGGTCCGTCGGGTCGGAGGGGGATTTCTTCAGGAGTGGGTTGACCTCGGCGTGTTTCCAGTTGTCGGGGAAGGTGGTGGTCTTGAGGGAGCAATTGATCGTCTGATGTTCGGGATGGAAGATGTGGGGTGGGCAGGGGTCTGAGGTGTCCCGGAGTGGATGCTTTTTATGGTCCTCATGGTGTCTTCTACCATGAGCGGGGTCCAATTGAGCAGGGTTTGTCGGGTGGCATCGCTTGGAGGGGGGGCAGGAGCGGTGTGGAGGTCATAGTTTTCGAAGTTGTCGTAGATCATCTCGATCTTAAGGTGGAAGAAGGTGCTGAGTCTGTTGCAGAGGTCTTGGGAGGGTGGGACGTCTGTTCTTTTGCTGCAGGGTTTGGCGAATTCCTTGATGATAGAGAAGAGTTTTTTTTGTATTGTGGGCGTTGGTGAGGATTCTGCCTTGGATGGATTTCTTCTTTGTGGATTTGATGAGATGGTGGTAGGCGGTGGTGGCGGCTTTGTAGGTGGCACGTGTTTCCAGGGGTTTGTTGTTCCTCCATGTCTTTTCGAGTCACCAGCAGGAGCATTTGGAATCTTGGAGTGCAGGGGTGTACAAACTTGCTTTCTCGATCTACTAAAATTTACTATTCCAGTACACATTACCAAAACTGATTACAGGAATGAACAAATATGGCGAAGGTCATGGTGTAAAATCACCTTACCCCTCTTTGCAACTCATTTCTGCCCCATTCAATATAGCCAAATGGTCAACATCAACCAAGCTGCAACCTCCTTCGAGAAAGCAATAACGGATGCGCTAGACAAAATTGCCCCTTTTACCAAGGTCAAAATTAAACCCAGAGCTGCCCCCTGGTTTACGGAGCAACTGAAGACAGCGAAGCTCTCATGTAGGACAGCGGAGCGGAAATGGAGGAAAAGTAAAGATCCGATAGATTGTGAAACATATAAATGTATCCATCATAGCTACATGAATAATATTAGACAAACAAAAAAATTGTATCTCCTAAACCGGATCGAAAAAGCGGCAAACTCTAACAAGGAGCTCTATCAAATCTTAAAAGAATTTACGACGCCTTCTGCCCAGACACAAGCTCCCATCTCACAGGACTGGACTGAACTGACACTCTTTCCAAATTCTTCGACGATAAAATCGTCGCAATCTATAACTTCTTTCCACCCCTAGAAAACACTACTCCCTCAGGAAATCTTTCCATCGTATCTCCTAGCCCTCCTCATATCCTGGAAGAATTCTCCCAGTGTAACTCAGAGGAAGTGGCCAAAACCATGATAAAAATTAAATCAGGCTCACCAATAGACCCCGTGCCACCGAGATTCCTTCTAACCATCGCCCCGGTGCTGCTAGATAATCTTACTGACTTATTTAACAAGTCATTGCAACAATCCGAGGTCCCAAAGATATGGAAAGCCGCCAGAGTCAAGCCAATACTCAAAAAATCCACCGCAGACCCTAAACTTCCCTCTAATTATTGTCCTATTTCGTTGCTCCCTCATTTTGGGAAGATGCTCGAGTCACTGGTCAACCAACAGCTTGTCACCCACCTCGAGAGTCATGGGTTACTCGACCCCTCACAATCAGGTTTTAGGGCCGCCCATAGTACAGAAACAGCTCTGGTAGAAGTAACAGATAACATCAGGTTAGCAATGGACAGAGGGCAGTCATCAATTCTCGTCCTGCTAGATCTATCAGCAGCTTTTAACACCATCTCCCACAGCATTCTCGAACTTCGGCTCTGAGAGATTGGTGTCAGGGGGAATGCCCTAAAGTGGCTCAAAAGCTATTTAACTGACCGAGTCTCGACGGTACAGATGGGAAACACCGTCTCATGCAACAGACCAGTCAGGACTGGAGTGCCGCAGGGCTCTATCTTGAGTCCGACACTTTTTAATCTATACGTGACCCCACTGGCCAAGGTGATCAAATCTTACGGCTTTGATGTAGTGTCATACGCCGATGATACTCAGATCCTGATCACTCTTGGTCCAGACCCAACAGAAACAAAGTCACGTTTTAAGGACTGTATGTCCCAGGTTGACAGGTGGATGAGCACAAATCACCTACAGCTAAATGGAGGCAAGACAGAGATTATACTTTTTGGCAGGGCTCATGAGCACTGGTCTCATGATTGGTGGCCTCCCAATCTAGGCCCCTGCCCTACCCCAAAACAGGTGGTTCGGAACTTAGGATTCCAAATGGACAACAAACTATCAATGAAAAACCAGACCAACCATATAATCGGCTCCTGTTTCAGTATTTTGCGTAATCTGCGCAAAGTTTTTAGATGGATTCCGATGGAGGCCAGGAAACCACTAGTCCAGGGACTGATCATAAATCGCATGGACTATGGAAATGCCCTGTTGTCTTCAATAAATGAAGATCTTCTCTCTAGGCTTCAGATTCTGCAGAATACCGCGGCCAGGCTTGTACTTAACCTCCCGCCAAGATCCCCTTTGGTTCCTAACCTTAGACTTCTGCACTGGCTCCCTGTCAGAAAGCGAATCCGTTTTAAGACTTTGGGGTCGATTCCGATCTCGGCCTGAAGCGCACCTAACAGTATTCGTTCGGAAAAAAACCAAGCCGAACGCGTGTTTCCCGACCGATTCGAACAGTCGTCCGAACGAGCAAGTACGATGCGCATAACTGCTCAGATCCCGACCCAGCCGTATGTACCCATTCCAGCTCCTGTTCCCCGCCCGAGCCGGATCTGTAAACGCCGAATCGAGTCGCACAGAAGCAAATATACAGCACCTTCCGGCCGGACTAGTACGATGCGCCTTCTGTACGCGCCGAACCCGTCGCAACGTCCGGCACGTCAGAGCATCCGGGAGAGCTGCACATAAGCTCCGATTCGCGCCACAAGACGATCCACGGCTACGAGACGAACAAGCCAGCGACGAGTACGAGTCGAAGCCACGAGAAACCCGAACGAGATGACCCAACCATGAATCCCATCGCGCAGGTCCTACCAATACTCTACATCTATTACCGGAACCGGTACGGACGCGTACGGCGCAGACGGTAAGTCAAACACCCACAACACAAACAAACGACACGTACCCGACATATGTCACACACACATAGGGATGCAGAAATGATGTACACCAGCAACAGCAGAACCATAGGGGCGGGATGGCTATCACCAATGCCATACACACCCATAGGGGCATGATGGCTACCACTACCACCACCCCTACTCATGTGGGCCTGGATGCCTGTCACTACTACCATTCCCACTCATAGGGGGATGGATGCCTACCACTAACACCACCCCTACTCATGGGGGCCTGGATGCCTGTCACTACTACCATCCCCACTCATAGGGGGATGGATGCCTACCACTACCACCACCCCTACTCATGGGGGCCTGGATGCCTACCACTACTACCAACCCCACTCATAGGGGCCTGGATGCCTACCACTACCACCACCCCTACTCATGGGGGCCTGGATGCCTGTCACGACTACCATCCACACTCATAGGGGGATGGATGCCGACAACTAACACCCCCCCTACTCATGGGGGCCTGGATGCCTACCACTACCACCACACCTACTCTTGGGGGCCTGGATGCCTATCACTACTACCATCCCCACTCATAGGGGGCTGGATGCACATCACTACCAGTACCCCCGACCCATAGGGGGCTGGATGCCTACCACTACCACCAGTGCCCAGCCCATAGGGGCTGGATGCCTAGCACTACCAGTACCCCCCACTCATAGGGGGATGGATGCCGACCACTAACACCACCCCTACTCATGGGGGCCTGGATGCCTGTCACTACTACCATCCCCACTCATAGGGGGATGGATGCCTACCACTAACACCACCCCTACTCATGGGGGCCTGTATGCCTACCACTACCACCACCCCTGCTCATGGGGGCCTGGATGCCTACCACTACCACCACACCTACTCATGGGGGCCTGGATGCCTACCACTACCACCACCCCTACTCATGTGGGCCTGGATGCCTGTCACTACTACCATCCCCACTCATAGGGGGATGGATGCATGTCACTACTACCATCCCCACTCATAGGGGGATGGATGCCTGTCACTACTACCATCCCCACTCATAGGGGGATGGATGCCTACCACTACCACCACCCCTAATCATGGGGGCCTGGATGCCTACCACTACCACCACCCCTACTCATGGGGGCCTGGATGCCTACCACTACTACCATCCCCACTCATAGGGGCCTGGTTGCCTACCACTACCACCATCCCTACTCATGTGGGCCTGGATGCCTATCACAACTACCATCCCCACTCATAGGGGGATGGATGCCGACCACTAACACCACCCCTACTCATGGGGGCCTGGATGCGTACCACTACCACCACACCTACTCATGGGGGCCTGGCTGCCTAGCACTACTACCATCCCCACTCATAGGGGGATGGATGCCTACCACTACCACCACCCCTACTCATGGGGGCCTGAATGCCTGTCACTACTACCATCCCCACTCATAGGGGCCTGGATGCCTACCACTACCACCACCCCTACTCATGGGGGCCTGGATGCCTACCACTACCACCACCCCATCTCATGTGGGCCTGGATGCCTGTCACTACTACCATCCCCACTCATAGGGGGATGGATGCCTGTCACTACTACCATCCCCACTCATAGGGGGATGGATGCCTGTCACTACTACCGACATCCCCACTCATAGGGGGATGGATGCCTAACACTACCACCACCCCAACTCATGTGGGCCTGGATGCCTGTCACTACTACCATCCCCACTCATAGGGGGATGGATGCCTGTCACTACTACCATCCCCACTCATAGGGGGATGGATGCCTAACACTACCACCACCCCTACTCATGTGGGCCTGGATGCCTACCACTACCACCACCCCTACTCATGGGGGCCTGGATGCCTGTCACTACTACCATCCCCACTCATAGGGGGATGGATGCCTGTCACTACTACCATCCCCACTCATAGGGGGATGGATGCCTACCACTACCACCACCCCTACTCATGTGGGCCTGGATGCCTGTCACTACTACCATCCCCACTCATAGGGGGATGGATGCCTGTCACTACTACCATCCTCACTCATAGGGGGATGGATGCCTGTCACTACTACCATCCCCACTCATAGGGGGATGGATGCGGATGCCGACCACTAACACCACCCCTACTCATGGGGGCCTGGATGCCTACCACTACCACCACCCCATCTCATGTGGGCCTGGATGCCTGTCACTACTACCATCCCCACTCATAGGGGGATGGATGCCTACCACTACCACCACCCCTACTCATGTAGGCCTGGATGCCTCTCACTACTACCATCCCCACTCATAGGGGGATGGATGCCTGTCACTACTACCATCCCCACTCATAGGGGGATGGATGCCGACCACTAACACCACCCCTACTCATGGGGGCCTGGATGCCTACCACAACCACCACACCTACTCATGGGGGCCTGGATGCCTAGCACTACTACCATCCCCACTCATAGGGGGATGGATGCCTACCACTACCACCACCCCTACTCATGGGGGCCTGGATGCCTGTCACTACTACCATACCCACTCATAGGGGGATGGATGCCGACCACTAACACCACCCCTACTCATGGGTGCCTGGATGCCTACCACTACCACTACCACCTCCCTTACTCATGTGGGCCTGGATGCCTGTCACTACTACCATCCCCACTCATAGGGGGATGGATGCCTACCACTACCACCACCCCTACTCATTGGGGCATGGATGCCTGTCACTACCACCACCCCTACTCATGGGGGCCTGGATGCCTGTGACTACTACCATCCCCACTCATAGGGGGATGGATGCCTACCACTACTACCATCCCCACTCATAGGACGGGTAATGCATGACACAACCATCATACTCCAACATAAGGAATGTCAGCAAAAGACATCACCCCAACATCATGACAAGCGTGTGTAGTCTGTGTCAAATGCCTACAACACTGAACATGACATTGAACATACAATGTGACCCCCTATCACATGTGTCACACATAAATGTGTGTGGCCTCCACAATGCAAGCAGACCATGACCACTGTGGCAATGGGGTCTAAACCCCCATCATCACAGTGACCAAAAGGTAAGTGTGCGGTCCATAGCTGAAGCACATTTTGAACATTGTGGCAATGGGGTCTAAACCCCCATCATCACAGTGACCAAAATGTAAGTGTGGGGTCCATAGCTGAAGCCCAATTGAACATTGTGGCAATGGGGTCTAAACCCCCTTCATCACAGTGACCAAAATGTAAGTGTGGGGTCCATAGCTGAAGCCCAATTGAACATTGTGGCAATGGGGTCTAAACCCCCATCATCACAGTGACCAAAATGTAAGTTTGGGGTCCATAGTTGAAGCACATTTTGAACATTGTGGCAATGGGGTCTAAACCCCCATCATCACAGTGACTAAAAGGTAAGTGTTGTCATGGAAAAAGCTGCAACTGCCAAACAGCATGGATGATTCCTGGTCACACAACAACAAACACATCAGTGGCAAAGTAGTGCTTGTGTCCCATAGCAACATAGATTGGGTGAGGCAGACAGTGCAGTGCAAATAAGACATACCTTTGGCCATGTGCAGACAAACATCACCCATGGGGGCTGACATTGTCAACATTTATCAATTACACAATGACAGAAATGACCATCATAATGCAGACCCACATATCTGCACCAATGGACACACAAATGTAGATATCCTGTGGAGACTGTAGATGTGAGTTGAACAAATACCATACCATGGCAGCAATGGGACATACAAACCATGATTATTGTGCTGACTGATGACCTAGGAGTCCCAGGGACAGCAGGGGAAATCCACCAAACAACATACAGCCAATGGCACACTGAAGATATGCCAATGCAGTGGTGCAGATGCACAAACACAAACAGGCAGCCTCACACTGCATATCAAACACAACAGGTGATGTTGGGGGTGTGCCAGTGTCCCCAGGCAACCACACAAAACATGAGGAGGCCTGAATCCCAATTACACAGATGTGTATACAGTGCCACACAAAAGTAACTCATGGATCGGATTCCCCTATGTGGGCAATCAGGCATTGTTAGATGTGAGGGAGCCCAAATTACACAAGTCACACAAGCTTGTGACATGTGTAATTTGCAACTAACACAGCAAGAGACAGACCCACCACAGCACTACCCCCAGGGACCCCACATTGTGGTGACACTAGCCTGCATGATAATCCTACTGTGATGACAAAGGTAGATGTCGTTCACACTGTGAACAACAGCAATGTGTCCTGAGCAACTAACTACCATCACACCTACACAAGCACAAATCAATCAGCACGGCCTGTCAGCCAAGGCCAATATGGAGGTAGGGGTCTAGCCGTGCAACAACTCACATTTGCACACACTCAACACCACACACCTTGATCTCCACCAATGTGCAGCAGTGAAGCTCACATGGACTGGTGACATTGCACATACACCCATGACAATTCCAGGGGTGGTGGTGGGAACTAAGGTGCGAAACCCATCACACATGGCCAGTCAACAAGACTCGTGAATGTCTGACACACTGCACAGTACGCCGTACATGGGCATGACGTGAAATCCACCCCAATCAATGGGATCCCGGCCACAGTCACACACCAATGAAGAAGCCAAGGTGACCCACAAAGAACACACAGACAACTTCCAACATTGCAGCTCTGACCCTGAGGAGTGGCAGCAGTCACACACACAATGTGTCACAATCACTGAAAGCTACCCCAAACTGTAAATTACATGACTTGTGTAACCAACAAGTGCCAAGGGGAATCCTGACTGTGTCCCATCTGCGTATGCCCAAATCCCCAGCCCTGACAACAAAGACAACTAGGGATGACAACCTGATGAACATTAGTTTGCCATGCACCCACATCCCGGAGAAACCAGGTCCAAGATGCTGGATGAACACAGGACAACTCAGCAAGCATCACAAACAGGAACATGCCTAGGGACACAGCCTGTGTAGGAAAAGGGAAGGGAACACACACAGACATGCTCACACACCACACACCACGGGCCAGGCAATGTCACGGGATTACACACTGCCATGAGGGCACTTCACTCCTGTGGAAGGTCCGCTGTGCCAAACCTTGTGTGTGCACGACTCAAACATGTCAGCAGAACACTCGGTCAGTGAGTCAACAACTACAACACACTGAAGGCTCTGCTCACATCAGCCTGGGTACGGGAGTGTCACGTCAGTCATCTGCATACACCCAAAACACGTGTCAAGCAAGTTGCACTGTATACACAGATGAGTCCTTCAACATTGATGTGCTAAACTGCATATCCAGTGGAGATGGGCACACAGTCGGGGAAATAGAAACATTGAACAGTGGTAAGCCCACCAGATGTGCATCAGTGCAAGCCAAAGATGTTAATTTACAAATGCAAAACGTACATCCCTGTGTCAAATGCTGAACATTACACCCTCAGACTGCAGCAAAGGATGCTATAGATCCAGACTACATTAGGACACATATCCCATGGACCACATGGAGTCCATCACAGCAACACTTCATTTTCCTGATCTGAACACTATTACAACTGTAAATGCATGATGATACTCATCTACATCATGTACATCCAAAGAAAAACCACAAGTAAACAAAAAGTGGCTTTATTCAGCAAATGTTAAACTAAAATGTTAAGTCCAAAAGAAACTAAGGCCAATGGCCAGTCCAAATACACAGTCCCAACAGGGTGATATGTGACAACTTGTCACCCATTGCTTGCCTCCACTGGTATGGACAGGGGACATCCCCCTCGGAGGGGCATACAAGGGGCAGGCCAGGCACCGCAGGGACAGGATCAGGGGATGCCAGAAGGAGGCAGTGAAGGGGTGGTGGGTGCAGGAGTGTCACCGGCAACTGCAGTGGAGGTGTCTGACTCAGGGGGGCCGGCACCACTGTAGGGCACAAGTCAGATGGTGTGGGTGCTGCAACCACTGCAGTGGGCCAGTCAGATGGAGTGGACTGGGTCCCCACTGCAGTGCCCGAGTCAGATGGGGTGGTTGTGGACTCCACTGCAGTGCATGACTCCAAGGGAGTGGAAGGGGGGGCAGATGAGGTGGGCAGGACAGAGGGGGGGATACGGTCTCCACACCAGTGGCACAAACAGGCAGAGCATCTGGTTTGGGGGTGGAAGAGCAAGTGGCAGGGGGGGAGGGCCTAAGCAGTTTGGGGATGCGGTATCGGTGTGTGGGGGAACCTGGGGCAGGGTGTGGCGGGGGAACCTGTGGAGTGGTGGCCTGGGGGATGGAGGAGAGAGACTGTGTGGTGGAGCTGCATGGTGGTGGTGGTGGGGTCTTGCCCTTCCTGGTCCGGGGGGACATTCGAATGGGGTCCTCAGTCTGCCTGTGCCTGGGGGAGGGTGTCCGGGTATGAGGGGCACTCCCCTCTGTGTGTGGTGGTCGCCTCTTCCGCCTGGACTTCGTGTCAGATGTATCTGTGGGGAAGAGGCCAAGCTCACAGAGGAAGAGCTTCTGGGAGGGGGGGGTTGCAGGTGAGGCAAGGGAAGGGGTTGTGGAGGGAGAGGTATCTGAGGACTGCGGAGTGCTCGTGGATGCGTGTATGTGTGTCTGGGACCCATCCCCTGTGAGTGAGGTATCATTCCCCTGACCGTGTGTGCGTGTGCGTCTGGAAATTGGCTTGTGTGTCTGTGTGCTGCTTGGGTCTGTGCTGGTGCGTGCTGGTGCCGGTGTGTGTGTGCTTGGGACAGGTAGGGTGCTGGGGATTGTGGATGGGGCAGAGGTAGGAGGGGTGAGGGACTGTTGCAGGAGGGACACTGCTGCCGTCAGTGAGGAGGCCATGGACTGATTGGTCCGATGTAGGGCAGACATGCCAGATGACATGCCCTCCATGAATGACACCAGTTGTGTCAAAAGACACGTGTGTGCATGGAGGACACTCAGAATTGATGTCTGCCCTACATGGATCTGTTTCAGCAAGTCCACAGACTCCACACTCAGGGCAGCAGGGGGACAGAGGCAGGGGGTGCGGTGCCTGGCATGAAGGAGACACGCTCCCCTACACGGGAGCCTCCACGGACATGTGGGATGGGAGCAGATGGGAGGGTGGAGATGGTGGTGGTGGCGGGGACAGACTTGCTTGACGTTGCCTCTGGTCTGCTGACACCCGCCTCCACAAGGGAGTCCTCACTGGAGATGCTGTTTTCCCCAGCCGAGGTTGTCGTAGCTGAGGTATCCTCAGTGTGGCTCCCCTCACCCTCCGTGCCACTGGGTCCCTCGGTCTCCCATGCAGTGGACCCAGTCTGGCTCTGCCGCTCCTCTTGGTCCATGGAGCTGTCTCCTCCTGTGGCCATGGATGTATCTGCAAACAATCAGGATAAACAGAGCAACATTAGTCACTTGTACTGACCACACACACCACAGTAAGTACAGCACATCACAGAGCAAGCCCTGCCATCATTTGCTAGACATTGCAATTAGTGCTGACACTGATTTGAAGAAGCCCATTGTCTGCCTGACAGTCAGTCATGCCACACATATCCTACCTGTCCATGCACCCATCTGTCTGCTGCCTGTTGTATGCGACTAATCATATGTGCACACATGCCCCACATACACAGTTGTTGGACATCCAAGAGAACATATGGAAATGTGTCACTCCAAACACATGCCATCTCCTGCCACTGACTCAGTACATGTGTCAGGAAAAGTGATTGGCAAAGTCTCTGTTGACATGCGGGTTTTGGTTCCATCACCAGACACAATGATGTCCTCATGTCCTGATAGACAATGCAATAATGGTGTGCATGCAGGACATATCACACCTCTGCTGGATCACCCTTTGCGATTGGAATGTCATGGCACAGGCCTGTCTGGCAAGTCAGTCATAACTGTCTCCAGTCACAGGGGCAGTGCATACACACAACACCAGTCTGCACTGTGTCACAATCATGGAAGTTTTAGAAATGTAAGCCCTGTAGCTGACAGGTGCACATGTGCACCCCATGCCACCCACATCATGAGGACTGAGATGATCCCAGGTCAATCAAATAAGACATTTGAGTGACTGCAAACACAAATCCATACACATGAGCACTTCACCGTCTGATGAGAATGAACCAAAGCTGCCTGCACCTCAATGTTTCATACAACATCGTGCACAGTCAAGGGATCAGAGACCTATGCATTAACCTATGTGCAGATCCCATGGTCACAACTCAGATGGCTGGCCACCCCAAATTGTTAAACACTCCAGGAGTCCAAATAGCAAGGCCACACCACGGTGACACAGAGGCATACACCTGAGTGCACTCTTCACAATGCCCAATTTGTATGCTGACACACGGGAGTGGGAGAACAGAGTGCCTTCGATGTACGGAGTAGGCATTACAGTCCCGGTCCATGTGCAACATGGTATTACCCAGAACACTAGGCAGGTGGCTATGCATGTGTCACACACATGATGTACATACTTCTGAGGCTCCTACCTTGGTCTCTGCAGCAGCATGGGTGTGTGGCACATACCCCAGACATGTGGTGAGTCAGAGCAGCAATTGGAACACATATTAAAGCTATACCCAGAGTACATGTCAGATCACAGGCATTGTGAGCAATTGTACCACCCATGCAGCCCACCACAAAGTTCCTGTAACTGATGCTGTCCCCAACTTGAACCACAGGTAGCGGCAAGTACACAGTACCCAAGTGACCTAAGTCACAGACTGTAAGGGCCACACCTGTGTATTAGATGAGGAGGGGGCATGACACAAGTGAGGGACATGAGTCCAGGACGACATGACAGTTGTACTGTGGAAGTGGAACCAGGCTAAAGGAGTGCATAGAGCATGTCAGTCATAGTACACAGTTGAGGCTAGCACTTACCCCCTCCTTGCTGCTGTCTGGCCTTCAGCTGCCCATCCAGGTCAGGGAAGACCACCGCCAGGATCCGGAGCATGTGGGGGGTCAGGGTCCGGTGTCCGCCCCTCCTGCAAGGAGGCGACAGCTTCAGCTGGACCCTTGCGATCCTCCGGGTCCAGCCCCGAAGGTCCTGCCACCTCTTCTGACAGTTGCAGATCCTGCGCCTGTAGACCCCCACAGATCGTACTGCCCGGACGATGGTCAGCCAGATCTCCTGCTTCTGGTGGGCATCAACCTGTGAGGATGACAAAGTGAAAAGGCCATTACTACACATGCAACATTTCCGTGCATCACACAGTTGGATATACATGTCTCAATCACAGGGGCATATGATCTACACAGGTAGTGCAACTATGGCTATGAACAGTTTGCCAGCAGTTACTAAATGGTATCATTGCCTGGGAAGTCAAACCTTGTTGTAATGTACTGTTACTGCACTATACCTGTTCAGTGCATGTGACTACACACTTTGGGGGGTGACAACTACTCAGTGAGCATGCTAGCCACTGGTGTACACACTGTACGTCTTGCTAGTCAGACAACATGCACAATTAGTAAGGCAGTGGACAGCACACTCACCTGCTCCCCTGGTTTCCCATACAGCTTGCTGTACTGTGGAAGGAGGCTGTCCAGCAGGGCCTGGTTCTCCTCAGTGCTGAAGGCTGGGGCTCTATCCACAGTACGTGCCATTGCAGTAGCCAGAGGATGCAGAGACAGCAGCAGTGGTATTGGCAGATGTCGTCCTGGAGCATGTAGGGCAGGCAAGTGAGCTCTCAGGGGAACAGCCAGCATTATATGTGTGCTGCAGAGGCAGATACTGTCCCATGTGTCCAAAGTGATAGGTCCAAGTCGTTTGCATCTTCTGAATCTGGCCAATCCATGGAATTGCACCACTTATACACGCCCACAGCATCCTTCAAAAGTTCAACTTCATGACACCCATGAATTTGCAACATTGTTGTGGGGGGCCAACTGAATTCACTGCATCCGACTCGTTAAAGCTTCGAAAACGCATCTGTTACCATGTCAGGCCATAGCCAATGCGTGCGCACCGATCGGTC
Source organism: Calotriton arnoldi (assembly GCA_963921515.1). Taxonomy (NCBI): domain Eukaryota; kingdom Metazoa; phylum Chordata; class Amphibia; order Caudata; family Salamandridae; genus Calotriton; species Calotriton arnoldi. The sequence continues at coordinate 2,134,899 of CAWUFW010001510.1, forward strand.
CATTGCTGTACAACGCGTATCCGTCCACATCATATGCAATGGCCAATGCGTGCGCACCGATCGGTCCATTGCTGTACGACGCGTCCCTGTACAAGTCACTCGCATATGTCACCATGGTTGTCACTGGTGTACGTATGCCAGCCACATTTACTTGCCAGGGACTCAGGGGCACACCTACAACACCACAGCCTGTCCACACTGTACCCTAAGGCATGTAAGGCTGCATTACCTGTGTGTGTATGGGGGTCAACATGTGGTTTTTTTGGTGGCACTTGGGGGCAGCCACTCCCAGGCTGTGCACGTGTTCATGGGGACAGAATCCTTTGTGTGTTGTGCAGTTGACCACTGTGATGTGCAATTGTTCAGTTCAGAGCATGTGGCATGGTCACATTTCCAGGTTGTGTATGTGTATGTCATGTCACATACACCCTGAGTCCCATGTGGGAAGGTATGTACGTCACAGGATGACCCATTGCCACAATAGTGATGGCCCTCCACAGTCTGTGTGCATGTTGTGTTTCCAATGTCTCTGATTCCATGTGCACAATGGGAGACAGTCTCCACATCCACGTTGTTTGTGCATGGACTTTGATGTTGTGCGTGTGTGTGTCACAGACGTCCATGTCTGTCCTGCAGAGGCAACAGGGGCCACTACCTGTGGGAGTCATGGTTGTTTTGCTGACGTGTACATGATACGCCATGTCATGCCAGTGTCCATGTGGCAATACAGGGTCCCTGGGAATCGACCTGTCAATGAGCTGTGATGCCTGGGGCACATCTGTCCTGACATGTCACTGTGGTGTGTGTTTGGGACGTGACAGCAGTACATGGGTACTGTGACACAGCCTAATGATTCCCCATAGCACAACCTGGAACTTGTTGTCAACACATGTTGAACTGTGATGTTAGATGTTGGCCATGTAGGTGCCATATATGTCCATACAGAACGGCACACACATCAGGTACTTGTGTCTCGTAATGATGTATCATGTGATATTGAGTATGGTCAATGCCACATATGTGGGGTGACTGACAATCTTTCTTTCTTCACCTATGCACTGCAGGGCACCAGCTGTCCATAGACCATTCCCTGACCTTGCAACCATGGTTGAACGTGACTGCATCCGACGGTACCACTTCAACAGGGCGCTGATTGAGGAATTGGTGGTGCGGTTGGCCCCACATTTGCAACCTGGCCGGCCATACCCTACAGCGCTGACCCCCAAGGTGAAGGTGATGGCAGCCCTACACTTCTTTGCCACCGGTACCTTTCAACACACTGTGGCGTCTGCTGGTGGGATGTCACAGACCATGTTCAGCCGTGTGCTACGCGATGTTTTGGAGGCAATGTTGAGATACCTCAACCAGTACATCTATTTCCCTAAACGTGAACAACTCAGTGACGTCAAGAGTGACTTCTATGCCCTGGGGAGGATGCCACATGTCATTGGCTCTATTGATGGGAGACATGTGGCTTTGGTACCACCACAGGCACATGAGCAGGCATACAGGAACAGGAAACATTACCATTCGATCAATGCTCTGGTGGTATGTCTTGCAGATATGAGCATCTCACATGTGTGTGCCCGTTTCCCCGGTTCTGCACACGATGCCTACGTGATGAGGAGTAGTCGCATCCCGAGGATGATGTCACAGATGCAGAACCAGCGTGCCTGGCTTGTCGGTGTGTACTGACTTTGTACCATTGTGTGTGTTCTGCAATGTTGTATTCCACCCTCTTTTCCAACTCTGCTAATGTGCAATTGTCTGTATATAGGTGACTCCGGATACCCCAACATGCCGTGGTTGCTGACACCCCTCAGGAACCCTGTGACACCAGCCCAGATGCGCTACAATGAGGCACATGGTCGGACCTGGAGAGTGATCGAGCGGACATTTGGTCTCCTGAAGAGCCGCTTTCGCTGCCTAGACAAGACAGGAGGGGCCCTCCCATATGCCCCAGCAAAGGTGTGCAAGATTGTCATCGTCTGCTGCATGATACACAACCTGGCAGTGCGGAAGGAGTTGCCTCTCATCCTGGATGACGCTGACCAACATCTGCCACCTGTGGAGGATCCTGGCCTGGGCCACGATGCCAGTGATGATGATGATGATGAGGGTGATGTCCGCACACAGCTCATCACCAACTTCTTCAGCTGAATGTGAGTATCTAGAGATGTCATGTCAATGATGTGAGTTTGCATGATATGTGTTGGTGGTGCTCTGGTGCTGTTTGAGTGTGGCCATGTGCTACTTGACTGGATGCGTGCAGCGATGTGTCCTTACAGGTAGTCTGTACTCCCCAACAGTGTTGACATGCTAACTTGGTTTTGTGTAGGTATCTTGTGACATGTATTGGGCATGAGTATTGCAGTTCTGTCCTGTTCTTCAGTGATTTTGACTGTGTGTCATGTCTGTCCTTCACAGGGTACTTTCAGAGTTGTTTGGTCAACTCGGATCCCCCGACACCATGATTCAGCTTTCAGGGTGGAAGCAGTCGTTTCCCTACAGGTGATGTGCCACACACCCCTGGACTTTATTTCTTCTACACTTGTTGACTGTGTGGCCACTGCCACGTGGTATTACCTTGCATTTGTAGTGGAAACAACATGTTGCAAATGTGTAATAAACCTGTGCTTCACTTTGGGATGTGCGTTGTCTGTGGTCACACATCTGACTGACATTTGCTTACTGCACCTGTGGGCTAGTTAACACAGACTCTGAATAGGTGTGGTGTCTGTGCAATCCACTGTATTTCCTGGCAACATCAGTGTAGGCGATGAGTCAGATGGCCCTGGTGTGTATGTGTTGTGTAGCCCTAGTGGTGTGTCTCCCTCATATGTGTCACGTCGACATGACTCACATGACGGTGTTGAACTTGCTGTAGCAGTTAGCATGCACAGTGTCATTTAGCAGATCATCATCTCCATGACAAAAACAACGTTGGAATCACAACAGAGGCAAGTATGGTGTATTAGTGAGTTTATTTACATACATGTGTGAGGATAGTGCACAGGATGGTGGGTGCTGTACATTGGGATTGGAATCCAAAGTTCACAGATGAGTTGGAATTGTTGGTAGCAGAAATGTCCTGAGTAAAGTCCACAGTCATCTGATACATTAGTCCAAATTAAACTCCCCATGTCATGTGGGAGAGTTGGGTTGCATTCGACAGGGTGAACAGTTTGCACACAAAGGAGAATTTCCAGAACAGGTGTTGGGTTCCTGGGGGATGTACATGGCCATCGGCCTCTCAGTTGTCCTTCCTCGGACGACCCCTCTTCTTTCTGGGGGGACCCTCACGTGCAGGCTGCTGCGGTGCAGAGGACTCTCCACCAGAGTCATCCTCCCTCCCTGTGGCAGTTGCAGTTGTTGCGGCACCAGATGTTGTGGGCACACAGGGAGGTGTGGACATGTTGGTGCTAATCTGGCGGAGACATGTCAATATGTCCTTCTGCACCGCTGTCAGTTCTTCCAATGTGTCCCACTTGGATTCCATGCCAGACATGTGTGTCTCCACACGGGACATGTGTGTCTCCACACGGGACATGTGGGAGTCCAAGCGGGCATGATGGGCAGCCTGCTGCTGTTGAATGTCCTTGAGGATCCCCACGACCTGGCTGACCTCTCCGGTGCTATTCTGGTATGCATCAGCAATGCGTGCCAGTTGTGGGTCATCATGCAGTCCAGACCCCTCTGCAAACAGCGACCTCTGCCTACCACCCCTCCCACCACCCCTGGCCACACGTGCGGGACCTGCGGTGGCACGCACAGGTGACCCTAGGCCCCCTTGGGGGTTGGTACTGGGGTTGTTGTCCGTTGCTTCACGGAGGGCTGGGGACCCTGTGCTGTTGTCATCCAGTGTCCTTGCTCTGTCCGTGTTGGCGGGGGTGGTCTGTGTGTTGGCAGATGTTGGAGGAATGGGTGCAGGGGGTGCAGATGGTGGTCCTGCTGGTGCTGCATGATGACTCACACCGGAGGTGCCAGGTTGGTCTTCGCCATCCGATGAGGGCAGAGGCTGTTCCACACCAGAGAGCTCAGGGGCCACCGGAGCCTGGGACAGGGACTCCTCCTCATCTGCTGCTGTGTCCCCATCATCACCTGTTTTTGGAAGAGACACACAATGTATGTTATGTTTCTGCAGGCATCAATGGTTCATACACATGACAGTTGTGACTGTACCTCTGGATGCGGACCTGTACATTGCATTGTCCTTAGGTTGTCACAGTCAGAGGTTGATATTGGTGTGGCTCATTGTCCTGCCAACCTGATGCATTTCAATGTGGATGTTGAGGTGTGTGCATGACCAGCATTGGTGGTATTTGGTTGACATGGGACCTCCTTCTCCCCCCAGCCCAGTTATCCCACCATGAAGCATGCCACCCTTGCAGTGGGTGCAGGTTAACTCTCAGGATGTCAGTCAGTGGTGTCCTGCTGTTGGTTGGTGCCCAGTTCCCAGCAGGGCCTGGTACTCCCCACAACAGAGCACCATTGTCAGACATCTTAGAAGTGGTTTTTCACTCCCTGTGAGGTGTGCATGCTTCAGTGTGAGCTTGCTGGGCCATGTGGGTGGGGGATGTTGAGCTGTGACTACCACTCCCATCATGCTATTGCCTACAGCCCCCTTCCCAGCATGCCCATACTTCCTTCCTTTTGACTCTGCTTCCCTGTGGGGTAGTGTGCCTGTGCTGACAGGATGGCTGACAGTGTTGTCCGGGCGTTTGTTTGGCTTCAAGTCCCAAAAGTGTCCCTGTGCTTCACACAGCATAACCCAGTGTGGTTGTTCTTTGTGGGATATTTAATTAGAGTGTGAGGCATTGCATTCTCCCAGGTGAGTTGTGTGGAGTTTGTGTTAAGGGGGTGTGTGAGAAAAGCTGCTTGTGACTATGGTCAGAGCTGTCAGTCTTCCTTCCCACCCAGCCAGATATCCCACCATGGAACGTGCTTCCATTGCAGGGAGTGCAAGTTGGCTTTCAGGATGTCAGTCAGTGGTGTCCTGCTGTTGGTTGTTGCACAGTTCCCAGCAGGGCCTTGTGCTCCCCACAGCAGTACCCAGTGTCAGCCATCTTGTCAGTTCTTTTCCACTCCCTGTGATGTGATCTTGGTTCAGAGTGGTGTTGATGGGCCAATTGTGAGGGTGACCAATATCTGTGACTACCACTCCCATCATGCTATTGCCTACACCCCCCTTCCCATTATGCCCATACTTCCTTCCTTTTGAGTCGACTTCACTGTGTGTGAGTGTGACAGCAATGGCAAGATGGCTGACAGTGGTGTCCTGCTGTTGGTTGTTGCACAGTTCCCAGCAGGGCCTTGTGTTCCCCACAGCAGTACCCAGTGTCAGCCATCTTGTCAGTTCTTTTCCACTCCCTGTGATGTGAGCATGGTTCAGAGTTGTGTTGATGGGCCAATTGTGAGGGTGACCAATATCTGTGACTACCACTCCCATCATGCTATTGCCTACACCACCCTTCCCAGCATGCCCATACTTCCTTCCTTTTGAGTCGACTTCACTGTGTGTGAGTGTGACAGCAATGGCAAGATGGCTGACAGTGGTGTCCTGCTGTTTGTTGGTGCACAGTTCCCAGCAGGGCCTTGTGCTCCCCACAGCTGAGGCCAGTGTCAGACATCTTTGAAGTGGCTTTTCACTCCCTGTGAGGTGTGCATGCTTCAGTGTGAGCTTGCTGGGCCATGTGGGCGGGGGATGTTGAGCTGTGACTACCACTCCCATCATGCTATTGCCTACACCCCCTTCCCAGCATGCCCATACTTCTTTCCTTTTGACTCTGCTTCCCTGTGGGGTAGCGTGCCTGTGCTGACAGGATGTCTGACAGTGTTGTCCTGGCGTTTGTTTGGCTACAAGTCCCAAAAGTGTCCCTGTGCTTCACACAGCATAACCCAGTGTGGTTGTTCTTTGTGGGATATTTAATTAGAGTGTGAGGCATTGCATTCTCCCAGGTGAGTTGTGTGGAGTTTGTGTTAAGGGGGTGTGTGAGAAAAGCTGCTGGTAACTATGGTCAGAGCTGTCAGTCCTCCTTCCCACCCAGCCAGATATCCCACCATGGAACGTGCTTCCATTGCAGGGAGTGCAAGTTGGCTTTCAGGATGTCAGTCAGTGGTGTCCTGCTGTTGGTTGTTGCACAGTTCCCAGCAGGGCCTTGTGCTCCCACAGCAGTACCCAGTGTCAGCCATCTTGTCAGTTCTTTTCCACTCCCTGTGATGTGAGCATGGTTCAGAGTGGTGTTGATGGGCCAATTGTGAGGGTGACCAATATCTGTGACTACAACTCCCATCATGCTATTGCCTACACTCACTTCACCAGCATACACAGACTTCCTTCCTTTCAGTGAGCTTCCCTGTGAGGTGGTGTTCTAGTGGTGGCAAAATATCTGACTGTGTTTGTTGGTTAGATTTGTGCCACTGCCTTGCTCTATTTGTTGTTAGGTTTGTACATGTCATGACACAGTTACATATCACTATGAGATGGCATGTATTGTGTTTATCTGACTAACATACACATCTTGGGATGATTATCTTTTGGTTGCTGTGGATTTGCTAAGGGTGCAAGGTTTGACTATCCCCTTGACAGTGATGTGTGTGTATTGTCACACAATATTGTGTGTATTGATTGTGTACTCACCAGGCTCTGGGATGTTTGATAGTCCATAGACGCTCACTGGTGGTAGGATGGCCCGCACCTTCTCCTCCCAGGGACTGAGGTATACTGGTTTGGCAGGAGGGCCACTGCCGGTGCGATTACTCAAGGCGTAATCCTTCTTGAGTAGGTCCTTGACCCTCCTGCGCACATCATACCACCTGTTCTGGATGTCTTCCTTTGTGCGCAAACATGGTGTTTGTGCGTTCACCCAGTCGACGATCCTCTCCCACATCTTGGTTTTCTGCGACATGGGGGTCTTTTGGACCAATGTACCAAACAACTGTGGCTCTACCCTGAGGCTCTCATCTACCAGGACTTCCAATTCACTGTCTAGGTACTTTGGATTCTTCTTTGGGGGCATGGTGATGGGTGGTGGTGGGGATTGATGTGTGTGTGAGTGTGCAAGTGAGGGTGGGTTAGTGTGGGTTTTGCTGGGTGTATGTGAGGGTGCTATTTGGGAGGTGCTAATGGTGTGTGGCTTGTGTGATGGATGAATTGTGAGTGTGTCTGTGGTTGCTGTCTGATGGTGTTCTGTGCTGGCAGGTCAGTTGAATTTGCAAAGGATCATGGTAGGGATTTGTGGCCTTTATATGGGTGGAGTTGTGGGTGTGTCCTTGTTCCATGTTTTTTCCCCCTGTATTTATTGACTTTGTCATTGCTTGTTTGGCCCTTTTTTTGTATTTTTTCCTTTGTGTTTTTTAGGCATGTAGGAGACGTTCTTCTGACCGAGTAGGACGCTGCAGTTGGCTCGTGCGGGCTTCTCCGAGTCTTTCAAGCTGTGTTCCTGATGGGTTTCATGTGCGGCGTACGCGTCGGTCGCGGAGTATTGGGTTGCTTGGGCTCGGTTTTGTATGCGTGTCGGTCGTACGGCTTGGGCTCCGTGCGACTCGGTCTGGTTTTACATGCATTGCATCGTACTGCACGGGTCGGAGTTCGCGGGTACGTTTCTGTTGGGTTCATTCCTGGTGCGTGTCGGTCGGTTCGATTTGCGTAGTTTCCCGGCCAGATAGCTGGTTTCCGTGCGGTTGGGTCGTTCGGCTTGTGTTCCGTACGAGTCGGTCGTAATTCACATGCATTGCATCGTACTACGTGGATCGGGCAGCGCCGATACGTGTCGGTCGGACAACATTCCCGTACCGAGTCGGTCGGTATGTTTTCCGGCCCGAATCGGAATCGTCCTTTTTATGTCTAACCCACAAAAATATGTATGGAAGAGGTCCAGGCTATTGGGCCAAAAAGTTGAGCTGGTATCAGCCTTGCAGGACTTTGAGATCCAGCAACGAATCACTTCTCACACCTCTTAGAATCCGTACTACTAGAAACGGAGGAAGATCCTTTTCTTTTCTGGCACCGGCCCTCTGGAACAAACTGCCCTTACATCTGCGCACCATCATCGATCACAACTGTCTTCGCAGGAAGCTGAAGACATGGCTGTTCGACAACTAACAGACTCTCCCTTCCCCTTTTTCTTTTTGAGCCGACTTGTCAGTTGCCCGCAATCGCCATGAGACTTTCGAGTGATTTGTGCGCTTAAGAAATGTCCCTGATTTGATTCCTGTGGCTTTCTTGAGGGGGGCGAGTGTCTTGGCGCAGTTCGTGATCCAGCGGTGGAGGTTGCGTGCTTAGGTGTTGCCATCTGGCGTAGTCGGAGGTGGGGTGCTGATGAGGGCGGAGGTGAGCTGGTCTTCAGTGAGTTTGTTCCAGCTTCTACAGGGGGAGACGGTGGGCGTGCTTGTGTAAAGTGTTTTTTTTAAGGAGAAGTGGATGCAGTGGTGATCTGTCTGGAGGAGTTCTGTGGTGTGGCTGTAGGAGACGATGTTTCCTTCGACGAAGATGGGGCCGAGTGTGTGTCCCGCTGTGTGCGTGGGTGCGGTGACTAGTTGTTTGAGTCCTAGTTTGGCGAGGTTTTCTAGGAGGGAGGCGGTGTTTGGGACGTCGTAATTGTCCAGGTGAAAGTTTAGGTCTCCGTGCAGGATGTAGTCTATGGAGGCGAGGGCGTGGGGTGCGATGAGGTCGGTGATGGCATTGGTGAAAGGAGCGCTGGGGTCGGGCAGCATGTAGATAAGGGTTCCGCAGAGAGTTGTTTAAGGGTTGGTCTGGATCTGGAACTGGAGTTGCTCCATGAGGGTCATTGTGTCGTCCGGGGTGATGGTTTTCACGCGGAGGGTGCTTTTGTGGACGATGGCAATGCTTTCTCCTTCCTTTTGCAGGATCTTGTATCCATCTGGAATGGCAGTGGCGATGTCGGGTGTGGAGATGGCGTTGGTCCAGGTTTCTGTGAGGAAGGCGATGTCGGGCCAGTCGGTGTTGAAGAGATCCCAGATTTCTGTGGCGTGCTTGTCTAGGGAGTATACATTGAGTAGGCTACAGTTGAGTGGTTTGTGGGCGTGAAGTCCGGGGAGCTGGGGGCTGTTGCGGGGGTACGGAGGTAGCTGAAGGTGCAGCAGCAGTGTAGACAGGAGAGAGGGCCTTGAGTGCTGTTCGGCATCGAGAGCTGGCAGTTGTTGATTCGCCCAGGTTTGAGAGTGTGGAGTTATAGCGGAGGCGGTTTAGAGGACCAGGGTCCTTGCCGCTGGTTGCGGTCAGGTTGTGGACGGGCACAGATGGACTCGCCTTTGGCGTGCCATTAAGTAGGGGTCAGGGGGAGGGCGGTCAGCTGGGAGGTGGGAGTGGGAAGGACACACTGGAGGGGGGAGGTGCTGCGGGGGCAGCAGCGCAGGGAAAAAACTCCGGGAGTGCGAGGGAAAAGAGAGAGAAGAGAGAAAACAGAAAAGAGATGGAAAAGAGAGCAGAGAGTGCAAAGAGAGAAAAGAGAAAAAGAGGAGAGAGAAAAAAGAGAAAATAAAGAGAAAAGAGGGCACAGAGAAAAAAGCCAAGAGAGGCAGAACAGCAGAAGAGCAGAGTACTCTCCCACTGGACCACCAGGGATGAGGAGCAGGCCGGAGCCGGTGGGTGGAGGAGGACCTCAAACACCCTGTAACCGAGCTCAGGGGGGAGCACTTAGTGGTGGAGCTTTGTTGGGGAGAGCCATCACACTGACTCTCTGACGCTCTACGGAGGCTTTGCTGACAGTAGTGCCCAAGACAAAGAAGAAGAGATGGGGTGATTCTTCCTTTTCTGCTATGTCTAGCTACCAGGGGCTGGAATTCTTTGCCCTTGTCCCTCAGGACCATTAAGGACCTGAAGCCTTTTAGACATCAGTTGAAGACTTGGCTTTTTAATAAAGTGTCCTACCTCTCCCCTGTAGATCCTTTTGCCTCATTGATCTGTTAGCGCCGGGACACTCTATCGAGTAGCCATTCACTCTATAAATGTTTGTTGATTTGATTTGATAGATCCATGGGTTAAAACAATGTCTCTATCTTTTACCGAAGTGGACTGGCCTCCCTTTGAAAAGGCGCATAGCTAGGTGTCATCACAACCCCTATGCCCCCTCCTAGGGAGCTACCTCATGGGAAGCCATGACTGTGCACCACCTCTATGTGGCACACAGTCAGGGCTCCCCCAACAGGTTTCTTGCCTCTGTGGGACGTCTGTAATACGGCTCAAACACAAAGGCAAAGTGCTCCAGGGTACAGGGAGTGGGAACAAATACCCATTGCCTTTGCTTGCCCAGAACGACTGTTGTAAACTAGGGGTGGAAAGGGTGAACCAATGCCAGGAGAGACTAGCTCCAACCTATTCTCTTTGTTTTAAATAAAAATATGTACCTTGTCTTTAGTGTGTTTTCTGCCTCACCTCTTCTTACCCCTGGGGTGTGAACATTGGGATAAATCCCCTAATCTGACCCCCCACAGAGGCAGAAAGCCTGCTTTGGCTTATTGGTGGGTGTGCAACCCGAAGCCAGGAAAGCAGGACCCCACCCTACTCTTTTTTCACACCAAATCCTGGTGTATAGTGGGATTTTTGCCCCCTGCCCCTCTATTCAAGGAGGGCAGATTGGGTTAAATGCCCCAATCAAGACCCTAGAAAGACTAGGGTGTAGGAGTGCAGTTGTAGCCCAATGCCACAATGAGCAGGCCTTATCCCATACTTAAAAAAAATATATATTCCCGGGGCCTGATTCACAAACTGCATTTTGTAGTATATAAAGTAGTACTAAGTAGTAATTCACAAACCTATGGATATAAATCTCCACTTCTCTTATATTTTCTATGGGAAGACACTCCCACATATAAGTGTACTCCTACTTCTAAATGTGGAATGGACCGGGGGGCATTTCTGGAAAAGGAAGTACACTTACTACTAAATTGGAAAGATTTATGTAGGAGTAAGGAGGCGTTTAGAGAGGATTAGGAAGAGGAATAGTGAGGGACATGCACCCGATTAGAAAAGAGTAAGCCCAAGCTTATTCACAAACTGCACTTCAAAAGTTACCACATCCAAAAAACAGTAGAAAATGTAAGTAAGTACAGCGCCACAAATGGCCAACCACTGGCACTGCAACACCCTCCCATAGAAAATAATAGAGGTAGGGACTTGAAATAAAACCTCATGGGAAATAATATTACATTAAATAAATTATCTCCGGGACAGAGTTCTGGTAAAATATAATGAGTATAGGGCGAATTTTAAAAGTTTATTAAATCGTTTAAAAAAATTACTAAAATATATTTCTTATTGTTAAACATTAATGTATACCAAATTTATATTTTTACTGTACCTGTAGAACAAGATAAAAAATCTATGGCACTATTAACTTAATTTTTAATTAAATATTTGTCATTTAAATATATTAAATTAAATTAGCATTATATTCATAAAGATGTGTTTTAAAAATCCCACCTAAAGTAAAATGTAATATATTTATTTATTATATGTTAAGAATTACACAAAAGTTATATATAGAATTAATTTAATTTTGTTTTAGTTAAAGGTACATTTATAAAAAATATGTTAGCATATGTTAGAATAACATCATATTTATGTTTTAGTTCTATTTACTTTTTAGCATTACATTAATTAAATATATATATAAATATACACACCTGACAAGTATATGTATAGATATGCATATGTATATGTATATGTACAGGTATATGTAGATAGTTATATAGAAAGATAGATAGATAGGTAGATCGATAGATAGATATTTAAAAAGTTGAAATAAGTCATTTTAATTTAATAATATTTCCTAAGTGGTTGTATCATAAGACCCTGTCTCCAGTGTTGCAATTCCAGTGGTTGGTCATGTGGGGTGCTGAATTTACTTCTGCTCCTTCTTGGCTGTAGTAATGTACACACATTTCAGGGGGCTGAGGCTCGTAAGTCTATACTTTTGAGTAACTTTACACTCACAAATGGTGAATAGCCAAATGTAGTAAATTACTCAATTGTGTAAGAGGTAACATACTCACAAGTGTAAGTTATCTCTGTGAATAGCTCTGCTGGTAGCTAGTGGGCTTTCTGTGCCCTACCAGCCCCCGGGGAGGACATATCAGGGGTAAGTTGTATAAAGTCTTTTAGGGCACTTGCGGTAGAGGATTGGCCCATGGTCATGACTCACAACAATGGATTCATGAGGATCCTTGGTAATGCAGACTTCAGGATCAATTCCTCTACACATATCAATGTGTATACATTCCAGATCAGAACTTGCAGTAATAAGTGACACAGCTTTGTCATTACACCACTGTTATTTGCCATGCAGGTGTAGGGAAAACCCAGGACATGGTGGCTAGACATTTCTAGTGGCAACAGTTCATCACTTCAATGAAGATACATTTGAGAGAGGGTGCAGTGTGTGCACAGGCAAAACTATCACCAGAGATGTTTTAAAGCATGGGCACAGTGGGCAATTTCCTAGCCCCCCCACCTTCCAAGGGGCCGTGGGACAGTGGTTTTATTTTTCTCTATTTCACCTCTGTCTATTTTCATATCTCAGCCTTTTCCCTTTTTCTGCCTAACTTGGGGGCATATTATCAAGAACGGCGTTCAAATTATCGCCGGTTTAGCGGCAGAAAATTGCCGCTAAAGCGGCGATAATGGGCTTGATAATATGCCCTGGAGAATTCCAATAGAAGCCCATGTTCACACCAGAACATGGACTTCTATTGGAATTCTCAAGGGCATATTATCAAGCCCATTATCGCCACTTTAGCGGCAGTTTTCTGCCGCTAAACCGGCGATAATTTTTAACGCCGTTCTTGATAATATGCCCCTTGATGTCTAACTCTGTCTCTCTTTGCCTAGTGTAATTTGAAAGGTTTTTAGGTCCCATGGTAAGACATACTTCAACTGTGTTTGTGTGTCTCCACTGTGGCGGAACATATATGAATCATGAGTGCTGCCTGAAAATCGGGCTACAAGATCTGTGTTAGAGGATGAATCACACACAACCGGTATATTGAAGGAGTGGCTACTTTTTCGGTTTCGAAAAATAAATTAATTAGCAGATGGTGGACAGATAGCAATATGTGTACCATCAACACACCCTATGACATTAGGAAAATGTGCCAGATGACAAAATGATTCTTTTGTATGTTGTAAGTCCTGTTGAGATGCACGAAAAGAAAAGTACTCATTAGTTTTGGACAACATACCATCAAGAAACCTATGGAGAAAACATGACAATGCACTTTGGGACACTCCCTCTGCTACTTCTGCTACTTTCTGGTAACTTCCAGATGCTAAAAGGTGTAGGCAACACAATACCTACACATGCGATGGAATAGCATTGCTTCTATCTGTGTGGGTCTGTAGGTGTGGAGCAATCAATTCTAAAATGGCCTTACTATTGAGCCTGTATTTCTCAAATATCTCCTCTTCATTTTGATTGAACAGGGTTACCCTAACCCTAAAAATCCTCTCCTGTCTCCTCCTCTGCATACCAGCCAAAATCATCATCATTCTTCTTGCCAGAACATACAATGCTGCCATTGTGAAAGGGCATGATGCATTTTGGGGCAGTTTATATAGGTATATTAGGTTGCACCTAATTAGCACCTGATTGAAATTGGTGGTAATTGCATTTCCTAAAACTGCATTTTGTACCTAGTCGCAATTAGGAAATGCTTCATACATACAAATTGTGGTTCGCAATTTGGAAATCCCAATTGGCGATTCCTTATTTGAAATTGTAAAAATAGCGATTTCCAAAAGGAATGAATCACAATTTGGACCGGCCAAATTACCTTTCGTACACTCTGAAAGGGTCTTTTGCATCCGCAAATAGTGATTAGGACAATTTGCGAATGCAAAAGCCTTTCATACATCTGGCTCTCAAGCTTGTGCGAAAGTATCAGACTGTATCGATTTTTTAAAATAGCCTGTTTCTTTACTTCATCTGGTTATATCAAGCAAGCTATGCAACCTTTTTAAGTGCATAGACTCACCCCAACTGCACGGGCCTTTGACTTTATTCAACATGTGCCACTTTGTAAAGTAAAGATCGGCATTGTGAGCCCCCTATGTGACTGCATCATCCTTGTGGAACTCCTGCCAGGTTCAATCACAGCCTGCTGCCTTCTGAGACATAATACCTGTAAAGCACAGCACAAACAGTGCAGTAAACAAAAGCACCCATCAGCACCGTTTGCCCAAATAGTGATTACAGACTAGCTACAGCATACATAGTGGGTGAAAGGCTTGGTAGGATCACACGTATTTCTGCTTTTCTGGTGGGTAACTCACATGCCTGTGTAGTGCAGAGCAGCATTATTTGCTCCCTCCATGACTGCGCTGTTGACATTAAGTAGCTGCTGGGCTGGTGCATTCACTGCGTAGAGCCACCTGACTCAGAGTCCCTGTTCCTCACAGAGCAGGGACTAAAGTGCAGTAAACAAAAAAAGCACCTTCCATATGATCAGGCCCAAATTGTGAAACACCAGTCCACTGCACCACATCCAGCAGGCGTGTTCAGGTTGCTTGTCTTTCTGCTTCTCTGGGTCTGAGAGAAGATGTTTGCTTCAAGGTTGTGCCCAGATGTAGGCTGTCCAAGGTAGAGGGTTGTCAATGGTCTGACCATAGTAGTTGAGGGAGTGAATGAGCCTAAAATGGATAATAAATTCAGAGTTATTATGAGAAGAAGGCCCCAAATTATGTTTGGTCCAGGGCCCTTAAAAATCTTTAAAGATTTGGCTGGGCACCACTCCTCCTTATTCCATATATCAGTGGTTTACAACCAAAATTGCAAATGCAAAGTGTTGATTGGATGCTGATTCCAGAAATGGGGTTGAAACAATAGATTCTGCTTTGCGAATGTGAAAATGCCGGCATTGTGGTGAACCATCGGTGTTCCAAGAGACAATTGCATGATCCCCCACTGGCCTTCGCCGAATACCTCTTTAAATTTGGAATTAAATTATGTATTATTCAACCCAAACACAGAGATAAAGGTATGCATGCCACCACAGGACACCTTCCTGCCTTCACAGCCCTGTCAGTGCAATTTAACAGCATCCTGACTCATTTATATTGAAGGGGGCAAGGAGTTTGCGAATCATACAGAATGTGCATTTTGCGCTGCAAGAGAGTAGCAGTGCAAAATAAAGATCAGGTAGTAAAGCAGTTGCCGTGCAAAAACATTAACTAATCTGCGACCAGTCTTCACTATATTGGTCTTTGTGAGACTCATGTACAAAGGGTTTTTGCATTTGCAAACTATCTGATTTCGTAAATCAGAGGTTTTCTTAACACTAAAACCCTTTTTGAAAACTACTAAGCCCATTTAACAATTCAGAAAAGTTTTTCTAAATCGTAAATGGATTTAGGTAACTAAAAGGAATTGGTTATTTGTAAGGGGCATTTTAAGGGTGTCTAAATACCGAATTCTTATGGTATGTATTAATAATATGTGATCGAAATCCGGTCTCAAAACATTAATATTTTACCACCACCTCAAGGGAGGTGGTAACCCATTTTCAAATGGAAGGGGTCTCAAAGAGACCTCTTCTCCTTTGTGAATGCGGAATTATTTTTTGTAAGGGAACAGGGAGTTGACCATGGGACCACTGCCTGCTGATAAAAACATGTTTGTTAAAGTTTTCATTTTCTTTTTAAATGCATCCCATTTGCTTTTTAGAAAAGCAGGCTGCATTAAAAAAAAAGATTGCTTTACAGGCATGGTGGTTTGCTGGCCCCAGCAGGGCTACATGCCTATGATTGTAGCCAATCATAGTCGGTCGCAATTTGTCACCTACCTTATTAATATTTATGGTGTAGGTCGAATTGCATCCCACTACGAATTTGGTATTTTGTGAACAGACCTATAAATATACATAGGTCGGTTCACAAAATACAAATGTAATCAGCAAAAGTAGGTGCGACCACTTTTACCAAATTAATTTTTAGTACGAGGCCCTTAGTTCGCCACTGACTTTAGGTTTGAAAGTTTACATAGTCTGCACTATTCTCTAGAAGAATGTGTTGCTTTCTTGATATGAGCCATATTAAGTCATTTCCATTAAGGAAATGTCTCTGCTAATTTCTTCAAACAAATCACTCCCACTGCTTTTTATATTTCAATTGAAACTCTACTGTTTGTGCAAAATGAATAAAGATCTATTTGTCTGAAAAAGGAAGGCTTCATAAGAAACTTTGTATTCGCATCAGGTTTCCCTTTTTCCAAATTCATAAATTCTTATTAAAAAGGGTAGGTGTGAGAACCTTCTGCGTTTGTCTTGATCCTGACATTTCCATTTCAATTACTCTTACAAGTCCAAAACACAGAACTCTCCCTCGGTGTATAATAGAGTTATATTGATTTATATTCTGTTTCATCAAAGCCATTTAACGCACAGTGGGATACATTTACAAAAATCACGTATTAGGTAAAATGTCACATTATTAGAATGATTTCCAAATGATTGCCATACCAGCTGGAAATATGACAATGTCATCTCAATGCAGGGACAAAATTCATAGCTCTACCAAATCCCTATATTAGCATTAGCTAACCCATATAAATTTCCAGTGCAGGCCTTTCAAATTGTTAATGACCTTGGGCCGTTTGTGCAGATACAGAAAGGGAAGCGAAGCTAAAACTTACCACTTAGTAATTTCATAAAATAAAAGTGCATGCCACAGATAATACTCAATAGAGTATTTATTACTGTGATTTTAACATCACAACATAGTAAACCTGCTAATTACGAATGTTCTGTAAATCAGTAGCATTATATACTTGCCATAAATTACGCATTACGAGTTATTATAAAATTACGCCATCAAAATGATATACTGTAATATGATATAATATAATATTGAAGATGCTGGATTTTGTAGATTATATCTTTGAAGCAATTATTGCGCTCTACATTTGCCTGGAAGCTGCTGCCAAACATATACTCACATTTACACTTTTCATTCCGACCACCAAAACTGTACTATCGCTGCAAAGCTTTTCCTACACAATCATGGTGTTTAATTGTCACCAATGACCTTTTGAAACAGAACGACCTTTACTTCTGTTGGTGGTTTACTATCATTGTTTTCCGATTAATTATAGAAGACCAATAATGAGACCTGAACATTTCGGAATGCCAGTTTCATCCAAATGACACGTAAATGCAAATTTAATAAAATCAAATTGTAGGGGCAGATTTACAAGCCCCTTGCGACATCTTTACGACACCGTTGTGTCACTTATCTGTTGTTATCATTCAACATGCAGGTGGATTCCCAAGAGAAGCGCATCTCCAATGGTCAGCATTTAACCAGAACTGGGAAGGTAGGGGCACTGACATCTTGCTTTGAACGCGGATCTTGGAAGTAATTAGGAACAGCCTTAACCGGCTCTGTGTGTGCAACAAATTATGTGCTGTGAGGATATATCAAGTGCTGCAGGTTTTATATTCAAGATCACCTTGAGATCGATATTCTGTTGTGCGTTTCATGTAAGATGTCGTTCACAGTAGTTCTCTATCTGGCTTAATTGGAACAGCCAGGTTTTTGGTTAACATTCTTGTTAAACGTGTATTGCAGTGTGACTACTATTCTCTGCTTTGATGTGTAATGCCATCATTCCAGGCTATAGTGACGTTTTAGTGTCATGTTATTATGTATCCAATCGTTATTGCTGTGAACCGTGGTTTACTCTTTGGGTATCCTTAAGGTATTTGCCGGGTTACATTATTCACATCTTTGTAGTCCCAACTGGGGTGTCATCTATTTCGGGTGAAATGCCTTACTGAAGCATGCAGTTCTAGTGTTCTAATTTTTGTTTACACCACTTTAGTTAGCCTTCTTTGGGAACTTGACATTTTACATTGTTTTCATGCAATGTCTCTACGTTGAATTCTACTTATCCCTTACATGTGGGATTGTTTTAGGGTTTGCTTTGGCTCCAGTTTTCACATTTACACTAGGATGTCATTCTTACAATTTACTTTACATCTTAGGTTACACTTCTACATTTTATGTTACATCCCTTACAGGGGGCTTTGCATTTTGGGTTTTTATTTGCCCATTTACTTTGGATAGCCTAGGTACCCTTAGATGAGGGAGGTCCTAGACTCTTAGTGGGTGGTTACCCACCTTTCGGTTACATTGTTACACGCCCTTACATGAGGGACGGGAATGGGTACAAGTCCAATTTCTACATAGTACAATACGTGACCTCCACATGGGGGTTGTCTAAATGGGTGCCATTCCGATTTACACATGTTTACGTTAGTACATTATATTCTCAGGGGTAGGTTATGGGTGTCAGTCCCATTTACACATAGTACATTAATAATCCTTACACAGGGTGTGTCTTTATGGGTTACAGTAACATTTCTGCTAGATTTTGACCCTCACATGAGGGTTGGCTCAATGGGTGTCAGTCCATGTACACGTTTTACGTCAAAAACCCTTACAGGAGGGATGCCTTTATGGGTTTCAGTCCCATTGCCGCAAATGTTTGACCCTTACATTAGAAGTGTCAAGATGGGTTTTAGTCCCATCTTCACAGCATACATTATATTCCTTACGTGAGGAATCCTGTCTACAATTTTGTTCCCTTGTAGTAGGGATCGAATTCTTGGGGTGTGTGTCACCCATTGCTACACGTTTACAAATTGTTTGTAAATTGTTTTATAAGGGGGAGGATGGGTGATATTGCTTGTCAATTTATTTATTCATCCTCTCTTGTTTCTTATTGTTCAGACTCTCTCGCGATATTGTATTTTACTTTTCATCCCTTAGTTTTGAACTATTTTTTACATGTGTATATTATTGTGTGTGGTTGTTACCACTTAGCATTGTTAATTTTTGTTTCCATTTAAAAGGGGGAGGATATGTTAACCAGCTCCTAGCTGCTCATCCATTGTGAGTGTTCAGAGTGGAGGGTTGGTGTAATAGAGATGCATGGAATGTTTGGGTGCCTGTGTGGTGTGGTGTGACAGTTGAAGATGAGCAGAGCAGCAGGCAGGCTGCTCCTGGTGGGGCTGATGTACATGATTACCATGCTGTCATACTTAGATACCATCCTGATGTACATGGACTACCAACCTGCTTTACATGGATACCAAGCTGTAACTTATATCTAATAAAGAAACTAAAAAGATACTCCTCGGCTATGTTTGGTACATCACAACAAAGTGTTCTACCCATATGTGCGAAAAAGCTTCTGTGTCAAACTGCACAACGGTTACAAACCAGATCCAACAGGTGTGATGTGTGCTTCCACACTTTGCTGAACCCACTACCAACCACAGACTGTAGGATAGAATTAGAATTGCTCAGTTCTGATGGAGCTCTCAGCTGAGCGGAAAGGCTTTGCAACACTATGCATTGCTTCAGTTTGGATTTGACGGAACCTTCAGTTAGGAAAGGAGGAGTCCTCTCTGATGCCAACCAAGGGTCCAGGACCTGGGGAGGCACCATCTTGGGGATAAGAGACCCACTCCAGTAGAGGCCAGCAGGGCTCAGGCATGTCCAGCTGCAGCTTTAGCCAGGTCCAGTGCAGCAGGTCAGCTGGGCAGTTGCAGGGAGGCCTTTAACGGCCAACTGACCCATAGAGTCACCTAGGTTAGCCTGGGATGAAGGGAGCAGGTCAAGTCTTCCTTTTCAAGGACAGAGCAGGTCTCAAGCAGCAGGGAAGTCCTCACAAGAACAAGGCAGGCTTCAAGTAGCAGGGCAGTCAACTGGTAGCAGCAGGGGAGTCCTCTGCAGAATAAGGGAGGCCTCAAGCAGCAGGGCAGTCCTCTGAAGAACAAGGCAGTCATTTCTCTGTAAACCACAAGTCCAGGAGTGTACTGAAGAGGTCCAATAGTTATACCTGGTACCTTTGAAGTGAGGGTGACATCCTGGCTTTCACCACTTCTGGTGTTGGAACGTTCTTTCCTTCCCTTGCCAAGGCTCCAGGTAGTCTGGGGTGATGAAAGACTGGTGTCAGGTCCCTCTGTGTGTGTGCTGGAGTCTGCCATTTTTCAAATGTAAGGAGGCAGGTTACAGTTCCACCCAACCAATTCCTGACAAGTTTGCCAATCCTGCCAAAACCTTGCCCCCTTTGTCTCATTGTCTGTGATGAATGCACAAAGGCCAATAGCTGAGCTATTAAAAGTCATGTTACCCTGGAATCTGACAGCAGGCACCAAATGTTTATGGCAGGAAAATGGCAGCTTTCTGAAAGTGGCATTTTCAAAACTGTGACTTACAAATCTGACTTTACCATTAAGGAGGGTTTTAAACAATAATTAATTTGAGTGCAAACATGACATTCTTACCTGCTCCCAATCACTTATTAATATGGTAGCCCAATGTTATCCAATGGGAAAGATAGGCTTTACAGTAGTTTAAAACAAATTGAGAGTTTTTCCTCACCAGGACATGCAAAAATTAAAAACACATGCCTTTTTTTTAAATGTACTCCGCCCTAGGGTTTGTTTAAAGCCTACCTCAAGGGGGACTTAAAGGTTCATTGTGCCAGGTTGAATTCACAGTTTTAAAACTGCACAAGAGGCTGTAAAGCAGGGCTGGACTGGGAACAGAAAGCAGCCCTGACAAATTCTGTCAGACTAGCCTCCGTGCGGACCACTACAAGGCAGCCGCGGCCCAAGCAGGTAAGAGCGATGGGGCTGGGTGGGGGTGGGGGGGATTTCTACAGACGACTACAAGGGAAAATTAATTATTTCTTTGATTTTCCCTCGTGGTCGTCCGTAGAAATCCCCTCTCCCACTTGGCCCCACCACCCCACTGCTCTTTCCTGCAAAGGCCGTGGCTGCTACAAGGGAGTATGGGGGTTTCTCCCCCCAAGAAAGTTCGGGAAAAAAGTGACAAAAATGGTGCATTCTACAACACATTTTTCATTATATATTCAATTGTATTGGCTTTTAAAGCATAATAGATGAGGACCTTACCAGTGCACCAGGATATGACAATCTTTGTTGGGGCCCTTCAATAATTTCCCCACTATTACTCTCCAACATGCCCCTCATCTCTCCGTAGCCCCTCTCTCCCATGTATTTAAATTGTTTTATAGCGTCTCTCATACCAGTGTAGGTTGTCGGAGCACTTTACATCACACACACATACAGAGACAATGAATCATACGGGTGTAAATCAGTCTAAAGAAAATCTTACATAAGACAAAAGGCAATGCAGGGTGTAGGGTTAACATGTCATCCATACTGGTAGGCACTTATTAAGAGTGCCTGCTCTGGAGAAGCACAAACTCAGGATTTCAAATGTGTTACAGTGGTTGGGGTTAGCTTTATTAATAAGTATGTATTTTTACCCAAACCCTTTTTAGCAACATTTGGGTAATGAAAGACTTGAGAAAAACAAAAGTTTACAGACCTGCAGCTCTTTGATGACAGTCAATTTCTCAATATGCTAGAGTACGATTGTAAGCTATGAACTGCAAGTAACAAAAGGATCACTGTGACAAAAGCAGTAATCCACTGAGCTATGCACATAAAATACAGTTCTGTGATCTGCATGGTATATGTTCTTTGCAGCAGGCATATTAACCCTCGCTGCAAACTTATGTGAATCAGCTCTGCCAAAAGACAAAACTCCAATCTCTCTCCAGCAGGAAGATTAATCACCATATATTGGAACAGAAAAGTCCTCCGCATGGTAAGAGACGTGTACCCTTGCCATGAGTGCCCAACTGTACTGGTGTCTGGATCCCTAAATCAGATTTTTTGTCATAGGCGAATATGGATCATGCGTGTGCACCATGATGTAGGTCTGTTTCACAAATTGCAATCTTGTCTGACTGTGTGGGGTGTCCAAAGCCTGTGTCACTGGAGTGAAGCCCATAGGCTCACTCACCTTTTTAAACGTTGTGCTGCTGTGTGTTTAACTCACCCTTGGTCTACATCAGGTAGATGTGGAATACTGCGCAGCGCAAAAGTAGTGTCTGGGAAGGGTACAGAACAGGGATAGAGCAGGACTGAGTAGTACATGTGGGATTAGTGCATGGTTTGGGTGTATGTATGCCTATGAGGAATACATTACATGAGAGATGTAGTGCTGTGCAGTGCATGCACATTGAAAACATGTACTGTGCGCCTACATGAAGTACAATACTGGGAGGGTGCAGTGTTGTGCGGCACGCACAAGGTGAGCGTGTGTGATGGGAGTGTGTGTTTTTCTAAATGGCACATCCTGGTTAAATATATAAAAGATTCAGTGCTGAACAGTGCACAGATTGAGTGTGTGTGCTGAAAACATGTGTACATCTAAGGGTACAGTGCATGAAGGTACAAATGCTGGATAGTAAGTGTCCTGTGAATGTAAGTGGAGTAAAATGTGCCTACAATGGTACATTACATGGAGGACCCTCGGTCCTATTTTGGGAAGCTTAGGTCTGCCTGAAAACATGAGGTATAGGAAAACAATGGTCCCAGACTTATTGTTCGTTATACTTTAGTTTAAGAAAAAACATTCATAATTCAAAACAACACATACGTATGTGATTAGTATAGGGTCATTGATACAAATCGAATTCTTCAATTTGTAAATCTGTACATCCTCAAATGACACAAAAAGGCATCCGATATATCAATAGTGGTGATAATTTTATTCTTTTCAATAGTTTTTTTAACAGATCACAGTAAATAAATACTCTCAACAGAAAGGTTGCTCCAAAGGGAGTGTGAAAAAGGGAGAGAAAATTTGTGCTTTTGAATAGGACAGATATGAAGGAAGGGAATCTCAAAAAACACAATTAGTTAATGCTTCGTTATCTATGAGCAAACTGGCTATGTTTTAGAATGACACCAGTTCACAATTAGGCCTGCCCCTCATTTAGAGTTCCAAGAATTCTTGTTAAACGATTTTCTCAAGGTGCACAGAGAAGTTATCATCTGTGAAATGGGCAGGGATGGGGTGGCATCAGTTACAGGCCCACTAGGGGAAAATGTCAACGTTTCGACCCTGGCGCATAGAGGGTAATTTACATCCTCTGCTGGCGGGTCTTCCTCAGGACGGGGGGAAAAAAGGCAACCTGGGGATACAATATAGTGTCTAATTAGAAAGACCGTAAATCAAAACTAAAAGCTGATACAAAGGATATAAAGGATGCATGCCTACTCATTGACCTATGATGAAGCAAAGTCAGGATACAGCCCCTTGTATGATGGTCTGTAAAAATGAAAACGTACTTAATTAAGCTAACCATTCATCTAAGATACAACTCTCAGATATAGTCCAGTAGAACACTGTCCACTTACCTGCACTTGGTTGCGGCGTGGCTTAAATGAATTCAGTGGAAAATGGCCTCATTAATGATTCAGGAAATCCAGGGTGAGTAAATCACCAACTGGTTCTGAAAATGACATGAGAAAACAACCAAAGACTAAGTTTCACAAATCGTGAATGGGGGAGCGGGCCGTAAATTACAGGAACAGCAGTCCCAAGGTGTAATTACCTTTTGGATGAAAATCAGGCACAGTCCAGGGGGTCCATGTTGCACTCCTCGAGTCAGAGACTGCGAGTGAGTCAGCATGTCTAAATATAGATTTCCCAGCCGCCGGAGACCGCGTGCACGTTCCCAACGTGCTGTGTCAAACAGACACGTAGATACATGACTCCCCTGTATGCTGGGTGCCGGCAAGGAAGACAGACTGCCTTTCCCATTACAGTGCCCCGTGAAAAAAGACCAAGTAATGTAAATACAATATCAACTCCATAACATGAATGACGCATAGACAGACATGATTTGAGCACAAATAATACATATTACAATCAAAACAATATTTAGACAATACGTGATGTATGACGTGGTGACATTAAAGGTTAAGGCACATTTCAGCACAATAAAAGCAGTGAATGCGAAATCATGCCCACTCTCGGGGGATGGAGAGGGACAGAAGGAACATATCACCCTATCAGGATAGAAGATAAAGCATTGATAAAAGATACTGTGTGCAATGTAACAATAAATTAAAAACGCTAATCATGCGTAATCGATTCTAGGGAATGCAATAAATGTACAGGATTAAACGTTGGACATGATTGCATAATGATTACATACAGTGTATTATACATAGTGACAATCACTAAATGATGTGCAGAGGACGGACGGGGTGTATGATATAATATTCACAGTGAAGGATGTATGCATGTACTATAGTGGGGCCCAAGGTTGAAGGCTGAAAGGTCTAACCATTACTAAGTGTCGCTACTTGTCTGGTGATCTCCTCATACTCGTTCAGACCCTTTGCCACAGTGTCAAAAACATGTATCCATTTACACTCCCGGATACTCAGAGTGTTTGCAAAATTACCACCCCTTGGCTTGGGTTTGACCTTCTCTATGACCCACCACTGCAGACACCCAGCCGAGTGTCCAAAGGTACTGAAATGTTCCACAAGGGGTGCACCCTGTACTTGGCAGCGTATTCTGCTGCAATGCTGCAGTATGCGAGACTTGACTTTTTGTATAGTTTGGCCTATGTACATGAACTCACATGGGCAGACTATCGCGTATATCACTCCCTTGGAGTTGCAGTTAGTGTGGTCCTGCATTATGTGTGTATGGTTATTATAAGTACACTGTTTGGTCTCCTTCGTCATGGTACAGGCCTTACACTGTCCGCATTTATAGTGTCTCTTGATGGGTGGGATGTTCCAGAGAGTATGTTGGTTGTCCCTGGGATTAGCGGGTAACAATGATTTGACCACGTAATCCCTTACATTCTTGCCTTTCTTAAAAGCATGCATGGGAGGTTCAGCAATTCCTATCTCGTCCGCTACTAAATGCCAGTGTTGGTTAACGATTTTCTTTATTTCATTGCTCTTGGTGCGAAATGTAGTTGCGCACATGAGGCGTTCCTGCCCCAATGTTTTTTGGGGTTTCGGTTCTAGGAGAAACTCCTTATGGCAGAACCATGCACGTTTTCGTGCCTTTTTTAGGAGACTCTTGGGGTAGCCCCTCTCTGTAAGGCGTTTCATGAGGTCAGTTGATTCCTCAAAGAAATCATTTTTACGTGTACAATTCCTACGCAACCTCAGGAATTGACCAAATGGTAAATTGTCCCTGAGGTTGCGTGGATGGTGACTCGAATACCGTAGGAGGGTGTTCCTCTCATTGTCTTTCCTGTATAGGGTAAGGTGTAATTTTCCCCCTTCCTCTTTGATGGAAATATCCAAAAAGTTAATCACTCTGTTGTTTAATTCCAAAGAGAACTGGATGTCATGAGACTGAGCATTAAGCCAAAGGTGGAAGTCAGCGAGTTGTTGTTCGTTGCCGTTCCATATCATCATGACATCATCTATATAGTGTCTCCACAGTTCAATGCAACCTCTATATGGATTCTGATCATGGAGGACATAGGTGTGTTCATAATGGTCCATATAGATTATGGCCAGGTCTGGTGCAAAACTGGCACCCATTGCCATGCCCTTAGTTTGAACATAGAAATCGCCTTGAAAATAGAAAAAGTTCTTAGTCATGGCGACTTCAAGCAGGTTTATTATAAACTCAGTAGGGACCTGGAATGGTCTGGGTCCATTTTCCAGCACTGTTCTGAGGGATGTTGGTATAAAGGGACGTAATATCCATAGTCACCAAGATTTGGTCATCCAAGTTGAAAGGGCGGTTGTCCACCAGTTTGATCGTCTGCATAGTGTCCCTCAAATATGCAGTAGTAGCCTCTGCGATGGGTTTGAGGAAGATATCTATGTACTTACAGAGTGGCTCCAACACTGAGCCACACCCAGATATGATAGGTCTCCCTGGTGGGTTGGTTAGTCGATTGCACTTTAGGGAGGGTGTATATAGTGGGCATTCTAGGCTGCTTATTGTTGAGGTATTCGTATTCATGTTTGGAGATAAAACCCTCCTCCAGTCCATTGTCTGTGATAAGCCTGATGTTCTCAGCAATCTCTTTAGTGGGGTCAGATCTCAGTTTGACATAATTACCTTCCACTGCCAACTGTGTGATAATCTCTCTCTTGTAGTCATCCACACTCTGAATGACAATCGCTCCCCCCCCCTTATCTGCAGGTTTAATTTAATCACAATTTCTTGATTGTTTTTAAGGGATTCTAATGCAAGGCGTTCCTGTCTGGATGTGTTGTATTTGATGTATTTTTTCTGTGCTAAACTCTTGGTGACATCCCTCATGACCACTTGCTCGTAGGCCAAAAATCTGTGTGACATGAGTTGGGGTGGCGGGGTAAAGGTGGAAGGTGGCCGTAACCCTGTACTGGAGAAAATGGGATTGTAAGGGACCTTGTTAAAGTAATGTTTCAACCGTACCTTCCTGAAGAACTGCTGTAGTTCGATTTTAAGGTTGAAGGTGTTGGGTAAGGTAGTAGGTACGAAGGATAGGCCTTTTTCAAGTATCATTCTTTCTTCCGGTTTAAGTACAGAACCAGAAAGATTAATCAAAGGGCTGTCGGGGATCACCATCTGTAGTGCTGTCGTCTGGTCTGTATGTCCCCGTGTGTTTCCTGTGGGAAATGGACCTGTTTCTTCGCTCGGCCCCTGCCTCTGTTCCATGTGGGTTCTCTGAATCCCCTGGGTCGCCCCCAGGGTTGACCTCTCCCCCTGTATTCTGATCATGCACCCTCTGCTAAAAAAGGCTGTGGTTCCTGGTAGGTGTGTCCCGAAGTGCTTTTACCCTGGTCTCTCCTGTTCCCCGTCCGACCCACTAGCTGCAGAGGAGTCTGAGAAGGTATTGTATCTCCTGTACCCTCCTCGACCCCTAGTGGAGAACCACCCCTGGCCTTCCTGTTTATAGTATCCCTCAAGGAGGTATGGATAAGTTGCCTTTTTGTCATAGAATTTTAAATCTTTTGCTAACTTATCAAGTTTGTTGTTCTGTGTGTATGAATCAAAATCCCTGATTGTTCTCTCCAAGCGTTCTAACGCTTCCTTGGCGTTACTCAGTGCCTTATCCTCAGTGATTTCCTTCTTGAGATCAGCTATCTCTTTGATTAAGCGTTGTACTTCCTCCAGTGCCGTCTCTATCCCCAGCACCATCCAGTGCCGGGAACAGTTATTTGAAACAAAACTAAAGTTTTCCTTAAATTTCGGATTGTCCACGAAAATAGCGGGCTCATTCCTCACCTGTAGGTCCACAGGAATTACATTAGCCTGCAGGTATTTGGTAAGGACATGGTCATGCAATCTTGTCCTAATCAACTTTTTTTCTAATCTCTCCAACTTATTGATTTTTTCATTAAGGGAGAGATCTATACTAGTAGATGTTAAGCCAAGGAAGTTGCCCCCCCACCCCTTGTGCTTGCAGAAGTTGGTCAATATAGTCCTCAGTATAGGATAATGTCTCTTTCTCAAACATAGCATAAATCCAAGTGACTGTGCGTGTACAATCCTAAGTGAGCAATAAGTGTATATACAGTGAAAAAGACAACACAAATTTGAACGACATATAACTGACACTAATACTCAACACATGTACACCCTCGCAGGAATCTCCTGCTCAAGAAAATCATTATGATATAATGGGGTAACCCAATAATGTCCATGGACCTGGGTATCGATCGGTATAGGAAAACAATGGTCCCAGACTTATTGTTCGTTATACTTTAGTTTAAGAAAAAACATTCATAATTCAAAACAACACATACGTATGTGATTAGTATAGGGTCATTGATACAAATCGAATTCTTCAATTTGTAAATCTGTACATCCTCAAATGACACAAAAAGGCATCCGATATATCAATAGTGGTGATATTTTTATTCTTTTCAATAGTTTTTTTAACAGATCACAGTAAATAAATACTCTCAACAGAAAGGTTGCTTCAAAGGTAGTGTGAAAAAGGGAGAGAAAAATTGTGCTCGTGAATAAGACAGATATGAAGGAAGGGAATTAAAAAAAACACAATTAGTTAATGCTTCGTTATCTATGAGCAAACTGGCTATGGTTTAGAATGACACCAGTTCACAATTAGGCCTGCCCCTCATGTAGAGTTCCAAGAATTCTTGTTAAACGATTTTCTCAAGGTGCACAGAGAAGTTATCATCTGTGAAATGGGCAGGGATGGGGTGGCATCAGGTACAGGCCCACTAGGGGAAAATGTCGACGTTTTGACCCTGGCGCATAGAGGGTAATTTACATCCTCTGCTGGCGGGTCTTGAAGAGGAGAGGACGTGGCCTATTGGCTAGAGTGGTCAACCTCGAAGCTGGGCAACCAGGTTCGAGTCTTGGCAGGGGCACTCAACATCCTGTGATTCTGGACAAATCACTTAATCCTACCTGTGCCTAACAAAATGAATGTGTCTGTCTGTAATGCAACTGGTGCTCATGTAAAGCGCTCTGATACCTTTGGGTCGAGTACGTGCAATATAAAAAAATATATATATTGGAATCCTCCCAGACAGATTTGTGTGTTGCTGCATTCCTGTGAGCTGGGTGGGACACATACTGGAGGAAAAAGGAAGAGACTTCCTTTACATTTCGGAAGACTGCTCTTTGATTCAGTGATATGTGTCCACTTGTGCCCAAGGGGCCTGGACACATCTGAGGAAGAGAGACGGAACCGATAAGGGAATCATGAAGAGTAGGGGTGGGCTTCTGGGATTAATGTTTTGATGTGCATATCACTATGGCTGACATCCAGGTGTGAAATCTGGTGATTTCCATGTGTGGTGTTGTGGGACAATCAGCTTTGGAGTCATGCCAGCTGTGAATGACATCTTTCATGAGAAAAAAAGAAAGAGTTAAGTGCCCACTTTAAAAGAAGCAGAACCCCAACATAAATCTTCAAAGACTCAGACCCTAAATCATATTTGGTGTCTGAAAAGGACTATAAGAAAGGGAGGTTGAGTCCCCAAAAATATGCCATCTGCCAAGGAGCCAGATGGGTGTGAGTGAAAGGAATACTTCTGCCTCTTGGAAACAAGGCCTGCTAGTCTCCCTGCTGGATGAGGGGACATCACACTGGACACCAAGATCACCTGCCCTGGATCCTGGAGCACTAATGCCTGCCTGTTTGGACAATATGCCCTATGAAGGCGAGAAGAAAGTTGGAGGGAGCGAGCTCCAGTGGGGCACCCTGCACCTGAATTCCCCGAGCAAGATTTGAGGCTGTGCACTGAATGGGCCATTGCCCATGTGCAGTATCGGCTTTGCAAACCTCATATGCTAGGAGAGGGCCACCTTGTTCGGATCCGTTCTGGAAGTGCTGTGCAGGAATCATCAGGCTGAATCGCAATAGCATGGGGACCCCATATGCCGGAGGGGAGTCACCAGTGAATTGATTTTGGGCTGGAATGCTGGACGTGTGACTGCCAAAATCAGTGACCCGGTATGCAGTTGTATTGAGGGCGATCGCAAAAGGAGAGTCTGTGCCCGGATTGTGAGTAGCGTGGTAACCTCAGATGCTAAGAAGGACTGCTCGTACCACTTTGGCAAAGGGCCCGGGTTGTCACCCGGATTGAAGGACTACTGCTGTGACCCCGTGGGTCGAGCCCGCACACTGTGACCTGCACCTGACATACTCCCTGAGGATCACCAAGACGCTGCAGAGGACATAGTATCTTTAAATGAGCTTTGGTCAGGAGCTGAACGATCACACCAGCACCCTCCTCCTCTGCCAGGGAGGAAGAGCAACTTACTTTTGTGTTTGCAAACCGGGAGCAGCTCCAATCACTGGAATGAACCAGCAGCGCTGAAAGAGAGATTGCACTGCCAGGTGCTGCTGCATACACCAGGAGCGGCCTAACTTTGCTGTACAGGATCCGGACTTGTGAGCGACTGAGGAGAGGGCACTTTCTGCGCTGCTCAACACCGCCATATCGCTTGCATGGTTAAGACTGGAACTGGGCCTTTGGGACCCTGGAGTCTTGCTGCTAATGGTGCTGCAGCACCATAGACACTTTTGACTAATTCCTAAAAAGGTGAAGGGAGAGCTCTTGTATGGCCTAATAGTTTGCATTCCCTGGATGTGGCCAGCAGTGTATCGGGAATAACCCAGAACACATTACACAAAGGAGGGTGGGACAGGGATTTGCCTGACAACTGCTAGAGCCTCAAACTCAATTAAGATTGTAATAGTGCTTCTGATTGTCGAATACCTTTGCATGTGTAGAGTTAGAAACAGAATATGTTTTTTTCTAGAAAAGCGAATATTGGACTGGATATTGATTTATTGCTTGTACTGTTTGCACTTTGAATTATGAGTCATGTTCACTGGCTTGTATCTACATCCCCCAGCAAAGGAGCCTTGACTGCTTGACATCAGCTACCACTGGTAGTCAAGTACAGAATGTGTACTTCGCTCAGTTACTCAGGACCCATAGTAGGTCAGGCCTTGGGACATCAGGAGTAAAAGGTCTCAACCACCACAGTTGGGCACAGTAGCTCTTGCATGCCCCCTGGCCCTTTGAAAGCAGGTCTGACACCAGAGACATCTATCTTGACACTTTTATTGTTGCCTTAAAATTGCTGGATATACAAGGAACACTGCAGTGAGAAAGAGAAGTGAGTGATTAAGCTGGCCAGGCATACTGATTTTGTTACTGGGGGCTGACATTGCAGCACTGCTGCAAAACCACTCCTACTAACGAAACCAGCACCCCACCCCTCTAGCCTCCCAGGAAAACCCGATGCCCGATGGCCAGTCCGGCCTTGCTCCAGAGGCAGGCCTGAGACATTGTTTAAAGGGCTACTGGAGTGGGTGGCACAATGAGTGCTACAGGCCTACTAGTAGCAATCCATTTAAATGCCCTGGGTATATGTAGTGCCATATACTAGGGACTCATAATTAAATTAAATAAATAATCAGGTGTAAGTCAATTGTACCATGTTTTAGGACGAGAGCACAAGCACTTTAGCACTGATTAGCAGTGGCAAAGTGCACAGAGTTCTATTACCATCCTAATGCCAACACACACGAAATTCAGAAAACTGGGAGGCTGAAGGCAAGAAGTTTGGGAGTGACCCGGCAGAGAAGGCCAAGTCCAACAAGTCTGTTCAACATGAGGCTCTAGAACTCCTCTTGTAAAACCAAACTAATACAATGTAGAGTTCACAATCAATTAATGATTCCCAATACAAACAAACAAGTGCAAAGTAAGAGTTTGTATTCCTCAATGAACAACTGCTGAAATAATGTTAATTTAAACATGAGAGGTGTGCTAAAATAATTCTCTGACTCCATATTAGTATATTTTTCATTTAAAAGACTAACAGATTGCAAGATTTCCAAACTTCAGACGTCAGTGTCCCTGCTGTAGCAACTATGTATGCCAATTACTTAGCGAGGACACTGTGGAATAGGAGGAACCTATATTATGAGAAATCCAGATGTCCATCTTCATTTACAAGTCTTGTGAGAGTCCAGTCGCCCCATGGGAAATGTGGTCATTTTGTCTTCACTCATGTGTTTAGCATAGTGTGTCCAGCAGAGACTAGTTGTCGAACTGGAAAGTAAACAGGAACTGAAAAAAATAGAAGTACAAAAAGTGCAGAGACATCAAACGGTGAATGAGAACTATCAGCTGGGGGAACCTTACAACCCTAAAACACTGTGGGGCACTTGCTTCTTCCAG
Source organism: Calotriton arnoldi (assembly GCA_963921515.1). Taxonomy (NCBI): domain Eukaryota; kingdom Metazoa; phylum Chordata; class Amphibia; order Caudata; family Salamandridae; genus Calotriton; species Calotriton arnoldi. The sequence goes on from CAWUFW010001510.1 coordinate 2,166,453, forward strand.
CTGCTCATCTTAAACTGGATGTGTTAACCTGCCTTATGATTGGCTGTTTCTTATTAAATCGATGAGGACCTTTTCTGTGCATAAGAAAGTCTACCTCTGCCTGTAACACCCCAGTTGCCATAGACCCATCCTCACTATCTTCGAATCTACTCGCCTCCATTTCTCTGTTCTCCTGATCCTCGAGTAGATCATGACAGGGACCCCTGCACTAAAGTAAGCTTGTTCTTTGCATCATTGGCACTTTGTTTTGAATGCTCTTCTACAGATAACTTTCTTGAAGCAAAGGCAATGGTACCAACCTTTTCGTTGATCTTTTGAATAAGTACTGCTCCAAGACCCCAATAGTTCAATAGTTACAGTGCGTTCGAGACTCTCAACAAATGGAGTTAACATAGGACCATCAGTGGCCTTTTTTTAAGTTTTGACATCTTAATACATATGCCTGGCCCTCTCAAACCTAGCATCATTTTCAAAAGACATCTCATAGATCTGGTAAGTGTGAGAAACCCATCAATAAATTAGGAAAAATATACATAGAGACCCAAGAATTATGTTAACTATTCACTATTTTTGTGTTTATGGGCACTTTTGATTGATTTAAATAATAACACTTTGGGCTTAATTCCACTATTCAAAATGTGGTGACCCAAGTATTCATTTTCGTTACACAGAAATTCATATTTGTCCGCTTGTGTTATTTAAACTTCCAGTGGGAAAGTGACTCTTATTGCATATTCAGCCCTATTGTTTGTGGACTGATGCTGCTGGTTGTTTAGGTCTGCACACTGAGGCACTCCTGACCAGTCCGCAGTGTATGTGATTTGACTTCTTAAAAATGATAGAATTAGCTATTTAACTTTCCAGTACGGTGGTAATACATGGTGCAGTAAACAGACCAATCTTCAACAAAAGAGTTATGCTGTTCCTCTGTTCCCCCAATAGATCATCTTTACACGGCTATACTTGAGTCAGTGTTTTTTGAGCAACTATACTTCCAACTATTCCTCCAGCACGCTTGACCTCTACATTATAGAGGGACAAGGTCTGAGCTTTGGAGATGATATAGCAGCAGAGATACTGAGGGCACCATCTACTCGGGGAGCAGAAGGAGGTGCAGCAACAGAGAGCCAGTCGGAGGACTGGCAGTCCCTTACATCTATGAAAAGAGAATGGGTCAGGATTACCTTACATGGGGCCCTCATGACCGAATATCTGAGGGCCAATATAGCACCGAATGGGCTACTCATCAAAAATTTCCCCCGGATTTTCCTTGAGGACGGCACATTCAAGATAGAATGGTCCCAAATCTCATGAAAATGCACGCGGGACCTACTTATATTGATAATCAATACAGCCAAAAGACTAGCTGACGATCTATTAGCAAGGATCCAGATAGCAGAAAGCGCTTTGAAAAGCGCCACCCCACAGACTAGCTTCAAATCAAAGCTCACAGAACTTAATAATGAAATTGCGGAACATAAGGAATACCTTATGAAACAAAAAGTAGTGAAACTACAGAAAGATATCCGTAGATTTGACAAGGAGAAAGTCTACCCATAGCTGAAACAGGATTTTGGCCCCCCTGATACCAACAGCCTCTCAGACACAAGCTCTAATTCCACCAGGAGGGCCTCATCCAGCAACAGTGATTCCAGCACAGAGCACTGGGATAACAACCACCCCAGGAGAGGTGGTCGACAAGGTTTTCAAGGGTTCCCTGTGCCCCATTACCAGGGACCAGCATATTGGCAATACCCCATGTTCCTTCAGGGCCCACAACCCTTTGGCCCCCCCAGGCATGAGCCAACCTTTTTTAGGCAGAGGTTGGGGCAAAGGGCGCGGGCGAAGAACAGGCAATCAACAAGACAAGAGGGTACAATGGGAAGAACCACAACAACGTGTAGTGGAAACCCGGAGCATCACCAAGAAGAGAACCTGATCGTAAACCTATCTCCCAAATCTTTGACGGAGATAGAACACAGAGTCCTACAAAAAGGATTGGGGTTTGTTCCCGCCCCTAGGGTAGACAAATTTAAACAACATTGTGAATTACAGCAATTCTTTCGTAAAGAACGCCCGAGAGCCTTCTTTGACGGGACGTCCTCCCAAGAAGAAAGTTACTCTGGTCTACATAACCCCTCCACATTTACTCCCAACGCCAGTATAGTACCCAACGAGGTCATTACTTTTGAACAAGCTGTCCTCAAGGACTTACTGAGGGAGTCTTGCTCGAGACAGCCTTGTAACATCACCAGTGAAGAATTGGCGGCAGTCACTTCCCTGGCAAATGACACTTCCATCACAATCAAACAAGCTGACAAAGGCGGGGCCACAGTGATCATGGCCACCACTGACTATGACACTGAGTGTTTGAGACAACTGAGCAACCGGTGGTATTACACCCCCATTACCAGTAGTCCAGTGACACGTCTTACCACGACTATAACTGCGCTAGTCTTTGCTGCCGAAACCCAAGGCTGGATAAGCAAGAAGGAAGCTGATTTCCTCATGAAAAAAGACCCCAGGACCCCCTATTTTTATATACTACCCAAAATGCATAAGGGGGTCACACCAGTACCTGGCCGCCCCATCGTATCAGGTATTGACTCCATACTTGAACCCTTGTCACAATTTTGTGACCATTTTTTGCAACCGCTGGTTAGGCAAATACCATCCTACATACATACCACTGATGTATTACGCCTAGTCTCAGAATTCCAGCCAACGAGCGACATTGATCTCCTCATCACTCTAGATGTTGAGGCGCTCTATACAAACATCCCACAGAGAGCGACCCTAGATGTGATAGAGGAGGTACTAAGCTTGGCACCTTGGGATTCCCCCACACCACCCAGCTTTGTTCTTGAGTGTGCAACTTTGGCCCTGACCGAGAACTTTTTTGAGTTTAAAGGACAGCTATACCACCAGACGCAAGGTACTTCCATGGGGAGTACCTTCGCTCCAAGCTTAGCCTGCCTGTATATGGCGGCTTTCGAGGGGGAGCTGATCTTCCACGATTCGAATCCATATCGGTCAAACATACGCCTATGGAAGAGATTCATAGACGACATCCTTATCTTCTGGTCTGGTGACTTGACATCCTGTGAACAATTCTGTGTCTGGATGAACACACTGAACCCATATCTGAGATTTACGAGCATCGTCTCCCAGAACCAGATACCATTCTTAGATCTCACGATCAAACTTGAACAGGGTAGTTTGACGACCACTATGTACAGAAAAGCAACAGATCGCAACAGTCTGCTGCTCTTCAGTAGTCATCACCCCTGTGCCTTAAAAGAAAATCTCCCCTTTGGGCAATTGAGACATTACCTCAGCCTAGCGCCTTATATCTTTTGTTTTTACTTAGGGTAGGAGACCCTTGATTAAAGTTGTTATCGCAGGTACTCCCAACCCTATTTTACATTCACTCCCAATACACAAATACACATTCATCTACACACACCAGGACCCTCACCTCCACTTCACCAAACGGCTGTTGGAAAAAGATCTCCGTTAATGTGCCCCTATTATAGGGAGCCCGTCGGGTATTGCACCGCCGACCCGACGAGGAGCAGCCCGATGATGAAGCATGACACCCGACAGGGTGTGTGAGGGCATTATAATCCAATAAAATGGATTCCCAACTTTGAACTACTCTGGTCAGGTTGGTTTATATTCCCTATATCTGACTCTCATTTCAGAGGAACAGCATAACTCTTTTGTTGAAGACTTTCCTTGGGCCTTTATGCTGGACCTGTCTAAAAGCCCTTTGTCCCCCCTTTGACAATATAATTTGCCGCAATAATCACGACGAGCTGGTTATGATTAAATAGTCATGCCATTAATTTTACATCACCCCAACGGCGCTAGCACACACTGGATTTTTCCCGTTAATTCTCACTTTGGAGCACATCGAGGCACCACACAGGAGCTACAAAATGAGTTCCCCTTATGGTCAATGAATGCCTCACTACCATCTCATCAACACTGGGATCACTTGGCCACCACGCGATGCGGGGTGTTTCTGTCGCACATTACCTAAAAGTTGTTTTTATTATCACTTTCTCTTTCAGGTCACAGAATACTAGGTGACTCGGACCTGGTATTCATTTGCAAAGCTGGTAACTATTGTATCCCCTCACTTTTAGAACCAGCATTGTGGTAGTGTGAAGAGTTTAGATACTCTCTCTGAAACTATCGGTCCTGATGAATTACCACGAGATCCATTAGAGGCTACCATAGGCAAGAAACATGTCGACCTTCTTCACCACACATGCCCTTTAGGATCACTGTATCCGGTTAGGGATCCTTGTTTTTAGTTAGGTTTGTGAACCCTAGGAATAGCATTTAGGCAATAGGGTTGCCCAAAACCTTTTTAGACACCACTTCGCATTCACTACACTACCTATTCCACACACCCACATGCACCTAATGGCTTCTTCAAAAAGATCTCCGCCAAAGAGCCCCTTCGCGGGTGTCCGTCAGGCATTGCAGCACTGGCCAGACGAGGAGCAGGCTCGGTGATGAAGCATGACATCCTTCGGGGTGTGTGAGGGCACTTTTTCTCAGACCTGAACACTCGCACTTGCACTTAGGAACTGCATACCAATCAGATATACTTAGTTCACGTTTGGGAGGACGTGTGCAGGACCTGTTTAAACAGCTCCCGGTTCCTCTCTTTTGGAGAATGGAAATTTAAATGTCATCTGTGAACTGAAGCACATATTTTGCCATCCACTAGACTGACAAGGAACACATGACATGAGGCCTACGTGTGTAGCCTGACTGCTGTAGCTTGTTTCAAAAAAATCTTTTAACAAGAAGCTACAAATATTGAGCAAGCCGCCTCTAAATAGGCCTTGAAGCTCAGACGTTAGGGTACCAAGCATTAAAAAGTGAAACATGTAAGAATTTAAGGTTGACATGTTTCTGCAGTGACAAGTATGCAAAATCTAATTTCACTGTACGGGCCTATAGGTATGTAGCTGTTTCTATAAGAAAAACTAAGCTATTTTGTAATTTGGTTTAAAATAAGCTGCATAGTCCATTCAACCACTCTTTTCAATATTTAATCTACATTAAAAGTAACTTTTATAAAATTATACTTTTCCTGCCTGAAGCTGCAGTAGCCTAACTACCATTATCTTACCTGCAGATGCCCCCCTTACTAGTGCTTTTCTCTTGATGAGGTGTGAAAACATCTCACAGAGCAGAGACAATGACTTGGGCCTTTTGGCAGGAAGAGATTGGTGTGAGGTATGTGGCTCATCCTCTTTCAGGAAGATCAGTTGGGAAGGGTTCAGGAAGGGTTCAGGTACTGTATTAACTTAAAAAGGACAAGGGTGATATCTGACCATAGTTAGTTCTGCAGATTCATCATGGTGCGAACAAATGTATAATTTCTTCAGCAAATCAAAACACAAGAAAAATAAGCTTCATTAATTTAACACCTAAAAATTATCCCATTTTGTTGGATAATTATTCAACATCCTCTATGATAATGTCATCCGGAGATGTTTGGAGAAATATGAAACATTTAACAATAAGACTTTCTTCTAATTAATAGATCCAGTGAAGAAACGGAAAACATAGCTACATGTAACAATATTAAGTTCATGTATAAGGAACAAAGGTACCCCCTAGGGTTACTTTGAAGGTCCAAGAGTAAGGGGGAAACAGGATTCAATATGTAAAGAAACACTCTTGTCTGACCTATATCTCTTAGAAAGGCGGTCCACAAGGACTCAGACTGGCGGGCATATCAATATACTGAGACATGCATATAGACACAAAGATATGAAAATATCAAAATTTGTTTATTTATCTTTTTTTATGTTTTTTTTAATTAATTAAACATATGTATTCATCATACTTTTTTTAATATAAACATCATATAATCATTAATTTAAAATTGGGTATAAGTGGAGTGAGTATGCTTGTGTTGTATGAATGACGGATGTCAAACTTCTGGGGTTTTCTGATAACGTGACATGGATATGTTCCATAACAGATCTACTGTTCTAAATAACTGAGCTTGGATGTATCCAAATCTTTCTTTCCTACAGTCAAAAATCTATTTCCTGTAGTTATTGTTATTTTATGAAATAATAACTTTTCACTGTATGTTTGTAAATAATTAGTGTTTATGCATAATTTTAAATTAATGATTATATGATGTTTATATTAAAAAAAGTATGATGAATACATATGTTTAATTAATTAAAAAAACATAAAAAAAGATAAATAAACAAATTTTGATATTTTCATATCTTTGTGTCTATATGCATGTCTCAGTATATTGATATGCCCGCCAGTCTGAGTCCTTGTGGACCGCCTTTCTAAGAGATATAGGTCAGACAAGAGTGTTTCTTTACATAACAATATTAAGTTCACACAATGGAAGATTCCCAGCAAACAGTACAACAAATCATTAGAAATAAGCTATGATGACCTCATCTTAACTGTGTGCTGTGGAGCCTGGTAGGCAGAGAATGTGTGCAGGGGGGAAGCATGAGTGAGTAACAGAGATGACTTCCATATTGTTCAAGAATTGGAGCCTAAATAAAACACATTAATAAACACACTTCTATATATCCTAGTAAACTTGTTTCAAATGCAATTGTATTAATTCAGTCCATATATGTTAAATCAGGTGTACAATGCATAGTATACATTGTTAATGATGTGCAAAAATGCAAACTCCATAACATACTACAAGAATAACAGTTGATCCCACTCTGAGCTTTTTGCTGCCACTCTGAGCTTTTTGCTCAATGGACCCTTGTTGGTAAAGTATTTAGTTCCAGTGCGACTTACCTAGCACAGCTTCCAGTCTTGTCCCACTTGAGTTTTTCAAGCTCCAAAAAGGATACTAAGGTGCTCATTAAGAGTTCGGCAGCATAGAAGTACCCCATGATTCCGCTCCACCTGATTCTTACTGGGTCTGTTTTTCCACACTAATTTTTCCTGACATGGGAGAACTAGATCTAATCTTACTGGACAGCAATTTTGCATTAGACTTCATAGAACTGTGAATTCTGTGTTGTTTTACGACTGCAAAAATCAGTCCCACTAGCTCAAGAGTTTACCAGTGGCGGCTCCTCCTCTAAGGCGGAGGAGCGTCGCCCCACTGCTCATAGAGCAGTGAAAAGGGAAAAAATAAAACGATAATATCAAGGTTATTATCATTTTATTTTTGGTTGCTGTGGGCTGGGTTAGGGCGGGCGGGGCTGGGGGCTCAGGGTGGGAGGAGGAGAGGACTGTGCACACTAAGTGCGCATGACTTCTTGCCCGGCTCTTTTCGGCCGGCCAGGCAGCCATGCGCACTTTTTATATTCCCCGCCAGGCTGTCCATTACAGCCTGGTGGGGAATATGCACAGGATCCCTGTCTTGATCTGAGGGCCGATTCACAGCACTCAGACCAATCACAACCCTGCATTGCAGCATTGGGATTGGCTCAGGGGAGCCTTTGTGCCGGGTGATTTTTGCTGCTTCTTCCAGAGCAGATAAGTGGAGGAGAGAGGCGGCCGTCAGAAAAGGTACGTTTTTTTTGTTTTTATATCCCCAGCCCTCTACCCCCGTTCCCTACCAGCTGCCACTGGAGTTTACTTTTCCAGCTGGTGCTTTCACCGACAAAACCAATGGTTTCAGTGGGACCTCAGTCAATATGTATTCGACTTCGACATTACTTCGTCAGATACAGCCGTCAACCTTGCCCTGCTGCAAGATTTCAGCTTCCATAAAAAAAGACTAATGGGGTGATTTATATGTTGGCAATATGTATACTCTTTCGCAATGGCGTACATTGATTAACAAACCCATGTTGTGTGATGTGGTGGCATTTGCATTGGTAAAATAACTTTTGACTATAACAAGAAAGTTCAGTCGGGTCAATGATTTAAGAATCATCTTTTGCTTGTTCAGCCATGTCAATAATTCTTTTTACTTGGACCCATCACATCTAGAAATTGCTCTTGGCATGAAGCCAATGCTCTATATGTGCCCTTCCATGGGTACTTGGAGGGGGAAAAAACATAACATTTTCTTCTTTATAAACCAGTAGCCAAAAGCAGATCTGCAATGGATGGCATTGAACACAAGTATCTGAGTTTATTAACTGCACCTGAAACAGAAGTGTCAATGAAGCGTTTCGAATTTCCTTTAAGTTTCTCCTCACTCATGGATATTGTTTTCAAAATTAGGTTGAATAAGCCTTGCTGCGAAATAAAGCAGACAACAGAAATATATGGAGAGTCTGCAAACTACAAATCACATTGAATGAAAATGCTTTGTATGCAGCGAGGAACAATACAGCTGAGTGAATTGAAAAAGAAACAATAGAGGTAGGCCTTTCTCCAGCATACAACATGAAGACGAAATCTTGATGCCAGCAACAGTGGCTGAACAAAAGTCCTGCAGCCCCTGCTGTGCAGGGGGGGCCCATGCTTCAGGGGGCCCCCTCTGGCAGTGTGCACAGGAAGCGGGCCACTTGCCTGAAAGCTCCTGACTGGGTCCAGAGAGTGGGGGCCCCCTCCATGTACGTTGCATTGGGGCTCCCTCAAGTTTCGTTATGCCACTGGTCAGCAATGCTGTCAGAGTTCCGAAGGGAGACGCGCTGAGGGAAAATAAGAGAGCTGCCCATGAATGACAAACCATAAAGTTTAAGGTGCAAGAGCCTACTGTGACTTCAGCATGAAAGAACGGAAACTCCCATTAGTCCCTTTGCAACGGCAAAAAATCGGCTGCAACAGGGATGAATGCATTGCAATCACAGGGAGAGCGGTGCCGCCAAACTCCAACCTTCAAGCCCTTTTAAAAGAGTGGCTGCAAAAGGTGGTTGCAAATTGCGCACCCCTTTTTTTGAGAAGAAGTCAATTTTGCGAGAGTCACAGAATGGCCTGCCTAGTTAATAATAATTAGGCAGGTAACTATGTGCGGCCCCTTGTGATGTGCCGCAAAGTCAAGGATGGTGGCTTGCAAGGGACAGCAGACACCTATTCTTGTGTTTGTATTCCCAAGCGGGAGTGTTTTAAAGCAGCCTTTGTTCCTTAAAGGAACTCGTGCTGCTTACAAAAATCATCTTTGGGAACCCATTGGAAGGAGCAGGCAGGGAGCACCCTGCTCCCTGTTAGTCCCCCAACACAATTCCCAAAGGGTAAGCTGTAAATGAGGACAGCTTCCCCTCTGCAAATCAGTTGCAACCTCCTTTGATGTGTCAGTAGGTTTTAAATAGTTTGCAACGCAATTACAGTACCAAAGCATTAATACATAACATATTGAGTCATTTTTGGTATGAGGGAGCACCCCATTCTTGTGCCTTTCAAATTGTGCTTTGGTTGGGGTTTAATATATATCCCTGAGATTTTGATAATCACAGAATCTACATTCGTTAAATGACTTGGTACATCAGGCGCTCAAATAAGTAACAATGCAATTATATTAATAAGCCAAAAGTCTAATAATACATAGGAGAACACAGAGCAGCAAGAAAGAGGACGCACTAGCTTTACATTGGACATTTATAGTAGTCTAATTAAATTAGTAACCTTTGTTATGAGCATTGGTTGTGTTTTTGTCAGAGATTACTGGATACTGTAGTTCAAGACCCAGGACTTTGTTCTTAGTGAGTTTTTGTTTTCTCTTAATTTTCTGATTGCTATTAAAATAAATGCAAGAAAGAAATGAATATTAGGAGCCTCCATCATGTTAACAAATCCAATTAACACATGTTCATGGCTAATCTGTTTTCTTAGCTGTTCATTGAGTCCAATATTAACACAATGATTTGTAGGCTTGCATAAATCAAATTATGTACTTTATACCAGACTCTAAGCACACAACATTTGCTGTGAGTACAAGAAAACTCACTTTAGAAGGATGCACAAAGTTACAAACTTTAACTCTAAGAAATGTAACTTCTTATTTTGGCCATGCCTAGAAGCTCAGACTCTGTTATGTATTCTTGAATACATTAATGATAGTCACAACCATATGTAACTATAAAGTGATCAATGTGTAGTTAATGTTAATAAGGACAATGGAAAGTAACCTGAACTCACGGGACTCCAACCCAACCAATTACAGGCCTCATTTAATTAGCTCACAAAAGCCACGCCAGTACAACAGCAAACCAACAGCGATAGGCATCTCCTCACAGAGCAGTTTCAAAATCTCATCCTCACCAGATCGAAGTTCCTGCAATAATTAATTTGGGTGACAAGAATAAATAACCCAGAAGTTAGACTACATCTTAAAAAGGCATCAACAGTGTGGACATAAGTGATGCGTTCCAGTACCTTTCCACAACTACAATTCTAAAATGTGCCTGAATATATTTTCTTACCAAGCTGCTATTTTATGGAGCACACACTTTTTACAGCAATGCACGACTGAGGACCCAGGTGAGCAGACACTATCACCAGCACTATCATTCACTTAGTCATGCCCACATGTTTACCCACATGGAGTGTGTGGAAACATTAGACTCAATTTTACTGACTGGAAGAATTTAGATGGTGAATTGCTCTGGGATTGGGCTTCAAGTGCCCTGGTTCGCAGCCCCTGCACGACCCCTACCTAAGGCATGAGGGAGCATGTAAAGTGCTATATATAAAGGATTAAATGAGAACCAAAAAAAGATTGATTTGTGTTGACAAAACTCTTTGTAATATTAGAAAAAAATCCCATTAATGTTCTCTGTGCAGGCCCATTGTTAGAATCCTATGTTGTGGTCCCTTTTTGAGGTCCTTGGGCAGCAGGGTGTCTAGATTTCATTACAAGACTGGAGGCTACCATTACGCATATTTCTTTTAATGCTAACTCCAAGCATCCACTTAAAAGCAATACAGCATAAAGTGAAACAGTTTTAGAATAGAATCTTCCTGTTGTATAATATTCATGCATATAGAATAGTCTGCCTCTTTTAAATGCGGCTCCAGGCAGATAAGTACACTTTACTATTACTTGTCTTCTTGTGTGAGTTACATTTTAAAAGACTGTTTTGATGTGCATTTGAGTTTGTGCTGCTATCGTCAGTTCCCTCCCCCCTACCCACACCCGGAACTGAACTGATCTCTAATTTATGGTGATCAAGCCCACTCCCCGAATGTTGAGATCCTCTCAACCCCTAACCCGACACCCTCAGCCATGCCCCTAGCCAGGTTCCATCACCGTATGCTCTCCGCCATCTCTGGTGCACCAACTGCAGGGACTCAACTCGAATGGCGCTCACACTCATTACCCCTTAAGCAGACCTCGAGCACTTTCTCAGCAGCTACTCTCACCACCTCCTGGGCGGGCCACGAGCTCTCTCACTTGGGCCTGATCCTCACCCAAAATATGAGATTCTTCCCTCTGGGACGCATTGGGAAGACATTTTGAGAAATGCACCTTGGCAACAGTCTCGGCAACGTGTGACGTAGACCTGGGAGCCAAGCAACGAGAACGGAACACGTCCCTGCCTAGGCAATGCCTCTAGAATCACAAGGCTGCCTAGACAACTATGACACTGACTCTAGCAGCTGATCGCTTGAGCGTGTGCGACGTCAGAGAAACTCTGACAGTTAAGTCGCCTGAGTGATTAGCTGCTGAGCTTGCCCATCGATCGCAAGAACCTTTTTTAAAACGCTATTGATTTAACGCTAGCCTCATGCTCTAAAATACAATTCAGAGCCATTATATAGATATATTATTGGAAAGCAAGAAGCTATACCATATTACTACCGGCTGCATTCAGAGCCCTTTATAGCTATTACTGGCCTTACCTTTCTACTCTTATTCTGAGCCATTCATATATTTCCACTGAAAATAAGTATACAAAACAGGGGAAAGACCTTAAACCCTATTATGTCTGACGTGCAATCGGATGATGTAGCTGTACCTACCACTAACATAAACAGCGAAGAGATCAAAAAGATTATTCAACAGGAAATGCGATCCTCCATGCGTGAGACGCTGAATCAGGTTATGTCAAACAAAAGAGCACTAACCGATGAAGAAGATGACATTACTGAGATCCCCAAACTCCAAAAAGATGACCATGATAAAAAAGGGGGCAAAAGGCTAAAGAAAACTAAGAAAGTAGAAAGAATAAGCCCCATGAGCACATTGGGAGGTCCTAGCACCTCAAGTAAAATGGGAAGTCCAAGCACCTCAACCCACAAAGGAGGTGTAAGCACCTCAAACTATAAGGGAGGTCTCTGCACCTCAAATGTATCAGGTGTCCTAAGAGGCACAACTTATCAAGGTGTCCAAAGCCGCACACATCATCTAAGTGCTCCTTCTGATATACAAAATATTGAAACAGAGGAACAAGGGGAGCAGAGCAAAAACCTAATGGAATAATACGTCCTTGATTTGGATCAAGACGATTTAGACTTTAAAACTCAACTATCAGAGGAAGAACTCCCTTCATCCTGCAAGAAAATTATAACCAACCCTTTAGGCGAGGAGATGTTCTCACCATATAACATTAAACACCCCAGGACCGCAGAATGGTGTCCCTCAAGACCACGTGGCCAAGTTTATAAAGAAATGGCTCAGAAATCCCCTAGAGAGAGAAATACGCAACATACTAATAGTGGAATGCTCTAAACCGGCCATTCAAGAGAAGGTATGCCAAACACCCAACTTCGACCCAGAATTGATTAAATTCCTTTTCAAACTTGGAAGAGACCCCAGAAAAGGAATGGAAAGGCCACTCAAAGCCTGCCAGGATCGCCCACTCGATATATTAGGCCCCCTGGTAAGAATAATGGACATGGCGTAAGGAAGCAACATCAACTGAACACCACTAGACACAGACCTAGTCAGAGGATGGAGCCAGAGAGCCCTGATCCTACTAGGGAATGCAAATGCAGGCATAAATGTAGAAAGAAGGAGAGCAGTCCTTACTAAAATAAACCATAAATTGAGCAACATGGCTGATAAAGAACCCTCTGCAAACACTAAAGTCCTCCTATTCGGGGAAGACATGATCAAAACATTAGGGAAATACGTCACAACTTTTACAGCCCTCGACAAGGCACAGAACAGCATTAGATGCATCTTCAACACAAACATTTTTGGATGGGCCGAGAGAAGGGGCCTTTACACCGGCCGTCCCAACCAAAGGCTCTACTTTAGGCACAGAGGATTCGGTAGAATTTACCAAGCAAATAATCCTCCACCATTCTACCCCCAGAGAGGAAGATCCTCCCTCTCCAGAGGGTTCAGACGACGCTGACAAAGCTCAGACAATTTCCAAAGTGAGTACCTTCACCCTTCATCCGTCTTTTTCCCTAGGGAAGGTGGGAAGTCTACTCAGATTCTTTTCACAGGTCTACAAGGCAATTACCCAAGACCCTTGGGTCTTAGAAACCATCTAAGGCTCCAAAATAGAATTTTCAAAACCTCTGATACAAACTTCACTCCCAAGAAACCTATTACTGACCAAGGAACAATGGAAAATAGTGGAGGAAGAGGTAATCTCCATGCTAGACAAGGGAGCCATTATAGAAGTACCATGAGAGTGCATGACATTTGCAAGTACACTCTTCCTTGTAGAGAAAAAAGAGAAAGGATGAAGACCTGTTATAAATCTCAGAGAATTGAACAAGTACCTCATCTACAGGAGGGTATCCATCTTTTGAGAGATATGCTATTAGAGAAAGACTGGCTAGTGAAGCTGACCTGAAAGATGCCTACTTCACCATCCCCATGGCTGTAGAATACCAACCTTACCTCCAATTCATATAAAACCACCTGTTTTAATTTCTGGCTCTCCCCTTCGGTTTATCTACAGCCCCCTGGTGTTTCACCAAGGTAATGAGAGCTATTGCATCCTTTTTGAGAGAAAGAGGGATACGATTGATTGTCTATCCCGACAACATCCTCATTATGTCACAGCCCCACTCTCAGATTCTACAGGATCTTAATGTAGTAGTAAACCTCATAGAATGCCTAGGGTTTATAATAAACAAAGAAAAATCCATACTGACTCCCTCCACTCTAGAATTTTTGGGATTCACTGTAGACACAATGAACTCCCTCCTCTTACTTCCCAAAAAGAAGATAACGAAAATAGGAAAATAAATAAGATTTGTACTAAAACAAGAGATCCTAACCCTATGGGAACTAGCCAGACTCCTGGGCCTCCTCTCCTCCTCTATACAAGCTATCTTCCCGGGACCTCCACACCACCGAGCCCTTCAAAGAGTAAAGGCGAAAGCCCTAAGATTAGGACTATGGTACAAAACGGAGACCAAATATCCCTAGATCACGAAGCCAAATCAGAACTGAATTAGTAGTTAGAGAATTTAGATGCCTTGAATGGCAAGGCCATTTTCGGGAGTTCCCAAGAATTCATCCTAGAATCAGAAGTGAGCCTTCACAGCTGGGGAGCTTGCCTGCACAACCAGAGCACAGGAGATGTATGGTCATTTTCAGAAAGCTCGCATCACATAAACTACCTAGAATTGACAGCAGGATTATACTCTCTGATGAGCTTCAAACAATCCCTTCAGGGCAGATCTGTTATACTCAAAATAGACATATCAGCTGTAGTGTTATGTTTAATATAGGTACCCTAATATAGGCCCGGGTAACATCATACCCTTTCACCTACATCACCTTCCCTACATTACACACTAACGAGCCTTTTAAGGATTGAACGCCTTTTATGGACTGAACCTTTTACCTAGTTCTAGGCCTGGGTGCAGAAAGACAATAGTGTTCTATGACTTCATCTTTAGACTGACACTGCTTGAATAAAATATTCATGAGGCTACTTGGAAACCAGGCAGGGGCTATACACCACCTTCCTAATATCCATGCACAAGGTTCATCCTGTACGTCATCCTCATACCCAACAATGGCTAACACAAGAACAAGGGACAAAGGGACTCTATATACTTTTCTGTATAAATACAGCACCTCTTGCTATCAGTACTTAGAGGGAACCGAGACTTCCAGGCCGACACACTTACCAGAGACGCTGAGGCTCCTGCATGCAGACGCTCCAGCTGACAGTGGTCTGAACATTCCTTGCAGGGTGTCCAGCTCGAGACCAAGAGGGGCTCCTACATTCTCAATTCATGTAATGGGATTCGACCAAATCCTAGAGGGATTCTTGGCTGAACACCTACTCACATGCTAGGTACACTTAGGTACATCTAGATAGGCATCGTAGGAGTACGCACTCGCTTTTATCAATGCATTTTATATTCATGTATTTATTCATGCTTATTGCAAGATGATAGAACTGTACTATCCTTTTATATTCATAGTACTGCTAATCCTATATCTCTGCTACTGTCTAATGTTTGTTTTAGCTCATATAATTTACACGAGAATAACAACTGTTCAATAAATCCTTATTGAAACGCCCAGACTGTTTATTCTGTGTACCTCTGAGACAAACTAAATATGCATGAGTGACTGAGCGAAAAGTAGTACATTGTTTCCACGATCTTGAGGGATCAGGGTTGTCATGTTCTAAGGTTGCCAGAAACTAATCTCTCCCCGATAAGAGGAGACACTAGTGGCACTGTGAGCTAGCATTTGCAAACAGGCTAACATTTCTCGGTGGGGGTGTACAGAATCAGTCTGCCACCAAGCCCAAAGTTTATGTTATCCAAATGCACAGGTCCTGCATGGGTACTATAGGAACTACACGACAGTAGCTTAAATAAATCACTTAGGGGGTACCAAATTGTCAGACTTATCGAACCTAGCCAAAAGACTCTGGATGTTTTGCCTAGAGCACAAGACAGTCTTAAAAGCAGAAGAATACCTACGGGGAAAAAACAACATCACTGCAGATTGGAACTCAAGATTCCTCTTAGACCACAGTGATTGGAAACTCAACGAGAAAGCCTTCAGAGTTCTCCATCAAATCTGGGGCCCTCTGGAGATAGATATGTTTGCAAGCAGATTGACCTTCCAACTCAAAAAATATTTCAGTTGGATGCTAGACACGGGTGCTGTAGCAGCCAATGCTTTCCTTCAACCCTGGAAAGGAATTCGGACCTATGCCTTTCCCCCCTTTGCTATGATCCAGAGAGTCCTCCAGAAAGTGAAACAGGAACAATGCTCCCTAGTACTAGTAACACTTTTCTGGCCCTCCCATGCATGGTTCCTGACAAAATTGGAATTAGCTTGCATCACTCCCTTACTACTTCCAGCCCAGAAAAGGCCTTCTAAGAGACGGGAGAGAACATCCCCTAGTCCACACCGGGACTTTCAACCTTCTTGCATGGAAGGTGTCAGGAGATCCAACGAAATCACAGGCCTTTCAAGAGGAGCTGCAGTTCTCCTATGAGACTCATGGGCTCTTGGCACCCACTATAGATATAACAGCAACTGGAGAACATGGGTACGTTAGTGCCTGGAGAGGAACCTGGTTTCCGTGGAAGCTCCTATTGTACACATAGTAAATTTTTTAGTAGAACAATTTGAAAGGGGTCTTCGCTGCAGATCAATTAAGTGCTACAGATCAGCTATTTCACCAGGCCAGTCCTTATTAACGGGAAAACTGTAGGTAAGAGCATCCTAGTATGCAGAATCCTGAAAAGTATCAGACTAAGGAGACCTCCTAAACCAAAACACGAGACCCTTTGGGATGTCAAAGGAATCCTGGACTTATTCACAAGTTTGCCTGATAACAAATATCTGGACAAAATGAGACTCCATTAAATTAGCCTCGCTCCTCTGTCTAATCTCCTGCCGTAGAGTTTCAGATGTTAAAGCACTAGAAGTAAGTAACAGAGTTTATGATGTTTTTGGAATAAAATTCGAAATTATCAGAAGAACTAAAACTATGTTGGATGCAATTTTCTACCCAAGATTCGGTGCTTGTAGGAAACTCTGTGTTATAGATTGCATGAAAGAATACGATTCTAGAATGAGTGAACATCGTATGAATGGTTTGAATCAGTTATGTATCTCTTTTGTGCAAATTTTTAAGACCCTTAACTTCAGCCTCAATAGTAAGATGGGTTAAATGTGCAAAGGAATTAGCTGGTACAGATCTCAAGAAATTTCATGCGCGCTCCGTAAGAGGAGCTATGACTAGTAAATGCTTCTGGAAAGGTGATAAAATAGATGACATCCTTAAAGCAGCTGACAGGTCTAATTCCAACACCTGTGCAAAAGACTATTGTAAACCAACTGAACATATGTCAGATGTGGTGTTACAAAACTACCAACATGCATAACGGTAGCCTCGGGTCTTGTACTGAAATTGCGATTATCCTAAAAACATGACAAGAGAATCTGGATTTCATTAAAGACACAGAGGCTAACATTATCCCATCCTTTCCATGGGTGCATAAATAAATTACTGAACAAATAGATGCATAATTTATAATACAACCTTAATTCAATGTATTGTTGAAAATACTACCTTTATTCTCTTAGAATCGCTACTCAGTTTTCATATAACAGGCTTTTTTTGATGTTACACCTATCTCAGTTACATGACAACAGAGTACTTATACTCTTTCTTATTTCAGATAACTCAACATAAGTGGTTCGTTTTGCAGTACTGTTGTTTCCGGAAGGAAGATGTTCTGAAAGAGTTAACTCCATGACCCTTTCAATCTTCGTTGTTTCTCTCCGTTTGTAATGCGTAAAAAAAAAAAAATAAGAAGAAGAAAAGAAAATGTTTAAAGATGAAGACTTACCTTAATACCTCACATTTAAAAGAGGCATGACTATTATACATCAGGAAGATTCTATTCTAGAACTGTTTCACTTTATGATGTATTGCTTTTAAGTGGCTGCTTGGAGTTAGCATTAAAAGAAATATGCATATTGTTAGCCTCCTTGTTTTTAATGAAATCCAGATTCTCTGTCATGTTATTAGGAGAATCGCACTTCCGGCCTACAAATATAATTTGTAAAGGGGACATTCTTAAGGGTGTGTACTGTAAGAAAACCATTTGTGCCGGATGTTCCTGGGTTTTATCCAGAACAGCGCTCAGTCAGATGCCGATCACAACAGGAACAGCAACCAAAGAATGGCAGATCCAAGACCATCCTGTAGGGTAAGACTGGGAACATAAAGCAGCCCTGGGAAAAATTTCAAACCAGCTGCTTCCTTCATATCCTCTAATTTTTCTCTCCTTTTCTCTTTCTCTCTGCCCTCTTTCCCTCCCCTCTTTTGCCTCTCTCATGCCTGTTGTATTGACTTGGAGAAAGTGACAGAGGTGCCAGCATCCGCCCCTGCCTTCAGATTGCCAATGGCTCTGGGAAAATGGCTATCAGGCAGTCAATCCCAGCCATTGTGACATTATTTTTCATTTATGGATCTTTATATTTCCTAAAGGCGCTCTGAAGCAGCAAAGAGTATGTTTTGGGAATAGGAATCACATAGTTAGTGCAACTGCCATGGTTGACTGCTTTTGGGTTTACATTTCCCTTTATTATTGATTTATGACTTTATTACAGATGTCACAGAAGGATGTGCACCCTGTCTCATGAACTGATCATAGACACAATTCAGTGGTCTAATTGTTTGGCCAGTGTTTGATCTGCAATTATCGACCTAAAAGATATTTAGTGAATAGCCAACCCTTAAGTTCTCAATTTTATTGAGATAATAGGTTCTGTCAGGGAAGTCCTGATTGTAAAAAGAAATGTACACTAAAGGACTATCTATTGTTCTGTATTGTATTGCAGCATTTATATTGCTCTGTATTGTATTGTATTGCATCATTCATATAGAACTTACTACCCCTATGCCATGTAGGAAGTGTGGCTGGGAGGGTGTTGTCTTTGTTTTTTTATCTTATTGGGAAGAGCTTCCATGTCGTGCGTGATGACCACCGAGGTGCTGTTATTGTGTTATGGGACATAGCCTTTAGCAGTGCGGTGGATGAAGAGATGGGTGAGAGAGAGAGATGTGCAGTTTACGGTTTTCAGTAAGCTGACTGATTTGAACAACTCTGAAGGCATTAGTGGCCGCTTGCATTGCGAAATGGTGGGGCAAGGGAGGAGAAATATAAACATCACGGAAGACAGAATTAAAAATATATAAAATTGCACCTAGCTGCCGCTCTGACGGCTGCCGCCTTGCTCCCGATCCTGGCATCTTGGACATTAGGAACTACTTCACACTGCGCAGGCTCCCAGATGCCAATCCCAGTGCTTCTCTCATGCTGGGAATAGCATGAGAGCAGCTCTGGGATTGGTCTGATCGCCTTGGTTCAGTGCTCAGACAGGAACTGGGAGCCTGTATTGGTTCTCCACCCGGTTGTACTACACAGCTAGGGTTGGAGAAAGGCAAAGTGCGCATGATGTTTTGGCCATTCCCAGACCGCCAGCCAAACTGTCTTGCGCTCTTAGCAGTGCCCACCACTTCCCCCTCCTCCCTGGTGGTGCAGCGTCAGAATGGATAGCCTCGCCCGGCCCTTGGCTCAGATGGCAGCCTGCAGGATGAAAAATAAAATGATAATAAAATTGTTTTATTATCATTTGATTTTTCTTGTTTGCCTCTGGCTTTCAGCAGCTGGCGAAGCTCCTCCGCCATAAGGGAGGAGCAGCCCCTGTCTGCAAGACCCTTTATTGTATTTTGTATGATCATAGTGTACTTAGCTGGGTACTGCACTGGGTTGTCTAACCTGATATTTTGTTTAAAATATTTGGAACCTAGCAGGATGGTTGGAGAGAGAAGTGGTAGGGCGGTCTGCTGGTTGGGCTTTATTATTATCATCCCATATATAAATGCGTTCCAGTATCTTTCCACAACTACAATTCTAAAAATTGCCTGAATATATTTTCTTACCAAGCTGCTACTTTATGGAACACACACTTGAGATGTAAAAAAGTGGTCATAGAGTGCAGCTGGTTGGGACTTGCAATGGTGGAATAAATCAGAGTTCTCCGATTGGCCGGCAGTTAGTGACACAAGTCTTCAGTTATTCTTTTTGAGTTGGTTTATGGCTAGTTTAGTGGCTGGTGAAGTAATGGTTGATGGACAAGACCTGTAGCAGATATGTCTTATGTGAGTGTAAGAGGGTTGCGCTGCAGCTGACTACCGACTTCAGAGTATTATGTTATTAGTATTAGTCTGGACCAAAAGGGTTAAATATGAATTGACATAACTATATAATATGCAGGCTAACCACAGGTCAGCCCTTTGTAGCTTACTTGGATATAGAAAGTAGTGTGCTGGTTGGGTTGTTCCAAATCTGTGGGCTGTCAAATGAAGATTGCACTTGAAGGTGTGATTACCTTGCTGGGTTCTATCCCAGGGTTGTGAGATGATGTAGCTATTTTGGAAATGGTCATGTTTTCAACTGTCTTCTGAAGCATACGTGCTTCTGAATCCTTTGAATATTGGTTTATGGTGAGTTCCAGAGCATGGTGGCGTGTACTGAGAAAGCAGTGCCCATTATTGATTTTTTATGGTAAGGTAGTATGGTAATCTGTAGTGCAAGCCAAGAATGCTGTGTCCTGTTTTGTGGGTATTGCTTGAATTTGACATACAGGTATAGTAGTCAGTCAGTCAATTAGCTTTATTCGTTACTTTTCGATAACATAAAAGTACAGTACGCAATAAAAAGCAGATTATCAAACCGATTAAAACACAATTCATATATATAAATATGTAAAATACATTATATCGGCCAGAACTAAACCTCACAATAAATTTTCCGACATTGTAACACCCCGCATAATTTTCCTGATCTTCAAAACTTGCCACAAATAGGAAGATAAGCACAGCATACAAGCGGGGTGAGTAATTGTAATAAGAATAAGAGAGCTGGCCTACATTGTCTAACATTTTTAAATTTTAAAAATCGATAAAATATATCTCTTCCTTGGTATTACATAAAATGTACAAAAAAATATAATGTGCAAATTGGTTATTGAGGGCGTATTATCACACAGGCATAATGATAGCTCAGATATAGAGTGACAATTGTCTGGGAAGCCCATCATCAACGGGAGCTTATTTACCCTAATTTGTGTTCAAATGAATCTCTGCTGATCATTACAAACCACTGTTAAATATGATTTCAAGCCCTCTTGGGGAATCAGGGTTTATAAATCGATGCAGATGGTTTTATTCCCTCTACCAGTTCTCTCTTTTCTAATAACTTATGCTAAAAACATTGTGTCAGCTGATCTTTCCCGATCAGTTTGCTGGATTCTGGGTCAAAAAAGAGTTTTGGTCGCCCAATCAGCTCACATGCAGATTTAATATATCCCAGCCATGCAATTTTCAGGGCGTATTTAGATTCATGGCGTCACTAAGTATCAATTTGTTCAGGCCCATGTCCTCTTGTGACAAGATCGAGTGCCAGAGCATTATGGGGGCTATCTTAAATCTGTCGGAAATAAACGGCATGCCCAGTTCTGCATGGGCTACGTAGTTTGATGTGCTGGGGGGAAGAGAGAGAATAGGCTTAAAAAATGAGTCCTCAACTCTTTGCATGTTTTGTGTG
Organism: Calotriton arnoldi; assembly: GCA_963921515.1. Taxonomy (NCBI): domain Eukaryota; kingdom Metazoa; phylum Chordata; class Amphibia; order Caudata; family Salamandridae; genus Calotriton; species Calotriton arnoldi. The sequence goes on from CAWUFW010001510.1 coordinate 2,187,885, forward strand.
CTGGCCATTCCCCATACCCCTGCACCTTATGAAGCCACTGCCACTACCTTACTCCTGTATATATTAAGAAGCTCCCTCATCACTTTAAAACCTAATTTCTTAGTAAATAAGCGTAACCTATTTATAGCCTTCTCCATTTGTGCGCGTCTGTTGACTGTCATTGGGGTCCACGAGTTCCTGTTATCAAAAAGTATCCCCAAGTAGCAAAACATAGGAGTTTCAGTCAACTTTTGCCCTTCTGCATAAAAAGTGGGTTTTGTCTTTGATTTAGCCCCAGTTATCATAATATAAGTTTTGGAGCTATTTACTCTTAAGTCCAAATCCGCCATGAAAGTCATTTTCCTTCCGAGGCTTTGTGGGCAATGTAGAGTGCCTTCAACATTGCTTTTCTAGCTACAGGTAGCTACACATAGCCAGTGGAGTGATTGTAGGACTGGAGTCACGTGTTGTCCTGGATGAAGGTGGAGAAGGAGTCCTGCAGCAGCATTTTGGATTAGTTGTGTTTTGCATATGTTGAATCTGTTATGCCAAGGTATAGGATGTTGGCATACTTCAAATCTGGGATTATGAGTTTGAGGATAGCTCGTAGTTTTTATTAGTATCCAAAGTATGGAAAGAGTTGATGCAGTGTCTTCATTGTGTAGAAGGCATTTTTTGTGACTTTGTTGACGCTTGGTATCAAGGATAGAATTGAATCTGTGGTTACCCTTTGGTTTCTGACTTCTTTTGTTTTTGTTAGTTGGGCCTTGAGTTCCTTATGCCACATGGAAATAGGCTGGTATTTTTGCCATTGTCTGCAGGTCATGATCTCTGTCTTTGTGGTGTTGAGCTTTAGTTGGTCACTTATCATCCATGTGTTTATGGCACAGAGGCAGCCGCCAAGTTTTGAGTTGTAGAGCTCTTCTGGGCCCTCCATTTTTAGAATGATTTGCATGCCATCTACATAGTTGTAACATGTGAGGTTGAATTAATTAAACTGGTTTGGTAGTGGGATAGGAAAATGTTTATTAATAGAAGGGATGTAATGGATCCCTGAGGGATGCCGCAGTTTTGGGTGTGAGGACCTAATGTGAAAGGTGGAAGATAATCCACACGTTTTCTCTGAGGTAAAAAGCAATCCATTTTATTAGCATTTTCACATATTCCAAGATGATGGAGTCTTTGTAGCAGTGTTTGGTGGTGGACAGTGAGAAATGCAACTATTCAGTCCAGAAGCAGGATGGAGGCCACTCTGTTCTTGTCCACTGTGAGTTTTTGGTCACACAAAATAGATATGATGGATGCCGCTGTGACTCTGCCTGGTCTGCAGCCGGACTGTTGATGTGATATCACGTCATTTTCTACAGTAAATTTAAAAGTTGAGTAAATACTACTCTTTCAAATATTTCTCCTAAGAATGGACCATTTTGTTAAGGCCTGTAGATTGCGGCGTCTGATGAATCAAGGTTTTTCTTTTGAGGCATGGTCTTATCTTAGAGGTTTTCAGCTTGGGTGGGAATAAACCTAGTTCCAGGACTTATTGAGTAAGCGTCTAGCTACCGCCACTGCACAGATTATGTGAAGCATACCTTTAAAGATTTTTGGAGATGCTGGATCTGAAGGTGATCCTAATTGTCTGCTTGCGATGTAAATGTTGAAGAAATTCTTTCTGAGATGGTATTGAAAGTATGTAGAGGTGGAAGATTACTTCATTTCTTTCTATGGTAGTTGGGTCATGTTCTGGGGTGGGGTTGTTTGTATTCTCCTTAAGGTAATTTGAAATCTTTTGGGATCAATGCCCTGGAGATTTTTTCACAGAAACCTTGCAATTGTGGCTTTTCTGTGTTTTGGCACTATGGATTGTCGAATTCTGTCAAACTCTTATGGAGTACTTTAGACAGGCAGTCGACTTCAGTTAGATAGATGTCTGAAATAGTGTTTTCTATGAATTCCCTTTATGAGCCTGAAAATCATCTGCAGAGACTTTTTCGACCGCCAGAGACAACAATATTTTGTGCCTAGAGCTTAGAAAATCTGACAATTTACTGTATTTCATTACTCCTACATTGTGGGACACTGCTTGTACCTTGGCTTATTGTAAACAATATTGCATTGTACTTTATAACTCTTGTTCAGCACTTGGTTATTCCTCAGCTTGGTTCATGCTGTACAAATTGCAGTACATACATGCATAAACATTGTAGATTGAACTTTATCTAGTGTGGATATCTTTAAATTGGCCGACAATATATATATATAAACACCACATTAAAATGATGTCAAAATATATGGCAGATCTGTCAAGTGTAAATACAATACATCCACCCAAGTGGATGGAAAAGCTAGGCCTAGCTAGTTTTTAATCTCACTACTTTCTTAAGCTGATGCACTAATTGTTGACTAATTAGTGCATGATTCAATACACAAAACTGACTAATATAGTCTAACCTGGCTTGCCACTACCCCTTCAGCCCAATCGCGCAGTCTCAGATCCTGTGTCCTGATGAGTTTAGCAGTGTCAGAGCAGGCATGAGATTCATTCAGGCTGTGACACAGAAGTCATAAGATTCATTCAGGCTGTGACACAGAAGTCTCAGGGATATGCCATTTGTAGCTGCTGGAGGAGATATGTCGTTTGTAGCTGCTGGAGGAACATAGTATCATGTATCCCTTCACTTTGCCAGTTTAAATCTTTTGGTGCCTTGTCACAACTTCATAATTAGTCTACCTACAGATGCACATTTTTCCTCCTTCCTCTTATCTCACTAATTTTGGTAGTAACCCCTACTTGCCTTTGCTATTCCTAAGCCTACCTTATTCTGATTATCGCAGAGTCCGATTTGAGCTCTCTGAGAGAGACACTGGAAAAGAAAAATTCAGCACTTCGCCACATCACATGTACAGTTTAGGAACTGATATATTTTTATTTAACAGTTTAAATATTTCATTAGAGCATATTTTTACAAACACATTTTTTTTGTAAAACCTAAATATTTAAATGATTACATTTTTATATTTAGATTCTTATTTAAATTACTTTTTTGCTATAAGAAAAATCAAAAATGCCATGGCATCAAAAAAATGTTTTTAGTTACAGTGAGCTCATGTTGCATTTAAGCAAGACATTATGGAAGCACTCATCACAGTTGACTGATATGTGTCTGTCAGTAGTCTATTTACATAGTTCCAATAACGGTGCATCTGGAACGGTGGTGGAGTCCACTTTGGAGATCTTGCAGCGCTCAGGTTCCGGTGGACGACAACCCCACAGCTGTTGAGGATGACCTTGGTGGATGAGGCCCTTCCTTGGAGGCAACGTACTTAATGATCTTTCCAGTACCCGATAGCCGAGTAGCTTCAGATTTGCCTCTCTTACCTGGACTGCCCTCTCACAGGAGTTTCCTGGAGGGCCTTCCGGGACCGTGTGGACTGTGCGGTCTTCGTGTAGGCCGCGCGAAGGCGTCGCTGAGGAACTGCCAACAGGACCACAACCAAGTCACTCATGTAGCCGCAGAGGGTCGTGTCTCAGTCTGGGTGTTCTCGCCGTCATGACTCAGGTTCTACGCCTTCCTCAGATGGTCTTTGGGTGAGCAGTCTTCGTCTGTGACCTCCATGCTTCCCGGTGCCTGCTCGTGGAGCTTCTGCTGACGCATCTCTCCGATTCGGATTCCCCTCTCACAGGAACTCCGTTGAGGCCCTTGCCCTGAATAGCCACGTGACCGCGTGGGCTGTGAGGGCCTTTCGTAGGCCGCGCTGAGTGTTCGCTGCAGAACTCCCAACAGGGCCACGGCCAAGCCTCGTTTAACCTCAAGGGTGGATGGTCCAATGGTCGGGTATGCTCTTCTTCGGCAGGCTTCAGGTTTATGGGGGCACGCAGAAGGTTCCTGGGTGGCTAGCGTCCCACAGCGCAAGGAGTGCCCCGTTGAACTCCGGCTGTCTCGAGTGTTTGGATCCACTCTGGTGGTGCGATGCTTCTCCGATGTTCTTGGTGATGATGCACCTGTGTGATGGATACGATAATTTTATTTCAGTTGGGCAAAAGGCATTGATCTCTTGCTTTCGGTGACCTCGTGGAGTGAGGAGGACTGGAGGGACTTCGTGCCCACTTACGGTTGTCTTCTGGCAGGTGCACTTGCTAGATGTGGGGCCATCGATGTCAAGCAGCCGGTGACAGGTGAGTAGACGGGCGCACTGTGAAGCGTGGGGTCTGGACGCAGATCGCGCTTGCTAGCGGCATACGGTTGGTCCTCCGGCGAAGCTGTCTCCTGTGACGTCTCTGCACCCCAGTGGCTGGTTTGTGCTGATGAACACGTTCTCCAGTGCTGGCACAAGTCCTCTGTCCTGTCGATCTTCTCCTTCTCCCTCTTGCGCGCCTGTGGTGGTTGTTTGCCCTGTGGCGTCATGCGACTCTCCTTTCTTCCTTCGCGGAGTGGTGTCCTGACATGCTCTTCTCCTCCTTCCGACCAGGTTCCTCACTCGGGTGTGGCGTCCTGCCACATGTCTCATGTTTGCTCCACATGGACCTCTCACTGGTCGTGTCCAATTCTCAGGACTGTCTTTACTTGCTGCGGACCTGTCGCAGGTCTGTCCTGTTGCTAGGACGTGCTTCTTCTCTTTGAGGACCTCTTGCAGGTCCCTTCCCCTCCTCAGGGGTTTTTGCAGTGCTCTTCTGCCAGGACGGCAGGTTACCTCTTTGCTCGAGGGCGTCATGCTTGCGCCTCCAGCATGCGCCGTCGTGGCGCTTGATCCTGCCTCGGTTCAGGCATGCTTGGCAGGGCTGGTCACTTTGTGTGACATGCTCCTTCTTGCTTGCGATGGGGCGTCCGGCCGCGTGTTGCATGTTGTCGGAGCACATGTTGCGGTGGCAGATTGCCACGTGGAGTGTGCGACTCTCCTCTTGTCTGTTTGGGGTCACTGGCGACTCCGTCTTGACGCAGTGTGAGGGAGGACACTGAGCTGTCTTTTGGCCCACTGTGGGGCTTCACTGGTGCTGGTGCGGTGGAGATGTGGAGGTTCTCCATGTTGCCTTCCGCTTTGCTTCTTTATTGTGGAGCGGTCTCTCTCTTCTGTGCGCTCTCTTCAGGCACCTGGCGTGCCTGTTCTGTAGCTTGCGGTGGCGGCTACTCACCACTGGGGGTAGTTGGTGCACTCTTCTTGCCTGCGGTGGCGTAAAACAGCCACTGTTTTTTTTTTTTAACAGAGTTTTATATAGCGCGAACTTGACCCAAGGGTATCGGGTATCAGAGCGCTTTACATGAGTACCTGTTGCGTTACATGAGGACACATTAATTTTTGTTAGGTACGGGGAGATTAAGTGATTTGCCCAGAATCACAGGATGTTCAGCGTCCTTGCCGAGACTCGAACTCAGTTCTCCAGCTTCGAGGTCGACCGCCCTAGCCGTTAGGCCAACTCCTCTCCCGCACGTTTAGCGCATGCCTTTCTTGCGTCTTCATGGGGCTTGGCTGCCCTCGGTCTTTTTGCCTTCACTGGACCTTGCTTGGTCACTTTTCTTGGCTGGGGTAGTTTTGCACTTCCCAGGGGCTCTCTCTCTGGCTGGTGTTCACTGTCTCCCCCTTCCAGATGATAGGCAGTCCACAGGGGCAGGGCAGTCTCTACTTCCCTTATGTTTGGTGTAGCTTCGGGGCTCATGCAGCTTTGGGCTTCTTGGCGCTCTTTGTTAGGGTTAGCAGTCTCTTCCTTTGGAGCTGTGGCCTGTGTCTGGGGTGTAGAGCGACCGCCTCGTGGTGCTGAGGCCACTTCCCATGGAGCAGGGTGTATGGGTACCGTTCACTTTCTGCAGTACCGCTCACCGTTACTAGGTCGTACTGCAGGTAATTTCAGGAGGCTGCCACTGATAAGGCGTCAGGGGATGCGGTCTATACAGATGACCACCAGGTGGCACTGGCGTCGATGCTGGAGGCCGCAGCAGCTTTCCCTGATGCTCGGGCCTCGCGCTGCAGGCACTGAATGTGTTGGACTCTCACCTTCAGTCTATGCAGTGGCCCTGATTCTGCGGATCCTCTCGCCCACACAGGCCTCACTGGTGCAGCTGCAGAGAGTCAAGCTAAGGCTCGGCAGGCGTGGCCTCCCGCTCATCGTCCGCACTCGGGTAAGTGGTATTCCTTGCTGATGATGTCTGCAGAGGCACGCGTTCAGGGTAGCGGCAGCCTGTTTTAGTATGGTAGACAGACCTTCGGCTTACTGCATGCTGGGCTGCCTCTTTCTCGCGGCTTTCTCTCCCTGGCTGTAGGCCGCGCTGGGACAGCAGACGCAGGCATGGTGTGGTCACGCTATGCAGGAAAGGCTGGGCGACTCAGCTACCTTCCAAATCTGCTCTGATTGAGGCCTCAGCAGGCGGCCGAGGTACCTCCTGTCCGGTCACCCAGCTGGTGCTGTACTCTCTCTTGTTTTAGTCACTGGCACTCAGACTTCTCGCCCTGCATGGGTGTTTTATGCGAGGGTGGTGGTCCACTTCTGTGCTTCTCCTGTGCTGGGTCAGAAGCGTATAGGCGCCTCGAGCCTTGAGGCTCCCGGTGCTGACTGCAGCACTTTATCCTTTCCAGCTCTCTGTCCCCAGGGCCGGTCGGCACGGCAGGGGCTGCAGGGCATGCAGGTGGGGTTTACGGAATGTTGCTGGTGGACACCGGCATGTTCACTCTCCGGGAGGCTTTACTCTCACCCTGCGTCGATTACTGTTGTGCCGGCAGTAGGTACGAGGGTGCCTTAAGACCTGGCTACTCTTCTCCCCACCAGGAACAGCTGCCAGCACACACGAGGGGCCGACCCACTTGTCGCCATTGTGGTGTCTTGGGCCCTAGGCCCACATGCTGGGTAAAGGACCACACAGACACGGCGTAGTTGGGTACTGGAACTGGCCCAGGGCACTTGCGCCCGGCCCCTTTTATTTGCAGGGTCACCTGACCGGTGACGCCTGTGATGGGTGGGGGTAAGGTGTGGGGTACAAACAGGCAGACCACTAGAACGTGTCCAGCAGGACACAACACCTGTGTACTCTTCTTTTCCCATGGAAACCATGACAAGCCCCTAGCATAATGCTGCACAAGTGGAGTGTTTACTGAGCTTTTCTCTCTTTCATCAACTGCTTTGTCTCTGTCTGATTTTTTACATCCTCTCTGATCTCAAGTTTGTCTGTCACATGTCGTATCTATTTCAGTATTAAGTCCTATCTGGGATGCAGTGTATCATATCCGCGCATGCCTCGTCTGAGACCCTCGACCAATTCAAGGGGCCTCCTTGAACATTTCCAAATGCAAGAGCCTTTCATTATATACTTTAATCATCGGCATTTGTTTACATCACTTACCTTGTTGTCTCTGTACACAGTTACTATGTTTTAAGTAGGTGTTTCTTTCTTACCTCACGGCCCTACACATCTACTTCAGGAGTGAATTTCTTGGAATTCTGCACAGCATGACGCCTCAGCAACGCCTCCTTAACTGTCAAGTGCCATTTCTCAGTAATTTATTCTCCACCACGTACGGTATTAGTCTTAGAATTCATACCTTATGCTGCTTCTTCAAGCATGACATGTTACCTGTTTGAACAATATGTATTTTATTTGCATCATTAAAAAACACATTCAAAGCTTGAGTGCTTCTCGATTGCAATTACACGCTGTAACCCTCAATGTCTTTCCAAGAATCCTGTCTATTTACCCCCGGGCATACTCTCACGAGGCATCATCCTTTCACTCACATGCCAGACAGCAGAATCTGAAAAAGAAAAAGACACTTGTTTCCTGCAAGCTTTTATTCTTTTGCAGGAAAAAACCCTTGTCTTCGACGTTGGAGGTTTCGTTGTCAGCCCCTCCATTTTCCTGTGCAGCACGAAATCAATAATTTAGATTAGGCAGATTACAGAGACGTCATCACGTGAGAGGAATATTGCACTAGCATTTTTGGATATTTATATATTACATTTGTGCTTGGTCAATTTTGCGTCGACCTTACTTTTGCATTTCAAACCATAATTGCACTGGCATCAGCGCGATCTGTGTAATCAAGAAATGTCATGTTAAAATGGAACTGGTGTAATCAATGCAATCTGAAAAATAAATAATTGTGCACCTTCGAGAAAATTTAAAAAATCAACATTTGATTGGTCTTAACAAAGGCGACTAAGAAATACTCGAAGTCAATGGATGCACATATTAGCCCGAATCGTCCCTTTTAGTGCTGCATATTCATGAACTGCGCAATGAGGAAATTAAACATTTTGGGAGAAGGGAGGAATATCCAGCGCAGAGAAAGATGGTGCCAGGTCCCCGTATCTCTCTGTAGCTTCCTTGTTGTCCTTCCCTACAACGATCACCTTCATCATCCATTGATCCAGAGACGTTGTAAGGCATGGGCAAAGGGGGCAATTGCCCCGGGCCCCCATTTTCTAATGAACCCCCGGGAGAGTAAACTAACTTTCAGACTCCAATCTGTCTATTTCTCCATCGAAACCCATAAAGATATATATTTTTTTTTTTCGCCATATGGGGTTTGAATTATCAGAAAAAGAGCAATGAAATAGAAAGTTGTTGCGAACAGGGACCCCCCTCAATCAATCAATCAATCAATCAGGGGTTTGTTAAAGCGCGACTACTCACCCGTAAGGATCTCAAGGCGCTAGGGGTGGGGGGGGTGCAGGTTCCATTCCATCAAGGAGGGGGTCTGTCGAAGAGCCAGGTTTTGAGGTTTCTTGTGAAGATGGGGAGCGATGTTGTCTGTCTGAGGTGGAGTGGATGGGCGTTCCATGCTTTGGCCGCGAGGAAGGAGAAGGAGCGGCCTCCCGATCTGGTCTTTCTGGTGCGGGGGACCACGGCGTAGGAGAGCTGGGCTGATCGTAGGGTCCTTTGGGGTGCGTGGAATTTGAGTCGGCTGTTCAGGTATGCTGGTCCGTGCCGTGGAGGGCCTTGTGTGCGTGGGTGAGCATCTTGAAGGTGATTCTCGCCTTGACGGGGAGCCAGTGGAGTGTGCGCAGGTGCTGGGAGATGTGGCAGTGTTTTGGCAGGTTGAGGACCAGTCTTGCGGCGGCGTTCTGGATGTTCTGTAGCTTGCGGGTGAGGTTTTTGTTTATTCCGGCGTAGAGTGCGTTGGCGTAGTCGAGTCTGCTGGTGACCAGGGCGTGAGTGACGGTCTTTCGGTGTTCGAGGGGGATCCATTTGAAGGTCTTACGAAGGAGGCGGAGGGTGTGGAAGCAGGAAGACGAGACAGAGTTGATCTGGCGGTCCATTTTGAGCTCGGAGTCCAGGATGATTCCCAGGTTGCGTGCGTGGTCTGTGGGGGTTGGCGGGTTTCCGAGGGGCCGGGGGCCACCAGGTGTCGCTCCAGGCGTCGGGGTTTGGGCCCATGATGAGTACTTCTGTTTTGTTGCTGTTTAGTTGTAGGCAGCTGTTTTTCATCCATTTGGCGACGGCTTCCATGCCTTCTCGAAAGTTGCGTCTGGCTGTGTTGGGCTCGTTGGATAGGGAGAGGATGAGCTGGGTGTCGTCTGCGTATGACACGATGTTGAGTCCGTAGATTCTGACGATGGGGGCAAGTGGAGCCATGTAGACGTTGAAGAGCGTCGGGCTGAGGGAGGAGCCCTGGGGGACTCCGCAGGTGGTAGGTGTGGGGTCCGAGAGGAAAGGGGGGAGTCTGACCCGCTGCGTCCTGCCAGAGAGGAAGGAGCTGATCCAGTCGAGAGCCTTGTCCTGGATTCCTGCGTCGTAGAGTCTGCGGATTAGAGTGCGGTGGGAGACTGTGTCGAACGTCGCTGATAGGTCGAGGAGGATGAGGGCTACTGTTTCTCCTTTGTCCAGTAGGGTGTGGATGTCATCTGTTGCGGTGAGGAGGGCGGTTTCCGTACTGTGGTTTTTTCTGAAGCCGGATTGGGAGGAGTCGAGGATGTTGTGTTCTTCAATGAATGTGGCGAGTTGGCTGTTGATGGCTTTCTCGATGACTTTCGCTGGGAACGGGAGCAGGGAGATGGGTCTGTAGTTTTTGAGGTCGGTGGGGTCCGCTGAGGGTTTCTTTAGGAGGGGGTTGACCTCAGCGTGTTTCCAGTCATCGGGGAACGAGGCGGTCGCCAGGGAGCGGTTGATGGTGTGGCGGAGCATGGGTGCGATGGTGTCGGCGGCTCTGTTGAAGATGTGGTGGGGTAGGGGTCCGTGGGGGCCCCTGAGTGGATTGACTTCATTGTCTTCAGTGTGTCTTCAGTGGTGAATCGCTGTCCAGTCGTCAATCGCTGGTTTCCGGGTGTCGGGGGTGGTTGGTGAGGGTTTTAGTGTGTTGGTTGTCTTCGTCGAAGTTGTCGTAGATGCTCTTGATTTTGTGGTGGAAAAAGGTGCTGAGTTTGTCGCAGAGGTCTTGTGAGGGAGGGATGTCGGTAGACTCGCTGGTGGGTTGGGCGAACTCCTTGATGATGCTGAAGAGTTCCTTTCTGTTGTGCGCGTGGGTGGAGATTCTGTCTTCAATCGCTTTTTTCCTCGTTTCTCTGATGAGTTGACGGTGGGCGTTGGTGGCGGCTCTGAAGTTGTTGTGGGCTTCTGTGGATTTGGTGTTCCTCCAGGCCTTTTCGAGGCGGCGGCATGTGCGTCTAGACTCTCGAAGTTCGGTGGTAAACCATCTGTCTTTCTTGGCGTGGGTATTGTGTTTTTCTTGAGGGGGGGCTATGGTGTTGGTGCTGTCCGAGATCCATCTATGCAGGGTTCGGGCTGCGGTGTTGGGGTCGTCGTTTTCCGCGATGGTTGGGGTGGAGTTGTTGAGTGAGGAGGTGAGCTGGTCGTCGGTGATTTTGGTCCAGTTTCTTCGTGGAAGCAGGTGCTGGTGTCTGTGGATGGTGGGTGTTCTGAAGGTGAAGTGGACGCAACGATGGTCGGTCCATGGGAGTTTGGTGGTGTGGCTGAAGGTGATGGAGTTTCCTGTAGTGAAGAGGGGGTCGAGAGTGTGTCCTGCTGAGTGCGTGGGCTCAATCACGATCTGGCGGAGTCCAATGTTGTGGAGGTTGTCCAGGAGGGATGTGGTGTTGGGGTCCAGTTGGTTGTCGAGGTGGAAGTTGAGGTCTCCCAGCAGGGTGTAGTTGGTGGATGCGATGGCCTGCGGGGAGATAATGTCCGTGATGGAGTTGGTGAAGGGTCCGCGGGGTCCAGGGGGTCGGTAGATGAGGGTTCCTCGGAGGGTGGCAGTGGGGCTGGCCAGTATTGTGAAGTGAAGGTGTTCCATCAGTTCTGTGGGCTCGTCGGGGAATGTGCTCAGGCGGAGGCTGGATTTGTGGATGATGGCGATTCCTCCTCCTGGGCGGGTGGGGCGGTCCTTCCTAGAGATCTTGTATCCTTGGGGGATGGCGATTGCGATGTCCGGTCCCGAGGTGGTGTTGGTCCAGGTTTCGGTGAAGAACGCTATGTCCGGGGTGGTGCTGTCGAGAAGGTCCCAGATTTCTGTGGCGTGTTTGTGGAGGGATCGGACGTTGAGGAGGATGCATTGCAGGGTCTTCGGTTCGGTTGTGTTCTTGTGGGCGGGATGTGCTGGATGCGTGTTCTTGGCGGTGCTGCAGGTGTGCCGGCAGCGGTGACAGCTGAAGGGACAGTGGGTGTCGGCTGGTGATGCTAGCTTGCAGTTGTTGTTGCGGCCTGGGTTGAGTGCGTGGAGTGCTGCTGGGTCGTAGCGCTGGTGGGGCGGAGGTCCAGGGTTCCTGGCGCTGGTCGCGGACGGGTCGCAGACGGGCGCAGACGGGCGCAGACGGGCGCAGACGGGCGCAGACGGGCTTGACTTTGACGCGCCTTCGGTGCACCAGCGGCCGCCATTAAGTAGGGGTCGGGGAGGGCTGGACAGCTGGGAGGCTGGGAGGGGAGCTGGATTGGGCCGGTCGCGCTGGGGGGGCGGGGCCGCGGGGGAAGCAGCAGCGGGGAAAGGTAAAGGGAGGAAATAAGGGATAAAGAAAAAAAGGGAAAATAAGCAGAAATAAGGCACGAAAGAGCAGAGATGCAGAAAAGTGCAGAAAGGTGAAAGATAAAAGAGGGTAGAAAAACGAGTGAAAACGAGTGAAAGAGCAGAGCGAGAGGAAGGGAAAATGAGCAGAAATAAGGCACAAAAGAGCAGAGATGCAGAAAAGTGCAGAAAGGTGAAAGATAAAAAGGGTAGAAAAACGAGTGAAAGAGCAGAGTGAGAGGAAGGAGACAGAGGTCCACTGGACCACCAGGGATGAGGCGCAGGGAAACCTGCGGGTGGAGGAGGGCCTCGATCATCAACACTCAAGAGTGCAGGGGCAGGCCTCACTTAATGGTGGAGCTGCGAGGGTGGGAGAGCAATTTCACTGACAATGAGTCAGTGGTCTTGCTCGCCTGTCCCCGCAGTGGCCGCCATTAAGTAGGGGTCGGGAAGGGCTGGACAGCTGGGAGGCGGGAGCGGGGAGGGGAGCTGGATTGGGCCGGTCGCGCTGGGGGGGAGGGGCCGCGGGGGCAGCAGCGGCGGGGAAAGGTAAAGGGAGGAAATAAGGGATAAAGAAAAAAAGGGAAAATAAGCAGAAATAAGGCACGAAAGAGCAGAGATGCAGAAAGGTGAAAGAAAAAAGAGGGTAGAAAAACGAGTGAAAGCGAGTGAAAGAGCAGAGCGAGAGGAAGGGAAAATGAGCAGAAATAAGGCACAAAAGAGCAGAGATGCAAAAAAGTGCAGAAAGGTAAAAGATAAAAAGGGTAGAAAAACGAGTGAAAGAGCAGAGTGAGAGGAAGGAGACAGAGGTCCACTGGACCACCAGGGATGAGGCGCAGGGAAACCTGCGGGTGGAGGAGGGCCTCGATCACCAACACTCAAGAGTGCAGGGGCAGGCCTCACTTAATGGTGGAGCTGCGAGGGTGGGAGAGCAATTTCACTGACAATGAGTCAGTGGTCTTGCTCGCCTGTCCCCGCAGTGGCCGCCATTAAGTAGGGGTCGGGGAGGGCTGGACAGCTGGGAGGCGGGAGCGGGGAGGGGAGCTGGATTGGGCCGGTCGCGCTGGGGTGGAGGGGCCGCGGGGGCAGCAGCGGCGGGGAAAGGTAAAGGGAGGAAATAAGGGATAAAGAAAAAAAGGGAAAATAAGCAGAAATAAGGCACGAAAGAGCAGAGATGCAGAAAAGTGCAGAAAGGTGAAAGATAAAAGAGAGTAGAAAAACGAGTGAAAACGAGTGAAAGAGCAGAGTGAGAGGAAGGGAAAATTAGCAGAAATAAGGCACAAAAGAGCAGAGATGCAGAAAAGTGCAGAAAGGTGAAAGATAAAAAGGGTAGAAAAACGAGTGAAAGAGCAGAGTGAGAGGAAGGAGACAGAGGTCCACCGGACCACCAGGGATGAGGCGCAGGGAAACCTGCGGGTGGAGGAGGGCCTCGATCACCAACACTCAAGAGTGCAGGGGCAGGCCTCACTTAATGGTGGAGCTGCGAGGGTGGGAGAGCAATTTCACTGACAATGAGTCAGTGGTCTTGCCCCTAAAGTATGTCTTGCCCATGGGCCCTAAAATCCTTAAAACAACACTGCATTGATCGTTCCAGTTGTGCTTGCCGCTGTTGGAGACAGAATCACAGTGCACGGTTCATGATTTATCTCCATCGGTGCGGTGGATATAGCTGTTAGTTCTCCGGCGAGAGCATGCAGAGGATGAAAGTGCTCCACCATGACCCATAGTTCTGTCTTTCTGGCGTTGAGCAGCCCATGCAAAGATGCCATTGGTAGATACCAGCCAAGGCATCTGGGGTGATGACACTTAGATCCTTGAAGCCTTGCTATTTATGCAGAGAAATTGATCTTTGTCATGTGCTGGATAAAGCTGGCCTTATTACTCTGAATGCTTATGTGTTATCTTGGGGTCAACTGCTGTGGTCCAATGGCCTGTCAAGATGGATGATGCACGTCTCACACACACAAACACACACACACACACACACATACACACACACACATGCACACACACACACACACACGCACACACACACACAGCACACCACCACACACCATACATCTTGGGCCAGTCATAACTTTTTAAATGAATATTGAGCAGTGTCTGCTACAACTGGACTTTTGCTGTGCCTGGACTTATGCTGAAAGACCCTGACATGGCTGTGGATACTATGCTAAAAGCCTCATTTGAATCTACTGTCCAGAGTCTTGCTTTGCAGGCCTTCTAAACTCCTAGAACAACTTTGCTTACCTGCTGCTAAAATGCAATTTTTGCACAATTCTTTCGTATCTCTGTTGCAGACTCTTTTCATGGTATGTATAGCTAATCTATTGGTATCCATATTGGTATGTTTGTGACAATCTGTGGTCAGCCCTTTCTGGTATTTATACAAGTCAAATTCATCTTGCTTGTGAAAAAGTGCCTCTGGTAATTCCATTACGTCAACTCTTTATTTGATGTATCTTTTGAAGCCAACATTGCACACTTTCCTACCAGTTCAGCATGATACCGGAAGAATTCAAAAGTGCAAAGTATACACAACTAAATAGTGACTAAGGGACTGACAGAGATCACTGCTACCAATGTGAAAATTGACCAACAAGACCCCAGAATCCAGGACAATTAAAGTAGGGTCATACAATGGTACAATTATATAATACTGTCTTAATGTCTAAGGCTGATGATTTCAAAACAGATCCCAATGCAATTACTTCTCTTCTTTTTTAAAGGAGAAAAAATAGGGTTCTAGTCTGGAGGCTTTTCTCAAAAGCTTATTTCTGGATTCCTTGAATTCATCAATATGGTAAGGGTGAGTTTCTGCCTGCGCTTTACTGCTCAGAGTTCATCTAGTCATATATTGTAAAGACACTCAAAGACCTATGATCTATTGAACATTTGTCCCTCTTTCGGGGAAGACAATTTCTGTGTCAAAAATTCCTGAAACTCATTAATTTGCTAAGCCTATTTTATATGCACTTCCACAACAAAACCTCCTTCTACTGAACGTGTGGCCACCAACTGAAATACTTCTCAAATAACAGTAAAGCCCCCAAAAAATGTGGGGCATGATCACTCTCCATCAGTGGGCCACAAATGAAGTCTATACTATACTTTCACAATAGATCACTGTGAACAACGGGTGACCTGCTAAAACATTCCCAGTAGACTCACACCTTTTAACTTCAAAGAAAAATTAAAGGGCTCTTGGACTACACCTCGAGCTTTCTTATATCACTTGCTGAGCTTCCCTCCACAAACATTCTAGTACTAAAGTCTCCAGTTGCCATTGTTCTACTGCTGGAAATTTATTTAATAAGTTCTTCAATGCTTGTCAAATTTTAATCCAGGAAAGTTACTTCCAGTACAAGAAAACTTTGGTAAAGAATCAACAAGATTTTATTAGTAGGATGCTGGGTTGATTGCCAGAATATCAAGGACAAAAGTATTAACCTGTCAAAATATCATGAGTGAAATATTGGTGACCAAAATATATATATTTTTTTATCAGATATAGACATGTTTCTATCTAATTGTAAATCTGAACCTAACCAACTTAGCCCATGAGCTCCAACATCAACTCAGGTGTATTGATAGGACTTTTCTAATATATCATATCATAATATATCATACTATCTCTTCTACAATCTCCTGAGGGTAAGTATATATTAGTATGTATAGATTCACTGCTTTTAACCCCAGATCTACGTATTTGAAGCATTTTGAAGCTATGCATATTGTCAAGGTACATAGCACTGTTACATGGACAAAAGAAGAGGATGTAAGTAGAGTATCTTCACCCTTCAACTCTAATTATATTTTTATTTTAATGCAGTAAATTATTGTAGTCATCCTTGCATTATCCTTGCATCGAAGATCGATATTTTCCCTTTGACTATACTTGTATATTGTTTCTGTGTTTAATAAAATCTGTTTAAAAAAAAAAAAAATCTTTAGTAAGCTGCCAGCAAGGGATCACTGACACAATATCGAAGTAAAAAATATCAGTTGAGACAAATATTGTGTCAAAAATATCATTTACCAAAATATTGTGTCCTATACTTATAATGGTAAGTACAACAATATTGGAAAAACAATATCGCTGACCCTAATATCATTAGAAAATAGACAACATTTTTGATTTTTTAATATAAATAGAGTTTAAAGTAGCATATGTTAAATATTTATAATATATATATATATAAATATCTATAAATGCACTATAATGTAAGTTATATATATTCCACTCATATTTAATACTATATATATATATGTACTTATATAAACACATATATATGTATATATATTCATCAAAACACCATTCCAAAATCCAGAATGAGAAGTGGCATACCAAGTGAAGTAGCACCAAGATTTATTGTGCAAAACAACGCGTTTCAGCTATAAAGCCTTTGTCAAGTTTACACAGTGTGCACCTCTCACCATAGAAATATGCTGGCTCGCAATGGACATAGAATAAAATACTACAAAGATCGAAATTTGTTTACAATCACACTAGATGTAGTTCATTTCAAATCCTGTTTGATAAGTCAATAGTCCATATTGCATAATTAATCATATTACATAACATATGGAGAATCATCATTAATTCAATTTCGATATTAGAAGCTGTTGGACTTGGCCCTTTTTGGCTAAAGTTCCCTAAACTTGTTGCCTTCCCCCTAGACCTTTTTTCTGACATGGTGTTGCCAACTTAGATGCTTTGGGCACTTTGCCACTGCTGATCAGTGTCAAAGTGAAAGTGCTCCCTGTATAAAGTGTAATGGTAATTGGTTGTCCATAATTGGTATATTTGTCTTACTAGTAAAGTCCCTAGTAAAGTGCACTATGTGTGCCAGGGCTGGTAATACAAATGCTACTAGTGGGCCTGCAGCACTAATTGTGCCACCCACACCAGTAGCCTTAAAGAGATATCTCAGGCCTGCCACTGCAGTGCCTGCGCGCAGTTTGTTAAACTGCCTTGTTGTCCTGACAAGTGCACCTACTTGCCAGGCCTTACCATTCCCTTTTTATGCACATCAGACACCCCTATGGTAGGCCCAAGGTACACCCCTGGGCAGGGTGCAGTGTATGTGAAAGGTAGGACATGTAATAAGGTGTGTACCATGTCCTGACAGTGAAATACTCTCCATTTAGTTTTTCACTGTTGCAAGGCCATCTTGCCCATAGGACAGAATGGGGGGAGGCTGTGTAATATGTTTCCAGCCTATCTTCCCATAGGCTTAAGATGGAGAGGTGAAGTTTAGTGTGCCTGAACTCACAATTTAATAACACATCTTTTTGTGAAGGTGGTTTTTGAATTGTGTGTTTAGAAACCACGCTTTTAGAAGTGGCTGTTTTTTTGGTTGTAACAATTCTGTGTGTCTTTACCTGGTTGTGGATTGACTGTCTGTATTTGAATGTGATAGGATCTGGGAAATGTCCTGACCCAGGGGAGGAGGTGAGACAGCAACAGGCTGACCTGCATCTGGAGTGTAGGGGGGAGGAGTAGCCCCTGGAGGTGAAGAGGCCTGTGCTGCCGCCATAAAACAATGGCTCCATCTCCTGCTGAGTGATTGAAGATCCAGACCCCCCACTATCAAAGGAAGAAGGTGTCACTGGCAGGGTGACACCCAGAACTGGTTTAGACAGGGGTCAGTGCCCCCCTGAACACAAAGACTTCAAAGACATTTAGGGGTTCAACTATGAGAGCTGAAACCCCTGAATGTTGGACTGATCAAGACTGAAAAGGATTGAAACTACTTCGTGGTCAAGAGGAACCTCTGCCAAGGAAGAAACAGCTGAAGAGACTGAAGGAAAGGACTGACCCTTGCTGTGTATTCTGGGGCTGGCCTGCAGTTTGCTGATTTAACCAAGGAGAGGCTAAGGGACTTTGCTGTGTGCTGTGTCCCCCTACTTGAAAGGACTTTGCTGTGTGCTGTGTCCTGAAGTAACTTGTCCCCAAGGGCCTGAGGAGAGCTGGCTCCCTGTTGTGGAAACTCAGGAACATAAAAGTTTCCAGGTGGGTCTCAGCGACGCTGTGTGCGTGTGCTTTTTGCAGCCTGAGTCCTGCGTAAGGATTGCCTCGTGACCGTGTGCACCCGGAGTCCAAGGTGGGTCTCAGCGATGCTGTGTGCATGTGCTTTTTGCCGCCTGAGACCTGCGTAAGGATTGCCTCGTGATCGTGTGCACCCGGAGTCCAAGGAATTCTCAGCGACGCTGTGTGCGTGTGCTTCGTGCAGCCTGAGACCTTCGTGAGGATTGCCCTGTGATCGAGTGCACTCAGAGCTCAAGTGAGTCTCAGCGACGCTGTGTGCGTGTGCTTCGTGCAGCCTGAGACCTTCGTGATGATTGCCCTGTGATCGATTGCACCCGGAGCTCAAGTGAGTCTCAGCGATGCTGTGTGCGTGTGCCCTGTTGCAGCCTGAGACCTTCGTGAGGAATTGCCCCGTGACTGTGTGTCCCGGAGCAGTCTTGTTCTCTGCTTCGATCGAGCAGCGTGACCAGAGCTGCTGCAATCGTCATTGCCATCGGCCCAGACCGGCGTCCCCAGAGGAGCTGTGCTGCCGGCTGAGGCTGCCTTTGCCAAGGAGGAACCTTGAACCAACCCCGTCGGGGGGGGCCGAGTTCCACTGCCCAAGATCAATGAAGTCACACCGGAGGCCCAAGTCGCGAGGAGAGGAAAGGAGAGTGAGATCGCACCCCCCAGGTAACGCTCAGCGAGCGTGCGTGTGTCGCCGCATGGGGCGGGGTGCAGGCTCCGAGAGCAATGCTCTCGGCCTTTCCCATCTTTGCAGCGTGAGCCTCCGCTCAAGTCCGTATCGCGGCCCGTACTTGCCGAGGAGTGGCAGTACCGGGGCGGGAGTGTGGAGCTGCACTTTGTTTTCCATCAGAACAGTGTTGGGGGCATATTTCAGCAGTAGCTGACCGCGAGTCAGTAAGAGTGGCATAGAGACCGTCCAGAGCACCGCGATCGGTGCTGCAGCATTATTTTTGCATTACGAACTGCCTGATTGTTGCATTACGAAGTGCATTATTTTTGCATTACGAACTGCCTGATTGTTGCATTACGAAGTGCATTATTTTTGCATTACAAACTGCCTGATTGTTGCATTACGAATTGCATTATTTTCGCATTACGAACTGCCTGATTGGTGCATTACGAAGTGCATTATTTTTGCATTACGAACTGCCTGATTGTTGCATTATGAAGTGCATTATTTTTGCATTACGAACTGCCTGATTGTTGCATTACGAAGTGCATTATTTTTGCATTACGAACTGCCTGATTGTTGCATTACGAAGTGCATTATTTTTGCATTACAAACTGCCTGATTATTGCATTACGAATTGCATTATTTTCGCATTACGAACTGCCTGATTGGTGCATTACGAATTGCCTGATTCTTGCATTACGAACTGCATAGCATTGCATTAGATCATTGAGAATGGCTCATTAATACTGCACGAACCTACCAGTGCTTGCTGGCCTAATAACCGGCAAGGTGAAATATTACAAATACGCATATGTTGGATTTTTATCGTGTGGTCTCATCGTATATCTTTTTTATATAAACATATAATTGTTTTTCTATGAAACTCGTGTGGAGTCCATTTGTGGTGTTATCACTGTGTTACTGAGAGCGTGGTTGCAAATACTTTACACATTTGCCTTGGAGATAAGCCTGGCTGACCATGCCAAGCTACCGAGGGGGTGAGCGGGGGCTATCTGAGAAGGTGTCCTTCCTTTCCCTGACGTAGAAGCAAGGGTCCCTATTTGGCCTAAGGTACCTACCTCAGCCAACTAGAGACCCCCAGTTCAAACAGAAGCGTATATTCAGTGTATTACTCATATGTGATAAAGTGCATAATAATAATAGGAAATACTAAATAAATTAAATGGCACCAGCATGTTATTCACAGGGCGATACCACTCGCACATTCATATTTTACACATGATACTGTGTCATGTGGGCATAAGGGCTTAGGCATATCTCCAACAAGAGACCTCTTAAAAACTAGGCTCTATGTGGGATAAACGAGGTTGTCAAGCTAGTCATTCCAAATTCATGGACTATAGGAAAATTCCTTAATCCTTAAACTTGAAACTTATCATATAGATGTATATGTATGAACCACGGTGCCCGAGTGCGACTCAAAAGTCTACAGTTCCTAAACGCCTCAACCGTATTGGGTAGTGCGCTCTCGGGGTCGGAGGGCTCAGGGGGCGGGACTGTTTTACTGGTCACCCGTCCACAGCCGGCATTTGCTTCCAAACCTGCATCGACGACTGGCGAACGATCTTTATAAATCATTAGCAAAAGACTCAACACTTCGAGTGTGCTGTAATCCACTTACAAAGATATTGTCCAACATCATCCTAGCTGGGGCAGGTGCATCACGGATGGTGATCTGCATCCCTGTCGAGTGAAACACACGTTGATATGTGCACGTTGCAAAAGGGAAGACATGAATGATTGGGAATCTGAAAGGCATGCCGCTGCAATTTCCCTATTCAATGAGGAATTAAACTCTAATGGACTGAGCACTAAGACATTTGTTACCTCTAATATACAGGAATCATCCTTGATACAGAATCTGGCCTTACTTGAGAAACTATCAAAATGCGAATTGAACAAGTGGTGGGAGGTTACCTCCCTAACTAACTACGTGGAAGTGGGACGAGTACCCAGGGGCCTAAGAATTTCCATTGTTCCTACCTATGAGAATCCTAATCCCGAACTTCTCAATGAATGGGCAGTGTTTATGGCTAAAACATGCAAAGGAATGCTGGATCTTCCTATAAAGTACGCTAAGATTGATCTGGATTCAACCCGTCAAGATTTAGCAAAAGTGAGACAAGAATTAGAAAAATATAAGACCGAGAGCACAACAATTGAATTTCTCAAAGCCTTAGAGGCCCGTTTAAAATCATATGAGGACGACATCAAATTAAAGATGCAACGCAAATTCCTACAAGATAAAAAGGATTATGCGGAGGGTTGGATTCTGACCTATGTGAAAAGATCCAACTGGGCTCAGAGAGATCTACGAGTAATTCAGCAACAAAGACAACAAGAGCCTGTATCCACAGACTCAAACTCAGATCTCAGTTTGGATCCCGAAAGACCAACAGTCCCTTTAGGTGTGCGCCCACTAACCTTCATTCACGAATTCCAATTATTGAAACATAAAAAGAAGGAACAAACAACAAACGATCCCTCGGTGAAGAAGGGAAAAGGACGAGGAAGAGGCAAAGGAAAAGTAAAAGGATCCGACAAAGCCAAAGAATAAGTAACAGAAGGGGAGGACGAACTGGTAAACTCAAGATGTGCCTAGCCAATGAGTCTAATGTTGATGATGAAAAGACTATTGTGAATTTATCATCACAAATGCTTACACCTGATGAAGAATCACTACTCAAATTGGGTCTATCTTTTTGTCCAACTCATGACAAGAACCATGTGGAACTAAGAATTGATTTGTCTCTGTATATCAGGAAACTGAAATTGATGACATTGCATAAAATGATAACAGGCAAACAAGGAAGGAGTGGGGAAGTACTTCCATCAGACGCATCCTCTATTTTCACATTGAGGGACATCAACTCCATATTATCGTTGCATGCTCTGGAGGAGAATAGAACTGATGATATCCAAGAACAGATTATCAGTGAGACTCTGAGAGAAATGGGCTTTACCCTTGACAGATCAATCAAAAGTGGCCTCAAACCCAAGTCGAGATTTAACCCCAACGTTCCCTATGACAATATTGAGGCATTCAATTCTGTAATGATACATGAACTATTAAAGATGCGAGACACCTATGGCAATATGGGATGAGACAATCTGACAAGAGAACAAAGGAGAGCTTTGGAACAACTGACTGGTGACGCCTCTATAATCATTAAGCCCTCGGACAAGGGGGGCAATATTGTTCTTATGGACATGAAGGAATAGAGAACAGAAGCTCTTAGACAGCTGGACGATGTCACATGTTATGAGGAAATCAATTGAGAAACCTATAGGCTATCCATTTGCAGATATCATGACATGTTGAAAAACTGGTGGATTACAGGTTTATTGGATCAAGATGAATATCTATTTTTGAGAACTGATCATCCACGCACACCTTGTCTATATCTATACATCTGCTGCATAAAATTCATAAGCAGCAGGGAGACCCATTGTATCATCTAATGGGGGTCTTCTGGAAAATACTTCCATCTTTCTTGATTATTTTCTGTCTCCAGTCGTAGTCAATTTAAGATCATATTGCTGTGACAGTACTGATTTTCTGAAAAGAAATCATGATGTGAAATGGGAAAGCACATATCTGATGATATCACTTGACGTATGCTCGTTATACACTTGTATTGAACAAAGATAGGGAGTGGATGCTTGCATGTACTTCCTTCAAGGCAGACCATTATCCATGTTAGAACATACCAACATGTTGCAGGTGCTGATGCTCTATTGTCTGGAACAGGATATTTTTCTGCTTGAAAAAACTTTATTCAATCAAAAGTCAGGCACAGCTATGGGCACCTGCTTTGCCCCCAGCCTAGCGAATCTTTTCCTGGGTTGGTGGGAGGAGCAGGCGGTCTGGGTAGAGAAAAATGAAAAATACACGGAGCACATCCCTATTTGGATAAGATATATTGATGATTTGTTTCTAATCTGGGATGGTGATGAGAGTACAGCCAGAGAATTCATCAGTATTTTAGAGACGAATGAACTGAATCTGAGTTTCACTTACAATACCAGCAGTTCCTACTGTGAATTCCTATATGTAGCCATACGGATTGAAGAAGACAAATTACATACATCTCTTTTCAGAAAAAAGACAGCTGGCAACAGCATATTGCATGCACAAAGTCACCATCCGGCCCCACTCATCCATAGCATACCCTATGGGGAGTTTCTTAGGGCATGCCGCAACTGCAGCAGGGATGATACTTTCAGCAAAGAACAGGAAGATAGGAAACACAGATTCAAAAAACGGGGTTACTCACACAAAACACTAGCACAGGCTAGCAAAAAATTGGAGGGAATGAAACAGGAAGATGTCCTATTTAAAACTAAGGACACCTCCAAGAATAAGAGTGAGGATAATAAACCGAGACTGATTTCCACTTTTAATAAAAGATCAATTCAGGTCAAACAAACCCTAAATCAACATTGGAACCTACTAGTAACTGATCCCAAAATGGGCAGCATGATAGGCAATGCACCCTTGGTCACATATAGGTGACCGCAGTCATTGAGAGATCATTTAGTACATAGCTTCCAAGAACCAACACCTACGAGCAGTTGGCTGGGTACACAAAGGGGAGGCTTTTTTCCATGCAGTTCATGTACGGCATGCAAAAATAGCCAGATCTGTAAAAGCTATTCCACAAGAAATGGTAAAACCAGACAGATTCGTAAATACATTACATTTACTACAGAGTTTGCCATGTATGTTCTAGAATGCCCGTGCGGCCTGAGATATGTTGGTAGTACCAAACTTCCACTTAAGATGATAATTCTTCAACATCTATGAGCTATTGCCAACAATGATGCAAATTATCCAGTAGCTCACCACTTCCAGACAACACATAATAGTAACAACAATCACTTGAAAGTCCTTGGGATCGACTGCATTGTGAAACACACTAGAGGGGGTGACAGAGAAAAAATGTTACGAACATTGGAGTCCAGATACATAATTGATTTAAACACCAAAATACCTTATGGGATGAACAGCAGCGAAGAATTGACAACACATATCGGCTGAATATACATTACCTCTATCATACCCCTTCAATGAGCGCATCTACATCTGTATTTTAGTTAACTCACACTGACATCTTCACTTTCTGGCACCTTTTAGATAGGTGAACACCCGCTACCCATATATGGGCACTTGCCCTTTATCACAATTACGGTTGAGGCGTTTAGGAACTGTGACTTTTGAGTCGCACTCGGGCACCTTGGTTCATTCATATACATCTATATGATAAGTTTCAAGTTTAAGGAATTTTCCTATAGTCGATGAATTTGGAACGACTAGCTTGACAACCTAGTTTATCCCATGTAGAGCTTAGATTTTAAGAGGTCTCTTGTTGGAGATATGCCTATGCCCTTATGCCCACATTACACAGTATCATGTGTAAAATATGAATGTGCGAGTGGTATCGCCCTGTGATAACATTCTGGTGCCATTTCATTTATTTAGCATTTTCTATTATTGTTATGCACTTTATCACATACAAGTAATGCACTGAATATACGCTGCTAATATCGAAATTGAATTAATGATGATTCTCCATATGTTATGTAATATGATGAATTAGGCAATATGGACTATTGACTTATCAAACAGGATTTGAAATGAACTACATCTAGTGTGATTGTAAACGAATTTCGATCTTTGTAGTATTTTTTCTATGTCCATTGCGAGCCAGTGTATTTCTATGGTGAGTGGTGCACACTGTGCAAACTTGACAAAGGCTTTATAGCTGAAACGCGTTGTTTTGCACATTAAATCTTGGTGCTACTTCACTTGGTGTGCCGCTTCTCATTCTGGATTTTGTAATGGTGTTTTGATGAATATATTGGATGGTTGCTGCTACCATCGCTGGCACCGACACTGCGAGGCGAGTGGCGGCGTACGAGCAGCCTTGTTGTTTTGGAAATATATATATATATATATATATATATATTCCGTAACTCTGCAGCCATTCAGCAAACCAAAAATGGAAAGCACACACGGATCATTTTAGCTGATGATTTTAATGTGCAGACCCCCCCCTGACAGACGCGTTTCACCTTTCGGCTTCCTCAATGTGAGTTTCCATAGTAACGTCATTAATACAAATATTTATTTTACATTACATTGTTTATTTATATGTTAAATGTATTAATATGCTGTGTTCACACCTAAAATATAACTAAAAAAATAAGTATTCTATAACTTACATATTTAAAATAAGTTAAATAATTATTCAATATTTAGGTATTAATAGTTAATTCATTATTACTTAATTGACTTCCTACCCTAGACCCCTATAAAACCAGCATCCTGCAACTAAAATATAACTCAAATAAGTATAGCACAATTTACATAATTGATAATCAATTAAATAATTAACAAGTAATAATTCATTGGCAATTAATTACTACTAATTAATTTCCCACCCAATGCCCCTACAAACCCAGCATCCTGCAACTTATATGTGACTCAAATAAATAAGTATATCACAATTTCATAACTGATAATCAATTAAATAATTAATTAACAATAAATAATTTATTGTTCATTAATTATTACTTAATTTGCTTCCCATGCTGTACCCTAACAAACCCAGCATCCTGCAACTAAATCTAACTCAAATAAATAGGTAAAGCACAATTTACATAATTGATATCAATGAAAAAATGAATTCGCAATGAACAATTAATTGATAAATTGTTGTTGCTGACTTAACTTACCACCCTATAACCCTGCAAACCCAGCAGCCACACCTAAAACATACCAAAAATATATAACTAATACACAATTTACATAAAGAATAATCAATTAAATAATTATTAATCAAATAATAAATAATTGTTAATGAATTATTACTTAGTCAACGTAATTTACATAATTAATACCAATCACATAATTAAATACAAATTAATTAATTAGTAATTAATTTTTGCTTCATTAACTTTCCACTCTACCCCTTAGAAACCCAACAACCCACTACAACACTATAAATTACTATTAACAATTAAATTAAAAATTATTTTACCTAAAATTAAAAACTATATTAAAACAAATAACTATAACACAAACAATAATAACACATAAAATTAATATATGAACTAAAACACATTAAAATAATTCAAAAACTATATTTTTTACAACTATATTATTGAAACAATATTAAAAACAAATATATTCCTAACAATTATGTTGCTTATCTAAAAAACAATATTCTTGACAACAATATTTTTGTTTCACAATATTTTTTCCTGATATTTGTGTTTCCCAATATTTACAACTCGATATTTTGTCCAACACCCCAGCAGGATCCGCCCCATGACCAATGAAACTATGTGGGCAAAAGCAAAGCAAACCCTGAGAGCTCTATTGCTAGACTCACTGCCACATTCGAGTACCAGCTTCCCCTTATGCTCATATAAGAGGAGATATGGGATTTTCGAGGAAGAGAAAGGAGCAAGGGGTAGAATTGTAAAATACTGCAAGAAAGGCCATGTGCAGTGCTTACTTTGTAAATAAATAAGTGCCAGGGCTCTCCTCAGGAGGCCACTGCAGCTTGCACCACACATTGTCCCTGCCATGTGGCCAGTGATAGTAACAACACAACTACCAACCATACCAGCAGGTAAAAGTCATTTTTATTGTATATTGCATTAATAATCAACTGTTGTTGTGGTCATCTCCAAATCAGTCAGACAGCGCCATCTTGTGGCAGACTGTCACAAGGGCCGGTGTTGACAATTAAGTGCCGTTGCCAAGCACCGGAAACCACTGGCTCAAATTAAGCACTATGTCACTGTAACACATAGCACCACAATACCATGATCTAAATACCTTTTGATTCCACCTATAATGTGTTGTCATGCAAACTCTGTCTTCAGTATTACACAACTTTGGGGCTGATTACGATGTTGGTCAGAGTATCCTCCTCCCGACGCCGACTTGGAATCAGTACGACCCACTCGCGGTCGGCGGTTCCTCCCGACCGATTACGATGCTTCCGAACACAGTTCGAAAGGACTCTCATTGACTTCAATGGGAGCCTGTGTTCCGACCAACAACTCAGGTACCTATGGGGAAAATGGGTGTCAGTTGAAAACCTGGCACCTTGTCGCGGGCACCCCATGGTGCCTGTCACACGGTGCACGGTTTTACAGGGAGGTCTCTTAGGTTCCCCCTCGGCCTCCAACCGGAGGCCTTAGGATGAAGGAGGCCTGCTAGGGGTCCCCAAAGTCAGTTTCCAACAGGCTTCTGTGTTGGACAGACCCAGTCGGAATGGCTGTCAGAATCCGACATCGTAATCGGTCGGTCGGAAATGCTGTCCGTAGAGCTGTACGAATTGGCTCTGACCGACTCGTATTCTCCGAGTGCCGGTAGGAACCGATTCGGAATAACTGAACGGTTCCCCTTCTGACCGCGAGCATTGTAATCGGTTGGTCGGAATTGTTTCCGGCCGAGTCGGGCAGATGGGTTCCGACATGGTCTAGGAGAATTCGACTGTCGGTCGGAGGCTTTCCGACCAACATTGTAATCAGTCCCTTTATTGGTACGGAAATTCAGACAATATTGCTAAAATGAACATAAACATAAAATTACATACACACTTGCCTCTAGTAGTCATATCAATTTCAAGACTATTTCAAATTTCATCATATTTTAAGCGCTCGTGTGCAAACAGATACTTTCAATTTGAGGAAGCGAGCATTCCAAATGATTGAGGGTGGGGCAATGTGAGGCAATGCAAATTAATGTGAGAAAATGTGTTTATGTTCTCAGAGAATAAACTGTTTGTAGGTTCCTTCCCTTCTACATTTGTGATTGAGTCTATGTCGTCCAGTTTATGTTCGTGACCTCTGGTGACTATGGGCCTAATTATGACTATGGTGGCGGTGCAGGCACCGCCGCACCAGTGGTTTGACTGCCCTATTATAAGTTGGGCAGTCGGACCGCCGGTCTTGAGGCCGCAATATGCTTGGTGGTGCTGCTGCGGCACCGCCAAGCATATTACGAGTTTCCTCTCTGCCACGGTTTTCATGGTGGAGAGCCTGCCATGAAAACTTGATGTGGAGAGGAAACAAAGGTTGGCCCTACAGGGCTCCCTGTTGCCCCAGGGCCATGAGGTGTCTGCAGTGGGGGCACATGTTGTTCACCCCTGTGTGCATGTACACCATTTCCTGCACCGCATGGACTGGTTCTGTCCATGCTGTGCAGGAACTGCCTTTGACGGTCCCATTACGGTGCCTTTTTCATAGGCACCATTGTGGAACTGCCAAAGAACCTCTCGCTATAGACAAAAAATGTTCTAATCTGTTAGGTGGTGTCAGTACGGCTTGAGCTGTCTTGGAGAGGGGCGGCGGTGTGGCGGCCCCACTCCAAGACCGCAAAATACTTCATTAGGCCCTATGTATTTGTTAAATATTTTCTTATGTTTGGCTGTTGTGACCAAAGCGAGGGCAGGTATCATCTCAGTAGGATACAACATGGTACTGTAGTACCCCCTAAGTGTGTTTCCCTGTGTGTTGCATAATGCACATTTAGATAATGGCCAGGGACTGCTTCCTTGCTGTCTGTCATTCTCGAAGTTGGAATTCTACACTGCTTCAGTAGCGGGACTGGAGTACAGTGTGCCAGTTTTCTAGAAAATGTCTGGATTGTTTTACACACTGGCATGACTATTTTACAGTAGCAAATGTGCAGGATTTCTTCTTTAGATCTGACCCCATGTGACCCTTCGATAAAATAACAGAGAGCTACTGCTGTGCTTCTTCATTTGTTTTATTGGCGGTTTGAAGTCTGCCAGTGGTTTGCTAATGGTTGCTTGATGGCTTAGAATGCAGAGATATCTTTTAATTGATTTTGTTATTGTTTTGTATTGCGCTGAACCTATGGGCCATTAAGAACGAATGATAATTAGTTTCTGTTATTTTTATAATTTGAAATCATTGTGTCTTTGCTACGCACACCACCGGGGCGTGAGGGCAGAGTTTTCACTGTTATTCTACAAGAATAGTATCTTGCTGTGCTAGGAGGATCAGATAAATTGTATATAAAATATATTTTATTTCTGAACCATTCATAATAACACCCAGGAAAACCCCAAGTAAGGTTGTTAAGTCAGTAACGTAATGGTTGAAAAAACTTGGAATAAGATTCCACTCTTGTCTGGTTCCCTCTCGGTTTAAAGGCCACAGTTTGCATTGTGTTTACTGTCATCTGCAGTTAATTGAAGCATGCATAGATTTAATCATTTCAGAGCTCCCCCACCATTCTACTCTGCAGTTATGTCATATTTACCTCTTTGTGTGATACTGAATCCAATTTCTTTGGTAGTCATTCAAATAAGGACATATTTTCCCTATGTTTTAATGTGTTGCATATATTTGCTGATCAGTGAGTACATGGTAAAGATTTGTGGCCCGATTACTACTACGGCGGTCCATAGGACTGCGGTAGTTGCGGTGGCGGTCTGCGCATCACCGCACTGGCTGTATTACAAGTGCGGCGGTGGGACTGCCACAGGACTGCTGCAATTGCCGGGGATCTGTGATTTCACGGTGGTGGCGCAGCGGTCACAGGTCGCAATGCTGGCAGTGCGGCTGCGGCACCACTAAGCATATTATGAGTTTCCTCAACGCGACCCTTTTCATGGCGGTGAGCCTGCCATGAAAAGGGTGGTGGTGAGGAAACAAAGGGGGCCCTACAGGCCCCCTGTTGCCACTGGGCCTGGGGGTGCATGCAGGGGGGCACATGGTGTGCCCCCCTGTCTGTATGCACCACCTGTTCCTGCACGGCATGGACTGCACAGTCCATGCCATGCAGGAACATGCTTTTGGTTGCTCCCACTGCACTGCCTTGCTAAGGCTCACATATGAGCCTTAGAAAGGAACCGCCGTGGGACCACCAAAGCAGGACCGTCTGAAATGAATTCCAGTCGGAATCCGGCAGGTGGTCTGACTACGGGTTTGGCTGTGTTCCGGCAGGGCACTGGCGTGGCGGCCTGCTGCAACACAGTCAAACCGTAATCAGGCCCTTGGTCTGCGTTTCGGTGTTTGGCCATGATATCAAAATATCTATTATATAAAATCGCTCTGACAGTAAAACAAATTCAGTGTTGTTTGGTTAAAAAATACTAGAAAAAGATTTTCTTTTATTCCTGCTTACTTGCTCTCGGAAAATTAGTTTGACATGCATTCACATCAGTTTCTCCATGAGCGAATCAGATTTGCCCAAGCCATCCGAATGTTTGGGTGATTCAGATATTAGTTAAAATTGTAGGTGTGTGGTTCTTTGAAATTTTTAATAGGTCGTGAGAAGGTCAAATAACAGCAAAACAGTGCATTGCTTTTTCTACATTATCTGCATGGGAGCAGTAAGTGCATTGTAGTATAGTATATTCTATGTTTAAACCTTATGTGTGCAACAAACATAGTAGAAATACCTTTAGTACTTGTATTTTTTATAGTTGAGGTAGGAGGTCAAATGCACGTCTGTGAGAGTGATGAAGATTAATTGAGCTTTCACAACACACTGTTATCCTGGCAGGGTGTTTGGTGCTGGAGTGCTAGATGGAGCTAGCCAGAAGCTTAGGAAGTAGAGGCGATATCTTTAAGACCATTCTGAAATGACAGTGGAATTTGGGTTAGACAAAGTAGCACGGAAACGTGTCCAGCACCTGGTTGCCGGATGAGAGAAAGAGTGACCTTCAATGTGAACTTGCTTGAAGTAAGTGATGTTCAAGAACGCACAAGAGGATGAACATAGCAGCCGAACAAAAGAGTAGAAAAGGAATCTCTTAGGGGCATATTCACAAGGACTTATCGCCGAGTTATCGGCACTTTAGCGCATCAAAAGTGGAGATAAATGTATCGCCCCATTCACAAGCGGGTGCAAACTGCAGACATCGCCAGTATTCCCGCGATAACTGCCGCAAAATTTATCTCCATGGGTGACACCACCAACTAACCCTAATGAGATGAAGAGTAGGTGTTCCCGTGCAAAAACACACGAAAACACCACTGCACCACTTTCACAACGAACTGCCAGATCTGCGATGCGAAACAAAAACAGGTGATAAGCCGCAGTAGCAGCAGGGATTTAACACCTGCCTTTTGCTGGTGTTAAGCAGGACGACTACCTGCAGTATGAAAGGGAGCCCAGCCCAGAGCCACATCTGAAGACCCACAGATGCCATGGAGCCAATGATCATGCAGCTCAGAGACCCATGAGGGCCACAACACCCACCGCCACCACCCCTAGGCTGGCCACCACCCCCAGGACCCGCCCCGCCCCCCCCGGACCACCACAGAGGCACCATAGACAAAGACAGCGGACCCACCGTAAACGCACCAGCCGCACAGACCTAACGCCAGAGGAGGTCATTGCCCACTACAGGCTAAAAAGGACAACCATCCTCCGCATCCTGACCCACATCGCCCACAGGCTGACGGTACCAACACAGCGGACAACCAACATCCCTCCGCAGACAAAGCTGCTGGCTGTGCTGCACATGTTGGCCTCTGGTACCTTCCAACCCACAACTGCCAGAGTCGGAGGAGTCTCACAGCCAGCCCTATCCAAGTTCATCACACCTGTCCTGGATGCCATCATCAGCCTGGTACCCCAGCACCTCCACTTCACCCACACTGCACAGGAGCAGCTGGAGACCAAGCAAGGCTTCTACGCCATAGCTGGATTCCCTCACGTGTTGGGGGCAATCGACTGCACACATGTACTCCTCGTGCCCCCTGCCGACACTGCACACAACTACCGCAACAGAAAGCACACGCATTCCATCAATGTGCAGGCAATAGTGGACCACCGGGGACTCCTCAACAATGTTGAGGCCAACTACCCAGGCAGTGTGCATGATTCATACATCTTCCGACAGTCCATCATCAACCAGCGCTTCCAGGATGGCACCTATGGAAATGCATTGCTCGTTGGTA
Source organism: Calotriton arnoldi (assembly GCA_963921515.1). Taxonomy (NCBI): domain Eukaryota; kingdom Metazoa; phylum Chordata; class Amphibia; order Caudata; family Salamandridae; genus Calotriton; species Calotriton arnoldi. Next base: position 2,219,471 of record CAWUFW010001510.1, read on the forward strand.
AGTACCAAATGAACACACCACACACCTCCACTCCACAGTCATGCAACTCACGACACTGGCAATGAGCACACCGCAAAACTACATGCAACATGCCACACAACATGCCAACTGACCAGACACGTCAACACGACTCCATTGGGAACCTGGGCTTGCCATGCACACAACCCAGCCACGGCATGGCACCACAGCCACACAATAGCAGAATGTGAGGAGAGGCTTGGAGCAGGCATGTACGAGAGAGGCAAGTGACTAATGAATGCAAACCTACCCAATGCCATGTGTGGCGTGGATGTGCTGGACAGACTTCAGTGTGCAAACCACGGAAATGGCCATGTGGACATTAACTGCTGGTGCATGGAGTGTAGTGGCCAGTGGATGCTACCATGTCACCACAGGCTGTGGGGCAGAACGCGGAAAGGTCGCTCATTATGTCCCCCCCCTGTAGGCGCGTGCGGAGTCGGTTGGCCCTGCGTATGCCAGGCCTGCGTAGGGGTGTGAATAAAAACCCCGTCGCACTGGGCGTGGTTCTCTTTTGGAATGGCCAATGTGTCTGCCAGGGCGGCACCTCTCATCCCGCCACGAGGCCGACACCGTGAGCAGCGGGGCCTGTGACCCTGTGCGCCTGCTGCACCCAGGCCGCTGGTCCCCAGACCCGTCTTGCCTGCCCCAGTGCACCAAGGAGGCTTCGCTCACCTGCCGGCACCGGCGTGTGTCAAAGTGGCCCACCACGTGCCGGTGCGAGCTCCAAGCCTCAGTCCCGCGACCTTTGCAGCCTCCACAGACCATCGCTGGCCTCCACGATGCAGGCCCACAGCACTCCTTTCTCGTTGACATACCCCACCAGCGTACACTTCGGCCCAGTTGGTTGCACATTTGGAACTGAGTCCTGAGTTCAGAATGGCAGTGACCAAATGTTAATTGCTGCGTTCATACCACTGAACTCCCTTCAATCAGTGTCCCAAACTCTGCATCGCAAGCACACGACACGTGTCTGTGGGCCCGTGCTGACCGCTGCCCCCAGCCTACACTGCGGTCCAGTGATTCATGAATGGCAGAGTCCATACCAGTGAACGCACGGAGAGGAGTAAGAGGAAGATGCGTTTCAGCCCGGATAAAAGCCGGATCCTCATTACGGAGGTGACCGAACACTAGCAACAACTGACCTGGTGTCACTAACCCTGTTCAACGCAAGCCGGCAACACGTGGTGCCACTAACCCTGTTCAACGCAAGCCGGCGACACGTGGTGCCACTAACCCTGTTCAACGCAAGCCGGCGACACTTGGATGCGGGCCCCTGCTGACCGCTGCCTCAGGCCTAAACTGCGGTCCAGTAGGTCCCACATGTGGAACTGTGTCTTTAGTAATTCATGGAGGAGTTCACACCATTGGACATGCCTCATCGCAGGGGGCATCCCCTATCAGCACTGGTGCCACTAACTCTGTGCGCAATGAGTCATGGGCACTCTCTGGTTAAACTTTGGTGGCGTCTGAGTCCATGGCCTGGGGGTTGTCTGCATCATCATCTGGCTGGGACGGACTTGGTGTTCGACATGTGTCTGTTCCATTCATTTCCACCATGGTGACTGTTTCAGCGTGGTTCTGCCCTCTGCATCATACCCTGGGGGTACACCTTCCACTGTCCACCGAGACACTCTGCGACCACCCCCTTTGACATCTACGAGAACCTGCTCTGCTCTCGTGACCCTGCCCCAGTGCACCTCAAGTCAGCGGCCCGTGGCGGTAGGCCCGTGCAGGACGCTGTGCATCCGGAGCCACTAACTCTGTGCAGCTCATGTCATGGAGCCTTCATGGTTGAATGGTTGTGTCTTTTACGATGTACACTGTTGTCGTTTTGTGACTGCACCAGGCACTCCATGATGGCTGGTGTACACACACCCCACACACATCCAACACAGGTGTCACTCGACATGTGAGCCTGCTAATAAAAGTGGCTGGGCGCACGTGCCCGTAGCCATTCACACCATGTAAGCAAGTGTGTCCGTGTGGTCATTATGTCAGCATGATGGGCCCGAGCCCTGCAACATCACAGTGTGCTGTGTTCAGCAGACGATACCATGTCACCTCAGCAGTGGCTAAGACCTTTGACATGTAGCTTCGTCCGCCTCCCCCTGCATGCACAAGCAGCGTGTGCTGGCCCTGCGTATGTCAGGTCAGCGCCGGGGTGTGCTGATTTGGCAGGGGGCTCAGGGCGTGGCTTTGGTCTGGCCTTGAGCAGGAAGTGCGGTAAGCGTGTCTCTGTGTTGGAGTGTTGTCGCCACCAGGGCCACAGTCGTCGATGCTGCAATGTAGCATGCATCCAGAGGGGGAGCCCGCACGTACGGGGAAATGTGGGAGCGCAAGACCACTCGGGGTCTTGGCTCATACATGCCAAGTGTTGTGTGTATCAGTCCTGCGGCTGCATGAGTCAGATGCCTAGCCTCAATCGCAGCACGATCACAGCCAGCCATGGACTGTACACCTGTGTCCGCCCTGTCCAGACCATTGGCCTACACTCACGTGGCCGCACACCCTCAACGGCCAGCATCACGGTGTTGTTGGCATGCTGATGGACATGCGCAGACAGGCATGACAATGGTGTGCCGTAGGAGTGCATGTGATGCAACCGCGCAGCGCACACAAGTGTGAAGGCTCGGGAGGGAGGAGCAGCTGTGAGGCAACGTAACACACAGTGAGGCCGCTCATGTGCCACGTGCTCGGCATATCATCCATGATTCCCTGGGTCGCAGACATCCCACCCCACCCACGACAGGCCTCTGCACATCTCCTGTATGCAAGCAGATGGCAAACTGACTGTGGGGATGAAAGGTCCTTTGTCTGGACTATCAGGCGGAAGCACATCTGCAGCTCTGAGCTGGGACTTGCATGTGCCCAGCACTCCCTGACAGATACAATAGCATTTGCTGACGACTCCCACACTACACACTACGCACTGCCCGACGTGAGACCAACGTGTACACATCCCACACACAGAAGTCCTTGGTCGTAGTTATCTTGCGTGAAATGGCCTTCACACGTACTCCCACCCCATCCGAGGCCTGCACCCGTTGCACACAGACACTGCTCATTGATCCGAGCTGTGGCATTTCATCCACAGGACTGGCGCAGGTCAGCACAGTGCCGCTTCAGGCAGAGCCACTGATGCAATGGCAGACCATCCCGGACACACGCACAACCCCAGTCACGGGGACCGGTACCGTGCACGTCTGCTGCATGTACTGGGGGCACTGCCATTGGCAGTGCTGCGGATCAGTTACCGGCTAAGCTTCCGCCTTGCCAGCATCACCTGCGTTCAGCCTGTGTTGCATTGTCGCTCGTGCATATTCGAGTGAACCATGGATGTCTGCCTCTCCAACGTAACGGTAGCTGAACTGGATTTTGACGCGTGTGTGTCACCGTGATGCCCGTTTATGGCATGCCTTGATGATTGGCATGCATGCTGGCAACTGGACCTGGGAGATTGCACGACTCGTCGTGTGCAGTGACCACATTGAGCCGCTCCCCTATTGGTCTTTAGTGCCAATTGGGGCCAGGGGTTGGAGTCAGCACATCTGTCCAGGACAGCTGATGGGTTATGTCGCCGACATGTTGGATGTAGTCAACAACGAGCTCATTTTGGAAATGTTGGCCTACGCTGCTGCACTCGCGTTCATGGACGAGTGACAACGTACCTACAGCCACAACTGAATGTGACCCATTGCATGTGTCCCGACGCCTGGTTGCATGTTGGGGATCTGGTCACATGTCCCAAGACGACAGTGAACATGGCTGCATTGGCCTGGACTCCGGATACATGCGCGGACAACCAACACGGGTTGGCACTCACTTGTGTGGGTGATGGACTCCCCCGGGGTGGACATGGGTGCTTTCCAACGTTCCTCATTCAGACATGCTGCTGCATTGGTCTGCATGGTGTGGCACTTCTCTTGGCCGTACTAACATGCAATTGTTGATGAAGTTTCCGCACCTTCACTTGTCTCCAACTGTGATGAGTGTTGATTTGTATGCCGATGTGTGTGTCACAGCCTATCTGGGTCCCTGCCATACATGCATTGCTACCCCATCAGGGCTGTGGGTTTGTACTTGTGCATTTTCATGTCCCTGTTTCATGCTTTGCCAGATGCGTATGGCCATTTACCGGCCACAAGCGGGTGCACTTGTGTCCTATGTTCGGTTGTGCAAATGTTGCTGTTTGTTCCACATTGTGTTCAATGTTGGGGTGCTCTGGTTCCTATGTGTGTGTGCTGCATTGTGTGTGAGTTGGCCCTTCAGCTCTGATTTGGCTCACCCTTCTCCCTTTCAGGCAGTGTGGTTTTCACTTCTGTGCTTGTTCAGTGGTGTGATATTGCCGACTTGTGTGACTTGTGCTCTTGGTTGGTGTTGTTACTCTTGGGCATGGTTTCTCTGCAGTTGTGCTGTGCTTAATTGTGCATGTGTGCCATTGTGCCCATCTCTCCCCCGTCCCCCCAGTCCCTGGTCATTCCTCTCCCTGTTGCTGTTGTGTCAGTTGATTTTGAGCAGTTTCCAGTCACCGACTCCTGCCACCATCTCCAGACTGATGTGGTGGACACCATTTCCTCCATGTCATCCAGCTCCTGGTGTGGCGCCGAACTCCCACCTCCGGTGTGCATTGCTGCCTTCTGGTTGTTGGCGTGTTTCTGCTTGTTTTTGCGTTTCGCATCATTCCAGCTGTTCTGGTTGTCTTCCATTGTCCTCCTCCGCACTCCGGCTGCATTCACCTTGTCCACGTTGGACTGCCATGTACAATGTTTTGTTGCCAATGGTGCTTGTGGGGTTGTGTACTGGCTCCGACTGCCTCCATTGTGCTTCGCTGTTGTTTTCTGTTTGGTTTGTCTTTCTTTTTCCTGCTTTTGTTGTGCTTATTCCCGCCTGCTGTGTGTGTATCGCGGGCCTGGCGCTGCTTATCGCTGCTTTCCTCATCGCGAATGGGCTCATCGCATGTTTCTTTGCGTTGGGGTTTGTGTTTTTATCTCCGTCGTGGTGGTTGTATCGCGGACATTGGCTGCGTTTTCGGGAAACTATCGCATGGTACCGCCGTGTTGTGAATTCCACGTTGAGACAGGGTTATTTTCCCGCGATAGACTGCGATGTGTACAGTTGCGTTAACCTTTTTTGGCGATGTTTAGCGCACGTTCTAGTGAATATACCCCTTAGAGTACTATTAATGATGCACTCTATATACAGGGACCGGCCATGAGTGTGTTGTGTTTTCTTATCATTGCGTAACCCCTGTTTGCGCAGGGGTCGGAAATATGAGCTGGGTAGTATTTACACATCAGGTAAATAGCTGGTGCGTTAGATGTCTCACACTTCATAACATTTTGGCTGTTCTAATATGCCTGAATTTAACAGTGCAAAAGTGTATGGTATTTACTGTACCATGTGAAATGTGGTGCAGCAAGCACCAACATCTGCATGTCATTCCCCAGAATGTAGTGAAGTGAACTGTGGGGGAGAGTCTGTTCCTTCACATCCAAAGCCCAATAAGAGGCCCTGGCAACTCCTCAACCTCAAGCCATGGGAGGAGAAGGTGTTGTTCATACTCCACACAGAAGGCATTGTGGGAATTGCAGGCAGAGTGGAGACTGGTAAGTACACCATTATTTCTCATCTCTAATCCCTAACACAAATATCTACACTAATGACAACCTGTTCATAGAAGTATGCGACCTGATGTTAAATGTAACCCACTACATTCTCTATGTATTCATAAACTACCATTTACTCACATTGGTATAATATTCTCCTTAACACAACCCATTCAGAAAACACAATGAAATAGGTGTGATCTTACATTTGGGCAACAAATAACACCCCTCCCCCATGTGTCAATAACATTTATCAATGTACGGTCCACTCACTCTTGTCATATTCACATAACACATACTATCTCCCGTGAACTAAAACAATATAAAATTAATTTATTATGGTAGAAGTTGGAACAGATGAATCTATGTCACCAGGCCAAAAATGTTCCAGGTCTAGATTTTGAATTAAGATCTCGCTGCATTCTGTGTAATTATTTATATTAGTTTATTTAGATTATTGAACAAACGCACGATTCAAAGATACGTAAAAGCTAAGGAATGGAGTAGTGAGTCATAGTGAAGTTGACCCATTCTGTCTACTAAGTAACATTTTACTTTGAAACACATCTGCATCACACAAAACACTGAGGGGCATATTCACAAGGACTTATCGCCGAGTTAGCGGCACTTTATCGCAGCCAAAGTGGTGATAAATTCATCGCACCATTCACAAGCTGGTGCTAACAGCCGATATCACCAGTTTTCCTGCGATAGCAGCCGCAAAAAACATCGCCACGGATGACACCGGCAACTAACGCTAATGAGATGCAGAGTAGGCGTTCCCGTGCAAAAACCCGCTGAAACACCACTTCGCAACATTCACAACGACCAGCCAGATCGGCGATAAGAACCAAAAACATGCGATTAGGCGCGTTAGCAGCATGAATTTAACACCTGCTCCTACCTGGTGTTAAGTCGGACGACAACCTGCACCATAAAAGTGAGCCCAGCCCACAGCCACACCAGAAGAACAACAGATGCCATGGAGCTACTGATCATGCAGCTCGGAGCCCCAAGAGGGCCACAACACCCACCGCCACCACCGCCAGGCCCCCCCCCTCCAGGACCACCTCCGGACTGCCACAGAGGCAGCGCAGACAAAGACACTGGACCTTCCGAAAACGCACCAGCCTCGGAGACTTAATGCCAGAGGAAGTCATTGCCCAATACAGGCTCAAAGGGACAACCATCCTCCGCATCCTGACCCTCATTGCCCACAGGCTGACGGTACCAACACAGTGAAGAACCAACATCCCTCCGCAGACAACGCTGCTGGCTGTGCTGCACCTGTTGGCCTCTGAGACCTTCCAACCAACAACTGCCAGAGTCGGATGAGTCTCACAGCCAGCCCTGTCAAAGTTCCTCACACCTGTCTTGGATGCCATCATCAGCTTGGTACCCCAGCAACTTTACTTCCCACACACTGCGCAGGAACAGCTGGAGATCAAGCAAGGCTTCTACGCCATAGCTGGCTTCCCGCACGTGTTGGGGGCAATTGACTGCACACATGTACTCCTCGTGCCCCCTGCCCACAATTACCGCAACAGGAAACACACGCATTCCATCAATGTGCAGTCAATGGCGGACCACCGGGGACTCTTCACCTATGTCGTCGCCAACTACCCAGGCAGTGTGCATGATTCCTTCATCTTCCGACAGTCCATCATCAACCAGCGTTTTCAGGATGGCACCTACGGAAATGCACTGCTCGTCGGAAAGTAACAACTGAACACACCACACACCTCAACTCCACCAACATACAACTCACAACTCTGAGAATGCACACGTCACTAACCCACATACAACATGCCAAACAACATGCCCACCTACCAGACACGACAGCACAACTTACTGTGGTAACCTGGGCTAGACATGTACACAAGCCATCAACGGCATGGCACCTCAGCCACACAATAGCAGAATGTGGGGAGAGGTGGGAACCAGGCATGTGCGAAGGAGGCAAGTGACCCATGAATGTGAATGTACACAATGCCAAGTGTGGCGTGGATGTGCTGGACAGACTTGAGTGTGCAGACCACAGACATTTCCATGTCGACATATACTGCTGGTGTCTGGAGTGTACCAGACAGTGGACGCAACCATGTTACCGCAGCCAGTGGGGAAGAACGCGGAAATGTAGCTTGTTACGTCCCCCCCTGTAAGCGTGAGCGGAGTGGGCTGGCCTGGCGTACGCCAGGCCAGCATAGGGGTGTAAATAAAAAGCCCGTTACTCTGGGCATGGTTCTCTTCCGGAATGGCCAACGTGTCTGCCAGGGCGGCGCCTCTCACACCGCCACGAGGCCGACACCATGAGCGGCGGTGCCTGCGATCATGTACGCCTGCTGCACCCCAGGCCGCTGGTCCCAAGACCCGTCTTGCCCAGCCCAGCGCACCCAGGCCTCACTGCTCACCTGCCGACACCGGCGTGTGTCAAAGAGGGCCCAGCACGTGTCGGTGCAAGCTCCAAGCCTGAGGCCCGCAACCTTGGCAGCCTCCTCAGACCATCACGGCCTCCGCGACACAGGCCCCCAGTACTCCTTTCTCATTGACGTACTCCACCGCTGCCTCCGGCCTACACTGCGGGCCAGTAGGTCACACATTTGGAACTGAGTCTTGATTATACAATGGCAGAGTATTGTGTATTGTGTATTGGTGGTACTCCCTTCGATGTGGTGCCACCAACTCTGTGCATAGCATTCCAACCACACGTGTCTGTGGGCCCTTGCTGACTACTGCCTTCGGCCTACACTGCGGTCTAGCACTGCGGGGTCACCTGTGTACTGCCTACACTGTGGTCCAGCAGGCCTCACACCAATCCAATCCAGTCCGGACCAGGCAGGACACGGCATCGTCGCAGGCTGCACACATGCTCAGCTCAGGTGCCTCTACCTCCGTCAACCACAAATCATCGCCACATGGCATTCCAACGCCGTGTGTGAGAGTACCAGGAGGAGTTGCCTGAACAGCGGTTGGCCCGCGCTGACCGCTGCCTCCGGCCTACACTGCGGTCAAGTAGGTCGCACATTTGGAACTGAGTCTTGATATTACAATGGCAGAGTCCATATCAATGCACGCTAGGAGAGGAGTAAGAGGAAGACGCGATTCAGTCCGGATGAAAAAAGAATCCTCGTTAGGGAGGTGACCGAACACTATCAACAACTGCCCTGGTGCCACTAACTCTGTGCATCGCAAGCCAAGGACACGTGGCTGGGGGCCCCTGCTGATGGCTGCCTCCGGCCTACACTATGGTCAAGTAGGTTACACATTTGGAACTGAGCCTTGATTTATTTATGGCAGAGTTTATTTTATTTATTTATTATTTATTTATTAAGGAGTTTTATATAGCGCTGGCCTGACCCGAGGGTATCGGAGCGCTTCACAACAGTTTTTGAGCAAGATTCATACAATAAAGCAGTATTCTACATATAGGTTCGGAAGTCCAAGTGTGCTGAGCAGCATTGAGGTAGTACGTGAGTCCTGAGATAACCTCATAGAGTGCACGTTGCCTTGGGGTTGATACAATAAAGCAGTATTCTACATATATGTTCGGAAGTCCAAGTGTGCTGAGCAGCATTGAGGTAGTCCGTGAGTTCTGAGATAACCTCATAGAGTGCACGTTGTCTTGGGGTTGAACCACTTAGGCGGGGGGAGGAGCAGTTAGGGGTCAAATAGCAGGGAGGAGTTAAGTCTTTGAGCTACAATGTCTGGGGGAGACGGCGAGTAGGAATTTGTGTTTAGATGGCAGCTATCCATTCGGGAGGGAGCGGTTGAGGAAAAGGACTTTTAGCTTTTTTTTTTTTATTTTGTAAAGGTCGAGATAGTTCTGATACCGACTGGGATGGCGTTCCAGATTTTGGGCGCATTTCCAGCGGAGGACCGTGCGGCAGTTTTTTTTTGCGTGTTTTCATAGGGATGAGTAGTAGGGTGCTGGAGCTCCTGAGGTTCCTTGTCTGACCAGCCCTCTTGAGTTTAGCAGCCAAATACTCAGGTTTTCCTGTGTGCAGGGCTTTGTGCGTGAGGCAGGCAGTTCTGAAACTGGCACGCAATTCGACTGGGAGCCATTTTAGTTCTCTGAGTGCTGGTGAAATATGATCGTATTTCCTGATTCCAGTGACCATTCTAGCTGCTGCGTTGAGAGTAGTTTTGAGGGGAGCTAGGTGAGATTTTGTTGTACCAGTGAGGGTGGCATTCCCATAGTCGAGTCTGGATAGTACCAGTGATTGGGTGGCTTGTTTGAGGTCGTTGGTTGGGATGAATGGTTTTATTTTGTTAAGTAGCTTCAGGTTGACGAAGGCACTCTTTGCGGAGTTCTTGATGTGTTTGGCCATGTTGAGTTTTGAGTCTAGGGTGATTCCTAATGATTTTACGGAGTGGCTCAGAGTGTAATTGCCGTTGAGAGCATGCAGAGCTTTTAGCCATTCTGAGATATGAGGGTTCTCTTCTTTGTTGGAGATGAGGAGGATTTCAGTTTTATCTTGGTTGAGTTTTAAGTGGTTAAGCGACAGACAAAGTTAGATTTCTTTTAGAGTGACATTTAGTCAGTGAATGTCATCTATGGAGGAGGTTTCTAGATAGATCTGGGTGTCATCTGCATGGAGGTGGAAAGGGATGTTAGCATTTTTGAGTAGGGTGGTGAGGGGTTCCATGTATATGTTAAACAGTTGAGGTGAGAGCACTGAACCTTGGGGGACGCCCCTGTTGACGGGGTGTAGGTCGGAGGTAAAGTTTTTTATGTTTATCCTTTGTGAGCGGCTGTGTAAGAAGGAGGAGAACCAGCGTAGGACCACCTCATCAGCACCTACCCTTTCTTGCAAAGCCTTGATGAGAAGTTGGTGATCAACCGTGTCAAAGGCTGCCGATAGGTCTAGGAGAATGAGGAGGCAACATTGGTCGGTATCAAGGGATTTGTGGAAGTCGTCTGTGATGTTAAGGATCGCGGTCTCGGTGCTGTAGCCTTTTCTGAAACCCGATTGGTGGGGGTCAAGAAGGTTGATGCTATCCATGTGCTGAGTCAGTTGTTGGAGGACGCATTTTTCAAGGATTTTGGATAGGAGGGGGAGATTGGAGACGGGTCTGAAGTTATTTAGTTCCTTGGAGTCAAGGCCTGTTTTTTTTAGTAGTGGCGTGACTTGGCCAACTTTGAGGCATTCAGGTATGATGCCGGTTCTCAGGGAGCTGTTTATGATCTTGCACCAGAACGGGGCTATGGAGAATTTCATTTTTTTGGTCAGTTGGGTGGGTATCGGGTCAAGGACGTGAGAGGCTGGTTTGGAGGTGGAGATCAGTTTGAGGATCTCGGTTTCCGGGATGGGGTTGAAGGACTTCCAGGTTTTTTTGGGGTGCTTGAGCGTGCTATCTACTGTCACTGGGGACAGGCTTTTGCAGACGGGGTTGACGTTGATGTCCAGTGAGAGCTCAATCTTGGTGATTTTTTCTTCGAAGAAGTTGGCGAAGTTTTCACACAAGTCCCTGGAGGCCTGTCGGGAGGATTCCGAGGGCTTTGAGATTTGTTGCCTGATGATTTTGAACAGACAAAGCTGCTGGCTGTGCTGCACATGTTGGCCTCTGGTACCTTCCAACCCACAACTGCCAGAGTCGGAGGAGTCTCACAGCCAGCCCTATCCAAGTTCATCACACCTGTCCTGGATGCCATCATCAGCCTGGTACCCCAGCACCTCCACTTCACCCACACTGCGCAGGAGCAGCTGGAGACCAAGCAAGGCTTCAACGCCATAGCTGGATTCCCTCACGTGTTGGGGGCAATCGACTGCATACATGTACTCCTCGTGCCTCTGCCGACACTGCACACAACTACCGCAACAGAAAGCACACGCATTCCATCAATGTGCAGGCAATAGTGGACCACCGGGGACTCCTCAACAATGTTGTGGCCAACTACCCAGGCAGTGTGCATGATTCATACATCTTCCGACAGTCCATCATCAACCAGCGCTTCCAGGATGGCACCTATGGAAATGCATTGCTCGTTGGTAAGTACCAAATGAACACACCACACACCTCCACTCCACAGGCATGCAACTCACGACACTGGCAATGGGCACGCCGCAAAACTACATGCAACATGCCACACAACATGCCAACCGACCAGACACGTCAACACGACTCCATTGGGAACCTGGGCTTGCCATGCACACAACCCAGCCACGGCATGGCACCACAGCCACACAATAGCAGAATGTGAGGAGAGGCTTGGAGCAGGCATGTGCGAGAGAGGCAAGTGACTAATGAATGCGAACCTACCCAATGCCAAGTGTGGCGTGGATGTGCTGGACAGACTTCAGTGTGCAAACCACGGAAATGGCCATGTGGACATTAACTGCTGGTGCATGGAGTGTAGTGGCCAGTGGATGCTACCATGTCACCACTGGCTGTGGGGCAGAACGCGGAAATGTTGCTCGTTACGTCCCCCCCTGTAGGCGCGTGCGGAGTGGGTTGGCCCTGCGTACGCCAGGCCTGCGTAAGGGTGTGAATAAAAACCCCGTCGCACTGGGCGTGGTTCTCTTTCGGAATGGCCAACGTGTCTGCCAGGGCGGCACCTCTCAGCCCGCCACGAGGCCGACGCCGTGAGCGGCGGGGCCTGCGACCCTGTGCGCCTGCTGCACCCCAGGCCGCTGGTCCCCAGACCCGTCTTGCCTGCCCCAGCGCACCAAGGAGGCTCCGCTCACCTGCCGGCACCGGCGTGTGTCAAAGAGGGCCCACCACGTGCCGGTGCAAGCTCCAAGCCCCAGTCCCGCGACCTTTGCAGCCTCCACAGACCATCGCTGGCCTCCACGATGCAGGCCCACAGCACTCCTTTCTCGTTGACATACCCCACCGGCGTACACTTCGGCCCAGTTGGTTGCACATTTGGAACTGAGTCCTGAGTTCAGAATGGCAGTGACCAAATGTTAATTGCCGCGTTCATACCACTGAACTCCCTTCAATCAGTGTCCCAAACTCTGCATCGCAAGCACACGACACGTGTCTGTGGGCCCGTGCTGACCGCTGCCCCCAGCCTACACTGCGGTCCAGTGATTCATGAATGGCAGAGTCCATACCAGTGAACGCACAGAGAGGAGTAAGAGGAAGATGCGTTTCAGTCCGGATAAAAGCCGGATCCTCGTTACGGAGGTGACCGAACACTAGCAACAACTGACCTGGTGTCACTAACCCTGTTCAACGCAAGCCAGCGACACGTGGTGCCACTAACCCTGTTCAACGCAAGCCGGCGACACTTGGATGAGGGCCCCTGCTGACCGCTGCCTCAAGCCTACACTGCGGTCCAGTAGGTCCCACATGTGGAACTGTGTCTTGAGTAATTCATGGAGGAGTTCACACCATTGGACACGCCTCATTGCAGGGGGCATCCCCTATCAGCACTGGTGCCACTAACTCTGTGCTCAATGAGTCATGGGCACTCTCTGGTTAAACTTTGGTGGCGTCTGAGTCCATTGCCTGGGGGTTGTCTGCATTATCATCTGGCTGGGACGGACTTGGTGTTCGACATGTGTCTGTTCCATTCATCTCCACCATGGTGACTGTTTCAGCGTGGTTCTGCCCTCTGCATCATACCCTGGTGGTACACCTTCCACTGTCCACCGAGACACTCCGCGACCACCCCCTTTGACATCTGCGAGAACCTGCTCTGCTCTCGTGACCCTGCCCCAGTGCACCGCAAGTCAGCGGCCCGTGGCGGTAGGCCCATGCAGGGCGCTGTGTATCCGGAGCCACTAACTCTGTGCAGCTCAAGTCATGGAGCCTTCATGGTTGAATGGTTGTGTCTTTTACGATGTGCACTGTTGTCGTTTTGTGACTGCACGAGGCACTCCATAACGGCTGGTTTACACACACCCCACACACATCCAATACAGGTGTCACTCGACATGTGAGCCTGCTAATAAAAGTGGCCGGGCGCACGTGCCCGTAGCCATTCACACCATGTAAGCAAGTGTGTCCGTGTGGTCATTATGTCAGCATGATGGGCCCGAGCCCTGCAACATCACAGTGTGCTGTGTTCAGCGGACGATACCATGTCACCGCAGCAGTGGCTAAGACCTTTGACATGTAGCTTCGTCCGCCCCCCCTGCATGCACAAGCGGCGTGTGCTGGCCCTGCGTACGTCAGGTCAGCGCCGGGGTGTGCTGATTTGGCAGGGGGCTCAGGACGTGGCTCTGGTCTGGCCTTGAGCAGGAAGCGCGGTAAGCGTGTCTCTGTGTTGGAGTGTTGTCGCCACCAGGGCCACAGTCGTCGATGTTGCAATGTAGCATGCACCCGGAGGGGGAGCCCGCACGTACGGGGAAATGTGGGAGCGCAAGACCACTCGGGGTCTTGGCTCATACATGCCAAGTGTTGTGTGTATCAGTCCTGCGGCTGCATGAGTCAGATGCCTAGCCTCAATCGCAGCGCGATCACAGCCAGCCATGGACTGTACACCTGTGTCCGCCCTGTTCAGACCATTGGCCTACACTCACGTGGCCGCACACCCTCAATGGCCAGCATCACGGTGTTGTTGGCATGCTGCTGGACATGCGCAGACAGGCATGACAATGGTGTGCCGTAGGAGTGCACGTGATGCAACCGCGCAGCGCACACAAGTGTGAAGGCTCGGGGGAGGGAGGAGCAGCTGTGAGGCAACGTAACACACAGTGAGGCCACTCATGTGCCACGTGCTCGGCATATCATCCATGATTCCCTGGGTCGCAGACATCCCACCCCACCCACGACAGGCCTCTGCACATCTCCTGTATGCAAGCAGATGGCAAACTGACTGTGGGGATGAAAGGTCCTTTGTCTGGACTATCAGGCGGAAGCACATCTGCAGCTCCGACCTGGGACTTGCATGTGCCCAGCACCCCCTGACAGATACAATAGCATTTGCTGACGACTCCCACACTACACACTACGCACTGCCCGACGTGAGACCAACGTGTACACATCCCACACACAGAAGTCCTTGGTCGTAGTTATCTTGCGTGAAATAGCCTTCACACGTACTCCCACCCCATCCCAGGCCTGCACCCGTTGCACACAGACACTGCTCATTGATCCGAGCTGTGGCATTTCATCCACAGGACTGGCGCAGGTCAGCACAGTGCCGCTTCAGGCAGAGCCACTGATGCAATGGCAGACCATCCCGGACACATGCACAACCCCAGTCACGTGGACCGGTACCGTGCACGTCTGCTGCATGTACTGGGGGCACTGCCATTGGCAGTGCTGCGGATCAGTTACCGGCTAAGCTTCCGCCTTGCCAATGTCACCTGCGTTCAGCCTGTGTTGCATTGTCGCTCGTGCATATACGAGTGGACCATGGATGTCTGCCTCTCCAACGCAACGGTAGCTGACCTGGATTTTGACGTATATGTGCGCCCCTTGTTGGCCCAAGATCAGGAGTGTCACCGTGATGCCCGTTTATGGCATGCCTTGATGATTGGCATGCATGCTGGCAACTGGACCTGGGAGATTGTACGACTCGTCGTGTGCAGTGACCACATTGAGCCGCTCCCCTATTGGGCTTTAGTGCCAATTGGGGCCAGGGGTTGGAGTCAGCACATCTGTCCGGGACAGCTGATTGGTTACGTCGCCGACATGTTGGATGTAGTCGACAACGAGCTCATTTTGGAAATGTTGGCCTACGCTGCTGCACTCGCGTTCATGGACGAGTGACAACGTACCTGCAGCCACAACTGAATGTGACCCATTGCATGTGTCCCGACGCCTGGTTGCATGTTGGGGATCTGGTCACATGTCCCAAGACGACAGTGAACATTGCTGCATTGGCCTCGACTCCGGATACATGCGCGGACAACCAACACGGGTTGGCACTCACTTGTGTGGGTGATGGACTCCCCCGGGGTGGACATGGGTGCTTTCCAACGTTCCTCATTCAGACATGCTGCTGCATTGGTCTGCATGGTGTGGCACTTCTCTTGGCCGTACTGACACGCAATTGTTGATGAAGTTTCCGCACCTTCACTTGTCTCCAACTGTGATGAGTGTTGATTTGTATGCCAATGTGTGTGTCACAGCCTATCTGGGTCCCTGCCATACATGCATTGCTACCCCATCAGGGCTGTGGGTTTGTACTTGTGCATTTTCATGTCCCTGTTTCGTGCTTTGCCAGATGCGTATGGCCATTTACCGGCTACAAGCGGGTGCACTTGTGTCCTGTGTTCGGTTGTGCAAATGTTGCTGTTTGTTCCACATTGTGTTCGATGTTGGGGTGCTCTGGTTCCTATGTGTGTGTGCTGCATTGTGTGTGAGTTGGCCCTTCAGCTCTGATTTGGCTCACCCTTCTCCCTTTCAGGCAGTGTGGATTTCTGTGCTTGTTCAGTGGTGTGATATTGCCGACTGGTGTGACTTGTGCTCTTGGTTGGTGTTGTTACTCTTGGGCATGGTTTCTCTGCAGTTGTGCTGTGCTTAATTGTGCATGTGTGCCATTGTGCCCATCTCCCCCCCGTACCCCCCAGTCCCTGGTCGTTCCTCCCCCTGTTCCTGTTGTGTCTGTTGATTTTGAGCAGTTTCCGGTCCCCGACTCCTGCCACCATCTCCAGACTGATGTAGTGGACACCATTTCCTCCATGTCATCCAGCTCCTGGTGTGGCGCTGGACTCCCACCTCCGGTGTGCATTGCTGCCTTCTGGTTATTGGCGTGTTTCTGCTTGTTTTTGCATTTCGCATCATTCCAGCTGTTCTGGTTGTCTTCCATTGTCCTCCTCCGCACTCCGGCTGCATTCACCTTGTCCACGTTGGACTGCCATGTACAATGTTTTGTTGCCAATGGTGCTTGTGGGGTTGTGTACTGGCTCCGACTGCCTCCATTGTGCTTCGCTGTTGTTTTCTGTTTGGTTTGTCTTTCTTTTTCCTGCTTTTGTTGTGCTTATTCCCGCCTGCTGTGTGTGTATCGCGGGCCTGGCGCTGCTTATCGCTGCTTTCCTCACCGCGCATGGGCTCATCGCACGTTTTTTTGCGTTGGGGTTTGTGTTTTTATCTCCGTCGCGGTGGTTGTATCGCGGACATTGGCTGCGTTTTCGGGAAACTATCGCATGGTACCGCCGTGTTGTGAATTCCACGTTGAGACAGGGTTATTTTCCCACGACAGACTGCGATGTGTACAGTTGTGTTCACTTTTTTTGGCGATGTTTAGCGCACGTTCTAGTGAATATACCCCTTAGAGTACTATTAATGATGCACTCTATATACAGGGACCGGCCATGAGTGTGTTGTGTTTTCTTATCATTGTGTAACCCCTGTTTGCGCAGGGGTCGGAAATATGAGCTGGGCAGTATTTACACATCAGGTAAATAGCTGGTGTGTTAGATGTCTCACACTTCATAACATTTTGGCTGTTCTAATATGCCTGAATTTAACAGTGCAAAAGTGTATGGTATTTACTGTACCATGTGAAATGTGGTGCAGCAAGCACCAACATCTGCATGTCATGCCCCAGAATGTAGTGAAGTGAACTGTGGGGGAGAGTCTGTTCCTTCACATCCAAAGCCCAATAAGAGGCCCTGGCAACTCCTCAACCTCAAGCCATGGGAGGAGAAGGTGTTGTTCATACTCCACACAGAAGGCATTGTGGGAATTGCAGGCAGATTGGAGACTGGTAAGTACACCATTATCTCTCATCTCTAATCCCTAACACAAATATCTACACTAATGACAACCTGTTCATAGAAGTATGCGACCTGATGTTAAATGTAACCCACTACATTCTCTATGTATTCATAAACTACCATTTACTCACATTGGTATAATATTCTCCTTAACACAACCCATTCAGGAAACACAATGAAACAGGTGTGATCTTACATTTGGGCAACAAATAACACCCCTCCCCCATGTGTCAATAACATTTATCAATGTACGGTCACTCACTCTTGTCATATTCACATAAAACATACTATCTCCCGTGAACTAAAACAATATAAAATTAATTTATTATGGTAGAAGTTGGAACAGATTAATCCATGTCACCAGGCCAAAAATGTTCCAGGTCTAGATTTTGAATTAAGATCTCGCTGCGTTCTGTGTAATTATTTATATTAGTTTATTTAGATTATTGAACAAACACACGATTCAAAGATACGAAAAAGCTAAGGAACGGACTAGTGAGTCATAGTGAAGTTGTCGCATTCTGTCTACTAAATAACATTTTGCTTTGAAACACATCTGCATCACACAAAACACTGAGGGGCATATTCACAAGGACTTATCGCCGAGTTAGCGGCACTTTATCGCAGCCAAAGTGGTGATAAATTCATCGCACCATTCACAAGCTGGTGCTAACAGCCGATATCACCAGTTTTCCTGCGATAGCAGCCGCAAAAAACATCGCCACGGATGACACCGGCAACTAACGCTAATGAGATGCAGAGTAGGCGTTCCCGTGCAAAAACACCTCTCGCCACATTCACAACGACCAGCCAGATCGGCGATAAGAACCAAAAACATGCGATTAGGCGTGTTAGCAGCATGAATTTAACACCTGCTCCTACCTGGTGTTAAGTCGGACGACAACCTGCACCATAAAAGGGAGCCCAGCCCACAGCCACACCAGAAAAACAACAGATGCCATGGAGCTACTGATCATGCAGCTCGGAGCCCCAAGAGGGCCACAACAACCACCGCCACCACCTCCAGGCCCCCCCCTCGAAGACCCCCCTCCGGACTACCACAGAGGCAGCGCAGACAAAGACACTGGACCTTCTGAAAACGCACCAGCCTCGGAGACTTAACTCCACAGGAAGTCATTGCCCAGTACAGGCTCAAAAGGACAACCATCCTCCGCATCCTGACCCTCATTGCCCACAGGCTGACGGTACCAACACAGCGGAGAACCAACATCCCTCCGCAGACAAAGCTGCTGGCCGTGCTGCACCTGTTGGCCTCTGGGACTTTCCACCCAAACAACTGCCAGAGTCGGAGGAGTCTCACAGCCAGCCCTGTCAAAGTTCCTCACACCTGTCTTGGATGCCATCATCAGCTTGGTACCCCAGCAACTTTACTTCCCACACACTGCGCAGGAACAGCTGGAGATCAAGCAAGGCTTCTACACCATAGCTGGCTTCCCGCACGTGTTGGGGGCAATCAACTGCACACATGTACTCCTCGTGCCCCCTGCCACCACTGCACACAATTACCGCAACAGGAAACACACGCATTCCAACAATGTGCAGGCAATGGCGGACCACCGGAGACTCTTCACCAATGTCGTCGCCAACTACCCAGGCAGTGTGCATGATTCCTTCATCTTCCGACAGTCCGTCATCAACCAGCGTTTTGAGGATGGCACCTACGGAAATGCACTGCTCGTCGGTAAGTAACAACTGAACACACCACACACCTCAACTCCACCAACATACAACTCACAACTCTGAGAATGCACACGTCACAAACCCACATACAACATGCCCACCTACCAGACACGACAGCACAACTTACTGTGGTAACCTGGGCTAGTCATGTACACAAGCCATCAACGGCATGGCACCTCAGCCACACAATAGCAGAATGTGGGGAGAGGTGGGAACCAGGCATGTGCGAAGGAGGCAAGTGACCCATGAATGTGAATGTACACAATGCCAAGTGTGGCGTGGATGTACTGGACAGACTTGAGTGTGCAGACTACAGACATTTCCATGTCGACATATACTGCTGGTGTCTGGAGTGTACCAGACAGTGGACGCAACCATGTTACCGCAGCCAGTGGGAAGAACGCGGAAATGTAGCTTGTTACGTCCCCCCATGTAAGCGTGAGCGAAGTGGGCTGGCCCGGCGTATGCCAGGCCAGCGTAGGGGTGTGAATAAAAAGCCCGTTACTCTGTGCGTGGTTCTCTTCCGGAATGGCCAACGTGTCTGTCAGGGCAGCGCCTGTTACCCCGCCACAAGGCCGACGCCTGCGATCCTGTGCGTCTGCTGCACCCCAGGCCGCTGGTCCCAAGACCCGTCTTGCCCGCCCCAGCGCACCCAGGCCTCACTGCTCACCTGCCGACACCGGCGTGTGTCAAAGAGGGCCCACCACGTGTCAGTGCAAGCTCCAAGCCCGAGGCCCGCAACCGTGGCAGCCTCCTCAGACCATCACAGCCTCCGCGACACAGGCCCCCAATACTCCTTTCTCATTGATGTACTCCACTGCTGCCTCTGGCCTACACTGCGGGCCAGTAGGTCACACATTTGGAACTGAGTCTTGATTATACAATGGCAGAGTACATATGTTTATGGCAGATTTTAAATCACTGTACTCCCTTGGATGTGGTGCCACCAACTCTGTGCATAGCATTCCAACCACACGTGTCTGTGGGCCCTTGCTGACTACTGCCTTCGGCCTACACTGCGGTCCAGCACTGCGGGGTCACCTGTGTACTGCCTACACTGCGGTCCAGCAGGCCTCACACCAATCCAATCCAGTCCGGACCAGGCAGGACACAGTATCGTCGCAGGCTGCACACATGCTCAGCTCAGGTGCCTCTACCTCCGTCAACCACAAATCATCGCCACATGGCATTCCAACGCCATGTGTGAGAGTACCAGGAGGAGCTGCCTGAACAGCGGCTGGCCCGCGCTGACCGCTGCCTCTGGCCTACACTGCGGTCAAGTAGGTCGCACATTTGGAACTGAGTCTTGATATTACAATGGCAGAGTCCATATCAATGCACGCTAGGAGAGGAGTAAGAGGAAGACGCGATTCAGTCCGGATGAAAAAAGGATCCTCGTTACAGAGGTGACCGAACACTACCAACAACTGCCCTGGTGCCACTAACTCTGTGCATCGCAAGCCAAGGACTGTGACTGGGGGCCCCTGCTGACGGCTGCCTCCAGCCTAAACTACGGTCAAGTAGGTTACACATTTGGAACTGAGCCTTGATTTATTTATGGCAGAGTTTATTTTATTTATTTATTATTTATTTATTAAGGAGTTTTATATAGCGCTGGCCTGACCCGAGGGTATCGGAGCGCTTCACAACAGTTTTTGAGCAAGATTCATACAATAAAGCAGTATTCTACATATAGGTTCGGAAGTCCAAGTGTGCTGAGCAGCATTGAGGTAGTACGTGAGTCCTGAGATAACCTCATAGAGTGCACGTTGCCTTGGGGTTGATACAATAAAGCAGTATTCTACATATAGGTTCGGAAGTCCAAGTGTGCTGAGCAGCATTGAGGTAGTCCGTGAGTTCTGAGATAACCTCATAGAGTGCACGTTGTCTTGGGGTTGAACCACTTAGGGGGGGGTGGAGCAGTTAGGGGTCAAATAGCAGGGAGGAGTTGTCTTTGAGCTACAATGTCTGGGAGAGACGACGAGTAGGAATTTGCGTTTAGATGGTGGCTATCCATTCGGGAGGGAGCGGTTGAGGAAAAGGACTTTTAGGTGTTTTTTTAATTTTGTAAAGGACGAGATAGTTCTGATACCGACTGGGATGGCGTTCCAGATTTTGGGCGCGTTTCCGGCGACGGACCGTGCGGAAGTTTTTTGTTTGCGTGTTTTCATAGGGATGAGTAGTAGGGTGCTGGAGCTCCTGAGGTTCCTTGTCTGACTAGCCCTCTTGAGTTTAGCAGCCAAATACTCAGGTTTTCCTGTGTACAGGGCTTTGTGCGTGAGGCAGGCAGTTCTGAAACTGGCACGCAATTTGACTGGGAGCCATTTTAGTTTTCTGAGTGCTGGTGAAATGTGATCGTATTTCCTGATTCCAGTGACCATTCTAGCTGCTGCGTTGAGAGTAGTTTTGAGGGGAGCTAGGTGAGATTTTGTTGTATCAGTGAGGGTGGCATTCCCATAGTCGAGTCTGGATAGTACCAGTGATTGGGTGGCTTGTTTGAGGTCGTTGGTTGGGATGAATGGTTTTATTTTGTTAAGTAGCTTCAGGCTGATGAAGGCACTCTTTGCGGAGTTCTTGATGTGTTTGGCCATGTTGAGTTTTGAGTCTAGGGTGATTCCTAATGATTTTACAGAGTGGGTCAGAGTGTGAATGCCGTTGAGAGCATCCAGAGCTTTTAGCCATTCTGAGATATGAGGGTTCTCTTCTTTGTTGGAGATGAGGAGGATTTCGGTTTTATCTTGATTGAGTTTTAAGTGGTTAAGCGACAGACAATGTTAGATTTCTTTTAGAGTGACATTTAGTCTGTGAATGTCATCTATGGAGGAGGTTTCTAGATAGATCTGGGTGTCATCTGCATGGAGGTGGAAAGGGATGTTAGCATTTTTGAGTAGGGTGGTGAGGGGTTCCATATATATGTTGAACAGTTGAGGTGAGAGCACTGAACCTTGGGGGACGCCCCTGTTGACGGGGTGTAGGTCGGAGGTAAAGTTTTTTTTTTTAATCCTTTGTGAGCGGCTGTGTAAGAAGGAGGAGAACCAGCGTAGGACCACCTCATCAGCACCTACCCTTTCTTGCAAAGCCTTGATGAGAAGTTGGTGATCAACCGTATCAAAGGCTTCCGATAGGTCTAGGAGAATGAGGAGGCAACATTGGTCGGTATCAAGGGAATTGTGGATGTCGTCTGTGATGTTAAGGATCGCGGTCTCGGTGCTGTAGCCTTTTCTGAAACCCGATTGGTGGGGGTCAAGAAGGTTGATGCTATCCATGTGCTGAGTCAGTTGTTGGAGGACGCATTTTTCAAGGATTTTGGATAGGAGGGGGAGATTGGAGACGTGTCTGAAGTTATTTAGTTCCTTGGAGTCAAGGCCTGTTTTTTTTAGTAGTGGCGTGACTTGGCCAACTTTGAGGCATTCAGGTATGATGCCGGTTCTCAGGGAGCTGTTTATGATCTTGCACCAGAACGGGGCTATGGAGAATTTCAGTTTCTTGGTCAGTTGGGTGGGTATCGGGTCAAGGACGTGAGAGGCTGGTTTGGAGGTGGAGATCAGTTTGAGGATCTCGGTTTCCGGGATGGGGTTGAAGGACTTCCAGGTTTTTTTGGGGTGCTTGAGCATGCTATCTACTGTCACTGGGGGCAGGCTTTTGCAGACGGGGTTGACGTTGATGTCCAGTGAGAGCTCAATCTTGGTGATTTTTTCTTCGAAGAAGTTGGCGAAGTTTTCACACAAGTCCCTGGAGGCCTGTAGGGAGGATTCTGGGGGCTTGGAGGTTTGTTGCCTGATGATTTTGAACAGTTTGTTGGGCCTGTTTTTTGCATTGTCCAGGTCGGCGCAGAATAAGGTGGATTTTTCGCTGCTGATGTGTTTTTTGTATTTCCTTCGGGCTGCTTTGAGTTGTTCGAGTAGGCTTGAGGAGGGGTTGCTCCTCCAAAGTCTTTCTGTAGCTCTTAGTTGTCTTCTTTCGTTGTTAATATCCATGTTGAACCAAGATCTGGATGGGATGTTCCTGGTTTTTTTTAGTCTCAAGGGGGCTACTTGATCTAGAATGGATGTCATGTTTGTGTTGTAGTGGGAGGTGAGTTCTGTTGTGGATAGATCATCCGTGGAGGCAGTGAGGAGAGAGTTAACCCTTCCCTCTAGGTCAGTCATGTTAATCTGAGTGAGGTTTCTAGTCCATTTCGAAGGGTCGTGGGTGGGGGTTTTAAGTGTGATCGGCTGAGTGAGGTGGAAAAGGATTAAGTGGTGGGCGGACCAGTCCACGGGCAGGGTGCGATCTATCGTGACAGTGTCGTGCTGGGCGATAATGGTGTCTAGGATTGCTCCTTTGTTGTGGGTTTCCTCTAAGCAGTGTTGGGTAAGGTTGTTGCTGTGAAGCAGCTCCTTCAGGTTCTGGATTAGCAGGTTGTTTTTCTTCATTCCAGCGTAGATTGAGGCCGCCCAGAATAAGGTTGTTCGTGTCTCGGAGAGAGCAGTGGGCAATCAGGTCGGACAGGTGTTCAGTGAATGTGGTGGTGTTACCAGGGGGGTGGTAAATAAGGTGGCAGAGAAGTGTTTTGTTGTTGCTAGAGTTGATGTTGGCGGTTAGGCACTCAAAGGTGTTGTAGTTAAAGGAGTCTATTTCCGTCACGGAAATATTGTTTTTGTGGATGATTGCTATGCCTCCACCTCTTTGATCTTTTCTATCTTTGTTGGTGATTACAAAGCCAGGGGGGACAAGAGTATCCATGAGTGGAAATGTGGAGTCATTTAGACATGTCTCGGTGATGAATGCTATGTCTATGTCGTGGGTGAGGATGGATTCCGCTAGCTCTGTGGCATGCTTGGTGGCTGATCTGCAGTTTATGAGCATGCAGTTGGGGGGGGTGTCTCTGTTGTGGGTTTTTTCGTTCGAGGGACCGTGGGGATGATAGTGCGTGTGGCCGGGGGTCTAGGGGATTTTGGAGGGGCCTGTTCTCTTCCCAGTCCGGTGATCACCTGTATTTTGGATTGGAGGGTGGCAGTAATAGGATTGTCGGACGAGGAAGCGAGAGCTTCCGCTTCACTCGCAGACATTTCACCTCTAGTTCTTTTAGGTCTCCGTGTCTGATTAGAGAGGGGGGTAGAGGTCCCCTGCGGGTGGGGAGCCTTGGAAGGCCTCTGTTGAGAGAGAGAGTGGAAGGAGGGGAAACGGTGAGGCTTTAGGGGTGCGGCGAGGTTGGTAAGGATTTCACTAAGACCCTGGATTATGGTTGTTATCTGGCTTTCAAGCAGGGTGACCTGCTGCCCAGTCTCTATGTTGGTGGGGGTGTTCTGGGCGGGTAAGTTAGACCTGGGGGGGGAGAGCCTAACGTTCTTAAGTTGCCCTTTTGTGAGTGAGCTGTCCGTGTGGGATCTAGGTGGGGCCAAGGGTGCGGGGAGGCGGGGGCCATGTTGGGGCGTCAGTGTTAAGTTGCATGAGGGTCTGGGGAGGGGGTTGGGAGTCACGTACTGTGTGTTGAAGTCATTCGAAGTGGGTTGGGAGGGATGGAGGGCGGGGGTAGGGTGAGGGTGGTTGCCGGAGGGGGCTAGAGGGGTCTTGTTCTCTCTGGTAGTGTTGGGGGTCTTGTTCTCTCTGGAAGTGTTGGGGGTGGTGTCTCGCAGCGGGCCGAGGGTGCGGGGAGGCGGGGGCCGTGTTGGGGCGTTGGTATTAAATTGCATGTGGATTTGGGGAGGGGGTTGGTAGTCACATACTGTGTGTTGAAGTCGTTCGAAGTGGGTAGGGAGGGATGGAGGGCGGGGGGTGGGTGAGGGTGGTTGCCGGAGGGGAGTAGAGGGGTCTTGTTCTCTCTGGTAGTTTTGGGGGTGGTGTCTTGTGGCGGGAGGCAGGTGTTATTACTAGGGTGCACCAGAATGTTGGGTGAGTTCTGTTGGCGGGTCGGGCTCTTCAGGGAGAAGAGGATGGGGGCAGGGGAGGAGTGCGTGGGAGGGGAAAGTCCAGAGGGATGGGAAGAGGGCATCAAAGGATTCTAGATTGTCATTGTTGGCTTGTATCAGGACTGTGCCATTGGAGGAGATGGTCGCAGTGGTGTTCCCATTTCGCCTAGTGCGGTTAGGGGCTGAGAATGTCAGTTTGCAGCTATGTGAAGTGTTAGTCATTTTGGAGATATTGAGTTGCAATCTGAGGATGGAGTTCCATATTTCGGGTCTTTCAGTGTGGAAGATGAGATCCATTTTTACTTGTCCTTTGGAGGCGCAGTGACAGATGTCCACGAATAGTGATTCAGGATGTTGTCTGATCAGTTTTTGTTTAAAGTTTTTTTTCGCTTTGGGTGAAAGGTTAGAGGGGAAACTGATCGAGAAGGAGTTCGGGCCGTGCGGTTTTAAGTGGTTCGCAGAGGCGGGGTTGGAGTAGGCTGACATGGCAGATGGCATTGTGACTAGGTGGGACGGGGGGCAGGCACCCTATAAGGAAGGGTGGGATAGAGTTTCCAGGGCCGTCCTTTGAGGGTAAAGTGCGAGTAGTAGAGAGATTCGTGCTAATGCTCTAGGGCTGGTCGTTGACTCTCCGGAGCATAGGGCTGAGGGTGGCTCCTAGGAGGCCATTGAATGGCGAGGTATCAAGGGTCAGACAATGGGCAGATACAGACTTTGCATGGCAGTCATGAAGGTGAAGGTTTGTGCGGCCATACTTGGGTCAGGCGCCAAGCCTCGAGATCGTCGACTCCCGATTGTTGAGGCGGCTCGGGTGTGGAGCAGTTTCACTTACAGGGGGCTGTTGCATTATCCTGAGGGATCGGGGATCTAATGGTTAGATCTTTCCCGTTTTACTGCACAGGGGTTCAGCTGGTGAGAGGACGCAAAAAGCCGCCATTTTGGGATCAGGCAAATATACCATTGTACAGGCCTCAGTGCAGACTGCAGCCCCTTTCAGCTCTGTTGCCACTGACTCCGTGCCCCGAAATTCATGGACACTCTCTGGTTGAACTTTGGTGGCATCTGTGTCTATGGCCTGGGGGTTGTCTTCATCATCATGTAGCTGATACTGACTTGGTGTCAAAAACGAGTCTGTAGCATTCATCTCCTCCATATTGCCTGTGTCTGCTTGGTACTGCCCTCTGTATCATGCCCTGGAAGAACACCTTCCACTGTCCCCCAAAACCCTCTGCGACATTCACCTTGGACATCGACGAGGACCCGCTCAGCTCTCGTGGCCCTACCTCAGTGCACCGGTAGTTACCGTCCCGTGGCGGTGTTCCATGTCCCGGCCGCTGTGCATCCGGGGCCACTAACTCCATGCAGCTCCAGTCATGGACCCTTGCTGTTTGAACTGTGAACTTCTGATTGTCTGATCACTGTTGTAGTTGTTGCCAGCACCAACCACTCCTTGAGGGCTGGCTCACACTCACCCCACACCCATCCAGCACAGGCGTCACTGGACATGTGACCCTGGCAATAAAAGGGGCCGGGCGCACGTGCCCGTAGCCAGTTCCACAAACCATCGAATTGTGTCCGTGTGGTCATTGTGTATGCATGAGGGCCTCGGGCCCTGCCACATTGCATTGTGCTGTGTACAGCGGACGCAACCATGTCACCTCAGGCAGTGGGGAAGGCCTGGGACATGTAGCTGTGTCGTACCCCCCTGTAGGTGTTGCCGGCGTGGGCTGGCGTACGGCAGTCCAACTTAGGGGTGTGGATAATCACCCCGGGGCTCTGGGCGTGGTTAAGTGTTGGGCTTGCCAATGTAGTACCTAATGCGTGTGTCTTTGTTGTGGTGTCTGTGCCACCCGTCCTGCAATGGACAAGGTTGCAATGTAACATGCCCCCGGAGTGCGGGCTCGGATAAACGGATAAATTAATGAGCGCAAACCCACTCGGGGTCCGGGATCATACATGCCAACTGTTGTGTGTGTATCGCTATTGCCGCAGCATAAGCCAAAGGTCTTGCCTCAACTGCATCGCGAGTTCAGCCAGCCATGAACTCCACATCTGTGTCCGCCCTATTCTTACCATAGGCCTACACACACGTGGCCGCCCACCTTCAACGCACAACATCACAGTGTCGTTGTCAGGCTTGTGGACATGCGCAGACAGGCATGGCAATGGTGTGCCGTAGGAGTGCAAGTGATGCAACCGCGCAGCGCACACAAGTAAATAGGCTCGGGGGGAGGGAGGAGCAGCAGTGTGGCTATGTAATACACATTGATGGCGCTCATTTGCTACAAGCAGTACATGTCAAACAGGAATCACTATGACACACATATCACACGCCAATGAACTAGTGAGCCTGCCAACACATCATGCAGAACCAACTATTGACTCATGTCTCTCTGCACTGTCACAGGTGATCAAGAATATGCACTCTGCCCTTGGATGATGACACCCCTCTGAGCCCCGAACACACAGGCCCAGAGCCAGTACAATTGGGCCCACACACGCACCAGGGGCATCGTGGAACGCACATTTGGCGTGTTGAAGTCACGTTTCAGGTGCCTGGACATCACAGGTGGAAGGCTCCTGTACAGCCGAGACATCGTGTGCAAGAAGATCGTTGCATGTTGTGTGTTGCACAACATATGTGTACGCGCCAATGCCCCATGGTTACGAATGCCAGATGCACCGGACGATGATGAAGAAGATGAGGCAGGTGGCCCACACCCCGCTGCAGCTGCAGCAGGAATAGCCCGTAGGAACAACATCATTGACAATTTCTTCACATGAGGACGTCACATTGTGACAGTCCTTAGCAATCATGAGACAGTACAAAATGACCACAGGCACAGCATGTGCAATAAAATTCATTACAACACACATTCCCTGAGTTTCTGTATGTGTGCTGCAGTGTGGCACGGGGATCAGGGACATGATCCAGAGTCATTGTGGGTGTGCAGTGTGCTCTACTTAATTGTGCATGTGTGCCATTGTGCCCATCTCCCCCCGTCCCCCCAGTTCCTGGTTGGTACTCACCCTGTTGATGTTGTGTCAGGTCATGTTGAGCAGTGTCCCGATCCCCAACTCCTGGCATCGTATCCCGACTGATGACTGTGGCCACCATTTTCTCAATGTCATCCAGCTCCTGGTGTGCCGCTGGCCCCCCACCTCCAGTCTGCATTGCTGCTTTCATGTTGGCATCAAGTTTCTTCTTGGTTTTGCCCTTCACATCATTCCAGCGCCTCTTGACCTCTTCCATTGTCCTCCTCGACACTCCGACTGCATTCACGTTGTTCACGATGTACTGCCATATTTCCGTTTGTGTTGCCGATGACACAGTGGAGGTGACGAACAGTTGTTGGTAGTGTTCTGTCACCTACGTGACGATGATCCGGTTTTCCTGCGGACTGAACCCCGTTTTCCTCTTCCTCTTCTTCTTGCCCTTCCCCGGCCCCGGGGTTACTGGCTGGTCGTCTGTGGGGCTTGTGGGGTTTACGTTGTCCTCTGCACTCGGTCCGGGTGCGTCCATGGTGCTACGCAGTTACATTTGTTTCTCTTTTTTTTTCTCTGCTTTTGTAGTGCATTTTCCCGCATGTCGCGTGGGAATCGAAGGCCTGTCGCTGGTTATCGCTGATTTTTGTTTCGCGATTTGGGACATAGCAACTTTTTCCGCGTTCGTGTTTCGCAATTTTTGGGCATCGCGTTAATTTTAAAGCAGGCATTTGTTACGTTATCGTGAGACTATCGCATGGTGCCGCTGGGTTGTGAATACTGCGTTGACACGGTGTTATTTTCCCGCGATAGACTGCGATGTGAGAAGTTACGTTAAGCGAATTTGGCGATAGTTAACACACGTTCTTGAGAATATCCCCCTGAGTATGTCAGTCCTTGAAAAGTGCAAGCAGTACTAACACACATCCATGGGTCCATCTACATTCTAGCAGAAGTATAGTAGTGATGTGTATATAAATCAGTCAAAAGCATTGCAAATTGGCCTGTGTCTGCTGACAAGAGTGTTTCAGCTGTCTCACTCAACTGTGGTACCACATACCTTTGCTAACAACCTATTGTCGATGGATGGGACACCACCGTCACCTAATGTCCAAAAATTGTCAGTCTCTAGTAAAATTAATGTCATAGTATGTAAGCAATGAGGAGTAGTGCTGAACCTCCACTGTGTATCTAACTAACATATGTAATTATAAAAATCAGGGGTTGGTGGAGTTTCAGGGAATGAGCTAACCAAATTGCCTTTGAATTGGATATATCTGCATATTGCCAATCAAAAATGTATAGATCTGTTTTGTGTTATTATAGTTTACAATATACCTTTCTTATTTGTCATAAAAAACAAAAGGTATCAATGTGAATCTACCTTTTGTAAATGGACTATACCGTCAATGTTGCAATCAGAGATTTTTGTATGTCCTCAATAACCTCCAATAGAAAGCGAGGATAGTAACACATTACTAATGTGGACACCCAAATGTTTTAGGGGCTTGTCTTCACAAAGTTTTCCTAAGACATAGTACGATGGAGCCTGGGACAAGGAAGCCAAACAACCTTAAATTTGACAGCTCACACACAGATGCTAGGCCGGCCTTGGCCTGTGAAACCCCAAAGTACTTCACTTCACTCTGTATCAGTCTGTCTCACTAATATTTTCAATATGAAATAGAAAACTTTTCCTGAATCTTCAATTCAAAAACACTGACGGCCAGTTTGGCATGATAAACATGAATAAAGAGCAAATGTTCGATAGTTAATCATTTTTGAAAAATTGATATCAACTATCATTGTAGTATGGGCTAATTCCAACAGCAATCCTTCCTCTCTCCATTAGCACAATCTCAGATCTTCTTCAGTTCAGGAAAAATCTCAAAACTTGGCTGTTACTTTAACTTCTCTTCTCTCGATCTCTCCCCTGGACTATATTATTGGACTTGGACATCAACTCTGATTCTACGTTTCCCCCAACCTCTGATGCCGAGATGCCAAGGATCACACCTTGTGTGATTGACAACCTGGGTTGACAGAGCCCCATGGACTGTGGACATTGAACGTTTGGTAAATGTATGGAGGCAGGGATTGATTGGGCAGCCTGATTGTTTGCTTGTTGTTTGCTTTTTGGGTAGTGTACTGTTGCGGGGATTCTGCACATACACAGAACTATGCACAGGAAAACAGGACCTCTGTGTATAGGGGCTGAACCTTCCTACCACCTTAGTACCCAAAATCCCAAAACCGACTAGCTAAAGTGTCTCATTCGTTCTCCTACATAATCATGAAGCTACAAATGATTAGACAACCCAGAACACAACACTCCCGACTCTCTCAGGAATCACAGTAGCAAGACATACCCTTTCGCTCACTCACTCATACTTGTCCACAATAAGAATTGTCAGAGTCACTGTTATAGTTCAAAATGTTTATTTTAACTATTGTGCTCTATAATGCAGTATACGAGCCACTACCAGCAGCGAAATGCATAAACCTAAAACAGTTAGCATTGTTACAATTCCATAGAATATAAAGGGGGATGTCATCATATACAGACAGTGGGAAAAGGACTATAAGGCCTAACCACCCTCCCCTTGGTAAGGTGAAGTTTATTATATAAAGGAAGATCTCTGGGCTTTGGCAGCAGACCCCATACCTTAGTGCCTAGATGGAAGTTTTACATCATAGGAACTGCATAGCTCTTCTCCCTGGAAAGGTCCCTCTCCAAGTGTGTCTTTAGACAACATGCATCCCCGTAATATCAAAGCACGAGTTTCCAGCAGCACAGCTGTGTTAGCATGTTTTGTCTAGGTGCTAGGGACTGACCAGAACAGAATAACAAGGGGCATTGTTTATCGACCTTGCACATCGTGTTCAGACTAAACTCCAGGAACAGGCAGAGAACTCAGAAAGCAGACCGTTCTCATGTGAAAGGCACAAACAGAGTCTTGCAAAATAAAGTCATGTAGTAACGCGCGCAAAAGCAGCATCATGGCAGCAGAGCTCATGCTAACCTAGCAATGTCGACAATGACCCTAACGGCCATATAACACTCTCCCCCTGGTAAGGTCATAGTATATAGACAAAGAATAGAACAGTTTTCAAAGGTAAGCAGAGTCCATAAGCGCTTGAATAAACCAAATTGGAAAAAGTGAGGAGAAATTTTTTTTTGCAGGTCGTTTAAAAAGTATGTCGTTTCACAGGAAACGTGATTAAGAAGGAGGCGGCAAATCCATCAAAGTACGTGAACTTAATAATGCAATGCGTTCTAAAAGGCCATCCCTATCGTTAGTAGAAAAAAGGGATGCCATCCAATCAAGTAGGCCGAAGGAACAGACGTGTTCCTCATAATCCGATGCTTCCAAGAGCATATTGCGTGATATTCAATGAAACTCCGTCGCAAGAGGTTCTGGCCAGCCGCACAGATATTCCACTCAGCCAAGGCTCCCAGTGCAGCTGCACGCGCCATACGGCCATCCCGAGAACAGGCCTGTTCATGGGCCACTAAGGGACCCTTCAACTTGTCATAATCCGGGTCTGAACATGACGTATTGGAGAGGTATAAATCCAAAGCCCAATAGAAAGTGCACCGCTGACAGTAGAACACAGGTTGCAATCAAGTGAAGTAGGCAAAGCGAAAAGTGAGTCCATAACTCAGGCTAAGTGTTGCTAATGGTAAGCATCCAAAAAGTTGTTGTATTCGGTCACGGTACAGTTGCAATTGGCCTGGTCTGTGCATTACCACAAGATGAGCAGCCATTGCCTAGTAGGAGCAGAAGTACCAGGATTCCACCAGCTAGCGCCAGTAATAATGGTAACCCTCCGAAGACGCTGGAAAAAATAGAATGAATAAAAGCTGGTATTACTCCAAATATCGTCTGAAAAGAAGTCACAAGGCCGGATCCCACAAGTTTAAAAAAATTAGCAAGGCCTTTTGTGTCAGACGCATTAAATATTTGATGCATAAGTTCCCCAAAATGCATTGGGAGATTCGTGTTCAGAAGTGACTGAATCTCACTAGATGTTCTAGCCACCTGCAATTCGAAAGTCTCTCGAGCCAAAGTGAGAGCCACTTCTTGTTGAAACAATAGCGCTTTGAGTCTGCTTAATTTGTTGAAATCTTTCTTCAAAGTCGGAATAGAAGGCCAAATGGAACTATCTACTTTCCCATGCGGGGGCGGAAAAAGCACATTGCTACAACAAGTAACACATTGTGAAACTGTTACTATATACGGGATTCCTGCCCGTAAACCACAGCAGTCGTGGTTATTCAAAATAAGATAACTGCCATTAGAAAGCAATGTAAAAGCGGGAATTATTGCTGGGACGGGAGTTCCTTTAAAAAAACATGCAAGATTAGGTGCGGACGCATTACAAACGCCGTGCAACTTAACATGTTTACAAACTAGGGAATGTCCTACTGTGGAATCGTAGTCCTCCCCTGTTAGGAAAACGTCCTTATCCTCCCATTGACATCTGTAAGTGAAAGGTAGGAACCATAATTCATGGAGAAACATACTACCCAGGGGTTAAAAGCGGCCAATTGAGAAATGTTTCATACAAGATTTAAACTGAAACAGTGAAAAAGGGAGAGAGATAACGCCATGAATTAACCATACAGCTGAATCTGTCTCCGCCACAGAAAATGGCAAGTGTTCTAATTGTTCAATGTGTAATAGTGTATATGTAGTGTTTTTCATGGACATAAATCTCTGTTTATCAGTTAAATTAAATGGTAAAAACAAAGCGGAAGCATTCAAATAATCCCAAGGGACTTTTCCCATTTTGAGAGTCTGTAACGTCCATGCTAACTGCGTCACTGATCGTAATTGATTTTGACCATGATATAGCACAGATACATCATTCTGAACAATATCAATAACAGATGAAACAATATCGTCTAAGGTATAAATGCGTGAAGATAGTGTATTGATACTATTGTCGACCACTGCAAGGACTTTTTCTAAACTTGCTTTGTCAATTTGGCGCAGACGAAGCACTGCTCCAATCTGCGAAAGTTTCCATACTTCATTGTAAGCTGCATAGATGAACCTCTTTGTTTTAGCAATTCTAGGACCTGAGATAAAATCAGCTAACTTGATTTCACTCATCAAGAGTGACAGGTGTTGTTTTACTGACGACAAAGTGGAGTGTTCCAACCATTGTTGGCACAATTTTCCCACCGAATATGTGGGGACCGAATGTGAATGTGGGAAACCAGGATCTGGTCTAGTCTGTGTGAAACCAGGCGTTGCATTATAAAAACGCAGTTGACATACATTTGAATTGGTTTGCCACAACAACCATCCAGACGGGTCAACATCAGAGACATTGAAAGTGTCATTTGGAAACAGAGCTTGTAATACATCGATCGTATAATTCGTGTATGTGCACCAATTATCATACTCCGCCAATGACGGAATGGACGGGATATTTACATTTTTGGCAGTTGCCAGGCCAAAACAAGTAGTTTGGTACACTGTATCATTTAAAAATAACATTTGAGGGGGAGCGTGGCCAATCAAGATGGCTGAGCGGATGTGAGCCGCTTCAGCTCCGGCCCCTGAGTTTTGCCCACTGACCTTTATTGCGCCCACAGTGGACCAACGGACTGGTAATTCGCTCCTGCTGGTATCCGTGCTGATCGGGAGTGCCGTATCTGCCTCATGTCCAGATTCGAGGCGTGAGTGTAGCCCAGAGAGGCGGCGGACTGGGGAGCCGGGTGCGCACTCAAAATGGCGCGGAGATGAGCGGAGGGCGGACCGACAGGAATGGAATGACTGCCCGCGACCCTGTGACTTCCCCCGCCGGCGGCTTCTGTGCGAAGGCTCTGTCTCTGCCCGGCGGTGATGTGAGTTGTGCAGGGCTCCGGAGCATGCTGAGACAGCCTACGAGAGTCTGGGCGGCCTGAGACGCTGTGCTGGGAGCGGCCACGGCTTACTACACGCCGCGCTGGAAGCACGTCTGCGGCTACATGAGGGCCCAGCGGTGAGTGCCATTATTGACCGGGGTGCACCGAAGATGGCAGAGGCGATGTCCAGCCAGGGGGTTTGTCCGCTCCCCCCTCTTTATGTTTAACTACCGGCGAGAAGGAGGCCTAGGGGAAAGTGGGACCACGAGGCCATGCCTGACTTTAAAATGGCTCCAGCCGAGTGATTGTTCCTGAGGAGAGGCCCAGCAAATTGTCAGCGACGCGGGAGGGAGGTTAGTAGGGGACGGCCTCTCCCACGGCCCTGGTCATTTTTGATGTGAGGTGAGGGGGCAGAAGGCGACCGATTAACTGGCAGTGAGACCTCCACAGTGCCAGACCTTAAGATGGCTGCCGGTGTTTGACCACAACGAAACCCTGCCTTGTCTCTAAGCCTACCCCACGAGATCCCAGATAATTGGGTTGACTGGCATCACGACGACCGTTTGCGGAGGGGCTCCCAGTGCCCTGCCTCGACCTGGAGTGTTTCTCTGCCCATATGCCACCTAAAAAGACGACGAATAAGGTCTCTCACTACTTCACAGCTGCAGATAAAGGGTCTGCTGCCTCTGAGTGCGACCCGAACCACCAAATGGCGCTCACCAGGGAGGACCTGGTGGCTTCCCTCCGGGACTTTAAATCCGAGCTATGCCTGGAAATAAAACAGGACCTGCGTGCATCCATAAACCAACTCAAGGCCGACCTTTCGGAGAAGATGGCAGCGCTTTGACAATACGTGGACGCGGTGGGGTCCAGAGTGCTGGAGGAACAGATGCAGGCCCTGGATGCCCGCTCCGCCAGAACGCAAGAAACTCAACAAGATCTTCGGCCCCAGCTCCACCAAGTGCTCTCGAAGGCAGAGGATCTGGAGAACAGATCTCGGAGGGAGAACATACGTATTCGGACCTGGAAGAGGGAGCGGAGGGCCCAGACCTAGAGGCATTCGTGGTGGGCCTCTTCTCGGAAATCCTAAGCCCACAACAACTGAAGCTCAAGATCGATCGGGTCCATCGTGTGGGGATGGCACAGTCTGGAGAGCGCAGACGTACGAGGGATGTTCTTGTCAAGATGCACTCCTCCACTACCAAAGAAGCCATTTTAAGCGCAGCGAGGAAAAAGGAAGAGATCTCGTTCCAAGGCTACAAATGTGCTTTATTTCAGGACTTGGCACCTTCTACACTGGCACGCAGGCAAGTGTTGCGTCCTGTCACCTCCAAACTACGAGAAGACGGTGTGAGCTACCGCTGGACCTTTCCCTTTGGACTTTCTTTTGAACACAAAAACAAATCTCATCATATCTCCGATTTGAAGGAAGGTCTACGCATTCTAGGTCTCCCCATCCCAGACGACAACAACAATCCTGGTCCCTCTACTGGCTCGGGGTTGCTCCGGAGGGAATCCTGATCTTGGCACACGGTCCCCACAAACAGACGGTCACCCAAATAAAGTCCCCTGGCGTAGTGTGCCCTGGTCATGGCGGCGCTCGTGCTCCATGCTCGCCGCGTCCTGCAGATGGGACATCAGCTTTGGCAATGATGGTGTCACGTGGACGCTTTGAACACTTATATAGGTTCTGCTGAGACACACCTGATACCCCGAGCTTCTAATGGTCCGTAAACTGTCCTCTGTGTTCTCAATGCATGGGCAAACAGGGGGGCAGGCCTTGTCCGTATTGCCCAGAATTTCTTCATTCTTCTCTACGAAGTTAAGAGCTGAGAGCCCGTTGACTACTTGGCATGTAGTTCATGGGGGTTTTGGGGTTTTTTCTTTTTGGGGGGAGGGTTCCTGGTGGTGGTGCATTGGTACAGTTACTTTGTGCTCTATTGGGAGACAAGTTGTTCACGCAGGGTGGTTCCTCTGGGATGCGAAGTTGGTGGGGGGCTGTGCTACGATCGCAGGCATATGCTTCATATGGGAGTACTGAGGGGCTGGGAGAGGAGGGCTGGTTGTCCCCATGGTGTCCATAGCATCCTGGAATGTCAAGGGGCTGAATTCCCCCCATAAAAGGCAAAAGGTTTGGAAATATCTCAATTACCATCAATTTGAGGTTGTGGCGCTCCAAGAAACTCACCTCAAGAAGTCTGAGGAATTGCAACTTCGTCACAAATCTTACTCATTAATTTACAGGTCCTCCGCTACTACCAAGCAGAGAGAGGTAGCCCTCGTCTTCCGTAGTACAGCCACATTTCAACCTGAGGCAACAAAGGCTGATCGGGAGGGGAGGTTGCTCATGGTGAAGGGGAGACTGCGGGGCGGCCTTTGCCCTTTTATATCACTCTATGCACCCAATGTGGGTCAGACAGCATTTCTGACTTCCGCCCTGGACATGATTGGGAGTTTTTCGGAAGCCCGGTGATTCTGTTGGGCGACTTTAACCTGATGTGGCATGAGGCCCTGGACAGTTCCCGTTCTCACAGGGCGGCTCTTAGCAGCTTCCCCAAGGGGGTTAAACAGAAATTACTTGGCTTGGGCTTGCGAGATGCCTGGCGCACTCTCTATCCGACTACCAAGGACTTTACGTATTTCTCCCATGTCCACCAATCTTAGTCACGGATTGATTACAGCTTCATCAGCCAAGCCCTGATGGGCTCTCTACATACTGCCCAGATCCTGCCCATCTCCATCTCGGACCACAGCCTGATCTCTATAGTTTGGCCTGGGGGGGGGCAAAACCTAGCGCTTTGCGGTGGTATTTCCCTGCATCGCTCACACGGGATAAGACGTTACGGGATGACTTAAGAGCTTCCATAACTGAATATTTCACTATAAATCTTCCGCAAGCCACCTCCCCCCAAAATAACTGGGATGCTTTTAAAGCAGTCCTAAGGGGCAAATGTATCCAACTCAATGCAGTCCTGAATAAACAACGGGCGAAGGAATGCATAGCACTTGAGGGAGAATTGGAGGACAGGGTGGTTTGGTCGTTCCTCTTTCTTACCATGCAGAAATACGGTTTCGGAGGTGGGTTCCTCAACATGGTCCGGGCCAACTATCACCTCCGGCAATCCCGAGTTCAGGTGAATGGGAGCGCCTCTCTCCCCTTTGCCCTTAGCAGAGGTACGCGGCAGGGATGTCCGCTCTCCCCCCTTCTCTTTGCGCTCAGCATCGAACCCCTGGCAGTTACAATCCGGGCAAATGAGGGGATCAGGGGAATACAATTTGGCGGCACTGACCACAAAACCTCACTCTTCGCAGACGACATATTGCTCACACTCACGGAGCCTGGCTCCTAACTACGTGCAGTTCAGGAAGATTTTAAGAATTTTGAAGCTGTGGCGGGTTTCAAGGTCAACTTCTCCAAGTCTTCCATTCTGAACCTTACACTCCCCGAAGCTGACGCCGCGAGAATACCGGGCCAGACGCCGCTGCAATGGGCTAAACACTCTCTCCTGTATCTGGGCATCCACCTCACCCCT
The DNA here is from genome assembly GCA_963921515.1 of Calotriton arnoldi. NCBI lineage: Eukaryota > Metazoa > Chordata > Amphibia > Caudata > Salamandridae > Calotriton > Calotriton arnoldi. The sequence continues at coordinate 2,256,686 of CAWUFW010001510.1, forward strand.
AGAATTGATGGTCTTCATAGAGCCAACTATTCCCCGCTGATGACTCAGCTTCGGCAAGACTTTATGAGATGGAGACCTTTGTACATCTCCTGGCTTTGCCGGATAAATGCTGTCAAAATGACGGTGCTACCTAAACTTTTATATCTATTCCAGGTGCTTCCAATCGACCTTGATCGCGATTTCCTTCCACACTTACGTTCTCTTGTCACTAATTTTATTTGGCAGGGAGGGAGGGCACGGCTTCCGTTTCATGTACTGCGGCATCTGAAAACAGGGGGAGGGGTGACGTTGCCAGACTTCGCACTTTACTATCAGGCGGCACAACTGCGGGTGGTTCTGGAATGGTCCTTGAGAGAATCTGATAAACACTGCCTCCACATGGACAGGGCAATAACGGGCAGGTCCATCTGGGACCTGCTGTGGAAGCCAAGGAAGGACAGACCCGCGAATGCATACCTCAGGACACCCACCCGCACCACGCTCAAAGTTTGGGACGATATTACGCGGAGGGAGGGTTGGACATCTTTCCCTTCTCCCTATACCCCAATTCATTTCAACCCTGCCTTTCCACCGGCAATGCGCGAAGGGCCCTTTGATTGTTGGAGGGAGGGGGGCTGTTTAATGGTTTCCGACTTATTTCATAACTATGACGTGCTGACGTTTGAAAACTGCAAACGGGATTTTCATGTAGCACATAGCGAGCACTACCACTACCTCCAGCTGAAACACTGGGTCTCTCAACCGCACATAAGAGATGCGGCCACCAGGGAATATACTGCCATGGAGAAATTGGTCAGACGAGCGGGTACCATGAAGGGTGCAATTTCATCATTATACGCCATGCTGCTTGCCAATGTCCACACTCCTAGGGCGCGGTACATGTGTTTCTGGGAACAGGTGATTGGACGAGACATTACTGATGACGAGTGGAAACACATTTGGAGGGATCTCATCAAACACAATCACTCAGTAGCTCTAAGAGAGGCACATTATAAGACGCTCCTAGACTGGTACCTTTACCCCACCAAACTCAAACGGATTTTCCCTGATACATCTGATCTTTGTGGGTGTGGTTTACAGGGGGACTTTCGTCACATCTGGTGGGACTGCCCAGGTATTAGGCCATTTTGAGAGGAAATACTCTCGCACATTAAAGATCTACTGGGGTACCCTGTCCCGACGACTATAGAGGGAACTCTTTTGGGCATTAGAGACCCTGCTCTTGAGCACCAATCAAAGGCTGATAAGGCTATCATGTGGGCCTGCTTGGGGGCTGCTAAACTCACGATAGCGGCCGCTTGGAAAAAGAAAGATGCCCCGGCCATATCATTGTGGCATTCGCGCCTTTGGAGAATTCTCTCCATGCAGCGGCTTGAGAACATTTTTAGAGATGAATACAAGAATTTCGAGAATAAATGGGGTCCCCTGGTCACCTACTTGTCCCCGCGGTTTTCCCTCAGCGGTGTGCCCTCCCTCCCTGCGGGCCATGTACCTTTTTCAATTCTAGATCCTTCACTTAGCGCTAGGGGGCATAGTACCCCCTCCATGAAAGGCTATGGCATGCTTCCCGTTGCTTTAGTTGTTTAACGTGTCCGAGGAATTAACTATGATGTTTAGAGCGCCCACCACCACCAGGGGTGGGGAGGGGGGGATGTTGGGGGGGATTTTTTCTTCTTTTTGTCCTTTTTTTACTGTTGGTGGTCATAATTTGGGGGATGCCCCTTGTAACATGTCATTAAAAGTCCAGCATTCTTCTTATGTCAGTGGAGGGTGTGTCGCGACCTCTTGATATGAGAAACTGGACTGTAATTAGCTAACTATTTGGTTTCGCGGTCCGGCGCACTCTCCTATACCCCTGTTATGATATTTACTTATGATGCTGAATAAAAAGATTTTTGATAAAAAATAACATTTGAGCCGTAATTAGGCAGGCACAATGCAAAGCTGCAGTTCCCTGAACCTGCCAAGCCTTAGTGCCCCAAATTGATTTCAAATCAATGGTATCTCTCCAGTGATCATATCCGTGTAAGTCCAAATCAGTTCTAAAGGAACCGGAGTAGATTAATTTTGTGTGGGTCAGAATAGATTTGGATTGAGATGACACCTGTAATTTAAAGAAATAGGATTCTGGATTGGACGTGTTATAATTAGTGAAATAGGTGAACTTATCCCTAAGGGTTTTAGAACTCTCCTGTAAAGGAGTTGGACAATGTTCCCATTGTGTGTAATTAAAAACAGGTCTTAACATGTTTGTTTTGTGTAAGAAATGATGCCCATGGTGTTGATAACAGAATAAATCAGCATAATTGGCAGAATTCAAATACAAATCCTCAGTATCAAAAGCAGCATAATACTTCAAATCAGAAAACAATGAATGTACTGCTTGTACATCCCAATCATCGGAATGTATGTCCTGTGTTACCACATCTCCTAATGAAACGCGAAACACGTATGGTATCTTGAGGACTTCCGTCGGGCCGTTTATTTCGAATGCTACTTTATCCCAAACGATGCCATCTGCAACCGGGAAAGCCGAAATGTTCACAAGGGTCTGATCACGTTTCATGATATGGGACGATGTATGGGGAGCCAGAATTCCATCGACCAACTTCACAGCAGAGCGTTCTGGCAAATAATGACCATTGATGAGCAAGAAAAACACTATCACAAATCCAATCGACATGAAGAGGAAAATCAGGATAAGTACCAACCAGATGTAGGTCCAGGGTGGGACCAGGTAAGTCTTTTTGAACCAAGAGATGAAAATACTTGTTTTTCTTGGTGGAAGTGCCAACGTGGAAGAAGAGGAGGAAGAGTCATAGGAGAAGCTCGTACGGTCCCCAAAATAACCGCTTGAACATATGTTCATTAAAGGTGGTAGGGCAGCATCAGCTAGATGTTGTCGAGGACTGTTCGGCACTTCACCGTGGGACTCATCCACAGGGTAAGTATACTCGACTTCTGCTTTGGAAGAGGATGGAGGCAGAACAGGCAAAAGGTCAATAATAGTTTCCATCTCACCCTAAACTAAACGGGGATTAGTCGAAGAGGCTGAATGCACCGGATTCAAAGAGATAGTGTTGCATGAAACTGCAGGAGTTACACTATTCAGAATCGGCCAGACGGTGTAGTTTGACATTGTCAACTGAAATGTATCTGGGTTTTTTTTTGTGACCAGGCAAAGGTGGTAGTATTACTGTACGAGTTCCCTTCAATCAAAGTACTGGGACCGGTTCACGATAAGAGGGACCAAATTCTTTTTTGTTCTCCAGCTTTTCTCATGACCAGATCTCCAATCTTAGGAAGTAAGCCAGCGACCGGAATCAGCATTGCTGTGTCATTGGAAGAGGGCAAATGTTCAGTTGCGTAGCAGTCACGGGTCTTTTGTAGTTCCTGTAACATAGTAGAATGATTATCTATGTCAAAGGTTGCGGCAGCTGCCACAACGTTTAGACCATCAAGGTCTGGCACAAACATTTTAGTGCCAAAGAGCATTTCGTATGGAGTCTGCCCACCCAGAGATCTTCTAGGGAGATTATTGAGTGCACGTTGAACTCCATACAAATGGGCCAGCCAGTTCCTGACAGTACCTAAGACCCCAGCTGTCAAAGATTGCTTTAAGTCACGGTTCATTCGCTCCACTATAGAATTGCCCGCAGGCCTGTATGGAGACAAAAACTGCACCAGCAACCCCATCCACTTCATCGCGTCCTTGTACGCCTTAGAGGCGAATGCTGGACCTAGGTCAGAATGGAAGGTGCCACAGGCAAATGTCCGGACAAAGACACGCAAATCTCTAATGACATTTCGTGCGTCAGTGCTGCGTTGTGGCCAAACCCATAGGAATCTAGTGCACAAATCAACTGCAACAAAAATATATTTATATGCAGTATCGGAAGTCAATGGACTACAGTGATCAAGATATACACAGCCAAACGGCTGATTGGAAATACATAGTTGTGTTTGTGGTGGTCGCGAAACCGTAGATGGTTTGATTTGCTGACAAACGTCACAAGAAAGCACATAATTACGGGTTTGTCTATATAAACCACGCCACCAGTAACGTTGTTGTAAAATAGAGACAGTCGCAGACACTCCGGCATGTGCAGAAGCCATGCCTTCGTGTGCTGCAATGATCAAAGCAAGTCTGCGGTCCATGTTGGGAATCAGCCGATCCCCAACTGATGGAATTTTAGCATAAGGAACTTGTTCGGGAGATAAATGATAAGAATACTTTGAAGGGAAGCCCTGCGGATAAGCAGTTCCATCCTTCGAAGCACCTACAGCTGCCAAAATGTCATTATCTATCTTAGTCATGGACCTTGTAACTGCTGCAACGGAACACGTGCTGCCTCGTCAGCCAAAGAATTACCAACAGCATGTGCTCCCACACGCTGATGGCCAAGAGTATGTATAACCTGTGTGAGTGGCACTCAAACCCAAAGCGTTTTATGCTTTACTACGCTGCCCTTAGAGTCTCGATAGTCATTTTGAGACCAAAAGAATAAGTTGTCATTAAAAGACTGAACACAGTAGTAAGAATCGCATACAATAAGAGTATTCACATTAGGATCAGCAAACTCGAGAGCTAGAACAAGAGCATGCAGCTCCGCCAATTGCGCTGTATTATCCCCAAGTGCCTGTGTATGCACTATGGAAGACTTAAATTCTCCATTTACAATTGAACCTGCCACAATTGCGCAAGCCGCTGAATAAGCGTGTTTGGAACCGATGGCCGGTTGAGCCGAGCCATCGGTATAAATGATACATTGGTACTCATCCAAAGGAAGCAAATACAACGGAGGAGGATGAAAATGTTCATACGGTAAAAACTCCTGTGTCTGAAAAGCAGGATCAAAGATAAACGTGACATCAGCCGATTTCAAAGAAGTAGCCCATTGTATCCAACGGGGATGTAGTGCCTTATAGTTGGGTACACTTGCCTTAGTCACTGCTTCTAAAGCAGGGAGAGGCGTGACCATATGAATGCGTTTTCCCTGCGCCAGCGAGCGTTCTTTCAGAAACGCCATTTGGACCGCCGTAAAAAAAAATTCAACATTCGAAAATCGCATTTTAGCCGATGTGTACAAATGTGATTTGTATGCAATAGGTACTGTGTCTCCCTCATTGAACGTCAAGTAAGTGAAACCCACCGTCACCGGTACTATACGTATTACCAGGTTCGCGGTATTATCACGCGTCAACAAGTAGTTAGTCGCAAGCAGATCTGATTGCAAAGATTGCAGAATAGTGGTCTGTTCTGGAAGCCAGCTGGCAGAAAATATGTTGGTTGTATCAACGCATAAAGCGGTTTGATACGCTGGGCATAATCGGGGATGTAAGTCCTCCCAAAGTTAAAAAATCCCAGCAAAGACTGAAGCTTCTTCAGTATAGATGGATGTTGCAATTGTGCACATTTCTCCAGAAAGTGGGGGGCTAACCCCTTACCTTCATTATTGAGCTCATAGTAGCCCAAAAAGAGTACTGCAAAATGAGCGATGTGTGATTTTGCAAAATTGAATTTGTATCCATAGTCGGCAAACAAGAGAATAATGCGGTCGACTCGGACAAGATGCGGTATCAGTTCGTCGTCCGTCAGATAAATATCATCTACGTACGGAAACGCATCTGGATCTATGTTGTGCAATAAAGACACAACATGTGCAGCAAAAGCCCCGGGGCTGTTCTTATACCCCATAGGCAAGCGCGTACATTTTTTCTGATTTCCGACGGCGGTAAATGCTATCAAGTCACGGCTCTCAGGAGCCAAGTTATGACTGTAGAAACCATTGGATATATCCAGTGTAGTTTTGTATTTGTTACGAATAAGGCTATTTACTAGTGCCTAGCTGTGTGTGTTCTGTACCACAAATGTACGACAATGACTATTCAAATTTCGATAATCTAATACAATGCAATATGAACCGCCAGGTTTTGATACCGGAAAAAGAGGATTATTCATCGGTGATACACAGGATTCAATCACTCCTTGATACTCCAACTGAGTTAGAATGTCACAAAAGGGAGCCTTAGCCGCTCGTCTGATTGGATATTGCGGCTGTGGCATAGACCGTAATCTCTATCCCAGCCCACCTGATTACGGTACACCGCCGGGGCAAGGGCCAAAGCCCACTCAGATGCGTAAGCCTGTGCATGTTCCTCAGGGACGTAACGCGAAAAACTCGGAAGTCGGAAGTATCACGTCCTCCCCTCTAGAAGCGGCTAGCACAAATGGTGGAGGCCAATCTGCCTCTGCCAACAAAATGTCGTACGAGGAGGTGAGATTTTCCCAGAAAACCGCCGTAATTGTACGCTGTATATCACCTTCAATTTGTAAGACAATTTCATAGAGTCTATCAGGGGGCGCAACTCGTGTATCTGCTGTTTCTACTGTAATAAATGTATGAGTTGCTCTCACCTCCAGACAGGGACGCAGTGTCTCCCGCACTCTGGTAACCTCTGCTGCGCTGTCGAGCAGAGTCACTGCCCATGTCCAGTCTAGGAGTAGCGTTCTCACCGTCTGAGGCATACTTTGCTGTTAAAGCATCAACCTTCTTTTTTTGATACAGGGGTCGAAAATGAGGCAGTCCCTCTTGTTTGGCTTTTACGTCAAACTGCCGAGGTTGATCCCGTGCCTGTTGAGTGGTCGGACCCTTGCCGCGATCCTGGCGTTCCCCTCCACCAACTTGAGAGTCCGATGTGTCCTGTAAAGAACGAGGAGGGCGCTGATCAGGGACTTGAAATCTATCAGGAGTCTTAATTTTCGCGCGGTCGCGCAAGTCATAAGTACGCTCAGAAGAGTCAGGTGTCAGTGAACCATCACGCAAACCTTGCTGCCGTTGTTGCTGCCCCTGTTTCTTATTTCTCCAGTTCTTCTTAGGAAAGAACGGGCGCCCATCCTTCTCATCAAAACAATAAAGACCTGGCTAAATGAGAGTTTCTTTACTGTCACCTTCAGACACTGCATCAAAAGTGAGTTTCATTTTTACTCCCACTTCATTGCGCCCCGTCCAATTGCCTGCAGTCCCAAACTCTCAAATCAGTACTTTAAAAAAATACTTTAAAAAAAGAATCACTGTCGATTAAGCCACCCTGCCAACTATTCCCTCCGTCACAACATGTGAGTGAAGAAAACTTACTACCAAAGTAAGTGAAAAGAGTGAGCGGGCACCTCACGTATGCAACACCAAAAAGGCTACCGGCAGGTTCTCGCCAGTATGCCCACGTATATCATCATCGGTTACCCACTCACTAGAACAAAGGAATTAGTGTCCAAAAAGAAGAGCAAGGAAAACAGAGAAAGGGAATCAACTGTTCCAAACCAAGAACCCCGTGCTGAGCAAAGAACCATGTGCTCAAATACTATTAAAAGCAAGTCAAGACTCACTGTCGTATTACCCCTTTATTTGAAAATGTGAGCTTGCTCAAGTTAAAAGCACTGCATGTTGCTAACCTTTTCCAAGAAGGCCAACATGTTTCATTGCCAATCACATATGTTATGGCAAATTCATCAGGGCGTGGGGTTCCAATCACTCGCCTTTCAGGACAATGTCTTTTTAATAATAAATGCGGGTTGGCTGAGAAGACAAAAAGGACAGTGATTCACTCTCATTAAAAAACCGGACCAGACACAGTCCCACTCCAAGGTAATATATATCTTATTTTTAAGAGTCAAACATATATAATTACCCAGTGCCAGCAGGGGGCTTTCATACCAGCCTGCACCAGACCATGAAGGGGTGTATACATCACTATTATACCTTCTTTAAAAAGCACTGCCGTTGCTTGTCAATTTCACCTATGGAGACAATGTCATACATCAGCTGTATAATCGACAAGTACCTAACCTCTTCATCTAAAAGTTCCTAAAATGTCATGGCATATCTCAGTCCCATAACATATACAAACGTTCATTTCTTGACACTGCCTTGCCAATATGTACATATCGTTACCCAACTACAACTTATCTACAACATGTCAGCCCATTATCATTGGCCTCCTTCATAATGGCTAAAACAGACCGTCTCCTTTACTTGAATAAGAGACTTTTCACTCACATTCTTCCGTTCATCCTCAGGGAAACCTCTGCTAAACTTCCAAATCAGTCACAGCCCCATCCTTCTCAGTCAGGGCTTTTTGTTAAGTTTGGTTTTGAGTTTGAGTTTGAGTAAAAGGCTTAATTCCCAGACTATTGCGCCCTAAGGTTTTATAAGCTTTTGCAATAATCTTCAGCAATTTGCGCTGTTTGTCTGCGTCAGCAACAGCCTCCAAGCTTCACCCTTCACATTAGCAAGGATCATATCGCAAACAATATCGAACACTCCCACCAGTCTCATCCCCAACTCCAGTGCCGCTTCGGCCCCATGTTTATCCTGAACACGTTTTATCACAGAAGGGAGAATGGTCATTGAGGGAGTGCCACAAAAAATTGAATATACCAGGTGGACCCACCTGCATGTTGCGCGACATGAACTGTATAACAGCTCTATGTACACGTATTAACGAAGTATGCAATACGCGTATCTCTGCAACTGTAGCATTAAGATAATTTGGGTGTGGGGTATACCCAGCCAAAACGGGCCACGTGGCCCCATCTATCGATAAGGGGCCTAAACAGACCTCTGTCATAGGGTGAGGAAGGGTGCCATTAAACCATGTAGTGTGTTGCCAAGCTGTTAACGGAACTTCAAGAGATCGATAAGGTTGGTAATCCCGCGGTAGAGCGGCGGCAGTATACTCATGAAAGAAGTTATCTGTGCCATCTGCCGCCGGGAATGTTACCCAAGAATAAAACACCTCGAAGCGGTGTGCTGCATCCGCCTCAACAACAAAAATAAGTTCAGCACCACCATTAGGGAATCCATATTGAGTCAAATAAGCGGTGACTGGAGCGCGGTTCGGAGGTGCTATGGCGACTGCCATAATGGAGGAAAATATGAAACAATCTACTCTTGGCAGCGCAACACCGGGTTAGAGAAAGAAAAAGACCTTTTAGAATTCAAGCTTGAAAAAACTATAACTTTAGAATATAGGAGGTTACACCGTCACAACTGTCTCCGGAAACAGCTGTGAGGGGATTGTGGACAAGCACTACTCAGGAGTCTCGCAGATAAGTACCAGACCAAACGTTGGTGGCGCCATGTTGCGGGGATTCTGCACATACACAGAACTATGCGCAGGAAAACAGAACCTCGGTGTATAGGGGCTAAACCTTCCTACCACCTTAGTACCCAAAATCCCAAAACCGACTAGCTATAGTGTCTCATTCGTTCTCCTACATATTCATGAAGGTACAAATGATTAGACAACCCAGAACACAACACTCCCAACTCTCTCAGGAATCGCGGTAGCAAGACACACCCTTTCGCTCACTCACTCGTACTTGTCCACAATAAGAATTGTCAGAGTCACTGTCATAGTTCAAAATGCTTATTTTAACTATTGTGCTCTATAATGCAGTATACAAGCCACTACCAGCAGCGAAATGCATAAACCTAAAACAGTTAGCATTGTTACAATTCCATAGAATATAAAGGGGGATGTCATCATATACATACAGTGGAAAAAGGACTATAAGGCCTAACCACCCTCCCCTTGGTAAGGTGAAGTTTATTATATAAAGGAAGATCTCTGGGCTTTGTCAGCAGACCCCATACTTTAGTGCCCAGATGGAAGTTTTACATCATAGGAACTGCATTGCTCTTCTCCCTGGAAAGGTCCCTCTCCAAGTGTGTCTTTAGAACAACATGCATCCCCGTAATATCAAAGCACGAGTTTCCAGCAGCGCAACTGTGCTAGCATGTTTTGTCTAGGTGCTAGGGACTGACCAGAACAGAATAACAAGGGGCATTGTTTATCGACCTAGCACATCGTGTTCAGACTAAACTCCAGGAACAGGCAGAGAACGCAGAAAGCAGGCAGTTCTCATGTGAAAGGCAGAAACAGAGTCTTGCAAAATAAAGTCATGTAGTAACGTGCGCAAAAGCAGCATCATGACAGCAGAGCTCATGCTAACCTAGCAATGTCGACAATGACCCTAACGGCCATATAACAGTACTCCATGGCCTTTGTAGTGTGCTGAGGCCCAGGGGCTCCCTTTTTTCGGAGTCTACCCCCACCCTCACAACTGTTCACTGTGTGACCCACACATGGTCTCTTTGTTTTTCTTTGGTTTGGTTTATAGTGTTTGAATGGTGGGACTGTTCCCTGTCTGTCCTGGGGGTGGGTGTTGTTGCTTGTGTCTGAAGGGTCATCTGAATGCACGTGGGGTTGATTGGGAGGTGGTCGTGGGAAATCCCAATATTGGGGTGTGCCACCTATGCTTACAGCTCGCTATGGCTTGTACGATGACTGAGTGTAAAGTGATCTCCTGGAATGTCTAGGGGCTTAATAGCATGACCAAGCGATATAGGGTTCAGGCATATCTCAAGAGACAAGCGGCCATTATTGCTTTCCTGCAGGAGACACACCTCATAGCCTCTGAGGGTATAGCGCTGCAGTGGTGTTGGCAGAGGCACCTGTCTTATACCACATACTCAGCTTTTGAGCGGGGGTCCTCATATGGGTTCACCCTGGGCAGGGCACAAATCCTAAAAAACGAAGTGTGGGAACTAACCAAGTTAGGTAGTATGCAAGTGACATTTCTTAAAACACTACCACAAAGAAATTGGCAACAAGGAGAAATGTGGCAGTAAATCTGTTCTGCTAAACTGGTTGCAAAGTCTGTAGTTTAAATTATCTTATGGGGTTAAGGCACCTGCTGCAGAGATCTTTGTGTGCCAGCGAAATCTCAGGGAATAATAATAATGGTAAGATAACTCTGGAGGATAACACGTTTGCTGGAGAGATCTGTTTTTTGTGTAGCCCCAGTTTTGAATCAAAGTAGCATAGAGGATTATTATGTCTGCTTAAAGCTAAAGCTAAAGCTAAGCTAAAGCACATTATGTAACACACAGATGACAGATTTTTATTTTATTTTTTATGCAAATAAGTAAGTGGGTTACTGCTTTTTACACATAGATCCTTTTGTTACTTGCAGTTCATGAATTTTAATCCTTCTAACATAGTACAGTGAGTTTTGAAGGACATATAGATCCTACATTTAAATCCTCACTGTATTATGTAACACATCCTGTACATTGCTTTACACGCATATGATTTATTGTCAATGTATAATGTGTATCTGTGAGGTAAAGTGCTCTGATACCCTGCACTGGAATGAGTAGTGCTAAAGCTCTATAAAAGAAATAAAACAAAAAAGTGGTATTTAAGTTGTTATTTGTGTACATATTGGAACAGACCAACACATCTGATATTCTTACAGTGCATGCATATCTCTTATACACAAGGACTGAACAAAGTCAAAAGCATGCCTCTCTTAAGTGCTTTTGAAGTCATAACAAGCTGTGAGCCTTTATTTTCCCTCCATTGTATCTAAGTGTGCGACTCCGATAGCTCCCAGCTAGGATACTGCACCAAAAGGAGGCTTGATGGCCCCTTATCTTAGGCCTTTGTTATGGGCCCAGCTGGAATCTGATCAGCCTCTTCCCCGCCTGCACATTGCTGCTCGGAACAAAAGTAGACAACGTGCAGGCCTTGCTGAAAGTGTCCTGTGTCTTAAAATTATACCGGTATATAAGTTTAGCATATTTCTGTGAAGCCCAACCTCTCAGAAGGTAGACGGTGTTCACCCTGTGAAAATAGTGGGCAGACGCCGTCTACTTGTGCGTACCCAGGAATTGTGCCCTGGCCCTGGGGTACACTTTCAGGTGTTAGAGGAGAAGGTGGATAAAGCGGGGTGCTTAGTGGTGATCTGCGGGCGATTGGGGTGGAAGCACTTGACGTTAGTCAACATTTATGCCCCTAACACTGACCAGGCCAAATTCCTAGATGGGTTGTCCCTAGCTCTGGCCCCCTTTTTGACTGCTCCCATCCTTATTGGCAGGGATTTCAATTGTATGGCTGATCCCTCCTTGGCCAGGTCTCACCTGCCCATGCAAGACTCCCTTGTCCCATGGACTGCGAGGAAATTTACTGAATGGACCCATAGGTGGGTATTAGTGGACTCCTGGTGCTTACGGCATCCTGTTAAGAAGGATTACTCTTTTCATTCACATTTACATGATTTGTGTGTGCATCTAGATGCCTTTCTTTGTACATGCACACAGTTGCGGCCGGCATGAGTTGCAGGTGGGGGGGTCCCCGGGGAGGAGGGGTTCATTTAATTTTTTTTTTTTTAAATAACACTTACCTTCTCCTCCGGTCCCGGGTCGCGTCGCCTCTCTCCTCTCTATACAGGAAGCAGGCAGCCTCCCTCCCCTCCCCTAAGCCAATCACAATGCTGCAATGGCAGCGTTGTGATTGGCTAGGACGCTGACCCCACATGCGTCTATGGGGCGGCCATTTTCTCTAATGCAGAGTGTGGATGACTGGTTTGGTCGGCCCTGGAGCCGACCAAACAGCGCCCACAACAGTGGGCTAGCCACTCCTCCCCTGCCTGGAGCAGGACCGCCCACCCGCCTGCCCCTAACCAAACCCTGCCTTCTGCTTTCTCGCAGTGCGAGAAGCAGAAACATAAAAGGGTATTTAAATACCATTTTATGTTTCTGCTTCTCGCACTGCGAGAAAGCAGAGGGGCGACGCTCCTCCGCCCACGTGGAGGAGCCGCACCTGCGTGCACAGATAAGACACTTGGAATGTTTGGCCAGAATGCTGTCTGTTCATAACCCACTCCATGTACTCCTGAAGTGGGCGCCTGCTCTCACCTGTACCCCTAGCTGGAACCTACGCTGTGAAAACCTGGAGGGTCAGGTTTTCCACAAGACTCTGGGTGAGGAAATATGGCAACGTTTTAATGAAAACAAAGAGTCCACGACATCGGCCTTGGTCGAGTGGTAGGCCTCTAAGGCGGTTGGTCAGGGGCGCTGCATTGCCTGGAAGGGTGGGGTGCTGTGGACATTGCGAGAGGAGACACAGGCTCAGGAGGTTGTGCTGCATACGATGGAAAGCCTTTGACACACTGACTCCTTAGTGCATGGCGCCTTAGTGCTCGAGAAAGAAAGCTAGCAGCTCTGGTTGAGAAGCTACCGTGAATACATGGTTAGCACCCATAGGGAGCAGAAGAAGCCCGAAGCATTGCGTGTTTGTCTGGTGAATCCCACTAAATGGGGATCCCAGATATTGGAGTTGGTGGCTGGCGATGGCACCTTGGCCTATGAATCTGTTAGCATTAATGAGTTATTCCACACTTACTATATGGCGTTGTATGCTGGCTGCCCCCGGCCGGCCCTGCTTTCTTTGAACCTTTGCCTGGACCCGTTGCCCTTACTGACCTTGACACCTGAGGCCATGGAGGGGTTGGGAGTGTATATTTCAGCAGAGGAAATTTTGGCTGCAATTACGGCCATGGCAAGGGGTAGGGTGGCGGACTTGGATGGGCTGCCAGTGGAATTGTATGCCATTTGCGTCACTCAGATAGCCCCTCGCTTGGTGGAGGTCTACATAATGACTCATGTAGCCCGGATGTTGCCCTCTACTATGAAAGAGGCCTTGATGGTCCCCCTGCTTAAGCCGGATCGCCCTCCCAGGAAACAAAGTCGCTTTGCTTCCTATCAATGCTTAAAGTAGACTATAAAGTTCTGAGCCAAGTGATGGCTATGAGACTCTTATCCCAAATGTTACGGCTCATACATGCTGATCAAATGGGCTTCATTCCAGAGAGAAGCATTGCGTTGAATATCAGATTACCGGCGCTATTGCTTGCTGCCTCCTTGATTGATGCACTGGCAGCGTTTATGTCGGTAGACATGGAGAAGGCATTCAATAGTCTGGACTAAGACTATCTGTACATTGTGTTCGGCCACATGGGCTTGGGCAGGGTTCCTTACATGGGTCAGATTGTTTTACGCGGTCCTTACTGGGAGATTTAGAACAGGGCAGTTGGTGTCGGAATCCTATGCGGTGGGGCGGGGCAAAAGGCAGGGCTGTTCCTTATGCCCACTGCTCTTCGTCCTAGCAGTGGAGCCACTGGCGGGCAGAGCCCAGGAGGGCACCTATTTCAGCAGCATCATGTACCGGGGTGTTTTGCATCATATTGCACTGTATGCTAACAACATGTTTTTTCTCCAAGACCACAGGACGTACGTCCCCAGGGCCCATTGACTGGTAGAGGAGTTTCGCTTTCTGTCAGGTCTGAGTGTGAACTGGTGAAAGACTAGTGTGTACCCTCTGGGGGAGGCACCCGAGGCCCAATCTCAGCATGTGGGGCTGCAGTGGGAGGACACCATTTTTCGTTATTTAGGTGTCCAGTTATATCGGACTGAGGCCTCTTAACTAGATGTTAATCTCGGCATGGCACTTGCAGTGCTCAGCAGGTCGATACGCTTCTGGAAGTCTCTCCCCATTTCGGTGCTGGGACGTGTAGCGATCTCCAAAATGGTCACTTTGCCCAGGCTATTATATTATTTCGCCACTCTCCCCATTATAATCCCCCACAGCAAGTTTCAGAAAATTCACTCTATGCTCAACGAACTCATCTGGAGGACGGGTCGCACCAGAGATTCCCTTGTGAAACTTAAGCGCCCGGTTCGGGATGGTGGTTTGGCAGCTCCTGACTCCTAGGCATGTTATCTGGAGGACCAACTGCAGTGGGTAAACAGGTGGGCGGATGGAAAGCTTTGGGGTGGTCCACTCCTTGAGGGAGTAAGGTACGCCAGCTCTTCCCTGGTTGATGCAGCTCCTACTGTTGCCTAAGCATGTCTGGGTTGAGCCTTGCACCATGCAACAGGTGGCCAGGCATTGTTGAGTGTGGTATTTGCAAAAAGCGGGGTGACAGCTCCCTATACCTCTGCCATACCCCTGTGGTACCTGACTCACTTTCTGTAAGGGGATGCCGTTCGATGGTTGGGGGAGTGGTCTGCTCTAGATCTGGAGATCTGTATGACACTAGAATCCTGCTGTGAAAATTTGCTAAGAGAAGCCAAAAGGGGCCAATGTTTGTTGGAAATGGCCCGAGCATGGGATACATTACTTGAGGAGCTGCGATCTGGTGGGGGTGGACTTGGTGGATGCTTACTCCCCTGCCAGCCCGGGACGTTGATTTTCTTTATTCGATCTTGCTGTTCCCTTGGCCTGAATGCCAAGGTAGTTGTTGTTCACAGTGCCAAGGCGGTGGGTGTATTCTTCAGACCAAGCTATGGGGTTGGAGGGTGTTAGGATGGTTGTGGTGGTTGATTTGTTATACTATGTGACTGATGCATGCACTGTTTTACCTACTCAGTTTGATACTGTTCCCTACTCCTCTGGGAGGAGCAGTGTATTATCCCTGAATGTATATTGCTAAACTGTGGCCATCAAGACAACTGTCATTAAAAGGTTTTGGAAAAAAAAATGATGACTGTAGTAAAGATTTTTGCTATTTTTATATTATCAAGGTGAAGTAGCAAGAGCTCAGTTACCAGCCAGAACTGCTTTGGCCACTCTGCCTGAGGAAAGAAGATTACAAGCTTTCAAAGGGAGTAGCACTTCTGTCGATGAGGACAATCTTTAAAACCTGCTGGCCCATCAGGTTGGTTTGGCCAGCACCCTACGCCTCTCCCTCTCCCTGAGAACTCAATATCAAGAGCATCCAGTAGAATCCTGTCCCAATTACATATATCAGTGTCCCTGTAAACCCCCTGTGGATCCACTCCTCCAACAACTGTGGCCACCTTTGTCCTGGCTTCTGTGACACCCACCACCATAATATCTGCTGTGAAGTCAGGACACTGTACTCCTGTGGCCACAAACTGAAGGCCATAGGGCATTTTGAAAAGGGCTTGTGCAGGACCTGCTATAGGGAGGGAAGCTCAAGGTGCAGTCTCCAATGTAACCACCATGAGTAGTTTACTGGTGGGTGCAGCTACATGGCAGGAGCATCAGCTGCGCCTGATTATTGTACTTGTACGGGCCAAGAACAATCTCATGCGGGCCCAGAACTAAATCCAGAATGCCCAAAATGATCTCCTGCAGCATCACCTGAGTGCCTACAATTTGCATTCTGGAGTGGCACAGGATGTCTTTAGAAAACTGTCTACAGCAGTGTCTCATTTAACAGCTGCTTTCCGTGCCAAGCACCATCTGGTGCCAGCTCAGTCCCATAACCATTTACAGCTTCCAGAGCCATCAAAAAGTGGGACACTGTTGCACAAGTAGCCATCTGTCCACCACTGTTGATACTCGGGCCTCTTCAGTGGCCCTTAGGAGGGGTTGTTCATCTGGCCCAGTTGAGGACAACACTCAAGAACCTATGATCAAAAGACACATTAAAGTCCTAATGTGAGCATCTGGACTATTCACCTTATCCACCTTATTACCATATATTTCCAATCCTCTTATGGACTGTTGTCTGGAAAAGGACTCCAAGCATCTTTAGCTCATCATCAATTCCTCATCCAACATAAAAGTTGACCTATTTTCCCAAAATCTGAAGTGTATTATTTTTTATATTATAAATCAATATAATAATGAATACTAACAAGTGTAATAAACTTTCACTCATGAAATGATTTATAAGTAACATTGCTGTGTTATCAAAACATGCATACTCCACTTTCAATTTAACATATTTGCTAATCATTTAGCATGCACACACAATACACATTTCATCAAAGCACAAAATGTAAATGTATGTACAAGTAAATCTGTACTGTTATGTTATGTTCTGTTATTTTAATTTGTAATGTGTGCAAATCACCCCGGGAGGGGTATCTCGGCACCCAACATTTCAGATGCAAGCGAGAATAGTAGAATTAAAATAGTGTAGTCTTAAGTGCATGTACGAATGTGGTGAGGTAAGTCGTATCAATATGGAGAGGCAAGGTGCGAGAACAACCTGCCCCCTGATCAGGACTTTTTGACCTGTGAAACCATTAAACAAGCCTTATCACTAGATCTAAGGAGTCTTGAATGATGATAGAAAGTTAGCTTCGGGGCTAAGTATCTGGGACCCTTTCCTGTCGGGGCTTTGTGGGTAAAGAAACACATTTTAAAAATAGTTCTCTTCCGGACTGGTAATCAGTGAAGTGAACACATGAGGGGGGCAGAGGCAGCTCTGGGTGGAAGATTACAGATGAGTCGAGCTGCAGTATTCTGCACAACTTGTAGTCTTGAAGGTAGCAACTCATTAGCCAAGGCCAATAGGGCATTGCCATAGTCCAATCAGCTAACAACAAGGGCCTGAACCACTGTTTTCCTTGCCGTAAGTGGAAGAAGTGGGAAGACTCTTCTCAACAAGCACATAGTTTGAAAACAGGAGCCTGTGATGGATAAAACCTGATCTTTCATAGAAAGGGGTTGGTCGAGCAGGACTCCCAGATTCTTGACCACATGTTTGGGCCTAGGCACTGTGCCGAGTTCGGTAGGCTACCAATCTGAAGTTCACGACTGTTAAGCCTTGCCAAACAGCACAATCTTGGATTTATAGTGTTCAGCTGGAGACAATTCTCCATCATCCAGAAAGCAATTGCCGTCATACCAGCAGAAAAGTTTTCTTTTGCTTTGGTCAGATCTTTATCAAAGGAGATTAAAAGCTGTGTATCGTCCGTGTACACTTTTATTTCAAAGCCAAATGCTTTTGCTGTCTTGGCTAGAGGTGCAACATATATGTTAAACTAAATTCTATTTGAATTAGATAGAAAAATTATTCAATCACTCATTTTAATGGGACGTTAAAACCAAACTTGGTGGTAAAGTCAGACAACAGCACACTGGAGTTCCCACTGGTAAACATCATCAGGGATGAAAGGAATGTTTCTCCGCAGGGCAATGTTGTGAACCATACAACATAGCAAAACAATCTTGCAGGCTTTGCCAGAAGAGTAGAGGATGGCCTCTATGGTCTTGTCCAAGCACCAGAACAGGCATTCAAGAGCCAAAAGCTCACTCCATAAGATCCCTTGTTCCCTTGTTCCGGTCCTCCCTGGACTGGAAACGAGCATCCTGAGACCGGTTTGGGGGCATAACCCCTCATCATAGCTTGAATCCAGTGAGACAGTGAGTCTGGGATCCACGTCTGGGCATACCCAGTGCACATAGGGTGAGAAAGCAAAAGACACACAGATGCCGAACGGAATGCAGAGCAAATCCAACATTCACCCCCAGTCAATAGATCTGGGTTAAATCCATTGTTCTTTTGCTCACCATGCCACCCCAGTTTAGACCCAGCCATATGCAAATCAGTCTTGACCCTGTGCCTCATGGGAACAGTCCAGCCCGAACTGCCAAGCCAGGTCCTCCCTGAACCAGAAACAAGCATCCTGGGACGGGTTTCGGGGCATCAGCCCTCATCAGCCAGGCTAGCTTGAATCCAGTGACACAATGAGCCCGGGACCCACGTCTGGGCATACCCGGCGCATTTAGGCAGAGAAAGCAAAAGACACACAGATGATGGACGGAATGTAGAGCAAATCAAACATTCACTCCTAGTCAATAGATCTGGGTTCCGACCCTCGATCTAGGTCCACTCTCTCCCCACTGCTCCGCTGTGCCGTCTCTTGCCTCCAGACCCCGACCTCCTCCTTGGGAGGTTCGAGACTGCTGCCCGCTTCAACTGGGACCAGACTGCCTCCAACCACCGTAACCTTTCTCAGCCGTTTTTTTTCTTAATTTTTTCCCTGTTGTGCCACTGTTATTGTGCCCATCTGTGTCTTGCTCTAATTCCACCGCTGTTTTTATTTTCTCATGCCTGCCTGTTCCTTTTGCCTTTTGCCGCTGCTGCCCCTGCGGCCCCTCCCCCCCTGAAATCCCCCCCGGAATTCCCCTGCACCCGCCTCCCAGCCTCTCCTCCCTCCCACCTCCCCTACTTAATGGCGGCTGCTGCGCGGTCGCGCTGCTGGCGCGCCAAAGGCAAGCCCGCCTGCGCCCGTCCGCGACCCGTCCGCGGCCAGCGCCAGGAACCCTGGACCTCCCACTACCCATCGCTACGACACCACCACCCTCCTCGCACTCAACCCTGGAAGACTTAGAGAATGCCAACAGGCCTCGCCGAACACGACCCACGGCTAGTTCTCCTGCCTCCACTGCCGCCAGACCCTCACCGCCACCCCGGCCTCCAACACCACCGACGCCAGCACCGGCGACACCCTAAAATGCATCCTCCTCAACGTACGCTCCGTACACAAACATGCCATGGAAATCTGGAACTTACTCGACTCTCTTTCGCCCGACATCGCCTTCTTCACAGAGACCTGGACAAACGCATCCTCCGCCCCCGACATCAGCACCGCCATCCCAGACGGATACAGGATCCAGAGGAAAGACCGCCCCAACCACCCAGGAGGGGGCCTCGCCATTGCCCACAAGATCACCCTCCGCCTCACCACCTCCAGCGAAACCTTCCCCTCCGCCGAACACCTGCACTTCAAGATCCAGACCAACCCCAAAGCCACACTGCGAGGAACCCTTGTCTACAGACGCCCCGGCCCCCGAACACCCTTCGCCACCACCATCACCGACTTCATCGCACCCCACGCGATCGCCTCAACAAACTACATACTCATTGGAGACCTGAACTTCCACCTCGACAACCCCAGCAATGCTAACTCCACTATCCTTCGTGACAACCTCACCAGCATCGGACTTAAACAACTCGTCAACACACCGACCCACAGAGCAGGACACACCCTCGACCCCATCTTCGCGGCAGGAAGCAGCGTCCATTTCAGCCACACAACGCAGCCACAATGGACCGACCACCACTGCGTACACTTCACCATCAACAAACCCAAGGCACCCAAACCAGCCCCACGCCCACCACGAAGGAACTGGAGCAAGGTTACCGACGAGCAACTTAACTCCACCCTCACCCGAGACAACCAGACCTGGGCACCCGACGCAAACAGCGCAAACGACGCAGCCAGAGAACTCCACACCTGGATCTCCAACTGCGCAGATGAGCTCGCCCCGCTACGCAACCCCGACAAACAATGCCCCAGGAAAGCCGCCTGGTTCACAACCGCTCTCCAAGAAACCAGACGCACCTACAGATGCCTGGAGAAGAACTGGAGAATCACCAAGACAACCGAAAACCACACCACTTACAAGGATGCCATGACGGACTACCTCAACCAGATCAGAGCCACCAAAAGGAACTTCATCCACAACAAAATCCTGGCCAACTCCACCAACTCCAAGGAACTTTTCAGTGTCATTCAAGAATTCACCAACCCACGCAGCGAAGCCACAGACATCACCCCATTCCAAGACCTCTGCGACAAGCTTGGAACCTATTTCCACCTCAAGATCAAAAACCTCTATGACAACTTCATCGACCATCCACCAGGTGCCACAGACGGCCCCCTGCCCCCCAGAAACACCAGCCAGCCCACCATTTCCAACTGGACACCGATCACGGCCAAAGACACCGCCTCGACCATGAAAAGCATCCACTCGGGGGCCCCCACCGACCCCTGCCCCCCTCACATCTACCACAGAGCTGTGGCCGCCATCGCACCCAAACTACAATGCACCATCAACACCACCTTCAAAACAGGCACCTTCCCAGACGACTGGAAGCGCGCAGAAGTTAGACCCCTGCTCAAGAAGCCCACAGCTGACCCCACCGACCTCAAGAACTATCGGCCCATCTCGCTCCTCCCCTTCGCAGCCAAAGTTGCAGAGAAAACAGTCAACAGGAAACTGACACGATTAATTGAAGAGAACGCCGTCCTCAACCCGTCCCAATCTGGATTCCGAAGCAACCACAGCACAGAGACCGCCCTACTCGCCGCCACAGATGATATCCGCACCCTCCTGGACCAAGGCCACTCTGCAGCCCTCATCCTACTCGACCTATCAGCGGCCTTCGACACCGTCCCCCATCGCACACTAGTCGTCAGACTACACGACGCAGGCATACAAGGAACAGCCCTGGACTGGATCCGATCATTCCTCACCGGAAGACGCCAAAGGATCAGACTCCCACCCTTCCTCTCCGACCCCACGAAAATCACTTGCGGAGTCCCACAGGGTTCATCACTGCGCCCCAACCTCTTCAACATTTACATGGCCCCCCCGCAGCCATCGTCCAACAACACGGCCTCAACATCGTATCCTACACCGACGACACCCAGCTCATCCTCTCCCTCACCAAAGACCCCACCACTGCCAAACTCAACTTCCAGAAAGGAATGCAAGACGTCGCAGTCTGGATGACCAACAGCTGCCTGAAGCTCAATGCCGAGAAGACAGAAGTCCTCGTCCTCAGTACCACCCCTTCTGCATGGGACAGCACCTGGTGGCCGACCGCCCTCAGAAGCCCACCTACCCCCTCAGACCACGCCAAGAACCTCGGCATCGTACTCGACTCATCACTCTCCATGAACCGACAGGTCAACGCCGTCACCTCCAGCTGCTTCAACACCCTCCGCATCCTCCGCAATACCTTCAAGTGGATCCCCCCTGAGTCAAGGAAGACAGTCACCCACGCACTCATCACCAGCAGACTGGACTATGGAAACGCACTCTACGCCGGCATCAACAAGTTCCTACTCCGCAAACTCCAGACAGTACAAAACACCGCCGCCAGACTCGTCCTCGGCATCCCCCGACACGAACACATCAGCCAACACCTACGAAGTCTCCACTGGCTCCCCGTGGAGAAAAGAGTCACTTTCAAAATCCTCACTCACGCCTACAAATGCCTACACAACAACGGACCCAAATACCTCTACGACAGAATCAACTTTCACGTACCCAAAAGAAACCTCCGATCTTCCAACCTCGCACTGGCCGAAACCCCGCGCATCCACAGAGCCAGAGCAGGCAGAAGATCCTTCTCTCACATTGCAGCCAAGACCTGGAACGAGCTACCGGCAGACATCAGACGCGCCCCCTCCCTGAACACCTTCAGGAAGACCCTCAAGACCTGGCTCTTCGGCTAAACAGATCTGCGGACCCCCCTCAGCGCCTTGAGACCCTCACGGGTGAGTAGCGCGCTTACAATTCCCTGATTGATTGATTGGTTAAATCCATCGTTTTTTTGCACACCATGCCACCCCAGTTTAGACCCAGCCATATGCAAATCAGTCTTGACCCTGTGCCTCGTGGGAACTGTCCAGCCCAAACTGCGGAGCCAGGTCCTCCCTGTACTGTAAACAAGCATCCTGGGACCGGTTTTAGGGCATCACCCGTCATCCGCCCGCCATCACCTGGTTCAAATCCTTTTTAGCAGATCGTTCCTTTCAGGTTGTGAGGGCAATACTACCTCCACCAGCATGCCACTCAGCTGTGGTGTGGCTCAGGGCTCCTCCCTGAGCCCCACACTTTTTAATGTATATATGAGTCCTCTAGCTGAGATTGTCCGCCCTTTCGGCATAAAAATCATCACCTATGCCGATGATACTCAGATAGTGGTGGCCCTTAACCAACTACATACATCCCCCAACAATCTGAGTGGGTGTCTGGAGGAGGTAGCCAAATGGATGACACTATCTTGTTTAAAACTGAACGGAGAAAAAACTGAGCTCATGCTCCTAGGGAACACCACCAAGCTCAACATGAATGCACTGTGGCCCACCTTCCTCGGCCCGGCTCCAGAACCTAAAAACACTATCAAAAGTTTGGGCATTTGGCTGGACAATTCCCTCAACTTCAACCACCAAGCAGCTAAACTTTCAGCCACCTGTTATGGTCTACTAAGAATGCTACAAAAAATCCTTCCCTTACTTCCCCGTCAGGCAAAACAAATCATGGTCCAAGGTCTCATTATCTCACGCCTGGACTTTGGGAGCGCCCTTTATTTAGGAGCCCCTCAATCCACCTTGCGCAAACTTCAAGTCATCCAAAACTGCGCTGCTCGAACACTCCTCCAGATCCCCCGTCGACTCTCTATCAACCCTGGGCTAAAAAGCCTTGACTGGCTCCCGATCAGGGAAGAATTGAATTCAAGGCCCTTTGTATCGCCCATAGGACCTTCTGGAAGACGGGCCCAGCCATTATCCACTCTCTCATCTCCCCTTACCAGCCAAACAGACAGCTCCGCTCAGCATCCTCCTTTCTCGCCTCAGTGCCCAGGATCAAGAGAAGTAGATGCGGCGGCCGTTCGTTCGCCTATAACTCAGCGAAACTCTGGAATTCCCTCCCCCTTCAGCTGCGGGCAGAACTCAACCTGCTATCCTTCCGCAAACTGTTAAAAACTTTACTCTTTAAAAAAACTGTCTAGCCCCATCTATCCTCCTGCTCGCGTTTTGTCTACAGCGCTAGGACGCCCCAGGGTAGCTACCGCGCTTTACAAATCGTCTTTTCATTTCATTTCATTTCATCAGCCAGGCTAGCTTGAATCCAGTGTTCCATACTTGCTCCCGGTCTTGAGGTGCCACAACTGCAATGTGGGTCCATCTATGGCATTAACAACATGTAGTATGCTTTCTAATCCACAGAACTCTGCCTTGAGTAGCAATAAACGTTGGCAATTGGTAGTAGTCATTCATATGTCTGAGTCTAACATCCAGGACCTGGTTGAGGACAGTGGGAAATGTAGGCTGTGACATCCTAATGGAGTCTCTGAGTACTGGAAGGAACCAGTAGCACAGAAATGTAACACTGCCATAATCTTCACAATAGCTGGGATGGCAGTCTGAATTTGAATATCCAGCAAACGTTGTGATTGAAATTGTTGTGCCAAAGCCTCAGTGGTGGTACCATTCAGCCTGTACTTCTAAATGATGATTACCTTTCCTGCATGGTTTCTATATCTGCACATAATTTGCACACTCGTTCATTACGTTGACATGTACTTCTCCGCCTTGCCTGGGGTGGTTGACGGACATATCTGCAACATATGAGTGCAATGTGTCAATGCTATTTGATCACACATATTATAAAAAATATAATTCAGCAAATGTCAAAATACAAACACGTCATATTTCAAGAATGTGACAACATTTTATACATTTGGTTTTGTAAACTAAATATTTTATTAAAAATATCTAAACATGTATTGCTAATAATAAATTTTTTGAAAACTCAGTTAAAAGCTAAACAATGTATCTTACATTTTTGTTTATTATTATAACATATTTTTAAGTTATTATCTACCCTAGAACATTTTCATAAATGTTAAAAACAAAGTATGCTCATGATGATTTTTTTTATTTTTTATTTTTTACAATGTTTAGAAAAATCAATCACAGTTGACATATCTATTGTGCGTAATGGTGACATTCTAATTGTTTTTGATGGAAGCAATGTCACGGACGACGGATTTTTCTGTCAATAACATATTAGCAGTGCGCCATATTGTCAAGCATACGCCATGCTGACAACGTTGGTTTCTGATAGCAGGCCAAACATGGTGGATGCCTGGAGTGTCCATCATGGATGACAAACTCCTAAGTACAGTCTGTACCTACCTTTTCTGATGTCCGTGGTTCCACATTGGATATAATGGTCCATCATGTAATCTTCCATTGACAAAAATCCCGATACATTCGAATACACATTTATTAAGCCTGTTAGGTACTTGCCTCCTAACCATCAGCTGTAGCAGAACTCCTCTACTTTTGCTCAGTTACCTCTGCTGGGATCCACAATGGCTGAAGAAGCAGGTGACAGGGTCCTGAACTTTACTCCTGAGTACTTGGATATTCTTGTGGCAGGTAATTGTGGAGTGTAATTGATGTGGTCTCTGTTGTGCGATTCGTGCTGCCGTATTCCCGCATACCCGCCCACAAGCCCACAACGCCCTCACGCCCACACGCCCACACGTCATACGCTGATGACGTTTTGCAGCTGTTGGAGCAGGAAACTGAAGGAGCCGCGGTCGCGGTTGCGGCCGCGGGAAAAACGCCGAAATTGCCGAAATCGCGGAGAAAACAGAGGACGCGGTAAACACCACAGCGTAGCGGTCACAAGCGGCGGAAACAATACAGGAGCTGCTTTTCGTGAGGGAAAACGTGATATAAGGGAAAAACGGCCCCCCAGGAGGACAGAGAATACAGTGAACACCGTTATCCCACGAGAAAGGAGAATCAGCATATCCTATAGGAGGAGAATTGACGGAGCAGAAAGGGCACGGAATTGGGCTCGGGTATACAGTGGTGCACAACAGAGGTAAGTGAGGAGGCACAGGGGGACACACTTGCCCCTTATCTTAACTAAATAAGGATTGGCACTGTTACAGTAAATTGGTAAAGGTGGGGGAAGATAAAACTGTACTGAGACGTGGAATTACTCCTTAAAGGATAAGCCATGGCCCCCAGGAAGACCAAAAGCACACTGGAACAAAAACAGAGGCATAGGGACCACTCAGTAGGGCAGAGGGGGTCTAGCGAAAGTATGGAGAGCTCAGGACTAAAAGCAAGGAAATTAATAAAGAAAAAGGCAAAAGGAACGAAGGTCGTAGCGCCTGGTGGAAGAGGCGGGGGCCAAGCCTCAAAATCATTAAAAGACTTTGTGGGGAAACATTTTAAAAAGGTGTTTTCACCAGCGAGGCCACAGGACGTGGAGGATGTAGAGCCCGAACAGCAGAATGAGAATAGCATATCAGACTTGGAGGTGCAGACGCTAGAGTCTGCAATTGTGGCAAACCATTCTCTTCAGTCCTTGCCATGTCATAACGTCTTAATACTCTCCCCACGGCTGTCTTCATCTCCACGGGGACTGTTTTCACAGTACCCGGAACTAACAAGCCTGGATCAACAGGAACTTAACAGCGAGGTCGCAAGGGCCAATGGGGGGGATGATAGGAGGACTGTAACAAGGCCGATAGAAACTGTAAGCCAAGCTCAGCATGATATTCAGAGTGGGGAGCTAAAAGAAGATGAAGAGCGGAACTATATATCGGAGCTGAACTTAGATATTTCTGCCACACCATCTTCCTCAATGTTGGAAATAATGATAATGCTACAAAGAACTCTCCAAGGACTTTTAGAAGCAACGTTAATAAATACTGATATTTTAAAATCACAAAAAATGCATTTACACAGAATTGAGGGGAGTTGCAGGGAATTAGGGGTCAAATGCCCACCTTAGTAAGACCAGTACTAGATACTAAACCCACAAATTTGGCAGAGGGCGGGGTAGAGACCGTGGAACCAGCGAAGGTAAACCATGAAGTTTATATTTCAAGATGCCCAATGATAGTAAAAAGAAGGAGTGAATATATAAGATTTGGTCTGCCCAATTATGGGGGCCGAATAGGTAGGAAGGTCAATAGAAAGGTGAAAGATAAGTTAAGGAAAAGGAGGTCTGAGGAGACAAGCGTAGAAGTAGCCACTCAAGTACAGACTCCAACAAAACCCCCAAAAGATATAAGGAGGCGGAAGGGGTTACAAAAAGATTTAAAAAAGAATACAAAAGGGTGCAACCAAATAGAATATCAACCTTACAGCAGAATCAAGGAAGGAGTATAACACCTATAGTGGCCAAAAACGCTAATAGCACTCCCCAATATGGGGCGTGGCCAGAACCCCGTAGTAAGCTCCCGACTGTAATAAGAAAAAACAATTCCCAGCCACACATGCCACCTATATTGGCGAGAAAGGAGGGAGTAGGAAGCAAGTGGATTTACTTTGAGCAGATACAAAAAGAAAAAGGAGGGAAGAAAATGAGGAAGAGCTCACACCTAAACAGGTCACTACTTCTACGATCATTTGCCCAGTGCCAAAGCTTGAAAGGCATTGGTACTAATGACCTGCGACAAGTGGGCTTTAAATTTATTCACGCAGGGAAAGAGATTACGAAGGTATTAGTTTACTCAGACCTGGTAAAGATTGCGATAGGGAAGGCGGAGAAGGAGGTACTAAGTGAAGGGATACGGATAGTACCTGAAGAAGAAGTAACAGGTTTTGAGTTATCAGGAAAAGACTTCCTAAGATGCCACGCAGGCTTAGGGAAAAGACAGGTGAGGCTAATAGAGAATGAAGTAGGGGACGAGAAGGGAAATCTCAATATTGTAACCAACATCAATGAAGATGAGAATTGGTGGGAGAATTGGTGTCAAAGAAGTAGTCCAGCAGGTCCCTCCCGGAGGTACAGTGAGGAGTTTGGTGAAGTAGGTTACCTAGATGATGTTGAATAGGGAAAAGGGTCGCCGCATAGCATAAAAGTGATCTCGTGGAATATAAATGGTCTTGGAGATTTAATAAAACAAGAAAATATAAAGGAGCTAGCAAAAAATAACGAGATCATATGTCTAGAAGAAACATGGCTATGCGGCACGACCCCAATATTCAACGGGTTTCACCAACTCCACCGCCCAGCAAAGAAAAAAAGGTTTGGGCGACCTGCAGGGGGAATCATGACACTTTTATCCACAAGAAATGTGAAGAAGGCGACCCAATTGTCCGTAAAATGTAAATGGTTGCTAGCATGCAGGGTATCCTTATTAGCTGGGGACAAAAAGTTGGATAAACTGACGCTGGTAAATGTGTATATGCAATGGGAGAGTACCGAGGAATATGGTGTTGAATTGGGTTATTTTAAAGATGATTTAGATAATATTTGTGAAAAATACAGCACAGAGTTAATCTTAATGATGGGGGATTTTAATCACAAACTAAATCCAATTAAACTTGATTGTTGGTATACAGACATGCTGGAGGCTTATGATATAAAATTAGCAACTTTTCCAGATTGTGTTCTAATAACTCAAGACATAAATTTGGGAAACTACCTAGGGACAAAAAGCTTATTTTGCTTAAACGGTAGGTCAGCTCTAGATTGCCCGGCAAAGAAAACGTTTAAAATAGGCTCACAAAACTGCCCAATAGATTATGCTTTTATGCCAGCCTGGAACTTTGCCTTAGCTAAGGAGTTCAGGATTAGCCACAGAGATGGGAGTGACCATAATCTTCTGGAGCTAGTGCTTTCAGATGTCCACCTGAACCCCTGTGGAAAAGTACATGAACAACAGGTGGATTATCCGAGGCGTGTGACAACAAGACTAACGGGGGAATATATGGCAAGGCTTGCAACGTTGCAACAAAAGATTGATCTGGGAGGCATAAGTGGGCAGAATCTGGACTGGTATGTGAGTAAGATAGAACAAGTGGTCCAAAGTCTACGTGTTAATTTGAAAAAGGATGGGAAGTTTGCAAAGAGACAATATAAAGACCCGATTAGGCAAGTTAAATGGTTTACCAGGGATTGCTTAGAAAAGAAGAGGGAAATAAGGAGAGAAGCACGTCGACTTAGAGTCAAATATGAACAGGATAGGGCCAACAAGCTCGTTAAACTGAAGAAGGAATATAAAGCGTTAATTAGTAGAACGAAAAGGAATTACAAAGAAAGCTGCTGGGGTAAATTGTTGGAAACAATAGAAACAAAGAATATGCGCCAGTTCTGGAAGCTGATTCAATCGGCGGCAGAATTCCCGGTGGGCGCAATAAATTGTGTAGTGGAAGAGGCGTCTTGGGAGGAATATCTGCTGGAATTATATAGCTCGGCAAGGGGGAAAGAAGAGGGCGAGCAGCAGAACTGGAGTGGGTTAGTAGAAGAATTGAAACCTGACTTCTCTGTACAGAATGTGGAAAAATAATAAAAAACCTGAAGTTAACTAGAGCAGCTGGACCTGACAATCTCCCAGCAATAATAATAAAGTCACATTTGAATTGGTGGGCAGAATTCTTTTCACAAATGTTTCTTGTTATCCTGGAGACTGGAATAATCCCTAAAAATTGGAAGGGCGCTATAATAAGGCCGGTGCATAAGAAAGGGGATATCCATATGCCGAAAAATTATAGATTAATTAATTTGCTGGATATCGGGAGAAGATCTTTTCTAAAATTATACTAGGAAGGCTAAAGGACTGGGTGGAGCGGGATTCAATCGTCCCAGTGGAACAGGGTGGATTTAAGGAAGGACATTCCACCATTGATCACTGCTTCGCCCTATGGGCGTTGGCCCGGAAGTCGATAGAGCAAAAGGGTAAGCTGTATGGTTGCTTTGTCGACTTCAGGGCAGCTTTTGATTCAGTGGACCGTAAATCTCTATGGGAATCCTTGACAAAATACGGTATACCGGAGGGTATACTGGCCATCTTAAAAGAACTGCATAGCGGAAATTGGGCTCAGATCATTAGAGATATAAATGGGTCCCTGACACAGAAAATAGCGATTGAGAATGGACTTAGACAGGGGTGCGTCTTGGCCCCTTTGCTCTTTGCCATATTTTTAGCAGATCTACCGGCTACCTTAGAAGTGGAAAGAAGTGCAAGCCCCAGAATGAGTGGAAATAAAGTTTCTTGCCTTCTGTACGCAGACGATCTAGTGATTCTTGATCAAACGGAGATAGGGCTTCAAAGGAAATTAAATGTTTTTAAGGAATATTGTGAGGCCAAGTTTTTAGTTGTAAATATGGAAAAAACAAAGATTTTATGTTTTGGGAAAAGAGATATGAATTTTAACTGGTTTTTAGGTCAAGACAGATTGGAGATTGTAAAAGAGTATAGATACTTAGGAGTTTGGTTTGATTGTGCCCTAAAATGGCATATGCATATAGATGCACAAAAAGCAAAAGCTCTTACATCAATCTGTGGGCTAAAAAATTTAATAGAGAATATGGAGATATGTCCCACAGACCCTTGCTAAAAGCATATGAAGCAATGATACCCCCGCAAGTTTTATATGGAGCAGAAGTTCTATACCTAAGTGGTAAATGCGGGTGGGATCTTGAAGAAGGGAAGATTTTAAAAATGCTATTGTCTTTGCCAAGCTCCACAATGGTCCAGGCTATTAGAATGGAGTTAGGTACAATAGCATGGAGCATACAGATCCAAATGTCCCTTATAAGATTTTGGAAACGTCAGGATCCGGGTGGTGTGCAGAAGGTCTCACAATGGTGCAGAGAGGAGTTACGATTGAGTAGCCTAAAATGGGCAAAGGAATCTAGGAAAAAAATCCTCTCTGCAGGGGAAAGGTTAAATGTGAGACCCTCGCAATTTACATTGGATGTAGAATTCACCAAAAGTTCTCTTAGGATTCAGGGTAAAGAAGCCTCAAGGAATATAGATCTGGAATATCTGAAAACAAAAAAATCGGTACAGTGCCTAAGAAATTCCTGGATGAATGAAACTTGGTACCCGTATTTGGACACTTTGCCCAATTATGGGGTAAGATGTGAGATCTTAAGAGTAAGAATTGGCATAAATCCCTGGCTAATGGAGGAAAAGATAAAAGTAGAAATGATACAGCCAGATGGTAAATGTAAATGTGGGCTAGGATCAAAAAGTGATATCTGGCATATTTTGGTTGACTGTTTTTCTTTTATCTCATTTCGGAAACTGTATTTACGTTCAATATTTGCCAAATATGAAATAAGATCACGAGCCAAAGCAATAGCTTTATTTACGGAGTTGCCAAATCTCGATATTGCTATTGCTCTGGGAAATTATATGAAAGCGGTAAAAGGGTCCGTAAGAGAGAAAATGAAGGGAGTCAATGATTTTAGTTGGCTTTTATAAGTTTTAGATGCTCTTCCCGTTATATAAAAAATTTTAAACTAGAAAGAATTCATTTGGGACTGTAGACTCTTGTCATTGGGAGTAGAAGAAGTGTGCTGAATTTTTATTGTATGTTTTATCGTATGTTTTATTGGTAATGAAATTGGAGAAATTATGCATTATTAATATATTGTAATTTATTGTGTTTAAAAGACTATGGTCTAAATAAACAGAGTTTTTGACTTGACTTGTGGCAGGTGCCCTGACTAACTGCAGCCAGCTATATAAGCCTGCAGAGAGTCATGGCAAGAGCTGAAATTTATATTCAGTTAATTGATAGGAATATTGTGAGTGATTTGAAACTCAAACACTTATGTATTAAATGTCACATCCCACATATAAAAACTGGTCATAACCCTATAACCATACAATTTGTGTTTTACACAAAAACTACTACTAAGCCACATTTTATATGCACCTTGGGTGTCTCAAATTTGAGTGAGTACTATATTTAACATAAGTTTTAATGAAGAATATTAAAAACACAGTGCCATAGACAACTGCCCAGCTTTCACTAGTAAAAGCCAATGCCTGACCAAAAACGCACATATATATTTTAAATTCATAAACATCTGCCGGAAATATTATTCTGGGCCGGGTTAATATTTTTTTAACTATAGTACATCAGAATTTTCTATATAGTGTACTCCACAAACATTAATGACTAAAAAACAAACAAACATTTTAAATAGTGAGCCACAGTAATTTACCAGTGAGGTATGTTGTGACCATAAGCAAATCAGTAGGTCATACATGCCTTCCCTTTGGCATGCAGAAGCTGTGTGGTTGACCAGGGCAACAGCAATCAGAGTGACAAAATGCTTAACATCCATGGTGTCATAAAGAATTTTTGAATGCTGTTTTAATGTTGTTTTAATGTCACAAATGATTTAGGACATGCCACTATCAGAGCCAAGGGAGACCTTGGCTGTGGAACTTATATTTCCAACTGCCAAGGATGGGAGGACATGCGGTGGTGAATCCTTCTTATCACTTTATCAAAACTTGGAAGGTCCTCCCAGTAAAAAAAGGGGGTGCATTTGTTGATGACCCCCATAAAGCAGCACATTCTGGCAGTGGCCTACATTGACAAAGATGGGGAGCTCAAGGCCACCGAGCAGCAACAAGAGAGTAGGTTCGACCACATGAACAAATATGTATTTTGTTCTTAGCCCTTCTCTATGCATTTCAGGTTGCAATATAACATCAAAAGTTAAAAAATATAATGAACTCTTACAAGTGCCACTGGATATAATAGACTTTGGGCTTGATTTAGAGTTTGGCGGATAGCTACTGTGTCCCAAATCAGATAGATGTCATGTCCATCCTTTTTTTCCATTGCCATTCAATATAATGGACTTGTAATAAGGCAGACAGGATATCTATCACATTTGTGACACAATAACACAACCACAAATCTATAATTGAGACCCATTGTCAATAAGGTATTTTTAACTCTGTACATGGGATATGTGTGACATTTCTGATGGAGTATGATTTCAAAACAATTTGCAACCTGCCATTTCATCAAGTGTTTCATGAGACTCACGCTCCTCTGGTTCATGTAAAAAGTTTAGGGCATGCTTATATCTACTTTCAACATGATGTGTTTCCACAACTTTTATATGGATAGTACCAATGGCTATCATTTCAGGATGTATATTGTACTGGACATCCAGGTCCTGTACAAGAGGCCATCACACATATAAACATATTTAATTAGAGCCTAGGTCCATATATTCATGCTAGCGGAATAGCAGATAAGTACAAATGTAAATGTTGGGCATGAGCTACAAGGACACACCATGCGTGGAACATTGCTCTGAACAATATTTCCAACTTAAAAGATAGCGATATGTGGCTGATGTTGATTTTGGCATATGTGATAGTCCTTCAAAACCATGGCAGAACACATGTACGTCATTTTTCTACTGCAATAAAGCATATCTAACTTGCAATGTGTTGGCCAAAATGTATGTTACATTTGTGACAGTGCCCCCTACATCAAACTTGTAGAAACGAAGACACGACGTCTCGGTAAATTTCAGTTTAATCAATTTATTAAGCAAGTATTAACACCCCAACCAACCCAACAGAACTGGCCTTTCCTCTGGTGAGCTCCAACTGCCAGATGCCACCCACCATTCCCAGAACCCTGGGAGTGCCTAGCAACAAGCTTTGCACCCTCATACCTAAACAAAGTTAGCATTCCATAACCAAGATGTAAACCCTAGATACCACACACCTTCCCCTCATACAAAACAATAAACCAACATTAGATCATATTTACACCACTTTACAAAGTCCTTCAAATACGATGGTTTGATGACGGATCTCAAACTTCTTCTTAGACTCCTGAGACTTTCCACAGGGTTATCCACAGGATTATCCACAGGCTTCAGGCTGTCCAAACTCGGTTGACTGATCCTCTCCAAATTTGTCATGTTGATCTTCGCCACTCTGTTCAAGTTCCATATTTTGTGATTCTCAGTTTTTACAGCATTGGTAAACAAATTAATAACCTTTAAAGGTTTGCTAAACTTAGAGATACTAGAAGCAGAACCTCCCAGTTTTAGTCTTACCCAATCACCAAACACAACTCGTGTCACTTCCACTCTCTTGCGACTGTCAAATTCTTCCTTCATCCTGTTCCTCTTCTCCTCCCCCTTACTCCTGCACATGTCTTTGTCAACCCCACCATCCAAACCACTCTCTCTTCTCCTGTTCACACAACTAGGACAAATCACACTATTTGGTTTCCTACCCCTCAAAAGTATAAAAGGAGACAAATCAGTGGTAGAATGAGGCGTTAATCTATAAATCCTCACTTTATCCTGTAACTCTTTCAACCACGGCTTACCAATCATCTTTGAACATTATATGGCCTCTTTCAGCACTTTGTTTAATCTCTCAATGATACCATTATATCTGGGATGATAAATGGCTGACTTCTTATGAACCAAACACCTGCTTATTAAACTTTTTCCATCTCTCTCAAAGTAAACTGCACTCCGTTGTCTGTCAAGAGTACAGAAGGACACCCCTCCCAGTCAAAAAGTTTCTCCAATAATTTTTGTAACAGTCTTTGTTTCGAAAGAATTCACCACTGCCACCTCTAGCCAATGTGAATACCAGCCAATGTAACTAAAAATGTACTGATCCACACACCGTATTCTTATGGGACCCACAATATCAAGTGAATTTTTCAAGGAGCGGAGGGTAACTTTTTCACCACCAAAATCTTGTCACTGGCCAGACATTCAACACAGTCCCTTACCTTTATTTCTACCATCACAATTATTCCAGGCCCCCAATATTCAGTTCTTATCCTCATCTTATTCTTTGAAACTCCCCAGTGACTTTCAAGACCTAAGGAAATGATCTTACCTCTCAATGCTGAAGGAGGAACTAATTTGCTACCTCTCAGAAGCAAATCACCACTTATTGCTAGCTCCTCGCTTACTCCCCAAAATCCTTTCACCTCACCAACACAATACTCTTTCCTTAGCCATCCAGATATCACCCATTGTTTCACCATCTGTAACAATTGGTCTTTTTTCAACTCATCGATCCATTCTTCTTCTAAAATTGAACCCTCAGTCACCTCACAAACCTTAACATCATCCTCACACCAAACACTTCCTGCAATTCCATCATCTATTTCACTTTTATCAACTTCGCTACACAAACGTGATGTACAGTCCGCCAAAATGTTCCTTGCACCTGCCACATATTCAACTCCAAACTCAAATTCCTGCAACGCTATAACCCACTTACTAATCCTGGAAGACACAGCATCAATACCTTTGGACATAAATATTTCCCTCAAAGGCTTGTAATCTGTTTTCACCAAGAATCTACCGCCCCATAAAAATCTCCGCAATTTTCTGACAGCCCAAAACACTCCCAATGCTTTCTTCTCAGTAACCGACTAGTTCTTCTCCACTCCTCTTAAACTTCTAGATGCAAAAATAATAGTTCTCTCTTGACATTGGTTATAAGGTGACTAAATTGTTGGCATGGTTAGATAGGAGGGGGACAGGGGGAGGCTGGGTTCCCGGCCTACTAGATGAGACAGGGACAAACTTGGAAACTGGGGCGGAGATAGCAGAGGGGTTTGCACAGTATTATGAAGAAGTCTATACGTCCCGCTCCGTACACTCAGCTGAAGACTGTGGTGCTTTTCTAAGTGACATCTCCATGCCGCGGCTAGGCAGAGAGGACAGTGATGACCTGGAACTAGACCTAACGGTAGATGAAGTCAAAGCAGCGGCCAGATCCCTTCAGTCCGGGAAGGCAGCGGGCCCTAACGGTCTGCCGGTTGAGTTATATAAAGCTGTGCTAGATGTAATGGCAGAGCATATGTTAAATATGTTTAATCAGGCGCTATAAGAGGGTAGGTTGCCGGCAGACCAAAGAACCGCAGTAATAACGGTGATATTAAAGCCAGGCAAACCACCCTCAAGCTGGGGGTCTTATAGACCGATCTCTCTACTGAACTTTGAAGTTAAAGTGCTGGCTAAATTACTGGCCATGAGGCTAGCAGGAGTGATCGAGACACTCATACACCTGGATCAGTCGGGATTTATGCCGCACCGTAGCACCAGGCTGAACCTGCGCCGGCTATTTGTGTCAGAGGCTCTAGATACTCACTTAAGCCAGTACTCTCGGGAGCAGAATGATGATTGTTTCTCAATTCCCACCTCAGGCTCCACACGAAAGACCAAAGGTACTGGCTGTCGCATGAACACTGTCGGGGGAAAGGGGAAGTGGACAGAGAAGAGACTGCCTTGATCCACTCGGTATCTTCACACTAGCCTTCCTCCTATTTCTTCTAACGGTGTTTCCTCTTCCTGCTGGTCACCTTATCTTTATTGCTATGTGGAGATACCAATTGGCTTTAGGCCTTCGCTCCTCTTCTATTTTCTTTGTGTGTGAATTGGTTATTTTCTTGTATCTTCTGCTGAATTCCTTTAATTATTTCTTCCTCAGGGTAACGAGTACGCTGACGCTGTCGTTGAGCTGATGAAGACTCTGGACCTGAAGACTCACAGTAAGTAAATTAACCCTAACTGCCTATTGTGAAGTAACTACAACTCAAACCTAATCCTGTCTACTACCGCCGATTAACGAAACGCTCTAACCTACGCCTTGCCTGGCTGAAGCACTAACTCTAACTCTGACTAACTAAGAGAGTTTGCTGAAAAGGTTCCTGTCGCTAGAAATGCGTTGGTGAAGTGCGCGGTTCGTAATTCAACCGCAGCACTTCACAGCTGAGCAAGTCCTCGCGCCCGGACCCAGGCGCGAGAGACTAGACCGCCAACTTCTCTTGCCTTCCTCCCTGTTGGAAGAACTGAGCGGAATGTCTTTTTATGCGTGACGATCACCCACGATTGAAGTCGAGCGGGTGATCTTTTCCCAACAGCTTTCCCCGGGACTGTAGTGATGCAGAGGAGTTTATGAACTCCCTTCCCCCGAGCCCTGACAATTTGGGATACTGTATATAACTCAATCGGGCATGAAAGAGCAAACGGCTCTTCTGTCTTCGGATGCGAGCATGGCCTTCGACAGCGTGGAATGGAACCATCTCTGTGCTGTCCTGGTACATTGTGACTTTGGCCCTAAGTTTATTGCCTGGGTCAAACTTCTCTATAATCAGCCGCTAGCAAGGGTAAGGATCAATGCTACCGTTTCCCGTGCTTTTGCCCTGCAGAGAGGGACCAGACAGGGGTGCCCGCTGTCTCCGATCCTTTTTGCGCTTGCTCTGGAACTGTTAGCGGCTTGGGTCCGGCAAGACCCGCTGATATGGGCGATCCCTGTAGGAGATGAGTGGGAAGACCGCATCTCTCTGTATGGGGATCACATCCTACTGTATGTCACGAAACCGAAGCAATCAATAGACCGCATCCTTCAGATCTTTCATATCTACGGAGAGTACTCTGGATATAGAATTAACTGGGAAAAGTCATTGCTGTTTCTACTATCAGGAGGGCCCCCTGCCCTGACCTCCAGATGTTCAGTACCGATGCAAGAGAATGGCTTTAAATACCTCGGGATCTACATCACACGTGATCCAAGCGAGTTTTATAGCCAAAACTTACGGCGACAACTGGACAGGCTAGTCACGGATGCAAAACACTGGCGTACGCTTCCATTGACACTGATGGGCAGAGCGGCTCTGTTCAAAATGATGGCACTCCCACGCTACCTATATGTGTTGCAAAATTATCCCTATGAGGCACCTCCAGGCTTCTTCCGGAGGGTGGACTCAGAAATCAGGACGTTACTGTGGAGTGGAGCGTCTCCCCGCATCGCTCTGTGCAGACTCCAAAGGGGGGTCTTTGACGGGGGCCTGGCGGTGCCGGATATTCGTGGCTATTATTGGGCCACGCATTTGGTGAATGTCAATGGTTGGATGCTTGAGGATCGTGCGGAGCCTTCCTATAGGGTCGATAGATTGGCCATGGGGATGAAAGGCCCGCAGACACTACTGTATAGGAAGCATGTTGACAGGCTCCTCCCGATGCATACGCGGATGGTAGTGAGCGTGTGGAATGCTGCCACGAAGTACTTCGGGTGGGAGAAGAGGCTCTCCGAAATGACGCCACTTTGGGCAGGGGATTTTTTAAGGGCGGTAGGAAGCTTGGACGACTTTGCCAAATGGGACTTGTTAGGAATAGAGACGCTAGGCGACATTTGGAGAGGTGGGGCGTATATAGCATTTACCGAGTTACAACGAGACTACAAGATGGGGCAGGGTGAATGATTTCCATATATACGATTGGGACATGCACTTAGGAAACACGTCAGGGAAGGCGACACAATAGTAGAGGCTGCACCTTTAGAAGATAGGGTTTTGACAGAGCAGATACGTGAAATGACAATCTTTCTCTTCTATAGAAAGATAATTAATAATACTCCAGATCCCATGAACACAACTAGACAGACATGGGAACGTGACGTCGACACTTTAGAGGAAAAGCAATGGGTGGAAGTGCTCCAGGGCCCCAGGGAGGTCGCAATACGTGCCAGATTCCGGCTGATACAACTCAAGGTGTTACATAGAGTGTATTACCGCAGATCAGTGTTTTACAGAATGGGGAGGTGTGAAAGTGCGAGTTGTCACAGGGGATGTGAGTCGGAGGGATCCTTTTATCACTTGCTTTGGGAGTGCCTGCGCATTCAGGAATTTAGGATAAAGACAACGAGGGTAATGTCAGAGGTGGTAGATATGGAAGTGCCACTAGATCCTAAATGGCTCCTTTTAACAACTGAGGCCAACGAAGACTGGCCCCGACATGTGAAGCAATGGCTGATCCTAGCAGCAGTGGTTGCTAAGCGTAATATAGCAAGGAAGTGGGGGGGCGATACCCACCTTAATGTTGGAGGAATGGGAAAATGATGTGGACTGGTGCTGGCAAGCAGAATCAGTGATTTATAAAAGTAGAGGGTGCCCCAAAAAGGGGAGAAAATTTGGTCGGCATGGCAGATATATCGGGGACTCTAAGAGGGAAGAAGGGAACGAATGGGTTTATTACTAGGGTGGGCTTAGCCTTGTCAATAGAAATAGATAATTCAACTGTAAAGGTGACCAAGGACACGATATTACTGCTCTGTGTATGTACACTATTTGTGTGGATTATTAAAAAGAGTTACAAAAAAAAATAATAATAGTTCTCTCTTCACCATCCACTACTTGCAACAGAACTGCGCCCAAACCTTTCTTCTGTCATCAACACTGTTTTCTTTCCTGGTTCAAAACTAGATAAACTGGGAGCATTTTTCAACTTGGTCTTCAACAATTCAAATTCCTTTTGACAATCCTCACTCTAAACAAAACCAACTCCCTTCTTGAGTAGTTCCCTCATATTGACACACTTTTCTGCAAAACCATCCACGAATTTAACGTAATACTTGACCATTCCGAGGAATTTCATCAATTCCTCTTTGTTTTCGGGAGGAGGCATGCCACTAATAGCACACACGAGTTCCTCCCTTGGACTGATCCCCCTGGATGATATTCAATGGCCTAAATACTCAATGCTCTCCACATCAAACTTGCATTTCTTCAATTTAAGTGTAAGACCACAAGCATCCATTTTGTCAATGACATCATACAATCTCCTATCATACTCAGCAGCTGAATCACCAAAGATTAGCAAATCATCTTGATATATTTTGACCCCCAACACTGCTCTCAAGATGTCCTCCATCACTCTCTGAAATAAGGCAGAGACTAAGCCAAACGGTATCCTCACAAATTTAAATGTCCCAAATGGGGTAACAAAAGATGTCAAGTCTTGAGATAAAGGATGCAAGCAAATCTGATGATATTTGGATGTTTAATCCAATGTAGAAAAATGTTTGGCATTCCCTAGGGAGCACAACATCTCTATTATATTTGGTAAAAAGCATCTGTTAACAACAAAACAAATCTATTAAGTTCACTCAGGTCCATACACAATCTCACCTCCCCATTGGCCTTCCTTGAAATGACCACTTGAGGCAACCACTCAGACCCTTCCATCTTTACAATAATACCCTCCCCTTCTAATCTCTAAAGCTTCTGTCTCATATCCTCCCTCACTTTCAATGGCACATTCCAGACTTTACATGCTTTGGGAATTGAACCAGGTTTGAGCTTTCGAAAATGGTGGTAATTTTTCAAACAACCAAAATCCTTTTAAAAAACATTTGGATACAGTTGCTCATATTCCTAATTGATCTGTACTATATTCACCCTCTCTTTTAGCCTCACAGCTGGTGTCTCACTTGGATCCAAATACACACCCAATTCCTTTTGATGAATCAAACTGATCAAAGAATCCCCTCTCATGGATACATAAATCTTCCCAACCGTGATTCTGTCCACATATACAATATCACCCACAAAGTAACCCAGCAGTTTTATGGGTCCTCCACCATAAACTTTGGGTCGTATATCAGGTTTGAATAAATTCACTTTACCATCCAACTCCTTTTCATAGAAATGTTTTGGTATTAATGTGATCTTTGCACCTGAATCAAATAACATATTCATGTTGGCGACATTTACACACATCACATCAAACGGTCCTTCCTTTTTTTGTCATTGACCTGAAGAACAATTAAATTGCAACCATCATCAGAGTCACTCTTTAATTTCCTTACTTTATCTTTTACACCTCCTGACCTGCAATTAGAAGAAAAATGACCTTTACGCCCACATTTCTTGGATATAACCTTCCAACCCGGATAATCCTTACTGTTAGCCAAATGGGATAAACTATTGCAATGAAAACAGCGTAATTGATTTTTTTTCACCTCTTTAAGTTCCTTAGGCTTCTCTTTAACATCCTCCTTGATACAAACACTCCAAACTTTATCACCATCCCCACCTTCACCCACTTTAGAATCCTTCTTGATAGTATCCACACATGCCATAGAGTGCTCCAGAGTTTTTGCTTCGAGCACCACCTCACTTAAAGTGGTGTCATTTTTTTGCCATAAAGCTTCTCTTGCTTTTTCAATTGCACAACCCAACATAAACTGGTCATGCAACCTCTCCTCACATGATGCACCAAAATAGCATGAAGAGGCTAACTTACGGAGCACTGTGATGTATTCCTCGACTGATTCATCAGATCTTTGCATACGTCTTCCAAAGTGATGGCATTCTAAGACAATGCTAACCTTTGGTAGATAATGCAAATCCAACTTTCTGATGCTAATCTCAAATTCAAAAAAGTGATTTGCCTCTAGATCTCTTAACTCTGGAAGATGTTCATAAACCTCCTGGCCCTCAGATCCTAAACAATGCATTAACAAGGCATTCTTACGCTCAGCACTAAAACTTGTCCCACTAAGTTTGCTACACTGATGAAAATCCTTCTTCCATTTAGACCAATTGAGAATGGGTTCCCCAGGCAAACATAAAAAAATGAAGGTGGACTTACATTTTGCATATTTGTGATACTTAAGTAACAACTTATAACAGGGTAAAATGCAAAAATCCAATAAATACAAAATAAAAAAACCTTTCCGGAAAGAAGAAGGTTAGCAAGCCTTTGTGTGTCAAATAAACTTCAACGTACAAAGAAGTGCATAAAAATATCACTCCAAGAAAGACTTTCACACAAGTGAGGATTCAATGCAGCATCAACGTTGACACGCTGCAACTATGAATAGAGTAGGTTCTCAAACGTAGGTCAAGAAATAGATTCCCAAAAACAGAGAAGAAGCAGTACCTGATGAGGTGTGCGATTCACCGGTTGTTCCTTAAATAATCCGATTCGCTGTAGCAGGAATCACACACATATAAAGTGGATCAGAAGACGGTGTGCGAATCACCGGAAAAACACAATTCTCTGTAGAAATAATCATATATACATGAAGTGAATCAGAAGACGGTGTGCGAATCACCAGAAAGACACTAACCTTCCTCGGGTGTGCCGCAGACAGAACAAAATTGTGAGAACTGCCGGCACAAGAAGCACTGAATTCACCCCTAAGATGGCTGCATACTTGAAGCGGGACATCTCCCTTGGACTGATCCCACCCTCGTCGCCAGTGTGGATCCGAAGATACCACATCTC
This sequence comes from Calotriton arnoldi, assembly GCA_963921515.1. Classification (NCBI taxonomy): domain Eukaryota; kingdom Metazoa; phylum Chordata; class Amphibia; order Caudata; family Salamandridae; genus Calotriton; species Calotriton arnoldi. The sequence goes on from CAWUFW010001510.1 coordinate 2,297,735, forward strand.
TGTAAGTTTCCGTTTAACCCCTTCAGTGCTCATGACGGAATGGTTCCGTCATGAGCACAAGTTCTAGTGTGCTCATGCCGGAACCATTCCGTCATGAGCACATGCTCAGGAAATCCCTCTGCTGCAGACAGCAGAGAGATTACCCATTTTTTTTTTTGCCTGGGTAGGCGGGGAAGAGCTTCCCCAACCTCCCCAGGCCGATTTTTTCATTTCATTGAAATGACGATCGCGCGCATGGTGCACTATCGTCATTACAATGAAATCGAAACTGAAACTTAGTTTCAGTTTCTCAGTTTCGGTGCTTGTGGGGCTATCTCAGCCCCCCGAGCACCGAAAAAGATGGGAGGGGTATCGTTGGAAAGGGAGAATCTCCCTTTCCAATGGTACCCTTCCTAGTGGATCCCTGCTTGGGGATCACCCCAGGAGGGTGATCCCCAAGCAGGGATCCACCCACTAGCACTCAGGGAGGGGGAGCGGCCCCTTGGGCAAGGGCCTTTGCTCCCCCATTTTATTTTGGGCACAACAGTCTTTCTGCCCCCCCTGGGGGGCATATGGGGGCAGTAGCCTCCAATCTGCCCCCCTGGGGGGGGCAGAAAGCCCTCTAGACACTAGGGATTTTTTTTATTGATGTTGGGGTGGGGGCAGCCCAAAAAGGGCAGGGCAATGCCCCCACCCCCCCCAACATAAATGTCAGTCTTTCTGCCCCCCCAGGGGGGCAGAAAGCCCACTAAAAACCAGGGATTTTTTTTTTTATTGACGTTGGGGTGGGGGCTGCCCAAAAAGGGCATGCCAATGCCCCCACCCCCCCCAGAGAAATGTCAGTTTTTCTGCCCCTCCCAGGGGTCAGACGGGGCAGTAGCCCCCAATCTGCCCCCCCAGGGGGCAGAAAGCCCACTAGTCACCAGGGATTTGTTTTTTATTGACGTTGGGGTGGGGGCTGCCCAAAAAGGGCATGGCAATGCCCCCCCACAGAAATGTGTCTTTCTGCCCCCCCTGGGAGCAGACGGGGGCAGTAGCCCCCAATATGCCCCCCAGGGGGGCAGAAAGCCCACTAGAAACCAGGGATTCTTTTTTTATTGATGTTGGGGGTGGGGGCTGCCCAAAAAGGGCATGACAATGCCCCCCCTCCAGAGAAATGTCAGTCTTTCTGCCCCCCAGGGGGCAGACGGGGGCAGTAGCCCCCAATCAGCCCCCGGGGGGGCAGAAAGCCCACTAGAAACCAGGGATTTTTTTTTTATAATGTAGGGTTGGGGGCTGCCCAGAATGGGCATGATAATGCCCCCACCGCGAAAACAATTACTACAGTCTTTCTGCCCCTCCCCGGAGGCATACAGGGGCAATTGCCCCTTATCTGCCCCCCCGGGGGGGGCAGAAAGCCCACTAGGCCTCAGGATTTTTTTTTTTTAATTCAGGGGTGAGGTCAGCCCAAAATGGGCATGCCAATGCCCACATCCCCCCCAAAAAATGCCACAGTCTTTCTGCCCCACATGGGTGGCGGATGGGGGCAGTGGCCCCTGATCTTCCGGGGGGGGCAGAAAGCCCAATAGGTGCCAGCGATTACGCTGGCTTTTTTTATGCGTGGGGGTGGGGGCTGCCCAGAATGGGCATACCAATGCCCCCACCAGCAAAATAATAGCCACAGTCATTCTGCCCCCCTTGGGGGCAGATTGGGGCAACACTCCCAATGTGCCTACCTGTGGATTTCGGGCCCTAGCGCAGCCGGCACATAGGGAAACCTAGCAAATCTCTACATTTTTGAAGACTAGACACCAAGGGGAATCCAGGATGGGGTGACTTGTGTGCCTCTCACCAGGTTCTGTTACCCAGAATCCCTTGCAAACCTCAAACTTAGTTAAAAAAAAAAAACACTTTTTCCTCACAATTCTGTGATGGAAAGTTCTGGGATCTGCGTGGATCCACAAAATTCCACCCACCCCGCATTACCCAAAGTCTTCTGAGAAAAATGGTACCTCACTTGTGTGGGTAGGCCTTGTGCCCGCGACAGGAAATGGCCCAAAACGCAACGTGGACACACCACATTTCATTGTGAAAACTGACCCTTTTTTTGCAAAGTGCCTAGCTGTCGATTTTGAACCCTAGCTCAGCCGGCACCTAGGGAAACCTAGCAAACCTATACATTTTTTAAAACTAGACACCCAGGGGAATCCAGGATGGGGTGACTTGTCTTGCTCTCACCAGGTTCTGTTACCCAGAATCCCTTGCAAACCTCAAAATTTGTCCAAAAAAACACATTTTCCTCACATTTCTGTGGTGGAAAGTTCTGGAATCTGCGTGGATCCACACAATTCCACCCACCCCGCATTCCCCAAAGTCTCCCGAGAAAAATGGTACCTCACTTGTGTGGGTAGGCCTAGTGCCCGCAACAGGAAACGGCCCAAAATGCAACGTGGACACAACACATTTTCACAGTGAAAACGGACCCTTTTTTTTGCAAAGTGCCTAGCTGTAGATTTTGAACCCTAGCTCTGCCGGCACCTAGGGAAACCTAGCAAACCTATACATTTTTGAAAACTAGAGACCCAGGGGAATCCAGGATGGGGTGACTTGTCTGGCTCTCACCAGGTTCTGTTACCCAGAATCCCTTGCAAACCTCAAGATTTGTCAAAAAACCCACATTTTCCTCATATTTCTGTGGTGGAAAGTTCAGGAATCTGTGTGGATCCACAAAATTCCACCAAGCCCGCATTCCCCAAAGTCTTCCGAGAAAAATGGTACCTCACTTGTGTGGGTGGGTCAAGTACCCGCGACAGGCGAGGGCCCAAAACCTATTGAGGCGACACCAAAATTACCTATCACAAAACAACCTGGTTTTGCAAGGGGGGGTCCCATGAGTTTTTGGCCCCGGGCTCGGCGGCCATCTAGGGAAACCTACCAAAAACACACATTTATGAAAACTAGACACCCTAGGGAGTCCAGCAAGGTATGGCTTGCGTGGGTCCCCCAACATTTCCCTACCGAGAATCCCCTGCAAACCTCAAATTTAGATGAAAAAATCACTTTTTTCTCAAATTTCGGTGTGCGAAAGTTTTGGAATCTGCGTCGAACCACAAATTTCCTTCTACACAGCATTCCCCCAGGTCTCCCGATAAAAATGGTACGTCACTCGCATGGGTGGGTCAAGTACCCGCGACAGGCAAGGGCCCAAAACCTATTGAGGCAACATCAAAATTACCTATCACAAAACAACCTGGTTTTGCAAGGGGGGTCCCATGAGTTTTTAGCCCCAGGCTCGGCGGCCACCTAAGGAAACCTACCAAACCCACACATTTCTGAAAACTACACAACCGGGGGAGTCTAGCAAGGTATGGCTTGCGTGGGTCCCCCAACATTTCCCTACCCAGAATCCCCTGCAAACCTCAAATTTTGTTGAAAAAATCAATTTTTTCTCACATTTCTGTATGGGAAAGTTGTAGGTTCACCGGGCTGACACAAATTTCCTACCACCCAGCGTTCCCCCAGGTCTCCCGATAAAAATGGTACCTCATTTGTGTGGGTAGGCATAGTGGCTGCAACAGGAAATGGCCCAAATCGTACTGTGGAGACTTCAAAATTACCTATAACAAAACTACCTGGTTTTGGGGGGGCACCTGGGGTTTTGGGCCCGGGATAGCCACCATCTATGGAAACATACCAAACCCACACATTTCTGAAAACTAGATACCCTGGGGAGTCCAATGAGGTATGGCTTGCGTGGATCCCCCAACGTTTCCCTACCCAGAATCCCCTGCAAACCTCAAATTTAGCTGAAAAAAACACATTTTCCACATATTTTTGTGTGGAATCACTGTGGCGGCACAAATGTTCTACCCCACAGCGTTCTCCTTAGTGTCCCGAGTAAAATGATACCCTACTTGTGTGGGTGTCAAATGCAGAATTGGCTAAAAACATATTTTTAAAAAAATGTAGCGCTTAGAATTCTCGGTGCTATACCCTTATTCCCTATGTTTCCCAGTCACAGGCCGTTGCCCCACCCACACAAGTGAGGTATCATTTTACTCGGGAGACTGGGGGGATCGCTGTGGGGTAGGACATTTGTGCCGGCACGGTGATTCCACCCAAAAATATGTGGAAAATGTGTTTTTTTCAGCCAAATGTTAGGTTTGCAGGGCATTCTGGGTAGGAAAACGTTGGGGGATCCACGCAAGCCATACCTCGCTGGACTCCCCCGGGTGTCTAGTTTTCAGAAATGTGTGGGTTTGGTAGTTTTCCAAGATGGCCGCTGAGCCCGGGGCAAAAAATCCAGGTGACTCCTCTTTCAAAACCAGATTGTTTTGTGATAGGCCATTTTGATGTCTCCTCAATACGTTTTGGGCCCTTGCCTGTCGCGGGTACTTGACCCACCCATGCAAGTGAGGTATCATTTTTATCAGGAGACCTGGGAAAATGCTGGGTGGTAGGAAATTTGTGGATCCAGGTGGATTCCAGAACTTTCCCACACAGAAATTTGAGAAAAAAGTGATTTTTCCAGCTAAATTTGAGGTTTGCAAGGCATTCTGGGTAGGAAAACGTTGGGGGATCCACGCAAGCCATACCTCGCTGGACTCCCATGGCTGTCTAGTTTTCAGAAATGTGTGGGCTTGTTAGTTTTTAAAGATGGCCGCCGAGCCCGGGGCCAAAAACCCAGGTGCCTCCCCATGCAAAACCAGGTTGTTTTGTGAATGGTCATTTTGATGTCTCCTCAATACGTTTTGGCCCCTTGCCTGTTGCGGGTACTTGACCCACCCACGCGATTGAGGTATCATTTTTATCGGGAGACCTGAAGGAACACTGGGTGGTAGGAAATTTGTGGATCCACATTTATTCCAGACCTTTCCCACACAGAAATGTGAGAAAAAAGTGATATTTTCAGCTAATTTGAGGTTTGCAGGGCATTCTAGGTAGGAAAACGTTGGGGGACCCACGCAAGCCATACCTCGCTGGACTCCCCTGGGTGTCTAGTTTTCAGAAATGTGTGGGTTTGGTAGTTTTACAAGATGGCCGCTGAGCCCAGGGCCAAAAACCCAGGTGACCCCTCTTGCAAAACCAGGTTGTTTTGTGATAGGTCATTTTGAAGTCTCCTCAACATGTTTTGGGCCCTTGCCTGTCACGGGTACTTGACCCACCCACGCGAGTGGGGTATCATTTTTATCGGGAGACCTGGGGGAACGCTGGGTGGTAGGAAATTTGAGGATCCACGTAGATTCCAGAACCTTCCCACACAGAAATTTGAGAAAAAATTGATTTTTTCAGCTACATATGAGGTTTGCAGGGGATTCTGGGTAGGAAAACGTTGTGGGACACACGCAAGCCATACCTCCCGGGACTCCCCTGGGTCTCTAGTTTTCAGAAATGTATGGGTTTGGGAGGTTTCACTAGATGGCTGCCGACTCGGGACCAAAAACTCAGATGCCCCCTATGTATCCGAAAATGACCTGGTTTTGCAAGGGGGGGTCCCATGAGTTTTTGGCCCTGGGCTCGGCAGCCATCTAGAGAAACCTACCAAACCCACACATTTCTGAAAACTAGAGACCCAGGGAGTCCAGCGAGGTATGGCTTGCGTGGGTCCCCAACGTTTCCTACCCAGAATCCCTGCAAACCTCAAATTTAGCTGGAAAAATCACTTTTTTCTCAAATTTCTGTGTGGGAAAGTTCTGGAATCTACGTGGATCCACAAATTTACTAACACCCAGCGTTCCCACAGGTCTCCTGATAAAAATGACACCTCACTCGCACGGGTGGGTCAAGTACCCGCGACAGGCAAGGGCCCAAAACGTATTGAGGAGACATCAAAATAACCTATCACAAAACAACCTGGTTTTGCAAGAGGGGTCACCTGGGTTTTTGGCCCCGGGCTCGGCGGCCATCTTGGAAAACTACCAAACCCACACATTTCTGACAACTAGATACCCGGGGGAGTACAGCGAGGTATGGCTTGCGTGGGTCCCCAAACGTTTTCCTACCCAGAATGCCCTGCAAACCTCAAATTTAGCTGAAACAAACACATTTTCCACATATTTTTGGGTGGAATGACCGTGCGGGCACAAATGTCCTACCCCACAGCGTTCCCCTCAGTCTCCCGAGTAAAATGATACCTCACTTATGTGGGTGGGGCAAGGGCCTGTGATTGGGAAGAGCCCAAAACATAGGGAATAAGGGTATAGCACCGAGAATTCTAAGCACTACATTTTTAAAAAAATACGTTTTTAGCCAATTCTGCATTTGACACCCACACAAGTGAGGTATAATTTTACTCGGGACACTAAGGAGAACGCTGTGGGGTAGGACTTTTGTGCCGCCACGCTGATTCCACGCAAAAATATGTGGAAAATGTGTTTTTTTCAGCAAAATCTGAGGTTTGCAGGGAATTCTGAGTAGGGAAACGTTGGGGGATCCATGCAAGCCATACTTCTTTGGACTCCCCAGGGTGTCTAGTTTTCAGAAATGTGTGGGTTTGGTAGGTTTCCCTAGATGGCGGCGAGCCCGGGGCCAAAACCCCAGGTGCCCCCCCTGAACCAGGTAGTTTTGTTATAGGTAATTTTGAAGTCTCAACAGTACGATTTGGGCCATTTCCTGTTGCAGCCACTATGCCTACCCACACAAGTGAGGTACCATTTTTATCGGGAGACCTGGGGGAACGCTGGGTGGTAGGAAATTTGTGGATCCACGCAGATTCCAGAACTTTCCCACACAGAAATTTGAGAAAAAAGTGATTTTTTCAGCGAAATGTGAGGTTTGCAGGGGATTCTGGGTAGGAGAATGTTGGGGGACCCACGCAAGCCATACCTCGCTGGACTCCCCCGGGTGTCTAGGTTCCAGAAATGTGTGGGTTTGGTAGGTTTCCCTAGATGGCCGCCGAGCCCCGGGCCAAAAACTCATGGGACCGCCCTTGCAAAACCAGATTGGTTTGTGATAGGTAATTTTGATGTCACCTCAATAGGTTTTGGGTCCTTGCCTGTCGCGGGTCCTTGACCCACCACGCGAGTGAGGTACCATTTTTATCGGGAGACCTGGGGGAACGCTGGGTGGGAGGAAATTTGTGGATCCACGCAGACTCCAGAACTTTCCCACACAGAAATTTGAGAAAAAAAGTGATTTTTTCAGCAAAATTTGAGGTTTGCAGGGGACTCTGGGTAGGAGAATATTGGGGGACCCACGCAAGCCATACCTCGCTGGACTCCCCCGGGTGTCTAGTTTCCAGAAATGTGTGGGTTTGGTAGGTTTCCCTAGATGGCCGCCGAGCCCCGGGCCAAAAACTCATGGGACCCCCCCTTGCAAAACCAGGTTGGTTTGTGATAGGTAATTTTGATGTTGCCTCAATAGGTTTGGGCCCTTGCCTGTCGCGGGTACTTGACCCACCCACGCAAGTAAGGTACCATTTTTCTCGAAACACTTTGGGGAATGGGGGGTGGGTGGAATTTTGTGGATCCACGCAGATTCCAGAACTTTCCACCACAGAAATGTGAGGAAAATGTTTTTTTTTTTACAATTCTTTAGGTTTGTAAGGGATTCTGGTTAACAGAACCTAGTGAGAGCCAGTCAAGTCACCCCATCCTGGATTCCCCTGGGTGTCTAGTTTTCAAAAATATATAGGTTTGCTAGGTTTCCCTAGGTGCCGGCAGAGCTAGGGTTCAAAAACTACAGCTAGGCACATTGCAAAAAAAGGGTCATTTTTCACTGTGAAAATGTGGTGTGTCCATGTTGCATTTTGCGCCGTTTCCTGTCGCAGGCACTAGGCCTACCCTCACAAGTGAGGCACCATTTTACTCGGAAGACTTTGGGGAACGCGGGGTGGGTGGAATTTTGTGGATTCACACAGATTCCAGAACTTTCCACCACAGAAATGTGAGGAAAATGTGTTTTTTGGACAATTTTTTAGGTTTGCAAGGGATTCTGGGTAACAGAACCTGGTGGGAGCCAGTCAAGTCACCCCATCCTGGATTCCCTGGGTGTCTAGTTTTCAAACATGTATAGGTTTGCTAGGTTTCCCTAGGTGCCGGCAGAGCTAGGGTTCAAAAGCTACAGCTAGGCACTTTGCAAAGAAAGGGTCATTTTTCATTGTGAAAATGTGGTGTGTCCACGTTGCGTTTTGTGCCGTTTCCTGTCGCGGGCACAAGGCCTACCCACACAAGTGAGGTACCATTTTTCTCGGAAGACTTTTGGGAACGCGGGGTGGGTGGAATTTTGTGGATCCACACAGATTCCAGAACTTTCCACCACAGAACTGTGAGGAAAATATGTTTTTTTTTTACAATTTTTTAGGTTTACAAGGGATTCTGGGTAACAGAACCTGGTGAGAGCCAGTCAAGTCACCCCATCCTGGATTTCCCTGGGTGTCTAGTTTTCAAAAATGTATAGGTTTTCTAGGTTTCCCTAGGTGCCGACAGAGCTAGGGTTCAAAAACTACAGCTAGGCACTTTGCAAAAAAGGGTCATTTTTCACTGGGAAAATGTGGTGTGTCCACGTTGCGTTTTGGGCCGTTTCCTGTCGCGGGTACTTGACCTACCCACACAAGTGCAGTACCATTTTTCTCAGAAGACTTTGGGGAACGCGGGGTTGGTGGAATTTTGTGGATCCACGTGGATTACAGAACTTTCCACCACAGAAATGTGAGGACAATTTGTTTTTTTTGACAATTTGTTAGGTTTGCAAGGGATTTTGGGTAACAGAACCTGGTGAGAGCCAATCAAGTCACCCCATCCTGGATGCCCCTGTGTTTCTAGTTTTCAAAAATGTATAGGTTTGCTAGGTTTCCCTAGGTGCTGGCAGAGCTAGGGTTCAAAAACTACAGCTAGGCACTTTGCAAAAAAAGGGTCATTTTTCACTGTGAAAATGTGGTGTGTCCACGTTGCGTTTTGCGCCGTTTCTTGTCACGGGCACTAGGCCTACCCACACAAGTGAGGTACCGTTTTTCTCAGAAGACTTTGGGGAACGCAGGGTGGGTGGAATTTTGTGGATACACGCAGATTCCAGAACTTTCCACCACAGAATTGTGAGGAAAATGTGTTTTTTTTGACAATTGTTTAGGTTTGCAAGGGATTCTGGGTAACAGAACCTGGTGAAAGCCAGTCAAGTCACCCCATCCTGGATTCCCTGGGTGTCTAGTTTCAAAAATGTATAGGTTTTCTAGGTTTCCCTAGGTGCCGGCAGAGCTAGAGTTAAAAAACTACAGCTAGGCACTTTGCAAAAAAAGGGTCATTTTTCACTGTGAAAATGTGGTGTGTCCACGTTGTGTTTTGCGCCGTTTCCTGTCGCAGGCACTAGGCCTAACCACACAAGTGAGGCACCATTTTTCTCGGAAGACTTTGGGGAACGCGGGGTGGGTGGAATTTTGTGGATCCACACAGATTCCAGAACTTTCCACCACAGAAATGTGAGGAAAATGTGTTTAAAAAAAAAGATATTTTAGGTTTGCAAGGGATTCTGGGTAACAGAACCTGGTGAGAGCCAGTCAAGTCACCCCATCCTGGATTCCCCTGGGTGCCTAGTTTTCAAACATGTATAGGTTTGCTAGGTTTCCATAGGTGCCGGCTGAGCTAGGGTTCAAAAGCTACAGCTAGGCACTTTGCAAAGAAAGGGTCATTTTTCACTGTGAAAATGTGGTGTGTCCACGTTGTGTTTTGTGCCGTTTCCTGTCGCGGACACTAGGCCTACCCACACAAGTGAGGTACCATTTTTCTCAGAAGACTTTGGGGAACGCAGGGTGGGTAGAATTTTGTGGATCCACACAGATTCCAGAACTTTCCACCACAGAAATGTGAGGAAAATGTGTTTTTTTTTACAATGTTTTAGGTTTGCAAGGGATTCTGGGTAACAGAACCTGGTGAGAGCCAGTCAAGTCACCCCATCCTGGATTCCGCTGGGTGTCTGGTTTTCAAAAATGTATAGGTTGACTAGGTTTCCCTAGGTGCCGGCAGAGCTAGGGTTCAAAAACTACAGCTAGGCACTTTGCAAAAAAAGGGTCATTTTTCACTGTGAAAATGTGGTGTGTCCACGTTGCGTTTTGCGCTGTTTCCTTTCGCGGGCACTAGGCCTACCCACACAAGTGAGGTACCGTTTTTCTCGGAAGACTTTGGGGAATGCAGGGTGGGTAGAATTGTGTCGATCCACGCAGATTCCAGAACTTTCCACCACAGAAATGTGAGGAAAATGTGTTTTTTAAAATAATTTTTTAGGTTTGCAAGGGATTCTGGGTAACAGAACCTGGTGAGAGCCAGTCAAGTCACCCCATCCTGGATTTCCCTGGGTGTCTAGTTTTCAAAAATGTATAGGTTTTCTAGGTTTCCCTAGGTGCCGACAGAGCTAGGGTTCAAAAACTACAGCTAGGCACTTTGCAAAAAAGGGTCATTTTTCACTGTGAAAATGTGGTGTGTCCACGTTGCGTTTTGGGCCGTTTCCTGTCGCGGGTACTTGACCTACCCACACAAGTGAGGTACCATTTTTCTCGGGAGACTTTGGGGAACGCGGGGTTGGTGGAATTTTGTGGATCCACGTGGATTACAGAACTTTCCACCACAGAAATGTGAGGAAAATTTGTTTTTTTTGACAATTTGTTAGGTTTGCAAGGGATTTTGGGTAACAGAACCTGGTGAGAGCCAGTCAAGTCACCCCATCCTGGATTCCCCTGGGTGCCTAGTTTTCAAACATGTATAGGTTTGCTAGGTTTCCATAGGTGCCGGCTGAGCTAGGGTTCAAAAGCTACAGCTAGGCACTTTGTAAAGAAAGGGTCATTTTTCACTGTGAAAATGTGGTGTGTCCACGTTGTGTTTTGTGCCGTTTCCTGTCGCGGACACTAGGCCTACCCACACAAGTGAGGTACCATTTTTCTCAGAAGACTTTGGGGAACGCAGGGTGGGTAGAATTTTGTGGATCCACACAGATTCCAGAACTTTCCACCACAGAAATGTGAGGAAAATGTGTTTTTTTTTAAAACAATTTTTTAGGTTTGCAAGGGATTCTGGGTAACAGAACCTGGTGAGAGCCAGTCAAGTCACCCCATCCTGGATTTCCCTGGGTGTCTTGTTATCAAAAATGTATAGGTTTGCTAGGTTTCTCTAGGTGCCGACAGAGCTAGGGTTAAAAAACTACAGCTAAGCACTTTGCAAAAAAAGGGTCATTTTTCACTGTGAAAATGTGGTGTGTCCACGTTGCGTTTTGCGCCGTTTCCTGTCGTGGGCACTAGGCCCACCCACGCAAGTAAGGTACCATTTTTCTCGAAACACTTTGGGGAATGGGGGGTGGGTGGAATTTTGTGGATCCACGCAGATTCCAGAACTTTCCACCACAGAAATGTGAGGAAAATGTGTTTTTTTTTACAATTCTTTAGGTTTGTAAGGGATTCTGTGTAACAGAACCTAGTGAGAGCCAGTCAAGTCACCCCATCCTGGATTCCGCTGGGTGTCTAGTTTTCAAAAATGTATAGGTTGACTAGGTTTCCCTAGGTGCCGGCAGAGCTAGGGTTCAAAAACTACAGCTAGGCACTTTGCAAAAAAAGGGTCATTTTTCACTGTGAAAATGTGGTGTGTCCACTTTGCGTTTTGCGCCGTTTCCTTTCGCGGGCACTAGGCCTACCCACACAAGTGAGGTACCGTTTTTCTCGGAAGACTTTGGGGAATGCAGGGTGGGTAGAATTGTGTCGATCCACGCAGATTCCAGAACTTTCCACCACAGAAATGTGAGGAAAATGTGTTTTTTAAAATAATTTTTTAGGTTTGCAAGGGATTCTGGGTAACAGAACCTGGTGAGAGCCAGTCAAGTCACCCCATCCTGGATTCCCCTGGGTGTCTAGTTTTCAAACATGTATAGGTTTGCTAGGTTTCCCTAGGTGCCGGCAGAGCTAGGGTTCAAAAGCTACAGGTAGGCACTTTGCAAAGAAAGGGTCATTTTTCACTGTGAAAATGTGGTGTGTCCACGTTGGGTTTTGCGCCGTTTCCTGTCGCTGGCACTAGGCCTACCCACACAAGTGAGGTACCATTTTTCTCGGAAGACTTTGGGGAACGTGGGGTGGGTGGAATTTTGTGGATCCACGCAGATTCCAGAACTTTCCACCACAGAAATGTGAGGAAAATGTGGGGTTTGTTCTACAATTTTTTAGGTTTGCAAGGGATTCTGGGTAACAGAACCTGGTGAGAGCCAGTCAAGTCACCCCATCCTGGATTTCCCTGGGTGTTTAGTTATCAAAAATGTATAGGTTTGCTAGGTTTTCCTAGGTGCCGACAGAGCTAGGGTTAAAAAACTACAGCTAGGCACTTTGCAAAAAAAGGGTCATTTTTCACTGTGAAAATGTGGTGTGTCCACGTTGCGTTTTGTGCCGTTTCCTGTCGCGGGCACTAGGCCCACCCACGCAAGTAAGGTACCATTTTTTTCGAAACACTTTGGGGAACGGGGGGTGGGTGCAATTTTGTGGATCCACGCAGATTCCAGAACTTTCCACCACAGAAATGTGAGGAAAATGTGTTTTTTTACAATTCTTTAGGTTTGTAAGGGATTCTGGGTAACAGAACCTAGTGAGAGCCAGTCAAGTCACCCCATCCTGGATTCCCCTGCGTGTCTCGTTTTCAAAAATGTATAGGTTTGCTAGGTTTTCCTAGGTGCCGGCAGAGCTAGGGTTCAAAAACTACAGCTAGGCACTTTGCAAAAAAAGGGTCATTTTTCACTGTGAAAATGTGGTGTGTCCACGTTGTGTTTTGTGCCGTTTTCTGTCGCGGGCACTAGGCCCACCCACGCAAGTAAGGTACCATTTTTCTCGAAACACTTTGGGGAACGTGGGGTGGGTGGAATTTTGTGGATCCACGCAGATTCCAGAACTTTCCACCACAGAAATGTGAGGAAAATGTGGGGTTTGTTCTACAATTTTTTAGGTTTGCAAGGGATTCTGGGTAACAGAACCTGGTGAGAGCCAATCAAGTCACCGAAACCTCCTGCATTCCCCTGGGTTTCTAGTTTTCAAAAATGTATAGGTTGATTAGGTTTCCCTAGGTGCCGGCAGAGCTAGGGTTCAAAAACTACAGCTAGGCACTTTGGAAAAAAAGGGTAATTTTTCACTGTAAAAATGTGGTGTGTCCACGTTGCGTTTTGCGCCGTTTCCTGTCGCGGGCACTAGGCTTACCCCCACAAGTGAGGTACCGTTTTTCTTGGAAGACTTTGGGGAACGCAGGGTGGGTGGAATTTTGTGGATCCACGCAGATTCCAGAACTTTCCACTACAGAAATGTGAGGAAAATGTGTTTTTTTAAAACAATTTTTTAGGTTTGCAAGGGATTCTGGGTAACAGAACCTGGTGAGAGCCAGTCAAGTCACCCCATCCTAGATTTCCCTGGGTGTCTAGTTTTAAAAAATGTATAGGTTTGCTAGGTTTCCCTAGGTGCCGGCAGAGCTAGGGTTAAAAAACTACAGCTAGGCACTTTGCAAAAAAAGGGTCATTTTTCACGGTGAAAATGTGGTGTGTCCACGTTGCGTTTTGCGCCGTTTCCTGTCGCGGGCACTAGGCCTACCCACACAAGTGAGGTACCATTTTTCTTGGAAGACTTTGGGGAACGGGGAGTGGGTGGAATTTTGTGGATCCACGCAGATTCCAGAACTTTCCTCCACAGAAATGTGAGGAAAATGTGTGTTTTTTGACAATTTGTTAGGTTTCTAAGGGATTCTGGGTAACAGAACCTGGTGAGAGCCAGTCAAGTCACCCCATCCTGGATTCCCCTCTGTGTCTAGTTTTCAAAAATGTATAGGTTTGCTAGGTTTCCCTAGGTGCCGGCGGAGCTAGGGTTCAAAAACTACAGCTAGGCACTTTGCAAAAAAAGGGTCATTTTTCACTGTGAATATGTGGTGCGTCCACGTTGCGTTTTGTGCCGTTTCCTGTCGCGGGCACTAGGCCCACCCACGCAAGTAAGGTACCATTTTTCTCGAAACACTTTGGGGAACGGGGGGTGGGTGCAATCTTGTGGATCCACGCAGATTCCAGAACTTTCCACCACAGAAATGTGAGGAAAATGTGTTTTTTTTTTTACAATTCTTTAGGTTTGTAAGGGATTCTGGGTAACAGAACCTAGTGAGAGCCAGTCAAGTCACCCCATCCTGGATTCCCCTGGGTGTCTCGTTTTCAAAAATGTATAGGTTTGCTAGGTTTCCCTAGGTGCCGGCAGAGCTAGGGTTCAAAAACTACAGCTAGGCACTTTGCAAAAAAAGGGTCATTTTTCACTGTGAAAATGTGGTGTGTCCACGTTGCGTTTTGGCCCATTTCCTGCTGCGGGTACTTGACCTACCCACACAAGTGAGGTACCATTTTTCTCGGAAGACTTTGGGGAACGCGGGGTGGGTGGAATTTTGTGGATCCACACGGATTCCAGAACTTTCCACCACAGAAATATGAGGGAAATGTGTTTTTTTTGACAATGTTTTAGGTTTGCAAGGGATTCTGGGTAACAGAACCTAGTGAGAGCCAATCAAGTCACCCCATCCTGGATTCCCCTGGGTTTCTAGTTTTCAAAAATGTATAGGTTGACTAGGTTTCCCTTGGTGCCGGCAGAGCTAGGGTTCAAAAACTACAGCTAGGCACTTTGCAAAAAAAGGGTCATTTTTCACTGTAAAAATGTGGTGTGTCCACATTGCGTTTTGCGCCGTTTCCTGTCGCGGGCACTAGGCTTACCCACACAAGTGAGGTACCGTTTTTCTCGGAAGACTTTGGGAAACGCAGGGTGGGTGGAATTTTGTGAATCCACGCAGATTCCAGATCTTTCCACTACAGAAATGTGAGGAAAATGTGGGTTTTTTTACAATTTTTTAGGTTTGCAAGGGATTCTGGGTAACAGAACCTGGTGAGAGCCAGTCAAGTCACCCCATCCTAGATTTACCTGGGTGTCTAGTTTTAAAAAATGTATAGGTTTGCTAGGTTTCCCTAGGTGCCGGCAGAGCTAGGGTTAAAAAACTACAGCTAGGCACTTTGCAAAAAAAGGGTAATTTTTCACTGTGAAAATGGGGTGTGTCCACGTTGTGTTTTGCGCCGTTTCCTGTCGCGGGCACTAGGCCTACCCACACAAGTGAGGTACCATTTTTCTTGGAAGACTTTGGGGAACGGGGGGTGGGTGGAATTTTGTGGATCCACGCAGATTCCAGAACTTTCCACCACAGAAATGTGAGGAAAATGTGTTTTTTGTTTGACAATTTGTTAGGTTTCTAAGGGATTCTGGGTAACAGAACCTGGTGAGAGCCAGTCAAGTCACCCCATCCTGGATTCCCCTCGGTGTCTAGTTTTCAAAAATGTATAGGTTTGCTAGGTTTCCCTAGGTGCCGGCGGAGCTAGGGTTAAAAAACTACAGCTAGGCACTTTGCAAAAAAAGGGTCACTTTTCACTGTGAAAATGTGGTGTGTCTACGTTGCGTTTTCGGCCGTTTCCTGTCACGGGCACTAGGCCTACCCACACAAGTGAGGTACCATTTTTCTCGGAACACTTTGGGGAACGCGGGGTTTGTGGAATTTTGTGGATCCACACAGATTCCAGAACTTTCCACCACAGAAATGTGAGGAAAATGTGTTTTTTTTAAACACTTTTTTAGGTTTGCAAGGGATTCTGGGTAACAGAACCTGGTGAGAGCCAGTTCAGTCACCCCATCATGGATTCCCCTGGGTGTCTAGTTTTAAAAAATTTATAGGTTTGCTAGGTTTCCCAAGGTGACGGCAGAGCTAGGGTTCAAAAACTACAGCTAGGCACTTTGCAAAAAAAGGGTAATTTTTCATTGTGAAAATGTGTTGTGTCCGCGTTGCGTTTTGAGCCGTTTCCTGTCGTGGGCACTAGGCCTACCCACACAAGTGAGGTACCATTTTTATCTGGAGACTTAGGGTAACACAGAATTGTAGAGCAACTGTTATTACCTATTGACTTTGGTGCATTTCTGCCTTCCAAATGAAAGACAATGTGTAAAAAATAAGTCATTTTGAAAAATGACCTATAATTCTCATGCTAGTATGGGTATTCCCAATTTCGGAAATGTGCAAATATCTACTGTTTCTAAACTCTATATTTTGTTCCCATTTCAGAAATACATAGGTGTCTTTCATACCGATTTGTCCATGTATACATTTTCCCAGAATAATTGCTATATACCCGGTACATAATAAAAAACCATTGCAAGTTTCTGCTCATTTATTGGCTCTGGGTTCGTTGGGTTCTTTGTGAACCTACAAGTCCTATATATCCCCACAACCAGAAAGGTCCAGCGGATGTAACGGTATATTGTTTTTAAACAGCTGTCATAATTAGAAGAAGTTACAGGTAAAAACGTTGACACAAATGGCTGTTTTTCAATTTTTCCTATATTCAACGGTTAGTTTCTATAAAGAAACCTTGAAGGATCTACACAAATGACCCCTTGCTGAATTCAGAATCTTGTCTACTTTTCTAAAATGTATAGCTTTCCAGGATCCATTATTGCTTTCATACCCATTTCTACCATTAACTGGAAAGAGGTTGAAAGCACAAAACATAGCAAAAATAGGCTATGTCCCAGAAAAATGCCAAAACTGTGTAAAATATTTTGATTTTCTGACAAAAGCCTGCTTGTCCCTGAAAGCTGGGAAGATGGTGATTTCAGCACCACAACCCCTTTTTTGATACCATTTGCAGGGAAAAAACCAGACGCTTTCATCTGGAGCCCTGTTTTCCCATTATTCCCCAAAAAAAAAAAATGTATCTGTATTTTGGCTAATTTCTGGGTCCCCTCCAGGGGAATCCACAAACCCTGGGTACCTTTAGAATCCCCATGATGTTAGAAAAAAAGGACGCAAATTTGGCGTGGATACCTTATGTGGTCAAAAAGTTACAGGGGCCTAAGCGCGAACTACCCCAAATAGTCAAAAAAAGGCTTAGCACAGGGGGGGGGGGGGGGAAAGGCCTATCAGCGAAGGGGTTAAGCGATGTATTAAGCAAGTATACACCCCAACCAGCACAACACAACTGGCATTCCTCTGGTCAGCTCCAACTGCCTGATGCCACCCAACATTTCTAGAACCCTGGGAGTGCCTAGCAACAAGCTTGGCACCTGCATCCCTAAACAAAGCTAACATTCCATAACCATGATGTAAACCCTAGATACCACAAAACTGCTTAGTTGTGGCATTCGGTAAACAGTCAGAATATCGAGTTGTTATTCTCGACTTGCACCAATATCGAGTGCAAAATATCAGGATACAAAAATATTAACTGTCAGAATATCGTGGTACAGAATATCGAGTCTAAGGTAAGTAATATCGTTTTTAACAATATCGAAGTCATTAATATCGTTAACAAAAATATAGTTGTTAAAAATATCGTTTTTTTAGTTAGTGTTATGTATTTTAGTATGTATTTTAAATGTATGTGTTCTATTTTTTTGTCTAAGTATTGCATTTGTTTTTTAATATATGTATTACATTTTTAGTAGTTATGAATTTTATTTTAAGTAAATTTTGCGTTTTAGTTCCGTAGCAGGTTGTGGGTTTATAGGGGAATAGGGTGGGAAGTAATTTAATTATAATAAATGTATTAATAATTTTTAGAAGTTATTAATTTTATTTTAATTAAATTTTGCGTTTTAGTTCCGTAGCGGGTTGTGGGTTTATAGGGGAATAGGGTGGGAAGTAATTTAATTATAATTAATTAATTAATAATTTTTGTTAATTAATATTTATTGTTTATATTTTATATTGTTATTTGTGGTAATTAATTTATTATTAATTGTTTATTGATTGGTTGTTAATTATTGTTAAATAATTGGTAATTATGTTAATTGTGTCATTTATTTAGGAGCGGGTTGTGGGTTGATAGGGGAGTAGGGTGGGAAGAAATGTAATTTTAATTAATTAATTAATATTTTTTATTAATTAATGTTTATGTATTTAATATTTTTTATTGTTAATTGTGGTAATTAATTTATTATTAATTATGTATTAATTGGTTGTTAATTATTATTATTTAATTGCTAACTGTTCTAATTGTGTAATTTTTTAGGAGGCGGTGTGGGTTGATAGGGAAGTAGGGTGGGAAGTAATTTAATTTTAATACATTTTTAATATTTTTAATATAATATTTATTTAACATTATTTTATAGTGTTTATTGTGTGTATTAATTTATTAATAATTGTTTTTATTTTTTTAACTGTTATTAATTATTTAATTAATTGTTAATTAATTATGTTAATTGTGTCATGTTTTAGAACATTGGTGGTGTTATTTATAGGGGAATATGGTGGTAGGTAAATTATTTGAATTCATTAATTATTTGTTAATTAATGCTAATTAATTAATTTAAAATTAAATATGGTATTTGTGAAATAATTTTGATGTGTGAGTTGTGGGGTTTATAGTTGTAAATGTTGGGAAGATTTTTTTAAAAATTAATTAAAGATTTGTTGTTAATTGTTATTAATTTATGAATGCAAAATTGGTTATGGAAATTGTGTAAATACTTTTAGGTGTGTGTTTTGGTGTTTATTGGGGTAGAGGGTGGAAAGTAATTTAGTTTAAATAAATTAATCAATAGTTGATCCTTAATATTCATTTATTAATTTATAAATATTTTTGGTAATTGTTTTATTTTTATTTTGTTTGTGGTTTTTGGTTCAATAGCTGTAATCTTTGGTTTTATCCCTTCCGCTATCCAACACTTTCCCTACTGTTGCATTCATTGGAGTGGGAATAGTAATTTATTCCCCTCCGCTATCCAACACTTTCCCTACTGTTGAACTCACTGGAGTGGGAATAGTAATTTTTACCCCTCCGCTATCCAACACTTTCCCTACTGTTGCACTTGCTGGAGTGGGAATAGTAATTTATTCACCTCTGCTATCCAACACTTTCCCTACTGTTGCAGTTAATGTAGTGTAGTTTTAAAAATTAATAAATATTTTAATAATTTAATTTTTAATATATATATATTTTTGGGTTTTTATGTTACAGGTGTATGTATATATATATATGTATTTATAATTTTTGATATATTTCTAACATTTTATAATTTATTAAAATAATTATTTAGTAATTATTATTAAGTAAATATATATATATATATTACATTTTATATATGTATGTTTAATTTATTAATACATTACATTTATTACTTATAATTGGTAAAAAAAAAAATATCTAAATATTTTTTTAAGGTATATGTATTATTTAATTTATTTTACATTATTTTTTATACATTTAAAAAACGATATTTTTAACTTCGATATTTTTAACTGTATTTTTTTTCTCTATATTTTAGTACTTACCATTATGTAGAAAGGATGTTGATATTTTTGACATCGATATTTATGTCCCGATATTTTGGGAACACGATATTTTGTCCATCTATATTTTGTCAGTGATTCGTGGCATTCTGAGAGAAGATAACAGTTGTGCCTACTTAAGAAATTTTTGCTTCACTTAAAATCTGTTCATCAATAAATAGTGTACATTTGCAGATGGGTAGTGACGTATATATCATCCACTTTCATACAAGTGTGGGATAATATAATTACTTGTAACAAGTCAGGCAGAATATCCATGGCATTTTTGATAGAGCAACTAGGCCCTTTCTGAAGTCAGATTGTATGTCAACATCCTCATCCTCATGTAAAATGTATTAGATTTTTTAGTAAAAATCATAAAAGTGTGCAAGACATACACAATTCATTAGCAACCATAAAACATATATCATAAAATACAATAGTGCACAATGCAATAAATAATACCATCAATAAAATTAATAAAAAATAACCCAGAAAAGGATAGAAACATAACAAAATATACATTTAGAGATGTGTAACAAAGGGGCTCATTACGATGGCGGGCGGAAGCACAACCGCCGTGCTGGCGGATGCAAAAACCACCAGTTACCGCCGGCACGCAGCAGTCCACACGCCCGCCCAATTACGATGCGAAAAGTAGGCCAAACACCGCCGGCAAGCCAGCAACACCGTCCGCCATCAAAGTGCGCCCGTACACGTAGCAGCGCAGCCCAATTGACACACACCGTCCGACGAAACACGTCCCGCCCGGCGTATAAATTACGATGCCGCAAACAAACGGCTCCCACGGCCAAGAGATACCGTACGACAAACCGAAGCGGTAACACGGACGCCGAGCACGGACAACGAAGAAGCGGCTCCCCGAGCATGAATCCAGCACTGCA
This sequence comes from Calotriton arnoldi, assembly GCA_963921515.1. Lineage (NCBI taxonomy): Eukaryota > Metazoa > Chordata > Amphibia > Caudata > Salamandridae > Calotriton > Calotriton arnoldi. Next base: position 2,317,875 of record CAWUFW010001510.1, read on the forward strand.
GGCCCTCCCCATGCTCCTGCTGATGCACCACCAAGGACGCAACGTACCGCGGAGACGCAGGTAGGCACACACACAACAAGTGCACGCAAACAGCGCACACAGTGCAAGGGCGGAAAAAGCGGACAACCCCCCACCAGCGCGTGTACACTACACATCCACCATTGCATCCACATATGACACACAGGCCAAATCGTAACATCGCGTAACACATGTGTACACACCACCTGGGACTAGGAACCAACGACCCCGTCACGGCCCCAAAGCGGCGATGACGCCGCCACACATGCGCACAACGCAGAGGCCAACCGCAGCGCCATGCATGCGTCGCACACAGACACAGGGACACAACCAAGCAGCACACACATCAGCCCCACCCCGAACGCACATGACACGTGACAGGCCTGCCACAGACATGTCCCCAACGCCCAATTCACGGACAACACCCAACGCCACACAACCGACGCACACATGTCAGTGAAGTCACGCAACAGCAGGACACACCCCAGTGTAACAAACATGGCGTAGCACACAGCGGCGGCAACACCAACTAGGAGAAGCAGGGCCCCTTCGGGAAGAGGAACGCCAGTACCACACTGAAACACCCATACCACCCTGCACATATGAACAAGACATATGAAACGGAACACCAAAGAGCCCGGGGACCGACAACAGGTGGCCCAAGAATAACATCCACACACAAGGCCCAACGCAGAGCGGAAAGGCAGCCTGCCGCCCACACAAGGGAGAGCAGACAGCACTGAATGACCTTCCATTCCAACTCCGAAACCACAGCCCTACGAAAGAAGCCGGTGAATACAGCCATTGTCCAAGAAAAGACCAACACAGGCATGCCGAGGAGACCGACCACAGGGCAGATAGCGCATATCACAGAAGCACACAACGGACGGGGAAGAAAAAGAAAACACTCCCCCATGTCGGCCACATGCAAGTTAATTGGAAGGAGTCACACATCACTGACCTTGAACTGTCTGAGAAGCATGTGGGATGAGGGCCCGTGTCCTCCAAACAAGCCAACAGAACACAAGTCCTATTTCCCTACGACTACACAGAGCTCACAGCAACCTCGGAGCGTGCACATTGCAGACTGCACACACAGCCGGAGCACGCCACCACAACGCACCGCTGCGAAATGGCAACCGCAACACACCTACCCAACTACGCCGGACAGCTCAAGCTGTACAAAACCAACCTGAAACATATATTGGGATGCGATCTCCTGTCCCTGCTGAACGTAAGTTACCGACTGACTTACCGCATCACATTGTTCAGCTGCGTCATGCCCGTCTTCTACTGTCGGAGGTGTCCCTACCAGCATCCCGTGGAGATATGCCTCTCCAACCCGGCATGTCTGAAGGCGGACCTGCTACCACTACTCCTCCCTCTGGACGCACACGACAGGGCCTGCTCTGCCTATGGGGGCATGGCGTATGTGGCCAACATCGCACCCGCACTGAAATGGGACCACTGTGCCTCCACACGACGGATCATCGAGAACAGCTACATCGAATGTCACCCAGCATGCCCCATCATGGTCCTCCAAGGGACAACTTACGAACAACACCTTGACAGCCACCATCCGCTACATTGGCTGGCAAACATGTACACCACCAATGACATGGAAGTCCTGCTGGACGGCATCGCATACCTGACAACCTGTAAATTCGTCGGACCACAACGCAGGTTCCCCGATTGACCTATGATGTCCAACCCCGCACCCATGCTTAGCTTCCGCACGGACTGGCCAGTCACCACCACAACAGCCATACCAAACGACCGGCAACTGTAACCACACCATCAACGACATCGCCATGACATCGGATATGACCGGGACATGCACACTGTTCCCCATCACATCCAGGAACACCGCATGCATCGTGGGAGGCAGTGGCATGGGCTCTGTGTATCGCACCCACATGGACGGAACTGCACGAACAACCAGGACACGACATGGATCCAGCGCCCATGGACACACACACCGCTCAGTGGACATGAATAGGTCGCCTGGAGTCTGTGGGTGCTGCACCCTCCCACCCCCGCCCGGGAATCCCATACCAGGACCTTTGCATGGACGACAAGTGCATACAACAACAACACGACCCCAGTGACTGTGACATGTCCAGTAACCACCACAGTGCAACAACAAGTGGCACGCCGCTGCATGCACGCAAGCACATGCCCTGATGTCATCTCACATGCACGCGTGCATGAGGAACAACCGCAGCAAACCTGTCACATGGAACTGAGATGGACTGTGCCCATGATGCCAAGCGGTCTGGTAGGCTACATGTATACCGTCTGTGTCAAAGTCCACAGCTCCGCAGCTATACGTAAATGTACATTAGCACAGCCTTGGCCAAGCAGATGTAACTCTGAAGCCCACATCCCACATGCAACAGCCAATCACATGTAACCCCACACCCTATCCCATTTGTAATCATGCTCAGTATATCCTCAACATGTATTCCGCTGCCAGTAGTGTCCACTATACTGCATCACAGAGGACAGAAGACTCAATATAATGTTTGAAACCAAAACTGTCTCCGCTGACTCATTTCACAAGTACGAATGAGAGAGGATGAGAGTATGTGAAGTACACGGCAGTCGTGACATGACCATGTAGTCCACTGGTATTGGATGTCAACGCAAATGAGTAGCACAACTGTGGAAGACACACATGTGTCGTGTGAAGTCGTATGGACGCAGTGCTCAGGTGGGTGGGTGTGACGGGTAGATGCGCACATGCCAAGTTGGAGCACGCCGTGTTGGGAGGGGTCATGAACAGTACACCACCGCTTCCCTGGGCATTGTGAGAGGACACCTGTCGGGGGAGTGAACACGTGTGTGCACAGCAGCCGGGCACACGAACAATGCGGTACCAGGCGCACACGTCAGCCCACCCTCCGTGGACAAGCTGGATCCTGTTGTGCGCCCGCCATGCCCCTTGACAAGGCACACACAGCCCCAGTCGACCAGGTGTAACCCCAACATAGTCAATCCGCACAGGCGATACAGGGCACGGGATGGCAGTGGAGCATGGTGTGTGAGAGGTCTCCTCGCGCTCCTCCTGGTCATATCACGCAGGCAATAGAACCTCAACGTCTAGCATGGCACAAGTCAAATGGAAGTGTAGGGGGACGCACCACAGCACGAGCAGCACTGACGTCACGGGAGGTGGCTCGCACCATCCCATCCATTGCCCATCATACCAACCACGCCACATGCCATTGCGACTAAGTGCAAGCGCGTGCGCCACCACCCCCGAGCCCTCCCCAGAGAGGCCAAAGAGTGAATGTGTGGGCCATCAGCCACAGACGGACGCGGCATGGCCGCAAGGGCAGCCACAGCCACTGGGTGTCGCAGGTGGCGGATCCGGAAGGCGAAGACTGTGATGCATAGTCCATGCAGGCCGGGTCTCCATTTGGGGCACCACGCAGGTGGACGGCGTCCCGCCACACATCATACCCTGAGACAGCCCACTCGTGCAACTGGACCCACACATACACTCCTTGCCCTCTCTGGTGCTTGCTTGGGGCTGCCTGTGCAAGCGCTAGCCTCGCAGGTGCACATGCATATTGGGGGAGCGAGGGGAGGACATGAGGGCTGGGGCGAAGATGACTGTATCACTGTCAGTTAGTACAAGGGATGACCCAGATGTGGAAAGGAAGAGACGTGTCCCGTGTGTACTGCAACTAGTCGCCAATCCAACTACCCCCCATGTCCGGAATGTAAGCCCGCACCTAGGCCCGCCCATCCGCCACATCGAACATACCACCAGCACGACAACCTTCCCATTCGAAACACTGACTGGGGGTGGCGACCAGTGAACAATCATGTGTAGCCTACCCACGCGTACATGTGGGCCCTCCATGATCCATGTCACCTGCGGCAAAGTCATGACATGCGCAATGAGGGAAGTGAGGAGAGCTGTCCGCCCCACGCACAGTAGGTGCATCAGCTCCACAGACCCAGCAGCGAGTCCAGCAGGGGTCACATGTGCAGGGGCAGCTGTGCGTGGTGTGAGGGCACATGCATATAGACAGCACATTGACCAATGTGTAGTCTGCCCACATCTACAGTCCATCATCATGCGGACATAGGAATTGAACACAGGGCAACACATCTTAGTGGGTGCACCCACCGTGACCAACAATGCGCAATCATCGACGTACCCGCCCTGTGCATGGCCCCCCACCCAACGGAGGCACATCCAGTGCCACCATCCCACACACACAAGCCTTCCACGGAACATGCTGTGTCCAATGGTCAGTACAGAGTCAGCGCCCATCTGGTGGATCCTGAACAGGAGACACATGCACACACATGCCAGCTCCCACTATGTACGTCTGCCACCTGGCACGTGCAATGTAACCTCTCACCTGTGACGTGTGACTGCAAGCACACAGCCGTCTTGGCATGGGGCTGTCAATGTGGACACCTGTCAATGTTTCGGGAGGTGTGATCCGTACAGTGCTGTACATAGGGTGCAGTGCTGACACCTACTACTGTCTCATGTCCCCTCGTGCCACAGGTCCCACTTGTTTTGGCCGTTCAGCCTGTGCCCACATCGTCGTCGTCGTGTGCCATACTCATCCAGCCTCGGAAGCAGTTCCATGCTCAGCAGACATTCATGTTGCCGTGGCGTTGCCGCTCGACGAATATGCAGTCAGTCCCCATCAGCACGCCCCGCAAGTCATTGGGGCCTAGATCCCCATGTGCATGCACATGGCAGTGGTTTGTCTCACTAGCCATTGCCATTGTTGGGAGACCTGTGTAAGTGTATTGTGGCCGTGCCATTCCAGCTTGACAGCTGGGCTGTGGCTCATGTGCTTGCTCAGTCATGTCAGTGATGTGTATGCGAAATTGCTATGTGTTGTGTTGCTTTGACATGTGTCCACTGCCATTTTCCCTAGGCGGAGACCGAACATTGACCGCCCATACCAATTGCTGGCGGACATGGACGATACAGAGGTCATTAGGAAGTTTCGGCTGGACAGGCCAACCCTGCATCGACTGTGTGCCATGTTGGAACCCCATCTCCGTCCCCGCAGGGTGTATCCGACAGCTGTCACCCCCACGGCTAAGGTGATGGCCGCCATGCATTTCTTCGCCACTGGGTCATTCCAGCACACAGTGGGCAGTGGAGGAGGGATGTCCCAGCCCATGTTCAGCAAGGTGCTGAGGGATGTACTGGCAGCCATGATGCTGTACCGAAACAGGTACATCCGCTTCCCCAGGGCTCGTGAATTGGCGGCAGTGAAGGGTGCATTCTATGCCCTTGGCAGAATCCCACACGTCGTTGGAGCCATTGACTGCACACATGTTGGCCTTGTTCCACCACAGGCCACTGAGCACCTGTACCGCAACAGGAAGCACACGCACTCCCTGAATGTGCAAGTGGTGTGCCTTGCGGACATGGTGATCACCCACGTGTGTGCAAAGTTCCCAGGCTCGGCCCATGACGCACACATAATGCGCAACAGCATCTTGCCACGACTGATGTCCAATCTGCAACAGGATCGTGGCTGTATTGTCGGTGAGTATGTGGAGTGGTGTAGCGTGCTGGTTGTGCGATGCTGTCCCCTGTCCAGTTGGAATAGCAACGGTTCTCTGTGTCCCTCACACCCAGGTGACTCTGCGTACCCGAATGGGGCATGGCTGCTCAGTCCATTGAGGAATCCTCGCACCCCAGCAGACGATCGCTACAATGAGGCACATGGGAGGACCAGACGTGTGGTCGAGCGTACCTTTGGCCTCCTCAAGTCCAGGTTCAGGTGCCTGGACCGCACCGGGGTGCACTGGCGTACTCCCCACAGAAGGTGTGCCAGATAGTGGTGGCGTGCTGCATGCTGCACAATCTGGCCATTCGGAAGCAGATCCCCCTCATCGTGGATGACGGAGATCAACCAGGGCCCCAGCCCGCAGACCAGGACAGCTCGAGTGAGGAGGACAGCGGAGAGGAGGAAGCTGGGAATGTGCGGCAGCAGCTCATCGCCCGCTACTTCACTTGACGGTGAGTGTCCATGTACGACGGCTGATGTGGCTGTATCTGTGCAGGTGTGTGTGTGCTGTGTCAGGGTGGCCGTTTGTTCACTGCGTGCTGTGTGTCAACGCTCCATGGCCAGGGTAGTATGCCACTGTTGGTGGCTGTGGCATTGTGCCCTATTGCTCTGTGCGATGTGTGTACATTGCTTGTAGTTGTTGACATGTACTGTGTGATGGGTGTGTGATACACACATTGAATGTGCTCCTGTTCTGTCTCCCACCCCTAGGTCCCTACAGGCCCTCCGGATTCCATTGCCATGCCACGCATCAGGTGCCTTTCCGCCCAAGGTGGCCGTTGTATACCGTACAAATTAAACACAGGGCACAAACAGCAGTTTGTGTAAGAGGTGCATTTATTTCAAACTGTGACATGTGATTGTGTGTAAGGTGATGACAAAAGTGGTGCGTGCAGTGACAATGAGCTGTCGGTCATGGCTGCGTGATGCTCAGGGTGTACCCACTGGTTCTATGTCCATAGTCCAACACACACATGCCATCCAGATGGCTGTGTGGAGTGGGATCGTAGTCCAAGTCAATGCAGTGGGTGGTCAAGGAAGGCTGGCTGGCTGCCTCACTTGCGTCTGGAGCGTGCGAAGTCCTCCCGGGAGATCTGTTTCCACTTCGGACGGCCCCTTCCACGTTTGCGAGGGGGTGCCTGCTTGCGACATGCTGGTGGTTGAGGTGTGCTCACTGGCTGTGGACGCAGGGGAACTGGACACTGCTGCTCGACCCTGCGCCCCGGCAGGTGGTGGCGGAGGGGAGCTGCTGTCCCTGGCTGTGACCTCACCGCCACCACCAGCTGGCCCATGAGGTCCACGAGTTGGCCCATACGGGCGTCCATGGACCTCAGCACCCCCAGCACCTCCCGCGTGTCTGTAGCTGACCTGGCCCATTGTCCTTGGGCCTCTTCATAGGCCCCAAGGACTCTGGCCATTTGAGGCAGGGCATGGCTCCCAGGGAGGCTGGCGTTTCCCTGACCCTGCTCCTCCTACCAGTCCTGCTGCCACCGGCCCTGCCCACTAGCCACATTGCTCACCACGGTCCTCGCTGTGGCTCCCAGGGTGGATCCAGTCGGCCGGGCCACCACCTGCGCTGGGGCTGGTGCCAGCGAAGACGTGGTGGTGGTGGCGGCAGTGGTGGTCGGTGCGGCGATGGTGGCGGTTGCGGCAGTGGTAGTGGCCGCAATGACCGTGGGTGTGGCCGCAATGACCGTGGGTGTGGCCGCAACGACAGTGGCAGCAGGGGGCTGGGAATGTTCAGCAGCCCTGGATGATGGGTTGGTGGGTAGGAGGGGTCCTGGGGAGCGGCTGGGCCCTGCCACACCAGATGGGCCTGCTTGGTGGTCCGTGTCCGAAGAGGAGGACAGATCCTCCACATCCGTGTGTCCTCGTTGGGGGCTTGTAGGCTGGCTGTGCTGGCTGCTGTCTCCATCCCCAGCATCCAGCAGTTCGTCACCTGTGGAGAGAATGAGATTTGTTATTGTGTTGCACCTGGCGAAGTATGTATTTGTCGTCTGACATTAACAGTTCGTGCAAACTCGTACATGGGTTTCCCGGAGGCGTGTGTGTGGCTGTAGCATTTGTAGTTGTGTGTGCTTGGCAATGGGACTGTGTGCTGTGCACATGTGGCATGGGACGGATTGGCCATGCCGATGGGTGTGTTGCTGTGCCCCTACTTATTGTGACTCTGGTGTATGCGGGCTCCTGGCCCATCCTGGGTCTGGTTTGTACTTTGCTTTTGGTGTTCAGATGGGACGCTTAGGAACGCATATGGCAACATGGGGGCCATGCCCCAGATTCGCATTTGGGAGGGAATATGCTTTTGGGGTTCAAATGGAACGCTTAGGAACGCATATGGCAACATGGGGGCCATGCCCCAGATTCGCATTTGGGAGGGAATATGCTTTTGGGGTACATGCTGTGAGCCATGGGTGCCGAACGTGACATGTGTTGTGGCAGCATGACAGTGCATGGTTTGAGGTGTGTGCATGCTTGACATGGCCTGCATATTTGCTGTCTGTTGTGATTACTGGACATGGCATTGGACGCATCGTTATGAGTGAGTGATGGTTGTGTGCCAGCCAACGTATTGCAGTTGTCCCATCTCCTTGGTGTGCGTGCTGCCCTGTGCCATGTGCATCACTGCAGTGCTCGGGGGGTGTGGCCCATGTTGTGTGTTGTTGCTCACAGTGTGTCGTGCGCTTCATTGACTTCTGGCACATGGTTGGTCATGGGCATGTATCTTAGCGTGACTGCTGTATGTGTGGCAGCTGTGCGGATGACATGCCTTTCATGAGACTGGGGCTGACGGATGGGATGGATGGTATGTTGTATGTGCATGGTGTGTCTGTGTGTTTGATGGGTTCAGTGGTGTTTGTGTGCATTTATGTTGTTCCGCTCTGTTGCGTCTAGTGTTGTTTGTCTTACATAGGCGTAGTTGTGGGGTGTGTGGTTGACAGGCAGTAGGGGCTACATGGACAGGACTTCAATGGTGTTTCGGTTGTGTGTGATGAGTTGCACAGTGGCTGCCGTGTGGTACTATATTCAGTGTGGCTTGTGCATGCAGACGTGGCTCCTTGGGTGTTGCTATGTCTGTGATGGGTCATGTGGGGTGTGAGTCTGTGGTTCATGTCCGTGTGCACATTGTTCACTTGTTCGTGACGGTGGGCGGTGCTGCGTGTTCGTCTGCTACGTGACATGTCCCATGTGTTGGTCGTGTTCCGGTCCTCATGCCTCCAGTAATCCAGCCCTGTCCAGTTTCCCACCTGCAGGTTGTTCGGGCGTGCACTGTACTGGATGCCACATGGTTCTAAGCGGGGGGTGCTCCATGTTGCAGGTCTGTGGGGGTGGGGGGTGTTGTGGGTCGTGGTGGTGGCTGGACACCCACTGACACCGATTGCTGTGGACCGTGATGTCTACCTTTCGGCTGTCGTTGTGCACTGCGGTGGCTGACACGTGGCTGTGGGGTGTGGGGGATGCTCCTCCTTGCTGTGCTGTGGGACTAGGGGCCTGGTGTGTGTTGTACTTGGGCTGTCCACCCTCCCACCCACTGCACTTTGTGTTCCTGCCACTTACCTGTTACTTGTCGGTTAGTGCAGCTGTGGCGGACACATGGGTGTGGTGGGTGCTCGTTGTGGCGCTTCTGGCATATTTGGGGACCTGTTGGTGGTTACGTGGCTGGCTGAGTGTACACATGTCCCCACGCATCTTACAGTTGTTCTGTTTGGGCTGTGTGTGGTGGTGTCTGTTGCATGTGTGTGTGATGTGTTGTGTATTGTGTGCTGGACATGTGGGTGTTTGTCCCTGGGAGCTGTGGCATGGTGGTAGTGCATGTGAGTACATAGCGGTGTGCTGGTATACATTAGTTTGTACTTACCAGCCTCCACTCCCCCTGCTAATCCGGCGAGGATCTCGGGATGTATGATGACTCGCACCTTCTCCTCCCACGCTTTGAAGGTCTTGAAGAGCGCGGGATTCCCTCCGCCAGTGACGGCTGCCAGCTCTCTGTTCTTGGTCTCCTTCTTCTTGACCAGGCTCTTGACGTCATTCCACCGTTTGTTTATTTCGACTCTGTTCCTGGGCAGGGTCCCGACTGCATTGACCTGGTCTACGATCCGGTTCCACATTCTGTTTCTGGTGGCTAGTGGTGTGTGCTGGACCATGTTCCCATAGATTTGTGGGTGCACCTTGATGATCTCGTCGACCATGACCGTCAGCTCAATGGGCGTGAACTTGGGCATTCTTTGTGGTGCCATGGTGTTTGTGGTGCTGGTGCGGTGTGTGTTGTGTAATGTGCAGGGGGTTTGTGGTGCCGGTGTTTGGTGGTGGTGGTGGTGGTGGTGGTGGTTGTGATGTGTGCGTTTCTGTGGTGTGCTGCTGTCCTTGCTGTGTCACTGTGTCCTCTCCTCTCCTCTCTGGTTTGCAATGTTGCAAGGGGTTGTGGTCTGTGGGAGTGCTGCTTTTGTACTTACCTATGTGGGTGTGTCCTCATGGTCTGTTGTTTTCAGGTGTGTTGTGTCTGGGGTTCTGGCCTTTGTAGTTTTTGTTTGTCCAGGGGGGGTGTTTTCGGGATGTGTACTGTGCTTGTGTATTTGTGCGTGCCTTGCTATGTGGACTTGTTGGCCATGTTGTGTGCGATTGGTTTTGTGAGCGGATGGTTTCTGTGCAGGGACGTGGGCGCCATGGCTTCTGCCGTGTCGATTCTCATCGGCGTTGTTTGCGCTGGCGGTATATTTGTAGTTTTCCCGCGCTCATGGCGGTGCGATCGTAATCTCACGTGCGGTGTGTCGGCCGTGAGGCCGGGCGGTTTTGTGTTGTCGTGCGTGTTTCCGTCCGTGGCGGGCGGTTTGACTCCGACTCGGACGATGGCGGGCGGTATCTTGTGTGATTTTTCCGCCGATGGCGGTTTTCGGTTTGTGTAATCGTAATGGCGTGGTCGGTGTTCAGACGGTGTGTGCGGGCGGATTTTTGCCGCTTCCATGCCTGGCGGATTTTTTTACGCCGGGTATCGTAATGGACCCCAAAGAGTTTAAATACATATGCAAGAAAAGAAACTTCACACTTACGGTGGAGGCAATGTCTCGAACTCATAACTCTTGCCAAATACACTGTCACATAAAACAGATTTTGGGCAAAGTTAAAAGCTGCAAATATAAAAATCTGTTTCTTGCCTGTCTGAACTTAATAGATGACAAGAGCGGCCTAATACATTTATGGCAAAGAGAATTAAATCTGGGTCAAATAGGAACAATATGCATGGTGTCACAGACTGAGACCTGTTCACACACATGCAAGTAGATCAGACATTTTGTACCAAACACCATTAGCAAACATCAGCTGATGGAATATGCCCAATCTGAAGTAAGTCAACAGCTGGCGATAATAGTTGGACATCTCCATGTCAAGATAAGGTTCAATTCCACTCACTGACCTCACCATAATATACTGGAGCATTGACTGCTTGGTTAATGCAGAGGCCTCACGCTTTGCTGCCACTCTGAGAGAGAATGCCTGCTTTAACCAATGCGAACAGGGTCAAAAAATGACAATGCGACCAGGATCAAAAATGAGCTGTGGTCTCCCCAAATCTTTAAGATTAGATATGATATAGTAAAGCCTTGGAATATGTAACATGTTATCTAGACTCAGATATTCACAGATAATTAGCCTGTTTAACTTTAGCTCTTTCTTCAACTAAACTGTACACCAGAGTAAAAGAGGGTGGATGCGTATAAAGTCTGATATGTTTCCCATGCCCAACTCTTCATGTAATATCTAAGGGAGTACCCTGGGCAACACCTACAAGCCCCCTCATGAACACATTTTCCGCTACCTGTATTGGAGCAATAGAGGCATATCCCCAAATTTCGCATCCAAAGGTGGCTATAAGAATGCACGTTGCTTGCTTGGAACCATATCTTACAGGTGCTGTGAGGACATTATGAAGCTCTCGCAAAACGCAGAGAGAATGAGATCAACCCCCATGAACCCCATCTCTGCCCAGAGCTTAGCTCTGTTGACCTTATCGAAGGCTGAGCTGAGGTCCATTAAGGCCAAATGTACAGAGCCCCCTTTCACTCTTGTATATTTGGTTTTTAGCAAATGTAAAGTAAGATTCTGCCTCACCGTGCCCCGGCTTGGTCTAAACTCACACTGGACATCAGACAAAATATCATGCTTGTCACCCCAGAGGATAAGTCTCTCTAGAATCACCCAGCCAATGATTTTGACCTCCGCATTGACTAAAGACTAGGCCTAAAGCAGTCAGGGTCAGCTCTATCCCACTTCTTAAACACTGCCACTATCACAGAATGACACCAGTCCAATGGCAAAGGGCCACGGATGGCAGCATTTATATGTTGAGTAAGGATGGCCGCCCAAAGATCAACTAAAGACTTAAACAGTTCACCAAGAACCCCATCAGGGCCAGAAGCCTTACCTGTTGGTAAGGACAGAATAGCATTCCTTACTTTATCCCAGTGTATCACTAACCTAGCATCCTCCTGGGTGCTCAGGATATGAGACTCAGTATGTTCACAGTCATATAGGGCTGAGAAATGATCAACCTAGGCCTGAACTGGGACTGTTATGGCCTGATTCTCAACCTGCTCGGTATTAAAAAACAGGTGATTCACCACCCTCCAAAAAGCAGCACTGTCCCTTAATACACTAGCTGCCTGCAAATCCTCCTGCATCTCTTTCTTTAGACCTCTCTTTCTATCGCTCAATACCAGACGGTATAATGCCGTGGAGTTTTTCACCTCATTTCTGTCTCTGTGTTTCTTTGGCAGCTCATGATGTACCTTTGAACAATTCTTGTCAAACAACCTAAAAAGAGGTGGAAATACGGCTGCCCCATCTTAGTAAGGGCAGATTTACTGTATCCACACAGTTTAGCGCCTAGATAACCTTAGGTTTGGCAGTGCTGCTTTTTACAAATACTGATTAATTGATTGATTGGTTGATTGAGTCAAAAGCCGTCAGAATACAATCCTCGGAGGCATTCTCATCCAAACAAGTCTGAAATCGATGTCCCTGAGTCGTTGAAGAACTGTAGACTAGTCAGCTAACCCTTGGAGTCACTCTGGGTCAGGTGATGTGGGTCCAGTCAGAGGGAGCAACAGGCAGCAGATAGCACAGCAAGGCAGCAGTCTTCCAGAGCAGCAGTCCAGCAGTGTAGCAGTCTTCAACACAGCAGTCCTTCTTCTTGGCAAGTTGGTTTCAGGTCCAGAAGTGTACTGAGTAGGTAGGTCAGAGGTCCAGTACTTATAACCCAGTTGTGCCTTTGTAGTGGGGGTGACTTCAAAGAAGGGTCTTTGAAGTGTACTGAGGTCCTTTCTTCCTGCCCTCGCTCCAGACTCAATACAGGGTAGTATGCAGTCCTTTGTATGTGGGCAGGGCCCAGCCTATTTAGGTGTAAGTGTGAGGCTGTGCCCAGCTCCTCCGTCCCTTCCTTCCAGGAAGATGCATGAAGTCACACCCAGACTTCCTTTATGTGGGACTGTCTAGAAGAAATACACAAAGTGAACTGTCACCCAGGCCAGCCAGTGATCAGCGACAGGCAGCAGACACCAAATGGCTAAGAGCAGGAAAATGTCCAATGGCTAAAAGTGACATTTTCAGAGTGGTAACTTCAAATCCAACTTTGCCATTAAACAGGGTATGTCATTACCATTCCAGAGGTACTACACATGACAACTCTACCTTCTCTCAATTAGGAATTATGGTGTATTAAATGTAAGAAGGAATCCCCAATGTTAACCTATGAGAGGGGTATGCCTCTCAGTAGTGAAAAATGAGCTTAGGAGTATTTTTACTACCAGAACATGCAAAACTTAAAAGTACATGTCCTACCTTTTGATTACACATTACCCTGCCCTTAGGGCTACCTAGGGCCTACCTTAGGGGTGACTTATATGTAACAGAAGGGGAGTTTAAGGCTTGATAAGAGGTTTTAAATGTTAAGTCGAAATGGCAGTATAAATTGCACACACAGGGGTCGATTCCGATTCGGGCCGGAAAACGTACCGACCGACTCGGTACGGGAATTAAGTCCGACCGACACGTACCGGCGCTGCCCAAACCGGGTAGTACTATGAAATGCATGTGAATCACGACCGACTCGTACGGAACTCAAGCCGAACGACCGACCCGGACGGAAACAAGCTATCCGGCTGGGAAACCACGCGAATCGAACCGACCGACACGCACCAGGAATGAACCCGAACGAAACGTACGATGCAATGCGTGCAAAATCAGACCGATTCGCACGGAGCTCAAGCCGTACGACCGACACGCATACAAAAGCCAGCCGAACAAGCACAATACTCCGCGACCGACGCGTACGCCGCACATGAAACCTAGCTGAAACACAGCGGGAACGACTCGGAGAAGCGCGCACGAGACAACTGCAGCGTCCTACTCGGTCAGAAGAACGTCTCCTACATGCACAAAAATTACAAAGGAAAAAATACAAGAAAAGAGGGCCAAACAAGCAATGACAAAGTCAATAAATACAGGGGGAATGGAACAAGGACACACCCCCAACTCCACCTATATAAGGCCACAAATCCCTACCATGATCCTTTGCAAATTCCACTGACCTGCCAGCACAGAACACCATCAGACAGCAACCACAGACACACTCACAGCTCATCCAACACACAAGCCACACACCATTAGCACCTCAACAAATAGCACCCTCACACACACCCAGCAAAACCTACACTAACACACCCTCACTTGCACACACACACACATCAATCACCACCACCACCCATCACCATGCCCCCAAAGAAGAATCATAAGTTCCTAGATAGTGAATTGGAAGTCCTGGTAGACGAGATCCTGAGGGTAGAGCCACAGTTGTTTGGCACATTGGTCCAACAGACCTCCATGGCGCAGAAAACCAAGATGTGGGAGAGGATCGCCGACAGGGTCAACGCACAATCACCATGTTTGCGCACAAAGGAAGACATCCAGAACAGGTGGTATGATGTGCGCAGGAGGGTCAGGGATCTACTGAAGAAGGATTACATCCTGAGCCAGCACACCGGCAGTGGCCCTCCTGCCAAACCAGTATACCTCAGGCCCTGGGAGGAGAAGGTGCGGGCCATCCTACCACCAGTGAGCGTATATGGACTAACAAACATCCCAGAGCCTGGTGAGTACACAACAAATATACACAATATGGTGTGACAATACACACACATCACTGTCAAGGGATAGTCAAACCATGCACCCTTAGCAAATCCACAGCAACCAAAAGATAATCATCCCAAGATGTGAATGCCAGTCAGACAAACACAATACCTGCTATCTCATAGTGATATGTAACTGTGTCATGACATGTACAAACCTAACAACAAATAGAGCAAGGCAGTGGCACAAATATAACCAACAAACACTGTCTGATATTTTGCCACCACTAGAACACCACCTCACAGGGAAGATCACTGAAAGGAAGGAACGCTGTGTATGCTGGTGAAGTCAGTGTAGCCAATAGCATGATGGGAGTTGTAGTCACAGATAATGGTCAGCCTCACATTTGGCCCATCAACACCACCCTGAACCATGCTCACAACACAGGGAGTGGAAAAGGACTGAGAAGATGGCTGACACTGGGTACTGCTGTGGGGAGCACAATGCCCTGCTGGGAACTGTGCAACAACCAACAGCAGAACACCACTGACTGACATCCTGAAAGCCAACTTGCACTCCCTGCAATGCAAGCACGTTCCATGGTGGGATATCTGTCTGGGTGGGAAGGAGGACTGACAGCACTGACCATACTTACAAGCAGCTCTCCTCACACACCCCCTCAACACAAACTCCACATAACCCACCTGGGAGAATGCAATGCCTCACACTCTAAATGAAGATCCCACAAAGAACCACCACCCTGGGTAATGCTGTGTGAAGCACAGGGACACTCTTGGGACTTGTAACCAAACAAACGCCAGGACAACACTGTCAGCCATCCTGTCAGCACAGACACACTACCCCACAGGGAAGCAGAGTCAAAAGGAAGGAAGTATGAGCATGCTGGGAAGGGGGGTGTAGGCAATAGCATGATGGGAGTGGTAGTCACAGCTCAACATCCCCCACCCACATGGCCCAGCAAGCTCACACTGAACCATGCACACCTCACAGGGAGTGAAAAGCCACTTCAAAGATGTCTGACACTGGCCTCAGCTGTGGGGAGCACAAGGCCCTGCTGGGAACTGGGCACCAACAAACAACAGGACTACACTGTCAGCCATCTTACCATTGCTGTCACACACACACACACACACACACACACAGTGAAGTCCACTCAAAAGGAAGGAAGTATGGGCATGCTGGGAAGGGGGGTGCATTCAATAGCATGATGGGAGTGGTAGTCACAGCTCAACATCCCCCACCCACATGGCCCAGCAAGCTCACACTGAAGCATGCACTCCTCACAGGGAGTGAAAAGCCACCTCAAAGATGTCTGACACTGGCCTCAGCTGTGGGGAGCACAAGGCCCTGCTGGGAACTGGGCACCAACAAACAACAGGATCACACTGCCAGCCATATTACCATTGCTGTCACACTCACACACAGTGAAGTCCACTCAAAAGGAAGGAAGTATGGGCATGCTGGGAAGGGGGTGCAGGCAATAGCATGATGGGAGTTGTAGTCACAGATATTGATCACCCTCACAATTGGCCCATCAACACCACTCTGAACCATGCTCACATCTCAGGGAGTGGAAAAGGACTGACAAGATGGCTGACACTGGGTACTGCTGTGGGGAGCACAAGGCCCTGCTGGGAACTGTGCAACATCCAACAGCAGAACACCACTGACTGACATCCTGAAAGCCAACTTGCACTCCCTGCAATGCAAGCACGTTCCATGGTGGGATATCTGGCTGGGTGGGAAGGAGGACTGACAGCACTGACCATAGTTACAAGCAGCTCTCCTCACACACCCCCTCAACACAAACTCCATATAACCCACCTGGGAGAATGCAATGCCTCACACTCTAAATGAAGATCCCACAATGAACCACCACCCTGGGTAATGCTGTGTGAAGCACAGGGACACTCTTGGGACTTGTAGCCAAACAAACGCCAGGACAACACTGTCAGCCATCCTGTCAGCACAGGCACACTACCCCACAGGGAAGCAGAGTCAGAAGGAAGGAAGTATGGGCATGCTGGGAAGGGGGGTGTAGGCAATAGCATGATGGGAGTGGTAGTCACAGCTCAACATCCCCCACCCACATGGCCCAGCAAGCTCACACTGAACCATGCACACCTCACAGGGAGTGAAAAGCCACTTCAAAGATGTCTGACACTGGCCTCAGCTGTGGGGAGCACAAGGCCCTGCTGGGAACTGGGCACCAACAAACAACAGGACTACACTGTCAGCCATCTTACCATTGCTGTCACACACACACACAGTGAAGTCCACTCAAAAGGAAGGAAGTATGGGCATGCTGGGAAGGGGGGTGCATTCAATAGCATGATGGGAGTGGTAGTCACAGCTCAACATCCCCCACCCACATGGCCCAGCAAGCTCACACTGAAGCATGCACACCTCACAGGGAGTGAAAAGCCACCTCAAAGATGTCTGACACTGGCCTCAGCTGTGGGGAGCACAAGGCCCTGCTGGGAACTGGGCACCAACAAACAACAGGACCACACTGTCAGCCATCTTACCATTGCTGTCACACTCACACACAGTGAAGTCCACTCAAAAGGAAGGAAGTATGGGCATGCTGGGAAGGGGGTGCAGGCAATAGCATCATGGGAGTTGTAGTCACAGATATTGCTCACCCTCACAATTGGCCCATCAACACCACTCTGAACCATGCTCACATCTCAGGGAGTGGAAAAGGACTGACAGGATGGCATACACTGGGTACTGCTGTGGGGAGCACAAGACCCTGCTGGGAACTGTGCAACATCCAACAGCAGAACACCACTGACTGACATCCTGAAAGCCAACTTGCACTCCCTGCAATGCAAGCACGTTCCATGGTGGGATATCTGGCTGGGTGGGAAGGAGGACTGACAGCACTGACCATAGTTACAAGCAGCTCTCCTCACACCCCCTCAACACAAACTCCACATAACCCACCTGGGAGAATGCAATGCCTCACACTCTAAATGAAGATCCCACAAAGAACCACCACCCTGGGTAATGCTGTGTGAAGCACAGGGACACTCTTGGGACTTGTAGCCAAACAAACGCCAGGACAACACTGTCAGCCAACCTGTCAGCACAGGCACACTACCCCACAGGGAAGCAGAGTCAAAAGGAAGGAAGTATGGGCATGCTGGGAAGGGGGGGAGTAGGTAATAGCATGATGGGAGTGGTAGTCACAGCTCAACATCCCCCACCCACATGGCCCAGCAAGCTCACACTGAAGCATGCACACCTCACAGGGAGTGAAAAGCTACCTCAAAGATGTCTGACACTGGTCTCAGCTGTGGGAGCACAAGGCCCTGCTGGGAACTGGGCACCAACAAACAACAGGACCACACTGTCAGCCATCTTACCATTGCTGTCACACTCACACACAGTGAAGTCCACTCAAAAGGAAGGAAGTATGGGCATGCTGGGAAGGGGGTGCAGGCAATAGCATGATGGGAGTTGTAGTCACAGATATTGCTCACCCTCACAATTGGCCCATCAACACCACTCTGAACTATGCTCACATCGCAGGGAGTGGAAAAGGACTGACAAGATGGCTGACACTGGGTACTGCTGTGGGGAGCACAAGGCCCTGCTGGGAACTGTGCAACATCCAACAGCAGAACACCACTGACTGACATCCTGAAAGCCAACTTGCACTCCCTGCAATGCAAGCACGTTCCATGGTGGGATATCTGGCTGGGTGGGAAGGAGGACTGACAGCACTGACCATAGTTACAAGCAGCTCTCCTCACACACCCCCTCAACACAAACTCCACATAACCCACCTGGGAGAATGCAATGCCTCACACTCTAAATGAAGATCCCACAACGAACCACCACCCTGGGTAATGCTGTGTGAAGCACAGGGACACTCTTGGGACTTGTAGCCAAACAAACGCCAGGACAACACTGTCAGCCATCCTGTCAGCACAGGCACACTACCCCACAGGGAAGCAGAGTCAAAGGAAGGAAGTATGGGCATGCTGGGAAGGGGGTGCAGGCAATAGCATGATGGGAGTGGTAGTCACAGCTCAACAAACCCCACCCACATGGCCCAGCAAGCTCATACTGAAGCATGCACATCTCACAGGGAGTGAAAAGCCACCTCAAAGATGTCTGACACTGGCCTCAGCTGTGGGGAGCACAAGGCCCTGCTGGGAACTGGGCACCAACAAACAACAGGACCACACTGTCAGCCATCTTACCATTGCTGTCACTCTCACACACAGTGAAGTCCACTCAAAAGGAAGGAAGTATGGGCATGCTGGGAAGGGGGTGCAGGCAATAGCATGATGGGAGTTGTAGTCACAGATATTGATCACCCTCACAATTGGCCCATCAACACCACTCTGAACCATGCTCACATCTCAGGGAGTGGAAAAGGACTGACAAGATGGCTGACACTGGGTACTGCTGTGGGGAGCACAAGGCCCTGCTGGGAACTGTGCAACATCCAACAGCAGAACACCACTGACTGACATCCTGAAAGCCAACTTGCACTCCCTGCAATGCAAGCACGTTCCATGGTGGGATATCTGGCTGGGTGGGAAGGAGGACTGACAGCACTGACCATAGTTACAAGCAGCTCTCCTCACACACCCCCTCAACACAAACTCCACATAACCCACCTGGGAGAATGCAATGCCTCACACTCTAAATGAAGATCCCACAAAGAACCACCACCCTGGGTAATGCTGTGTGAAGCACAGGGACACTCTTGGGACTTGTAGCCAAACAAATGCCAGTACAACACTGTCAGCCAACCTGTCAGCACAGGCACACTACCCCACAGGGAAGCAGAGTCAAAAGGAAGGAAGTATGGGCATGCTGGGAAGGGGGGTGTAGGTAATAGCATGATGGGAGTGGTAGTCACAGCTCAACATCCCCCACCCACATGGCCCAGCAAGCTCACACTGAAGCATGCACACCTCACAGGGAGTGAAAAGCTACCTCAAAGATGTCTGACACTGGCCTCAGCTGTGGGGAGCACAAGGCCCTGCTGGGAACTGGGCACCAACAAACAACAGGACCACACTGTCAGCCATCTTACCATTGCTGTCACACTCACACACAGTGAAGTCCACTCAAAAGGAAGGAAGTATGGGCATGCTGGGAAGGGGGGTGCAGGCAATAGCATGATGGGAGTTGTAGTCACAGATATTGCTCACCCTCACAATTGGCCCATCAACACCACTCTGAACTATGCTCACATCGCAGGGAGTGGAAAAGGACTGACAAGATGGCTGACACTGGGTACTGCTGTGGGGAGCACAAGGCCCTGCTGGGAACTGTGCAACATCCAACAGCAGAACACCACTGACTGACATCCTGAAAGCCAACTTGCACTCCCTGCAATGCAAGCACGTTCCATGGTGGGATATCTGGCTGGGTGGGAAGGAGGACTGACAGCACTGACCATAGTTACAAGCAGCTCTCCTCACACACCCCCTCAACACAAACTCCACATAACCCACCTGGGAGAATGCAATGCCTCACACTCTAAATGAAGATCCCACAACGAACCACCACCCTGGGTAATGCTGTGTGAAGCACAGGGACACTCTTGGGACTTGTAGCCAAACAAACGCCAGGACAACACTGTCAGCCATCCTGTCAGCACAGGCACACTACCCCACAGGGAAGCAGAGTCAAAAGGAAGGAAGTATGGGCATGCTGGGAAGGGGGGTGCAGGCAATAGCATGATGGGAGTGGTAGTCACAGCTCAACATCCCCCACCCACATGGCCCAGCAAGCTCATACTGAAGCATGCACATCTCACAGGGAGTGAAAAGCCACCTCAAAGATGTCTGACACTGGCCTCAGCTGTGGGGAGCACAAGGCCCTGCTGGGAACTGGGCACCAACAAACAACAGGACCACACTGTCAGCCATCTTACCATTGCTGTCACACTCACACACAGTGGAGTCCACTCAAAAGGAAGGAAGTATGGGCATGCTGAGAAGGTGAGTGTAGGCAATAGCATGATGGGAGTTGTAGTCACAGATATTGCTCACCCTCACAATTGGCCCATCAACACCACTCTGAACCATGCTCACATCGCAGGGAGTGGAAAAGGACTGACAAGATGGCTGACACTGGGTACTGCTGTGGGGAGCACAAGGCCCTGCTGGGAACTGTGCAACAACCAACAGCAGGACACCACTGAATGACATCCTGAGAGTCAACCTGAACCCACTGCAAGGGTGGCATGCTTCATGGTGGGATAACTGGGCTAGGTGGAGAAGGAGGGCCGGATGTCCACCAAATACAACCAATGCTGGCCATGCACACACCTCAACATTCACATTGAAATGCCTCAGGTTTGCAGGACAATGTGCCACACCAATATCAACCTCTTACTGTGACAACTTAGGACAATGCAATGTACAGGCCCGCATCCAGAGGTATAGTCACAACTGTCAGGTGTGTGAACCATTGATGCCTGTAGAAATATAACATACATTGTGTGTCTCTTCCAAAAACAGGTGATGATGGGGACACAGCAGCAGGTGAGGAGGAGTCCCTGTCCCAGGCTCTGGGGGACACTGAGCCCACTGGTGTGGAACAGCCTCTGCCCTCCTTGGATGACGAAGACCTACCTGGCCCCTCCAGCGTGAGTCATCATGCAGCACCAGCAGGACCAACATCTGCACCCCCTGCACCCACTGCTCCAACAACTGCCAACACACAGACCACCCCCGCCGACACGGACAGACCAAGGACCACCAATGACAACAGCACAGGGACCCTGGCCCAACGTCGAGCTACGGACAACGAGCCCAGTAACAACCCCCAAGGGGGCCTAGGGTCACCTTGGTGTAACACCGCAGGTCCCGCACGTGTCGCCAGGGGTGGTCGGAGGGGTGGTAGACATAGGTCGCTGTTAGCAGAGGGGTCTGGACTGCATGATGACCCACAACTGGCACGCATTGCTGATGCGTACCAGAATAGCACCAGAGAGGTCAGCCAGGTAGTGGGGATCCTCAAGGACATACAACAGCAGCAGGCTGCCCATCATGCCCGCTTGGACTCCCACATGTCCCGTGTGGAGACACACATGTCTCGCATGGAGTCCAAGTGGGACACATTGCAAGAACTGACAGCGGTGCATAGGGACATATTGACATGCCTCCGCCAGATTAGCACCAACATGGCCACACCTCCATGTGTGCCCACAACATCTGGTGCTGCAACAACTGTAACTGCCACAGGGAGGGAGGAGGACTCTGGCGGAGAGTCCCCTGCACCGCAGCAGCCTGCACGTGAGGGTCCCCCAAAGAAGAGGGGTCGTCCGAGGAAGGAAAACTGAGAGGTCGATGGCCATGTACATCCCCCAGGAAGCCAACACCTGTTCTGGAAATTCTCCTTTGTGTGCAAACTGTTCACCCTGTCGAATGCAACACAACTCTCCCACATGACATGGGGAGTTCAAGTTGGACTAATGTATCAGATGACTGTGAACTTCACTCAGGACATTTCTGCTACCAAGACTTGCAACTCATCTGGGAACTTTGGATCACAATCCCAATGTACAGCACCCACCATCCTGTGCACTATACTCACACATGTATGTAAATAAAATCACTAATACACCATACTTGCCTCTGTTGTGATTCCAATGTGGTTACTGTTATGGGGATGATGATCAGCTAAATTACACTGTGTATGCTAACTGCTACAGCAAGTACAACACCGTCATGTGAGTCATGGTGACGTGACACATATGAGGGAGACCCACCACTAGGGCTACACAACACAGAGACACCAGGGCCATCGGACTCATCGCCTACACTGATGTTGCCAGGAAATACTGTGGAATGCACAGACACCACACCTATTCAGAGTCTGTGTCAACTAGCCCACAGGTGCAGTAAGCAAATGTCAGTCAGATGTGTGACCACAGACAACGCACATCCCAAAGTGAAGCACAGGTTTATTACACATTTGCAACATGTTGTTTCCACTAGAAATGCAAGGTAATCCCACGTGGCAGTGGCCACACAGTCAAAAAGTGCAGAAGATATAAAGTCCAGGGGTGTGTGGCACATCACCTGTAGGGAAACGACTGCTGCCACCCTGAAAGCTGAATCATGGTGTCGGGGGATCCAAGTTGACCAAACAATTCTGTAAGCACCCTGTGAAGGACAGACATGACACACAGTCAAAACCACTGAAGAACAGGACAGAACTGCAATACTCATGCCCAATACATGTCACAAGATAACTACACAAAACCAAGGGCCTGATTCACAGAACTAACTTACGTCAAAAACGTAAAGTTAGTACTTTTTGGTATTCACAGAATACACTTACTCATTGTGGTATTCACAGAATGAACTTACTCATTTCGTTATTCACAGAAGTTAGTAGTCCTAACTTTAGGACTCCTAAATGCCTTCTGTGAATACCGAAAGTCTTAAGTTAGGATTTTTCTCAGTTTAGGAGTAGTAAAGTTAGGACTCCTAACTTTAGGACTCCTAAATGCCTTCTGTGAATACCGAAAGTCTTAAAGTTAGGATTTTCTCAGTTTAGGAGTAGTAAAGTTCCTTTACTACTCCTAAACTGAGAAAATCCTAACTTTAAGACTTTCGGTATTCACAGAAGGCATTTAGGAGTCCTAAAGTTAGGAGTCCTAACTTTACTACTCCTAAACTGAGAAAAATCCTAACTTTAAGACTTTAGGTATTCACAGAAGGCATTTAGGAGTCCTAAAGTTAGGACTACTAACTTCTGTGAATACCGAAATGAGTAAGTTCATTCTGTGAATACCAAAATGAGTAAGTGTATTCTGTGAATACCAAAAAGTACTAACTTTACGTTTTTGATGTAAGTTAGTTCTGTGAATCAGGCCCCAAGTTAGCATGTCAACACTGTTGGGGAGTACAGACTACCTGTAAGGACACATCGCTGCACGCATCCAGTCAAGTAGCACATGGCCACACTCAAACAGCACCAGAGCACCACCCACACATATCATGCAAACTCACAACATTCACATTACAACTCCCTGGATACTCACATTCAGCTGAAGAAGTTGGTGATGAGCTGTGTGCGGACATCACCATCATCATCATCACTGGCATCGTGGTCCAGGCCAGGATCCTCCACAGGTGGCGGACGTTGGTCATCGCCATCCAGGATGAGAGGCAACTCCTTCCGCACTGCCAGGTTGTGTAGCATGCAGCAGACGATGACAATCTTGCACACCTTTGCTGGGGCATATGGGAGGGCCCCTCCTGTCTTGTCCAGGCAGCGGAAGCAGCTCTTCAGGAGACCAAATGTCCGCTCGATCACTCTCCTGGTCTGACCATGTGCCTCATTGTAGCGCATCTGGGCTGGTGTCACAGGGTTCCTGAGGGGTGTCAGCAACCACGGCATGTTGGGGTATCCGGAGTCACCTACGGACAGACAATTGCACATTAGCTGAGTTGGAAAAGTGGGCGGAATACAACATAGCAGAACACACACAATGGTACAAAGTCAGTACACACCGACAAGCCAGGCCCGCTGGTTCTGCATCTGTGACATCATCCTCGGGATGCGACTACTCTTCATCACGTAGGCATCGTGTGCCGAACCAGGGAAACGGGCACACACATGTGTGATGCTCATATCTGCAAGACATACCACCAGAGCATTGATCGAATGGTAATGTTTCCGGTTCCGGTATGCCTGCTCATGTGCCTGTGGTGGTACCAAAGTCACATGTGTCCCATCAATGGAGCCAATGACATGTGGCATCCTCCCCAGGGCATAGAAGTCACTCTTGACGTCAGTGAGTTGTTGACGTGTAGGGAAATAGATGTACTGGTTCAGGCATCTCAACATTGCCTCCAAAACATCGCGTAGCACACGGCTGAACATAGTCTGTGACATCCCACCAGCAGTCGCCACAGTGTGTTGAAAGGTACCAGTGGCAAAGAAGTGTAGGGCTGCCATCACCTTCACCTTGGGGGTCAGCGCTTTAGGGTACGGCCGGCCAGGTTGCAAATGTGGTGCCAAGCGCACTGCCAAATCCTCAATCAGCTGCCTGGTGAAGCAGTACCGTCGGATGCTGTCACGTTCCACCATCGTTGCCAGGTCAGGGAATGGTCTATGGACAGCTGGAGCCCTGCAGTGCATAGGTTGAAGAAAGAAAGATTGTCAGTCACCCCACATATGTGCCATTCACCATACTCAATTTCACATGATACATCATTACGAGACACAAGTACTTGATGTGTGTGCCGTTCTGTTCGGACATATCTGGCACCTACATGGCCATCATCTAACATCTCAGTACAACATGTGTTGACAACAGGTTCCAGGTTGTGCTATGGGAAACCATTAAGCTGTGTCACAGTACCCATTTACTGCTGTCACGTTCCACACACACACCACAGTGACATGTCTGAACAGATGCGCCACAGGCATCACAGCTCATTGACAGGTATATTCCCAGTGACCCTGTCTTGCCACATGGACACTGGCATGACATGGCGTATCATGTACACGTCAGAAAAACAAACATGACTCTCACAACTAGTGGCCCCTGTTGCCTCCGCAGGACAGACATGGACGTCAGTGACGCACAACATCAAAGTCCATGCACAAACAACGTTGATGTGGAGACTGTCTCCCATCGTGCACATTGAATCAGAGACATTGGAAACACAACATGCACACAGACTGTGGAGGGCCATCACTATTGTGGCAATGGGTCACCCTGTGACGTACATGCCTTCCCCCATGGGACCCTGGGGGTATGTGACATGTCATACACATACACAACCTGGAAATGTGACCATGCCACATGCTCCGAAATGAACAGTTGCACATCACAGTGGTCATGTGCACAACACACAAAGGACCCTGTCCCCATGAACACGTGCACAGCCTGGGTGTGGCTGCCCCCAAGTGCCACCCCAAAAACCACATGTTTACCCCCATACACAGAAAAGGTAATGCAGCCTTACATGCCTTAGGAAACAGTGTGGACTGGGTGTGGTGTTGTAGGTGTGCCCCTGAGTCCCTGGCAAGTATATGTGGCTGGCATACGTTCACCAGTGACAAGCATGGTGACATATGCGAGTGACCTGTACAGGGACGCGTTGTACAGCAATGGACCGATCGGTGTGCCCGCACGGCCCATTGCATCGGTAGTGGCGGGTACAGCGTTGTATCCCGGAATACGCGTTGTACAGCAATGGACCGATCGGTGTTCCGCACGGCCCATTGCATCGGTTGTGAGCGGTACGCATTGTACAGCAATGGACCGATCGGTGTGCCCGCACGGCCCATTGCATCGGTTGTGAGCGGGTACGCATTGTACAGCAATGGACCGATCGGTGTGCCCGCACGGCCCATTGCATCGGTAGTGAACGGGTACGCGTTGTATCCCGGAATACGCGTTGTACAGCAATGGACCGATCGGTGTGCCCGCACGGCCCATTGCATCGGATGTGAGCGGGTACGCCTTGTACAGCAATGGACCGATCGATGTGCCCGCACGGCCCATTGCATCGGTAGTGAGCGGGTACGCGTTGTACAGCAATGGACCGATCGGTGTGCCCGCACGGCCCATTGCATCGGTTGTGAGCGGGTACGCGTTGTACAGCAATGGACCGATCGGTGTGCCCGCACGGCCCATTGCATCGGTAGTGAGCGGGTACGCGTTGTATCCCGGAATACGCGTTGTACAGCAATGGACCGATCGGTGCGCACGCATTGGCTGGGGCCTGGCATGGCAACGGACGTGTTTTCGAAGCCTCAACGAGTCTGATGCAGTGAATTCAGTTGGCCAGCCACAACAATGTTGCAAATTCATGGGTGTCATGAAGTTTAACTTTTGAAGGATGCTGTGGGCGTGTATTAGTGGTGCAATTCCATGGATTGGCCAGATTCAGAAGATGCTAACGACTTGGACCTATCACTTTGGACACATGGGACAGTATCTGCCTCTGCAGCACACATATAATGCTGGCTGTTCCCCTGAGGGCTCACTTGCCTGCACAACATGCTCCAGGATGACATCTGCCACCAACACTGCTGCTGTCTCTGCATCCTCTGGCTACTGCAATGGCACGTACTGTGGAGAGAGCCCCAGCCTTCAGCCTTGAGGAGAACCAGGCGCTGCTGGACAGCCTCCTTCCACAGTACAGCAAGCTGTATGGGAAACCAGGGGAGCAGGTGAGTGTTCTGTCCACTGCCTTACTAATTGTGCATGTTGTCTGACTAGCAAGACTTACAGTGTGCACACCACTGGCTAGCATGCTCACTGAGTAGTTCTCCCCCACCCCCCAAAGTGTGTAGTCACATGCACTGAACAGGTACAGTGCCGTAACAGTGCATTCCAACAAGGTTTACTTCCCATGCAATGATACCATGTAGTAACTGCTGGCAAACTGTTCTTAGCCATTGTTGCACTGCCTGTGTACATCATATGCCCCTGTGATTGAGACATGTATATCCAACTGTGTGATGCACGGATATGTTGCATGTGTAGTAATGGCCTTTTCACTTTGTCATCCTCACAGGTTGATGCCCACCATAAGCAGGAAATCTGGCTGACCATCGCCCGGGCAGTAAGATCCGTGGGGGTCTACAAGCGCCGGATCCGCAACTGCCAGAAGAGGTGGCAGGACCTTCGGGGCTGGACCCGGAGGATCGCAAGGGTCCAGCTGAAGCTGTCGCCTCCTCGCAGGAGGGGCGGACACCGGACCCTGACCCCCACATGCTCCGGATCCTGGCGGTGGTCTTCCCTGACCTGGATGGGCAGCTGAAGGACAGACAGCAGCAAGGAGGGGGTGAGTCCATGACTGCACTGTGAACTTTGTCTGACATGCTATGTGCCCTCCTCTGGCCTGGTTAAACTTCCACAGTACATCAGTCTTGTGGTCCAGGACCCATGTCCCTCAATTGTGACATGCCCACTCCTCATCTGATACGCAGGTGTGGTCCTTACAATCAGGAAATTCTGTCACTTGGGTACTGTGTCCTTGCATTTTGCTTCGCTCAAGGTGGGGGACTGCATTTCTTCCTGTGACTTTGTGGTGTGCTTCATGGGTGGGTCAATTGCTCACACAATGCCTAAGTCCTGACATGTAATCTGGGTGTAACTTTGATATGTGGTCCACTTGCTGATCTGAATCACCACATGTCCCTGGTGTATTTGGCACACCCCCATGCTGCGGGTGGGAACAATGTTTGGGCCTCAGGAGTATGTATATCAAGGGTGTCACACATGCTTAGCCACCTACCTACTGTCCAGGGCTCATCCCTCCTTCAAGTGGAGCAGGACAGTAATGCCTACTCCAGGGCATACAATACACTCTGTACTCCCACTCCCGTGTATCAGCTGACATGTTATGATCAGTGAAATGTTCCCTCAGGTGTCTGCCTCTGTGTCATTGTGCTGTGGCTTCGTTGTCAGGACTACTGGGATGTTAATCGGTTAGGGCTCAGCATGCCATCTGAGATGTGACCATGAGAGACGATACTTCTGTGACTTATAGGTGTTTGATCACTTGACTGTGCACACAGGTGTATGCGACTGTGAATTTCAGGCAGCTGTTTTTCATTCACAGCAGACTGTGAGGTGCTCAGGTTCAGAGAGTTGTGTTTCATGTCTCCCATATGTCCAATTGGTATGACGTGGAAAAATAAGAGTTCAGATGATGTGGTTTGTGGGGTATGGACATGTGCACTTGTCAGATACATAACTTGCATTCACCATGTCCTAGGATTGTGACACAGTGCAGACTGTTGTTGGCTGGCTGCCATGCCCATGTGACTGGAGACAGTGATGTATGACTTTGCAGGCATGCCTGTGCCATGGCATTGAACTTCCTAAGAGTGATCCTGCAGGGGAGTGACATGTGCAACATGCACCCCATTGTGGCATTGACTATCCGGACATGGGTGCATCATGGTGTCTGGTGCTGGCATGCATCACATGCATTTCTAATTAGACTCTGGCCATCCCTTTATCCGGACACCTGTACTGACTCAGTGGCAAGAGATGTGATGTGTGCATGTTCACATACTTCACCGTGTTCTCTGCAATGTCCAACAACTGTGTAGGTGGTGCATGTGTCCACACTGGGGTATTACCATCAGACAGGCACCAGACCGATGGGTGCAAGGGCAGGAGGGGTGTGAGTTCCATGGTTGACCATCAGACTGACAATTGGCTTCTCCTAATCTGTGTGAGGACTATTGCCAATGTTCAACTAAGGATGCCAGGGCTTGCTCTGTAATGTGCTGTACTTACTGTGGTGTGTGCGGTCAGTGCAGGTGACTGATGTTTGTCTGTTTCCCTAATTGTTTGCAGATACTTCCACGGCCACAGGAGGGGACAGCTCCACGGACCAGGAGGAGCTGCAGAGCCAGACTGGGTCAACAGCCGACGAGTGGTCGGAGGGACCCAGTGGCACGGAGGGCGAGGGGAGCCACACCGAGGAGTCCTCAGCACCATCCACCTCAGCTGAGGACCACAGCAGCTCGGAGGATGACTCCCTTGTGGAGGCGGGTGTCAGCAGCCACCACACCCCAGCTAGTCTGTCTGGCCCCGCCACCACCACCACCACCACCACCGCCCTCCCATTGGCTCCCATTCCAGAGGTCCGTGGAGGCTCCCGTGTTCGGGAGCGTGTCTCCTTCGTGCCAGGCACCGCACCCCTGCCCCTGTGTCCCCTGCTGCCCTGAGTGAGGAGTCTGTGTACCTACTTCGGCAGCTCCATGTAGGGCAGACAGCAATGCTGAGTGTCCTCCATGCACACACCACTCTGTTGACACAGCTGGTGTCATTCATGGAGGGCATCTCAACGGGTATGTCTGCCCTACAGAGGAGTAATAAGTCCATGGACTCCTCCCTGACGGCAGCAGTGTCCCTCCTCCAACAGTCCCTCACCCCTCCTACCTCTGCCCCATCCACACTTCCTGGCACCCTACCTGTCCCAAGCACATGCACACCTGCACGATCACCCAAACACACAGACACGAGCAGCACAGAAACACCCAAAACAAAGGCAAGACATGCACACAAGCATCCTCAGGGGACTGATACCACACCCACAGGGGATGGGGTACATACACACACACAGGCATCCACAGTCACTCCGCAGTCCTCCAATACCTCTCCCTCCAAGGCCCCTTCCCTTGCCTCACCTGCAACCCCACCTACACAGCAGCTCTTCCTCTGTGACCTCGGCCTCTTCCCCTCCGATCCCGCTGATCCAGCAAACAGGGGGAAGAGGAAGTCCACCCACACAGAGGGGAGTGCCCCTCGCCCCCGGACACCCTTCCCCAGGTGCAGACAGACGGGGGCCCCCACCCGCAAGTCCCCCCGGTCCCGGAAGAGCAAGACCCCGCCACCGCCCTGCAAGTCAAGCACACAGTCTCCTTCCTCCATCCCTCAGGCCCCCACAACACAGGTTCCCCCACCACACACTGCCCCAGGTTCCCCCACCCTCAGATACACCATCCCCAAAATGATCCGGCCTTCTCCACCTCCCACTTGCTCTTCCAGCACCACACCCCCCACTGCACATGTTAGTGCCACTGGTGTGGAGACCGTGTCCTCTCCCTCTGTCCTGCCCACCTTACCTGAACCCCATTCTACTCCCCTGGAGATGGGCACTGCAGTGGAGTCCACTAACACCCCGTCTGACTTGGGCACTGCTGTGGGGAACCTGTCCACTCCATCTGGCCAGCCCACTGGAGTTGTGCCGGCACCCACACCATCCGACTCATGCCCCCCAGTTGTGCCGGCACACACCATGTCAGACACCTCCACTGCAGTTGTCAGTGACTCTCCAGCACCAGCCACCCCTTCCCTGCCTCCTTCTGGTGAGCCCTGATCCTGTCCCTGCGGTGCCTGGCCTGCCCCCGTATATCCCTCTGAGGGGAATGTCCCTGCTCCATATCAGTGCAGGCAAGCAGAGGGTGACATCTGCCACTGTCACCCTGTTTGGACTTGATTCATGGACTGGACATTGGCCTTTGTGTTTTTTCTTGACTTTAATTTTCAATATAACATATGCTGATTAAAGCTACTTTCAGTTCTCTAGTGGTTTTGCTTCAGATGTACATGATGTTGATGATGCTAACCATGCCCTTGCTGCAGTGATGTTGATTTTTGATGTCAGGTAAATGAAGTGTTACTGTGCAGGACCCCATGTGGTCCAGGGGGAATGTGTCCTATCCTGGTGTGTAGCCATGTCATCCATTGTATCAATATGAGGGTGTCATGTTTTCCATATTTGCAAATGGGATTCCTACCTGTTTTTTCAATATCACATCTGTGGCTTACACCCCTGCACATCAAATGTGCTTGCCATTGTTCAATTGGTCTATTTCCCTGACCGTGTGACCATCTCCACTGGACATGCATGTTTGGGCATCAATGGGGAAGGACTCATCTGTGGTATCAGTGCAACTTGCTATACATGTGTATTTGATCGGTGCTGATGATTTGGGTGACAATGCCATGACCAGGCTGATGTGCCGTGAGCCTTCATTTTGTGCTAATTGTTGACTGAGTGACCAAGTGTTCTGCTGACATGATAGCGCCCTGCAGAGACAACGTATGGCACAGCTTTTCTTACACAGGAGTGGAGTCCCCTCATGGCATTGTGTAATTCCGTGACATTGCCTGAGCCCAAGGTGTGTGTTGTGTGAGCATGTCTGTGTGTGTTCACTTCCATTTTGCTACGCAGGCTGGGGGCCCTAGTGATGTTCCTGTTTGTGATGCTTGCTGAGTTGAGCAATGTTCCCCCAGATCTTCTCCCTGGGTGCTCTGAGATGTGGGTGCATGGCACATTACTGGTGATCAGGGTGTCATCCATAGGTGTGTTTGCTGTCAGGGCTGAGTTTGTGGGCAAACGCAGATGAGACACAGTCAGGATTTCCCTTGGCACTTGTTGGTTACACAAGTCATGTAATTTACAATTTGCGTTAGCTTCCAGTGATTGTGACACGTTGTGTGTGTGACTGCTGACACTCCTCAGGGTCAGAGTTGCAATGTTGGAAGTTGTCTATGTGTGTTGTTTGTGGGTGAGCTTGCCATCTTCATTGGTGTGTGACTATGTCCGGGATCCCATTGGTTGGTGTGGATTTGATGTCATGCCCATGTACAGCGTACTGTGCAGTGTGTGAGACATTCACAAGTCTTGTTGACTGGCCATGTGTGATGGGTATCTCTGCCTTAGTTCCCCCTACCACCCCTGGGATTGTCATGGGTGCATGTGCAATGTCACCAGTCCATGTGAGCTTCACTGCTGCACATTGGTGGAGATCAAGGTGTGTGGTGTTGAGTGTGTGCAAATGAGAGTTGTTGCACGGCTGGACCCCTACCTCCATGTTGGCCTTGGCTGACAGGCCGTGCTGTTTTATTTGTGCTTGTGTAGGTGTGATGGTAGTTAGTTGCTCAGGACACATGACTGTGGTTCACAGTGTGTACGACATCTACCTTTGTCATCACAGTGGGATTATCATGCAGGCCAGTGTCACCACAATGTGGGCTCCCTGGGGGTAGTGCTGTGGTAGGTCTGTCTCTTGCTGTGTTAGTTGCTGTTCCTACAAGCTTGTGTGACATTTGTAATTTGGGCTCCCTCATCTAACAATGCCTGATTGCCCACATAGGGGAATCCGATCCATGAGTTACTTTTGTGTGGCATTGTGTTGACATCTGTGTAATGGGGATTCAGGCCTCCTCGTGTGTTGTGTGTTGGCCTGGGGACACTTGCACACCACCCCCCTCACCTGTGGTGTTTGATATGCAGTGTGAGTCTGCCTGTTTGTGTTTGTGCATTTGCACAACTGCATTGGCATATCTTTAGTGTGCCATTGGCTGTATGTTGTTTGGTGGCTTACCCCTGCTGTCCCTGGGACTCCTTGGTCATCAGTCAGCACAATGATCATGGTTTGTATGTCCCATTGCTGCCATGGTATGGTATTTGTTCACCTGACATCTACAGTCTCCACAGGATATCTACATTTGTGTGTCCATTGGTGCAGATATGTGGATCTGCATTGTGATGGTCACTTCTGTCATTGTGTTATTTGTGAATGATGACAATGTGAGCCCCCATGGGTGATGTTTGTCTGCACATGGCCAAAGCGATGTTTCATTTGCACTGCACTGTTTGCCTCACCCAATCTCTGTTGCTATGGGACACAAGCACTGCTATGCCACTGATGTGTTTGTTGTTGTGTGACCAGGAATCATCCATGCAGTTTGGCATTTGCAGATTTTACCATGACTACACTTACATTTTGGTCACTGTGGTGATGGGGCTTTAGACCCCATTGCCACAATGTTCAAAATGTGCTTCAGCTATGGAACCCACACTTACCTTTCGGTCACTGTGATGATGGGGTGTTCGACCCCATTGCCACAATGTTCAAAATGTGCTTCAGCTATGGACCCCACACTTACCTTTCGGTCACTGTGATAATGGGGTGTTCGACCCTTGACCTTGCCAGGTAGGTCGCTCCCCCACCACACAGCTCCGCCTGTGTTGTCCGCCCGCTGCTGGTAAGCTCGCCCCTCCGCTTGTGGCCTCGGTGCCCGTATTTCTTGCTTTCTGTCTCTCCATTTTCCTTCTGTGCCCCTCGCTGCCCCATTGTACTGTGCCCGTATTTCCCTGTTTGCTCTCTCTCCTTTTTTCCTTCTGTACCCCTCGCTGCCCCATTGTACTGTGCCCGTATTCCTCTGTTTGCTTTCTCTCCTTTTTTCCTTCTGTACTCCTCGCTGCCCCATTGTACTGTGCCCGTATTTCCTGTTTGCCTTCTCTCCTTTTTTCCTTCTGTACCCCTCGCTGCCCCATTGTACTGTGCCCGTATTTCCCTGTTTGCTTTCTCTCCTTTTTTCCTTCTGTACCCCTCGCTGCCCCATTGTACTGTGCCCGTATTTCCCTGTTTGCTTTCTCTCCTTTTTTCCTTCTGTACCCCTCGCTGCCCCATTGTACTGTGCCCGTATTTCCCTGTTTGCTTTCTCTCCTTTTTTCCTTCTGTACCCTCGCTGCCCCATTGTACTGTGCCCGTATTTCCCTGTTTGCTTTCTCTCCTTTTTTCCTTCTGTACCCCTCGCTGCCCCATTGTACTGTGCCCGTATTTCCCTGTTTGCTTTCTCTCCTTTTTTCCTTCTGTACCCTCGCTGCCCCATTGTACTGTGCCCGTATTTCCCTGTTTGCTTTCTCTCCTTTTTTCCTTCTGTACCCCTCGCTGCCCCATTGTACTGTGCCCGTATTTCCCTGTTTGCTTTCTCTCCTTTTTTCCTTCTGTACCCCTCGCTGCCCCATTGTACTGTGCCCGTATTTCCCTGTTTGCTTTCTCTCCTTTTTTCCTTCTGTACCCCTCGCTGCCCCATTGTACTGTGCCCGTATTTCTCTGTTTGTTTTCACCCCATTTTTCCTTCTGTGCCCCTCTGCCTCTTTCCATTCCCGCCGCTGCGTCCCCTGCGGCCCCGCCCCCTTGACTGACCATTCTCTGCCCCTGCCTCCCGCCTCCCAGCTGCTCCTCCCTCCCACCTCCCCATATATGGCGGCCGCTGCGCGGTGAGGAGAGCGACCCTTGACCTTGCCAGGTAGGTCGCTCCCCCACCACACAGCTCCACCTGTGTTGTCCGCCCGCTGCTGCTGCTGGTAAGCTCGCCCCTCCGCTTGTGGCCTCGGTGCCCGTATTTCTTGCTTTCTGTCTCTCCATTTTCCTTCTGTGCCCCTCGCTGCCCCATTGTACTGTGCCCGTATTTCCCTGTTTGCTCTCTGTTAGAAATGGGGGTCTCTAGTTGGCAATGGCTGGCCACTGTCCAAGTAGGGACCCTTCTTCCTAAGTCAGAGTGAGAGGGCTACCCTCTTTAATACCCCTGCTCAACCCTGTGGTAACGTAGCACGAGCAGGTAGGCTTATCTCAGAGGCAGGGTGTGAAGCATTTATGACCATACACAGTAACACAGTGAGGAACACTACAAAGGGACACCACACAAGTAGTTATAAAAAATAAGTATCTTTATATAAAGGCAGATTTATCACAAGACCAATAACTGTAAAAGCCACAATACTGTCAAAAATAGGATAGCTGTTGAAGGACTGTCAAAGATAGTTCAAAGGTTGCAAGAGTAAGGTTCAAATTCAAAGCAGGGGTCTCTGCGCCCCTTCCTCGTTCAGAGGTTGCAACAATAAGGTTCAAATTCAAAGCAGGGGTCTCTGCGCCCCTTTCTCGTTCAAAGGTTGCAACAATAAGGTTCAAATCCAAAGCAGTGGTCTCTGCGACCCTTTCTCTCACAAAGTACCTGTATTCAGTAGCAAAACCAACAAAATATCGCAAAGAAGTGTTAGCGATGAATTTCCTCACGCGAGGCCGGCGATGCGTTAAAATCCTTGCCGCAAGGGAGGATGATGCGCCGATCTGCTGATGCGTGCGGAGACGATGCGACAAACTTCTTCACGCTAGGCCGCCGATGCGCTGAGGCCTTGCCGCGAGGGCGAAGACGATGCGACGATCCTGTTGCGTGTGCGATTGTGTTGCGATGCGAAGAAATGGCGCTCCGCGAGGGAGCGACGAAATCCGGTGCGATGCGATCAAAATGGCGGACGCACGGCGTCCGCAAAGCAATGTCTTGAAGCGATGATTTCTTTGGGGGTTGCGAGCGCTCGGCGACAGCAGCGCGATGATTCTTCCAGCGCGTCTCAGCTGCAGCGGCTCGCAAAGGGGCGTTAGCGATGGTTTCGTGTTGCGAGCACCCAGCGGCAGCAGCGCGATGATTTTTCCAGCGCTCTCGGCTGCAGCGGCTCGCAAACGTGCGTTAGCGACGATTTCCAGCACTCTTTTCTCTGAAGCAAACTAGAGGCCCTGGAACTCACAGGAGCCTCATCAGCAGATAGCAATCCTCGCAGGGAGGAAGCAGGAGGTTGGTGGTGGAGTCTGATGTGCCTGAGACTCCAGCAGGAGGCTAGCTCTTTTCCTAGCCCTTGGGTAATTGCTGTAACAAAAATAAAAGTTCTCTCAAAAGTTCCTTTTCTTCTTCTTCAAGGTCCAGTGGTCACTGCTGCAGGCCAGTGCAAGAAACAACACACAAGCACAGGGACAGTCACTTCCTGCAGATTCCTCCAGTGGCACGGACAGAGTTTCCTCTCCAGATCCAAAAGCAATACAAAAGTAGGGGGTTTGAGCACAGATATTTATACCCCAAAAGCCTTTGATCCTTGAAGCTACCAGTCCCTGAACCTAGCCAGAACCAGTTCTGCTCAGGCCTGGAGCACTTTGTTTACCAGGCTGCATCCTTCCTTTCAGAAAGAGGGGGTCTGCTAGCAGACACACAGTGGGAGGTGGAGCCAGCATTCACCTTGCCAGGCACAGCCCTATTCAGATCAAAGAGCCACCCCTCCCCACACTCTAAATGCAGATCTCTCTATTCAACCCAGGTCTGACTCAGCCTGTCCTGCCCCTCTAAAACCAGACAGCCAATACACATAACGGCAGAGCACACTGGAAGGCTTAGGCAAGAAAATACCTACTTTCTAAAAGTGGTATTTTTCAAACACAGAATATAAAAATAAACTTCACTAAAAGGTGTATTTTAATATTCTGAGCTCAGGCATACTAAATTCGTTTTTCTACCATGTTCCTGGGGTCAGTTAGGACTATAGCATGTAATAGTCAAACTGCCCATTCTAGCCTATGAGGAACAGGTAGCCTTACAGTAGTGAAAAACGAAATGGTGCATAATTCACTACCAGGACATGCTACACACACCAAGGCATGTCCTACCTTACACATACAATGCACCCTACCCGAGGGGCGACTTACAGGATGCCAAGGGAAGGTTCAGGGGCTGGGAAGTGGGTGCACTTCACAGCCAAGATGGCAGTTCTGGACTGCACACAGACACTGCAGTGGCAGGTCTGAGACACACTTTAAAAGCTGCTTCTGTGGGTGGCGCAAACCAGCGCTGCATGCCCACCAGCAGCATTTGGTTTACCAGCCCTGGGCACACACAGGCCACACTACTAGGGACTAACAGGTAAACCAAATAAGCCAATAAGGGATATACCAATTCACATAGACATATTTACCAAGGGAGAGCATATGCACTTTAGCACTGAACAGCAGTGGTAAAGTGCCCAGAGTCATAAAACCAACAGAAACAGGTCAGCAAAAATACAGGAGGCAGGCAAAAAGTTTAGGGGTGACCCTGCAAAAAGGGCCATTTCCAACACAACCCCCTTCCAGCCAAAACGCAGGGTAGACCAATCACTACTTTGATGGGCTTCCCTGCTTCGGGCGATAGAACACGGAACTGGCCCGCAACTGCAGGGGCATATGCCAGCTCTACTCCAATCTGAACCCTGGTGGATCCCTCTGTCCACACTCCCAGGGCCCACTAAGATAACCAATGGGGAACTCTGCCCCTCACCTGTGGACACCACCTGTGCAGCACCTAACCTTAACTGGCCCCCAGGTGTGTCCCAACAGATAAACAATAAGCCACAGTCGCCACTGACAGTAGTCAGGGATGAGACCCAGGCCTTATACCTCTCAGGGCTCACTAAGGCAACCAATGGGGAACTCTTCCCCTTACCTGTGGACACCACCTGTGCAGCATCTAACCTTAACTGGCCCCCACGTGGGTCCCAACAGATAAACAACAAGCCCCAGTAATCACTGACAGTAGTCAGTGATGAAATCCAAGCCCTATACCTCTCAGGGCTCTCAAACTTTTGTGGCATCAGAGAGTGAGGGGCAGTAACCCCAGGTGCCTGGCACCTTTTGTACACTCTCCCTCCTGTCAGGTCAGGCAAAGCACCCGGACACTGACCCACCAGCCCTGGGCCTGTACCCAGCGGCTGGGCCAGAGACTGGGGTGGGCTCTCCCACACCCGGTCCTCCTCTTTGGGGCTCGGTACCCTCCCACCTGGAGCGATACCCCCTTCCAGAATTGTCAGGGCACCTGAGGCAGGTGTCCTGCATAATTCGCCCACCAGTTCAGGGGTTCTATCCTGCAACTGGTATCCCAGCATAGGGTCTGTACCCTTAGACTGGGCGGAGGTCAGGGGTGAGGCTGCCCTCTCCCCGCCCCCTTTACTGGGGCCCGGCACCCTCCCACCTGGAGAGGTGCCTCCATAACACAAACCGGGAGGGGCACTGTTAGCAGTTGCCCCTTCCTCCAGATCAGGGGGACACCCTGAACCTGGCCCCCCAACCTAGGGTCTGTACCCTTGGGCTGGGCCTGTGCCTGGCAACCCAGGACTTCTGGGGGCGTACACCAATTCCCCCAAGGAAAATACACTCTTCCACTAGTTCAGGGCCTTGTCCCTGCAACTGATCCATCAACCTGGAAAAACCCTCAGGTGGTACTGGGGTCAGAGGCGAGGACTCCCTCCCTCTGCACCCCCTTCCAGCATACTGCACCCTCCCACCTGGAGTGGTGCTTTTAGAAAAGAAAATGGTCGGGACACTGCTTACAGTTGTCCCTTCCTCCAGGTCAGACAACACCTGGACCTGACTTACCATCCCAGGGACCAACCCCTGTGCTTGAACAACTGCCTGGCCAACCAGGACTTCCTGGGGAGCACACAGGCCCCCCTCAAGGGAAACACACCCCTCCACCAGTTCAGGGCCTGGACCCTGCAACTGACCTACCAACCTGAAAAACCCGCAGGTCGCACCGGGGTCAGAGGCGAGGACTCCCTCCCTCTGCACCCCCTTCCAGCATACTGCACCCTCCCACCTGGAGTGGTGCTCTTAGAAAAAATGGTGGGGACACTGCTTACAGTTGTCCCTCCCTCCAGGGCAGACAACTCCTGGATCTGACTTACCAACCCAGGGACCAACCCCTGAGGCTGAACAACTGCCTGGCCAACCAGGACTGAAGTGGTGTCACCATGGTCACTCCTAGGGGGCTCAGCCCTTCTGACTGGCCCCTGACCCACTGGCTCTTCCACTGGGGACTCCTTCCCCTTTCATCCCTCAGACTGGAATTCCGTACCCTCCCCTAGGAGTGGCACTGCCAGGCACAAGAACTGATGGAGGCCTGACTACAGGCACTCCCAGCTCACCTAACACTGGGGTACCCCCACAATGGACGGTCCATCCAGACAGACTAGGCTCCCCACCTGGTGTTCCCTCATGGAACCATCCAGTCCTGGGGACTGAGACTGGGGCACTTCGGGACCTATCCCAGTCTCACTCCTGCTCCCACGAGACAGGATGTGAGGCCCTACAACCTCCTCCCAACAAGGGGACCCAGCTGTAACACTCCTAACCTTTCCCAGCACTCTGGGTTGGAAAACTTCTGAACCACTTCTCTTAGGGTCATTCCCTAATGCCTCTACAGAGCCTCTGGTACTCACCCAGAGGTCTGCCTCCTGCGCAAGTTCCCTAGGATCAGAGAACTCACACTCTAACACATGTTGGTTTAGCTCTGGAAAATAGGAGCTCACAATATGCTCTCCCACAATTGGATTACACAGCTCCACACAGGTGCTAACCTTTACCTCACAATCCAGTGCCTCACACACGTACCCCACACCACTCTCTTGAAATGGGCGAGACATTAACTGACTGTCTCTATCACTCAACCCACACTCTTCTGGGCGGTCCTCACACTCATACACCAGGACTTCAACCACGGGGCAACCCCTCTCCCTGCACCTCTCATCCAGAGTCGGTAGAGTATCCCTCCTTTCACTAGGACTATGGGCCCCTGCGCTAGTTCCCCAATCCACCTCAGGGACACTGCATATTAATGGAGCTACCTCATGTCCTTGAATCCCCTGGTGTAGATCAACCCCCTCCTTCAAGTCAGGTGCTACATCTCTGGGTGGGTGTACTACACTGTCATCACTATATACCTCAATTTTGCTGCCACCACTGGACCCCACCCTCTCTGGGGAATCCAGACAATTAAAACTGTGCTCCAGGGGTAACCTACCCTCTTGAGCTAACTTCTCCTTTTCTGCTATCTGCGCTAGGTGCGCCTCCAGCTGGGCAATCTCTATTTGGAGCCTCTCCAATTCCAGCTGGTACTCCCTCTCCCTCTGTCTGCCCAACTCCTCTGGGGACCATGAAGGGGATTGGGTGCTACCCTGTGCACTAGATCCAGCAAGGGACTCCCTACCTATGGGACCTTCCCGCCTGTCCACCAACTCCTCTGGGGACCCTGAGGGGAATCTGGCACTACCATAGACACTAGACTCATCAAGGAACTCCCCACCTATGAGATATTCCATAACACTTTCTTCCTCCTCTTCAGACTCTCTAGAGCCACCCTCAGACCAACTACCCTCTTGGTAGGTGTACTGGGACTCCAAGAATCTCCATCTGTCTTGTTGCCAAAGTCTCAGGGATGTCTGCAGGGATAGCTGAGTCTCCTTCCTACTCACTGCTAAGCCCTTCTCCTCACAGAACCCCCTTAGCTCCTCTAGACTGTAGGTTAACAGATCATCTATATAAAAGGTAGGTCTCATTTCAGCAAGACCCATTGTAGCAATATCTGGCAATATCAATAATAAAACAAATAGGTTTGCCCGTTGTAACAATCACGGGCAATATCAATAACAGATAGAAAAAAACTTCTCAAGAAAATGTATGCGGGTAAAAAATCACCGGCAATATCAATCACAATATAGGATCCAACAATTCTCAAAAATGTATGCGGGTACTATCACCGGCAATATCAATAAAACATAGGCTTGCCCATTGTAACAATCACGGGCAATATCAATAAAAGATAGAAGAAAACTTCTCAAGAAAATGTATGCGGGTAAAAAATCACCGGCAATATCAATCACAATATAGGATCCAACAATTCTCAAAAATGTATGCGGGTACTATCACCGGCAATATCAATAAAACATAGGCTTGCCCATTGTAACAATCACGGGCAATATCAATAAAAGATAGAAGAAAACTTCTCAAAAAATGTAAGCGGGTGAAAAATCACCGGCAATATCAATCACAATATAGGATCCTAAAAACTCTCAGAAATGTGCGTGGGTGAAAAATCACCAGCAATATCAATCACAATAGGGGATCAAAACTTTCAATAAATGGGCGCGGGTGAAGAACCACCGGCAATATCAATCACAATATAGGATCCCAAAACTCTCAGAAAATGTGCGCGGGTGAAAAATCACCGGCAATATCAATCACAATATAGGAGCAAAAAAATTCTCAAAAAATGTATGCGGTACGTTATGGTCTGCACTCACTAGTAGTGTACACTATAATTACTGTATGCGATCATAAATGCAAGTCCAGATCCTCACCGCTGACCACCAATGTTAGAAATGGGGGTCTCTAGTTGGCAATGGCTGGCCACTGTCCAAGTAGGGACCCTTCTTCCTAAGTCAGAGTGAGAGGGCTACCCTCTTTAATACCCCTGCTCAACCCTGTGGTAACGTAGCACGAGCAGGTAGGCTTATCTCAGAGGCAGGGTGTGAAGCATTTATGACCATACACAGTAACACAGTGAGGAACACTACAAAGGGACACCACACAAGTAGTTATAAAAAATAAGTATCTTTATATAAAGGCAGATTTATCACAAGACCAATAACTGTAAAAGCCACAATACTGTCAAAAATAGGATAGCTGTTGAAGGACTGTCAAAGATAGTTCAAAGGTTGCAAGAGTAAGGTTCAAATTCAAAGCAGGGGTCTCTGCGCCCTTCCTCGTTCAGAGGTTGCAACAATAAGGTTCAAATTCAAAGCAGGGGTCTCTGCGCCCTTTCTCGTTCAAAGGTTGCAACAATAAGGTTCAAATCCAAAGCAGTGGTCTCTGCGACCCTTTCTCTCACAAAGTACCTGTATTCAGTAGCAAAACCAACAAAATATCGCAAAGAAGTGTTAGCGATGAATTTCCTCACGCGAGGCCGGCGATGCGTTAAAATCCTTGCCGCAAGGGAGGATGATGCGCCGATCTGCTGATGCGTGCGGAGACGATGCGACAAACTTCTTCACGCTAGGCCGCCGATGCGCTGAGGCCTTGCCGCGAGGGCGAAGACGATGCGACGATCCTGTTGCGTGTGCGATTGTGTTGCGATGCGAAGAAATGGCGCTCCGCGAGGAGCGACGAAATCCGGTGCGATGCGATCAAAATGGCGGACGCACGGCGTCCGCAAAGCAATGTCTTGAAGCGATGATTTCTTTGGGGGTTGCGAGCGCTCGGCGACAGCAGCGCGATGATTCTTCCAGCGCGTCTCAGCTGCAGCGGCTCGCAAAGGGGCGTTAGCGATGGTTTCGTGTTGCGAGCACCCAGCGGCAGCAGCGCGATGATTTTTTCCAGCGCTCTCGGCTGCAGCGGCTCGCAAACGTGCGTTAGCGACGATTTCCAGCACTCTTTTCTCTGAAGCAAACTAGAGGCCCTGGAACTCACAGGAGCCTCATCAGCAGATAGCAATCCTCGCAGGGAGGAAGCAGGAGGTTGGTGGTGGAGTCTGATGTGCCTGAGACTCCAGCAGGAGGCTAGCTCTTTTCCTAGCCCTTGGGTAATTGCTGTAACAAAAATAAAAGTTCTCTCAAAAGTTCCTTTTCTTCTTCTTCAAGGTCCAGTGGTCACTGCTGCAGGCCAGTGCAAGAAACAACACACAAGCACAGGGACAGTCACTTCCTGCAGATTCCTCCAGTGGCACGGACAGAGTTTCCTCTCCAGATCCAAAAGCAATACAAAAGTAGGGGTTTGAGCACAGATATTTATACCCCAAAAGCCTTTGATCCTTGAAGCTACCAGTCCCTGAACCTAGCCAGAACCAGTTCTGCTCAGGCCTGGAGCACTTTGTTTACCAGGCTGCATCCTTCCTTTCAGAAAGAGGGGGTCTGCTAGCAGACACACAGTGGGAGGTGGAGCCAGCATTCACCTTGCCAGGCACAGCCCTATTCAGATCAAAGAGCCACCCCTCCCCACACTCTAAATGCAGATCTCTCTATTCAACCCAGGTCTGACTCAGCCTGTCCTGCCCCTCTAAAACCAGACAGCCAATACACATAACGGCAGAGCACACTGGAAGGCTTAGGCAAGAAAATACCTACTTTCTAAAAGTGGTATTTTCAAACACAGAATATAAAAATAAACTTCACTAAAAGGTGTATTTTAATATTCTGAGCTCAGGCATACTAAATTCGTTTTTCTACCATGTTCCTGGGGTCAGTTAGGACTATAGCATGTAATAGTCAAACTGCCCATTCTAGCCTATGAGGAACAGGTAGCCTTACAGTAGTGAAAAACGAAATGGTGCATAATTCACTACCAGGACATGCTACACACACCAAGGCATGTCCTACCTTACACATACAATGCACCCTACCCGAGGGGCGACTTACAGGATGCCAAGGGAAGGTTCAGGGGCTGGGAAGTGGGTGCACTTCACAGCCAAGATGGCAGTTCTGGACTGCACACAGACACTGCAGTGGCAGGTCTGAGACACACTTTAAAAGCTGCTTCTGTGGGTGGCGCAAACCAGCGCTGCATGCCCACCAGCAGCATTTGGTTTACCAGCCCTGGGCACACACAGGCCACACTACTAGGGACTAACAGGTAAACCAAATAAGCCAATAAGGGATATACCAATTCACATAGACATATTTACCAAGGGAGAGCATATGCACTTTAGCACTGAACAGCAGTGGTAAAGTGCCCAGAGTCATAAAACCAACAGAAACAGGTCAGCAAAAATACAGGAGGCAGGCAAAAAGTTTAGGGGTGACCCTGCAAAAAGGGCCATTTCCAACACTCTCTCTCCTTTTTTCCTTCTGTACCCCTCGCTGCCCCATTGTACTGTGCCCGTATTTCTCTGTTTGCTTTCTCTCCTTTTTTCCTTCTGTACCCCTCGCTGCCCCATTGTACTGTGCCCGTATTTCCCTGTTTGCCTTCTCTCCTTTTTTCCTTCTGTACCCCTCGCTGCCCAATTGTACTGTGCCCGTATTTCCCTGTTTGCTTTCTCTCCTTTTTTCCTTCTGTACCCCTCGCTGCCCCATTGTACTGTGCCCGTATTTCCCTGTTTGCTTTCTCTCCTTTTTTCCTTCTGTACCCCTCGCTGCCCCATTGTACTGTGCCCGTATTTCCCTGTTTGCTTTCTCTCCTTTTTTCCTTCTGTACCCCTCGCTGCCCCATTGTACTGTGCCCGTATTTCCCTGTTTGCTTTCTCTCCTTTTTTCCTTCTGTACCCCTCGCTGCCCCATTGTACTGTTCCCGTATTTCCCTGTTTGCTTTCTCTCCTTTTTT
The DNA here is from genome assembly GCA_963921515.1 of Calotriton arnoldi. Taxonomy (NCBI): domain Eukaryota; kingdom Metazoa; phylum Chordata; class Amphibia; order Caudata; family Salamandridae; genus Calotriton; species Calotriton arnoldi. The sequence continues at coordinate 2,361,809 of CAWUFW010001510.1, forward strand.
CCTTCTGTACACCTCGCTGCCCCATTGTACTGTGCCCGTATTTCCCTGTTTGCTTTCTCTCCTTTTTTCCTTCTGTACCCCTCGCTGCCCCATTGTACTGTGCCTGTATTTTCCTGTTTGCTTTCTCTCCTTTTTTCCTTCTGTACCCCTCGCTGCCCCATTGTACTGTGCCCGTATTTCTCTGTTTGTTTTCACCCCATTTTTCCTTCTGTGCCCCCTCTGCCTCTTTCCATTCCCGCCGCTGCGTCCCCGCCCCCTTGACTGACCATTCGCTGCCCCTGCCTCCCGCCTCCCAGCTGCTCCTCCCTCCCACCTCCCCATATATGGCGGCCGCTGCGCGGCCGCGCCGCTGGCGCGCTGAAGGCGCGCCTAAGGCAAGCCCGTTTGCGACCGTCCGCGACTGGACCGCGCCCAGCGCCAGAACCCCTGGACCGCGCGCCCCCCGATCCAGCCTCGAGGACCGACGCCGATACGATGCCACCACACTCCACGCCCTCAACCCCGGACGGACGCACAACTGCTTCAAGGCCGCCCCGAAACGCACCCATGGTCCCTTCAGCTGCCGGAACTGCAGCTACACCAGCCTCAGAGCCACCGAGGCGCCCGCCAAGAAGGACCTCAACCACCTCCGGTGCATCCTACTGAACACCCGCTCCGCACGCAAACACGCCGTCGAGCTCTGGGACCTGCTCGACACATCATCACCAGATGTCGCCTTCCTGACAGAGACCTGGATGAACGACTCCTCCGCCCCCGACATCGCCATAGCCATCCCAGACGGCTATAAGATCACCCGCAGAGACCGCGTCAACGCAGTAGGAGGAGGAATCGCCATCGTCCACAAGAACACCATCAGGGTCTCGACCAGCACCGACGACACTCTCAGCACCGCCGAACACATGCACTTCCAGATCCACACGGACCCCAACACCACCCTCAGAGGCACCCTCGTCTACAGACCCCCTGGGCCCCGACCCCAGTTCAGCGACTCCATCGCCGACTTCATCAGCACGTACGCCCTGACCTCTACCGACTACATCCTCCTCGGAGACCTGAACTTTCACCTGGAGAACAACAACGACAGCAACTCCACCACCCTGATCGACAGCCTCGCCAACCTCGGCCTGAGCCAGCTCGTCACAACACCGACCCACTCCGCCGGCCACACGCTTGACCCCATCTTCTCCTCAAGCTCCCACGTCTCCTTCAGCCACACCAAGGAACTCCTCTGGACCGACCACCGCTGCATCCATTTCACCTTCCAGAAACCCACCACACACCACTGCACCCAACAGATCCCACGCCGCTGCTGGAGCAAAGTCACCGAAGACCAACTCCGGGCAACCCTCGCTCTCAGCCCTCCCTCCGACCCATCCAACACCGACGACGCTGCCTGCAACCTCAGACGATGGATGGACGACTGCGCCAACACCCTCGCCCCGCTGAAAAAGCTCACCTACAGCGACACCACCAAAAGAGCCAGCTGGTTCACCTCGGAACTCCTAGCTTCCAAGCGTACCTGCCGGAAACTAGAGAAGAAATGGCACAGCGATAAGACACCGGACAGCCACACAGCCCACAAAGACGCCATCCGTAACCACCACCACCTCATCAGGTCCGCCAAGAGAATCTCCTTCAAAGACCGCCTCGACAACAACGCACACAACAGCAAGGAGCTTTTCAACATCGTGAAGGAACTCTCCAATCCCAGCTCCAACACCAACGACATCCCGCCGTCGCAACCCCTGTGCGATTCCTCGCCACCTTCTTTCACCACAAGATCGCCGACATCCACGACAGCTTCAACACCCAGACAACCCCAACTAAGATCGATACACCAGACCCGCCACACACCATCGACCACGACCCCCTGCCAGCCTGGGCCAGCGTGAACATCGAGGACACCATCAAGACCATGAGCACAATACACTCCGGCTCCCCGTCAGACCCTTTCCCGCACCACATCTTCAACAAAGCCAGCAGCTCCATCGCACCCCACCTGTGCAACATCATCAACCTCTCCTTCGAGACCGCGACCTTCCCAGAGAGCTGGAAACACGCAGAGATCAACGCCCTACTCAAAAACCCAAGGCGGACCCGAGAGACCTCAAGAACCTCCGGCCCATCTCTCTGCTTCCGTTCCCAGCCAAGGTCATTGAGAAGATCGTCAACAAACAGCTAACCCGATACCTCGAAGAAAACAGCATCCTGGACCCATCCCAATCAGGGTTCCGCAGCAACCACAGCACTGAGACTGCCCTCATCGCCGCCACCGACGACATCAGGATCCTGCTGGACAATGGTGAGACCGCAGCCCTCATCCTGCTGGACCTCTCCGCCGCCTTCGACACTGTCTGCCACCGCACTCTACGCGCACGCCTCCATGACGCAGGGATCCGAGACAAGGCCCTGGAATGGACCACCTCCTTCCTCGACGGCAGAACGCAGAGAGTCCGCTTCCCACCTTTCCGATCCGAAGCCTCCGAGATCATCTGCGGCGTACCCCAGGGATCGTCCCTCAGCCCAACACTGTTCAACATCTACATGGCCCCGCTCGCACACATCGCCAGACAACACGACCTCAACATTATCTCCTACGCCGACGACACTCAACTGATCCTCTCCCTCACCAAGGACCCCCTCGCCGCCAAAGCCAAACTCCATGACGGAATGAAGGCCGTCGCCGAATGGATGAAGATCAGCCGACTAAAGCTGAACACGGACAAAACGGAGGTCCTCATCCTCGGCTCCAACCCCTCAGTCTGGGACGACTCCTGGTGGCCAACGACGCTGGGAGCAGCCCCGACACCCACCGACCACGCACGCAACCTGGGAGTCATCCTCGACTCAACGCTCTCCATGACCAAGCAAGTCAACGCAGTCTCCTCCTCCTGCTTCAACACACTCCGCATGCTTCGCAAGATCTACAGGTGGATCCCGACAGACACAAGAAGAACAGTCACCCAGGCCCTCGTCAGTAGCAGACTAGACTATGGGAACGCCCTCTACGCGGGAGCCCCGGCCAAGCTCATCAAGCGACTGCAACGCATACAAAACGCCTCCGCACGACTGATCCTCGACGTACCACGCCACAGCCACATCACCCCCACTTGAGGAACCTGCACTGGCTCCCCGTCGACAGGAGGATCACCTTCAAACTCCTCACCCACGCACACAAGGCACTCCACAAAACTGGCCCAGCCTACCTCAACAGACGACTCTTCTTCTACGTCCCCAACCGCCAGCTCCGCTCCGCCGACCTCTCCCTCGCCACCGTCCCCCGCATTCGAAGAACAACCACTGGTGGCAGATCCTTCTCACACCTCGCCGCCAAGACCTGGAACACACTTCCACTAAGCCTACGAAAGACCCAAGACCTGCTGACCTTCAGGAGGCTACTCAAGACCTGGCTGTTCGACCAGTAGCAGCATCCCCCCCCCTTCCCTCCCCCAGCGCCTTGAGACCCTCGCGGGTAAGTAGTGCGCTCTACAAATTCTGTGATTGATTGATTGATTGATTGATTGCCACAATGTTCAAAATGTGCTTCAGCTATGGACCCCACACTTACCTTTTGGTCACTGTGATGATGGGGGTTTAGGCCCCATTGCCACAATGTTCAAAATGTGCTTCAGCTATGGACCCCACACTTACCTTTTGGTCACTGTGATGATGGGGCTTTAGACCCCATTGCCACAATGTTCAAAATGTGCTTCAGCTATGGAACCCACACTTACCTTTTGGTCACTGTGATGATGGGGTGTTCGACCCCATTGCCACAATGTTCAAAATGTGCTTCAGCTATGGGACCCACACTTACCTTTTGGTCACTGTGATGATGGGGTGTTCGACCCCATTGCCACAATGTTCAAAATGTGCTTCAGCTATGGACCCCACACTTACCTTTTGGTCACTGTGATGATGGGGTGTTCGACCCCATTGCCACAGTGGTCATGGTCGGCTTGCATTGTGGAGGCCCCACACATTTATGTGTGACACATGTGATAGCGGGTCACATTGTATGTTCAATGTCATGTTCAGTGTTGTAGGCATTTGACACAGACTACACACGCTTGTCATGGTGTTGGGGGGGGATGTAATTTTCAGGCATTCCTTATGTTGGAGTATGCTGGTTGTGTCATGCATTACCCGTCCTATGAGTGGGGGTTGTGTGGGTGGTAGGCATCCATCTCCCTATGAGAGGGATAGTAGTAGTGACAGGCATCCAGGCCCCCATGAGTAGGGGTGGTGGTAGTGGCAGGCATCTAGCCCCCCATGAGTAGGGGTGGTATTAGTGGTAGGCATCCATCCCCCTATGAGTGGGGATGGTAGTAGTGACAGGCATTCAGGCCCCCTTGAGTAGGGGTGGTGGTAGTGGCAGGCATCCAGCCCCCCATTAGTAGGGGTGGTGGTAGTGGCAGGCATCCAGCCCCCCATTAGTAGGGGTGGTGGTAGTGACAGGCATCTATCCCCCCATGAGTAGGGGTGGTGGTAGTGGTAGGCATCCAGGCCCCCCTGAGTAGGGGTGGTGGTAGTGGTAGGCATCCAGGCCCCCATTAGTAGGGGTGGTGGTAGTGGCAGGCATCTAGCCCCCCATGAGTAGGGGTGGTGGTAGTGGTAGGCATCCAGGCCCCCCTGAGTAGGGGTGGTGGTAGTGGTAGGCATCCAGGCCCCCATTAGTAGGGGTGGTGGTAGTGACAGGCATCCAGGCCCCCCTGAGTAGGGGTGGTGGTAGTGGCAGGCATCCAGCCCCCCATTAGTAGGGGTGGTGGTAGTGACAGGCATCCAGGCCTCCCTGAGTAGGGGTGGTGGTAGTGGCAGGCATCCAGCCCCCCATTAGTAGGGGTGGTGGTAGTGGCAGGCATCTAGCCCCCCATGAGTAGGGGTGGTGGTTGTGGTAGGCATCCAGGCCCCCATGAGTAGGGGTGGTAGGCATCCATCCCCCTATGAGTGGGGATGGTAGTAGTGACAGGCATCCAGGCCCCCATGAGTAGGGGTGGTGGTAGTGGCAGGCATCCAGCACCCCATTAGTAGGGGTGGTGGTAGTGGCAGGCATCCAGCCCCCCATTAGTAGGGGTGGTGGTAGTGGCAGGCATCCAGTGCCCCATTAGTAGGGGTGGTGGTAGTGGCAGGCATCCAGCCCTTCATTAGTAGGGGTGGGGGTAGTGGCAGGCATCCAGCCCCCCATTAGTAGGGGTGGTGGTAGTGACAGGCATCTATCCCCCCATGAGTAGGGGTGGTGGTAGTGGTAGGCATCCAGGCCCCCTGAGTAGGGGTGGTGGTAGTGGTAGGCATCCAGGCCCCCATTAGTAGGGGTGGTGGTAGTGGCAGGCATCTAGCCCCCATGAGTAGGGGTGGTGGTAGTGGTAGGCATCCAGGCCCCCTGAGTAGGGGTGGTGGTAGTGGTAGGCATCCAGGCCCCCATTAGTAGGGGTGGTGGTAGTGACAGGCATCCAGGCCCCCGTAGGGGTGGTGGTAGTGGCAGGCATCCAGCCCCCCATTAGTAGGGGTGGTGGTAGTGACAGGCATCCAGGCCTCCCTGAGTAGGGGTGGTGGTAGTGGCAGGCATCCAGCCCCCATTAGTAGGGGTGGTGGTAGTGGCAGGCATCTAGCCCCCATGAGTAGGGGTGGTGGTAGTGGTAGGCATCCAGGCCCCCATGAGTAGGGGTGGTGTTGGTGGTAGGCATCCATCCCCCTATGAGTGGGGATGGTAGTAGTGACAGGCATCCAGGCCCCCATGAGTAGGGGTGGTGGTAGTGGCAGGCATCCAGCCCCCCATTAGTAGGGGTGGTGGTAGTGGCAGGCATCCAGCCCCCATTAGTAGGGGTGGTGGTAGTGGCAGGCATCCAGCCCCCCATTAGTAGGGGTGGTGGTAGTGGCAGGCATCCAGCCCCCCATTAGTAGGGGTGGTGGTAGTGGCAGGCATCCAGCCCCCCATGAGTAGGGGTGGTGGTAGTGGCAGGCATCCAGCCCCCATGAGTAGGGGTGGTATTAGTGGTAGGCATCCATCCCCCTATGAGTGGGGATGGTAGTAGTGACAGGCATCCAGGCCCCCATGAGTAGGGGTGGTGGTAGTGCTAGGCATCCATCCCCCTATGAGTGGGGATGGTGCTGGTGACAGGCATCCAGCCCCCCATTAGTAGGTGTGGTATTAGTGGTAGGCATCCATCCCCCTATGAGTGGGGATGGTAGTAGTGACAGGCATCCAGGCCCCCTGAGTAGGGGTGGTGGTAGTGGCAGGCATCCAGCCCCCCATTAGTAGGGGTGGTGGTAGTGACAGGCATCCAGGCCCCCTGAGTAGGGGTGGTGGTAGTGGCAGGCATCCAGCCCCCTGAGTAGGGGTGGCGCTAGTGGTAGGCATCCATCCCCCTATGGGTGTGTATGGCATTGGTGATGGCCATCCCGCCCCTATGGTTCTGCTGTTGCTAGTGTACGTCATTTGTGCATCCCTATGTGTGTGTGACATATTTCGGGTACGTGTCGTTTGTTTGTGTTGTGGGTGTTTGACTTACCGTCTGCGCCGTACGCATCCGTGCCGGTCCCGGTAATAGATGTAGAGTATTGGTAGGACCTGCGCGATGGGATTCATGGTTGGGTCGTCTCGTTCGGGTTTCTCGTGTCTTCGACTCGTACTCGTCGCAGGCTTGTTCGTCTCGTAGCCGTGGATCGTCTTGTGGCGCGAAACGGAGCTTATGTACGGCTCGCCCGGATGCTCAAACGTGCCGGACGTAGCGACGGGTTCGGCGCGTACGGAAGGCGCATCGTACTCGTCCGGCCAGAAGGTGCTGTGTATTTGCTTCCGTATGACTCGAATCGGCGTTTACGGATCCGGCTCGGGCGGGGAACAGGAGCTGATATGGGTAAGTACGGCTCGCTCGGAATATGGGCTGTTATGCGCATCGTACTTGTTCGTTCGGACGAGTGTTCGAATCGGTCGGGAAACACGCATTCGGCTGGTTTTTTTTCCGGACGAATACTGTTAGGTGCGCTTCCGGCCGAGATCGGAATCGACCCCACAGTCTTTACAGTGGCAGGTGTGAGACATGTTTAAAGTGCTACTTATGTGGGTGGCACATGTGGGTGGCACACTAGTAGCATTTAATGTACAGGCCGTAGCACATGTAGTGCACTGTACTAGGGACTTACAAGTACATTATGTGTGCCAATTATGGAAACATCAATAAAACCATGTTTTAGGGGAGAAGATCATGCACTTTAGCACTGGTTGGCAGTAATAATGTACTCAGAGTCCTAATCAGCAAAAATAGGAGGTAAGCAAGAAAAATGTTTGGGGAAGGCCACCCTAAGGATGTCAGGTCTAACAGGGTGACTTACTTAATATTTAACAATAGGGTTCATTCCTGTCAAAAAAAGGTTATTTTGACAGCTTTGTGTTCAGGTTTAAAAGCTGCAGTGGTCAGACTACACATGTAGGCCAGAAGCCATATATTTCGTCATCGTAGTGGATGGGACAATATGTGCTCTAGTCCACAGGCCACATTAAATTGTCCATGCAATTGGTGTATTTTCCTGCACCACATACTGTGGCCTTACTGAAAAGTTACATTCAAACTGGGGATTTGTCACATTTAACCTGTTGTGGAAGTGACAGCAGGGACACTGGGGACTGAGCAGCAGTACCCAAATGTGCATAAAAATCAACAATACCAGTCAGCTGAAAATGGGTCTGTCCATGCAAAAAGAGGAATTTTCTCACAAGCTGTACTAATAGACCCCAATTTTTCTTTCAGCACCTTTCTCTATTTTCTTTCAGATTGCACCCTGAGATGTTTTACATCTGCTTAACCACTTTCTATTTGTCATCAGTCTCCAGAAGAATATAACTATTTGCTATTTTGTTAGCTATTTAATACTTAATGCTGTACATATGGCTGTCACCTATAGACTAGAATGAGATATAAATGAGATATGTTGCTATATATTTTTCAGGAAAGCTATAGCATGTTCTCATTGCTATAAAACAAATTTACTGATCTGGCCTAAATTTGGAGCTAAAAGCCAGAACCACTGGCTTTGTTAATGCTTCTTAGAAGTGGCTCAGCAGCAGGATGAGCAATCACTCAACATGTTGAACAGCAGCAGTGCTCCAGAGTCAGGAGGAAAAGGAACCACCTGGGATGCTGGAGGGCAGTGGCAGCCATGCAAGAGCTGACGGCCTATATCAACAATGAACATCTGATGTCTCGCAAGATTGCAACTTTTGTTTATGCGCTCACAAGATTATTGTCATATTAAGGGCAGGTAGTTCCAATTTACAAGGGGCATGTCATCAGGGTAGCCTTCTTAAAGTCTGGTTCACACTTGAGCACTGACAAAACCATCTGAAAAATATATGTGTGAGATAAATGTTTTAATGTGACAAAAAGTGTTGTGATTGACCATACTTTTACCATGTAAAATAGCCCCCATCCCTTCTAATGGAAGCACTGGAGGAGGATGGATGCATACAGACGGGAAACAGCCATTACAACGCAGTCATAACCATGCGCAACCGTTACCATGATGCCATTACCACGCAAATGCCTTTACCACACATGCCTTGAGCACGCTTGCCTTTACAACGAATTTTGTGGTATAGAAATGAATGATAAAGGCATATGCGTGGTAATGGCATTGTGGAAAGTATTAATTGCCGCGCTCAAGTCTTAGTCTTAAGGGTTTAGGGGGGATGCATTTTTGTGCGTATGTGAGGGATTACCGCACTCAAGTCTTAAGGGTTTAGGGGTGGCGTGTTTTCTTGTGTATGTGGGGGAACTTGGTTAGCCACCCCCTTTTACAGACCCCCCATCGCTCCACTTTTTAGATGTCACTTAAAGCTGCCACTCTGTAGGGTTGAGGGCTTGTTGAAGCGGTGGCGCATCTGTCACCCCTCCTCATGCACCTCGCTGAAGCCACCCTCAGAGTGCTTCACGAGCTGAGCGGTGCTGTGTGGTGCTATATTAGAGTCTCGTCTCACGTGGAGTGCACAAGTGGGGCTCTCTCCCCCACCAAGGGGTGGGTATAGGTTCCCTGACACTTACCCAGGGGTTCCCGTGACTCTGCCCACTGTGCAGAGAAGCAGAAGAGCAGTGGGAGGCAGTGGAGACGAGTCATGGCGCGCCTCACTCCCATTTTTATGCATGGGTTCCGCCATGGCTTTCATCCTGTTCTTGAACTCCGCACTCTGTGATAAAGTTGTCCGTGGATGAGCTTTGGAAAAGTTTGAAAAGTTTTGCATTTTCAGCCATTTCCTGGTTGTTGGAGATTGGCTACCATGTATGCTGCAGGATGGCCATTGGTTACTGTTGGGCAAATAACAGTCAGCGCGTTCACACACACTTGATGACAGGACAGCCATCAGCTTTCACAGTAATGAATTTTCTTTGATCTCCTCACCAATTTTAACACCCACTAGGAATCGGGCGAATTCGTATAAGACTGACCTACAACATTTTAACAACGCATATGCCTTTACCAAATATGCCTTTGCAACGAAATTTTTGTGGTAAAGGTATGAATGATAAAGGCATTTGCATTGTGAAAATATTCTTTGTAAAAGCATGCGTGGTAATAGCACATGCGTAGTATAGATGGCATGGTAAAGGTATGCATGGTAATTGCATGCATGGTTCCATCATACAACCTTAGTTCTCTCTTTCATCCTGTATAGAAAGATTCCATTCAGCTTTGAATGCTGCCCTGGTGTGCATTGATGTTAGTCATCAAAGTTGCTAGTATGCCCAACATTTCAGATTAAAATGTTAGTAATTTTCCTAATAGTAATACTAAATAATAAGTATTCCCTGATCTCTTTCAGGACCCAGACTCAGCAATCCCTTTCATCTACCATTTTACCTTTACGTTTAAGAACTAGTTAGTAATAACTGTACATCTGACAGTAAAACATGGAGTTCTGGGGGTGGAGCCTGGCCCGGAGTGGCTTGGTGGCTGTCTAAGGTAGCTCTGCAAACCCTGTCCCAATTGACACAGATCTAGGGCATCAACATACTGTTCTGTGGCATTATAGATTGCACAATGGCTAAAGTAAGTATCTCACGTCTCCTGAAGAATGGCCCAAGATAGTTTTTTGCTGTTCCAGGTGAGGCACGTATAAGCAGTCACAGTTTTCGATTATCCAGAGGCTACCGGAAGGTTCGTGGCACTTTGCTGATGCCGCTGACACACATTTTCACTTCAGAAAGCCGTCCCCCACTCCTGGTATTCTTTGTATTTTTTTTAACTTTCTTTATTGAAAGAAACCAGAATGATACAGGCTGAGAGCACATAGTGACTACATGCATAAATACATAAAGCATGACCTGAAGTTAAAAGACCAATAGAATATCACTATAAACCACCTGGAGAGCCAAGGGTCTCAAGCAGGGAGAGGGTCCAGAAGGATGGACCTGCACAACCGTCAAAGCAGTCCATCAGGGACTAGGAAGAAGATGAGAAGGGATCCGCCTAGCCCTTGGACAAACAGACTGGGGAAGTGGTCAACAGAGGGAAAGACAGGGGAAGGCTGCCTTGGGAGAGGGCCAGGGAGGAGGGGTCAGGGGAATGGAGAAGTGAGGCGGGGTACCAGAATGGTGGCCTGTAAGGGCATCAAGAAGGTATGGGGTCAACATGCAGCAGGGAGAAAGGTCAAGCAGCCTGCAATGGGATAACCCAGCAGTCAGACTGCACAGCAAGAGGCCTGTATGAACCAGCCGGGTTTTGAGATAACAGCGCTGTGCGGGCCCTCTCCATGGATATTCCAGGAAGTGGGGCATGGGGAAGCCAAGGAGACGAGCCCGGGTATGGGGAGTCATTAGTGGGTCACGAGGTGACCAGGAGCCTCAAGGGCATGGGGGGGGGGCTACCAGGAGAGGGGGCCATCAAGTAGAAAAGGTGTGGATCAGGGGTCTCGGAGAAAGACCCCCATGTGTCCAGGAATCTGTCATAATGGTCGGTTAGTCTAGCAATGATCCACTCAAAAAGCACCCACCTTGAACAATTTTTGCAGCCAGTCCTCAGATGTTGGATAAGAGGTTGAGCTCCAAACTCTAAGGATGCAGATCTCGGTGGTGGCCAGGGCGGTGACCAACCACCTGGACTGTTGGTTTGTGATGGCTGGACATTGGGCAAAGTCCTGGAGGAGAGCAGTCTGTACTTGCAACACCCCAGCAATAGGCACTGTCTGTCTAGTTGTTGTGGTGACAGAGGACCAGTAGGACGAAAGAGCAGGGCATTCCCAGAAGAGGTGAATGATGTCCCCCTCCATTGAGCCGCACTGCCATCACATTGCAGACGGGTGAAGGGAAGACCTACTGATCCGGAGAGGCAACCAATGCCAACAATGCAGTACCTTGAAATAACTGAATTTGAGATGGACCTCCCTAAGGTACTTATCATGGTCGGTGAGCAGTTCTGCCCAGTCTGCCTTTGAGTATGTAACCTTAAACCGTTCCGTCCGCCAGTCCTGCAGAGAGCGGGCCAGCGGAATAGAATATAGGCGGTCCACCAAGATCCGGTACGCCATGGATAACATTCCTTTATAAGTGCTCCACTTCCGGAGGTAGTCCATCAGTGGTGAAAAAAGCAGGTGTAGTAGGGGAGAGCCCAAGGTGTGACAGAGACAGCATTGCAAGTGTTGGTAGTCCCAAAAGTGGCTTGGGGGGAGGCCGTACTGTTCCTGAGCCTCTGCAAAGGATTTGTAGGCTAGTCATTGACCAGGCCAGAGAGGTGGAAGAGACCCTTGGATTCAAACGTTGGCCAGTTGGGCTCCGATCTTTGATCAACAAAGAGGTGTTACACCAAAAAGGGGCCTGTGCATAAATGGTGGGGCGATCCTCAGCAACAGGTGAGCCTACCGCCAGGCCTGGATCGTGGTGACCAGAACATGATGGGATGTAAGCAACCTGGGCATCTCTCCAGTTTGTAACATTATAATGCCCCTAAAGTGACCCAGGGGCACCCAACTGGGCTTTCCCAGAGTAGTATGTATAATATATTTAAGGGGCGCCAACTGGGATGCCAACCAGTAGCAACAGACGTTTGGTAGTCGCATACTGCCCTGTTCAGTGGCAGCATAGAGCTTCTCCAGCCTCAATCTTGGCTTCCGGCCCCCCCCCCCAGAAATATTTTTTACATTTTCTCCTGAGTGTCCAGCAAGCGGGCCGGAAAGGCAGAGTAGGAGCATTATAAACACATAGTTCAATTGGAGCATCACATTCATTTTGAGTATTTGCCTGTTCCCCCTGAGGGAGAGGCTAGCCTTGGACCAGCGGGCCATATCAGTCTTTATGCTTGTGTGTAGGGGGTTTGGTTTACATTCCACCATATTACAGAGACCGGGGTGTCTGTAATATGGGGTGACTTCAATTCCGAGGTATCTCATGGAGGAGGACGATTTAAAAGGTAGGCCTACAATGACAGTAGAAGATGTGTGGTCCATGAGGGGCAGGGCCTTGCTTTTACCCCAGCCTATCCTATACATGGAGAGAGAAGAGAAATGTGTGATCAGAGTGATGAGGACCTGCAGTGAGGGTTACCAGAATATCATTGGCATACATAGTGAGTTTGCGCTCCCCACTAGGGAGGGGAATGCCGTGAATGTCAGGAGAAGTGCATATAGTGATTGCCGGCGGTTCCAGGGCAAGAATAAAGAGTGGACAAAGGGCAACCCTGTCTAGTACCCCTGTGGAACTTGAAGGGGGCTGAGGCATGGCTGTTGCAGGTAACTGTGGCTGTGGGGTGATAGTACAGCCTCTAGGTCCAGCTCAGAAACATTGGACCCATCCCACAATGGTGCAGCACTTGTAAAGGTAATCTCACTCAACCTGGTCGAAAGCTTTCTCGACATCCAGAGATAGAGCAAGCTTTTTGTCCTCGTCATGTCAAACTCTCCAAAGGATGTGGACAGGAGACGGAGGTGGGACGCTGGCGTTCGATGGGGGACAAACCTAATGTGGTGTTTGTTTACCAAGGAGGGGATTACCCACCTAAGCCTGTTGGCCTACACTTTAGCTAGTATTTTTGTGTCAACATTTAACAATGAGATCTGACGGTAGCTGAAACAACTCAAGAGATCTTTGCCTGGTTTTGAGAGAAGGGTAATGGTGGCCCTGTTAGCTTCCGAAAGGGTGATATGCGGCTGTGCATCTTCACAATACGCTTTGCGAAGCAAGAGAGCCAACATGTCCTTGTGTACCTTATTGTATTCCGATGGATAACGACCCAACCCCGGGGTTCTGCCATAGAGTAAACCATCAATCACCTCAAGGATATCTTCTGGGGTGATGTTGGCATCTAAGTTCAGTCTCTGGTCCGCCAAGTGGTGCCATGTCACGTTGGGATCTAGAAAGGCCGCAATACCTTCGGAGGTGGTGTCCAAGGAGTAAATGGCCTTGTATTAAGTCCTAAAGGACTCTAAGATGGCCAGCGGGTGGGTGAGAAGCTGGCCGTCATCCCGACAGATGGACAGTATGCCACGCGAGGAGTCCTGCTGCCTCAATGCAAGTGCCAGAAGATGGCCTGCCTCTCTCTATGCTCGTAAAGATGCTGCTTAAGACAGAACAGAACAGTTTCCGCCTTAGAGGTATACAGTGTGTTATGTTTGTTTTTGGCCCGCAGCACGGCCAGCAGTGTAGCCTATGAGTGGGATCGGGAATATTTGGCAATGAGGGAGGCGATGGTAGACTCAACTTGAATGTGCTTGTGCTATGCCACGTGCTTCCGGCTGGGAGGTGTCATGCATTAAATCCCCCTGGACCGTGTCCTTTCCAGCCACCCATAAGGTGCCTGGTGAGTCTATTGACCCTTCATTGAGGTCTAGAAAGGTATGGAGGTAAGAAAGCAACCGCTCCCTATCTGCAGGGGCCTGGTAGTACGAAAAGTTCAGGAACCAGTTGGGTGGAGGTGGGCGAACTGAACCCAAATTGAGCCGGAGTTGGATCACATCTTGATCCGAAACCCCAGAGGGGACTATGGCAGCGTCTACCAGGTGGCCAACCAACGCTGCACTGAAGAGGAAGAAGTCAATTCAAATCCTGGTGCCATGCACTCCGGAGGTATAGGTAGAGTCCTTTGCAGTGGAGCAGTCTCCAGGGATCCGTCAAAGAGAAGTCTCAATCTAGCTCATAGAGAAGGCCCCTGTCTGTAGGGGTGTGGTGCAAGGGCTGGTCAGATTTATTCATGAAGAGATCAAGGACCATGTTTCAATCACCCCCCAATAGAAGTTTTGTTTTGAAGTGCTGTTGGATGATCCTGGTGAGAGCAGTATAGGTGGGCTTCTTGGAATGGATTGGGTGTATATGGAACTGATAAGAAGGACCCGGTTGTGTATGAATACCTTAATGAAGATAAAGTGGCAGTGCAAGTCACGCCAATCCCAAAGGGTAATGGCTTGTAAGTGCTTAGCCAGCAATGTGGCCACACCACCCTTGTGGTAAAGTTTGTTAGAGGGAGCTTCCCACACCCCTGGCTTAACTTTTCACCCATGGCATTCTCTTCTCGCCCAAACCTGTCGGAGCTTTTGACTCTCCCCATCTGATATATGAGCTTCCTTCAGGAGAACTATGTCGGGCTTCAGGGAATGAGTATAACTGAAAATCTTCTGGCGTTTCGTGTAGTGGGTGAGACCATTCACTTTCAATGAGTTCACCGTTAGGGGCTGGGGTCAGGCCATACACTTGTACAGGTGGTGTCTGCTAAGGACACCGGAGGGAAAGAAACCTAGGGCCTGGAGAAAAGAGGAAGCGTCGGCAGGACCCATGGTGGGACCCAGGTCCATGTCCGTTGGAATGGCTGCATCCAGATACTCCTCCAGTTGACCACGATCATGGAATTCCATTGTTTTTTTGTCATGGGTGATCAGCATGATCGCCGGACCCAGGAGGTCATAGCGAATGCCAAGTTGACAAACATGAGGGCACATCTGCAGAAAGCATTTGCGGGAGGCCTGGGTTTCCGGGGTAAAATCTTATGACAGGAACATTCTATGGCCTTCATGTAGAAAGGAACCATTCTTTTTCACTGCTTGGATCACTTGCCTGGTCTGTTGGTGTCTCAGGAAGCATGCGATGATCTGCCTTGGACCCTCATGGAGTGGTGGTTTGTGAACTCCAAGGAAGGATTAAAGGACAGGCTGGGGACAGCCATCAGGAGGCAGGCCAAGAATCCCATGATGTCATCTCCTTCCAGCTTTTTTGGCACCCCTGATACCCGATGTTGTCCCTACAGGACCAATCTGCCAGCCACCCAATTTTCTTCTGGAGGTGCCAGTGATTTTGTTCCCAGTAAATAGAGGCCGCTATTTTTTCGGCGATCTGGTCCAGGAGGGATTCAGCAATGGGCAGCCTGGCATTGAAGGAGGCAATGTCCTGCCGGCTGCTCTGTGTGTCCACCAAGGGTTTGAAGGTGTTCTCCACCACCTCCAACTGCATGGTCTTGAGAGTTCTGAGTTCCCTCAGAATGACATCCAGGGCTGAGTTTGAGGAAGAGTCCACATCTTTCTCCGACTTAGGCTGTTTCCCAGTCACTGCCTCTGTAAACAGGAGCTGCCTAGTGGATTTCGACACAGAGGAGGGGAGGCCAAGGTGAACAGGGATGATCAAAGTCCAGGACTCTGTGGTGAGGAGGACAATGGGACTCAGCAGAGGCCCGGGTCTAACACCACAAAGTTGCGCAGGTGTGGTGGAACACGGCACCCAAGTGAACCTAACAAGGCTGTGCCCCCAGGCATCATCTCAGGGAAGGGGCCAAGTCAGCACACCATGGAACCCCCAGCCAGGTCCTAGAAGGCAATGTAGCCTACAGTCTCCTCTGTATCTGTATGCCAGAAGCTCTGCTGCATCAGTAGACTCTCCAGGTGGTGCTGGAGCAAAGAATCAGGCCCCTCGGGAGAGGGAGGCCAAGTAGAAAAGTCTATGGAGCAACGCTCCAGAGGCAGGGGGCCACGTGGCCTGGGAGAGGCCGAGTTGTAATGGCAAGGAAGTGTGTGGGCCCACATTTTGTGTTCACAGGTGCGCCAGCTCTAGCGTGAAACTGAACAAAGGACATGGGAGTATCCTCCCCTCTGTGCAGCCCCTCCTCCGGGAGGGACCCCTAAGTCGTCCTAACTCCTTTCTTAGGGTAAAAAAGGGCTTACCTATGGGTGGGTCCTCAGATTCATCATGGGACAAGACTCAAGCCTGAAACCACATCACTCATCGACTGTCTGGACACTTGGACTTCGCTGGACTTTGCCTGGAACGGAGACTGCATCATGGAAGACTCCTGCTGCTCCTGGTCCTCGCTGTTCTGCAAGTCTTCTTCATCGTCTGTGTCTGTGCTTCATCTAGGATCTTCAACAGACCTGTGGGCATCAAGGACAACCAAAGTAATCTCCCTTGGAGTGAAGGACTCACTCCCCTGCCTCTGCAGGCACCGCAACTAAGCTGACCGGTCTGCTGCTCCTGAAGTCCCACGGACTTCGAAAGGCTCAGCAACACAGTTGGTGGTTCTGCAACTCCCTCGAGGCCTGACCTGTCCTCTCTGCAATTGTGAGGCCAGTATCCCTCATAGGAACTGCTGGGACAAAACCCCTGTGCACTGCATCGACTTGCTGTTGCCAAGGCTTGTTGGATCTGCACTCCAGAGATCTTCAGGCTACAAGAAGTTCCAGCCTCCAGCATCTCTTCCTGCCAGGATGTTTGTCCTCACTGCATCCTCTGCACTGCGGGACTTCTTCTTTGGTGAGCTGCTTGAGGTCCTCTTGCGACTCCTGTGCCTTCAGCCTGTGAGTCCTCTCAACGGTCTTCTCTTGCTTCAGTGGGCTCTCCTATTTGCTTGGGGCCTGCTCTGACTCCCCTGCCCTTTGTGAGTCTCTTGGACCTTGCTGGTCCCAACGTTGCTCCTTCATCGTTTTCTATGTCTGTTGCTGCTGCCAAGGCTTCTTGGTGCTCCTTTCAGACACCGACCCCCTGGTTCTCAACTTCCGATGTGGGACAGCTCGTGAACAGCTCCTGGTCTTCCTCAGCATCAGCTGGTCCCCACAGTTGCAGCGACACGGTCACTGTCATCACTCCTGCATCTTCCATCATCGGTGGTCATTGCTCTTCCGTGCCTCCTGGTCACCTCCGAGTGTCATAGACTCTGTCCCCTCTGCTTGCAGGTTCTTCTCTTCAAGAATCCACCCTTGGATTCCACTGGACACTTGCACAGTCTTTGCCAGCGGCATCTTTACTGAAGTCCTCCATTGTGGTCAATGACGGTTTTCTATGTCACTTCGCACCTATGCACCCGGCTTCCCTGGTGTAGGTATCCTGGTCCCTGGGGTATCCATGGGTGGGGTGACTCTCCAACCTTCTGTCTTCCACAAGGTTTCTTCAGGGTCCACTAGGAAGGGTCCTTCTTCTTCAAAAACTGCAACCGCGACTTTCCCGTTGACTTCTATCGAGTACGCAGCTGTGTTTTCACTCTGCATACAGCCTCCATGGGGTTTCTGGGTACTTACCTTGGGATATTCCTTGTGTGCCCTGCTCCTCTGCGTCTCCTGGTCCATGTCCTGACTTCGGTCGCAGTTCGCATTCCACTTTCTTAGAATATGGTTTGGTCTCCCCCTGGAGACTACTGTGTATTGTGCTTACTTACCTGTTTACAATTGAAGAATTGTGTGTATTTGTGTTAATATCTCCAGGTAGGAGATATACCAATGTGCTAGTGAGTGTCGTGTAATAAATAGACATATTTTTATAACTACACTGTGTGGTTCTTTTTCATTTAACCCACACTGCATGATTAGATCTGGTAAAACAAGATGCTTAACACTCCTTCTGGACTAAGCCTGAAGGCTGCTCTCCACAGCTACCACTTAGAGAGCTATCTATGGTTGTCTAAGACCACTAAAATCACCATAAGGGTTGTCTGGATTAGTGCAAGGTGCTTCACTTAAATACGTGTGCACCATATACTAAGCCAGCCTCATACAGATGGCATACTCGACCTTAGACTAAATACTTAGTGAACTAAAGGCAATTAAAATGTTCATTGAGTCAGTGGAACAGGCAACAACTGACACCAACAAAGAACTAAACAGAATATAAGCAACAAAGAATAGACCAGGTGCCAGACTAGGGCACAGACATTTGCAACCTGCAGTGCAAGATCACGGAATTTGCTGTAGCTGAAAAGATAACCTCTGAATCTATGGTGTTCCTGAAAAAAAAGAGGAAGGGAACGACATCGAACAAACCTGGCTTCCTGGCTGCCAAAGATATTGAAAATGAACCTTGAACAACCAGTAGAGTTTCAGAGGGCGCACAGGCTACGACTGTGACACAAGATCTCGCCAGACATCGTCCGATACATAATGGCCTTTCTGCTCCACTATGCCTAGGTAAGAACAATTTTCCAACTTTTCTGGCAACGTGGCCCCTATCAATACAATGGACATCGAATTAATGTAACAGCTGACTTCTCACCAGAAACGAGTATAACTTGGAAGAGATTTCTAGCCTTGCGATTAATGTTTCAACAAAAGTATATAAGATACGGCCAGCTGGATCCCACAACAATGATAATAACAGTAGATGGCCAAACCTGAAAATATTCAGATCCGTTGCACTGTTCAAGGAATGGATAAAGTTGGAATTCTGCACCGGACTGAGACACTCCCTATTAAGGTGCAATTGAACTCTGACCCTCAAGCAAGTAAACCTATGTCTGGCATTGATCATCCAACACACTGACTCCTCATGGTCAACAAAGAAAATATCAAGCCCAGACCATGAAACACAGCGACAATTCTAAATCGCCATTAAAGCCTAAGCTGCGGGGTAAAGCGCAAGGTTTAACAATGTAAAAGAAAAAATATATATATTACACACTTACCTTGCCGCCGGCGCCGGGTCCCGGGTCTCTGCTCCTTGCTCCTGCTCTCCTCGTGGGACAGGAAGCCAGGACCAATCACAACGCTGCAAAGCAGCGTTGTGAATGGTAAGCACCCAGGCTCCCCTGACCAATCACAACGCTGCATTGCAGCGTTGTGATTGGTTTTGTACATCCTGGTTCGATGCTCAATCAGGGAATGGGGGCTTGGGCTTGTTCTCCACGCAGGCTGTAATGTAGCCTGCATGGAGAACAGGGAAAGTGTGCATGACTGGTTTGGGCGGCCCGAGAGGGCCTACCAAACAGTCATAGTGCAGTTAGGATTGGGCAAACCACGCCTCCCCTGCCCTGCTCCGTGAGCAGCGGCAAAAGGAAATATAAAATGATAATAACTTAAAGTTATTATCATTTTATATTTAATTTCCTTTCCACTGCTCAAAAGCAGTGGGGCGATGCTCCTCCGCCATAGCGGAGGAGCCACCACTTTTCTCATACCACTCCCTCATACAGACAGAAATTAGGGACCGTCAGGCAAGTCAAAAGCAGCTGGAGGATGTCAGTCTGAAAATTCAAAGATACTCAAGTGAAATAGTTGGTAAAGCAACACCTACAGACTAACCTGGCTCACCACAAACAGATTACAAAGATAAGGCAAAAGTGGGAACATCAAATACATCTTCTATCAGAACAGTATTGGCACAGCCCATCTAAACACAATCTTAAACACCAACTCAGACTAAAATGAAACTCAATTCTATATTCTCTTCTCTGGCCAAGAAGGCGCCAGGCACACTCAAGCAAAGACACTGTGAACTAGATGAAAAGGCAAGCCGACTTCTAGCTTAATAGTTGAAACTGGTGGAGTCTCACTGTTCCATTACCTGCCATAAGAATCCAGACAGGGCTGAGCACCAACCCAACACGGATCACTGAAGAGTTTGCTACTTTTTACACGGGGACGAGAAAACGCTCGTCCGGCGGTAGACACGAATTGGGACAACAGAAGTGTCCTACTAATGAAACAGGGCTCACAATAGAATTGAGTTCCTGTGTGACGAGGTGGATAGCTGGTACGAGGGGCCGTGGCTACTACCTGTCACTGTGTGTACGGAACAAGGGTCCAGAAAGGTGGATTAAGACCCCATGCCCTGAAGAAATTGTCTCTACGATATACAGGCAATGAAACATGTCGGCCCATCATTAAATGGTCTGCAAGCATGCAGTTTGGTTTTACTTTGAATAAGCCCACGAGTTGAGAATAAAGTGGTTGTTTGCTGACTGTGTGGCTTATCTCAATTTTAACTTCACGGGGTCTATTTTTGTTGTTAGTAGACACACATTTATTTTTCACTGGTTTTCTGGACACCAATGTATATATATTCATTTTTTTGCGAGATAGCGACCGATGATGAAAAACGTGGGCACAACTGGTGATAATTAACCAGTAAGCGCTTGTGGTGTTGCGCACATGAGGTGCTATCTCGTTTTTTCACAAATTTTGTTCACAATTTTGTGTTCTATATATACCTGTTGAAGTGGAAGGTATTTGTGTGTAACACAGTGACTGTTAACTTGAAGGTCAGTTTTTTGTAGTAAATGAAAAGATATGGCCAGTATGAGTAGGGACAATACCTTAGAAACATGAAGGATTGTTGTTGGGGTAGAAAATGAATTCCCACTCCCACTCAGGAAGTTAAAAGAATTTAGTGCCCGTGTTGATCAGGTCTAATTGCTTTTGTTGGTTGCTTTGAGTGGAGGGCGACCTGATCAATTTTTCCCTCTATAGTTCCCTTGTGTTTGTAAGAACAGCCCATCTAAACACAATCTTAAACACCAACTCAGACTAAAATGAAACTCAATTCTATATTCTCTTCTCTGGCTAAGAAGGCGCCAGGCACACTCAAGCAAAGACACTGTGAACTAGATGAAAAGGCAAGCCGACTTCTACCTTAATAGTTGAAACTGGTGGAGTCTCACTGTTCCATTACCTGCCATAAGAATCCAGACAGGGCTGAGCACCAACCCAACACTGATCACTGAAGAGTTTGCTACTTTTTACAGAGCATTATACTCCTCAGAAAACAATTTCTACTCTTTACAAGCTGAAACAAACTTCTTTGATCAACTGTCTCTTCCCTATCTTAATGATGACTCAGCAAATGCCGGGGAGAGCGACATCAGTGTAGAGGAGGTACAGGAGGCCATCAAAAATATGCTAGGGAAAGCCCCAGGGAAAGATGAATTCCCAATTGAATATTACAAAATGAGTGCACAGATTTTAATATTACTCTTGTGTGAGGTTTTCAAAGCAATGGGTGAAAAATACATTCTCCACCGAAACTTAACAAGGCTGCAATCATACTTTTCCCAAAGTCTGACTAGGATCCACACCAGTGCGGTAGCTGCAGGCCTATCTCTTTGATCAACACATACATAAAAATATTGGAAAAAGTCTTACTGACAAGGTCAAATAGATACATTTCCTCTATGATTCACAGAAACCAATTCAAATTAATCCCTAACTGGTTGTCTACTTACCATCTGAGACAGCTTTGCTCTATACTCTGACAAGTGAGTGATATTCAAGATAAAAAAGTTGCGATATCCTAGACACCGAAAAGGCATTCAAAAGGGTCGAATGACCCTATCTGCTTTGAATTCTACAGAGAATGTGATACAAAGATTGTTTTCTTCGAAAAATTGGGTTACTCTATTGAGCCTATTAGGCAAAAAAGTCAGTTGTAATGGATTCCAATCGGAACAGTTTGCCATAGTCAAAAGAACCAGTCAAAGATGCCTCTCATCATTACTCCTTTTTCTGTTGGTGCGTGAACCACTGACAGCCAAAATTTGCTTCTCTGTGACAATAACAGCCATTGAGAAAGCAGCTTGTGAAATAAAATTGCACTTTTTCGCAGACAGCATTTTACTCCTGCTAACCAACTCAAAAACCTCACTGCCCAAAATAATGGATGCCATAATTCACTTAGTCCAAGTCTTTGGCGGTAAAACCAATTGGAACAAAAGTGAGGCTCTACCCTTAAACTGAGCAACACCCTCCTCTGTCATAGCAGGCTCACACTGCATGTGGTCCAACACCATGATAAAATACCTGGGCATCCATATTTGAAATGATTTAGTATCGAACCCCCGTATAAATATGGAAGAACCGCTGGCAAAAACGCTTGGCTTTGCAAAATATTCTCACAAACACTGCTTGGCTTTGCAAAATATTCTCACTAATCACTCTAGCTATGGGGACAAATGCAAATGGTCAAATGGTGACAATGCCCCATTTTAATAACCACATTTTATTAGGTTTAAAATTACAAGGCATCATCGACCAATAGATAAAATAGCATCATCACATCTGTGTCAGAACAAAACATTGAATAATCACAATCATGGTTAGCAACATCCTCATCCCAACGGTAGCCCATCATATGCTCACCATCCACCCAATATCGTATTGTGTTTTTGGGGGCAACCCTTTGCCTCATATATTGGTTTCTCTTGGTGTGCACACCAGCTAACTCCCTTTCTCCAGACCACCAGAGAAGGGGGCTCTGGTCACTTCCAATGTTGGGTGATGTCCCTTTTGGCTACTAAGGAGGTCACTCTATGAAGATCCTTTCAGATCTTGCCGCCCCTCTCTGCCTCCCCCCAGCTTTCTCCAGGAGACCCAGCAGGGACATACCGGGACCCAAGTCAGTGCGGCAGCCCAGGACATCAGAAATCTCATGTCCCCCCCCTTCCAGAAAGATGACAAGGCAGGGCAGGACCAGACCACATGAAAGAAGTCGGCTGCAGGGAAGGAACACCTTGCGCATTTGGCCTGAGCCACAAGACCCATCCACTGCAGCTGTTCCGTGGTCAGATATGACTTGTGGAGATAACTAATTTGCATCATCCGAAGTCGCATGAAAATTGCCAATTCTCTCAGGTCCAAGCTTGCCTCCCTCCAGTTATCATCGTCCAACTCGCCTATCCAGCTTTCCCACCTATGCCTGAGAAGGAGGAAGTGATCTGGTGCATTGATCATCGGGGAGTGATAGATGAGACCGAGATGGCCCCTTGCCCAACCTTCCCATCATTAGCTTGGCCTCAAGAGGACTGTATTCAGGGATATGGGCATCCACTGGGAGGTGGACCAGCAAAGCATGGTGCAGAAGAAGGTGAAGGTATCAAAAGAATTGTGTGTAGGAGAGGCTATATTGGTCTTGCATTTCCTGAAAGGCCATCATTGTCCCCCCTCGGTGGACGTCTCACAAGTATGTGACTCCTATCCTGTCCCATCGGGTGAACCCTAAAAGATTTGACACCTGCCTGAGCCAGATACCCTGCCACAATGTTGTCATGTTGATTGTGCCCCATTTTAACTACCTGTTTGGGATGATCCCAACCCGTTTTCCAAAATACCTGCTATCTAATCTAAACAGAATGATTAAAGACTTTCTGGAAGGACAAAAAACCCTGTCTTAAAATTACCAAATTGCAGGTGGATACGACCTTTGGTGGGTTGCGCTTGGCTGAAATGGCACTTTAGCATTAGACACATCACTTGTCACGTTAGGTATACTTCTTTTTCGAGGATTTGAAAAGGCCTGACTTTGTGATAATTGAACAACATCTTATAGGAAGGATAGTTGATCATATCCTACTATACAGAGTCATAGAAACAGTAGAAGGCAGAGCGAACCCAGTCATCTTGGAAACGACCCAAACATGGGCCTCGGCCCACAAGCAGTTACATGTCAATGCATACTCATATACCAATAGCACAATTTAGCACAGCAGGGCAATCCAAATCCACAACACACTTGACTGGAAAGAATGGTGGGGCAAGGCTATTGTTACATTAGGACAACTGCTAGAAGGTAAAGATCTGACATCTTTTGCAGATTGGCAAGACAAGTTTCCACAACGGAATTACCTTTAGTGGAAGCATTGTTTATAAAAGGTATTCTTACCATTTTCCGACCCTCTTCATAAATGATCAGTGCATGAATATCTACAGAGATGGAGTTCTTAATCAAGGGTTGTCTCTAGGCTGTACAAAACTCTGTTAGAAGAACTTCATTCCCATCCTCTTTGAACATATCTATGGGAAAAATGACAAAACAAGTTGGGAAGAGAATATTCTGGATCCAAATGGCCTGAACTGTTCGATAACCATGATAAAGGCCACAGGGAGGCGAGACTAAAATTCAGCTCCTACAAAGTATTGCATGATTGGCACTGGACTCCTCAGAAGCTGAACCAGGTCAATCTAAATCATTTGAGGTGAAGAACCCACCCCACTCTATAGTACCTCTCGTTCATTCTCCAAGATTTAGTTATGGAAGTTGCTAACTGAAGATCCAAAAGGAAAGTGACTGGTGTAGAATCTTAAATGCTACCTGGCACAACATCACAACTTTTGATCTTTAAAAGTAGGCACCCATGTATCAGAAAATAGCCAATGCTTATCTCCATACCGTGGATACAGGAAAGAAACATAGGGCCCAATTCACAAAAGTAATCTGAGACAAAATCCTAACTTTACGACTTTCGGTATTCACAAAAGGCATTTAGGAGTAGTAAAGTTAGGATTTTGTCTTAAGTTTGTCTTAAGTTTTGGTCTTAAGACAAAATCCTAACTTAAGTTAAACTTAAGTTAAACTTAAGTTAAGATTTTGTCTTAAGTTTGTCTTAAGTTTTGGTTTTAAGACAAAATCCTAACTTAAGTTTAACTTAAGTCTTAAGTTAAAGTTTAAGTTTAACTTAAGTTAGGATTTTGTCTTAAAACCAAAACTTAAGACAAACTTAAGACAAAATCCTAACTTAAGTTTAACTTAAGTTTAACTTAAGTTAGGATTTTGCTTTAAGACCAAAACTTAAGGCAAACTTAAGACAACATCCTAACTTTACTACTCCTAAATGCCTTTTGTGAATACCGAAAGTCGTAAAGTTAGGATTTTGTCTCAGATTACTTTTGTGAATCGGGCCCACTGTCTCTCTCTTCCTGATGATACAGTCATCAAGGATCTACTAGTGAGTGATCGGACATCAGATCTTCCAGGAGCCCTCTTTAATTAGCATTGAATAAGTCAGGATGATCTAAATGGCTGAATTAGGGATCAAGTGTAATGGATCAATTATCATATTCCAGTCTCTTCCTGTGATGGTTTTCGAGGAGGCACATTCAGTGAACACTCTATTCAGTTTGGAGAAAAATTACAATTTCTAGTCATTGGGGCATTTATTTAGTCTGCTATCAGCATCTTACCCTGAACTGATAGTCTGGTGATCATGTAACTGGCTTTTCTATCATTCCATGTCTTCATTACAGTAACTAGTAAATATTTATGAATCAGTATGGCCTCACTATTTTTTCACAAATAGTGAGCTTTTGCGTGGCCAGTGCCATTTTCAGATCTGGAAGAAAAGATCCCTCTACTCACGCAATCCCTCTAGTTTTTCGGATGCCACTTTAGAAAGATGAGTTTCCTGGATCAAATAGTTTTTTGATTGAGAAATAGGTGAGCACCTTTTTACATTTAATATAACTGGTGAGATCATTGCCCATTGAAAGTCAAAGTCCAAGTAGAAAGAGTGTTCTCTTTTGACTTTGAGCATGGTTCATAATTCTCCTTGTGTTGTATGGAAAAGAAGTCCTATTTGAGAGTGAGATTATAGACATGGGTCAGAAATTAATTTGTTCAGCGTTATGAAGTGAGCTGTAAGTCAGTCATTGGAGCTCTTGCTCCTTGTCGGGTGTCAAGCATGAATATATAATTTATATTTACTACATGTGATGTTGGAACTCTTCGCAATTTGTTTTATAAACGTTATACTAGTGTGCATTACAAGTGGCATCTTAAGGTTTTTGGGGTGCTGGACAGATCATAATTTGGGGCCCCTATTTGGAACAACTCTAAATGTATTATTCATTGTAGGCTCATTCACACTCTCAACAACTATGGACCACCCATTGACCCATTGACAACCCTCTTCCATGGCCAGCCTACATCTAGGAGAAAACAGTCTCTCAGACCCAGAGAAGCAGAAAGACAAGCAACATGAACAACCCTGTTGGATGTGGTGCAGTGAACTGGTGTTTCACAATTTGGGCCTGATCATATGGAAAGTGCTATTTTTGTTTACTGCACTTTAGTCCCTGCTCCATGAGGAATAGGGACTCCGAGTCCGGTGGCACTAGGCTGTGAGTGCTTTAGCAAAGCAGCTGCTTCATGTCAACAGTGCAGTCATGGAGGGAGCAAATAATGCTGCTCTGCCCTGCACATTGGCATGTGGCCTACCCGCCAGAAAAGCAGTAATACTTATGATCCAACCAAGTCTTCTACCCACTATTTGTGTCGTAGCTAGTCTGTAATCACTAATTGGGCATACGGTGCTGATGGGGGCTTTTGTTTACTGCACTGTTTGCGCTGTGCTTTACTGGTATTAGGACTCAGAAGTAAGCAGGCTGTGATTAAACTTGCCGGCAGCAGGT
The DNA here is from genome assembly GCA_963921515.1 of Calotriton arnoldi. Classification (NCBI taxonomy): domain Eukaryota; kingdom Metazoa; phylum Chordata; class Amphibia; order Caudata; family Salamandridae; genus Calotriton; species Calotriton arnoldi. Next base: position 2,388,150 of record CAWUFW010001510.1, read on the forward strand.
CCAAAAGGATGATGCACTCACGTAGGGAGCACACAATGCCTATCTTTACTTTAAGTAAGTGGCACATGCTGAATAAAGTCAAAGGCCCGTGCAGTTTGGGTGGGCCTATGCGCTTAAAAAGTTTGCAGCGCTTGCTGAATATAACCAGATAAAGCAGGCATTTTTCTTTAACCTCCTCTTCTCATAGGCGGGGGAGGCTGACCGGACAGCCTGCACTGTCTTAACAAAAGAAAGTAAGTAAACAAACAGGCTAATTTAAAATCTAGAAAGTCTGACACTTTCCTAAAAGCTTAAGGGCCATATGTATGAAAGGTTTTTGCATTCACAAGTTGTCCAAGTTGCTATCTGTGAATGCAAAAGCCCCTTTTGGAATGTGCGAAAGCCAATTTGGCCGGTCCAAAATGTGATTCCTTCCTTTTGGAAATACCTATTCTTGCGATTCCGAATAAGAAATCCCAAATAGAGATTTCCAAATTGTGAATCACAATTTATATGTATGAAGCATTTCCTAATTGTGACTAGTCGCAAAATGCAGTTTTAGGAAAGGCAGTTACCACCAATTTCAATCAGGTGCTAATCAGGTGCAAACTATAGAAACTGGCCCGAAATGCATCAGGTCCTTCACAAACGCAGCATTGTTTGTTCTGGCGAGGAGGATGAGCATTTTGGCTGGTATGCACAGGAGGAGAAGATTTTTAGGGTTAGGATAACCCTGTTCAATTAAAGTGAAGATGAGATATTTGAGAAATACAGGCTCAGTAGTCAGGTCATTTTAGAATTGAGTGCTGATTTACATCCACACCTACAGACCCACACTTGCCCATTGAGCATTTGTGTCATTGTGTGATTCATACACATTAGTTGGCGATTTACATTTTTTATATTTGTGGCTTGCAGCTGCTGCACAGAGAGCGTAGAGGCCTCTAAGCCACAAACAACTGAGATGTCTCTGAAGCATTTTCAGAAACTGAAAAGCTCTTCACTCGGGAAGAGACAGCTCTGATATGCACTCCTTGTGCGCAACAGAATGCGCTTTATAATGTAGAAAATGAGTTTTACAACAATGGTACGAGAAGTTTCCAAAACTGAGTTTTATTCACTCGTAATCCAATAATTATCGAATGTTATATCGTATACAACATGCAACCACATGTAATATTGTAGGTTTATCCATAATTTCTTTGTATTCAAAATTCCGTTTAATCGAGTGATTTCACGTTTCTTTACTGAATATTCGTTTCCTCACCCTTCACAACACTCTAGATTGTAATTCAGACAGTTTGGTGCTTTCAGCTCTTGACATAAACGCATATTATGTTTTTTTATAGAAACGCACGCCCCTGAAGAAGGGTAGGACCCGAAATGCATCGGGGATAACACGTTTCTGTGACCAGATAAATTTTGAATACAAAGAAATTATGGATAAACCTACAATATTACATGTGGTTGCATGTTGATATACGATATAACATTCGATAATTATTGGATTACGAGTGAATAAAACTCAGTTTTGGAAACTTCTCGTACCATTGTTGTAAAAACTCATTTTCTACATTATAAAGCGCATTCTGTTGCGCACAAGGAGTGCATATCAGAGCTGTCTCTTCCCGAGTGAAGAGCTTTTCAGTTTCTAGTTGTGATCTTTCACCTGTTGGACAAAGGTGATCCTCTGTAGCACCCAAACCCAGATGACCATTAATTACATTGATTTACCCAGATAACCCACAGATTAACATAGAGTGCGACCATACCCCTTGCTTTTGTTCTGAAGCATTTTCCTCAGCAAGGAGATCAACATTACGAGAAGCTGTGGCATGACGAATCCACTGCAAAAACCTGCAACGCATCTGTCTATCTCTCAAAGATGTTGCAGTGCTTTCCCTGGCTGGGCTTCTGGTTGTTACTTGCTCTGTGTGTCAGGTATGTCTGTGGATGACTCAATTTCACAAGGACTTTCCTCAGTGGCATCTTGCTCTGTGTCCTTTGTTGTGATACATCTAAGAAAAGTATAAAGATGCACCTTAGTATACTGATTTTTTTATTGGCTATATTTAATGACAACGTTTTTGAGAGCAAAATATTTTACATATGTTTATCTGCATATCATAAATCAATAATTATTGTTTCTACAACTCCCATAATGCATTTGAAAATTGAAACAACCATTAAAATGGAGTGACTTTTCTGATGTACATTAATGTAAGCTCTGTATTTCTTATACTATCATGATTTAATGAAATTCTACCTTCCAATGTAGATGGTGGATTTGAGTTATCTATGTTGGACACCTCAACAACACTCGCAGGCTGAATTGTTGTCATGGGTGTTGGCTGCTGAGCTGGACCTCTGCCTGTCCCACGTGCCTCCACCAAGCGACTTGCTACCTTCTCTTTTGCTCATGATCTTAAGCTGTACCATCTTTTTCTGAATTCTGGGATGGTATGTTGTGTCATTCCAAGGTAATTGATTTTTTCCAAGATGCCATTCCAGATTTTATTTTTTGGGGCTTCTGGCACAGTGAAAGCGCTCTTACCAAACAGCTCCTCCTTATGGGCAACACACTCCTCAGTGAGGACCTCCAGCTCCTTCTCTGAAAACTTCAGCTTGCACTTTCTAGCAGCAAGATCTTTATCTGCCTCTTCCTGGACATATTTGTAGTGGTTTGCAGACAAAGATTCCCACAAGGGTCCACAGATGAACTCCTGCAACAGCACTCACTTTCTCTGTGTTACAGAACACTAGGAGGGGCATGCAATTGAACACTTCCGCAAAGTGATGTCATCATTCTGTTCCCAAAAAGTAACTTTACCTGTTTGTGATTTCCTAATATTGATTCTCAAATTTTGTGATTCCCTATATTAGGAAATAGCAAAATAGCGAATGTGGCTCTTACTTATTCTCAAATTGTGGAAAGTGCACTTTCATACATAAGCATTAGCGATTTCCTAATAACGATTCGGATGGAATCGCTATTTGAAAATAGCTGATCTAAACGTACGTGCATCAAGCCGGAGGTGGAATCTTGAAAGGCGGGGGCCCTCAAGTTCCTTTGCCCATGCCATCTCTGTGCTTTACCTTTCCTGTCTCGATCTCCACTCAAGTAGTGTAATAGGCCTTAGATATTATTGTGGAGTGATCTTCAGTGGCCCATTGCTGTACATGTTGTGAGGGAATTTGTTAGAAATGGATTCCTGGTTGGCTAAGTTATCCATCCGGGCCAGGCAAGAACCACCGCTCTAGTCAGGGTAAGCTAGATACACACTAAAAGATAGCTTGTGCTCACCCTCTGGTAGCTTCAGCCGCGGCCTGTGCAGGTAAGAGCGAAGGGGAGGGGGGGCTGATTGGGGGGGATTTTGATGGGCGATGACGAGGAAAAATTATTTATTTATTTAATTTTCCCTCTTCATTGTCCGTTGAAATCCCCCCAACCCAGCCCCACCACCCCACTGCTTTTACCTGCACGGGACGCAGCTGGGTAGCTTGGCACAGAGCAGTCAGGCTCATATAAAGAGGCAATGTGTAAAGTAGTTGTGCACCACACACACACACACACACAGTATCACAATAAATACACCACAAAAGACTCTGCACAGGTTTAGAAACGTAGATAATATTTATCTGAGCAAAATAAGACCAAAAAGACAAAAATCTAATCAGTAGAAGTCGAGATTTGAATTTTTACAGATTGGATGCAAAAAAAGTAATTAGAAGTCACTAGCAATCAAAAGGTCACTTGAGGTCACGAGCAAATCCAAAGTTCAGGCTGACCGCGATGGAGGGCAGGCCGGCTACAGGACCCACTCAAGGCCCGCTGCGAAAGTACCATCGATGAAGAAAAGTATTGCTGCTGAGGGCACGATGCGTTGATCTGTTCCATGCAGTTGGGTCGCTGCATTGTCGTTAAGCTTCGCTGAAGTGATGGCAATGCCTTGTCGAGTCGCGTAGAAAGTCATCTTCGGTCCATGCAGGCTGTAGAACCACTGTTGGCAAACAGCCTCTGTGTCAGCGTTGAAGGGCAATGCGTCGGTTCCGATCAGCACAGTGGTAACGATGCATCAATTTTTAAGAAAACATGCAGAACCCACTTCTGAGACCCATAACTTGGAGAGGGCACCTCAGGCAAGGGTAGGCCTCACAGAAGGCAGAGTCCAGCAGCACCAGCAGAATTGCAGGAAGTATTTTGTGCCCCTGATACTTTAGGAAACAGAATACAAGTCAGCAAGCCCTTGGAGATCATTTGGAGGGAAGACAGAGTCCAGATCTCCTTCAGCAGAGTCATGGAGCAGTAGGCAGCAGAACAACAAGCAGTAAAACAGTCCTTCCAGAAAAGCAGTCCAGTTGAGTCCTTTAAGCATCACAGCAGTCCTTCTGACAGAGGTTCAGTTCAAGATCCAGAAGTATCTGATTTTAGGGTGTCAGAGACCCAGTATTTATACCCAAAAGTGCCTTTAATGTACGGAGTGACTTCAAAGCAACACTCTGAAGTGCACATGGATCCCTTTCAACCCAGTCCTGTCTGCCAGACTACAGGTGGGGGGTAAATAAGTGCTTTTTCTGTGAACAGGACACTACCTATTGAAGTGTTAGTGTCAGCCCCACCCATTCTTCCCTGCCCAGGAAGACCCATCAGAATGCATATGAATGCAGATGAGTGCTCAGAATGCAGGTGAGCCACAGTGTGTGGCTGTCTAGCGTGAATGCCCAAAGTGTAGCTGACATCCAACCCAGGCGTGTATTGGAGACAGACTGTCAGGCACAAATAGCAGTAAGTACAGAGAAATGTCCACTTTCTAAAAGTGCCATTTCAAAAACAAGAATGTTAAATACAACTTCACCAGTAAGGAGGATATATCATTACCATTCCAAACATGAAAAAGCTACTCTTCTCTCTGATCAGGAAATACAGCTTAAAAGTATATTAAGGAATTCCCAATGCTGGCCTATGAGAGGGGTAGGCCTCACAGTAGTGAAAAACAAAATAGGCAGTTTGTCACTATCAGGGCATGCCAAACATACAAGTACATGTCCTACCTTTTACTGACATGGAACCCTGCCCTTAGGGTTACTTAGGGTCTACCTTAGGGGTGACTTATATGTAATAAAAGGAGAGTTTAAGTCTTGGCTAGTAGTTTTAAATGCCAAGTTGCAGTAGTATTAAACTGCACATACAGGCACTGCAGTGGCAGGCCTGAGAAAGGTTTGAAAGCCTACTTCTGTGGGTGGCACAATCAGTGCTTTAGCCCATTAGTAGCATTTGAAGTACAGCCCCTGGGTATAATGGTATACCCCTTTTCAAGGGACTTACATAGTACAAAAAATATGCCAATCAGACCTTGTTAAATATGCCAATAATGTATACACCAATGCCATCATGTTTAAGGGAGAAGCACATGTACTTTAGCACTGGTTAGAAGTAGTAAAGTGCTCAGAGTCCTAGGACCAACAAAAAGAATCAGCAAAATGTGGAGGCAAAATGCAAAAAGTCTGGGGAAGACCACCCTAAGGATGACAGGTCTAACAGAGTGGTTCCTTAAGCTTTAAGATGTGACCGGGATTTATATGAATTATTTGAGATGTGCCGGGTTCAGCAACTCTTCTTGGCAAGGTTCAGATGGCAACGCTGAAATGCAGAATCCAGTGTTGTCGGGGCTATGGGGCACTGTTCCAATACATCTAGAAATGTTGCCAAGTCTTCAGGCTCATATTATTCTCTTGCCTTGCCTTCTACTTTTGCCAGCATTGTTGCTGGGTCCAATAAGTCAAATCTAAGTCTTTTTTTTCCTTATCGTGGGCATCTAAATGTTTGCATATTTGATGTCTAGAGCAAGAATTATTTGGTTTGCTCTGCATCACAATACAATGTTAAGACTCAGTTTGGGCCTATATAAGAAGCAATTTGTGACAGTACAGAATATTGAAAACTTGAGTTAAACCTCCTGGAAAGCCAGATGCCCAGGAATGTATGATTTATATTTACTGCATGCAATGCTTGAACTATGTGATATCTGCGCATTAAAATAATAATTAACTTTAAGAAATGTTATAATTCTGACTATAAGATGAATATCATTTGCAGATATTTATAACCAAGGACTGCACCCATGTCGAGGAAATTGGAGTATTATGATTGAGACAACTAAAATCTCGTATCATTTTCATTTTATCTACCATGAAATGAAATGGTTTAAATTCTGTTGAAGAATCATTTTATTTTCTGAAATCTTAAATAAATATATATGTTTAGGATGTTTGGGTGAGTTAACATTGCCTTAACCTTTGAGATCTTGGGTAGTATTACATATCCTATTCATTAATATTGCACTGCAAAAAATACAAAGTGATTTACTTTATTAGCTAATATCTTTTTTTTTTAAAGTTTAATAAGCTTTATTAAGTCATAAAGAAATCAATAACATACAATAAAGGCCTAAGAAATAACCATCTACAGGAAATTTCATAAGCAAAAGAGAGTAGGCAAAAGAATCATAGTAGAAAGCTATTTACATTTTTGGAAAAATAAGGGAAAGGAAAGAGATGGGGAGGAAAAAGACAAAATATGCATAAATTCATCATAGAAAACATTAAATAAACAACAACACTATTCTCCTAAGAATTGTAGAATAAAAAGAGAATAAAAAGAAACAGGTAACTGTTAAGTGAGATTTCACAAAATATTTAGAAGGATAGGCAAAATTGAAGAAAGAACAAACAAAGAGGAAGGAATTTGACTTAAGGGGGTTGGAAGTTTTCAGAACGAAAATGAGAAATATTGTTCATTGAGACCGTATTTAAATATGTAATTAATGGTGACCAAAAAACATCTCTATTTACATGTACATTACATTGCGAAGCATAAGCAACATCTAACCTATGGTATTGACAAACAGTGTTCCACCATGGCTTAACTGAGAGTTTAGTCAAACATTTCCAATTAGTGGTAATTTGTTGAAACGCTAGAGCCAAAATAAGATCAAACAGTCCTCGTTGATGGGAGGGCAGGTGGATGGATTCAGACAAACTTCCCATAAAGAGAAGATCATTGGACATAGGTGTATGAATCTGAAAAATTCTTGAAAGACGATCCTAAATTTGCGTCCAAAAAGTAATGACAGGGGGGCATGAAAAAAAGAGATGTGAAAAATCTGCTGATGGAAAGTCACAGGTCCAGCATTTCTTATTGGCTGTATGTGTGAAATTAGCTATGGAAATAGGAGTGAGATATAGTCTGTGATATAAGAAAAACATAGATTGAGTAGTAGAAGCGGATCTTGAAATCTTCAACGACCGAGCCCAAATCTTATTCCATATGTCTATGCTCCAATCAAAGCCCAAATCCGATTCTCAAGCAAGCTCCACCTTAGTTTTGTCTCGTTCCGGGTTTGTGGTGTAAAAGAATTTATAGATCAGTGAAGCTTTTGGAATTAAAACTAATATTTTAAGAAGTGAATCTTGAGCAATGGGAATGTCATCTGAAGGAAGGGAATAAAAAATACTGAGAAGTAATTTCATTAATATGGAGAATTTATGCAGGAAGGAACGAGGGCATTTAAATGTAGTCTGAAAATCAGGAAAAGAAGAAGGAGAGATTCCGTCAGATAGATCGGTCACCCAGGTGATTGCTTTAGCTCTCCATGAGGCCCAATAAGAGGCCTATTATTTATAGTGATGAGGCTATTATGCCACAAAGGAGAATGTAAAAAAGTAGTTCTAGTGATAAGTTTTGACTGAAGATGAGGTCGTAGCAAAGAACAAGTGTGTTTAAACAATGGGAGGGATGTGAGGGGATTCTTGGCAGTGAAAGAAAGAACTTCCTTTGTCGAGAAAGGAGCAAACAGGTATCGTTCAATGATGACCCATAGAGGAGTAAAGGGAGAGGATTTCGTGTGGAGCCAATGAGATGCTTGCTTTAAGCTAAAAGCTTTATGTTATAATCGGAAGTCTGGGAAATTTACCCCACCTACAAGATTTTTTGTTTTTCCATAGAAATTTGGAAAGGAAAGAGTCGATTCTTTTAAAAAAAGTGACAGGGGTATGTATAGGAATCATTGATAAGTAATATAATAAAATAGGAGTAATCATCATCTTTATGGCGTCAAGACGACCCCACCAGGAGAGAAAGAGGGGATTCCAAGATGAGATAAGCTTGGAGATACGATCTAGAGCTGTATTCAAGTTCAATTTAACCGAGTTAGAAATAGAATTAGAAAACCAAATGCCAAGATATTTAATTTTTGAGCTGTTCCAGTGAAAACCAGTAGAATCAAATTGATGTTTAAGACAACATTTTGTAATTGGGAGAACTTCAGTTTTATCAGAATTGATCTTATATCCTGATACCGCTGAGAAATCAGCAATTTCTTGCAGTAATGAAGGAATAGAAGAATCAGGTTTTGAGATGAAAAGTAAGATATCATCTGCATATGCAGACAATTTCAGATGTTGATCTCCATATGGGAATCCAAAAATAGAAGAATTTTGACGGATACGGGAAAGAAAAGGTTCAAGTGAAAGAACAAATAAAAGAGGGGATAATGGGCAACCTTGTCTAACTCCTCGATGAAGTGAAAAATACTGCGAGGACTGGCCATTTACAGTGACAGAAGCAGAAGGGGTGGAGTAAAGAAGAGAGATGAGGGAAATAAATTTAGTAACAAAACCATGCCATCGAAGAGATTTAAATAAAAAGGACCAATCAACCCTATCAAAGGCCTTTTCCGCGTCAATGGAAATCGCCGCAAGGGGAAGATAAAGAAGGAGCTTTATTAAGACCATTAAAAATAAACGCAAATTATCAGAAGTTAATCTTCCTTTTACAAATCCGCATTGTTCGGGAGCTATTAAATGGGGAGAAAGATTCTAGGCGCATAGCTAAAAGTTTGGCAAAAATCTTATAGTCAACATTTACCAGTGAAATGGGGCGATAATTTTTACAAAATTTGGGATCTTTTCCTTCTTTATGGATGAGGCAAATAGAAGCTTCTAAAAAGGTACCACTTGCTGCACCAGTAGAGGAAAAATGTTGGAAGAGATTAAAAAGTTTTGGCAGCAGCAAATTAGAGAAGTGAAGATAGAATTCTACAGAGAAACCATCAGGACCTGGGGATTTATGTTTCTTTAAGGAATTTAAGGAGGAGGAAATTTCCTGAGGTAAGATATCTGTGTCTAGAGAGGCAAAATTCAGATCAGAAGCAGATGGAGGAAGTATAGAACTAAGATAGTCAGTTATATTTGATTCGGTGGGAGGCGATTCAGGAGTGTATAAAACACTATAACATTTTTTGAATTCAGCTAGTATATCTTTATCTTTGAAGAGGTGTTCGCCGTCATTAGTTTGAATAGATTCAATGAATGTTTTCTCTTTTCTAGATTTTAAATAGTTAGCAAGAAGTGAGCCAGCTTTATTGCGACCACCATAGTATCTGGCACTACTGCGAAGCATGGTAAAGGAAGCCTTATCAGTAGAAATTTTGTTAAATTCCATCTTAGCCTTGATAAGTTGCTGTAGAGTAGAGTCTGAGGAAGAAGTGTAAAATTGGTGTTCTAAGCGTTTAATAGAGGATAAGAGAGTTTTATGTTTACTAGAGGAAAGTTTCTTTTTCTTGGACACAAAATCTATAATAAACCCACGAGCGGTAGCTTTAAAACTATCCCATACCAAAACAGGAGACACAGTAGTATTTTCATTAATGGAGAAGAATTCTTCCGCGAAAGATATGAAAAAAGAAGAGAAAACTGGATCTTGCAAAAGATAATTATTAAACCGCCACCTAGATACTTTGGAGTGTGGAGGAAGTAAGTCGAAGTCAACAATCACTGGAGCATGATCGGAAATCAAGATAGGCTCAATCGAGGAGGAGACAAGGTTCTGAGCTAATGGCTTAGAAAGATATATATAGTCAATTCAGGATAAAGAACCATGAGGGGGAGAAAAAAAGGAAAATTCTGATTGGTCTGGATTACATAGTCTCCAGGCATCAACCAATTGACACTGTAAAATAGTATTGAGAAATTGTTTGTGAGTTTTGTGGGGAATAAAACGTACTTGGGATTTGCGATCAAGAAAAGGGTCTAAGACTTGATTGCAATCACCACCAAGTATGAAAAATTCATCTGTATTTTGGAAAAATGTATCTGTGACAGTAGGCCAAAAAGAGGAATCAGGCTGAGTTGGACCATATAGGTTAAATACAGTAAAAGGGATATTATTAACCAGAAGTTTAACTAGAATCCACCTACCCTCTGAGTCGATATCTTGCTTAACAACAGTGCATTTCAATTTCTTATGACACAAAATGACAACCCCATTTTTCTTTGTGGTAGTAGGGGACACCAATACTGAACCAACCCAACTACGTTTAAGTTTGAGAGCTTCAGCCTCAGATAGGTGGGTTTCTTGCAACAAAACTAAATCAGGTTTATATGAGGCTAAATGTGAAAGAATTCTCTGACTATTTATAGGGCTATTAAAACCTTTTACATTCCATGTGATAACTCTGAACGAAAAATATTAATAATAAGTATACACCAGTACAATATTAATAAAAAATGCAAATAAATGTAGAAAGAAAAATAAGCATTCAAAAATTGAAGAAGAATAAACATGAGAAATAAAATGATATGATATAAAATGAGGAAAAGAAACAAGAGAGGCGGAAAATAAAGGGAAGATAAGAGAACAGCAAACTTTTGTGAAACCTGTAGGGAAAAGGGATAAACAAAACAGTAAGGAAAAAGAAGAGAAGTGATGAAGTGTAGAGCAACAAGCAAAGAAAGGGAAAAGAAGAATATACTTGTCAAATAATAAGAAAAGAAAGGAGGAGGGGGAAAAGGAAAGATAAAGGAAAGGAAAGTGAAGACAGTACATATCCAAAAAGGATGACTGAAAAAACATACCTAAGGGGAACAAAGGGAGATACAGCGGGGCGAGGACGACACATTACAAGACGGACCACCCAAATCTAAGACATCCGGATCGCATGGGGACGGGAGAGGAAAAGGATAAGAACCATACGGGCTGATAAAACATAAACAAACCTGTAGAGGAATATAAAGGAGACAATGAACAATGAATAATACAAAACAAATAGAACATCTGGCGAACGCATAACAGGAAATATGGAAAACATGAACCACTTATGCTTTTTAGATGAATAACTTGTATAAGAGAGAAATGAACCATATATGAAAAAAGAAAACAATTCAAAGTCAATAGAGGAAACAACTAAGAACGAAGTCATGTCATGACTATAAGATGATTAAATGAGTAGCACATGAGGAATATAGGAGAGTCAACCAATGGAAGAACCAGCAATGTCCATGGTACTTGTAGTGTGAGAGTTAATACATTTCTTAAGTTCTGCAGGATCTTGAGAAGACCGGGTCTGATTTTGATAAGTCACCTTGAAGATACAGGGGTGAAAAAGACCATATCGAGCACCCAAGGATCGCAGGGGGGCTCGAAGATTAAGGAATTCCTTTCTTCTTGTTGCTGTAGCATTAGATACATCTTGAGAAAAATACACCCTCTGACCAAGCCAAGAAATTTGTCGTTTGGCTCTAGCTGCTGAGAGGATTGAAAGTAAGTCAGTAAATTTCAAAAAAAGAATAATGACTACCCTCGGTTTAACCGGAGACGTAGAACTTGAAGAGCGTGGACCCAATCTGTGGGCTCTCTGAATACTGAGAGATGTAGAAGAAGGCATTTCCAGGAGTTTTGGCAAGAAGGAGGAGAAGAAGGAAACAGGATCATCCCCTTCTAAAGCCTTAGGTAGTCCGTAAATGCGTAGATTATTCCTTCTATTCCTGTTTTCCAAATCCTCTGTGTGATGCCGAAGGTCACGAACTTCTCTCTCTAGGGAAGAAAGTCTCTGAGAATTGTCTTGTACCTCATTAAGATGCTGCTCCACCAAGGAAACTCTGTTCTCCATTGTAGACCACTTCTCCTCCAAGAGTTGCATTTTGCTGTTAGTCTCCTCTACAAAAGGGCGCAGAGCTCTAATTTCATCCAACAACAATTCTAAGGAAATAGAAGAGGATTATTTGTCAGGAGAAGGAGGATCATGCTTTAGCCGTTTAGAGGTTGATGAAGGTGGTGAAGTCTTTATAATAGTAGATTGTGATGGAGCAGATCTATTAGAAGCAACGCCTGCCATCTTTTTTCCGTTATGGGATGAGAGTGGTGCTGAAGAAGAGGCTGGCGTTGACGAACAGGAATGATGTTTGGGTACAAAAACAAATTGCGGCTTACGGAGCCTTCCCATATATAGAAGGTACAACAACAGCACACAGAGTAATATACAAACTGTAAGGTAAGCACAAACTATAATCCTCACAAAAAGAGAAAGTAGAGTATTCCGTTATGAGACTTCAAAAGGACAGCCAACAATAGTTGAATGATGAAGGTAAGTCACGCAGCCGAGGTTCGTGACATCCAACCATGAAGCAATGCTGAGATGTGATTACCAATGGAAAGGAGGCTGTCGTCTAGAAAGAGGAATCTCCCAAGAACTGCAATGTTATTTGGAAAATTACAGAAATTGCTCAGTGAGGATTTTAATCAAAAGGAGCGAATTTAAAGGTTGCTGATATCAAAACTGCCATAAAAATTCCTTGCATGGCATGACACAGCATGCAGCTCTGTTAAAACATTTTCCAGGATGCGTTATAAAGAGATAGCTGGCAGAGCAATACGAGCATTGTTGTTAGTATTCTGAGGTAAAAAGAGGCATCATTGAGAAGTCATGAAGTAAAACCATCCATAACAGCAGACATACTGTGACAATTGCAGACTGCCAGTGAGCAGAAACGCTATCCTTAAAGAAAAACCCAAGCGAGCTCTGGTTGAAAGTCAGTGCCGTTAGTTTGTGGAAATTCCTCAACAAGCAGTGGCGCGGAAGCCAAAATGGCGGGCGCACTGAGGAAATCGCGTCGGCAGCAAAAGTGAAAGCATTTTGAGCACAATTCGGAATAGTAAAGCGCTCACCGGATGCGTGACATCTTCCGACGTTAGAATTAGGTATTTTCCTCGTTGAAGACGTGCAGAAATGTGCGTCTGCAGCAAATAATCGTCCCGGTGCGGCGGAGTCTCCGGCTCAGGCAGCCATCTTGAGTGGCGCCGAAGCCACGCCCCCTATTAGCTAATATCTTTTATTTCACATATATGACAGTAGTTTGATCATAGATTAATCATTGTGCACTTTAGGATTAGTAAGAAATTATCTTCATGCTATTTTGAGGACAGGATGTTTTAGACACTATTGTATTCATATATATATATATATGTGACTTGATATATATATATATAGTCATTTACAGCTTTAGATACTTTGTAAATCTGCTTCTGTTTGTCAGTACTATATGCTAGTGATAGCTGAAATGTGTGTTTCATGCAGTAGTGAGGGTACTCAATATCCCAGAATGCACCTGGGTGCTTTTGCACTGCTTGCTTCTGATTACGTACATTCTATTGAATGTCAGAAATAATTGATCGGCTCTGTCCATATAAGGACAACAATGTGACTTGATCATGTGTTCTTGGCACAGTCCACAGACTTAGGTGAAACGTTGGTTAGAGAAGTGCTGCCACCCACTCTTTATTTTCTGTTCTTTAGGCTGGAGAGGGACTGGTGTCCACACTTTCCTTTTTACTCTGAAGCAACTTTCATATTTCACCCTGAGCAAATAAACTTTGTGATATGTTTGTAATTTTTGGCAATGTTTGTTTCTTTGGAGTATTTGTTATGACTAGTGCTGCTAATAATTGATTCATTGCATTCAGCAGATTGTCTTGATATTGGATTGTTTGGTGAGACCCCTTGCACACCAGGCTGGTAATCAGTAATTCTGTGCAAGACATACGATTCTTTTCATACAAATAGTGCTGTTTCAAAATATTTATATTTATATGACCCTTGCTTTGATGGTCATCGTTTGATTTATTTGTTTTTCTGTCGTAGTGCACACCTACAATTGTGTGAAGTTTCTGGGAGGTCTTGGTGGAGGTGACTGGTTCTTGTACCAGTTTAGCAGTTTCAGCAGCATAGATGGAAGCGGACGGTCTTAAGTGGACAACGCATCAACATCCTATGTTTGGTTTGCTTTATGACCACACTTGAAGTTCCACATTGAATATGGATTGAACTTCACAAGTTGCAAGCGACAATAATTAAATGCTCAGATGGTAAGACTACTTATCTGTAGCATTTTCCTTCCTTCACTAAAAAAGGAAATGGTCATTCGATCAATATATATGTTTTTGGATATTTTACATATCACAGTATCCCTTTATAGTGATGCAATTTGAATGTTTTATGTACATGTCCATTTGCGCCTGGTCTACTACCTATATTGTGTTCAATCACTTTAGATACGGCAGAAGCCTTAACAGTTAGAGTAAGGAGAACAAAGGCAGACTCCTCGTTTAAAATAACATCGATATAAGGTAATAAATCAAATAATGCGAATAATTCAGGCAATAATGATGGAAATATTGATATAAAAAATCAGGTTATTGGAGAAAGTAAAATTTAACTAGCATTAAAAAAGCTTATAAGAAGTCTCTCTTGACTAATCTATCTAGCATTTTTGCAATAGTCTAATGGACTCCTCTGAACTGACATTTGCTTTAAGTTCTGACTTATATAGATATTTTTTAATAAATTGAAATTTGGATTAGGTACTGATGATTTGGTTATTGCTTGGAGTGTTTCCAAAGGCTTCTTAACTATATGACTCAATGTATTTAGCCATAATCGTTGGGGCTTATAATTTACCATGACTGTTGGCAAGTTAATAGCATAATTCCTCCATAAAGATTCAGCTTTCAACTCAATTTTAAGAGCTGGCAGTTATCATGCTCGGAAAATAACGCAACCCCACATGTGGAACGAGCCAAATGTATCTGTACCATGAGAGATGTCTACACATAAGTGTTGGTTGAAATGGCTATGAGGTTTAAAGGCGTGGGTTATTGTAAAACCTTAGGACTGTAGAAAAAAGACTGACCTCAAAGACAGATGTAAGTTATTTATGCCAAAGGAATGTACATTAAACACTAAGACCAATGAAACAGTCATCTACTCACATGATACTCTTGATAGAGTTCTAACTTGAGGACTATTTTAAACAAACGTTTAAATGTACTAGAAGCACATCCAATGTTAAAAAAAATACAATCTTTCTCTACTTAAGCATGCTTTATATAGAGCTGAAAATGTACACGATGGCGAGAAGTTTATGTGTGCCATCTAAAAAGAAAGCAGGTACTTGGCTTAACCGCTCTGGGCAATGGAGTAGCCAGAAAATTAAAATTCCCCACACTTTGAACCACATCTTTTATGGCACCAAGAGAATGAAACAAGTGAGACGAATCCTCCTTAGAAGAGTTCCCTACATCCATCAATGTATCCTTCCATTTCACACACTTATGCAGCCATTTATTCATCATTTTACATTTTACATCCATCCATCTCTTGACCCTTCCATCCATTTTTCACCCTCATCCATCCATCCATTCTTTCTCCCATCTCTCCTTCTGTTCATCCTTTCACTCATTTTGCATTTTTAATCGTCCATACTCCTTTTCATCAATCCATCTTAAAACACTAATCGTTTTAACTTCTATATTTCCTTTTATTATTTTTTTCTTTCATTCACCTTTCCTTCTTTCACCCTTCCATCTAACCTTGCACTCTTTCTTCCTTTTATACACTCTTCCTTCATTTAACTGTCCTTTCATCTTTTCTTTCACCTGCTTTCCTTTCAACCTTCCTTCTAATATTAATTCCTTCCTTTTCCCATTCTTTTGCCTCTCTTTTTTATACTAATATTTCTTCCTTTTCTCAACTTCTTACTTTTATTTTCTCCTGCTCGCTATTTGCCTATTTATCTCTCCTTTTACCCCATTTTCATTATCTCTCTTTCTTTGTCTTGTTTGCTGAATTTGTCTCAGTTGGCTGTTCTCTGCCCCTCTAATTCCCTTACAATGCTGTTTATGGTGTTTTGTCTGAGGACAGAAATGTCCAATAAAGAACTAATCCAAGTTTTGGTGGGCCAGCTGCAACCCCTAAAGTGGGGGTGTTGGCGTCACTTCCTCTAGGTTTCAAAAGTGTTGAGGTTGTAGTTTGTGTGAATTGTCACTTAATAAATGTAAATTTATTATCGGCTCCAATAATAAAGTTTTTGTCATAGCAAATAAACCTTGATTCTTTGGCGTGTATGCTATGACTAGCAACGCCAAGGTTTGGCTAATTGCATTAGGCAAATTGTCTTGATATGAAAATATGTAATTTCCATTTTCTACAGAAGGGTCCATCCCTGCTTTGTTTATTCACCATTATAGCGACTTTGCTACTGGCCAACACGTTTATGATAAAACTTTATTGTCTAAAGATATTAGTAGTGACCGGTTTAAGATGAATAGCAAGAGAAGAAGTAAAAAGGCAAATTGTGTCACAATAAGATGTATCTTTGGTAAAAAGAATATTTCAAGGAAAAAAGCACTTCTTTAAATGATACCTGATTTTTAAACATTCATTGTTATGATACATTGAAATAGCTGTATCCTAGCTCCAACCATGTACTCTTTATTTGTAGTGGGTCTTCCAGGTGGTTGATACATTGATGGCTCATGCTCACCAAACATTTGAGTTTGGTAGCATTCGAGTGAATGTCCTTCAATATGCTGACAAAATAAAATTAAAAGAGACCAGGAAAGGGCTTCAGAAACAACTGAATTCCTTACTAGCTCATGCACATAACAGACAGAAGAAAATCATTACCTATTGTCAAATAGCGAGGATGATGGCCTTTGGAAGAAAGAAGTCACACTTTACAGGGTGATAAGGACAGATTTGTCAGGTACTTCACTGTGAAAATGTAAAAATGCATACTAATTGAACATGTTGTTGGAAGCATCGCCTTCAAAGGCTAGGGTGAAAGTCTTGCATTCCCAAAAGAGACTTGTAGGGTTTATTTACTTTACTGTGTTAACACGTGGATTCCTAGGTTTCAATCCTGTGAGGTGAAAATTATACAGCAAATGCTGTATGGGCAGGTATAGTGGGTGTCAAATGGTGCTCTTCTATCCTCATTGGATACTGTTGAAGGGAAATGTGGTGATCAATGCTGGAAACGATTGTACTACTCCATTCTCTGTTATCTTCTCTGAAACGAGAATATTGCTAGTGAGGTATAGCGCTTAAACAAGGTACACAATTTTCGTTTAGACCAAAATCACAGTTCCAACACCAACAGGCTCTACATGCCACATCGATAGTGTCAGATTCACACATAAGCAATTTAGATATTAACACCCCACGTCTAAAAATCCTTTACTACCTTCCAATTGTAAGGACTTGTTGAGAAAAACAGCTTGTGTATGGAAGTAATCACATTGTACACACATACAAAACCAAAGAAATCAGTAATGACAAATACACCTGAGCTTGAATTCTGATCTGAAGCTAGTTCACTGCAGCCAGAATGGGAGGGGGTAGTTAGGATGAGTCAACTAATAAACTTTCAATTGTGAAAGGTCTGGAAAAGATGGAGAATGCCTGTGGGAGTGTGAGGTCTGACTAAATGACTCAACATATCTCATGAATCACTTCTTTGTCCAAAATATAAAGACTGATTACTAGGCTGACGAAACCTTTATTAAGAAGTGTGGTGCTCTGAATAGAAATAGGGAATTATTGTCTTTGAAGCTGTGTGTGTGTGTGTGCGTGCGTGCGTGTGTGTGTGTGTGTATGCATGCGCGCTTTGGTGTGTGTATTTGTTTGTCTGTGTCTGGCAAATGTAGGGTATAGATCTACGTTGTCTTGGTGGTTACTTTGGTGCTAAATAATTTCATATTGTATTGCAATATATTTCAGCTCCTAAAACAATGATGTTCTATTTCTTTACACATAACGACAATCATTTTACTGCCAATATGATGCTGTCATTCAATGGTTGTTTGCATTTTGTGATGCAGCTTAACCTCACATTTTTAGACATTTAAACTACCTCGTTCAATTTAGTTTCAAGCTAATCCACCATTTACTATATCAACTCGCTTGTTTATTTAAAGCATGAATAACACCTAATTAAACAAATGCACCTGAGCTATCATCAGGAAGGCCAAACATTATTAAAACAGCAATTAATGAAGATCAGTGGGTCAAAAACTCTTTGATGATACCTACTGTGATCTGAAGGCTAATAGTTTGAATTCGGAGACCAGCTTAGTCTTATATCCTTCTGAGTTGGGTAAACGGAGTATCATTAAATTGGGTACATAGATACTGGTTCTGGTATCTCGAGTGTGAGAGTGTGAAGAGAGGGGACAGGCATCTCTGGAGATCATTCCCTCTTTCCCTTCTGACCCACTCTGGACGCGCTCCCTCCCCTCACCGATTTAACTGAAAAGTAAGGCGTGAGAGACACCTACACCGCCAGCTTCATTATAGCAAGCTGCATGACCTCCGATAACATTGTGATATATTACCAAGTTGTCCCACAGTTTTTGATTACACATGATTGTAATCAGTTTATATACACTAAGTCCCTGTATGCACTACAAGATTCCGTTTCTTGCCAGCACATTACAGCCACTCTAATCCCAGAGTAATCTAAGGACAACTCTCTATACTTTATTTTGATTTTATTTTTACACAACGTTAAGTAATACATGATGAGCGCTCTCTGTTCTTTCCCTTCTGATTCTCTCACCCTAGCCCTGCAATAAGTGGTGTTACCTACATGGCTGGAGTGTGGTATTATCACTTCACTAAATATAAGGTAAGATGACCTTAGAGATTGTTTAAACAAGCGACCACTTTGCTTAGCGTAATTTTGTTTGACATACAGACCTCTTTGGTAGTTCAGTAGGACAATTTGAGACATGCTTAAAGGTTTTGTTCACCTTTTGATGGTTTATTTCAGATAGACGGTGGACCCTTCACACATCCGGGCCATCACCTGATCTCACAGGCTACTGAACTTTGGTGACCAGTATATTCAAGTAGACATGTGTATTTTTTTATATATTCTTTTAATCCTGTCCCTGGAGACCACAGAATAAATATAATTTGGCCTCCTGAGGCAGTTTTATCTCACAACTCATCCTTCATCGCACTCTGCCCCTCACTCCCTTTTTTCTTCATTTCATTTCTTCACAGGTTCCTTCAAAAACACATCAGCTCCTCTTTGAAGCCCGGAGAGTTGTAGCCCATACCAATGACCTTTAAGCCTTGGTGTGAGGAGGGAACCCAATGACGAGTGAGGGTTCTTGTCCTAAAAGAGGTCCTTCCCTGCATTATGGTTGGTACGCTTGGTCCTACACCCAGACTGTAACAAATTTGTGAACAGTTCTCCCGGGCCTTTTTTTACTCTAAATTTCTCGAGACATACTTTTTGTAAGTTTCATATTCAGGTAGGGAGCAGTACAGTCTCCAATTCAGGACCTCACCCCCTAGATCCCTTGTGTGTTTTTGATGTTGAGAGAGGGGTCCGTGGTCTGAGAGCGTGCAAGGTAAGTGTATTATGTCAGTGATCCATGGAAGGTTCAACTGTGATGTTAGCCACAAATCAATGAATGTGTGAGTTCGTATTCCGGACTGTAGAACGGTAGGAGTAAGCCTGTAGTCGATTCATCCATGAGTATGGTGCCTAAGAGCCTGGCGGGCTGTGGATAATCCACTCAATGCTGGTTATCGCTGTCCATCTCTGGGCATAGTGTTACGTTGAAATCACCTACCCATATAATGTTTTGCGCATTTCATTATCTGCAGAGCTTGATTATGTTTTTGAAAAACTCAGGTGTATCTGTGATAGGGGCTTAGGTATTGATTAGTTTGAAGAGCATATCTATTAGCTTATTGATTAGTTTTATGGGTATGCTCTTTCTTGCACGAGCAGACAGACTTCTCAATCAGTATTGCTACTCTGAATGAGTATGAACTAAAGAAGCTGAAATATCTGTTTGTGCCCCAGGAGGAACCGAAGGGCGGGGGAGCTCAAAACGTGTGTAGGTGTGTCTCTGGCACCATAGCAATTGCCAACTTGTGTCGAGCAAGATACATCATAATTAGGCATCTTTTTTAGGGATTACCCTGTTCGCTTAAGGTCCATGTGATGATCTTAAGTTTATGCATGACTGACTGAAAATGACAGGATACTTTTGCTGCGAATTCTGATGTGCATGTCCTGTCTAAACCAATCCCCTTCCACCTCCTACCACCACCCACACTGACTACCTCAACTTTTAGTGTAAACTCCCCACATCACATTAATATCTGAAAGAAAAAAAAATGCTATTGCAAACATGTTAAGGGGCCGGGTCATGCCGTCCAACCCTGTGCTTCAGAATGTGGATAGAAGCTAAAATCAGCTCCAGTTGCTTACAAACCAAGATATAAAACATGAGCCATCAGCAAAGGTAGTAAGGAGTACTGGTCCTTAAGACTTTTGGAAGGGGCTCAAGCGTGGTAGAAACTTGTTGAATAAAGCCTCTATTATATCATAATTTAAATGGCGGCGGAATAACCAAGTATCCCAATGGGGATCTCCCAAAGCGTTGAAATATGTCTTTGAGCTGGAACGCGGGCTAATGAGCAGTGGTTTTCACAGAGTTCTCATGCTGTTCGGTCTTGGTCCAAGCCGGAGTCCGGATGCACGGTGGGTGTTGCGTCAGCCCCATGTTACTTTTTCCATACAAAGTCTTTGGCCAGCTTCATGGCGTCCTTCAGGGTCTGACAGATAGCAGCACTCTCGCCGTGCTGGATCCAGAGGCACGCCGGGTATAACATTGCGTATTTATTACATGTATAGTACTTTTTAAAGTTCTGTGTATGCTTTCCTGGATTCTTGCACTGTCAGTGTAAGGTCAGGGAAGAGGGACATAGAGGAACTTTGAACCGATTGGGGGCTTTTTGCCTGGTGATTTGTAGAACAGTGTCTCTGTCACGGTAGTTTAAGAGACCGGCTATGATAAGTTACAGTGGAGCCTCTTGAACATGCTCTAGGACCTAGGACCCTGTGCGTCCATCCTCTTGTCAATCATGCATTCAGAGAAGTTATCTCTGCCCAGTAGATCCGCAAGTAGTGTCTCAATGAAGAGCCCTAGTTTGCCTCTTTTTGAGGTTTCAGGCAGGGGCATTGTGAATCCTCCGCTTTAATAGCTACAGCGGGGGTGGTGTTCTTTTTTAGGCCTCTTCTATCTGCAACTCGGCAGACAAAAGCTCATCATAACGCTGGAATACGGCGTCAATAGAAGAGCTAGCAGGAGCTCGGAAAAAAGACAGCTGAATAAACAGAACAGGGAAAGAAAGAAAGAATATTGGATGGAAGGATGAAAATAAGGATTTATAGATGAATGGGTGGATGAATGAGAATGTGAATGAGTGAGTGAAAAGATAAGTGAATGAAAGGTGGATGGGCAGGTGGAAGGATCACAAAGTAAAGGGATGGGTGGATGGAGGAGTAAATGAATGGATAGGTGGATAGACAGGTGAAAGGATGGCAGAGTAAAAGGATGGATGGATGGATGGACGAACAGGTGAAAGAATGGCAGAGTAAAGGGATGGATGGATAGGTGGATGGATAAGTGAAAAGATGGCAGAGTAAAGGGATGGATGAGTGGTGGAAAAGATGAGTGAATGGATGGCAGAGTGGCTGGATGGATGATGGATGAATGGCAGGGTGGATGGAAGGCTGGCAGAGTTGATGGACATATGGCAGAATAGATGGATGGGTGGCCGAGTGAATGGATGAAGTATGGATGGCTGGATGGGAGAGTTGATGACAGAGGAGATGGATGAATGGCAGAGTGGATGGCTGGAAGGCAGAATGGATGGATAGGTGGCAGAGTGGTTTGATGGATGGCAGAGTGTATGAATGGGGGGATGGATGGACGGCAGAGTGGGTGGATGGATGGATTGATTGATGGGTGGATGGATGGCAGAGTGGATAGGTCGTATGGATGAATGGATAGAATGGGAAAATATTGAATGATGGATGAACGAATGAACGGATGACAGAATGTAAAGATGAAATAGTGGATATCAACAGGTGGATGGAACAGATAGATGTTTGGATAGAAGAGACAAGGAAGCTGTTCTAGCGAGGGTTCGGCTCCTTGTTTCACTTGCTTTGTGGCATCAGTGCTTCAGTTTAAAGTGAGGGCTATTGTAACTTTCTGGCTACTCCCTTGGTTTCAGGGAGGCCCATTATGCGCTCATTGTTTCTGCATGAGCAGCCCTCGAGATCTTCATTGTTAGTGCTAATCTTGGGGAGCTCTGCTTCTAGTCAGTCCACTAACTTTTTTAATACTCAGGCATTGTCTTCAAGAGCGGATATTCTATGCTCTGTTTCCATTTATGCGATTCTGTGCTTATTGAGGCAGTCTTTCATTAGGTTCATGCAGGCAGTTAGGTGGTCAGTTTTGGATTTGATGGCACGAAGACTTGATTTCAACTCTATGAGGAAGGTTTTTATGTCCATGCCAGTTGGTCCATCTGCACTCTCCATTTCCAGTTTGGCTCATTGAGACAGTGGTCTTGATCTGGCACCTGGCCTTTTTCCTCTGCCTCCACCCTGTTCAAAATTAATTTTGTTCTGCTTGGACTCAGGCTTGCACTGGACAGTTTTCTGCGTGGAGGATATTTGTATGCTCAGGGAAGGTTATGGATGTTGCTCTATACTGTCTCTAGGTGATGGGTGGCCAATCAGTCCCCAGAGTGGGCTCAACAGGAATATGAAGTGCCTTGGGTGTATGCGATGCCTTTGTTGCCCAATGAGAGAGAAATGTAATGTTCATTGCCAGTCAGTCTGTCGCAAGACCCTTCTTTGGACTTATGAAGTGCAGGCCTCACCTTTTTGTAGGGAAATCTGTTACAATGATGTTATATTGTTGAGGTCACATTATGGTTGCAGAGGCAGCACTGAGTCAATATTGTCTCAGAGCCGCCCTCCTCAGGGAAGGTGTCCCATCCGCTGCACTGTTCAGGTATGTGGTGCAGTATCACCTCAGTGCAGTGTTCTGTGTAGCCTAGCACTGCACAGTGAACTCCCAGATGCAGCCGTGCACTCTTCCAGCTCTGTGTGGCCCATGTATATAAGGGCTGGCTGTCAGGAGCACCGGAAATCCCACAGCTTGGGTTTGCAGTCAAACCCATTATTCCTGCTCCTATGATGTGAGTGTGCTCATAAGAAGCAAAGGGGAGCTTATTTATCCAACTTTTGAAGATCTGTGGAGTCTGGGAGAGCAGAGCTCTGCAAGTAACGCTATCATCTTGCACAGCAGGAGAATGCCAAATCAGTCCTAAAGAACCTTCACTAGCTGCAGGTAAAGGTACGCATCTCTAGACCAGCATGCCTACAATAGAGATCTGCAGATTCCAACTCCACTTCTATGATCTTTGTATGCCATCTTGCTCTCATTTCCAAAGCTTAACGTACTCCAAAAAGTCAAAAACTCAAGAATTCATGAAGGACTACAAAGGTCATGCCTTGTTTTTGTTGATTTTAACCCTGAGTGAAGGGGATCGGAAGTGCTTGTTGAGACATCTTAAACTCTCAGGGAAGAACGGTGGAAAGGCTTATATGATTTTCAATAATGCCTTTTGGAGATTAAGACACAGTATGTTCTCAATCATCCTTTCCTCAGCGGAATTGGGAATTTTGGTTGGAAATATGAGCTGATTAAGCTTTTTCTGGCAAGTCATTGTATAGTCCACTATCATCCACATAACTACTGAAGCCCATTCCAGGTGATCTGAGTGTTTATGTCAACTGTTATATACATATTTTAAAAAGATTGGAGGTGATAAGGAGCCTTGACAAAACAGGCAAATGATCGATGAAGGGTAGACAGGATGAAGTGGTCGGTGGTGACTTCAGAGGTCTGGTGTAAAAGAAAATATTCAAACCATTAGAGCATGGAGGATGAGACCTTGAGAACATATTGAATACAGCATAGAAGTAGGCTGTGTTGTAGAGTTGCTGAGGGACATAGTCCTTCCTGCATATATGGGAGAACTAGCCTGTCTGGGCCCTATTCAGAAAAGACATTTTGCAATATTTAAATTAGTGCTACTTTACATATTCCAAAACTCAACTCAAAACCTCCCGCCTCATTTATCTTTTGTATATGGCGAGTTATGCTGTGGATGCGAAGATCTCCACACACGGAGGCATAGATTTTAGTAATGAATGTGGGGGGATGAAGGAGGAGTGGTGAGAAAATCAGGAATAATTAATAATAAATGGGTGGGGCTTATGCAAATGAAACAAGGAATTTAAGGATGGATATGCCAATAAAACACAAAAATGAGTAGGAGAACTGGAATTCACAAAATGCACACCACCATGTACTGCAGTAGCAGTACTGACAAAACAGGTTTAATTGTACTACTTCCAAGCCCTGGAGTAAGTCAAGCACCACACATGGCTAACCACTGATGCAGTGGGCACACTTGCTTAGAAACCAATAGAGACAGGGAATAACAGAGAGAACATATAAGAACAAATATAAAATAAATAAGTCTAAATCTAGGCAGAGATCTCTGCATGGAAATGGTAATTGTCATCCATGACGATATCTCTATAAGGAGATCTATGTACCTTTGTGAATAGGGCCCCATGCAATTAATTGTGTTGAACATTGGGGAGAGGATGTAGCCTTACAGCTAGAGCAGTCTACCTCGAAGCTGGGGAACTGGGTTCGAGGCTTGGCAACGACGCTCAACATCCTGTGATTCTGGGCAAATCACTTAATCTCCCTGTGCCTAACAAAAATGAATGTGTCCATCTTTAACGAAACTGGTGCTCATGTAAAGCGCTCTGATACCTGATATCCTCGGGTCTGGTTCGAGCTATATAAAACTGATTTATAACTCGGTGGTTAGGTTACTATGTCACAACGATGACGGATATCCCGTCCGCTTAAATATAAATCCCATTACATCCTATGGGAGTTATATTTTGATGGACGAGATATCCGTCACAGGAGTAACCCGTCCGACGAGTGCTGAATTAGGTCCTTAGTGCAGGGCTAAAAGAATCATTATTACAAAAGCTATTTCACTTCTAATCATGAATAAAAAAAGTTTTCTTCTTTTCATAACACTTCCTCAACTTTATATGTGCTGGATGCCAATCTAGAGTTATCTTTATCTGACCACTTTACAGCACACCATGCTTCAAGAGTAAGCCTTGGCTGCGCGTCTTTGACACCCCTGTGTGCAGGGGCGTAGCTACCATTGATGCAGCAGGTGCAGTGGCACTGGGAGCCCAGACCCTAAGGGGCCTATTGAACCCTGATCATGGTATACTTTACAACCCCAACAGCGGTCAAAGAGGTGATTTTCCTTGTTTGCACTGGGGCCCCTGGCTTCCTGGCTACGCTACTGAATGCGAGTCAAAGCCTACAACACGATTCTTAGCATTCAATGACCTCTCAGTTATTGCTGGTTCCTCAGGTTCTTGGGACAACACGAAATGCTTGTTTTAAGGATTGCCCGTTTCCCCTGAGCTTCCTGAGGTCTGGACAAATGGCCTGAAGCCACATCAAGAGCTCTAAACCATCGATCTATGTGTCAGAAACTAGTCAGGGTGATTTCTAATATTGAGTTAGAATCCATGAAGTGTGGTAACAGAGAGATTACTACCAATTCCAAGATATTTGTCGAGAAAGCATGAAAAAGCACAAGTAATCTCTTGAGGCAATATCCGTCAGAAAAAAAGTATTCACTTTCAATGGGTAAAGAATTAAGGGGCATATTATCAACAAACCGCGATAATTATCGCGAAGCGAGATTAGCGTCATTTATTTTATCGCCGTCGCTAACCGGAGTTCATCGCCGTGGTATCGACGTATTAACAACGCGCCGCAACCCAGCGATAGCAACCAATCCCGGCGGTAATGGATGGCGATACATCCTGTGCGCCGGCGATAAAAAAATGCACGCTAATGACAGAAAAGTGGCGATAGGCCAAATAGCGCTGAAATCGGCCGCTAAATTGGCAGCAGGCCTGCAGGTCACATCAATCAAGCGCCAAAATTCCCCATAAAAGGCCAACAAGCAGGGGAAACAAAAAAAAACACAAAATGGAGAATACACCAGAAGCCAGGATAGACATGGAGGAAGCCGGGACTAGTGCTGAGCCCACCAACAACCCCCCAGCTAGCCAGGAGGAGCAGACAGAGACCCAGGAGAAGGCCAAGAGGAAGAGGAACCCCAGATTCAGTCACCAGGAAAATCAGGTCCTGTGTAGCCTGGTGGCTGAACATCAGCAGGAGTTATTCATCAAACGCTCAGTGCCATTGTCCAGAAAAAAAGAACTATGGGAAGACATCACGGACAAGGTGAATGCTGTTGGAGAGAGGAAGAGGAGGACAGTGGATGAGGTCAGGAAGCGCTGGAATGACAGCAAGAAGAATACAAAGGAAAAAATAGCAGCCAATCGGAAGGCAGCAAGTGCAACCGGAGGTGGGAGTCCAGCGCCCCAGCTGGAGCTGGATGAGACGGAGGAAATGGTGGCCCAAGTCATCACCGATGAAACGGTGGTCGGAGTGCCGGGTCAGGACACTGCTGAATGTGAGCAGACACAACCACAGGGTGAGTACCAACCATGGAGTGGGTGGATGGGGGTTGATGGGCACAATGGCACCCATGCACAATGAATTGCATTGCAGACCCACAATCACTGTGGAGCAGGTCCCAGATAGCCCTGTGCATGGTGGCATGGACACAGATCACATGACTCAAGCCAAAACCTTGCAAGACACATATTCACATGTACCCAGATTTCGAAATGTGCACCGTAAAGTCGGACAAACACAGTCCAGGTACAACATCAGATTACTAAATAAGGGCAACATCAAATAGCAAAATGCAACATCACCTAGAGATGTGGAGGGCCTGCAAAATGCACACCTTGCATCATCAGAACCCATATCCAATTCAGCAGCACAAGGCTGCATCTCCCAGACACCCAAATGAGCATGCCGTGTGAATGTGACAGATCACGTGCACCAGTGAGCATGCCGACAACAAGCTCTATACACCTGCAACTTGGCGCATGTGTTTGGCTTGTGTGCAAGGTTGTGTATGGCCATCAAAGTCACCCTGGATGGCCATGCACAACCTTGCACACAAGTCAGACACATGCGCAATGTTACAGGTGTGCTGAGCTTGTTGTCGGCATGCACACTGGTGCACGTGATCTGTCACATTCACACAGCATGCTCATTTTGGCATCTGGGAGATGCAGCCTTGTGCTGATTAATAGGATATGCGTGGTGTTTGTCTACTCCATCAAGCACTTGGGTCAAGTAAGGAGTCAAGCGGTCACATTCCCAAAGCAGATGGACAAGTGCACCCACCTTCCCACACCCTCTCCAACAGTCCGGGTTGTGTGCCCTATCTATTTGGTGCAGGCGTTTGGGGGTGTAGTACCAGTAGCACGCTAGCTTGGTGTATGTTTCAGTGAGGCCTGTGTGAGTTGCGGTATGTCGCACCCTGTGACAGACCCCTTCCCATTAGGTGTTGGTGAGATCACGGCCCAAGTCCCCCTCCCACCGAGCACTACCAGCATGGAAAAAGTGGGTGTAGCGTGACAGGAGCATACTGTACAAGTCCGTGATCAACTCCTTATCCGAGGAGCGAGTGATCAACCACCGCTCGTACTGCGTGAGGAGTCTGTGGGCCTGCGCCTGGTTGTTGGGATGAGAGGCCCAATGGCGGAGCTGCAGGTAATGCAATTGTTCAGTTTCGGGGGGGTCATAATCCGCATGCAGTTGCTCAAAAGGGATAACCCCTTCTGTGTCGTAAAGTGTGCCCAACGCACGGCAGCCTGTGCATCTCCAGATAGGGAATGATGTGTCTGCGAGCCCAGGTCAGAAATCGGGATTGCCAAAGAGGGGAGTGAGTGGGGAGGGGAATGTCGTGAGCTTGTGTCGACTGTGCGTTAGATCCCAGGCCACCACAGTGGTGTGCGCAATTTGGGATGCATAGAGGTTGGGAGGGCGTTGTGACTTCCAAAGAAAGTGGATCTTCATTAAGTAGGTACCAGTGAACGCGTGGTCCTGGAAGAGCCAGTGTGTTCATGACTCCGCCCGGCTCCATTCCACCAAATACTGCAATTGAACGGCTTTGAAGTAAAGCACCAAACCTGGGATCCCAAGGCCCCCTTCGCTGGGGGAGGAAGCTAACAGACTACTTCATTCTCGGTTATTTGCCTTGCCAAATGAACTGGGATAGTTCTGATTGCACCCGTTGGATCCAACCTGTAGGAGGCCGTAAGGGGAGTGTTTGGAATAGATAGAGAAGTATTGGGAGTATGAACATTATCACGGCTGCAATACGCCCCAGACATGAAATGGGATAACATTTCCAGTGTCTCAAGTCCGTGCGGATGTGGGAGTGCAGGATCCTGTAATTAGCTGCCATTGTGGCCTGTAGTGTAGGGGCCAGCTGAAGACCCAAGTACGGAACCGTGGTAGCCGACCACTGTATGGTGTGATGGGCTTGAAGTACCACCAGAAGCGGGGGTGGCAGAGAGAGGCTCAGAGCGATGGACTTTGCACCATTGACCTTAAACCCGGACGCTCCTCCGAAGAAGACTAACTCCTCCAGAAAAGTTTGCAACGACGTGGCAGGGTCCGCTAAGGTAACCAGGACATCGTCCGCATATAGGCAGATGGTGTGTGTGTCACTGCCCAAGCGTATGCCCATGATCTTTGGATGTTCACGAACTCTCTGAGCAAGGGGCTCCATATATAGAGCAAAGAGCAAGGGTGACACCGGGCACCCCTGCCTAGTGCCTCTGTGAATACGGAAGGGGCTCGATGCGTGTCCATTGACCCTAACTGTCGCAGAGGGGTCTTGATAGCAGTTGAGGATCCAAGTCCTCATTCTTTCCCCCTAGGCCAAAACGGGACATCACAGAGTCCAAGTAGGGCCAATGGACCCTGCCAAACGCCTCTTCCGTATCAACGGTAAGGAGCATGTACTCACCTGGGATGCGGGAGGCTCTCTCGATAAGATCAAGGACTCTCTTCATGTTGTCGGCAGTTTGTCTCTGCGGTATGAACCCGGCTTGATCAGGGGTGATAATGCCTGGCTTGTAAGGGGCCAGGTGTGCTGCCAGTATACTGGTGTAGAGTCTCAGGTCTAGATTCAAAAGTAAGATGGGCCTGTACGCCTCACATTGCGACCTGTCTTTGCGCGGTTTGTGAATAACCACCAGAGCCGCCACTACCATCGAGGGAGGGATCGCCCCGCCCTTGCCAAAATAATTAAAGAGGCGGGTGAGGAGCGGGGTGATCGTGGGGCATAATTGCCTATAAAAGGCCATGGTGTACCCGTCCAGAGCCGGGGATCTGGGCAGTTTCAAGCGAGAGATAGGTGAGAACACCTCCTCTGGGCGGATCACTGTTCCTATATGTTCAGCATGAGCCTGGGAGACGCATGGAAGGGTTATCTGGTCCAGGTATGCCACCATTGCATCCCTCCCCAAGGACTGTGCATCGTAAAGTTGTGCGTAATAGTCCCGGAAGACCTCTGCGATGTCGGAGTCTTCTGTACGTGTGCGGCCTGCTTGATCTCGAAATTCACTGACCCCTTCTCGCAACCTGGTATCCCTCAGCTTGTGCGCCAAGAGCTGGACGCATTTATTGGCCCCCACGTAGAAGGAGTGGCGCAACTGCAGAGCCGCATATTCTGCCTTATCGCGGTCTATAGCTGCCAGTTGTGGCCGGACTGCCTTTAATTGGCGCCATATCCTCGGGGCTCCTTTTCGGCGATGCATCACTTCTAGCTCCCCAATCCTCTGGGAGAGATCCTCCTGTTAGCGTTAGTGTTCTGCGTCATCCGCCGAGGATATACCAATGACGGACCCCAGCACCACTGCCATCAGGGCCTCCCATCTAGTGGAAAGGGACATATCGGAGTAGTCGTTATGTGATAGGTAGTTGACTAAAGTGTGTTGTAGCTGTGCCACGATGTCAGCACGGCGAAGAAGAGTGTCCCGAAAGCGCCACTGTCGGGCATGTCTCCGGACTGGAGGGAAGGTCAATGTGAGTACCACCGGAGCGTGATCCAATAGGGCAGTAACTAGAATGTCTGTGGAGGATGTGGTGTCTCTGAGGAGCTGGGTGCCCAAGAAATAATCTAACCTGCCATAAGTCTCATGGGCGCTGGAATAGTAGGAGTATTCCCTAGACAGTGGATGGTAATATCTCCATATGTCTGTCAGGCCGAGGTCAGTCAGTCTGTTGAGTCCTGCGTGGGAGAGGGCGCCCACCTGGCCATAACGCTGCTCTGAGCCATCCAGTTCGTTATCAAAGACCAAATGTAGGTCCCCCCCATAAGGATACTGCGTTCTGAGGTAGCCGTGGCTCCGTACTAAGCTTAATGGAGAAATCTCTCCTGCCCTTCATTTGGAGCATAGACAGACCAAATAATGAGTGTGTTCCCCAAACTGGAGTTGGTAAGTCACTAATCAGTCTTTCAATTCCACTTCTTTCTGCTCAACCCTCCCCTTGAAAGCCATGGAGAGCAAGATAGCCACCCCCGCAGTTTTAGTAGGCCCGGAAGAGAAGAACTGAGTGGGGAAGGCGCGTGAGCGAAGTCTGTGGCAATCCTTGGGCAGAAGGTGCGTTTCTTGCAATAAGCACACCTCAGCTCCCGAATTCACTAAGTAGGCCAAGATCGTGCGTTGTTTGATAGGATTATTCAGGCCTCTCACATTAAGAGTGATGACTCAAAGACTATAGGGTGGCATCTACGGCTCAGTGTAGTATGCAGAGGTGAGCTAGCGCCGCTGGAGTGAGGCTACCATTCCCGGATATGAAAGCACCAGTGAGGCAGCAGATGTGCGCAGCCAGGACTGGGATGGAGGGCAGGAGGAAGACAGAAAAGAGAAGAAGGTGGAAAAATAGCCCCAGTAAGAAACAAAAACTAACCAAATCCCAAAATTATCAAAACACGAACAAAGGTCTGGAGGCACTCCATCTTCCACAGAAGATTGGTCAAACGTCATTATAGGGTTTTCATGGCCCTGAACTTACCCCGTCTCCACCCTCAGAACCACCCGAGGTAGAGAGCATAGAAGGTAGGAAAGAATAACAGGGCTAAAGGGCCCAGGACCATTCAGGAAGCTTGAGACCTGGTGAGGGCTTCTGGCAGTGTTTCTAGGGCCTCCCGCTGACCCTTTGCCATCTCATCAGGGTCTGGACGTTGGTGCCGGCCGAGGCGGCGCATGCGACTCTGCAGCCTCCAGCGCGGTTGTATCTCGTCAAAGCCCGGGTCCCTGGGGTCTCCTCTGTCGTCCTCCTCCAGAACGTCAATGCCCAAGAGCCGAATGGCCTCCGCCAGGGAACGTAACTGATACAGCTTGACATCGTAGCGAAGGATGAGGCGGAATGGGTGAGCCCAGGAGTATGTGATATTGCGCTGGCGGAGGACCACAGTGATGGGTCTGAAAGTCCTGTGCTTTTGAAGTGTGAGTGCGGCAAGGTCCTGATAGAGAACCGGTGTCTGGTAGCGGAATGAAATGGGGTGCATGGTTCTGCCTTTACGGAGTATTCCCTCTTTGGTGCAAAAGTCTTGGACACAGACTAGTATGTCTGCTGGGGGGCGGTGTCCGAGTGGGGCAGTCCCACCCGGTGGGCACGGTCAATCTTTAGTTCTGCGTCCAAAGGGTTACCCAAAATATGAATAAAGAGCCCACGCACATATGTGATTATATCGCCCGCCTCCACGTCAGTTCTCACCCCCCGGATCCGGACATTGTGTCGCCGGGAGGGGTTCTCTAGATCCTCCAAATGGGATTGAAGGTCTACTTGTTGGTCATGTATGCGGATGAGGGCCTGCTGCATGAGTGAGACCTCAGATTCTTGGGCGTCACTTCCGTTCTCCAACGCTGCCACCCGTTCCCCGATGCCATCCATTTCTTTGTGGACCTCCTTGAGTTCCGCCGTAAATTCCCTCTGTACCGTGTGAATATTGTCCCGAAGGGCTGTAAACAGGGACTCCAGGAAGGCCCTTGTGACTGGCTCTTCTACGGGGCCACTCATGGTGGCCGGGGAGGGGCCGGGTTTCTTTGCGGGATGTGATGGAGTCACCCCCCTGCGAATGTGCAAAAACCTCCTGCTGGTATTAACTTTTCTTCCCTCCGGTGGAGGCCATGTTGCGGGCCAGGTTCATGGAGCGCCGGGCGATAGAACAAGCCCATTGGCGCGTTAGCCCTCCACTCCGGTCAGCTGCTGGTGGTCCCGGTCGTCGCACTAGAGCCCTGTGGAAGGGAGGCCCCCGGGTGCGTGGGGCGCTGGATCCGGTGGGCCCTCCGATATGTTCAGGCTGACCCTCAATGCTTGGGATGGCTGTGGCACAATACGCTGCGCTCCTGCGCCACCAGTGGGCGAAAGGGCTGAGTGTAACCCCGCCCGCCACGCTGTGTGGCGCCCTGAGCGCTCGGCGTGGTGCACAGTCCTCAGTGTTCGTGGAGATCCGGAGCCCTCTGCTCGCACCAGGCCGGAGCCCCAGGCCCGTCAATGCCCCGCCTCATGCAGACTCAGCCCCCGGTGCCGGGAGCCGACCCCTTCTGGGACACCCGTGGGCAGCACGGGAGAGTGGATGCCAGATCTGGGTGCTGAGTCCCACGGGTGAAATATGAAGAGCGGGTCCGGTGGGGGCCAGGGCCCAGTTCACGTACCCCCGCTAAACATCACCTTGCGTGGGATGTCTTGCGCCGCCACTGCTCAGTGCCAATCTAGGCCACCTGGCCCCAGGCTTGAGCTCTCCGATATGCGGTGCAGGCCCCTCGAGAAAAGAGCCGCATCCAGGCGACGCGCGCTCACCTCCCGGCCGGGCACGGCCTACGCCAGGCCTCCTCATGCGGCTACGGCCCCTGCTGTGCCTCCCCTGGGCCTGGCAATCCTCAGCGGTGATCCCTGTCCGGCGGGCTCGGAAGCAGGCCCCTGCCAGTTCCCCCGCCGGTGTGGGTGTGGTTACTCCTGAATGGTCCTCGGTCTCCGCCCCGCTGGGCCGGCCGCCGCTAGCCACTCGGGCCGGAGCTCCTCCGGGCGCAGCACCCCCACTCCCCGCGGTGCAGAGCCGGTGCGGTAGAGGGCAAGTCCTCATCGTTGCTGGGAGGGCAGGGCGGCCGGCTCGGCGCTCGTCGCGCTACACACTCTCAGTAGCCCCTGAGGTCGCAGTCCGCACTCAGCCCCAGGTCGAGGCGGCGTAGTTAGAAATAGTCCGCAGCTCCGTCCCTTGCCGGGCTCCACCGCTTCGCTGCCTTCTTGCAGCTGCCCACTAGTCAAGCGGGAGACATATCCTTCTGTACACATAGCCCCCGATGTGACCCAGAAATCTCATGACCACCATGCAAAAGTGTCACAACTCTGGCCAACACACATAGTCATCACAGCTTACAACATCTCTGCATTGTACATTCACAGAAGTCAAAGGCTCATTGTCTGAAAGGGACGAGGGGCAGTAAAACTAAAGCAGCAGGTGCCACTATCACAGAATGCACTGCACACACATACAAATCTGAGTACATCAACATTGACTACTAGGTGTCACAAACTGCATCACTCACACAACTGAACAGAGGACAGAACAGGTAGCGCCTGTGTGTAGACACTGTCGTAAAACAACTCACATATTGCTAAAATGTAAGATGGCAATGTACAAGGACAAGCTCACATCCGTGATGCCCTTGAAATATGCAACATCCTGCTAATAATAAGCAGCTCATCCAAAACTGTCAGATGGTACAGTCTCCCGCAGTCAGTTTGCCAAGTTAACTAATGCATGCACCCACATGTAACACACTGTTAAACTGTATCTCCTGTTCCAATTGCAGAGGGAGAGACAACACCTCCTGGACAGCAGAATGACCCACCACTCACGTCAGACGTGGATGATTACACCACCATCAACCAGGAGGAATTCCTCCAGATGCTGGACTCCCTTGACACACAATCTACAGGAGCGGGGCAACCCAGCAGCATTGCGCAAACCACACCCCATGCACAAACCATCCGGCAGCAGGCACCTCCCACCACAGCTGCCTCCCCGGACCTTGAGGACACATATCAGGCCTTTCACCGCCATGTGCTTGAGGTCCAGCGGGAGACGCGTGACCAGGTGCGGTTGGGGTTTGAGAGCCTGGCAGCCAAAATGGACGACATACGTGGGTGTCTGAGTCCCATCAGGGACCACATGCAGAGGATGACAGACATCCACAGGCCGCTCAATGCTCTCCAACGCTCCCTGGATGACATTGCTGTAGTCCTGACACAGAGACTGGACCAACTGTCTCAGCAGGGTGGCTACAGTAGTGTCAGCGCTGATTTGTCCCGGATAGCCCGGATAATGGAGAGCAGGGAGCGGCGTGAAGAACAACAGATGGCTGCCACGGCTGAACACCAGCGCAATGTAGCTGGGATCTACCAGGCCCTGCATCTGCTCGTCACCTCACTGCTGCCCCAAGCTCTGGCGCCAATAGTTGCTGCTGCTGGCGGCTCCACATCCTCAGCTCCGCCCCCTGATGTGTCTGTGCCTCACAGTGCTGCACCAACCATACCACCACCCACATGTGAGCCACATGACACATCAGAGGACGAAGATGATGATGATTCTGCCATCATGGTAAGGAGAACACAGAGCAAACATTGACGTCAGAAGGCCGGGCTTACCTTGGTATTCTTCTTACTGTCATGCCACCGAACGACCCCTTCCATTGTCTTCCAATGTCACCCAACACTCACCTTGGACCCAGACATGGACTTCCACACCAGCTTATTTCTGTGACAATGACACTGCTAACTCCGCCTCTTCCCTCTGATCCGTCACTCCCTAAGGACTCTGTCTGCCCCTCTAACGGGCATAGATGCAATGTTGGGTTGAATGTCCAAGTACTGTCCCTGTCTTCCCCCTTTGTACTGTAAATAAATATATTCTATTCACACAGATGCGTGTTTACATGATCAATTAGGCATTGAACTTCGTCAATAATACATGTCCTGTGAATCCACAAGAAGGTCCAGCAAGGGAAATACAAGCTAGGTACATGTGTCACCTGACATGGATCGGCAGTGAGATGAGCCTGAATGTGTAAAATCTCTGTGGCCACCTTGATCAGATACCACAATCTAGCAATAGACCAACTTTCACCCACGTTCATTCATGAGACAGGCATGTGTGAACAAATGTAGCAGTCTGTTTCAGGACACAAGTAGTGTCACCCTGAACAATAGCAAACCATAATCTCCTGGCATATCTACTTACACTCAACATGGTGTACTAATCTTGTTGCGATGTTGCCCATTGCATCTCACAACCCTAGATGTTGCACACCAGTATCACATTGCTGAGGAGACCTAAGGGCACATGTCTAACATACATATATATGGAACAACAAAGTCTGCCACACTGAAGTGTAGTTCACAATGGTGACTATGGCCAAGCGTCACTTAGCCACTATCTGTGCACAAACAATGCCTGACAATCTTTGAGCCCTCTCATGCTGTGCCCACTGTGAGCATATTGGTCTGTTGAACTGCACTTGGCATATAGTCTTTTTCTGTGGCTACATTCCAAGGGTGTCATCACTATGAGTCAATGACAAAAGTGACAGCTGTGACAAGTGCCCATTACACTGTCGGTACAGGGAGCTATGCATGTGTGCATCAGACCTGTGTGCATGCAACCAAACGTCAACTGTGACCAAAGCATAACTCTAATAATTATGGCAGTCCGAAAAGGAAGATAGTAGAAGTTAAGTCAGTATACCTTACAGTGCAACTCCTAAATAACATCTGTGAATAACCTCAATAGTAAGGTCAGAACTCATTGTCACGTAACTCATGTGATTCACAAACACTGTTGTGCCATGTGACTTTACCAATTGACACACAAATGACCTACATCTTGCATGTCATGGGGATTGAGCTGCCATGCACAGGGACAGGTAAGGCAAAGCAAGCTGATAGCCTGGTACCACGCATCAAGTGTGCCAAGGTCTGTGCAATGGATATGGACTCAGAGCCCTGAGCATCTTATATGCATGTGTCATACGCTATATGTGTTACTCGGTGCATACATCCATATCCATGATGGCTAACTGTAGCAACTTCTATGTACTCACATATCTATGTTCCGACATTGTGTAGTAATTTAGCAACCATGTGCAGTAAAACCCTGTGCGTCACACTTAAGATGTCGGACGTCACAATTAAAAGTCCCTAGACTAAGCTGTAAACCATACTTAACAATCTGTCAGCCATGCAAGTTCACTGTGCTCACATATATGGTATCCTGACACTATCCATCCTGCTAAGTAACAGGTCATGACCATAGTCACACATTCAATGATTTGCCCATTGACGGCATGAGTTGCATACAATGGAATAAGCCCCACTCCCCCACATCATCCCTGATGTAAGTGCAAACAGACCAAATATAAATAACATTATTTATTTAACAAATATGAAAAGTCTAAATTCCCTACACTACCACTAAGAACTAATCCTAACACTAAATCTAAACTAACTATTAAATTGAACTTCACTTAACCTCATACCCTAACTATTCCTAAACACGCAAAAACTGTAACGACATCAACCCCCCACCCAAAGGAAAATGAAACTTATCCCCAAATACCATAAAATTCGTAGAAAAATATATAAATTTATGAACTTGCACTAACTAGGCCTACACTAAAACTACTCTGCCTAAAACAAACATAACATCACTAACACTAGCCAACACTGAAACATAAACATCGGGGCAAGGGAGAAGAGGGGGGTGGGGGCCAAAATGGGGAGGAATCACTGCAGCCCAAGGTGTGTCCGGATATCATGTAAGTTCCTGTTGAGGTACAACAATTCCCTCCGTATGTCAATGAGCATTGAATTGTTCGCAGCAAGCATCCTCCTGTCCGTGGCGTTAAAAGGCTCCACGGGAGCTGCAGCTGCAGGTGCAGGTGGTATTGGCACCT
The DNA here is from genome assembly GCA_963921515.1 of Calotriton arnoldi. Lineage (NCBI taxonomy): Eukaryota > Metazoa > Chordata > Amphibia > Caudata > Salamandridae > Calotriton > Calotriton arnoldi. The sequence goes on from CAWUFW010001510.1 coordinate 2,425,146, forward strand.
GTGCGGGTGTGGTCAGAGGGGGAATGACAGTCTGAGGAGCCACACTGGGACCAGAGGGTACGGGGAGGGCCTGGCTGTTCGTTTGGCCAACGTCCTGCAATGCATTCCATTTCCCAGCCTTCCTGTCTTTCCGATACCTCCTCGCCATCTGTCGGAAACCTCTTGCAACCTTCTTCACATGAAGGTACCGGTCCTTGCCTACCTGGTAGGCATGTTGCTCCGCAGGTGTCATGTTGTCTGTAACATATAATAAATGTCAATTCCAGTACATCTGAACATGTTAATGTTCACCATAAAACCGTTAATCAAAGATTGATTCAACATGTGAGCCAACACACCAGTGTATCTAAGTGAAGTCCGAGACGGACGTGGTCAACCAAATATATAAGCCTGAATGGTTCACTACATGCTGTGGAGACTGACATGACAGTGCATGTCATGGAACATGTACTGTCACTACAAAATGAGACAGACACAGTCAAAACATGGCACCATTGGACACCCTGACTGCGGTTGACATGTACAAATGCCTGGAGGAGGGAGGCATTTGCCCTCCAAGTACAGAACCACCCTCATCTTGTCCTGTGACACACTGCAGCATTTAATGCACAATGCACATGTGCACCCCTGTGTGTACCCCAGCAACTGTGTGCAGGTCATCAAGTCCGCACAAAAACAGCCAGTCTTGCACAAGATTGCAATGGGTGTCTGTGTGCAGGTGTGCTTGTCAATCTATAGTAATGTCACACTACATGCACAGGAACAAGACTGGGACAGCCCTACTCACACTTCCAGTCGTGCTGCACACATGGGAACATGTTTGGTGTATGACCGCTTACATTGACGGGATGCGCTGTCCCTCACTCCACCATTACTATACAATTCCTGATGTTCTGCCACTGAGAGGGCGAGGCATCATTCCACCCTAATTGTCACACATGCATGTCTTGTGACCGCTGACCTCACTCCGTAGTGAATAAGAGCACGCATGCCTTTACAACGACAACTGTTCCTATGCATTCAACATTAAACTGCACCCTGGGGTCATGTGCGTCGTGTCATTGTCATGGCTAATGTTTACACACAGATAGTGTCGTTGAGCCCTGCATTGCGTAATATATGGTACTTTGTACAATGCATACCTCAAGCGTGTGTTGGAAATGTGTGTGGAGTAATGTCACCAATTGTGTCCGAGGAGTATGTACACATGATCCATAGTCAAGCATGGAATGTCCCCACGGACACAGGCTGCCAACACCAATGCAGTGCACAAAGATGCAATTGCAGTTAACATGCACATCTTTGAAATGTGTTTGTGTAATGTGCCATTGATATGTCTGACTCTCAGCTACACCCTGCCACTTCAGTGAAGCTGCTATGCAGCATACATAAGTAAGCACTGTTCAAACATGTCTCTGAGCTTGCACCCCTGAAAATCACTGCATCCTTGTGCACAACTTGACACCCACTGCACGCACTGTTTACAATAAACACAGCATGTAAGTGTGCCTTCTTGACAAGGCAGCGTAACTCTACATTGGCAAGAAGGCTACGACCCGATTGACAACACCACTTCAGTGGAAGTGACGCAGTGGCGACGTTTGGGTATTACAAGGATGCCCCTCAATTGGAATGGGTATCACTGACAGCTGATGGGCAAACTCACAACTGTGAAACAGATCCATTGGCCCACCTTTACCTACCAATTTGTAAACGAATCTGACTTACACAATGCATCTTCACATTGTGGGTAAGGGACATGCGATACACACCCATACTGCTTATCAACAAAGTGTAGCATATGTAACAGTCATCCATGGCACTGCTACATGACACTAGAATATGTCCATACTCACCAGTGGCGTGCGGGTCCCTGTATCTGTCTATGTCCCCCTGGGTTATAGGCTGACGACCATCTGCGAGACAACAAATGTTAACGTGTTGTTACCAGACGTAAGCAAACATCACATATTCATGATGAAATACATTACAGTAACTGATGATGCAACATAACTGTGGTGTTGCCTTTCATGTTGGCCACATTACTGTGACAACTTAGACTGCCATTCACGCAGGAGCTGTGAATGCAGAGCCGGACCACACAATACATTACTGCTGGCAGACATGCACATTTGAGTCGTGTGACACAATGTCAAGGCCCCATCACTACACGGACATGGGATTAAAATAGCTCTGTGTACAATTGCATCTCGGCCGATTACAACGGGCAGTTACCCAGAGATATTTGGGCTATGACACCCTGGAGATGTCCCATTTGCGGTGTGTCTTTTTGACCTCTCCAAATCATACTCACACATAAACCATGTACAGGGGCAGCGTAGCAATGGTTCCACAAGTGATGTGTGACTGCCATTATTTACACTACACTATGCCAAGCACACAGCACACGCGCACAATGGCTTGGCTAGTACATGTACAGTCACCCTTACTGTACACATACATACATTAATGAGCACGCCGGTTTGGCACAAGTGTGCCAGCTTTGGCACAACATTGTTAGGTGTTGATCCAGCGCAGTGGGTCACCCAACATAGCCCCCTATGATTGTCGGCATGGTACTGCGTTGTGCCTCTGATGTGACCACATCATGTGTAAACACATTGCACCTCACACATCACTCATCAAATGTACATGAATTGGACCCCTCATACATGACGTCCGCTGCGGGGACAGACTAGCAAGGCCACTGACTAACTGTCAGTGAAATTGCTCTGGCAGCCTCGCTGCTCCACCATTGAATGAGGCCTCCCCAAACACATGCACTCTCTGGAGTGTGCTCATGAAGGCCTCCTCCACACGCAGGTTCACCTGTGCACCAACCCTGGTGGTCAATTTGAGCTCTGAATCAGGCCTTCGGCTCCATCATTCACTCTTATCAAGTTGTTACTTCACTTTTTTCCACACTCATACATAATCTATTGTTTTTCAGTATCCGGCTTCCTGATGCGTACTCTGTATTCCCTCTCTACAGACTTTTCATCCTTCCACGCCCTTTTCCCTGCTACCACTGCTGCCCCCGTAGACCTATAGCAAACTCCCTCACCCACATCATCTCCACGCATGCCTTTGCATCCCCCAACTACAACACACTGTGAGTCCTCAACTTCCACCTCGACAGACCACATTGCTCCCCATCTTCAGAAATAGACTAATGTAAATGGATTGACCACATACACACACCTTGATGGACTTGAACATGCACACCCCTCCATTGTGCCTTGTGACCCTTACAAATGAGTAGACGGTCACAATAAGCATGTGCTTGATGGAATGTGTCCTACAGGTGACCTAGATTACAATGTGGGCTTTACAGCGCAACATGTTTACTACCCGGTCATTACAACAGAAATTGATAATACAACTGGCGCTGGATTGCGCTCTACAATAAGGGATATTATGATAGTGTATTCTGACACCTTCCCTTCTGTTGCAAACACTGTAGTGGGGAGACTAAATCATGCAATTCAAGAGTCCAGTGCATCATGCGCATGTCTTTTTGAAGACTTTAATTGTATTAACGAAATTGCAACAGGATCACGGTGTCAACACAGCATTATGACATCATGCCTTCATGTCCCACACGTCAATAGTCAATGTACGTAACAGTATTCAGGGTTAAAATAGTGTTTGTACTTACCACCCTGGATGCCAGTCATTACTCCTGTGAAGTCCAGGATGTCGGCCTCACGTGCCAGCATGTCCTGCCAGCGGTGCTTCCACTGGCGCACGTTCCGGTCCACTCCAAAGCACCGGAGCATCTGCACCCGCACCCGCTCCCAACGCACCTTCCGCACTGCCACACTGTACCCTTGAAGGATACGTCCCCCCTCTCCAACATCAATGGCAGGTTAAATTTAACCAGCCAAAGGAAGCCCCCCAATGCCCCCTCAGACATCCTTCCGGACCTGCCCACAGCCGGCATCTCCCTGCACCCCAGTAACCCCTCAAAAATAAAAATGATAACCCCCTAAAACAACTTACGTGAAATACACAAACACAAACACACAACTAGACTCAGGACAGGAGACATTCAAACAATTTAAAACAATTAAAAAGAATTTAAGACAATGTAAAACAATTCAAAACAATTCAAAACAATTTAAAACAATGTAAAACAATGTAAAACAATTTAACACAAGCTAACAGACACTTTTCACAGGACACAGGACACAGCAACACTCTCAGAATCTCACACCAACAGCACAAACCACCAGACACCTCCCTCAATCTCAGCAATAACCAGCAATGTGCTCAGAACAGAAAGTGAAAGTGAAGGACACTCCCCTGGTAGACAGGAAGCATGCATACATCACTTCCTGTGTGTTTGCGGCCCGTTTTTAAGTATGCGATGAATTTTTGCACGCAACTAGCTCGCAAATGTGCTCATGTTGTTAGTGGATTGTGTATGCGGCCCGTTTTTAAGTATGCGATGCAGTTTTGCACGCAAATAGCTCGCTAATGTGCTCATGTTATTGTATTGTGTATGCGGCCCGTTTTTAGGTCTGCGATTGATTTCTGCACGCAAATAGCTCGCAAAGGTGCTCATGTTATTGCATTGTGTATGCGGCCCGTTTTTAGGTCTGCGATTGATTTCTGCACGCAAATAGCTCGCAAAGGTGCTTATGTTGTTGGTGAATTGTGTATGCGGGCAGTTTTTGGGAATGTAATGTTCATCTGCACGCATTTAGGACGCAAATAGGCTTAGGTTGGTACTGTGTTGTCCATTGGGTGTGTCTAGCGATGTTTTTTACTTGGCACATGTAAAGTTAGACATTGCGTTTGCGTGTAGATTTTACGGCAAGACCAACTTCTTTTTTTATTTATTTAAATTATTAGTTCAGTTTTCAAAAACCTTTATTGGAAGATGGAAAGGCCACATACACAGCGTACTGCCTACATCCCAGATGGGCCGGCAGCGCAATTGTCAGTGCCAGCCAAAAGCTAATCTCGGGGGGGAGGGAGCACACAGCAAGCCGCCTACAACCCCTATTGGGGCCGGCCGCGTCGGGGGAGCTGACAGCAGTATGACAGGAGCGTATCCGTACCCCACCCATTACATACATTTCTTCCACTATGCATATAAGTGAGCGACATTGTAATATCTTTGTTCGAACCTGGCCTTCACACAGGAGCCCCCCTGAAACGCTCCGTCCCCACAGGTGTATTTGGACGTGGCAGCCTTGTATCACGAGTCTCCCCGGCAGGAGGCTCCCATGTATGGAAGGTTTAATTCCTACGGCGAATGTGGGGGTGGGTATCATGCAAATAAGCAGCACTGCGGCCAGCTGTGACACTGGCCAGTCCTGCGCCCACCCCTCCCCCCGACACCCCCTTCGGGGGGTACCACCTGCATCTAACCTGGATTTGCACTGGGAACAGGTTGTGATGGCCATCCCGAGGGATCCGAAGTAAAATGTGACCCAGAAGAGAAAGAGTGGAAGGAAGGAGAAAAGAAGAGGCAGAGAAAGGACTCAACTCTCCGGCTGGCTAGCGATGCGGGAAGGACGGGGGGAGAGGCCGGGACGGAGCGAGCAACCCCCTGGAGGAGGCGCTACCCATATAGGAACGGGTAGTGAGCTTAGCGCAGGGCTGGGGCAGGGCATATCACTCTTGACTGTCATCGGGAGGGACTCCCCTGGGCAGGAGTGGATCTTCAAGGAGTTGCAGGGCGCACAAGCGCGGAGGTACATACGGAGCGTGTTCCAACCGAGTTAAATAGTGGATAAGGGGCTGCCAAGTACGCTGGAATTTAGCGTCTGTATGCGCCAGCCGATGCATCAGGAGTTCCATGGCCATTAGGTGCCAAAGCCGTGTAATCCACACTGAGGCCGGAGGAGTGCATGGTTTTTTCCAATGTACGGCAATGACCTTCTTGGCAGCAGTAAGCATTTGAAAGATCCGGCGGCAATCCGCCGGTTTCATCGCTTTTAGCGAGGTAGAGTGGTGACCCAGGATTATCACTCCAGGATCGCTAGGTAGGGGGTATCCCACCACTGTTTTGCCTCGGCCGAGGATGTCCTCCCAGTAAGGTAGGATCAATGGACATTCTCACCAAATTTGGAGGAAGGAGCCCCGAGATTTCAGACATCTCCAAAAGGCCGGGGTACAGCTCGGGAACATGCGTTGGAGCCGAAGAGGAGTGTAGTACCAGCGCGTCATCATTTTGTACGCAGACTCCTGTTGAGCTATCGATTTAAGAATACACCGTATGTCTCGCCAGAGCTGCACCCATCGCTCCGGGGTGACATCCTCCTCAAGATCCCTTTGCCACTGGTTTCGATACGTGAGAGGGAGTATCGCCTGAGAATATGGAAGTACTTTGTAGGTCCGGGAGATCAATCCCTTAGACCCATCAAACGATCGCACCAGACGTTCAAAAGGCGTAAGCTGGCGCGTGGCGCCCTCAGTATACGATGGGTCCCGCAGCCAGTGGCAAATTTGAACATATTCCAGCAGCACCGTTTTGGGGAGATTACAATCCGCTCTACATCGGTCATGAGTTTTGAAGATTCCTCCTTCGAAAAGCTGTTCTATGATGCGACATTCACCTGCCGCACAGTGTGGAAACTCAGATGGGCGAGATGCTTGCCGAACATCTGTATTAAGTAAGACCGGCGTATGAGGAGAGGGGAAGGTAGTAAGGTGTCGGTGAATCGCAATCCTGTCCAAGATCTCCAGCACTGTGCGCGTAGGAGTGGCGACATGAGCACTGGGGTGTCTAGCAGACCTATGCAACCATGCCAGGTCCCAAAGCGGACGGCACGCCACAGCGCGGTCTATGTGGAAGCAGTGCTTCTCACTAGCTCTTACTGACCATTCCAAGATATACCGCAGGTGGGAGGCCCAATAATAGGACAACAGATCAGGGCAGGCCAGCCCCCTCGATCTCTTGGTAGCATCAGGACTTTAGTCGATAGGCGGGCCCGCTTCCTCCCCAAATTAAGCCGACCAATTCCCTCTGGAGTGTCAGGATATCGTTGTGTGTGATTGGCGTGGGGAGTGTCTGACAGAGGTATAGGGCCTTTGGTAATAGGGACATTTGAATCGCGTTAAGGCGTCCTAACCAGGACTGGGGCAACGACCTCCAACGGCGTAGGTCCGCCCGTATGGAAGTCCTACTTACCGGCCAGTTAGCCTGTGTCCAGGTGTTAAGATCAGCTGTAATATTAATGCCAAAATACCGGATAGAGGTAGGAGCCCAGCGTAAGGGACTGATGTTTTGCACTTCTTCATGCAACCGGGAGGGAAGAGTTAGGTTAAGCGCACACAACTTGGAAAGGTTAACTTGAAGGCCCGATGCTCGCTCAAAGAGAGACAGGAGATCCAGGAGTGTCGGGAGGTAGGTCAACGGCTCAGTGAGCGTTAACAGAAGGTCGTCCGCAAATGAAGCTATCTTATGGTCCATTGCCCCCATGCGAATGCCCCGAACTTCCGCCGACCGCCTGATGGCAATCGCCAAGGGTTCCACTGACAGAACAAAGAGCAGCGGCGAGAGTGGACAGCCCTGGCGGGTGCCTCTGCAAATGAGGAAGGACGGGGTTAAAGTGCCATTGATGCGTACCCGCGCCTTAGTGGCGGAGTAGGGGGCCATAATGCGGGCGATCATGAGAGGACTGAGACCTATGCGGTGCAGGACCGCACGGAGAAAAGCCCAGTCAACCCGGGCGAGAGCTTTCTCCACGTCCAGGGATAGGAGTAAAGCGGGGGTTCCCCAGTGGCGGACCTTTTGAACCAGATGAGCTACCCTACGCACGTTGCAAGACCAATTTTGAACCTAGATGGACAGTCAGAGGAAATGTCTTCTCTAAGCCATTGAATACAGGCTGATGTTTCTTGCGCACAATGAGGGCAGCCTACATTTGAGATCTCAAGACAGGTGACAGACTGAGGGCCATATCCTCAAGGGCCGGCGATCAATATCGCAAAGCGCACTTGGCGCTTGCATATTTATTGCCAGCTAACTCTGGAATTAATTGCACGGTTAGCGCGTTGTCAAGAACGCGCATCGCCGAGCCGATACTAGTCACTGAGTTAGCTGCCAAATGTGCGATTGGCGCAGCTAATCCAGTGCTAATCGCACACAGATTGGCGATACGTTGTTGATAGGGCAGGGCTGACTTTGCCATTATATCAACCTTCCATTGTATATAATGGCAAAGTCAGCCTGAAAGCAGGTGTGAGGAAGGTAGCGATAACCAAGGTTGGCGCTACTTTTCTTATCGCTCTGCAGGTTAGTGTTCACATTGTTGATAGGAGAAATGTCGGTTTGCAACATTACTCACATTGTTTTTGCAAGGAACGGCCAACTTGCATCTCATTTGAGATGCTGAGCTGGGCGTTAAGGTAAGGGCCGCTACGTCAAGGATTCACGCGATAGTGTGACCTTGTTAATGGTGCGATTACATTGTCGCAGCTTTTGGCCTGTATACGGACGCTGGAGCGGCGATAATGTTATCTTGGGTCCTTGATGTTATGCCCCTTGTTGTCACTTAACATGACTCATCCCCAGATCACTAGCAATTTGCAACTACAATCATTGAATTGATGATGTGAATTGTAAGTGCACAACTCACCCGTGAATCTCACAAGGCGCTTGGGGGAGTAAGTGTGCAGCTCCGTCTCTGGCAAATTGCCATGTCTTGTTGTCCCTCCTGAGTGCCTGCAGGATGGTAGAGCATTAGATGTTGACTGTCATCTTGTTCCCGGATTTGCCAGCGACGTAGGAGAATGCTCTTCCTCCCACTCTTGATTTGTGGTTCCGGGGTGAGTCTGCGTGGCCAAGGTTTGCTGTGCGTCATTTCCTCTTGGGGAGGTTGAAGGTGACTCTCTTGTTGATGTATTTCTGTCCGATGATGAGGTGGAGTGATTTGTATGTGTGTGAGTGATTTTAGTTGACTCTTATCTCGAGGTTGATCCAGTGGAGGTTTAGTATGTTCTGTCTTTTGTGTTTGTGACGTGGGGTTGTGATGACAGGTATGTCTGCGCACTTCAGGATGTTTTGGTGCTTGTGTAGTAGTGTTTTGTTGATTCCTGATTTTAGGGCATTGCCGTAGTCCAGTCTGCTGGTGTGAATGCGTGGTTTTGCTTTTTGATGCATTTGGGGGATATACTTTTGGATGTATTGCGTAGGATCCGTAGGCAGTTAGGGCTGTTGAAGGCTATGGAGTAGATCTGGAAGGTCATGGTGACAGAAGAGTAGTGGATGATGCCGTGGTTGCGTGTGTGGTCTGTCGGTGATGGCAGGCTTACCTGGGCGGAGAGCCAGCAGGTGTTGTCCCATGCGGATGTGGATGGCATGAGGATGTGGATGTCAGTCTTCTCTGAGTTGAGCTTTCGGCTGATGTATTTCATTCGATCTGCACTTTCCAACATTCATAGCTGGGAGCAGATTTGGTAGTATTTTCAGATCTTCGTGAGGGAGTGGATGAGCTGTGTGTTGTCTGCGTATGAGACTATGCTGAGCCCATGCTATCTGACGATGAAGGTGGGTGTGTCCATGTAGTTGTGGAATACTTGTGGGGCTTAGGGACGATCCGTGTGGTACTCCGCAGTTGATGTCTGTCGGTTGGTGGATGAAGGGGGAGTCAGATCCTGTGGTTTGTTACGGAGAGGGAGGAGTGGATCCAGGAGAGGGCGGTTCATCGTATCCCGGTGTCGTGGTTTCTGGCGGATGTGCTGCGTTGTGTGACAGGGTTGAAGGCTGCAGAGAAGTGTTATGGGATGTGTTCCACTAGTTGGGCCTGGTCAAGTGGCATGCGTATGTCGTAGTTGGTGGTGAGGTGTGCGATCTTGGTGCTGTGCTTGCTGCCGTACCCCGACTGAGAGGGGGCCCTGATGGGATTTTCTTCAGTGAAGGCACTAATCTGCGGCTTTATGTGTCTCTAGGTGACTTTGTCTGCAAAGTGTGGGAAGGAGATGGCCCAATAGTTCTTCAGGTCTGTTGGGTGAATCCGCCGATACGCAGATTAGTTCGACAATGAGATAGGTCTTGATGTGCTTCATGAAGGTGTTCAGGGATGGTGCGCATGTGGGGTCTGCTGATGGCTCATTCATGGTCTTGTAGTCAAGGTGAGTTTATTTTATCTTATTTGACCCCCATTTCACACCCAATTTTCATGTTTGACCCCCATTTCATGCCCAATTTTCATGTTTGACCACCATTTCACGCCCAATAGTCATATTTGACCTCCATTTCACGGGCAATATTCATATTTGAGCCCCATTTCACACCAAATTTCCATATTTGTGCCCCATTTCATTACATTGTAATGATATTTTCACACAGGCTGAACATTCATGATCATTGTTTTCCCCATACGCCCACATACATTTCAAGATTTAGGACCGAGTACACCCTGTAAATCATGATTTACGTACAGTATGTCACACTAATTGAGTAATTGTGTGCCACAATTTACACCTTCTTAAGTCAAGTGGTGAACAATTGACACACTATGGCATCTCTGTAATGAGGTGACATGCACGCCATTGTTTGACTTTAGTGGTCATTATAGTTAATTTTGAACAATGTGAAAGTTTCATTTGGGATATACTTATGCAGGAGAGTGATTTGCAGACAGGGTATATGTGTTAAGTTTGTTTATTGTCACAAACAGTTGTTGTGGTAATGTTCACGAAACATGTCTCTGTTGTAGTCAGTCACAACGTGATGTGCTCAAGTGAAGTAATTGTTTATTATCCTGTCCCTTCGGGCAATTCCGGCTGCAGTGGCTGTGGGGTGTGGTCCACCTCGGTGATCTTCCTCATCATCCTGGTCATCGTCCGGTGCTGCAGGAACTTGGATCCAGGGGGCCTTGGTGCGCACACATATGTTGTGCAATACACAACATGCTAGTATGATTTTGTTTACCATTTCAGGGCTGTACAGAAGTTTGCCACCTGTGATGTCCAGGCAACGGAAACGTGACTTCAGCACGCCAAATGTGCGCTCAACGATGCCACGTGTACGTCTATGTGCAGAATTGTACTGCCTCTGTGCCTGGGTGGTGGGATTTCGTATGGGTGTCATCATCCACGGGCAGAGAGCATATCCTTGGTCACCTGTCACAAGTAAGAGGGAGATGTGTCCATTATTCACTGTGCATACTGTGTTGGCAGTGTTGAGAGAGGCATTGTACATTTCTGATTTTTGCAGATTTAAATTTAGGTAGGCCATGTGTTGCTTCTGGCTATTTGGCAGCATCAATGCTAAGTACATTGCCTCAGTGTTGATCCTTCAAACAGCCATTTTGCTGGTGTGTGCTGCAAGGTGGCATCCACACATCTAGCGATGGCACTAATCATCACTCCTCGCAGTCAACGCCATGTGAATGTTATCATGACATGGGCCACGCCTGGCACAAATCACATTCCGATCTGCGTCTGGTGCTGACGACAGACCTGTGACACCACACAACATATGCAATTGAATGTCCGGAGCTTACACAAAGCAACTGATAGCAGACCCCTCGCTTGCAGGCTCCACTGAGGGCATTGACGGTTTGCACACGCCATCTACAGCCTCACATGTCATGACATGAACTTCATGGACTACATCCTCTGTCGCAAGCAGAGCCTCAAACTCACATTCCATACATACTCAAGGTCAATTGCACTCTGTGAATTGTTTAACAACATCTGATTGTCCATGCACTTCACCACACTGATACGCAGGGCACACCTTAGCACACTTCTTGTAATTTGATATGTTTTGGCGTTTGCCAATACATAGTCTACACACATGTTGTGTGCACGGACACATCCACTTACTCATTGTGCAACAACATGACACACCATATTACAGATGGGACAATGAGACTTTTGTGTAGCTGAGTTGGAGATGAGATGCTACACACCACCATCAACAGCAGCACCATCAACACTGCATTCAACAGCAATGGCCAAAGATAGTTTTTCTGGACAGATTTCTCCACCTGCGCATACACATTTGCAACATTTGGCAAATCCAACATTCCACATGCATTGATACAAGCCTGGTCACTCCACAGCTCTGAGTTGACACACTGATGAGACATGGGGGAGTACTTGTGCGATATTTAGTCAACCATCATGTGTCACCAGCAACATGGACAACAACATTATGTTCCTCCTCACCAATACACCAACACACCAGACTGGGATGCCAGTGAGGTTAACTTTGATTTGCGACATGGATGTTCAGTAGATGGTGGGTACTGTACGCAGAGGAGCCTGGTGATCTCACGCTCGTACACAATACATCAGCATGTGACACCAGGTGGTGTGCCACTGCCTTTTGCAGCCCCCCCCCTAACGGTACCTAGGCAACGTATTTGAATCCTCATTCTTGATGGGGCAACATTCTAGTGGATTTAGTGCATGTGGTGTGTCCAGTTGGTACTTACCGACAAGCAATGAGTTTCCATATATGCGATTCTGGAAGCGCTGGTTTATGACGCAGTGTCGGTAGATGAATGCATCGTGCACACTCCCTGGAAATTTGGCAATTACATTTGTGAACAGTCCCCTGTGATCCACTATTGCCTGCACGTTCATTGAATACGTGTGCTTTCTGTTGCGGTATATGTGTGCGCTGTCCGCAGGCGGCACAAATGATACATGTGTGCAGTCAATTGCACCCAACACCTGCGGGAATCCAGCGATGGCATAGAATCCTTGCTTGATAGCAATCTGCTCCTGCATGGTGTTGGGGAAGTGAAGGTGTTGGGGTATCAGGCTGAGTATACCATCCAAGACAGTGGGGAGGAAGCCTGAGATGGCTGACTGTGATACTCCGCCAACTCTGGCTGTTGTTGGTTGGAATGTCCCAGAGGCCAAGAAGTGCAGCACAGCAAGCAGTTTGGTCTGCGGAGGGATGTTTGTTCTCCGCTGTGTTGGTGGCGTCAGCCTGTGGGCAATGAGGGTCAGGATATGCTGGATGGATGTCCTTTGAGCCTGTAGTGGGCTATGACATCCTCTGGCTTTAAATCAGCAAGGCAGACACGTCTGCGCAGTGCCCGCTGTCTTCTTTGTCGCTGCCTCAGTGGGGGTGGTCCGGGGGGTTGCATTGGCGGTGGTTGTTGTTGCCTTCGTGGGACTCCAATCTGCATGATGACTACCTCCATGGCTTCTGTGGCTGTTCTGAGGGAGCTCTGGCCTAGTCTCCCTTATATATGTCCACTTATCTGCAATTTAAGTCAGGTTTGTATCAGGTGTTAAAAACTGGAGCTAACGTGTGTTAGCGCTCGTTTTTTTGTAGCTACGCGGTTCGGCGATAGCATTGTTGATAGTGCGATGCTGTGTTAGCGATATTTTTCTGTGGATTTTAGTCAGGAACGCCTACTTCGCATCTCATTAGCGGTGAATATCGCTGGCATCAAGGGCGATAAAAATTCCGGGTACTATCGCGGGATACTGGCGCTAATAGGGGTTAGCGACACATTGTTGATAGGGCGTTAGGATTATCGCCGCTTTATCGCCTAAAAGTGGCGCTAACGCGGCGATAAAGCCCTTGATAATATGCCCCATATTTGGTAAATAAACTCACTTGAAAAGTAACTAAATAAAGACTTGTGTGTAGCGTTTCGGATATCTTATGAATTGTTATCAAGGTTACAAACATACTCAAATAGCGCACTGTGCTGATATCTGGAAAACTCTGCAAAAGAAAACTGAAAATGGCAGCCGACTGCACTTTCCGCTGACTGAAGAAGCGCTGCCACAGAGTGGAGCTAAATTTAGTGAAACATTTCACCCAGTTATGTAATGTGACGGTAAATGCCTACAAGCATGTACGAAATCCAAAAGACTGTCTGTTAACACTTTCTTCCTGACATTCCCAAAATAACGAATGTAGAAAGTAATTAGCGCCTTCTTCCTGTGAAAACCCAGAGCGCCGACAGCAGGAATGTACACTTGCCCACACTGCTCACATCCCGTTTTAACAGCCATCTCTTAGAGTTTGTAAAAGCTAAATCATGACATGAGAGGCTGTGGAAATTGCTATTTCTACTCCAGACTGCATGTTAAAACAGAATTGTGTCTGAAAGATAAGCTTTACACATGCATTTATATGTAGTCGGCCTCTGTACAGCTGCATTTGTGGACTTTCCTTTGCGGCCGGCACAGGTTGGAATTGCTCCCCAAAGGCTCCAGCGGTGCTGTGCTCGAGGTACACCCTCCATTACACATTTCTGTACGAGGACACCCGTCCAAGGGCGAGATACATACAATATGTAATAATAATCACACAATATTCTGCTTCTCCCCTATTTGTGCCGGATTTCATTTAGCATTAGGATTTCACCTAAAGCCATGTCTCACTATTTTATTAGATCTGACTTTGCGGAAAGCCTATGCCTATAGCCCGTTGCATAGATAGCAGGTGGGACTGGTGCTCTGTGATGCAAAGCGATTTTGGTGTTTGCTCACGTTAGCTTTCAGAGCAAAAATATATTTTGGAAGTAAAATGTTTTTGGTGCCGTTTTTCTCTGCTGGACTTAAAAGCACCTCTTTTTGTAGTGCGAGTGCCTACTGAAATAAACGGTCATTTCTGGGCCAAAGTGTCTTTATTATAATAAGGGTTGTCTTCCGTGGCAATGCTGGTTCATGTTAAACTTTCCATTGAAATACATTGCAATGGAGAAACAGGGCAGGGAAACATGTCTGTGAGCTAACGCTCTCTTCTGCAATCTGTGTACAACATGGATGTCCCAAGTTCAAGTCCTGGCCAGGAAGACCCAGTATTTCGGCGTGTGCAGGTTGATAAAGAATAAACATTGGGAAATCAATATTAATAGATCTGAGAACAGAAAAGTAAACTGTCATCTTCAGAATCAAAATAAGAGTCACGGGGCCGAGCTTGTGCAAAGATGGCGCCAGACATGTAACTTAGTTCTCCCCAACTGCCTTGGGCCCGACTTCCTCTGAAATAAGCGTTAAGTATGGTGGTTGGGAGGGGGGGGGGGATTAGGGGGGTACCTGCAGAACAGATAGGCAGCTCTAATCTCCCACGAAGCTGAAGTTCTGGAGAGTGGGGCTGCCGGTGCAACAGGCATGTGGTTCCCAACATGGTGGTCCTAATCCAATCAGACCTCGGGCCCCCACAAGATGTCCTAGTGACTTGGCCTGCTACCGATCCCCAGGATCGACTGCAGATGTCCACAGCTGAAACACCTGCATATGGGCCATGTGCTGCACTGATGAGCCTGGCCCTACTGAGTCAACATAACCTCCAGCTACCTAGGACATGCTGCCGGCAAGATGCCCTCATGGAGTAACACTTGGGACCATGACGGATGCAGGGGTACTGAAAGATTAAGGTGAGCTTGGTGTCCCCCAGCTTATGAAACCCACCAATATTTAGCAAAATAGCAAAAGACCGTGTACGAAAAGCCTGGGACACCAGCATATAGGTCTACATGGAATCAAGAGCAGTGTGGGCTGACTACTGAGGCCCATGTGTGGGCCTTCAATAGATGAACAAAGACCCCCTCCTTTTTGTGATCCCCGGAACCCCTGTGAATGTACAGACACCACAGACTTGTGGATGCTCTGGGGGACCATGCACTCTCTACTTGCCAGCGGAGGCATAGCTATATGGCCTTGCCATGAGGGGGCCATCAGACAGACCCATCCGATTGAGTTTGGAAGAAACCAGAGAGATGGTACTTCACAATTTGACAATTCTGCAGGTGTCAAAAGTAAAGCCCTCCATCTCCTTTGCTCAAGGATACACTAGACGCTCCAGGTGGGCTTCAGAGTGAACTCACCCACCTACTGATCCTGAAAGTGGAACTTGCTGCAGGAAGGTCGAATTCCACAACCTGAAGCAGAAACCCACGACTTATGAGGGGCGTGTAAGCTAAGCTATTTGTGGCGTAGGAAGCCATATTTAAAAACGCAGAAGATGACCCCCCTTACATTAATAGGGCCCACAGAGTTTTCCCTAATGGGGCAGGCCTCAAAGTCCCTCCAAACTTACTTGCCTGCCTACATCATTTCAAGGATTAGGAGAAAGTCATGAAGGCAGTCAGGGCTAGAGGCCAAATATCCTATAACAGCATGGAACTGCAAATCTTCCAAGACCTGTTTCTCATGACGCTTCAGAAAAGGAAAGCATTCAAGCGAGTTACATCATTCCTACTGAGCAAAGTTACAAGTGGGTTCAACATCTTCGGTATCATTTTCGAATGTGAGTGTCGGATCTAAATGTCTAAGTCCCTGAAAGAGGCCTGAGTAATCCATGCCCTCAGTCCAGTGTCATCTTAAGGATTTTTGGGCCTTCTGACAAAACATATTTTGGGGGCCCCTGGAACAATTTCTAATTTGCTTACCCATTTCTTCCTAATTCAAGCCCACAAGATGCCAAACAATACTAAATTATGTGTTAATCTTTAACAAGGTCACGCAAAAGCAGTTGAAATAAGTCTTTCCTGGGACCCTGAAAATGCTTAAGATGACACTGCTTCGATAGAGTTAGAGGTACAGGTAGGCAGGGAGGGAGAGAGATTTAAATAGAAAAATAGAATTGAAAGAGGCTAAAAAGAGAGAAGGTTCACTTTCCCAGGGGGCCCCTTGGAAGGTAGGCAACCTGGGCAATTGACTGCTTTGCCAATGCCTTAAGACGTCTTTGTCTACATGGATATAGACCAAGGGACAGATCTTCCTCCTCCAAGAAGCCTGAATGGAAAAATGTCCCATAGAAATATACACAACGATCCCCGAAAAGTGAGGAAATACCTGAGGGTCTGAGGGCATCGACTCCCCACATACAAAACTCTAATGCTGGATCTGTCCGACGATCAGATGCCCTGCAAAATGGAGCTACTAAGAAGGTTCCCTGACTTGCCTGGTCTTTTGGTATATTAAGGGGCAAGGTGGAATGTCGGGCCTGTGTATTGTTTGATTAACATTGCTCATTGTTGACATCCTCTTTGTGGGAAGGGGAAACCAGTTTCTGGTCAAACAGTTGCATTCTCTCTTTATACTTTCTCTCAATTTTATTCAGCTTTTATAGATTGTTCCTGTAGGAGTTAACATTGTTATTGCTGTTACCTGGGACCCCTGTATTGGGGAAATGTCTGATACTCCCACCCATAACCCTCAATCTCAGACACATTCTGTGGCATATCTCTTGAGGAACCACTTCCTCCTTATCCACATACGTACATGTAGCACGTAACTGATACCACATATAATACAAGTGGTTTAAACAACACTGAAAAGAGGAACTCACTATTTCATGAACCTACAGTTCTGAATAAAGATATGACCCTCTTACAAGAGACCCATTTGCTCCCCTCAATCAATCCTGCCACTGGTCTGACACATTCAGATTTCAGATCTTCTATTTTCTGAAAGTAAGACAGTTGGGTTGAGTATCCTTTTGAAAAGGATGTGAATTTCCAATTAAAGATAATCGGAACGATGGGTGACACTATGAGGCACTTTCATGGGCAAACCCCTAAAATGTATTTGAATCTACTGCCCAAATCAGGGCCAAGAGCACTTCCTGCTTCATGCCTCAGGCACCCTTTTAAAGTGGGCTGAAGGCCCCATGTATGGAAGAGACCTGAACCTGATTGTGGATGGTGAACTAGACAAACCACAGCATGCACTTGGGGGAACGGCGGTGCTCTGTGGGCCACAGAAAATCCTCCTTGAGGACCAAGGCGTGATGAGTGATATAGGCACCCATTAGATAAGAACTATTCCCATGTTTCCAATGCCCATAAAAGGTACGCCCAACTTGACCATTCTCCTAGATAAAAGGTTGCTACCCGCAGTCCATTAGCTCCAGAAACTAGTACATCAACAAGTAAAAGACTGACATCAGCTCCATGGTATAATAATAAGCTAAAAGATTTAAAGAAAATTTGCAGAGCCAAAGAACGATACTGGAGGAAGGATTACTCGGAATTAGGCAAAATACAATATAGTCAGGCTTTATTGAAATATAAAGAAGCAATAATTGCTGCAAAATCTACTTTCTTTACTGAGAAAATAATGGCCTCTAAAATACACCCAGAGAACTGTTTAAAACAGTCTCTAAATTAGCCACTTTCGGTAACACCAAACCATTCAAATCCACCAGACAGTTCTGCGATAATCTCGCCGAGTTCTTTCATGACAAGGTGGTCAAAGTATATGATGAGTTCTCTAATAACACCAATGGCATCAGAACAGAAGAGCATAACAACAACAGATCAAATAACCAAGCACAATTGCAAGAGTTCAATCCTCTAACACAGGATAGAGTTGAAAAAATAATTATGGCAACCAAGTCAGGTTCCCCACTGACCCTTGTCCGGCTATGATCTTTCACATGGTCCCCAATACTGTCGCATTTTACCTGACTCCTCTTCTGAACAACATCCTCAATTTAGGATATTTCCCTGTTGGGTGGAAAAGTCCCTAGTACGACCTATTATAAAAAGGCGACTCTCGACCCTCGGAAGTTGCCAGTTATCGTCCCATTACCTGCTTACAGTTTCCGTCAAAATTTTTAGAAAAAGCACTAAATGAGGAATTGCTGTCTTTTATAGAAACTAACGACAAACTTGATCCAGCACAACATGGTTTTAGGCCACGTCATAGTACTGAATCTGCATTGATTGCAGCTACTGAAAATCTACGTGTCGAACTAGATCAGGGAGGGAAGGCCATACTAATTTTGCTCGACTTGTCGGCCGCGTTCGACACGGTGGATCACCTTATACTTCTTCAGCGGTTGGCCGAAATAGGTGTCGCTGGCAAAGCAGCAGATACACTTCGGTCATATCTTACTAACAGAGAACAATCTGTAATACTGGACGAACATAAATCACTCCCTTATGCTATGCCATGCGCGGTACCTCAGGGATCATCACTTTCCCCGACCTTGTTTAACGTATATGTCACCCCATTGGCTAAACCTATACGCTCCCTCGGTTTCTCCGCCATCTGTTATGCGGATGATACACAAATTGTTGTCTCCCTAACATCAAAACCAGAGACGGTGGCTGCACGTTTTAACCTCTGCATGAGCCATATCATTAGCTGGATGCAGGACAACTGCTTGAAATTGAACACCGGGAAGACTGAAGTAGTTACGTTTGGAAGGGAAACCTCTTTCTGGAATTCCACTTGGTGGCCAGGAACAGCAGGGCCATGCCCCCAGCCCGTGAAGAAGGTAAAAAACCTTGGAGTTCTGATTGACGACCATCTATCACTGTCAGACCAGGTTAATAGTATTACCTCCTCGTGTTTCTACACATTAAAAATTCTTCGGAAGATCCTTCCTTTTATTCCTATGCCCCTTAGGAAGACGGTTGTCACTGCCTTGATTCTATCAAAAATCGATTACTGTAACTCGCTCTATCTTGGAGCTAAATAGACTGTGATACATAAACTGCAGACTCTGCAAAATGCTGCCGCTAGGCTATTACTAAAACGTCCTAAATTCAGTCCTATAAGTCAGGTCATCCGGGAACAGCTGCATTGGCTACCAATTGTGGCGAGAATTCAGTTTAAATCTATGTGTATAGTACATAAGACCCTGTATGGGGCAGGACCTGCCCAGATTAGTCAATACATCAAGCGCTACACCCCACAGAGAAGCCTTCGTTCGGAATCGGCGTCACTGCTTGTAGTGCCGAGAATAAAGACACTGAAGTGGGGTGGCAGAAGTTTTAGATATTTAGCCCCTAGACTATGGAATTCCCTGCATCTTAGAAATCAAAACAATCTGCTACAGTTTAGGAAGGAACTTAAAACCTGGTTATTCCATTTGCACTAAACTGGCTGGTTGCTCTTCCGGTACACCTTCTTTGGGCAGCAAGCGCTAAGACGCCATGGCATACATGCGCTCTATAAAAAAACCCTATTTCATTTCATTTCATTTCATTTCCATGATGTCTTCCAGGGACTCCTAACCATTTCCGACCCTGGTCCACTTTCCTGTAACCTCATTTATCCTGATCCCCAGACAGGAAGAGAAGCATCTGTAAAGCGGTACTAGAGCCCCTAACGAATGTATTACAGAATATATAACACATAATGGTAAGGAAAGTAAGACAGTTCTTAGAGGAGAGTACAAAGCTGAGGCCACTAGATTTCGTAAAATGATAAAAGCTTTAGCTCTTCAACTAAGATCATAGTTAAGAGATGCTGAGGAAGCCCATAAACGAGTACAGTCCCAGAAGCTATGGAAAAGGGTCACAATCTTGTCAGGACAGATCCAAATGCTAAAAGCGAAAGGGTAAATATTTATTGACAAAACTGGACTAACGATCTTACAAATTATGCAAAAGAACCAATGAAACTCCTGGCGAACCTCCTCAGAGCTATGGACATCATTTACAGGTCACCAGGGGTCGCAGCTGCGACCCCTAGATTGAATTCTGCGACCCTAGTACACTGCTAGCGACCCCTGGCCTCACAGAATGTAATACATTTGTGAAACAATTATATATTGTTTCGAATAGACACCAGTAAAAAGGTCTGTGTCTTCTGCTGTCTCAGAGCATGCAAGAAAGACAGGAGACAGTAGGAGAGAGAGAGAGAGGGGGTAGATGTGAAATAATTTCAGGCGAAAGGAGGGAAAAGACGAAATAAAGAGCAAGCAGAGGACACTACAAATAGACATGCGATAGATCGCGAGACAAAAGCAGTAGTGTGCGTGTGTGAGAGAGAGAGAGAGTGAGAGAGAGAGAGAGAGAGAGAGAGAGAGAAAGGGTTTAAAGAGACATCAAAGAGAAGTGACAGAGATACAGAGAGGGGTGAAAGAGTGAGGCAGGTAAAAACGATAGATAGATGGATAGATAGGTAGGTAGGTAGGTAGGTAGGTAGGCAGGCATATAGATAGATAGATAGATAGATAGATAGATAGATGCCACAGAGATGGGGGAAGACTAGTGAGGGGATGACAGTATGAGAGATGTGATATAGATAGATACAGATAACAAAGAGATAGCTAAAAAAGACAGAGATGGAAAGATAGGGGTGGGACAAGTAATAAAAATATAGCTGGTGATTGACAACTGAGAGGTAGATGGAGGTTGGTGAGACTTGTAAGAAAGATACAACTCAGAGATGGAAAGGTAAGACACGTAATACAGAGGCAGCTAAGAGAGATTGGGGATACAGATGAGAGACTATTTATAAAGAGTCTGTTCAGTGAGAACGATAGGCAGAGGGTGGGGAGACAGTTGAAATTGGTAATAGAGAAAATGATAGAGCGATAGCTATGAGAACAGGGAAGATGGGTGTAGTAGAAACATGTTAGAAAGACAACTAAGGGAAGTAGGGAGGTGGACAGGTGAGAAAGTGACAGCTGAAGGAAGGGATACAATTGAGAGTGTTTTGCTAAAGTGGCAGAGGGAATTGGGAGACAGAGTGGTCACACAGTTTAGAAAGAGACTCATAGAAAGATTAAGAAAACATCTGAGGGAGAGGCCTGATATTTAGACAGAGACAGGTGAGAAAGGGACAGGTAAAATAGTAAAAAAGTAAAAAAGGTGAGAGACAGGTGATAGATGTGAAAACGAGACAGAACTGGTGAGAAAGTCAGACATGTAGGATATTTTAAACAGATAAGTGAGGAAGACAGTAGACAAGGAAAAGGAGGAGACTGGCAGAGTTAGAAAGAGACAGCAACAGGTCAAAAAGACATGCAAGTGAGAGGTAATAAAAAAGACAGACAGTTGGGAAACAGACAGCTGAGGGGAGTGACAAAGATAATATGACATCACTTCCTGTGATTGAATTGTGGTAAAGGGCATGTCATGTTACTTCTGCTACCCATGGCAATTTGGTAAATTGATGCCCATGGTCACAGCACGGCAAGCTAAAAGCATCACAGTAGAATTTAGAGATAAGAATGAGTCAATGTGCTTAGGAGAAGCAGAAAAAGCTGATTGCTTTCATGACTTCTATAGGAACCTCTATAAAAGAAACCCTGCAAAGTCAGCATGCCATAAAAGATACATAGAGCGTGCTAGACTCCCCGCTGTCTCAGTAACTGTCCGAGCCAATCTGGAGCAAACTATCTCCAAAGCAGAAATTTTGAAAGCAATATCAGAGCTATGCCATTTAGGGCCCACAGTCTAGATGGGTTTACAGCCCTTTATTACACATTATTCAGTGTTTGAATACTCCATATCTTACTAAAAGTATTCCAAAAAGTATCAAAGAGAAAAAGCAATACCCACAATGGTAGAATCAGAGATATCCCTGATTTTATAATCAGACAAGTCTCCTGGTAACTGTGCCTCTTACAAGCCTATTTCTCTCTTTAATATAGCTGTTAAAATCCTCACTAAAATTATGATGACCTGACTCTATGTCTAGGAAACTTATATACCCTGACAAATCTGGATTTGTTGCTGGAGGGCAAACTAGTTACAATGCCAGAAAAACCCTCCACCTTGTTGACATCAGCAGTAAAGGTGGAAGAAATGTGGAACTAATCTCCCTGGATGTCAAGAAAACATTCAACAGAAGAAATTGGGGCTTCATAGATACCATGCAGGTGATTAGCATAGGGGAAACCTTCAGAGAGTAGCTAATGGTCTAAGGAAAAAGTTTCAGTTAATGGGAGAATGCCACAGTGGATTCCAGTAGACTGAGGATCAAGGCAGGGCTGCCCACTCACCCCCTCCTTTTTGCTATCACCCTGGATCCCCACGCCCAAAGAACCCGCAACAACTCACTAATCTGATTAGTTCGTCTTGCCAGGAATGAGTGCAAACTAAAAATGTTTTCAGATGATATATTGTTCTCATTAATGTATCCTACTAAATCACTCTCACCCCTCATGAAAGAACTAGAAGAGTTCCAATGGATCAGATCCGAGTGCCTTAACATTTCCTCTCCCTGATGCCGGTACTTCAAAATGACCTGAGAGGCAAACCTACATAAATTGAGGGCTACTATACAAGTTGAACTCAACAGTTGGAGAAATAAAAATCTTTCCTAGCTAGAGCGTGTAGCAGTCCTCAAATTGTCCCTATTTCCCAAGGTATTATATATTGTGCAAACAATTCTTCTCCACATTACGAAAGAATATGTAGAGAACCTTCCTCTCAATGTATGAATGATGTGTGGGAAAAAAAGGGAGCTCAGTTGACGGCAATGCAAGCTGGGCCTCAAACAGGGAGGCACAAGGTGTCTAATTTCCTTAACTATCACACCTACATTTCTTCCTTGACTGGAGAAAGAGGGAACAATACTTTAAGATGGGGTTACTTATAAGAGGTTCTGTGGACACCTAAACCTGACAGAAAGGCTACCTTAAATATCTCCCCAGCATCTACCCTGAATGCCTGGAATAGAAAAGGTGTATGTAGAGGCATATCCACATTAATTTCCCGTTCACACCCATATGAGGCAAAACAGATTTCTCCCTGGGTCAGGACAGAAGAGACTTTATTAATGAGTGGGAAGGAGGACGTAGAAGGATATGTTTGAAGGGAGACCAATGTAAACATAAATATGGGATCCAAGAAACTGACGGATTTTGCTTTTTTAGGTGCAACATTGGGTCGTCCAGCCACATATTAAAAGGCACAAGAAAAGAGCAGGTAGTAGTGTTCCCTGACAGGGAAATAACCGCACATCCAAAGACTGTAACTGTATTTAAAGTATCTGTACTCATGCGTGACAAGTATCTAAGTTGCTATATTGGCAACCGGGTGCTATATCAACTTCAAACACCTACTACCTAAAGGTGTTGCCTGCACATTACAAATATAACATGCATATATCAAAACACAGAAAAGTGAAGCTATTGCAGCACAACCATTCAGCCTAACATGTTTAGTTAACCAAAAATAGTCTTGGTCATGGGTCAAAGTAATCACTTGATATAGTTTTGGATCTCTTAAGCAACGAGGATGATAAGGAAACACCAGTCCATTCAAAGGAATCCAATCAGATCATCAAATAGAGTTTTCTTATATACTTTATTAAAGTCCAAAAATTAAAATTCCCAGCACACGATTAGCCGACACGTGTTTCGTCCGATACACAGACTTTTTCAACACTAAAATACCAATCCTTCATATGTAGAAAAGAGAAACAAATATCATGTTGATGGTCACCGTAGCAATGATACGCTTAACAGTCACCCAATATTATCAGTCCAGAGTGGTTAAATATCACCTGGACATTGCGAGTTACAACCCTGAAAAGTTGACCCTCCAAATACAAAACGTCTCCTTTCAGAATGGCAGTGTGTAATGGCGAAGAAATAAAGGACCTTTATTTCTTCGCCATTACCCACACGGCCGTTATTTGTTTCTCTTTTCTACATATGAAGGATTGGTATTTTAGTGTTGGGCCACATCGGGGCCTAGTACAGCTGTGCGCTCTGTGGGATTTTACTGAGTGGCGAGAGGCCAGTGCCAGCAGTGTGACTTTTTATTAATGTTCTATCACATAGGTTGCAGTATCCTTATTTGGAACCTGGTTCTTCTTACATCTGATGCACTGCAGTGACGGATTGCGTATATATTACAGTTCGCCAATATTCCTGTATCGTGCCTTGAAAAAGTCTGTGTATCGGACGAAACACGTGTCGGCTAATCGTGTGCTGGGAATTTTAATTTTTGGACTTTAATAAAGTATATAAGAAAACTCTATTTGATGATCTGATTGGATTCCTTTGAATGGACTGGTGTTTCCTTATCATCTTCGTTGCTTAAGAGATCCAAAACTATATCAAGTGATTACTTTGACCCATGACCAAGACTATTTTTGGTTAACTAAACATGTTAGGCTGAATGGTTGTGCTGCAATAGCTTCACTTTTCTGTGTTTTGACATATTAAAAGGCAGCTATGAAAGACCTCAACCCATTTGAAAAGTACCTCTCCAACACAATAGTGAGAAAAGAATGATCTCTAGGTTACACCAGTTACAAAATAAACTACACTCAGATGAGAGACTCTCTCTCCTTTTCCCAAGATGCATGAGAACAAGAGCTTACTATCAAGTTAGATGATGACCAGTGGGAAGGTACAATAACCGAGCGGGGCACCACAGCTTACCACAACGGCTATAGAGAAACCCTCTTGAAAATACTCTATCAATGGTATTTCACTCGCACTAAATTGATAACCATCAGTCACCCAAAAGGTGCTCACTGTTGGAGAAAATGTGGAGGGTTGGGCTAACTCACTCGTGGGCTTGGTCTTGTCTGAAGCTGTAGTCCTTTTGGAAGTCCATTCTTAAAACAATCAAGGAGATGACAGGTTCCCAGTTGGTGTACTGCTCTGAGGTTGTCCTGCTTGGATTCCCTTTCTGAAGAAATTTACCCCTTTTATGGTTAGAAAAAGCAGAATTATCCCCCATATACTCCTAGCAGTAGGGGCATTATTTGAGTTCCAGGGACGGTGGCGTGGATGGGCAAAATCGGGTAGGTCCTGAACAATGAAAAAGTTTCAAAAATTGCCCAAGGGAAAGAACATGAATTTAGGAAACAGGGGGGATTTGTAACCTACTTGTCTAGAGGATTTTGCGAACTGCAGTGGCCTAGACTGCAAAAAGTCTTACACGATCTAGAAGATTCTCAATTGGGCCTATATGACTAAGAAGGACACTGGAGAATGAAAAAAAAGAAAAGGCTTCCACTTAATTTTACTTGAAATTGTAATCAATTCATCAGCTTGTGATTTGGAGGTATGAATTAATTGGATGAGGGGGGACTTAAGGGTGGGACAATGTTTGATTTAAGGAAGGGGCACTGTGGAAATTGTTTTACTGTTCCATGTTTTTTATTTAAATGAAATATAATAAAAATGTATTCGAACTAAAAATAAGAGTAATTATCTCTTGGGAATCATGTGTTAGGTTGTATATTCGAAACAGAAAGGAAGAAAAGAGAAAGAAAGAGAGATAGTAGGAAAGACAGTAAGAAAGAAAGAAGAACGAAAGAAAGGAAGAAAGAAAGAATGTTTTTTTAGACCTTGGTCTTTAAACAACATCAAACCACACAGGAGTTGCTTGTCATAAAAACGTCTATTGACAATTAAAATCTTCTCATATAATTCATAAATAACATAATAGTCAAAATCAATATGTATATGAATAAAATCTCATCCTACACTTTCATAGCAAACATAGACATTTCCACGTAAAAAGAGTTAAAAACCAATTAAAAAAGGGCAGACTTTGAATAATCCAATAAGAACCTTTTCACGCAACCATAAATCTTTTTAAGGCACAAGTCACATCCAAATAACGCATATCCATTAAAGGTGCCACTGCTTGCACACAGTTTCGGATGCTGTATTTTAAAAAAGCGGCCTTAAGATAGTTTTCCAAAGGGTCTGAACTTTAAAACAATCCAAAAGAATATGCAAATGGTCACACTTTACACTCAACCCACAGGTACATTTACCAGATATGTCCATTATTGCCATTTTTATCTTGTCACTACTGTAACATGGATTAAAAACTGGTTCTCAATCTTAGCAATTCGGATATGAACCTATGGTTAGGTAGTGAATCCACATAGGGGAACCACTGCTCATTTTGCCATGAGTTGATCATAAATTGGACAGAAGGCTCCCCCTTTAAATACAGGATTTCATGTTCTCTGGCTTAATTCTTCATTGAGACACGGGGTTTGCTCCTCGTGATTTCTATTTACAGATTCTGGGAGCCCATCCTAAGACACATTACCCTACATATATCCTCTGGGTTTTTCTAGAAACCCTTGGCCCACTTCAGCTCACTATGCATAATCTCATTTTTACACCATAATGATAACTTTTGCCCATCACCTGAATTCAAACGTAGCCAGAATCTAACTGCTTCAGCACATGCCTGATGGCTCCATGATGTGATAACTAATTCCATTCTTATTGCCTGGAGTATATTTGTAGCAGTGATTTTAAGCAATAGTCTGCCTGTGCACTGGCATGGCTGTGCAGTTTTATCAGACTGCAAAGCACTAAGCCACATTGTTGGAAATGGGGGTCTCTAGTTGGCAGGTTGTTACCCTGTCCAAGTAGGGACCCATCTTCCTAGTCCAGATAAGGGAGTTACACTTCCAAAATAACCCCTGCTCACCCCCTTGGTAGCTTGGCACAAACAGTCAGGCTTATCTCAGAGCCAGTGTGTAAAGCATTTGCACATAACCCACAATAATACAGTGAAAACACTACAAAAGGACACCGCACCATTTTTAGAAAAATATCCAATATTTTATCTGTGCAAAATGACCAGAAACGATAAAAATCCACCAGACAGTTCTCAGAAATATCAATAAACAAAAATAGACTTAAAATACAGTTCCTTGAAGTCGATAGCTCCATCCGGGGCTATCACGGCGTAGTGAACAACAAATCCAAACAGTTCTGGCTGACGGCGGGGTTGCGGGCCAGCTACGGTGTCGGGAAGACATGCAAAACAGCACCTTTTAAAAATGCAGGGCGTTGGTGACCTCTCAGTGAGCTCCGAAGAGCCAGCGTCAGCAGGCGTCAGTTCCGGAGGTCGATGCAGGAGTCATGGGGCCCTTGAAGTCACATGCGTTGCAGATTGAACTTCTTGCGATTGAAGTCGGGAGCACCGGCATTGGTAGGGGTTGGAGCTGCAGTGCAAAGTGCAGAGGTGCGGCGTGAGTTGCCCTCAGGTCGTGGTGCAGGCAGTGGTTCAGTGATGGTCGTCCAGCAGCATCAGTGAGACCAGGGCTGCAGTGCGAAGTGATGCAGTGCTCGTCGCGGTGCTGGCAGGTCACGGTGCGAGCAGCAACATCGTCAGTGCGGAGGCGCTGTCGTCGGTTGACGAACTGGACTCGATGGCGCCAGCGTCAGGAGGCCAAGGCTGTGGTGCGGGATGAGGGTGGTGCATCGAGCGGTGCCCTCGAACCACGGTGCAAGCAGCGGCGTCGAAGTCAGCGTGGAGCATCGTCGTCGGGAATACCAGGGCGGCGGCGTGCAGCAAGGCTGTGCGATGTGAGGTGCCCACAGGTCGCGCTGCAAGCAGTGGCTCAGTTGCGGCATCGTGCGTTATCGTCAGTGAGACCAGGGTTGCGGTGCGAAGTGCGGGGGTGCCCTCTGCGGTGCCTTCAGGAATCGGAGCAGGTAGTGACGTCGTTGACTGCATTGGGTTGCTTTTTCTTCTGTTGCAGAACAACACACAGTTCCCAGTGCTGGTAGCAGGTGAACTTGAAGTCTTTGCTGTTCATGAGACTTCTTGAACAGGTGGCATGCTCTACCTCAAGCCCTTGGAAAAACTCAAACAAAGCAGTTGCAGAAAGTTCAGTCCAGTCCTTTCTCTGCCCAAGACAGAAGCAGCCACTGCAGGCCAACTCAGCAAAGCACACAGCAAAGTGCTAGTTCCTCCTCACAGCTTCTCCAGCTCTTCTTCTTGGCAGGTTTCTGAGTCCAAAATAGCTCTAAAGTCCTGGGGTCTGAGCCCTAATATTTATACAACATTTCCCTTTGTTTTCTTGTGGCAGAGAGTCTCTGAGCTTAGTCCATACAGTTCTGTCCCCTCTGGCCCAGCTTCCTGGCAGGAGGTGGAGACAGCATTGTGTAAGGCAGACCAGGTCTATTCAGGTGCAAGGAAATCTCCTCCCACTACTCTAAATGCAGCCTGGGTCTATTCATGACAAACCTCAACGCACCCAGTGGTTGTCTACAGTGAATGCAGATCCCCAGCGCCCCTGTCACTCCAAAGCCAGACAGTCAATACACAACCCAGCAGAGGCACACAGGATGGTTAAGCAAGAAAAGGCCTTCTTTCTAAAATTGCATTTTCAACAACATAGTTTAAAAACCATCTTTACAAAAAGATATGAGATTACATTCTGAGTTCAGAGAGCCCAAACTCCATTTCTCCTTCTTGTCCCAATGGGAAGTTATACTTATAAGATGTTACAAAGTTTCTCCCATTCTATCCTACTGACCAGATAGCCTTTCAATAGTGAGAAACTAAATACACTGTATTTCACTATCAGGACATGTCACACACACCAGTACAGGTCCTACATTTCACCTACATTGCATACTGCCCATGGGGGTACCTTGGGCCTACCTGAGGAGTGCCTTACATGTAAGAAAAGGGAAGGTTTGGGGCTTGGCAAGTTGGTGCCCTTGCCGGGTCAACATGGCAGTCACAACTGCACGCAGACACTGCAGTGGCAGGTCTGAGAACCCTTTGAAGGCCTGCTTGTGTGGGTGGCACAACTAGTACTGCAGGCCCACTAGCAGCATTTGATTTAGCAGTAAATCAAATAAGCCAAAAATGGAAACACCAATCCATAAACACAATTTACCATAGGAGCACTTGCACCATAACACTGATCAGCAGTAAGAAAGTGTGCAGAGTCACTAAACCAGCAAGAACAAAGTCAAACCCAGGAGGTGAGAAAGCAAAAAAACAGTGAAAACACACCAAAAGATGCCAGGTCTAACACACATACACTCTCCACGAGAATTACTCCTCATTAAAAACATTAGTAGTTACTTTTTCTGTAGAATGCAACATAACCGGAATTTTGTCTCAGAAGTAATATGTTTATATTATTGCCCAGCTCAGTTGTACTTGTGCCTCCTGACACTGGCAGGCTTTCCAGATCTGCAGGCACTGAGAGCTCGCTGAGTGAGCATTATCCAGTAACCCCCTTTCCCAAGTGTAAGTAAAGCTTGTGACATCATAAAGATGTACTTCATGTTTCACAATGTGGCTACTCAGTGAAACACGCCAATACCTGGGAATGTGAAGGATATTGGGAGTGATGGAGAAAATCAGGAAGAACTGAAAATTCGCGAAGGTGTTCTGCTCAATAACAGAGGCACAGAACTATGTAGTGAAGGATGATATTTTTTTTTAATTTAGATTTTCTAGTGAATACAGTTTTGACCAAAATTACATCGTTATTTGAAAAATATATCACAAATGTTTGCTTACAAAATAAAGTTTGAACGTCATAAATTAAGAGCATAATAATTATGAAGAATTGAAACTGAAAGACAATCATTCTCAAACTTTCATAGAAATGCTTTTGGAATTATTTGCAGAAAATGGAATTGTTTTCTTTTAGTGAAAGCGACATGTTTTGGTGTGGATGTCCGTTATGGCTGCGGCCTAGCAGAGTGATTCGAGGTGGTTGTTCATCCAAGTCACTGCAGTAGAATAAGATGCTGCAGAGCCATCAATCTCTTCCCATTCACATTGCTTTTATAGGCCCATCAATCCAGTGATATCTTGCAGGCAGAGCTTCTGTTTTCTAAGAGTGTTTTACCACTCTGGCAGCCATGAGCACTACAATATTAGTAAGATGCTGAACTTTCAGACATAAAGCTGCACTTTGTCTGTAGTTCTTGGGGCTGTGTTTAGTGATGCTATTTAAGGTC
This sequence comes from Calotriton arnoldi, assembly GCA_963921515.1. Lineage (NCBI taxonomy): Eukaryota > Metazoa > Chordata > Amphibia > Caudata > Salamandridae > Calotriton > Calotriton arnoldi. The sequence goes on from CAWUFW010001510.1 coordinate 2,455,489, forward strand.
TACATCAGTTGACACTGCATCTGATCTAGAGTTTGGTGAAGAGGGTATGGCAGTGGAGGCAAAGTACCCTCTCCACCAAACTCTCGGTCTGCTCGGCCAGCATTAAGGCTGGGCAAATAAACAGTGTTATTTATAAATTTTTATAAAGCGCGAACATGACCAAATGGTGTCAGAGCGCTGTACAACCTAATAAATAGCATTAAATATACAAGGAGCAAAATATAGACAATACAGCATGAAAAGATAATACAAAGAGACATAGTGAAAACACCAGCAAAGAAATCAAATTGGCATGGATAGTCGCCTCAGATAGGAAGGACATTATTCATCAGTCTCATTTTTACTTTGTTTTGGAAAAGAACGAATGAAGGGATGGTCCTGATCTCTGGTGGAAGAGAGTTCCAAATTCTTGGGGCAATTCCAGAGAAAGATCTCTTATAGGTTTTCTTTTTGTGAAACTTTGGGGGTTTCAGCAGTAGGGAGCATGTACTACGAGAAGCTCTATTCCTTCCGGATAGCCCCAGTTTCTGAGCCAGGTAGCGAGGAGTGTTGTGGTGGATGGCTTTGTATGTCATGCATGCTATTTTTAGGTAGATTCTAGATTCATAAGGTAGCCAGTTCAGAGAGTGGAGGGCTGGGGTGATGTGAGCATTTTTCTTTACGCCTGTGATGAGCCGTGCAGCAGCATGGAGGGTAGCCCTCAACGGTGCTAGTTTTAATTCGGTAGGCCAACAAGGGTAGCATTCCCATAGTCAAGTTTGGAGATCACAAGAGCCTGAACCGCCATCTTGAGATCTGCATTGGGCAGGAAAGGCTTTAGTTTTCTTAAGATGTGGAGATGGAAATTGGCCGCTCTGGTTGTGGAGCTGATGTGATTCATCATGGAGAGGTTGTTGTCTAGCGCTATTCCTAGGGATTTTGCTGAATCAACAATATGTGGGGTACAGTTCAAGGCGGTGAGTAGTGGGAGCCAGTCTTTGATGTTAGAGGTGGTGTTGGGAGGCGAGATTAATAGGAATTCAGTTTTGAGGGCGTTAAGTTTGAGGTGGTTAAGTGTTAACCAGTATTGAGTTTTGTTCAAGATGTTATTGAGAGTGCTGATGTCGTTAGGAGAGGTAATCTTCATGTACAATTGCGTATCATCAGCGTACATATGGTAGGAGATGTTGGAGTGTTTGAGGATTTCAGTTAGGGGTTCCATGTAAAGATTAAACAGGGTGGGCGAAAGTGAAGAACCTTGGGGAACGCCGATAGTGACCGGTGTCTGATCGGATAAGTCATGATTGATTAGGACTCGTTGAGATCTGTTTTGTAGGAATGCGCAGAACCATTTTAAGACAGTGCCAGAGAGACCCATCCTAAGTTCTAAGAGGTTCAGGAGGGTTTCATGTTTGACTGTGTCAAACGCTGATGATAGGTCAAGAAGGATTAAAAGACAGGATTCATTATGATCGAGAAAGCGCAAAGCATCGTCGACAATGTGGACCATGGCGGTTTCAGTACTGTGCCCTGGTCTGAAACCAGATTGGCAGTGGTCGAGGAGTTGGTGCTGGTCAATGTGATTGCAGAGTTGTTGATGAACACATTTTTCCAGGAGCTTGGCTAAGGTTGGGATGCTCGAAATAGGGCGAAAATTGTTGGGATCAGAGAGGTTCGCGTCTGGCTTTTTTAGTATAGGTGTGACTTGTCCACTTTTTAGACATTCCGTGTGTCAACGACAGGGCCTACTCTGACTCCATTAGGGTGGTGCGACCGATGCAGCTATACCTGGTGCTGAGCTTGGGAGGTGCTGTGTTTTGAAATAACTTATGGGCTTAAAAGCACCTACTACATAGTTCCTTGTGTGCCCAGCAGTTTTCTGGCAACAATACAAATCTCAAGATAACTCTGGTGATTAATGTTCCTGTTGGCGAGATATTGGAGTTTTGTCTAGTGGAAGTTTTGACTCATCACAAAGTAGAGCAGAGGGTTAATATGCTTGCTGCAAAGAAAATGTACCATGCAGATCACAGTATTTATTTTATGTGGATTGCTCAGAGGATTACTGCTTTTTCACAGAGATCCTTTTGTTGCTTGCAGTTCATAAGTTACAATCCTAATATAGCACAGTGACCTACGAATTGTCATCAAGGAGCTGCACACAAACAGAATGGGATAGGTTAGAACGTTATGTTTTTTTCCTCAGCCTTTCATTATTCTAATGTTGCTAAAAAGGATTGGTTCGGGTAAAAATACATTCTTATTAGTAAAGACATCTCCAAACACTGTGGTAAGTTTTAAATCCTGAGTTTTTGCTTTTCCAGATGTGTAAAATGAGGTCATTGAGAGGGAGGTGCCACCAGTGCTAAAGCCGGCACTGAGTCTTCCTTCCGTCCAAACAAAACACTCTTTCATAAGGCTGTCACCATTGTCTGCATTTTGTGTGTTTTCATTTGCTGGTGCTCCTTAATAGTGTCCCCTCACCTTTCTCTTACTCTTCCTACTCCTCCCAAGAGTTCATTACATAGATAATTAAAGAGGATGAGTGTGAGGGGATGCTAAATTTAGTTATGCCCAGGGCACTCTCTGAGCAAAGGCCAGCTCTTATTGCCAGCATACTCCTCCAATGGCCTGACATAATACAGTACGTCAGAGTTAAACCATCCAACTGTGGGCACAATTTAGAGTGCAGTCGTATGGCTTTTTTTGCTTTCCATCACTGGACAGGGACCTCCCCAGAGGCATTCAAATTCAGGAGTCCGCCAAATGGGTTAAAAGCAACTATAATTATTTTCCTAATCCTCGGTTATGTTATGTTAAGCAATTTATAGAGCGCTCTTATACCCTGAGGTGTCTTGGCACTAGCAAAATGCTTGAGCACAACTGGATGAAGCCCTAATTAAAATTAGTTATTAAAAATACATGTTTACAGCTCCTTTCCGAAGGCAAGCAGGGAGGGAGCAGCCCTTATATGAGGTGGAAGCAGATTCCAAGTTTTGGTGTCCCCAGTAACAAAACAACTTCCTCCCCATTTCATTCTCTTGAATCTAGAGACCACTGCTTTCTTTGCCCCCATCGATCGTAGATTTCTGCTGAGTTTTGAACACTTGTCTCAAGAATTCAGGGCCGATATCATGAAAAGCCTTGTAGGCTATGCAGAGCGCCTTGAATTTGAACCAGTGAAGCCTTCTGATGGCCTGAGCGACTGATTTAAATTTGGGAATACCCAAGAGCAACCTGGCTGCCACATTTTGCAGTCTCACTTTTGCCATTACATAGGTAAGATGAGTGCCTAAAGATGCTTTGGCATAAGTTCACTTTACAAAGGTTTTTCAATTTATTGTATTGCATAGAATTTTAGAGGTACCAACTTCAATGCATATTATGTCATAATATTTTTATTTTATGAGACTTTATTTGTAAGCATCTGTGATGTTTCCATACATCTATACATTTATTGTCAAATTATAAGTATATGTATTGACAGACTATGCTTCAGGTATAACTGTTTCAGTTAGTGCAAATCTTGCTACATACGTTTATGAAGAGGGAACCATTGCTTCATTGACACAAATGACAATTATCTGTCAATACACCCTTCGATGGAATATATTCTGAGAGAAAGTAAAAAACAAAAGATTAAATACTCAGATCTTTTTTCAGGACTTAACTGTTTTGGAAATATGTAAATCTTACTTATTTATTTGTAGTATTTAGATAGTGCGGAGCTAGTCACTTGGTCAACTGAGCACTTTAGAGAAAACCAGATAACTGTATAATGCACAACGAAGGCCAGTCAAGTTAACAGGAATAAAACATGTTCAGCATGGGATTAAAGAGGAGCAGAGACTGTACAGGAGAAATAATTCATAGATAAATTCTGAATAAGTGTGTTTTCAGGTTCATTCTGAAGTGGAGTGGGGTGCCCTTGGTCCTCAGGTCTTCAGACAGATTGTTCCAGAGTCTAGGGAAGAAACATGAAAAGGTCTCGTTCAGGGTCTTGGATTTTTTTACTTTCAAAATTTCCAGAATCCTATGTATAAATAAAAATCATTTTTCACACACTGCACAGATCATTCCCCTGTTCATCGCATGTGCTGACCAACTGAGATCTGTCAAGAGGATGCTTGCCTTGATCTTGCACCACCTCTTCATAGTTTTAAAAAATAATTAAATTTTTTTGAAAAGTGACGAAGCAGTTGGAAAAATTACGACTGTGGAATTGGTATTCCCCAAACAGTAAGAGACGTGAATGGGGCTTCTCGTAATTGTTATAGCCAAACATAAATTTGGCGAACAAATACACCTAAAGTTTGTTTATAGTAAAAAAAAACACACACGCACATACTCACTATGCAAAAATGTTTGTTATTGGCTTGCCAGCTTCTGTAGTTCTGAATAAGTAAATTCCAGATTTGAAAAGCGCGACTTATCACCCCTAAGGGTATCCAGGTGCTGGGGGCCGTCAGGGAGATTAAGGGGCATATTATTAAGCAATTTTTTGCCGCTTTAGCAGCACTTTTGTGTTACTAAAGCGACGTTAATTTATCGCCCTATCGTCAAGCTGTCGCTAGCAAGCGTTAGCGACAGCTTTCTGGCGATCGTGGCCGATTTTCCTATCGCCGTGTATGCCAGCGATAGTTTTCGCTAATGATATGCAAAGTAGGCGTTCCTTCTCAAAATTTCACAAAAAAAGTCGCTAACACCACATCGCACTATTAGCAATGATGGCCCGGACCCGCGAAGCAATAAAAAAAGTCACGCTAAGGCCCTTTAGCAGCAGGAACTTAAGACCAGAAAAAAGCTGGTCTACAAATGGTGAAAAAGGGAGGTACATAAGGGAGAGTAGCCCAGATACCCATCTGAAGAGCCACTGACACCATGGAGGTACTATTCATTCAGCTTGGAGCACCACGAAGGCAACAACCACCACCGCCACTGCCACCTCCCCCAGGACCACCACCAAGGCAGCGCCAAAGAAGACAGCGGGCCCTGCGCAGACGTCTCAGCCTTGCAGACCTAACGCCAGAGGATGTCATTGCCCACTACAGGCTCAAAAGGACATCCATCCAACACATCCTGAACCTGATAGCCCACAGGCTGACGGCACCAACACAGCGGAGAACGAACATTCCTCCGCAGACAAAGCTGCTGGCTGTGCTGCACATGTTGGCCTCTGAGACCTTTCAACCAACAACGGCCAGAGTCGGCGGAGTATCACAGGCAGCCTTTTCAATCTTCCTCCCTACTGTCTTGGATGGCATACTCAGCCTGATACCCCTGCACCTTCACTTCCCCAACACTGTGCAGGAACAGATTGCGACCAAGCAAGGCTTCCATGCCATAGCCGGATTCCCGCAGGTCTTGGGGGCAATTGACTGCATACATGTCCTATTTTTGCCCCCTGCGGACAGTGCACACATATACCGCAACAGAAAGCACACACATTTTATGAATGTGCAGGCAATAGTGGACCACCGGGGACTGTTCACCAATGTCATAGCCAAGTTTCCTGGGAGTGTGCATGATTCCTACATCTTCCGACAGTCCATCATAAACCAGCGCTTCCAGGATGGCACATACGGAAATGCATTTCTTGTTGGTAAGTACCAACTTAACACACCACATGCCTCAACTGCACATACATGCAACTCCCAATTGTTAGAATGTACATGTCATAATTTCTCATACAACACGTCAATCAACATGCCCACTTACCAGACACAACAACACAAGGAACTGTGGGGACTGTGGCTAGCTATGTAGACTAACCATCCCCAAAGGCTCAGCCCCTCCGCCACTCATTTGCAAATGTGGGGAGAGGTGGGAACCAAGTATGTGTGACGGAGGGACTTGATCCATAATGCAAGTATGTACACAAGGCACAGTGTGTCGGGGTTGTGCTGGACAGTCGGGACTAAGCTGAGTGCAGACCTGCCCATGTGGGCATATAGTGAGTTCCCGTAGTCCAGCATGATGCCAATGACTGTGTGGGTGACTGTCTTACCTGACAATGGGGGGATCCATTTGAAGGTTGCATGGAAGACGCAGAGGCAGTTGAAGCAGCTGCAGGCCACTGCGTAGACCTATTGGTTCATGGAGAGGGAGGAGTCACATACGGTGCCTACGTACCTAGGCTGGGGGGGAGCTGCTGAAGCTGTCGTCCCACCAGGTGATGCCACATGCTGATGGTTTCGTTATGAGGATGAGGACTCATGTCTCGTCTGCTTATAGCACCCCAGCTGGTGATCAATCATGTTGCAACTGACAGCAATCCCTCCTGGAAGCAAGGTTTGGTGTGTGGGCGTATTGTTGATAGGAGAATACGAGCTTTGTGTCCTTGTAGGTGGTGATGTTTAATGGTATCCTCAATCTTGTACCAGTTCTTCTCCATGTGTCAGCAGATGCATCTGCCATCTTTGAGTTTGTTTGTGACCGAGGTGGCATTTCTTGCACGCTGTATGTTTCAGTTGCATAGTGGTGCAAGTGTGTATGCGCAGTTGGAGATACATGTCAGTAAAATCTGATCTAGCGCCATTGGTGACTACTGCAGCGTTGTGGGTGTTGCTGTTGATGGTGGTGTGTAGCATCACCTCGTTGACTGAGCTACACTAACTTTGTGTGGGTCTGCATGTGGTCTAGGGTGGCTTGGGGTTGACCGACGAGGAAGTGTATGCGTTTGTGGTCACTACATGTGCGTTTAGTGGGGTTGACGAATTAGTCGAAGTTTACACATGCTAAGAAGGTGTCAAAGGTGCGCCCTGCCTTGTGGGTCATTGTGGTGAAGATTTTGGACAGTCTGATGACAGCAAACATTTCACAGATTGTAATGGATTTTGTGTATTTGGGGAATGTGATTTGGAGCCTCCGCTCAGGAATGCATACGTAGTCCATGGCGTGGCGTCTGATGATGTTGATGGTGTGGGTGAAGCGTTCCTGCCCTCAGTGGTCCCTGCAGGCGAGGGGGCTGCTTAGTGGTGCTTTGTGGCAGCTCTGGACATGAAACAGCTTGTGTTGTGCGGTCGGGCAGGTCTTGCGGCAGCGGCAGCATCAGAACTGAACGTGATCCGTGTCTGGTGTGCCCTATTGCCATTTGAAAGTTATCATGCCATTGAGTTTGAGGACGGAGGATGAGTGCAATGGCTAAACACTAGGACCACAGGCTCATATCACACGGAGTACCGACGGACAGAGCGGTGCCTCCATCCTGAGCGGTTGCCAGGTTGAGGTAGAGTGCCTTGCCCAGCAGTAGCGGGTAAGATGAACTGGTGAAGAAATTCCACCAAGAACATACTCGTTTTCTGTATCCTTTTTTGTTGACTCACTTGATCACTGTAAGCAGCAGCATCCCGACGGGTCCTGATGAAAGCCTCGCTCAAAGTTAGGGCTGATAGGCTGAAACATGTCGACCATCACTTTTCACCATATTAGCGCGGTTTAAATCCATACCGCTGGTGCACTGTTTTTTTAATCCTGACAGCGGGTGCTTTTTGAATAAATCAAATTTTTTGCACCTCTTAGCCAGTTTTAATAGCACAAATCACTATAGTTTTTTTCTGTTGCGCTGCGCCTCACTCATAACAGCTTGCTCATCCTATGGGCATTTAGTGATATTCTTTCATGAAAACATCCCTGAGCTCCTCCCTCTCAGAGAGGGGGTCGTAGCCCTCAAAGGAATTAGTATTTCCTTTGGGAGGAGAATCCCATATGATGAAGCATGTCACCTTTGGTGAGTGAGGGATTTCGTCCTGAAAAGGGAATTTCCCATAGCCAGGAACGTGGGATGTAGTTGCTAGTAGCTTGATTGTGTTTTACCTTTTGACACATCTTTCATCTTTCTCTAATATTAGACCCTAGGATCTCTTTTTGTATTAGACACTAGGAGAGCCAGGGTGCCTGTTGGTGTGTGTGTTATGTCTGCGGTTATGCGCAGATGGCCTTAACATTGTAGCACAGTAGGAGTGCCAGTGATGCAACCGCGTGCGCACACAATCAAAATGGCTCGGGGGACGGAGGATCAACTGTGAGGCAACGCAATTAGCATTGATGCTGGTAACCAGTCAGAAGTGACACAGGGCTAACATGAAATCCAACATAGCACAAATCACACAACACAAAACCATCCACACTAACAACACAGCCTGCATAACCAATAATGAACACATCTCTCCATCACATGTTACAGGTGATCAAGGATATGCACTATGCCCATGGATGATGACACCCCTCTGAAACCCCCCCACCCAGGCACAGAGGCAGTATAATGCGGCCCACAGACGCACCCGGTCCATTGTGGAGCGCACATTTGGCGTGCTAAAGTCACGTTTCCGTAGCCTGGACATCACAGGTGGCAGACCGCTGTACAGCCCCGAAATGGTGAACAAAATCATCCTAGCATGTTGTGTATTGCACAATATATGTGTGCGCACCAATGCTCCATGGATCCAAGTGCCTGCTGCACCGGACGATGACCAGGATGAAGATCAGGCAGGTGAAGCACACACCACAGTTAATGCAGCAGGAACTGCCCGAAGGAACCGAATAATAAACAATTTCTTCAACTGAGCACGTCACATTGTTACAGTCCCCATCAAATGTATATCACTGCAAAATGACCCCAATCACGATTTGTGTCAATAAAAATACACTACACACATACCCTGTCTGCATTTTACTGTCCTGCATAAGTACATCACTATGAAAAGAGTACGTAGCACAATGATTGCAAAGAACATCACAATACTCAATTAATGGTGGGAATGTCTCCTCAGTAAAGGGATGCTCTTCAGTGTGTCAAATGTGCCAAAGTACACTTTTAATTGTGTAAATTGTGCTAACAAACTCGAATATTTGGTGTGTCCTGTTGTGTAAATCATGAAACATAGGTTGTCCTATGTGCACAAATCCTAATTGTAGGGTGTCGTTTTGGGGCAACAAGTCAATAGAGTGTGACCATTGTGTTAATTTATGCAATTAAGGGTGTGAAATGGGGTAAAAGATGAAAAATGGGCGTGAAATGGGGTAAAAGATGAAAAATGGGCGTGAAATGGGGTAAAAGATGAAAATTGGGCGTGAAATGGGGTCAAAGATGAAAAATGGGCATGAAATCGGGTAAAAGATGAGAAATGGGCGTAAAATGGGGTAAAAGATGAAAAATGGGCGTGAAATGGTGTCAAAGATGAAAAATGGGCGTAAAATGTGGTAAAAGATGAAAAATGGGCATGAAATGGGTAAAAGATGAAAATTGGGCGAGAAATGGGGTAAAAGATGAAAAATGGGCGTGAAATGGGGGTCAAAGATGAAAAATTGGCATAAAATGGGGTAAAAATGAAATATGGGCGTGAAATGGGGTCAAAAATGAAAAATGGGCGTAAAATGGGGTAAAAGATGTTTTTTAGGGTGTCATCTGCAATTACCTTTGAATCCACTTCCACCTCAATTTCATAAACCACCAAGACAAATTGCTGGACCACACACCCGATGCGGCAGCCGGACCACCCGCAGCCCTGAGACACCAACCAGACCACCATCTCCAAATGGACACCAGGCACGGATGAAGACACCGCCTACACCATGAAAGGCATCCCCTCGGGGGCCCACACAGACCCCTGGACCCCTCACAACTACCACAGAGCCACATGTGCCAATGCACATGAACCACTACGCAACATCAACACCACCTTCAAATCATTGCACCTGCACAGACAAATGGAAGCGTGTAGAAGTAATGGCCCTGCTCAAGAAGCACACATCTGACCCCACCGGCCTCAAGAACTATCGGACCATCTCACTCCTCACCTTTGCAGCCAAAGACACAGAGAAAACAGTCAACAGGGAACAGACAAGATTCATCAAAGAGAACGCCTTCCTCAACCCATCACAATAGGGATTCAGAAGCAAGCACAGCACTGAGACCGCCCTACTTGACGCCACAGACGACATCAACACACTCCTGGACCAAGGACACTACGCAGACCTCATCCTACTCAACCTTTCAGCAGCCTTCAACAACGTCACCCACCGCACACTAGTCACCAGACTACATCATGCAGGCATCCAAGGTACAGCCCTGGACTGGATCCAATCATTCCCCACCATAAGAAGGCAAAGGAGCAGACTGCCAGACTTCATCTCTGATCCCACAACAATCACCTGCAGAGTCCCACAGGGCTCATCACTGAGCCAGAGCCTCTTCAAAATATACATGTACCCCCCTCGCAGACATCGTCCAACAACATGGCCTCAACATCCTATCCCACGCTGACGACACCCAGCTCATCTTCTAACCCACCAAAGACCACTCCACCGCCACTATCAACTTCCTGAAAGTAATGCAACACGGGGCAGTCTGGATGACCAACAGCTGCTTGAACCTCAACCCCGAGAAGACAGAAGACCTCGTCCTTGTAACCAGCCCTTCAGCATGGGACAACACCTGTTGGCTCACGGCCCTCAGAAGACCACCTCTCCCCACAGACCACGCTAAAAACATCAGCATCATACTCGACTCATCACTTAACATGAATCAACAGGTCAGAGCCGTCACCTACAGCTGCTTCAACACACTCCGCATCCTCTGGAAGTCCTTCAAATGGATCCCCCCTGAGTCAAGGTAGACAGTCACCCATGTACTCATCACCAGCAGACTGTACTATGTAAATGCACTTCATGCTGGCATCAGCAAGTCCATACTCTGCAAACTACAGCCAATACAGAACACCGCCGCCAGACTCGTCCTCATCATCCCCTGGCACATACACATCAGCCAACACCTACAATGACTCCACAGGCTCACAGAGGAGAAAACAGTCAGCTCCAACATCCTCATCTCATGCCTACAAATGCCTACACAACAATGGACACAAATACCTCAAATACAGAATCAACTTACACGTACCCAAAAGAAAACCACAATTTACAAAACTATCACTGGCCAAAAACCCTCGCATCCACAGAGCTTGAGCATGCGGAAGATCCTTCTGTAACATTGCAGCCAAGACCTGGCCCAAGCTACGGACAGACATCAGACATACTCCCTCCATGAACACGTTCATGAAGCCCCTCAAGAGCTCGCTCTTTGGCCAACAGATCTGCGCACCACCACCCGAGCGCCTCGTGACCCCCACGGGTGAGTAGCACACTTACAATTCCCCTGATTGATTGATTCTATTGTTGTGAACTATGCAATTATGGTGTCGGCTGGGGTGAAAGTTGCAATTTAGGGTGTCATGTGTTGTGAAACATCATATTTAGGGTGTCATTTGTGTGCTAATCAAGCATTTCATGTTGTTATAGGTGTCTGAAATGAATTTAGCTCTAAGACTGTACATCTGTGTATGAATTTGCTGTAAGCGTAAAGATCTTGCCACTACAATGATAACGCAATGTTTTTTTTACTCGCCCGATGGAAAAATATATTGCTCAACACATTGTACAATGCGAAATATTACTCATGAGCCTATTTGCGTGCAGATTTTACCGCTTTCTCAAAAACGGGCCTCATTGAGACAGGAAGTGATGTCTGCATGCTTCCTGTCTACTGGAGTAGTGTTTTGCACTTTCACTTTCTCTTTTGAGTACATTGCTGGTGATTGTGGAGAGTGTTGGAGGTGTTTGGTGGTGTGTGCTGCAGTGTTGAGATTTTGAGAGTGTTTCTGTGTCCTGTTGATAGTGTCTGTGAAGTGTTGTGTACTTATTTTGTGTGTTTTTTTGTCTCTTGTACTCAAATTTGTCGGGTGTTTGTCTGGGGTAGTTAACTTTCTTAGTAGTTTTTGGGGATATATTAGAGGGTTATAATTTTTGGCTGTGGGCTCTCAGGTGTGCAGGGAGATGCCGAGTGTGGGCAGGGAGGGCAGGATGTCCGAGGGGGCATTGGGGGCTTCCTCTGGATGATAAAATTCTACCTGCCCTTGATGTTGGAGAGGGGAGGCCGTATCCTTCAAGGATACAATGTCAGTGTGCGGAAGATGAGGTGGGAGCCTGTGCGGGTGCAGATGCTCCGGTTCTTTGGAGTGGACCGTACCGTGCACCAGTGGAAGCACCGCTGGCAGGATCTGCTGGCCCGTGAAGCTGACCTCTTGGACTACACAGGAGTCATGACTGGCATACAGGGTGGTGTGTACAAACTCTACATTTAATTGTGATTGCTTAAACTAAAATAAATTAGGACGTGTGTGACACTGGTGTCACAGTGAAAAAAGTTTGCTGAGTGAGGTGGGAGATGTAATGCACTCACGCATAACATTGGCACATCCGAGACTCAACGCTGCATCATATTGACAAGCATAGGGTGCTAGTATGTGTTAACCACTGTGCAGGAGCAATACTTAGCACTGTTGTGCCATAGCTGGCACACCTGCACAAAAAGTGCGTGCATGCATAATATTGTTTGTGTACGGCAGGGGTGACTGTACATGCACTATCAAAGGAACTGTTCATGTGAGCAGTGTGCTGGCCAAAAGGTAGTGTTAAAATGCTTTCCTCATGAATTGTGTTATGTTACCTACGCTGCCCTGTGAACATAGTTGATGTGTGACAATGTATTTAATAGGAACAAATGGTCAAAGGAATTTGGACATGTCCAGATTGTCATACACCAACAAGCTCTGTGAAACTGCCTTGTGCAATCGGCAGCAATGCAATTGTACAAAGAGCATGTATAACATCATGATGCATGTAGTAATGGTGCCTTGTGGATGTCTCACACTACTAGCATGTGCATGTTAGCTAGCATTACAGTCTGGTTTGTCCCGACTCAGCATTCACTGTTCTGTTGTGAATGGCAGTCAAAGTGGATACAATCATGTATACAACATGAAACGCAACACTACAGTTACGTAGCATTTTCTGTTATGGTGATGATTGGTATGAGGAATATGACACATATGATTTAACGTCAGATACCAACACATATATTTTTTCTTGTCTCACAGATGGTCGGCCATCAATTACACAGGGGGACATCGACAGCTTCGAGGACCCACACGCCACTGGTGAGTTTGGAAATAATATATTGGCATAGTGCGGTGTCATGGATGTCTGGGTCAAATGATTAACGTTGTAGTATGCAGTATGGGTGTGTATCACATGTCCCTTGCCTACAGTGTGATGATGTATTGTTGAAGTCAGAAGTGTGCACAAATCAGTAAGTGAAGTATGAGCAATGCACTGGTCTCACTGTTGTAACCTTGCCCATCCCCAGTCTGTGATACACATAGTAAGTAAGGTGCATATCATCGAGACCCTATTGCCAACACAACATCACTTTCATTGAAGTGGTGTTGTCAATAGGGGCCTAGCATCATGAGCGAGCCAGCGTTAATCCACTTCATGTGTAATAATGCTTCATTTGTAATAAGGCACAATTTCACGCTGTGTTTAGCATGAAAGTGGCGTGCAGTGAGTGTTGCGGTTGGCGTTCCACAGCAACACCCATTGTATTTGACGCTGCCACCTATGTACAAGTGTGGCGTTGATAGATGGCAGCACACAATTTAACAACAGTGACATCCTGGTCGTAATCTGGCTAAATGAGGATGAATCTTTTTTTCTCATCATTTTTTCTTTTTACATGTGAGCTGCCTTGTGCAGCAATCATTGAGTAAGCAAAATGACATGGTTTGGATATGTACAGGACGATGGCCCTTCCTGTACATACAGAAAAACTTTACAATAATCAAAATTGTATCTTTCCTGTGTGCTGCACGATGCAGCACACATGAAAGTTACAACATGGTATACTAGGATTGGTTATGGCCATGAAGGGGCTCCTTCCTGTACAGAAAAAAACCTCCCCTGCACACACACACCCTTGCACTCTGGTGCATGTGTGCCTGCCTAGCCGCTAAGTTGTGAGACTTGCCGCCATCGCCGGGGGGAACGCAAGTCTGGACCACATCCTTGGTAATATGGTGCAGACTTGCGTTTCCAAATTGGCGGTGAGAGGCGTTAAGCCAAGGAGGCTAACGCCTGTCTCCGCCACTTCCTTGTCAATATGCCCCTAGGTCTATGGGTACTGTCACCACAGCACATGCCTGTGGATTGCACAGGACACTGATAGGAGAGGAGACATGTAAGTGGGGTTGCTGATGACTATCAGATGACATGGAATGCATCTACATCCTTGCTTGAGATGACTGTGCAAGTGTGCCCGATGATGCACAAGGAGGCATTGCTTTTCAGTCTGCGCAGACACAGTTGGGCACTGTGAATTTGTAGGTATGCTGCATGCCATCTTCAAAAAAGTGGCAGTGTGTATCTTTGAGCCAAGCATATCAATGGCACATTCCCCAAACACACAGCAAAGGTGGCCCAATGAATCTCATTGGCATGTTTGTCCCCTGCAATGGTGTCGACAAGCTGTCTCCTTGAGTCCATTCCCTGATTGACTCTGGACCAGGTGTGGGAACTCCTCTATGCCAAGTGTTGCCATTGCTGTGCATGCATTTCCCATGCATGGTTTGGCTCTGCCTACATTGCTGAGCCATTTATTTTACAATGCAGGGCTATCAAACGCTATATGTGAGAAAGCATTACCCCTAAAAACACTATGAGCATCACGACTGAAGGGTGTCGTTACAATGGGGAATGCATTGTGACTTTTTGCGTTGTAAAGGCATGCTTATATTGATTCACTACGGAGTGAGCTTAGCGGATACAAGACATGCATGAGTGATTGAGAATTTGGAGGAAACGATGTTTCCCCCTCTCTGCGGCAACACATATTGTGTAGTAGTGTTGGAGAGCGGGACAGCGCATCATGTATAACTCAGCTTTCATCCATACAACGGGTTTACATGTGTGCTGCATGATGCAGCATAGTTGAAAGTGTGAGTAGGGCTGTCCCCGGATAGCTCCAGAGCAGGTTGGGTAAACTTCCAAAACATTTACCAGGCCCCCAGCACACAGACACCCATGCACTCTTGTGCAAGAGTGCCTGTGTTGGCGCTAACTTGATGAACTGCACACAGTTGCTGGGGGACACACAGGCCTGCACATGGGCATTGCACATATCATGCAGCACTGTGTCACAGGAGAGGATGAAGGTGGTGCTACACACGGAGGGATAATGCCTCCCTCCTCCGATTGCTTGTACATGTCACCCTCAGTCCGGGTATGTCATGGCACCATCGCTTGACACTGTCAGTCCCATTTGGTTGTGGCAGTACATGTACCATGCTGAAAAGGTATGGAGACACTCCCTACCAATCACTCAGCGCACTGTGTGTTAAGTCCCTAGGGCTTCAAATTTCATATTATAACTTCTTAAAATTTTTTAAACTTTGATATCATGTCATTTGAATCAAACAATATAACAAGAGATACCGAACATAATCATGTAATTTACTGTGCAAATTGATGAATCTGTATTACAAAATTCATTTCAAATGGTCATCATGATTACAAAACATTTGATAAATATTGGGCCTGTTATGAAAGCACAGGTCCCAACACATAAACTGACATAAACAAACAAATTAATTAAACCCCAATGCATTTCGGGTGTAACCCTTCGTCAGGGGCATGATAATTTTCAATGTGAGTTTTGGATTTTGTTTCTTTGTGGTGACCACCCACTGAAACGAGAAAAACAAATCAACAGTCTAAATTGACAATTCAACAATATCAGCATGAAGTATAATGCAATGTAACGCAATAAATCCGTTCTTTCCACCACTATCCTTAGTGCATGTAGACAGAAAGAGAGCCCGTGAGTTATGAATTAAATACAGAACAGATGTGAGAGCCACCTACAAGTGAACAGTGTGATGTGACCAAAAGTCACGACAATCGAATTGCTCGTGATACCAAGATACCAGGAAAACCAATGTAACGCGCTCAGCCGAGCACACGATGACAACACAGTCATCACATCAGGTATCAGTAAGAATGACGTACAAGCAAGATGAGCCGTGCAATCAGAAACCACGTGATCAATTACATGCTGGCTTTGATATGTGCCGAAAGAAGGGAACTGAAAATACCTGTGGCATGACATCCAAAACACTCAAAGTAAATCGATTCCGTAGGAGGCAACTACTTCACTAGAAACACGCACGCTCTAAAAATAAACAAGCCCAAGTGAGAAGCCTGACTCTGTATAAACAATAATGAACAGAGAACCTGACTCTATGTAAACAATAATACTAATAACTGCCCACCGTGAGATGCTTACCAACTATGCCAATGATGCGCTTTTGAAATAAGACCGCTGAAAAAAATAATACATGAAAAATGCTCAAACGTTAGGTCCCAAGAATAATTAATTCGAAATCGCAAAGAAACCCAAACGTAATGCCGGGAATCCAGCTTACCTGGGAGGAGAGTGCTTCTGCCAAACCGTTACGTTCAATGATTCAACAAGAACCTCAAACATCCCGCTACTGAAAATCAAGTGCGTACGTGACGTAAATGACGTCATCACGTTAACGTGTAACCCATCAGAATTAAAGGGAAATCTCCCTAAAAGATCGTATCTAGTGAAAACTTTATAAAACGAGTTGAAAAACAAACAACCAACTGCATTAGTGATTTATAAGAAACATGCGTATCAAGTGGTAGCAAAACAGGTTTCCTTAAACCAACGTGTCTGCAATGTTAACAACAATGACACCGCTTGTATGATCCTCTGTAAAAAACATGATCCGAAAGCAACCTAAAAAGTGACCTAAACAATAAAGCTGAAAATAAAACGATACATACACCATAACTGAGTGTGATGTCGCATTTAACCGATCTTACAAACTATTGAATATTGAATAAATGAGACAAACAACGGAAAAGCCACGTGTGGCCAATAATCCTAAATAAGAACTAACACGATTACTAAGTGAAAGATTTAGGTACCCATAACTAACGTTTATCCGTTATAACTCAGGTGTGCAGGTTGATACCATACCTTTTGATTAATAGTACATGTACCATGCCATGCACTGTCATGTCAGTCTCCCCAGCATGTAGTCACTGATCCATGCTTCAACATTTCATTGTCCAGGTCACCCTCTGACTTCACATAGTTACGCTGGAGTGTAGGTTCCCATGTTTAAGTGATCTTGTATTACAGATGTTATTGCAGAACATTGACATAGTCTAAAGGACTCAAAATTTCCATTGTTGATATTTTACAGATGACATGACGCCAGCGGAACAACATGCCTTCCAGGTGAGGAAGGACCGCTTCAAGCACGTAAAGAAGGTGGCAAAGGGTTACCGCAACCTGGCCAAGAGGCACCAGGAGGAACGGAAGAAAGGGACATGGAAGGCGGTGCCTGAGATTTTGACAACTGGCACACAGCCCATCGCAGGCCCCTCTGGCATCAGTGGTGGGTCCCAGCCAGGACAGGTGTCACATCCCCCAACGGCCACACACCCCCAAGGGACAGTCCCACCTGCACCTGGTGATCAGGTGGTGCCATTTACAGTTAGGGACAGGAGGGTGATTCATGATAACAATGTGTTCCTGGCAGAGATGAGGCGGGAAATGGCTGATATGAACAGACATTTAACGGACCTTAAAAAACATTTTGGACTGCCATGATGCCTGGAGATGTTGGACCCCATCCCCCTCTTCTCCCTTCCCCCAATGTTTTAATATCTGGTATTAGGTAGTGTTAGGTTAGTTCTTTTAATTGTTAGGTAGTGTAGTTTTAGCGTAGGTTATAGTTAGTGTTAGCTTTTAAGGTAGATTTTAGATATTTATTATGATGCCGTATTTGGGGATAAGTTTCCTTTTCCTTTGGGTGGGGGTTGATGTATTTTTTGGATAATAAAATACAAAAAAATATATCTTTGTGTAGGTTACATGTGTAGTTAGTTTATGTATAGCTTAGATGTCTTTGTCCTGTCTTGTGGTGTGCCTGAAGGGTGGGAGGGGGGTTGATGTCTAAGATATGTTGTTGTGTGTTTAGGATTAATTAGGGTAGATAGTTTAGGTAAGTAAGATTTTTCTAGTTAGTTTAGATTTTAGTAGTAGTTCTACTGTTCAGTGTTAGTTTAGGGTCGTTAATTATTTTTACTGTTGAAATAAAATTGTAAAAATGTGTATTTCTGCTTGCACTTCTGTCAGGGATGATGATGGGCAGTGTGGCTTATTGGCTTGTATGCAACTCATACCATCACTGGACAATCCATGGAATGTGTAAGTCTGGTCATGACATGTTACTTAGCATGATGTATTGTGTCAGGATACCTTAGATGTGAGCACAGTGAACTTGCATGGATGGCAGGGTGGCAAGTAGTATTTATGGCCTAGTCTAGGGACTGTTGTTTGTCACGTTTTACATCTTAAGTATGACTCACATAGTTGTACAGCACATTGTTGCACATTTACAATACAACCTAGGGACATGGCATTGAGAGTATATATATTTTGCTAGTCTTATCCATCATTGCAATGGATGTATGCGCAGGGTAACACAGATTCCGTCACACACCTGCATATCAGATGCTCCTGGCGCTGAGTCCATCTACATTGCACAGACCTTTGCACACTTTCTGCGTATTGCCAGTGTGTCAGCTTCCTTTGAATTATATATTACTGTGCATGGACGCTCAAACTCAGGCACATGCATGAGTTAGTAAATTTGTGTGTCCATTGTGTACGGCACATGGCACAACAGTCATCCTGATTCAGATAAGTAATCTGAGAGTAAGTAATGACTTTACATTTTACGTTATTCACAAATGGCATTTATGAGTAGTACAGTTAGGTATACTGACTTCACTTCTCATCAATGCCTTTCGTGACCCACTTAATTTTTCAAAATGTGATTTTGTCACAGGTAACGTTTTGTTGCGTGCACACTGTTCTGCTGCACACAAGGGGGTAAATGTTTCATTGCTCCCTGTAGTGACAGTGTCATAGCCACTTGTCCCAGCTGTTCCTCTGGCATTGTCTCATAGTGATGCCCCCCTTGAAATGTTGGCCTTGCATCTCACTATATGCTAAGTGCAGTGCACCACACATCCCTGGACACATTGCCCAATACCCTCACAGTGATCACAGCATGAGAGGGGTAAAAATTTGTTGTGCATTGTTTGTCCACAGGAAGGGGCTGACTGACGTCTTGCCCTTTGGTGTGAGTCCCTATTGGCAACTCAACTTCACTGAGGCAGACATTGTGGTTCCATATGTGTATGGTAGACATGTGCCCTTACGTGTCTTCATCAATGTGAATATGGTGTGCACCATCTTGGGATGTGACATGCAATGCGCACCATCACAACAGTCTTTGTCCACCACGTAGAGTGTGAGTAGATATGCCAAGAGAAAATTGTTTGCAATTGTTAAGGGGGACACTACTTGTGGCCTGCTACAAACTTTGACATTTTAGCACACATGCCAAATTCCGTATTAGACGTGGGTATAGGTTGTGATATAGCTAGATTGTATTTCTTTTGCAATGAGGGCACAGATAGTTGACACATACACTGGCATCTCACTGCCTATCTATGTCAGGTAAAACATGTACATTGCTCGTATTTCCCTTGGGGTTCCTTCTGGTGGATTCATTGTCCATACACTTTTTACAAACTTCTATACTTGATTGTTCATAGACAACACACAACAGTGTGAGTTCAAGATTTTAATCTACATTAACAGAATGAAGACTGGCCCAGTGCTTGGCCATACAACCACACATTGAATGGATGCCCGTTAGAGGGCCAGACAGAGTCCTTTGTTGGTAACAGGTCCAAGGGAAGAGGCACAGTTCAGTCCGCAGGCTTATTGCAGTGTCATTGGTAAGGAAAATATGATTTGGCAGTCCATGTGGAGGTCCAAGGTGAGTTTCGGGGGACAGTGGAAGACAGTGGAAGATGATCTTCCGTGGCATGATACTAAGCCCAGAACCAAGAAGAAACAGGCCTTTTGGCGTCGATGTATGCTACCGCTTTCTCCTTTGCAATAATGCACTATCCTCCTCATCTTCATCCTCTGATGTGTCATGTGCCTCACATGTGGGTGGTGGTATAGTGGGTGCAGCACTGTGAGGCACTGACACATCAGGGGGCGGCGCTGAGGATGTAGAAGCAGCAGCATTCATTGACACCAGACCTTGGGGCAGCAATGCAGTGATGAGCAGCTGCAGGGCATAATAGATTCCAGCAACATCGCGCTGGTGTTCAGCCCTGGCAGCCAATTGTTGTGCCTGCATCCGCTCCATGCTCTCCATTATCTTACTGATGTTGGACAAATCCTGGCTGAGATTGCTGTAGCCACCCTGACAGAGACAGTTGGTGTTGTCTCAGAATCATGACTCCAGCAATGTCAGCTATGGACCGTTGGAGAGCATCGAGCGGGCTGTGGGTGTCCGTGAGCTTCTGTATGTGGTCCCAGATGGGACTCAGACACCCACGTATGGCATCAAGTTTGGCCGCCAGCATCTCAAACCCCTCCCGCACCTGATCAGCCATCTCCCGCTGGACCTCTAGCACATGGCGTTGGAAGGCCAGATGTGGGTCCTCGAGGTCCTGGGAGCCAGATGTGGTGGGAGGTGCTTGCTGCTGGTTGGTTTGTGCAGGGGGTGGGGTTGCCGCGATTCTGCTGGGTTGCCCTGATCCTGGAGGTGGGCTGCTGAGTGAATTGAGCAGAATTTGCAGTTCATCCTGATTAATGGTGGTGTAATCGTCCTCGTCATCAGTGAAGGTTGGGCCAGTCTGCTGTCCAGGAGGTGGTGTCTCTCCCTCTGCAATGTGATAGGGGAGATAAATATGAACAGTGTGTTTCATGTATGATCATGCATTGTATGAGTTTACAAGCAGGCTGAAGGACAGTGTACATTCTGACTGTTTATTGGGAGATGCCTATTTGCTGCAAGATAGTGATTATTTTGAGGACATAACCGATGTGATGTTGTTGTTGTACATTATCATCTCACAGTTTACAGCTATGACAAAGGATGCTTGTCGTATTTGTACCCACAAACGGCACATGTTGTGTCCTATGTTTATTTGTGTGAGTGATGCAGTTTGTTCCACATATTAGTCAATGTTGATGAGCTAAGATTTGTATGTGTGTGCACTGCATTGTGTGATTGTGGCACCTGCAGCTTTAGTTTTACTGCCCGTTATACCTTTCTGGCAGTGAGCCTTTCACTTCTGTGCATTTACAATGCTGAGATGTCGCAAGCTGGGTGGAATATGGCTCTTGGTCAGAGTTGGGAGACTTGTGCATTGTTTGTCATCAAATGTCTTGTTTACGTCAGGGGTTGTATGTACACAAGGATGTGTCAGAGTGTGACCTGCTCCTTTAAGGATGTGGTCCACACTCAGCCACCTCAGTGAGGTGGCCGGCACCATGTTAAGATGTTGTGCCTGCAGGCATGCTATTCATCATGCACTGTCACTTGCCTTGTCAGTGTGGCTCATGGACAAGCAGCTTTCCAGGGTAATGCACATGTGCATGTGTTTTGTGCAAGATGAGTTATGTGTGAGGAGGGCCCCCTTTGTGCACATTAGCAATGAGAGCCTACTTGGTGTTTCCACGTGTGCTGCACTATGTAGTACACATGTGCATCCAGGTAGCTTTGTCTATTGTCATTGTTCTTGTGTGCATGTCGTCCATCATTTTTTATCTTGCATGCATTGATTACTGCCCTCCTGTTGGCTTACCCATTGTGAGTATGGTGCATAGTGAGTTTCTATTGTTGTTACTGCTGTCTGAACTGACAGTGTCAACACCCATTACCCTCAAGGTTGACCCCACGTGTGGTGTGTAAGTGGTCTGTGATTTGATGTATGTGCATTTCATGATGCCTATTTATGGTGCTCAGGCCTTGTCACCGCCACCCTCAAAAGAGATGCAAATGGCAGGGTGATGTGTGTTTGTGTATGTGCCACGCAGCTGCTGACATGGATGATACATGCTGTCCTGGTTCTGGTTATCAATGGCTGGCTTAGCGTGTGGGTTATAACTACCTGACTGCAAAATAGTTCACTGACACAGTTGACTTACCAAACAGTTAAGTTTAATTGCACATGATGGTGTGATGGGCAACTCACATCAGGACTGATGTGGAATGCTGTTTTCTGTATTGCAGATGTATAGACTTGGGCGTGGGGGAGTGCAATTTGACCTAAGGGTTGAGGGTGACATTTCTGACTTTCTCTTTAATTGTTGCAACTTTGCTATCCTTGCTTGTTGTCATACTTTGGTTGTCATACTGCTTTACAGGCACATTTAGGTTCTGTGAGTATGTCACACATACAAGGCATGCAGTACATAATTGTGTGACACATTCCTAATCTGCATTGTCCATGTACTGTGGTGTTGTAGGCATACCCCCCCTGGAAATTGTATTACATCGCACTTTGAGTCAAGTCTGCTGTTTGTGTGCATTTTTGGATGTGCATCTTTTATCCAGTGGCCTACATGGTCACTTTGTTGTGACATTGCATGTGTGTCTGGTATGCAGACTCACTAGATGCTTCCCCACTTGGTGTACACAGGACTGCATCTCATGAACAGGCAAGTGTGCACATTGCCTGGAGATGCGTGAGGCTGTCATGATTTCCCCCTTGCCTCATCAGGGCAACAAGGACACATCTCTCTCTGACGCCAAAATGATGATGCACTGTGCAGGTGACTGATCATGTGCACGAGTAGGTATGCCACCACCAATGTCAGCACACCTGCAACATTGTGCACGTGTGTCTGAGTTTGTGCAAGGTTGTGTATGTGCAGTAAAGTCCACCTATTTGCACATGCACATTCCTGCACACAACTCAGACACACGTGCACAATGTTGCAGGTGTGCTGACATTGGTGGTGGCATGCCTACTCGTGCACATGATCAGTCAAATTCACAGTGCATCATCAATTTTGCATCAGAGAGAGATGCGTACTTGTGCAGGCAATTTGCATATGCGTGGTGATGAGCCTAGGGGGCCATTTTGCCAACCTGCCACATCCCAAGTTAATGTGCCACTTTGCCCTTTCCTGTGGCATTTATTTTGTGGTCTGAGGGTGATCTTGGACTATATTATGCTTAGTTTTCTGTGCACATTTCAAAGTCTGTGTGCCCGTCAATATGTGTCTTGCAATGTATTGTTTGAGTAGGGTGATATGTGTCTGTGCCACCATCTACAAGGGTATCCAGGACATGATCCACAGTAATTATGTGTATGCACTGCGAGATATTTAGTTGTGCACGAGTGCCATTGGGCCCATCCACCCCCGTCCCCTCAAGTCCCTGGCTCTTACTCACCCTGTTGTTGTTCTGTCTGGTCACGGTCAGCAGTGTCCTGGCCCGCAACTCCAACCACGTCTCTTCCCTGATGACTCGGGAAACCTGCTCCTCCAACTCATCCAGCTCCTCCTGTGGCGCTGGACTCCCACCTCCAGTCTGCATTGCTGCTTTCAGGTAGGCTGCTAGTTACTCCTTGGTCTTGCGCTTAGTATCATGCCAGCGCTTCTTGCAGTCGTCCACTGTCCTCCTCCTCTCTCCGATGGCATTCACCTTGGCCCCAATGTCCTGCCAAATTTCTTTTTTTCTTGCCAATGTCACTGTGGAGGTGACAAACAGTTCTTGTTGGTGTTCAGTCACCTCCGCAATCAGGACCTGCTTTTCCTGCGGGCTGAACTTGGGGTTCCTCTTCCTATTGGCCTTCACATGGGGCTCTGGCTGCTCCTCCTGGGTATTTGTGGGGTTGTTGGTGGCCTCTGCACTGGTCCCAGCTTCATCCCTGGCTCCTC
Organism: Calotriton arnoldi; assembly: GCA_963921515.1. Taxonomy (NCBI): domain Eukaryota; kingdom Metazoa; phylum Chordata; class Amphibia; order Caudata; family Salamandridae; genus Calotriton; species Calotriton arnoldi. The sequence continues at coordinate 2,479,160 of CAWUFW010001510.1, forward strand.
TGCTATTTTCCATTTTTTTTCCCTGCTTGGAGGGCCTTTTGTAGTGCATTTTCACGCCGAACGTGAGAAATGCAGGCCTGGTGCCAATTAGCGATCAGATTCCGTCGCTAATTGGCACATTGGCACTTTTTTTACGTTAGCGTCAGGCTTTTTATCGCCGTCACGCTAAATCTATCGCCGTCCATTTCCGCCGGAAAGGGAAGCTATCGCCTGTTAGTGGCGTGTTGTTAATACGCCGCTAACTCGGCGATTGATTCCGGCGTTCGACGACGATAGAAAATATCGCGCTAAACGCGTTTAGCGATAAATATCGCCATTTGTTGCTAATATCCCCCTAAGTGAGCTATTGCCCACAGTCACATAATACTGAAATGCCCCCGGTGATCGAACCGTGACCCCCGCGCTCCGGAGTAAGCCACTTTGCCCGCTGCGCCATACCTCACCTATTAAATCATCCACGCTGTTTTAGAATGTGCTCATTTGCAAAATCCATGTGGCCCTCTGCATTTACATTATGGAACATGCACCAGGGTTGAGCTTCCACCTGAAAGAGGCAGAAAAGTGAGGACAACTATGGAGGTACGTTTTGTGAACTTCCAAGTGGGTGGTTGGTTAGTTTAGTGGGCATCTGAAAGGTTTCTTTGGGGGGGCCAGCCTTGCTACTCATGGGGGAGGGACTTGATCAATTCTTTTAGTGCTTTGTTGGTTACCAAATTCAATGCTTCCAGGACTGAGCTGTCTGGCTGTGAGCAGTGTCCTCTGTACTGACCCTTGAGTGCTAGCCTAGGGACCTTCATTGGGGTTAAGGCATCTTGGACTGCACAGGCCCTCTTTAGCACTATAAGATCCCTTTACAAACGACAGAGGAGCCTGCATGTACACCTTCGCAGAATGGAGGGTAAACCCTTCCCCTTATAAATATATGCACAGCTGTACACTATGCTGCTGTTAACGTAGGTGTTAAAGCAGCAGGTTTTTGAGAACCCTGAGCTCCATGGGTAACCATGAATAGCAAAGAGTTTTTGCACCTATGCTAGTTGCAAATACTAGCATAAAACATGTTTGAGTAATAAGGCACCTTATCACCACTCATTCCTACCTCTTTTCTTCACCATTCAGCACTTCATCCAAATAGGGTGCTGGATGGGTAAGACATTTGGCATAGGTCTACAGGGCCTTTTCCAAAAATTAATAAACCTGGGGGCATATTTATTAAAGGTTTTACATCACCCTTGCGCCATGCAACGGGATGCACGGCAATGCAAAACCTAGAACGGGATTTACCAAACCACTGAAAGGGCCAGGCCATAAGTTCTGGACCTATACTAGAATCACAATCAGATGGTTCTTTTTAGCAGCATGTAAGCGTAGAGGGGAGAAAGTCATTATTATTGCCAATCAGTTAAACAGGAATTTCTCTGGACACATAGGGGCATATTAACAAGCCGGCGATAAAAAATTATCGCCGCTTTAGCGTCTGTTTTCAGACGAAAAGCGGCGATAATTTTATCGCTGTATTAGCAAGGTCACGCTATCGCGTGAATCCTTGCCCTATCGCCCTTTCCCATAACGCCCATCCTGCATCTCTAATGAGATGCAAGGTGGGCGTTTCTGGGCGTACCCCAGATGGGCTACGTTGTAAATATCGCCGATGTGCACATCGCGATATTTACAAGGCAGCCCACAGGATGATAGCAGACGTTAGATTTTGGCAAAACGGCCGTTTTCGCCAAAATCTAACGTCTGCTATTATCCCGACTTAGCCATCCCTAACATAGGGGTGGATTGTGCTGATACGACCACAGGGTCGTCTCAGCAAGGTTATCGCCGTTTTGCAGGGAACATCGCTGGAAAACCAGCGATGTTCCCTGCAAAACGGCGATAACCTCGCTATCTCTGGAATTTTTATCGCCCTGGAGAAGCGTGTTGTTAATAACGCGCTACCAGGGCGATAAGTTCCGGAGATAGCCAGCGATAAGATATCTATCGCTAATCACGGCCAGCGATAATTATCGCTGGCCGTTGATAATATGCCCCATAGTTACCACAGACAACTACGCAAGGTTAATTAATTTTTTACAAAGCCAAATATAAATGGACATAAAGACATCTCAAGATGAGAGTGTAGAAATACATCAGAATCAGCATAACAGCGCATCCAGTTTGAATGGTGCAGCATAAACAAAACAATTAATTCAAGAAGCAGGATACAGAAGATCAGAATGCATGAGTCCAAGTTTCCTGCATCGAGGGTTGATGAATATAAAGCATTGAACTATCCCTACACTAACACTAAAATGACATCCCTACTTAAGCATCTTCAGGGACAGGAAATAAAAGGTGTCAGCATGTGGAGTCTGACTAAGAAGTCTTTCCACCATCGATGGGTCAGATAGCATAAAGCTCCCAAAACAGAGCTTGCTCAAAAATGCTCTCTCTCCGAAGGCAGAAAAGAAGTGGGCCCTTTCCCTACTCCCAACAACACAATATTGAAGAGATCTTTACCAAGATCCTTTGCAGGAAAGGCCATCCGCTCTACGTACCGTCCTAAAGGTAGTTTTCTATGGGACAATGGTGTTCTTCTTCTCACCACATTTGTCCTAGGTTCCCAAGCCTTCTCCTGTGCGAAGGACAACGGTCTTCCTTTATCGATTCAGACCGTATGATGTAACCTTTTCTCTCCTTGCCTGACTAATAAAACAAAGACATTATTCTAGCTAACAAGAGTGCTTCTTTCACCTGCAACATAAAATGTGAGAAAGAACAAATTCCACAGCACACATGAAATTCAAACTGTTAATTCTAAAGTGAGAGTTTCCAGGGAAATGCATTTCAGGCCTCGAAAATTCAGCTAATATAAGAAACCAGCATATGAACTTTACGAACTTGCATAGGAAAATAAGGCACATCCAGTTAATACATTTACCTACATGTAGACAACAAATTAATAAACACATTTAATAAATTAATGCTGGTCAGTTACACAGCACAAACTCTTCAGGTTGATGTTTGCTGCTAGTCACATTCACTTTCTACGTTAATTCTCCAGGTTACTATTCAATAGCCTAAACAAATCACGTTTCATGTTATTACATTTCAAAATTTGAGCACTTCACGTTAATACGACAAAGGATTATATGGGGGTGCGCTCTACACGTATGATTAAAAGGCACCCTACAAGTAAACTTCGATTTCCACTACATCACCACGCAAGGCCACCTAGCATGGCTTGCTAAATCTGGAGTAACGCAAGGCAGCACAATTCACTGCCTTGCATTACTCTGCCCCATGGAGGAGTTCCATGGGTGGACTGTGGTGTTCCCACACATCCACCTATTGTGGTGTATTCCCAAATTTACCATGAGTAGTAGACCTGGGAATGCGTCAAAATGCTACGACTTCCCAGGGAAGGCGTAGCGAGGAGAAATGTCTTTATTTCTCCTCGTGTTATCCTCAATCTACATGTGCTACATTCTGCAGGAACCATAGAAAAAGAGGAAAAAGCCTCAAAGGACTGTTTTTGTGCAGGAAGGTATCTTACCTGCACAAAAATATCCTGCCTGCAATGCAGGCACCCTTGCACCAGGGTGCAAAGGTGCCTGTGTTGGTGCAAGGCAGCACACAATGCGCTAGCGCAAGGAGAGGACAGGAATGAGCCATATAATGTTAAATGTGGAGCATTCTGCCCTCTCCCTTTCACATAATGCAGCTCAGCAAGGTCTCTTGCTCTGCTGCATTGTGTGACATTTTGTTAAATCTGCCCCACAATATATAATGTCTTCAATATCCATGAGTTTGTCCACCAAGTAATCAGAAACATCATTTCTGGGTGCAAACCCTGCATCCATAGGAAACATTCATTTAATGTTTACACCTTTGGCACCATAAGGAATCAGGCCAGTGGCATAAACAAAGGCCCTTTGTAAAAATTGGATTATTAGTTGAGATGGGTGAATGCCCCAGTCAAATAATAAACATTATCCTTGTCAGGATAAACCACAAAAGTCCCTAAATAAACCTGTGCCTAACACTGGTAGCTTCGAACAAAAGCAGTCAGGCTCAACTTAGAGGTAATGTGCAAAGTATTTATGCAGTACTCAAACAATAATAAAGTGAAAACACAGCACAAGAAAAATCCCAAACCAATTTAGAATTTAGAAAATAGAGTCAAGTTTAATAAATTAAATTACACCAAAATGACTAAATCCAATAAGTTCAAAAAAGAGTTATGAATTATTACATTTTCAGGTGCAAAAAGTGCCAAAAAACACCTCATACCACTTGTAATTATCTGGTCGTGCAGGGCCAGGTCAAAGTCACAAGTTCAGGCTGACCGCGATGGAGCACGGGTCAGATACAGGTACCAGGTTCATCCAGGTGAAGAGTTTACCTTCTCACATAATCCAAGTCCATGCAAGGAGCTCCCGCTGGAGCTTCACGTTGGTGGGAGCTGCGAGGAGATTGTTGCTGGCAGGAAGAGCAGGTCACCGCTGGAGCTTTGCGTTGGTGGTAGATGCAGGTGGTCATTTTTGACGTGAAGAGCAGGTCACCATCGGAGCTTTTTGTTGGAGGGGGACGTCGACAGTTGTTGCTGACATGAAGACTCTGCGCGAGGTCACTAAGAGCCCAAAATGTCCAAATTTCCACCTGTAGTTTAGTCTTAGCAGTTTTAAAGTTGAAGGAGTACACTCTTGTGCCAGCCAAGGGTCCAGGACAGCACACTGATGCCAGCCAAGGGTCCAGGACCTGGTGGGCACCTCTTGGGAATCAGGACTCACTCCAGAAGAGGCCAGCAGCAGACTTCATGGAGGCCCCGCTGAAGCTGACCAGCTGGGCAATTGCAGGGAAGGCCTCTAGGAGCTGGTTGTGGCCCTGTAGCTCAAACAGGAGGTCAGCCAACTGACACTGGCAGTCATGTCTGGGGACCCTGTGTTCAAGGCAAGCAGGTCCAGTCCTCCTTCTCCAGACAGCAGGGCAGTCCTTCTGAATCTTCCACAGGTCCATAAGTGTTCTGATGAAAGGTTCTGAAAGTGCCACCTTTGTACCTAGTGCCGGCCTGTGTATCGGGGGGTCACTCTCTTTATCTACCCATAAACAGGTTCTAATCCGTTTTTCCTGTTCCCCTGGGTTTCGCTACAAATTGGCTAGGGTAACAAAGAGCAGGCAGGATCAGGTGCCACATGCATTTGCCAGTGACAAAGCAGGAAGTCTCAGAAGTCAGGAATTTCCATAAGGCTATCCTTTGAAGATCATAAAGGGCTGATTACAACCTTTCAGGCCATTCGGCTCAGGAGAGGAACACCCTTCCCCACACCCAAGGCTCTTTCGTTCCCCATCTGGAAGAATAAGCTATTACACCACCGGAGAGCCATTACAGTCATGTGACCCTGAACACCTTCAGAAAGGCATTTTTTGGTTTAGGAAGAAAAATGGCAACTTTCTAAAAATGTCATTTTCAGAATAGTAACTTAAAATCCAACGTTACCATTAAAGACGGCTTTAAATTACAGTTCAAATGAGTGAAAGACGTATTTGCTCCCAAACTGAAATCATCACTTGAGTGCAATACCGTAACCCAGTGTTAGTGTATGGGAGTAGTAACCTTGCTACAGTGAAAAACGACTTTAGAAGTTTTTCACTGTCAGGACCCGCAAATCTTAAGCACACAAGGTAGGCAGAAGTGAAAAATGAATTTAAGACTTGTTCACCACCAGGACATGTAAAAGTTAAAAGTGCATTTACTATACTATACTATACTATAAGATTTGTTGTAAAGTGCATGGTGACCCAGAGGCATCCAAGCACTAAATAGGAGAGGTTGCACCATACAGATAAGGAAGACACCTAAGAGATTTGGGGCCAGATGCATCAAGCTATTTTGCGATCGCAAACAGTGCAAATCGCTAAAAATGGGCGTTTGCGAACGCAAAATAGCAATAAGCAATGCATCAAGCAAAATCACAGATTTTCCCAGGTATTCGCAATTTTTGCGATTACCTATTTTGCGCTTTCCAGAACTGTGAATCCTTATTTGTGAATCGCAATTGCGGAGTCGCAAAGCTATGCATGAATATTCGCAAATTGCGAATAAATAAGGAATCACAATTTTGCATTCGCTAAATACCACCAAATCAAACTAGGTGGTAACCAGGTGAAAATAATCAAATCAGGTGGGAAACATTTGGGAAAGTATTTAAACAGGCCCAGAAGGCCTCAGAATGTTTCACAATGGCAGCGCTCTACGTCATGGCGAGGACGATGAGGCTAAGACCAGCAGCACACAGGAGAAGGAGGATACAGGGGCGCATTTTCAGAGTGCGCGTTACTCTGTTGGGGCAGACAGAGGAGGAAATCTATGAGAAGTATAGATTAAATAAAGGAATGATACATGATCTGATTGCAGAATTAGACCCACTACTGCAGCGTCAATGTCGCAGGACACATGCCATCCCCACCCATGTGCAGGTCCTGTGTTCCCTGCACCTTCTAGCTTCTGGTAGCTTCCAGGGGGTAATAACTACAGCTGGCGGTGTTTCCCAAAGTTCACTATCGCGTTTCTTCAACGCGTTCCTGGACGCCATGTTGCTGAGGATGCACCAACACATCAGATTCCCAACTAGCCCACAGGAATTGCTTGAAACTAAAATGGACTTTTACTAGATAGACAACATCTCCCATGTAATTGGTTGCATAGATGGGACACATGTAGCCATATGCCCCCCTCAGTGAATGAGTATATTTTCAGGAATAGGAAGTCATATCATTCATTGAACATACAAGTGATATGCAATGCGAAGTACATCATTACGGACATAGTGGCAAGATACCATGGGAGTACGCATGATTCCTATATCTTTAGGCACAGGGGCATACATACACGTCTTTGTGGGGGTGAATTTGGAGAAGGATTCCTGCTTGGTAAACACATGTCACTCTCCTATGCAGATTTTCATGGTCATGTGAAACATAGCAGTGACTAACATATTGGCTGTTTCTCCATAGGTGACAGCGCATATGCTGTGCGCCCATTCATCTTGACACCATACCTGAATCCAAGCACACCATGTGAACACCGGTTCAATGCAGCACACAGGACAACACGCAATGTGATTGAGAGGACCTTTGGACTGCTGAAAAGTCAATTTCGCTGCCTACATAAAACAGGCGGTGCTTTGCAGTACAGGCCAGACATCTGCTGTAAAATATTTGCCACATGTGCCATGTTGCATAACATAGCAACTGCCAGAGGCGTACCACTTGAAACATCGGATAGTGACCCCGATAAGGACGAGGAGAACATACACCCACAACAAGCAGGAAGTGCAGCGAGTGCAGCTGAAGGGAGACAGCGATGTGCAGAAATTACCCAGAATTATTTTTGAGGTGGGTATTGATCAAATCAAACACAACACTGTTACTTTGCCAACTAGATTTATTTAACCCAAAATAAACAGCAGTGTTATTGCACACTTGCGAAGCCTAAAAATAATGATGTGTAGACATAACGGTTTGTCATGGTACTTTACATCAGTCCAGACAAATGTAGTTTCTGGTTGCTTCACCAAAAACGATTCCTGTGGACATGGCCACACTATTTCCTGCGTCCTCGCACTCCCATTGCCCGTTCTGGGTGCTTAGACACATCCCTTTGCGAGCTCTCTGATCCTGGGTATTACGTGTGCTGCGCCTCCTGCATTCCGTCACTGGTGCCAAGCTGCTACTGCGGCTGGAGGCATCCTCACTAACCCCCTACCCATGACACTACTGGCAGCAACACTAACCCCCTACCCATGACACTACTGGCAGCAACAGCATTGGTCAGCATCTGCTCCACAGCATTTGTGACTTGGATCAGTTCCCTGGCAACATCTCTGCAGCAACGGCTCATTTCCAACTGCATGCCTATTGCAAGTCAGGATAATTGTGCAGTTGTAGTGCTAAGCCGGTTGATGGCCCTAGTGTACCCATCCAAGCATCCAAGAAATTTGTGGTGTCTTTTGCGATGTGACACCTGATCATCTTTCAAAACTTTGCATAGGTCCCTGAGTGCTAGTCATCTCACCAAATTGTTCATTGGTTTCCCTGTGACCTTCCTGCACAGCTGTTGTTAGATGCTTGATGCTGTCACTCATGTCCCCCATTTTGCATGCACGAGTGGAAAGGTTTGCCTGCATTGACCGCATGTGTTTCACTTGCAGGTGCTGTACCCTTAACATGGCACTCTCTAGACCATCGTAGGATGTGCAACTCTCGCCATCGGTAGCTCTCATCATTGGAGCTGCCCTGCTTCTCCTGAATCTCATGTTCCTACGTTGCAGCTGTACACGTGGTCTTGCTGTGGGTGTATTCACAGGCTGTGCTATTGTAGGCTCAGGTTGTCCCTCATCCCCTGTTTCAAGTGCAGGCAATGGTGCTACTGTGATCCTGCGTCTTTTTGGAGCTGGTGTTGTGGTTGCTGGTGAGACTGCTATGTCTTCTCCTGACTGAGACTAACTCTCTGGTGGTGCATGTCCATCACTGTCCTCTGACTCTTGTTCACGTGCATCTGTGATGTTGAACAGTGCATGACTAGTTAGCATATTTGGACATGTTTTCCCTTTTGTACATTGTTTTGTTCAATAAAGTTATTTTGAAACACACTGTGTGTGGAGACTGACTTGCCTGTCACAATAGATTTTAACTGATCTGGTTTGCTACCCACCAGCCTTTCCTTGTGGTTTTGCTGACTGCAATTCCCATAATGCATTTGTGTGTTACAAGTAAAACATGGTCTGGAATACTATGTTCTACACTAAGCCAGATCTGACTTATGCTGTTTGTTTGCTAACACAGAAATGTGGATGTTAATTAGCATGCATCTTACCTTGGGAGGTACTGGGTGGTGCTGAGGAATCTATTGTGGTTACTCCAACAACTGTCTCCGGCTGCAGGGTGGACTCCACAAGGTCCTCCATGGCTGTGGGTGTTGTTTGGGTGGATGGGCCGCCTCCAAGCCTTTCTGAACCCTTTCTTTGGCACGACTACGCAGGTCATACCACCTTTTGCGCAAATCTGATATGCTGCGTTGAGCAACTCCCACTGCATTTATTTTCCTTTGCATTCCTAGCCACAATTTTCTTTTTTCAGACTCTGGGACCCGCAGTGACTGTTTTCCAAACAATTTATCATGGTTCCTCACCACTTCTTCTATTAGTATCTCCAACTCCTTTTCACTGAATTTCTTTTGCCTTTTTCTCTCCTTCTGTGGTGTTTCTGAAGCCATGCTGCTGACTGCACCAGTTTAAAAGTCCCAAACTTTTCAAATGTGCAGTTCTCCAACAGTCTGCGTCCTCCTCCTCACTCTCAGCACACAGGTAACAGCATGGGAGTGGTCACTTCCTGATTCTGACATCATCATGCTGCATCGTATTATGGGAATCGCAATTTGCGATTCGCTAGTAGCGTTTTCGCAAAATTTGCGGGTCAGTATTTCAGGATCACAAATAGCGATTGTGAATATTACCAAATCGCAATTTATTAGCGATTGTTTTCATGCATTCCGTTTTGTGATACGCAATTTGCGATTCGGTAAAATTTGCAATTTGGTAATCGCAAAACGCAGTGTTGATGCATATGCCCCAAAGTCTATTTGAAGAGCCAGGTTTTAAGAGCTTTTTGAAAGCATAGCTCATTGTCTATAACTCGGATGACAAAGGGAAAAGAATTCCAGAGCTTAGCTGCATTGAAACTAAAGGACCGTCAACCACTTCTGGCTCTTTTAATAGTTGTAAGGTAGCCAGATGGAGGTTCGAAGATTGAAGTGATCTGTTGGGGGTGTGGGTGGGTAGCAAATTGGCATAGAATAGGCAGACCTTACCCCTGTATAGCTTGGTGGGAGAGGCACATTGACTTGAGTTTTTTTCTTTTGGCAATGGGGAGCAAGTGAAGGTCTCTCAATCCCTGCCTGGCTGACTGAGATCTAGGAATTTCAAGTAACGTGCGTGTGGCCGCATTTTGCACAACTTGTAGTTTACAGGTAACTCCTTTGGGAGACTCCAGGTAAAGTAAATTGCCATAATCAAAATGAGAGAGAATGAGAGCCTGAACCACCACTTGTCTTGAAGTCTGGGGGAGCAAGGACAGAATCTTGCACAACATCTGCAACAATCCAAACAACTGTCCGAGATTCTGGACTTCCATTGTCAAGGTATCTTTGAGTCACATCCCCAAGCTTTTTATGACAGCCTTAGGGGCTGGAAGGGGGTGGGGGGGCGAGGGGAAAGGCCACTAGGCCAGCCCAGGCCTTGTTGGATAAAGGAGTAGTTGCCAAGAATCATTAATAAATTCTGTTTTAGCTCCATTGAGCTTAAGACAAGACTTGGTCATCCAACTGGCTACCTGCTCCATGCAAGGTCCGAGGGTGGATGTTAAGGGATCCGAGTCTTGGGTAAGAGAGAAAACCAGCTGGGTGTCAACCTCATAGATGACTATGGAGGTCCCAAATGGAGCTATAATGTCCGCCACTGGTTACAGGTATATGTTGAATAGCGTAGGACTAAGTGAGGACCTTTGCGGGACCCCACATGTGACGGGCAAGATATCTGAGGAGCAGTCTTTGTCAGAGAGCTGAAATGTTGTTCCCTTAAGAAGGAACCCACCCAATCCATGGCTTTTACAACTTTTTAAATACCATGCACCCTGCCCTATGAACATTTAGAACCTACCTTAGCGGAGACTTATAAGTATGACGTTTTAAGGTTTAGGCCTGGTTTATTTTGCAAGGTCGAAATGGCTGTTCAAAACTGCACTAAATGCTGTAATGGCAGGCCTGAGAGATGGTTTACAGAATTACTTTAGTGCTAGGCACAATGAGTGCTGTAGCCCACTAGTAACATTTAATTTACAGGCCCTGAGTACATGTATCACCATACACTACAGACTTATACGTAAATTAAATTGACCAATCAGGTGTATGCCAATTTTGCCATGTTTACAAGGGAGAGCACAAGCACTTTACCACTGATTAGCAGGAGTAAAGTGCACGGAGTCCAGCATAAAAGGGTTCTGCAAAGGAAGGCAAAAATCGGGGGTAACCCTGCAGAAAGGGCCATGTCCAACAGCCTTCAAGGTATCATAACCAAAGGAGTATCAAGGAAATCTTTGACCTGGCATCAGGCAGATCACCACCTAAGGGCTACAACTCCAAAAACAACTTGGAGCTTAGTGGAAGCTTCACCATCAACACTCCAGCACTTGATACATTGTTCAAGATATCCACTGAGTATGCCCATCATTCATCAAGACAAGCCCATTCCCAGTGTGTCCATGACCAGTTACATTGAAGAACTCAATGTTCTCTTTAGGAAGCCTTCTAACAGCTTACCAACAGGAGAACTGACAGACCATACCAAGACTCATTCAGCCGACTAACCTCTTTCCATTATAACCACCCCCCATCTACATCTGTATCATTATCAACCAGTCATTTCAAAAACATTTCCATGACGCCTGCAATCTAGTTAGCGAAAATGAATGCCAGATCTATGACTAGCTGAAACTTAGTTTGTCGACATTTTTATAATCTTTCAGAAGCTGCATCCCCAGACTACAAAGACCATATATGAAAAAAAGGACAAAAACTTAGGATAGCAATTGTGTTTATCACACAGCTCACTTGTATAGAACTTGCCAATCCACTCTACACAATCTTTAAAAGTGTTGTGACCCACTCACCATAAACTCTAAGTGGTGTGTCATTTTTGTGGCGGTATTTAGAAAAACAAGATTCAATGGGCCAGATGTATCAGAATTGTATTTTGCGAGTCTATAATAGCTAATTTTACCGATTTGCTATTATAGACTCGAAAAAATGCAATGTATGTAGGTTTCTGCAAATATTTTGCGATTCCTACGCATTCCTTAATTCCGACTCGCAAATTGCGAGTCGCAAATAAGGAATGGCTTCCCATTCATTTCTATGGGCCTAGAGGCCTATAGAAATGAATGGGAATTGCATGCGCAATTTGCAAGTACCCAATAGGTACTCGCAAATTGCGCATGCAATTTCAAGGGTGCAAGGGGGCCAAAAGGACACCCTGTTGCACCCCTGAAATATGCATGTGTGCACATGTGGCACACATACATGCCCTAAGGGCATGTATGTACGCCACATGGCACTTAGAAAAATGCTAAAAAGTGCATTTTTCTAGGAATTTGCAAATTACCACCAACTAAAAGTTGGTGGTAATTTGCGATTCCTTAATGCTAAATCGCAATTTGCGATGGCAACAAGAATTGCATTTGTGGAATCGCAAATTGCGATTCCCTAACTGCATTCGCAATGTAGGTAATCACAAATAATTGCGATTACCCATATTGCAAATTCAAAATCTTTCATACATTGCAAAACGCATTTTTGCGCTCGCAAACGGGCTGATTCTGCGAATCGGCCCGTTTGCGATCACAAAAAATGTTGATACATCTGGCCCAATGTTCTTTGTCTGTATGAATTCCCCAAGCTACCATTGATCCTGTAATCCATTATACAGAAAGCTCATATAATTCTAAGCTTTAATCTGTGGGTTTACGGCACAAGCATTGAGAGGGCAGCAGAAGTTCTTGACAAAATGGTGTCCTGAGGCCTCAGAAAAATAGTGAGGTACCAAACACACACAGATGTCCCATGCTCCACAGAGTGTTTGCCCACAATAATGAAACCACCAAGCCAGTAGTACTGCGATAAACATGGTGTATTAATACCCTGCTATGCTCACAAATATAGGGCCAGATGTACGACCATTTTTGCATGCGCAAACGGGTTTGCGAACCTGTTTGCGCATGCAAAAACAACATGGGGAATGTACAAACCCTATTATGCGAGTCGCAATTTTTTGCGAGTCGCAAAATAGGGTTTTGCGACTCGCTATTAGGAAGGGGCGTTCCCTTCCTTATAGCGAGCGCAACCCTATGTAAGAATGTTTTGCGTCCGCAATTGTGGGCGCAAAACACTTGCAAATTACCACCCTCTTCAAGAGGGTGGTAATGCACTCGCACAAGGGAACCTTTGCAAATGCAGGGGAAAACTGCCTGCCCTTAAAAATGAAACGAAAACGTTTCAATTTAAAAAAAAAAAATGCATCCTGTTTTCCTTTAAGGAAAACGGGCTGCATTAAAAAAAAAAACTGCTTTATTTAAAAGTTGTCCCAGACATGGTGGTCTGCTGAGCCCAGCAGGCCACCATACCTGGGAGGGCCTGCCATTCCCAATGGGGTCGCAAATTGCGAGAGGCTCATTCATATTCATGAGCCTCTCAATTTGCGACCCATTGGGAATCGCTAACAGTGTGAAATACACTGTTGTACATTGGAAATAGCAGCTTGCAAATTGCGAGTCGCAAAAAACTCGCAATTTGCGAGGCACTATTTCCACGGTCATACATCTGGCCCATAATCAATTGACCACGTCTTCACAGCAGCATGAACAAACAAACTATATTAAGCATACAATTAGAAAACAGCAACACCTGTCCTGATAATCTATGCCAGAAACTGTATGTCCACTTCATTTGAGAAGCTTGTCCTTGATCCTAAAAACAAAATGCAGGCATCAAGCCAGGCAACAAATGGTGATAATACTGGTAGATCTTAAAACAATGAGCCACCAGCTAGAACAAAAGTGGCAAGAGAAAGGATGAGTTACTCTCAGAGGGCAGTGCAGTTCAATGTTATTGTTTGATTTACATAAAAAAATATTACAACCTATTACTGAGTGCTTTTCCTGCAGATTTTGGAGACGGGTCTTGATGCCTAGGAATGCGATCCCATCTCCACCAAACAAAGAAGCACTTACTTCTGTAAAGTACAAATCATCCAAGTGTGTTTTCTCTGCTCTACCCAAGTGGAGCACTTTCTACTGGTTAATTAGTAAGTGCTCCTCGTTGGGTAAATATGTAATGCATCTACTACGCTACAGCTGCGTAAAGGACGCAGAGGTAATGTCTCCAGTGACCTTGTGTGTCTGTAACTTTGCCAATGTGATAGTTCCTCGAGCGTCTTCAACAGATAACTTTACAAGGTGTAACTGCAGAGAAAACACTTACAGAAGTTAGTGCTTCTTTGTTTTGTGGAGATGCGATCGTATTCCTAGGCATCAAGAACCCGTCTCCAAAATTGTCAGGAAAAGTGCTGGGGGGGCCTTTTAGTAAGCTGGCCATCATCCTGAGAAAAGTGCGGGAAGACGCTGCATTTCGCTAATGTATATGGGGTGGGGTTTCGAGGCAAGTTTACATACTTCTAGTTTTTAAAGTTTAGAACAGAATCTTTGGTCTCAGCAGCAGATGACAAGAAAGAACCCCCTAATCACAGACACTGCATGAGATATTGCGCTCGAGAAAAGCAAGGATGCAAACACCTCTATTACGGATGACAGCTAACAATTCATGGTGAAAATGCAGAGAAAACATACTTGGATGATTTGTACTTCACAGAAGTGAGCTCTTTTTAGGGAGGGGGCCACACACCCCCCTTGCCAGGTCGATTTTGGCCCCGGGGACCCCATCCCCCAGGGGCCAGCTACGTCACATGGGTGCCCAAGGGCACCCAGTGCGCAATGGGACCGCGGGAGAGCCTCAAGGCCCACGTGGTCTCAGCCGGCTCCCGCCTCCCGTGGGAACGAGCACTGTTGTGACGACAGGGGGCTGCTGAAAGGCAGCTCCCTGTCTGTCAGAGCAAATGTTTTCATCTGTTTGCCTGCACGCATATTTGCATGCATGGAAACAGATGAAAGTTCCGCTTTCTGCAAGCCGGAGCTGTTTGACAGCTCTGGCTTTCAGTAAGCAGAGTTATAGTTTGCTTTTGCTTGGTGGGAGCTGTTAGTTCTCAGCAAGCAAAAGCAAACAGCTACCCCCAGAGGGTTTGCATCTCAGGAGGTAGCAGGAGCTGACCCTGGGGGGCGGGTGGTCCCCAGGACCATAAATGGCTCCACAGGGGGGGCCGTGCAGCCCCCCTCCAATGTAGCAGATAGCCCCGGGGAGGTAGTGGTCCCCGGAGCCGGGGGTCCACGACGGTCCACCTACATTAATTTATTTCAGCCCAGGGAGTTGGCGGTTCCTGGGACTGTGGTTGGGCTGCGTGCCCTCCCCTTATTTTTAATAAATTGCCCCAGGGAGGTGGTGGTCCCCAGGGCTGCAGGGGGCCATACGGCCCCGCATTAATTTTATGTTTAACCTCGGGAGGTGGCGATCTCTGGGGCGCTGGCGGGCCCAGCGCACCCCGCATTAATTTTATGATTAGTCTCGGGGAGGTGGCAGTTCCTGGGGCTGCGGGGGAAGCCATACGGGCCCCCCACATTAATTGTAATTTTAACCCCAGGGAGGTGGCGGTTTTCGGGGTACAGGCGGCCCCAGCGCGCCCTCCCGCATACATAATTTTAAATGCCCTGGGTAGGTGGTGGTTTCTAGGGCTGCAGAGTGGCTGCGCAGGCCCCCCCAGCATTTATTTTAGATTTGCCCTGGGGAGGTGGTGGTCCCCGGGGCTTTTATAAGCCCAAGGAGGGGGGTCCTGTGTGCCCCCTAATATTTTTTTATTGTGCCCCTGGGACCTGGCACACCCAGGGGTCATTTAAAAGCAAGCGCAGGAGCCCATACTTGTTTTCGATTATTTTATTGTTCCCAGCAATTTGCGAATATCGCAATTTTGCATAAATTTTTAAAAAAATGCTTTTAAATCGTGACGGGTTTCCAAGGATTGGGGGTCAGCGTATTCCTACCCTGCCCCCTTTCCTTTTTTCTAAATTTTTTGGGGACTCAGCTGAAGCAGAGTCCCAAGATGGCTGCCAACATTTCCTGGTTGCAGTGTTGGCAGCCAATCAGAGCTCTGCATTTCCCTGCATAAGCGCGTTATTTTTTTGCGAAGTCGTTGCGGCCACAGGTATCACTAACTATATTCTCTTAAATTTCTCAACAACTACGGAACGTATTTATACCGAATTGCAAAAAAGTGGAATCTGTGGAACAAAATCTACCTTTCTGCCAAATGTTATGTAATTCTGACAAGCGGTTCGGGCTGTAGGTGTGTTGGCAAGTCCTATGGGAATTAACATGGGAAAATGCACTTTATTTAGCCCCTTGTTTCTCGGCCCCCGCTTGACTGATCACCCTGAAACTTTCCAAGCGCAAAGAGAATAACCGGCACACATTTTGGGGAAGATTTTGTGAAGATTCATCAAATGGCACCAAAGATATAGGCAAGCCCAAAAACGTTTTTCATATGGAAAAATGATCCTAACTATAACTACCTATTGGCGACCGCCAGTAGGTGGTATATATATGAACCCGTAATTAAGACAGCAATGATTACAACCAAGTTGTATCCAGTCACATTATTAGTAATGTACGGCATTTTAACCAGTATGAAGAAGTTAATACTGTATTAATAGCCCACTGCTTTCATTGGTGAATTGCATAAATTGGAGGGTAACCGAATTGTATGTCATGCTACTTTAAGAGTGCCCAATGGGGCCGAATTTAGTAAATCAACTAAAATATTATTGTTCTTCATTACTATATTTCCGAAATGTTTGGTAATATTTTCCAGTATGATGATGCCAATACTGAATTAAGAACCTATCGATTTTGTATTGTATGGAATTTTGAGGGGAATCCAACGCAATTTGTGTTATTTTAACTTCATGCGATTCTGTTTTGCTTTGCATTTATAGTTACTTATGTACTTTTTTCTGACCTGACATCTGATGTTACGAGATGGCTGCCACTGTTAGCACAATTAGGAATGTAGTTGTGCAGACATTCGTCTTCTATGTTTACTGACCTTCTGTTTATTAGTTGCCCGGTAACATTGCCTCGGCGTCATGACAAAGGCTCTGTGCCGAAACGCGTAGACGCTTTTTACCGATATATTCTTGATGGAACAATAAACTACATCTTGAACACTGCAAGCCCTGTTGAGTGCCGTTCTTCCCCGGTGGATCCTTGTGGGTGAGAATTCTCCTGCTATAATTACACGCCCGGGCCGCAGGCGTTTCCCGGCACCTCCGACGATTTGGATGCACGACGCCATACATGAAGCTTGGAAATGGTGTAGCCACAACGCGACGTGCCCCCATCCTACGAAGATACAGAGACACAAAGGTAAGTGCGCTGCGAGGGATCCGGAGGGGTCTCAATCAGACGCACATATCTTTAAGTGTGGTAATACTAGAGGCGGGAGTCGGTGGTATTTTCCTGCAGCAAGTTTTAGTGCATAGAAGTGCCGAAGGGGCTGCCATCATATTGCATTCTGGATATTGTAGTTATATAAACAGGTTTCCATCATGGCAGATGAAGAAATAGAAACTAGGCTAAAAGTAGCCGAAGGGCCTTTTAGCGAGTCCAGCACTGGTAGATGAGAATCATCAGCGTCATCATCCAAGACTGGCATAGATGCCACATCGTTTCAATCAATCACCACCAAATTAGAAAGACTCACCAAAATTGAAATTTCTAAATGGTGGGAAGTCCAATCACTAAATAAATACCTAGAAGTTGGCAGGGTGCCAAGGGGACTTAGAATCATGATTACCCCAACTTATTAAAACCCCCATCCTGACCTGATAAAACAATGGGCGGAATTGAATGCAGAGAGTTCTCAGAGGATGATCACCCTGCTTGTAA
Source organism: Calotriton arnoldi (assembly GCA_963921515.1). Classification (NCBI taxonomy): domain Eukaryota; kingdom Metazoa; phylum Chordata; class Amphibia; order Caudata; family Salamandridae; genus Calotriton; species Calotriton arnoldi. Next base: position 2,496,807 of record CAWUFW010001510.1, read on the forward strand.
AATATGCAGAAATCGACAGAGAAAATATCATGAAAAACATTAAAAAACTCAGAGATCAGTTACATGCATTGGAAGACAAAGACAAATCAGCAAAATTTGAAAAAGAATTGAAAATAAGGATGAAAAATTATGAAAAGATTATTACAGATAGGAAAGCGCATAAATTTCAGCGCGATCGCATTGATTATGAGCAGGGAAGGATTTACACGTTCTCGAGAAAATTCGATACCATCAGACGAGAGAGACTAGAAGTCAGCAATCGGGCAAGACAAGATAACACCTTAAGTGACTTGAGCTCAGATACGGGATCAGAATCTGATCGTGACTCTGTGGTAGACAAAAGCGGGCCCACAACATCAGTTTTTGATGAATTTCGTTTTTTAAGACTGGGCAGACTGACAAATCACAAACCGCAAACCCAAAGGGGAGGAAAAAGAGGAAGAGGAAGAAGAGGCAGAGGCTGGGAGGCCAAGGACAAAGACAACGGAAGCGCTTTGGGAGTACTGACGAGGAGCCACACCAAGAAATAGTGGACTCTAATACGGTAATCAATCTATCTAATGAGACTCTAACTGATGAAGGCAAACAGATATTGGAATTGGGTCTTTCGTACTGTTTACATACACTGTTTGATTATGTGAAAAGCTGTATTGACTTGTACATGTTCACTAGAAAGTTAAAATTAAGGACTTTTTTCAAGCGTAAAAATAGACCCTGCTCAGAGACAGTGTTACCTTCTGCTGCTGATGCAGATCTTTTGAATGACTTGATGGATCTAGACCAAGAGGGTATGAGTGAACAGTCAGAATCTAATGTAACCAGAACACCTCTAGACAGTTATAGCGGTGGAAGGAGTGTTACCCCTTTTAGACCTAAATCCCGCTTCTACCCTCCTATGCCTCATGACAATTTAGATGCCTTCAATGAGAGTGTAATGATTGATTTGAAACAACTGAGACAACAGAGTAACCAAGGCCCAAGAGTCAAAACCGATTTTAGACAAAAATTGGACAAAGTTATGACTAAATGGTCCAATAATGAGAAATGTATGTTACGTGTCTCCGATAAAGGAGGCAATAAAGTGATCTGGCCAAATGAAATGTACTTACAGGAAGCTTACAGTCAACTAAATGACCAACAGTGTTACTGTAAGATTACCAAGAGAATATGAGGGGTTGAGAGTAACATTTCTTAAAGATCTTAAAGGCTGGCGAGAAAATAACCTGATCAGTAAAGAAGAATTTGAGTTTTTACACGTTAAACATCCACGATTGCCAATCCTGTACCTTCTACCGAAAGTACATAAGGATAGTGTCTGCCCCCCCCGGCAGACCAATCATATCAGCAATTGGGAGTTTTCTTGAGAACATATCGAAATATGTAGATTATTTCTTGCAAACTTATGTATGTGCTCTACCCTCATATATACAGGACAGTACTGACTTTTTGAGACACATCTTTGATATACAGTGGGAACCAGACTTCCAGATGGTCTGTATGGATGTGAACTCACTGTATACAAGTATACGTCACAAAGATGGTTTCAATGCTACACGTCATTTTTTGAAGACCAGACCCATTCAACATCTGAAACATAATGACATGATTATTGGTATGATTGAGTGGTGCCTAAACAGCAATGTATTTCTATTTAATAATGAGATCTTCCGACAAGTACAGGGGACTGCTATGGGCACCTGCTTCGCCCCCAGCTATGCGAATTTACACATGGGCTGGTGGGAGGAGCAGGTGCTCCACAACACAGAACTTTATGATTGGTCATCAAATATTGTTTTGTGGTTGAGATATATCGACGACCTCTTCATACTATGGAGAGGAGATACAACATCAGTTGAAGAATTTGTAAAGGCAATTAATGTGAATGATCTCAACTTGTCTTTTACTTGCCGCATTAGCAATGAATGCATTGCTTTTTGGATGTAAGGCTGGAAGTGCTCGGGGACAGAATTACAACTTGGGTATATAGAAAAGCCACCTAAGGCAACTCAACCTTACATGCCTCCAGTTCCCACCCAGGTGCCCTCAAAAGGAGCATCCCCTACGGGGAACTGCTCAGAGCCAAGAGAATCTGCAGCACTCAAGAAAATTACACAGCAACTGAAAAAGAGATGATTATGAGATTAAGAGCAAAGGGTTATGATGAGATTACCCTGAATCAGGCAAAGGACAAAGTCAGAACTGAATCTAGGACTGATTTGTTATTTCATACACATTCAACTCCAAGGTCACTAAAAGTAGGGAGACCCACAGTAGACACATCCAGCAAGCAGATTGAGCCATGTAGATTCATTACAACTTTTAACATGGCACCCAATTAAATAAGAAAATCCTGCATAGACACTGACATCTGTTGAAACAAGATCCCGTAATAGGAGTAGAAATGGAAGACAGGCCAGCTATAACCTACAGGAGAACGACGTCTATCAGAGACAATATAGTCAAAAATCAGATGCCAGAGAAGACCATCTGGCTCAAACCTGCCAGGGGTTTTAAAAATGCAGTAAATGTAAGGCGTGAACGCAGGGCCTGAATGCCACTAATGTGTACGCAGATCTGGGAGAAAAGATTACTATAAACAACTCCTTAAACTGCAGATCAGAATTTGTAGGATATGTTCTAATATGTCCCTGCGAAAAGAAGTACGTAGGCAGTACTATAATACAAGTGCACAAAAGAGTATTGCAACATCTTAGGGCAATCAAGAATGTAGATGAAACGTACCCTGTGGTGAGACACTTTAAACAATACCACAACTGCAATCCAATACACTTAAGGTATACAGTGATTGACCAAATAGAAATAGCAAAAAGAGGTGGTGACAGAGAGAGGGCACTAAGACAGCTGGAGTGCAGATATATCCTCAGATTGAACACAAGAGAACCTGTAGGCCTCAACGTTGATGAGGAAATATACACCTACCTGTAAGGACAGCAATAGTGCTCCTCGTTTTCTATTTCTTGTTATTTTATGTGTTTTTAATTATAACAGTTACTTGGGCAGGGAGATACTGTAATACAGATATAAGAACACAAGTTCACAGGTGGCTGAATTTACACATATTTATTGTGTTTTTTATTTTTCAGGGCCTGGTCAGAAGTTACTGTCTCATATGAAACTGGATTCCGGTTCAATGAGTAGGAAGCAAAAGAGCTGAAATATCCTTTTTTTCAATTTTTTGGTTTATTCTATTCATTTATTGTTTTGGCTAGACATCACCAGTAATGTACAAGTTCACTTTTAAATATTTTTCTTACATTTGTATATTTTTTTGTGGCAGATTAATTACATCGCATTCTTGGTGGTGTACTGGGGTTTTGATATGATCGGGACTATGTCTATAAATTTAATAGGACTAGTGCCCAATCATGTAATACAGCGGGTTATTGCCCAATGGGGCCTAATTTTCTACCTTGATTCGAGGTAATTTGCATTGCCAAATGGGACATTAGTATGAACGCGTAATAAAATTATTAAGACAGCAATGATTACTACCAAGTTGTATCCAGTCACATTATTAGTAATGTATGGCATTTTAACCAGTATGAAGAATATAATACTGTATTAATAGCCCACTGCTTTCATTGGTGAATTGCATAAATTGGAGGGTAACCGAATTGTATGTCGTGCTTCTTTAAGAGTGCCCAATGGGGCCGAATTTAGTAAATCAACTAAAATATTATTGTTCTTCATTACTATATTTCCGAAATGTATGGTAATATTTTCCAGTATGATGATGCCAATACTGAATTAAGAACCTATCGATTTTGTATTGTATGGAATTTGCAACGCAATTTGTGTTATTTTAACTTCATGCGATTCTGTTTTGCTTTGCATTTATAGTTACTTATGTACTTTTTTCTGACCTGACATCTGATGTTACAATATGGCCGCCACTGTTAGCACAATTAGGAATGTAGTTGTGCAGACATTCGTCTTCTATGTTTACTGACCGCCTGTTTATTAGTTGCCCGGTAACGTTGCCTCAGCATCGTGACAAAGGCTCTGTGCCGAAATGCATAGACGGTTTTTACCGATATATTCTTGATGGAATAATAAACGACATTTTGAACACTGCAAGCCCTGTTGAGTGCCGTTCTTCCCCGGTGGATCCTTGTGGGTGAGAAGTCTCCTGCTTCTAAGCTCCAGGTGCACGTGAGAATTCTGCAACATTTAAGGGCTATTGTAAATAATGATGTTACGTACCCAGTGGCCAGACACTTTAAGGCTATACACAACAATAAACTTGAGTGTCTAAAATATTTTGTTATCAATGCAGTCCCGAGTTCAAGATGCGGAGGCAATAGAGAGAAACTCTTACGCCAGCTTGAAACACGCATGATACTCGAGCTGGACAGTAAGACTCCTAATGGCCTCAACAACAATGAAGACATGCACAACTATCTATAACAAATATTTCTATAAGAGCTAATTTGTTACTATTGGGAAAATATTTTATGTTATCACTCCTCCGCCCTGTTTTTAGCCTAAAATATTAAAAAAACTTTTATAAACATTTTAAAAAATATATAGGAAACTTCGCTTTTTTAGAAAAATATATAAAAAAGTAAATAATTATAAACCAAAATCCCACTTGAATGTGACATACTGATTTGCACTATTTTTTGCACTATTTTTGCACTTTTTGCACAGTTATTTCACAATAGACACTTTTAGAATGCACATGAGCACTTTAAATAACCTTTTCGATAGCTGATATAAGACAATATGTTTTATTAGGATTTCTTATCCCATCCAAAAAAATAGCACAAGTGTTAAAAAGGCATCAATGTACTTATAGGAACATCTTACCAATGTGTTATGACTACATCAAAGCACATTGGTTTATGCATTTATGCAGATATAATTGATGGATAATTAAATTCATTAAACAGAAACATGATATTTTAGGGTTTTTAAATCTTGATATGATTTAAAATAGGTAAATGACAATGCCTATATCCTAATTTAATTTATTATATTGAAATATTAATATATGAAATTTTAATACATGATTTGAAAATATATATTTATTTATTTATATATTTTTTAAGGTGCTTTGACATTTCTCTTTTATGCACTTTATATAGAATGGACTGGGTTTTGATGAAACAATGTTGGGACGTGAGATTAATGTTTATATAACCCATGAACCAGCAAAAGGTCGGATAGGCTGTTTACTATGTCTATGATATGATGTCACAGCTGGGAGGTGGTATTTAAGTTAGGCAGAATTGCATTTGAGTCATGTGATCAAGGTAACAGCTGTTACCGAAACGCGTTATGGCAGCATGATCGTGTAAGAAATAAAGAAACTTTGCGACCTCAAAACTGGAGTTTGTGCCCTTCTGTTCCCACTGGGATGAGAAGAAGTTGAAGGAGGGCAAATCTTGGTGTTGTGGATCCATTACGGGAGCTGGCTGCTCTCGTCGACAAACCCCCTGTCCGCAAGCAGGCTTCCGTTTTTCAGCCAAAAGACTGCAACGCTTTTCCGGGAGGAAAATTCACGGAAGCCCCCTGACGCAGCCGCATAGAACTTCGCCGGTGTAGGGGCTATCGCAGGCTGAGTCGGAGGACTCGCCCGGGAAAACTCCGTACTGGTGAGTAGAACGGCAGTGGCGCAGGTGGGGAGGTTAAGAGGCGCGGCAGCGCTATCACGCCATTTGTGTTTAAAGAGCAATAACACAGGCGGCGTGCAACACGATATCGGCATGTCGAACGACATAATGCGAGAGAGAGAAGCGGTGGCAGGGGAGCTGTTTAGCAATCTGCCCAACATAGATACCAAACACATACGGCAGGAAGCAAGTGCAAGCAATAAAGTAACTAGCGTTAAAACCTTGCTCAAATCATTAGAAAAATGCCTGAAATTGGAAACAACAAAATGGTGGGAACAAAAATCATTGCAAAAATACGAAGAGGCAGGAAGAGTGCCTCGAGGATTGCGTATATTTTTGGCCCCAAGCTTTGAAGGACCCAATCCAGAAATGTTAAAGGCATGGGGAGAAAATAATTTGATGGCATCAATGAATTTAGTCCGCATCTTAATAAAATACGCTAAAATTGATGGTGAAGCTTTGATAAAAGAGATTGAACAAATAAATCAGGAACTTGCCAAAAGTGATGAGCAGGATTACATCGCAAAAGTAAAAAAGGAACTTCAAGAAAGAATTAAAAAACAGGAGGATAAAATTAAACAACGAAAAGCTCATAAATTCGCGAGAGACAAGACTGATTATGAGCAAGGCCAAATTTTTACTTTTGCACGTAAATACGATAATGTGAAAAGAACAAGAATTAACAAGATGTCCAATACGGCAAGTACAAGCACAACAAGAGAAGAGGTAAATGAAGAAACCACCTCAAATTCTGATCTAAACTCTGCCATCAGTGAAACTAGTTCGGAGGGGAGCCCGACCTCAATAAATATGCAAAGCAGCATGAACAAATTGAGCTTTGCAGAAGAAATAGGTTTTTTAGTCTTTGACAGGAGACAAACCTTGAGACCGCGGAATCCAAAGAAAACAGCAGAAAACGCAGGAATGAAAGAAGGCGAGCTAGAAGAAAACTCAGGAAAAGGAAAAAACAAGAAGCCGCAATGGCGCAAGATGCGGGGCAAGAAAATACAGTAGTGAATCTATCTGACACAGTTTTAAGTAAAGCAGAGACACAATTGCTGACTTTGGGTTGGTCATTCTGCCCTGAAACGAACTTTGATTATGCCAATACCAGAGTGGATGTATTCCATTTCATTAGAAAGTTAAAATTGAAAAAGTTTTTTTACTATTAAGGAAGGCAACACTCAACCCCATACTATGGAGAATACTAATTTGCCAAATGACAATCTTCAAGCATCAGATGCCTCCACACTGGCAACACTTTATGAATTAAGTAAAGAGAGCAATTTGGCCAGACAAACACAATTTGCATCGGAGTTAGAGTCTACTCAAGAGCAAATAGAATCACTTAATTTGATCAAATCAAGTGCCAATAAAAGTCCATTCTGACCAAAATCTAGCTTCATGCCTATGATGCCCAAAGATGCTGTGGACATCTTTCATGACCGAGTTATTGAAGATCTCAAAAATCTCAATTACCAAATGAAAAGAAATCGAGGAAAAATTAAATACCGTGATGTGCAATACAATCATCTAATGCGAAAGCTTAAAAAGAACAATGAGTTGGTAATAAATAAAAGTGACAAAGGCGGCAACGTGGTAATCTGGCCGAAAAATGAGTATATTCAAGAGGCACTATACCAACTCAATAATGTGGATTGCTACGAAAAAACGGAAATGAAGAAATACAACAAAGCAAAGGAAGGCCTAAAAAAAGATCTTATGCAATGGAAAAGAAACGGTTTAATTTCCAACGATGAAATTACATTTTTACATAATGAATGGCCAGTACTACCTACCTTGTATTTAATTCCAAAAATACACAAAGAACGTGTACCTGTTCCAGGTAGGCCTATCATTTCGGCAATCAAAGGAATTAGTGAAAATATTGCACAATACATAGACTATTTCCTTCAAGAACATGTTAAAAATCTTCCTAGCTACATCAAGAATACAGGGGACTTTTTGTCAAAACTCAAAAAAATTACATGGACTGAGGGGATGCTGCTGATAACTTTGGACATTGAGTCCCTATACACCAGTATCGATCACGATGTGGGACTAGCAGCAACCCAACATTACCTGAACACTAAGGGGCATATTCACAAGCATTCAACTCCAATTTATCTCCACCTTAACGCAACAAAAGTGGAGATAGATTTAACACCCCATTCACAAGTTGGTGCAAACTGCAGAAAACGCCAGTATTCCCGCGATAACTGCCCCAAAATCTAACAGCACGGCGGACACCACCAACTAACCCTAATGAGATGCAGAGTAGGCGTTCCCGTGTAAAAACACACGAAAAAACAACAACACCACTTTCACAACGAACTGACAGAACTGCGAAGCGAACCAAAAACAGGCGATAAGCCGCGGTAGCCGCAGGTATTTAACACCTGCCTCAAGCAGGTGTAAAGTCGGACGTCTACCTGCAGTAGGCAAACGGAGCCCCGCACACAGCCATACCCGAAGAACAAACGACGCCATGGAGCTACTCATCATGCAGCTCGGAACCCCAACAGGGCCACAACACCCACCGCCACCACCACCAGGACCGCCACCACCCCCAGGACCCGGACCCGCCCCCCCCGGACCACCACAGAGGCAGCATAGAGTAAGACAGCGGACCTACCGAAAATGCACCACTCTCACAGACCTAACTCCCGCGGAAGTCATTGCCCACTACAGGCTCAAAAGGACAACCATCCTACGCATCATGACCCACATCGCCCACAGGCTGACGGTCCCAACACAGCGGAGAACAAACATCCCTCCGCAGACAAAGCTGCTGGCAGTGCTGCACCTGTTGGCCTCTGGTACCATCCAACCAACAACTGCCAGATTCGGAGGGGTCTCACAGCCAGCCCTATCAAAGTTCATCACACCTGTCCTGGATGCCATCATCAGCTTCATACCCCAGTACCTTCACTTCCCCAACACTGCGCAGGAACAGCTGGAAACTAAGCAAGGCTTCTACGCCATAGCCGGATTCCCGTCCGTGTTGGGGGCAACCGACTGCACACATGTCCCACTTGTGCCCCCTGCGTATACTGCACACCACTACCGCAACAGGAAGCACACGCATTCCATCAATGTGCAGGCAATAGTGGACCACCGGGGAATCTTCACCAATTTCGTCGCCCACTACCCAGGCAGTGTGCATGATTCCTTCATCTTCCGACAGTCCATCATCAACCAGCGCTTCCAGGATGGCACATATGGAACGGGACTGCTCGTTGGAAAGTACCAAATCAATACACCACACATCCCACAGCCACCAACACACAAAGCACAACTGTGGGGATGCACACGTGACCAAACCACATCCGACATGTCAAACTACACGACCACCTACCAGACACGACTACACCACTACATGGTCATCCTGGGCTACCCCTGCACCCAATACAGACTTCACATGGCACCACAGCCACACAACAGCTGAACGTGTGGAGATGCGGAATGCAGCCATGACACATGTGAGGCACTGCTCTGCCCTCATGACCCTACCCCAGTCTCCCGCAAGGTCAGCGTCCCGTGGCGGTGGGCCCGTGTCGGCCGCTGTGCATCCGGGGCGACTAGCCCTGTGCGACTCGAGTCATCCCCCCTTGTAGTTCTGACATTACATGTCTGTGTGCCTGATGACTGTTGGTGTAGTTGCCAGCACCAGCTACTCCCTGAGGGCTGGCCAACACTCAACCCACACACAGCCAGCACAGGCATCACTGAATTGGTGGGCCTGCCATCACATCCTGCTGAACCAAGTATTGACTCTTTTCTCCCTGCACTGTCACAGGTGATCAAGGATATGCACTCTGCCCTTGGATGATGACACCCCTCCGGGACCCGAACACACCCGCCCAGAGGCAGTACAATGCAGCCCACATACACACCAGGGGCATCATTGAACGCACATTTGGCGTGTTTAAGTCACTTTTCAGGTGCCTGGACGGCATTGGTGGGAAGCTCCTGTGCAGCCCGGACGTCGTGTGCAAGATGTTCGTTGCATGTTGTGTGTTGCACAACATCTGTGTTCACACCAGGGCCCCATGGATCCCAGTTCCAGAGGTACCGGACGATGATGGTGGTGATGGGGCAGGTGGCCCACATCCCACTGCAGCTGCGGCAGGAATGGCCCGTAGGGACTCCATCATTGACACTTACTTCTCATGAGCACGTCACATTGTGACCGTCCGTGGCATTCATGGGACAGTAGTAGATGTCCAATTGCACTGCATGTGTGAATAAAACATATTTGCAGGTTACAGGTTGGAATTGTACATTGTCATGTTACATATCCCTGGGGTTTCAGGTGTGATTTGCCAGGTTGTGCACATTTTCCGAACCAGTTGTGTCCTGTGTTCAGTTGTGGAGGTGTTGCTGTTTGTACCGGGATGTTGTCAATGTCGAGGTGCACTTCTGCTTATGTGCGTATGCTGCACGGTGGGTGTGTTGCTCCTGCGGATCTGATTTGTCTGCCACTGGTCTCTTTCATGCGGTGTGCCTGTAGGTTCTGTTCTTCCACGGTGCTTGGATGTTGTGGTGTGCATGTTGTCCTCTGCAGTTGGCCAGGGTGCATCCGTGGTACTCCGCTGTTGATGTATTTTGTTCTGTGGCATTTTCCGTATGCTGTTCTTGTGCTTTTTCCCGCATTGCGCGTGAGTATTGCTGCCCTCGCGCTGGTTGTCAATGTTTTCTTATCGCGCTTTGGCCCATCGCAGCTTTTTTCGCATTGTGGTTTGTGTTTTTATCTCCGTCGAGGTGGTTGTATCGTGAGCATTGGCCGCGGTGTCGGCCAACTATTGCATGCTACCGCCGTGTTGTGAATTCCACGTTGTCACAGGGTTATTTTCCCGCGATAGGCTGCGATGCTGAAAGTTGCGTTGCGCTACTCTTGCGGTAATTATCACATGTTCTTGTGAATATACCTCTAAATCTTTAACGAGTTACAGTCATAATGTTATGTTACTTGATTTGATCAGATGTTGTTTATTTAATAATTTTTTCATGTTTGACAAAAATGTGTATCGTCAAAAACACGGTGTGGCCATGGGAGCCTGCTTCTCCCCCAGTTATGCTTGCTTGCATGTTGGCTGGTGGGAGGAGCGGGTTCTCAAGGTCACACATGCCTCACAATACAATACCCATGTAATACACTGGCTGAGATTTATTGACAACATTTTTATTATTTGGAGAGGAAATGAGCTTAGTGCCATAGAATTCATAAAAGATATCAATGAAAATAATGTCAATCTCAAATTTACATCAACTATCAGTAGCCAGTCAGTAGAATTTTTAGATGTGCGGGTATATATTTCAGATATGAAAATTGAGACAACTCTACACCGAAAAAGCACTGCAGGTAATACCATTTTACATGCACGGAGTGTCCATCCAAAACATTTGATAGCTAGCATCCCCTTTGGGGAATTCTTAAGACTCAAACGAATATGCAGCACAGAAATAGAACTAGCTAAAAATATGGATGAGGCCATCAGGAGATTTAAAGCAAGGGCTATAACAACAGAGTCTTAAAGGAGGCAGCCGAAAAGTCTAGAACAAGAACAAGGGAATAACTGTTACTACAGTACAGTGAAGAAAATATGAACATAACAGAGAAACTGATAACAAAAAAGGATGAGGACAATAATTCAGCAAGGCTTATCACTAGATTCAGTACCCAACAAAGAAAAATCAAAGCCATTGTAAAGAAAAACTGTCCTATTGTATTGACAGATCAGGTATTGGCTCCAAGATTACCGGCTGTTCCAACTATTACTTTTAAAAGGGCTCCGTCTATGAGAACTCAGTTAGTGAAAGCCAGTCCTGAACTAAGTCCCACTACCTCATGGCTTAAACCACGTAATGGTTTTTCAAGTGGTCATCCTGTAGAGCCTGCAAATTTGGGGTTAATACTACACATTATGAAACAGCTTTTGATACTGAAAAAATAGCCATCCAAGGAAACTATAATTGCAGAACAGATTTTGCTGTGTATGTGCTCACGTGCACCTGTGGCTTGAATTATGTTGGAAGCACTAAGCTCCAGGTGCACGTGAGAATTCTGCAACATTTAAGGGCTATTGTAAATAATGATGTTACGTACCCAGTGGCCAGACACTTTAAGGCTATACACAACAATAAACTTGAGTGTCTAAAATATTTTGTTATCAATGCAGTCCCGAGTTCAAGACGCAGAGGCAATAGAGAGAAACTCTTACGCCAGCTTGAAACACGCATGATACTCGAGCAGGACAGTAAGACTCCTAATGGCCTCAACAACAATGAAGACATGCACAACTATCTATAACAAATATTTCTATAAGAGCTAATTTGTTACTATTGGGAAAATATTTTATGTTATCACTCCTCCGCCCTGTTTTTTAGCCTAAAATATTAAAAAAAACTTTTATAAACATTTTAAAAAATATATAGGAAACTTCGCTTTTTTAGAAAAATATATAAAAAAGTAAATAATTATAAATCAAAATGCACATGAGCACTTTAAATAACCTTTTCGACAGCTAATATATGACAATATGTTTTATTAGGATTTCTTATCCCATCTAAAAAAATAGCACAAGTGTTAAAAAGGCATCAATGTACCTATAGGAACATCTTACCAATGTGTTATGACTACATCTAAGCACATTGGTTTATGCATTTATGCAGATATAATTGATGGATAATTACATTCATTAAACAGAAACATGATATTTTAGGGTTTTTAAATCTTGATATGATTTAAAATAGGTAAATGACAATGCCTATATCCTAATTTAATTTATTATATTGAAATTTTAATATATGAAATTTTAATACATGATTTGAAAATATATATTTATTTATTTATATATTTTTTAAGGTGCTTTGACATTTCTCTTTTATGCACTTTATATAGAATGGACTGGGTTTTGATGAAACAATGTTGGGACGTGAGATTAATGTTTATATAACCCATGAATCAGCAAAAGGTCGGATAGGCTGTTTACTATGTCTATGATATGATGTCACAGCTGGGAGGTGGTATTTAATTCAGGCAGAATTGCATTTGAGTCATGTGATCAAGGTAACGGCTGTTACCGAAACGCGTAATGGCAGCATGATCGTGTAAGAAATAAAGAAACTTTGCAACCTCAAAACTGGAGTTCGTGCCCTTCTGTTCCAACTGGGATGAGAAGAAGTTGAAGGAGGGCAAATCTTGGTGTTGTGGATATATATATATATATATATATATATATATCTATATATATATATATATATATATATATATATATATCAAAACCTAATCCTTTGTTCTTTACGATTCCCTGAACATTGGAACCAGAAACAGGAACGACCCCACTTTCTTTGTGCAATTTTTTCTTTATTTGTTAGTGCGCTGTGCCGCCATGACGCGTTTCGGCCTTTGCAGGCCTTGCTCACATGACGCGCCTCCGAGCCCTCCCCAAATTTAAAGTGCTAAGTGCATAACTGATATGGAAAACAGACTATCGTTCTGAGTCCCGTTGCCACAGTACAACATAGCAGCCCAATTACACATTTTTAAAACTGGACAGAAAATTGTTAACCATGTGCTTAATAAATATGCTGATTGTCTGTATAAATACAATTAATATACCACACATTTTTAAGTTTTTTTTTTTTTTAAAACACTTAAAATAGCCCAATGCTACACACTTGCAGTATAATACATGCATGATATTTGTCCCCTTGGGTTCTGATTCGTGTGCTATGTTGCTGTCATAAAAATGTTCAATTAAAAAATCCAGACCCAAAACAATGTGCAAAACCAATGTTGCCCAAGTGGGTTTTTGTTCCGCTGCCTTGACTGTAAAGTGCATACTTCTGTGAAACGTGCAAAGGTGATAAAGTGCTAATATGTGTATATATATGTATATATATATATAATGTATGCTCAAAAATATTATCATTGCCTTCCGAATAAAATAAATTAATAAACTAAGATAGCACTTACAATTTTGCTATTTTGTACCAGTAGTCCTGGTAAGTGAAATGACAATCAAAGAGAATCTAATATGAGTCCAGTAATCCATGAAATCCATCTAACACCTGAAAAAAATAGCAACAAATTAATAAACACCCCAGGGGAACCAAAGAATCTAGTAAAAAGTAAATAATAACACATCCAGGCAAAACATAAGAAAATTAAAAGCAGTAAAGGAAAAACCATATAAAACGTCCCAAAAACACTTGCAACCCAAGTAGGAACCAAAGCACAATAAAAAACATAAAAAGTAATGTTAAATACATTGAAAACATACATATTGAATACAATCAAACATTGCATGTTACAATAAGCTCTACCGCAATACCATTAACTAACACATACTATAACAAAAAAACTTCATTTAAATAACAACCAATTGCAAGACTGGCTTCTTTAAGTCTAAACACCTCACCCTAACACTAAACTCTCAGAAATAAGTTTAAAATATTCTTACCTCAACTAAAGACTAGCAATTGGGGTTCCTTCTCCAATTTGGCTGCGGTTCAATGTAACTCTTTACCCTTGGACATTCGTTTAATTGATAATCATACAAGGTTTAGGAAAGAATTGAAAACTTGGCTCTTACCTGGTTAATGGATGGCAGGGCGTTCTCCTGTCTTGGTTTAAAGAAACTCTCTCAGTGGACTGTTTGGGGATCTACATAGCGCCGCGATATCCCCTAGGGGATAAGTGTTGTGCTCTGGAAATCCGAAAATAAATAAATGGGAAAACATTATTGCGAGCACCTTGAACTTCCTAAATAAGCAAAGAAAGGCTACAAAAAAACTTAAAATAGACTTCCAGCCCATAAAAATCAATGTAAATAAATGCATTTTTATATATGAATATTTATAAAATAACAAACAACATGTTAAAAATTGTAAAAGAAAATCGCTGTTTAAAAATGTTCATAATATTTTATGTATAAATATATATATATATTTATATATGTGTGTATATATATATATATTATCTACTGGCGGTCGCCAGTAGATAGTTATAGTTACAACCTATTATCCATAGGAAATCCGCGACATTCTATTTGAAATAACTCTCTTGCCGGTTGACGTATCTTCGCGAAATTTTCAAACTTCGTGGGGCGCTCCGGTCCGCTCCTACCCTGAAAGTCTCGGGGTGATACGTCAAGCGGGGGCCGAGAAAAAGGGGGTCCCAAAACGCGTTTTCCCCATGCATTTTCCCATAGGAAACTTTAGACACGGCTACAGCCCGAACTGCTGAACGGAATTACACCAAATTTGGCAAAGAGGTAGTTCTTGGTTCAGAAAGAACCCTTTTGTTAAATGGTGTAAATCCGTTCAGTAGTTGCTGAGAAAATCAAAAGTAAAAGTACATATATATCTATGGGCACGGAGGATTCGCGCACCCTCCCGATCACGAGCTGCATGTTAATTGGCTGTCAGCTGGCTGTCAACATTCCGATTCAGGAAATGTTGGCAGCCATTTTGTCCTCGGTAGAACCGAGGGACAGAAACAAGTGTGCAAAGCGCACAAAGGGGAGGGTAGAAACACCCTGACCCCCTAGGTTTGCTCAGGGCGTCCCACAAAGACCCCCTGGGAAAAAAATTTTTTTTTTTTTTTTTTAAAAATCGGCAGGATGCGCTCAGGGTGCGCGAATCCTGCGGAAAAAAAAAATGGAAGCGCGGTCTCCGCGCTCGATAGTTAATTGGCCCCGGGTGGCCCAAGTCCCGGGGGCATGCTGGGGGGTTAATTTTATGTGTGGGGGCCTCTAAGGGCTCCCAAGCCCCGAGGACCACCACCCCCGGGGCTTTATGTACAATGGTGCGGGAGGGCTCTGAGCCCTCCCGCAGCCCCGAGACCACCACCTCCCGGGGCTTCTTTTTTTATTAAAAACCTGTGTGGGGGGCTCCAGCCCCCACACGCCCGAGACCACCACCTCCCCGGGGCACTAAGAAAATTACAATGGGGGTCGGTTTTGGACCCCCAGAGCCCCGGGGACCACCACCTCCCCGGGGCTGTGCACTGAATGGGAGGGGGCCGCGCGGCCCCTCCTGGAGCCCTTGATGGCCCTGGGGACCACCACCCCCAGGGCCGGCTCCTGCAGTGTCCCGGGGTGCCTACCCCCGGGACACTGCTGTTTGCAATGACAGGACGGGAGCCTCGCGGCTCCCGTCCTGTCATTGCAAACTGCTTTGAATATTGGAAGAGAGAGCAGGAAACCTGCTCTCTCTTCCAATATCCAAAGCCGATAGCTTTCCACATGGGGAGCTGCATCTTAGCAGCTCCCCATGTGTAAGCAATGCCGGCTCCCGTAGGACACGGGGAGCCGGCGGGACTGTGGGGATTGGGGACCCCCACAGTCCCCAACGAGAGGGCCAGCCCGGGGGATGGGGATGGGGCCCCGGGGCAAGTAGTGGCCCGGGAGGGGGGCCACGCGGCCCCCCTCCCCAAAAAAAAAACGATCGGGCCCGCAGGCCCCGCCCCCTTCCTTCACCACTCTGCAAACGCGCCCCCTGTACAGAGGCCACGCCCCTTTTTACACCTCTCTGCAACGCAGCTCTATGGCGCTTTTTGGAGGTATATGGTGGGCTAGTTGGACTCCGGGGACCCTCAGGATTCAAGGGACTTAATCCCCCAACTTAAAACGCGCCACGGGCGCGTTTGCACAGTGGTGAAGGGAGGGGCGGGGCTTGAGGTGACATGTGTGCAAACAGGCCCCGTGGCGCGTTTTAAGATGGGAATTAAATCCCCTTCAATCCTGAGGGT
This sequence comes from Calotriton arnoldi, assembly GCA_963921515.1. Lineage (NCBI taxonomy): Eukaryota > Metazoa > Chordata > Amphibia > Caudata > Salamandridae > Calotriton > Calotriton arnoldi. The sequence goes on from CAWUFW010001510.1 coordinate 2,513,202, forward strand.
CCCTGAGGCCAACTAGCCCAACAGGTACATCCAGAAAGCGCCACAGAGCTGCGTTGCAGAGAGGTGTAAAAGGGGTGTGGCCTCTCTACACGTCTCTGCAACGCAGCCCCTAGCGCATATTGGAGGTTCCTGGTGGTCTAGTTGGCCCCTAGGGACCCTCAGGATTCAAGGGAACTTAATCCCCCAACTTAAAACGCGCCACGGGGCGCGTTTGCAAAGATGTCACCTCAGGCCCCGCCCCTCCCTTCACCATTGTGCAAATATTCCTCTAAAATCAGCCGAAATAGGAATTCCGATTTACTCACCTGTTATAAGGAGAGACCTCAGTGCTGTATCTTTCAGCCCAGTACTGGTCCTGAAAAGTAATTTTAACCGTACTTACCGGTAACTTGAATTTCCTTCATAGGCTAACATTGACTGGTTTCACTTGGAAATTCTTCTAAGTGTGGAGTTTTGGAACTTTAAAATATTCCTCTAAAATCAGCCGAAATACGAATTCCGATTTACTCACCTGTTATCAGGAGAGACCTCAGTGCTGCATCTTTCAGCCCAGTACTGATCCTGAAAAGTAATTTTAACCGTACTTACCGGTAACTTGAATTTCCTTCATAGGCTAACATTGACTGGTTTCACTTGGAAATTCTTCTAAGTGTGGAGTTTTGGAACTTTAAAATATTCCTCTAAAATCAGCCGAAATACGAATTCCGATTTACTCACCTGTTATCAGGAGAGACCTCAGTGCTGCATCTTTCAGCCCAGTACTGATCCTGAAAAGTAATTTTAACCGTACTTACCGGTAACTTGAATTTCCTTCATAGGCTAACATTGACTGGTTTCACTTGGAAATTCTTCTAAGTGTTGATTTTTGAAACATACAAATATTCCTCTAAAATCAGCCGAAATCCGAATTCTGATTTACTCACCTGTTATCAGGAGAGACCTCAGTGCTGCATCTTTCAGCCCAGTACTGGTCCTGAAAAGTAATTTTAACCGTACTTACCAGTAACTTGAATTTCCTTCCATAGGCTAACATTGACTGGTTTCACTTGGAAATTCTTCTAAGTGTGGAGTTTTGGAACTTTAAAATATTCCTCTAAAATCAGCCGAAATACGAATTCCGATTTACTCACCTGTTATCAGGAGAGACCTCAGTGCTGCATGTTTCAGCCCAGTACTGATCCTCAAAAGTAATTTTAACCGTACTTACCGGTAACTTGAATTTCCTTCATAGGCTAACATTGACTGGTTTTCAGCAAAAAGTTTCAAAGTGTTGATTTTCACAAACTACAAATATTCCTTAAAAATCGCCTGTATGACTTAAACGCATTCTTTCAACTGTTTACAGGAGATGCACCAGTGCTGGATCCAGGATCCAACACTGAGTAAGAAAAAGTAACGATAACAGTTTTTACCTGCTAAGTGAATTTCCTTCCATAGGATAACATTGGTGATTCTATGAGAAAAAGTTTCAAAGTGTCAACTTTTAAAATACAATAATATTCCTTAAAAATCACGACTGTAACCAAAACGCTTTTACTCAACTGTTTACAGGAGATGTACCAGGACTGAATCTAGGATCCAGTCCTGTGGTTACAAAAGTAATCCATAAAGTAACTAATTGCATTTAACTAGAAATTCACATTGAGCTGAATGTTGCATTGTGTTTGAAAATGTGTTGCCCATTGCAACAACTGTAACTACTGTACTTAAAAGTCTATTGCCTATCTGCAAAGTATTTAAACTAAAGTAATTCATTCTGAGAAAGTATTTTTGTAATGTAATGTATAATGTAATTACAATGTAATTTGACAAATAAAATATGTAAAAAAAATTGTTTCTAAAAATGTAGTAAATCAGTATGAAAAAAATTAATATAACAATTAATACATTTAAAAATTGTCATTTACAAAACCTTTGAAATTCACTGAAAAAACCGTAGGTTTCAGGCACGTTATAGTTAGAAATTAGCATTGAAAAAACCTTTGAAATTCACTGAAAAAACCATAGGTTTCAGACACGTTATAGTTACAAATTAGCATTTAAAAAACCTTTGAAATTCACTGAAAAAACCATAGGTTTCAGACACGTTATAGTTACAAATTAGCATTTAAAAAACCTTTGAAATTCACTGAAAAAACCATAGGTTTTAGGGACAGTTATAGTTACTTGGACATTGCACTCGTACAAAACCCATGAAATTCCCCGTTATAGTTAGTTCAGCTAACTATAACTCGCGCCCGCAATGCACTGCTGATGACGTCACATATTACATCACTCATGACATGGTCAGTGACATCACTGATGACATCACTGATGACATCTCAAATGACATCACTGATGACATCATCCACGTGATAATCTGATGCACCTCCTCACACCCTAATATAATCTTTGATACACCCACTCTAAATTACAGACTGCCATTCGCAAAACCATAGACACTCCAACACCAATAACTACATACCCACTCACTGATTCTTAGGTCTACACACACACATCCACTCACTCACCCGTACAGTCACTCATACTTACGGTCACTCAGTACAGGACTATCATATGCACTCTTACTCCTATATAGACACTCAAACAACGCCACTCATCCATAGAGATACTCACACACCTAGTCAGTCATGCAAATAATTAAACACACTGCCATTTACTCACCTATACAGTTATACACACACCAGCTCACTTACTCATACAAATAGTAGCACATTGTTACGCTCTTATACAATCACTGATACAAGCACACAATCATCCATACAGCCACTATCACAATCACTCACTCTTGCTTATAGCTATTTATATACTCCAACACACATATATACTGCCTTTCACATATGTAGTTACTCACACATGTACCACTGGGACGTACATTCACTCACTAACACACTCTTACACACACTTACCCACCCATACAGTCTATCACAGATGCACTCTTGAAACCATCCACCCAGTGAATCACCCACTCACACATCTATGCACAGAGTTGCACACACCCCTCCCACACAAACACTCAGGCACCCATACAGATACTCAGACAAGCATTCAATAACTCATATAGAAAATCATTTAGCTATTCACAAACACATGCAGCCACTTACACAGCAACAGACAGACGGATACAGACATACACCCAGTTTAGTCACTAACCCATGCATTCAGTAAGATACGTTAAATCACTCACTTATAGAGTCAGTCACGCACCTACTAAATCATCCATACAGACACTTAGACACCCACTCATTCTTCAATACGTCTTTTCCTATATATTTTAAAAATATTTAAACTTTACAGAATCACACAGTCACTGGATGATGTCATCAGTGATGTCATTTGAGATGTCATCAGTGATGTCATCAGTGATGTCACTGACCATGTCATGAGTGATGTAATATGTGACGTCATCAGCAGTGCATTGCGGGGCGCGAGTTATAGTTAGCTGAACTAACTATAACGGGCGAATTTCACGGGTTTTGTACGAGTGCAATGTCCAAGTAACTATAACTGTCCCTAAAACCTATGGTTTTTTCAGTGAATATATATATATATATATATTCCTTTGGGTGTTCCGCTTACGACCACCACATGCAGCGGCACACAGCCAAAAGACAACAACACCTGTCCAGGTAAGATCTTCAGTTCTTTATTCTCGTTTTCATTATCCTCATGTTCTCCATATATCAGGCATTACACAATTTAATGCTCCAGAACGGACCGACGCGTTTCGGCAGATTGCCTTCTACTGGGTATATATATATATATATAAATTAAAAACTGATAAAAATATATAAACCTTTTATCAGAACCTTTTAATATTGCACTGTTAATAAACAGTAATGTGAAGAATTACATGCATAACTATAAATAGGAATGTCATATGTATAATTACACATGAAGTAGAAAATGCACATTAAAAAAGTATATATCAATATAATTTTAAATATTCAGTTGGAACAACTATATTAAAAAGCAAACAAACAAATTATACTATAAATGGCTATAATATTTTAATGTAGAAAATGAAGCATAAAAACAAATGCTAACAATTTATTATTATCACATTTATTCGTCCCAGTACAAACATAGTCATACTGGGGAAAGTGTTATAATTCTTGGAAAATCTAATTCACCACTCCCACTCCAAACGTAACCATATTGGGGAACGATTTTGACGTTGTGGGGTTCAGATTTACTATTCCCACTTCAAATTTAACTACAGAAAGTGTTGGGTTTTATGGGGGGCTCAAATGTACTATTCCCACTCCAAACCTAACCATGGGGGTCTATTAGGATGGCGGCGGCGGTCATCCGCATGCGATCGCAACACTAAAAACCGCCGGTCCCATTAGCATGGCAGTGACGACCGCGGCGGTGCGATTTTCCGCCTGCCACGTTTCCGCCAGCAGCAGTCCGCACACTTGCCTGGCGGGCGGAGCTGTACCGCTAAAATGGGGCCTGTGCAGGGCCAGGCTCTGCCGGCATGATTATGATGCTGGCAGTAGCCAGCCTTTCCGCGGTGGTGGAACCGCCATGAAAAGGCATACGGAGAATGTCTCCGGGGGCCCATTGCAGGCCCCCATTGTGTTGTGGGGGGGTGTGGGTGCACTGGGGGGGTACCCATGGTACCCCCCTACATGTCCCTGTACCAGGTGGCAGTCACTGTGCAGTGCCTGCCAAGCAGTGCAGGGATATGCAGGACATGCTTTTTTGGACATTGCTGCGGTGCTGCTGGCAGCAGCAACCGCTGCAATGTTAGATGCCGCGATCCAACCGCCGCGGTCAGATTTTGACTGTGGAGCATCCTAATGGGACCGGCGGTTATGCCGCGGTCCTAGCGGGCAGTGTTTTCCCGCTACCATGGCGGTCAGAGTGATTTTCCGACCGCCATCCTAATGACCCCCTAAATTGGGGAAAGTGTTGAACTTTGGGGGGGGTTAGATTTACTTTTCTCACTCCAAACTTAAACACATTGAGGAAAATTTAGGTGGTTCAGATTTACTATTACCACTCCAAACGTAACCATATTGGAAGAAAGTGTTGGACTTTGCAAAGATCATATTTACTATTCTCACTTCAAACTTTAGCACATTGGGCAAAGTGTTGGTCTTTGTTGGGTTCCGATTTACTAATCCAACCCCAAACATAACCACATTGGGGAAACTGCTAGACTTTAGGGTGGTCAAATTTACTATTCCCCCTCCGAAATTAACCACATTAGGAAATTGGTGGAATTTGGGGGTTTGGATTTATTATTTCTACCCAAATGTAAATATATTGGGCAAAGTGTTGGACTTTTGGGTGGTGGGGTCTAATTTACTTTCCATTCCAAACTTCACCCTATTGGAGAGTGTGTTGGGCTTTGATGAGTTCAGATTTACTCTTCTAACTCCAAACTTGGGGGTGGGGGGCACATTTTCTAGTCCTACTCAAAAGGAGCCACATGGGGGAACGTGTTGGACTTTGGTAGGTTCAGAATTATTATTCCAACTTCAAACTTCACCACATTGGGGAAAGAGTTGGATTTTGAGGGGGATGGGTTGGTGAAATTTACTATTCCCACTCCAAACTTAACCACACTAGTGAGAGTGTTGGACTTTGGGGAGAATGGGCTCACGTTTAATATTCCAATTCCAGACCTAAACACATTAGGGAAAGTGTTGCACTTTGGGAGGGTTTGGACTTGCTGTTCTAACTCCAAATCTAACCACTGTGGGGAAACCATTGGACCTTCCTTTTTCTTATGGGAGGGTGGAGTCAAATGTACTATTCCCACTACAAACTTAGCAACATTAGGGAATGTGTTTGGCTTTGTGGGGGTTCAGATTTACTACTCTTCCTCCTATTTAAAATACATTGGGGAAAGTTTTGGACTTTAAGGTAGGGAGATTTACTACTCCCTCTTCAAACTTAACCACATTGGAGAAAGCGTTGGAATTTGAGGGGTTCATATTTACTATTCCAAATCCAAGGTTAACCACATTGGGGAAAGTGTTGGATTTGCGGGGTGGGGGCTCAAATTTACTATTCCCACTCCACACTTAACCTCATTGGGAAAAGTGATGAAAATTGGGAGGAGAACTGTAATATTCCCAATACAAACCTCACCACATTGGGGAAAGTATTTGATTTTGTGGGGTTAAATTTACTATTCCCACTCCAACCTCACTACATTGGGAAACATATTGGACTTTGGGTGGTTAAGATTTACTATTTCAAATCTCACCACATTGGAGAAAGTGTTTTGGAGGGTCAAATTTACTGTTCCCACTACAACCAATAAAGGCATTAAGGAGAATGCTGTCCTGAATTTAAAAATTAACTAATACCACACATTTACAATATACAATCCACTAAAATGACTACATTACAAAAATCCATTTCAATTATTTAAAAAAGAAGCACATATAAAAAAATTGAGAGTACTACCAAAATATTTAAAAAAACAAATATTTACTATAACTTTCAAACTAATAACTATAATTAATTAAAAATTAAAAACATAAATAACATTTCATAAGAATCATGTAAAAACATGAAGAATTTATTAAAATATAAAATTAGATGACATACATTAAAAACTATTAATTTAAAAAGCAATTTTGGGGTTATGCAACTTAATAAAAAAACTAATTATCAAGGAACCAAGGGCCCGATGTAGGTGGCCCAAATACCGGTCGGTAACGGTGAAAATCGGTAAATTTCACCGTTACCGACCGGTATTTAGGCATGCGTGATGTAGGGAAGGAATCGGTAATAAGGAATCGGTATTTACCGAATCGGATTTACCGAACACCCAAATACCGAATCGGTAAATAAGAAACGGTAAAAACGAGAAAAGAGATGTAGAAAAATTCGGTAATACCGAATTTCCTAAAAATTGGTATTTAGGAGTCGGTAATTAACACTGACTGAAAGCAGGTGGTAATCAGGTGCAGTGTATATAAGCAGTCCCAAAATGCAACACTGTGATCACTATGGCGGCCCTCTATGTAATTGCAAGGCGGCTACAGCTACAGGCAGCAGGAGTGAGGATCTGGAGACGGGAGGAGCGCGTTTACAGACAGCGCATCACACTCTTCCAACTGACTGAGGCAGAGATCCATGAAAGGTACAGGCTACACCTCCACACCATCCTGGACCTGATAAGGGACCTGCACCCACTCCTGGAGCATTCAACACCAAGGGCGCACGCTATACCACCACATGACCAGGTGCTCTGTAGCCTACACCTACTTGCATCTGGCAGTTACCAGGGGGTGATAGCTGCGGTAGGTGGGGTGTCACAGAGTTGCCTGTCCCGTTTCTTTAAGAAGTTCCTGGATGCCATGATGCAGAGAATGCATCACTACATAAGCTTCCCAAACACACAGGCGGAACTGCTGAAAACCAAGACAGACTTTTACCAAATGGCACAGTTCCCGCATGTTATAGGGTGCATTGATGGGACACACATTCCAATCTGCCCACCTGCAGCCACTGAGTATATCTACAGAAACCGAAAATCCACCCACTACATAAATGTGCAGGTAATCTGCGATGCAGCCAACTTAATCACCGACATTGTGGACAAATTTCCAGGGAGCACCCACGACTCATACATTTTCCAGAACAGTGGGATCTACACACGCCTGGCTGTGGGAGAATTTGGAGAAGGATACCTGCTAGGTAAATCACTGTGACACACCCTGATGTATACTGCAGATGAATGTGTTGGTGTTTGTAATTAATGGCACTCTCTTTCTCAACTAGGTGATAGCGCTTATGCTGTGCGGTCATTCATCCTCACTCCTTACCTAAACCCATCAACCCCAAGTGAGAGACGATACAATGTGGCACACAAATCAACACGCAACGTTGTGGAGCGCACGTTTGGACTATTGAAAAGCAGGTTCCGCTGCCTCCACAAAAGCGGAGGCGCACGTCAGTACACACCCATCATCTGCTGCAAAATCATCGCAACTTGTGCTATGCTGCACAACCTTGCCACTAAGAAAGGTACAGAAGTTGAATTAACGGACTCTGAGGACGATGATGATGAATTTGCACAGCCAGAGCCCAACGCAGCAGGAGTGGCGCCAGCACCAGATGGGAGACAAAGACGGGCTGAGATCACACGCAACTATTTTTGAGTAAGTAAGGAGACACAGCCAGTTGTTGCATTTGAATGACGTAGTTTAATATTTTGGCACTACGCCACTACACGAAGGGCTCAACTTGCCAGTCCTATTTGTAACCACCCTACGAGGATGTCATGGGTTAAGTCACCCAGTTAAGTACACAAAGTGTGGCTTGCATTAACGCCTGCGGCCACGCACAACACTGCTGGATTCCCTTAGCAGACTGTCGTCACTGGCAATCGATCCAGTGCCAGCCCCATGACGTCTGCTGCTCCTCCTGGTCTCAGTTGCAGGGGGCGTTATACTGCTGCAACTTGTCGTCTCATCACTGTCCCCACATCACCTGCACCAGTATTGGCAGCCTGAGTAGTTAGGAGCACTTCAAGTGCAGTAGTAACTTTAACAAGCCCCCTTGAAACATCACGGCTGCAGTGTGCCATCCCTTCCTGCATGGCCACGGAGCGCCTGCAGAGCAGAGAAGTGGCAGTGGAGAGGCGGTTCACCGCCTTTGTATGATTCTCCATCTTCTGCCTCTCCCTGCGCCGTGCCATCCTGTCCTCATCAAGCTTGCTGCACAGCAGCATCACTGACTGGGACATGTCCCTCATGCCCTCAGCCATTTCCTTCATGCCCTCAGCCAGCGTCGTGGTCATTGAGCTGATGCCCTTCTCAATGTTCTGCATGTTTGCATTCAGGTGTCTCATCTGCCGCTGTACAGATTGTATTGCTTTCCCTTGCAGGCGCTGAACCTTTACCATGTTCGCCTCCAGCCCTGCAAACACACCATGCTCCTCACCCTGCAAAGGTGGACTGGGTACCCTAGCCCTGCGGCATCTGGCACCTGTGTGTGATCTCTCTGTGGTGGACAGCGATCCTGCATTATTGCCATCCACTGGCACTGTCGACATTTCTCCACCCCTGCTGTCTTCCAGGGACAACTCCATCTCTTGGAGTCTGGCAACTGCATGCCTCATCACGTGCCTTGTCACTGCCGGTGGTGACGCTGATGGTGATGCTGGCAGTGGTGGTGATGCTGGCAGTGGTGGTGATGCTGGCAGTGGTGGTGATGCCGGTGGTGGTGGTGTAGTGTCCCCTGCACTTGCAATGGCCTCCTCCGATCTCTCCTTCCGGGGTGCCCTTCCTGCCTTGTCATGTGCAGACCTGCGCGATGTCTCGCCTGTGGACACAAATTGTACATTAGCTCACTAGTCTGGCAGCACTACGTACCAATAATAAATGTTCATTTCTGCCAATCTATCTTTCTGTCCTCTGCTTGCTTATCACTGATGTGTGTCACATGCCTTTGTGTTCAGTGGGATGACTGTCATGATAGGTGTTACACTGACTACATCTCCCATAATGCATTGCTGGTGTTTAGTAAAACCTGTACTGGAGTGGGATTCACACTGCCTCATTGGGGAATGGGGTTAGGGAGTGGGAGGCGCAGATTGGTGTGCATGCTTCTTACCTTGTTTGTTGGCAGCTCTGGCTGAGCTGTTTGCATCCCCGATTCCGCTGACGCTGTCAGGCTCTATGGTGGACTCCACCAGCTGTTCCAGTGCAGTCAGTGCAGGTGCCCTGTTTCTTCCTCCTCCTGTCAGGCTGGCTTGGTTTTTCCTCTCAGCCATCTTCTTCTTTGTGAGGCTCCTGACATCGTACCACCTTTTTTTTAGTACCTCAATTTCTCGGGGGTCACTCCAACCGCATTCACATGTGCCTGTATTCCAAGCCATATTTTCCTTTTCTCTGATTCTGGCACTTGCAAGGACTGTTTCCCAAACAGCTTTGTGTGTTGTTTGACCACCTCCTCAATCAGGACCTGCAGCTCCCTTTCGCTGAATTTTAGCTTTCTTTTCCTTTCAGCACCTTCTTTTTCTGTCTCCTTGTTGGCCATTATGCAGTTTGTTCAGGAAAAGTTCTCACAGTTGCTCCTGTGTTCTCCTCTGCACTCCCTGCCTCTCCAGAAGGTTCTGATTCAGTGCACCTGCATGGGTGTGGCCACTTCCTGGTTGGGAGGTGGGGTGGATGCACAGGATTGGCTGTTTCCTCAATTGCTGTTATTTTGAAATACCGATTCGGTAATACCAATCGGTATTAAGGAATCGGTATTGTTTTTTCCGATTCAGTAAAAAATACCGATTTTTTACCTACATCGGAAATTCCGAATTCTTAATACCGAATCGGTAAAATTCGGTATTAAGAATTCGGAATTTCACTTTTACCTACATATGGCCCCAAAACCTTTGATCAAACTATATACCAAAAACATTTTTAGAAAGTGTAACAATATTAAAATTAAACTAAGAAAAAGTAAGAAATCATTACATATAAAAGTTTTAATTTTACGTAATTAAAATAATGAAGAAAATGGAAATATATAATTTTATAAGAAATAATTTATTTCAATAATTTTTTTATTCAAAAGAAAAATGAACACAACAATAATTTAAACATCAAAAACATATAAATCTTGATTTTTTAAAATTATTTCTCTCCCTTTTCCACTATAAACCAATATTCCACTCCTAAAATGATTACACCAAAAAACAAGCATTTGAAATTCAAATACATTATATTAAAACAAAACAAAAACACTAAAAAGCAATATATATTACAATGATATAACAAACAATGATTGTTTTAATAGCTATATCATAAAATATTTTTTAAAAGAAAATCTTACCTGTGATAGTCTAACTCACGGTATTTAAGACACAATATTTGTATCTCAGGATCTTTCCACGATATTTGTAGGAACACTGATGGGGCAATCATCAATGGCCTTTACCTACCCTTGACTGCCATATACATTGGTCATGGGCATGTAAATCAATCAATGGCCCTAAAATCCAGGCAAGGAACTCTCACTTTGGGATTTATTTAGTGAAACAACAAAGTTTTCGTAGCAGGTCCAAAAAAAGGCATTGGCTCATCAAACTGCTTTGCCTAAAATGCACCAACTATGTAATGGCATTGTGGGCAGTGAGATCCTTGTCAAGAAGGTGGGGATTGGCGATCTCAAAATAAAGCAGGCTGTGTTCCACCAAGAGCCAGAGCCTCTCCTGACATGGCATGCTGGCGGGACACCCAGTACAGTCTGAATTACCTCCTGAGAGTGTAGCCCCCCAGAATCTCTTGTGTGTAGCATGATATTCCTAAGACCAACATAACAAGGAAAGATTTCGGTGTATTATTGATAGCCATGAAGAATAGTTTGACATTACAATATTTTGTATTTGCAAGACAATCCACCACAAACATAGTGAGACTTTGATCAATAAAAATAATGGGGCAATGCACAGCAGTCACTACCATGCACTGGCCAACAGGTTCTTAGATAACCCAAATGACTGTTCTATAACATGGCTGTTGAATTATACTGGAATGTATTGTGTCAAAGAAGACACATGATAAATCAGTGGGAATAGCATAGAAGATGTACAACAAACTCTGTAGCACAATCGTCCTAGTTTTGGAAAGTTTATCCGGCGAAATATGTTCTAGTGGTTGACAATATTCTCCATTTCCATGAGATATTTCAATTATTTCTATTCATATTAGTTCTTACTTTGATTCCTAAATATTTTACCCCACTCAGACACGACTAACATGAAGTTTGCTGTTGGTGCAGTATATGGAATGAGGGGGAATAAGTTAGATTTACAACAATACATTTATAGAATGGGCAACTGTTCAAATGTGGTTACATGATGAAAAATCAGGAATGTGTTCACGTCTGTTCCCAAATGCACAGCAGCATGCCTTTGGGAAATATATAAAATTGTACATGGGTAACTCTGGGTTCTGAATGAAATGAATAGACAAGAGAGAAGCTTGATTTCTCTATCTCACTTAGAACCCCGAGGTGAAAAATATTCCTGTAATTCACTATGACCCCAAAATCATCTGCCTCTGCTTCCAACTGCTATGGAGGGGCAGAGGATTTATGGGAAATCCAGTTGGGTGGAGTTCCTCGCCTGGATGCGGCTCCGGTTCTTCGGTTGCCTGCCCTGTGCATCCTTGTGGAACCACTGAGTGATGGTCAAGGCCATGTGGCTACATATTGTCACTTGTAAAAGGGAGGCCTGCCTTAAGCATTTGGCCTCCCCGGGAAGATTGTGTGGAATGCTTCACAGAATTGAAACTTTAATATGTGTGGTGCTTCCTTGATGTGAATGATGCTGTAATACTGGACCAGTGCTTTAGAGGTTGCTGCATTGTGCAAATTGCTGTGACCTCTTTACTTGAAATTGACATTACAGAGAGGGCTGGGGGACACTCACAGACTCTGGAACCTTCCATAGGCCAACAGCACTCCATTTAGAATATGTTCAATTCCCATTTCTTCCTTGTATGCCTACGTTTGCTACAATGTCAAAATAAGTGTTGCAACAAGGTAAATATGCACAACATTACCCTTTTTACACGTAAGGCCCCATTTTGATTACAAGCAAACAGTAAATGGGTCGTCAGGCTGGGAACAGACAACACAAATTAAAGAAACAGACTGAAGAAAAATTATAAGAAATTTGAGGATAATTGGACAAAACCTTAAATGAATCATTGCAGAGACCACTACTGGATAATAGGATGAGACATCTTCATCAAACCACACAAGTAGTAGGTGCATGATACTGCATCTTCTTAGCTACATTTTACATGTAAAATGAAGATCGAAGACTTTCCTTTTTTTAATTTCAAATTATTTTTATTGATTTTCAAAAAGAATGATACAAAATGAAATCACAGTGAAAATAACATAAATAACAATAATATTGACATGTGATGAAACCAAGGAAAGACTTTCCTTTTAATTACAATTCCCAGAGAAAGCACTTGGCTTCAAGCTGCACAGGGTAAAACACATGTTGGTTGTAGTTCCAAGCACAAGTATCATATACCTATTAACAAATAAAGGACCCCACCTGAAAAGAAGAAATGAACAGCAGAACCACAAAATAATATAAAGAATTTAGACCTACATTTGAATCAATTCTCTTTGAGCTATCAAATATTTGCTATTTACATTGGTGGGTGAGTGCATGGGGGTTGTACAAGGGAATGGCTTATTGTGATCAACCACCATTGCTTATTGCCCTTGGAGTTATCTCGAAATTCCCAGTGACAGTGGCAGTTGCACAGATGAGTTGTTAGATAGGTCAACACTCCCGGTTAGTAAGGAACCACAGGGATCATTGCCAAATATTCACTAACCACTACAACCATTATATGTCTTTCTTGTTTCAGATATAGCTCTCTGCTGCATGTTTCCCTATTCCTGTCCCCTTACTTAAGCCTCTGTGCTACTAGATAAAAATAATCAGTGTTGTTGGAAGCTGGCCTTCTTAAAATGTGCTGAATCCAAGAAATCCATCCAGACACATGCCCTAGAATATCATGGGATGCACTTCATACTTTAGACAGTAGACATCCAAATTCACATTTGGTTGCTGAAAGTGAAATGAGTAAAGATTGAGCCCTCTCTGCAAGGATTTTGCTGTCAAAGTGTGAGTGAAATTTATGTAATGTGTGGGCTGCCATTCTTAACTGGGCTGCAAAAGCAGGTGCCTAATTCTTTAATTCAGTGAAAGTGAAAATATGTCGCTACTCTGTTGATTTGCAGCATGCTTGCCAGATTAAAACTAGGAGTGTTCGGTCCTTTGCTTTAGAGTAAATACACAAAATTTAGGAAATATTATGTTAATTGATGCAAATTGCTGTTATGGAATTTAGAGGTGTGTTTTAGTGCAAAATATGTCTAAATGCCAGCCATTCTTGTTCTCATCATTTGTGTTATTCCCGCGCTCTGCACTATAATCTTGCTGAGAACACGGCATAGTTACGAAACAAGACATAAGGCGCCATTCATGTTCAAAGCGTATTGTGAAATTCCTGAAACAACACAATTGGGACTTTCATAAATAGAATTTCACCAGGGCTTTATTAAACCTTAGTGGTTGGAAAGAGGGAATAGAAGTCTTGTAAATTGACTTTCTGGGGTTAAAGAGGATTAACTCTGTTTTGTAGGTGTTAAGCATCAAAAGGGTATAGGCCCCATTCTTGAAATTTTGTGAGACAGATGTGCATGTAACTTATGGAAGATGTTTCTAAGTACAGTTAGATGTTTTAAGAAATTCGGGTATTAGTTGAGGGAGGTAACTACCCACATCAAGAAATAATCAAAAATCTTGTCAGGGTGAACCATTAAAGTCACTAAATTAATCTGAGCTCAACCCCTAGCAGCTATGGCACAGAACAGACTGGCAAGGTGAAAAGTATTTATGCAGTACCAACATCCAAATCTAATAAAGGGAACCAGAGATGTGAATTTTTAATGTTTCAAATAGAAATAGCAACAAAAGAGTCAAGCACCAACTGCAGTCAACTGGATGCGGTGGACCTGGACCGAGGCGTGATTGAGGACAACCACTATGGAGCACAATTCGGCCACAGAAACCAGGTTCAACTCGGTCGAAATTTTACCTCGAACTTAGGGGGTCATTAGGATGGCGGGCGGATCGCCACCACCGACTCGGCGGTGGCAATCCGCCCGCCATCCCAAATAGATTTACCCCTGCCATATTATTATGGCGGGGGGTATCGCGGCGGAAGCAAAGTGCGTCTGCCGCTTTTCCACCGGTCGGCAATCGTTACGATTGCCGGCCAGGCGGACTTGGCCACTAATATGGTGGCGGTGCCTACCAGGCACCGCGATCCATATTAGGATGGGTGCGGTAACTGGCCTTTCCATGGCGGCGATGCCGCCATGGAAAGGCTGGCGGGGATCTGCTTTGGGGGCCTGTTGTGGGCCCCCAGGCGGGGGTGGGGGTGCACTTGGGGGGTACCCATGGTACCCCCCTGCATACCCATGCACAAGGTGGCAGGCACTGCGCGGTGCCTGTCACGTTGTGCATGGGAATGCGCAACATGCCATTTCACCATTGCGGCGGGTGCTGCTTACAGCAGCACCCGCCGCAATGTTAGAAATGCGGAATGCGACCGCCAGGGTGGCGGTCGCATCCTAATTGACGGAGCGGGACCGCCGCACGTATGGCGGACGGTCCCAGCACCGCTAGGAGGGCGGGCAGACTGAAGTCCGCCCGCCATCCTAATGACCCCCTTAGTCTCTGAAATAGTAGTCAAAAATCTTCTGTGGGGCAAGGCAGCAAGCTCAACAAGGTAGAAAGGCCATTGGACAAGGTCCCAGATAAGCTAATAACTGTTGGCAGGACAGCTCAGAGTGGGAGAAATTCGAATTTTGCACCGAAGGTAGGTACCTTGTTGCTGTATAATTTTGGTATTTTCACCTGGTAAAGATTTCTACATTCGCAAGTAGTAACTTTCTTGGAGTTCGAATTCTTCCAGCAGGTCAAGGCTGTAGGCTGTAGCCGAAGAGGGCTCCACAAGGCTGGAAAGCTTTTCTGCAAGGTTCCACTGAATTGAGTTTGCTGCTGCGGAAAAGCTGCAGAAAAGCTGCAAGCAGTGGAAACCTAAATCTTCAGCCCAGCTGCAACACACTTTTGTTGGAATGGCTTGGCAGGCTTGTTCCAGTCTTCTGAAGATCTTTGGAGCAAAAGGTTTTTAAGTCCCAGGTTTCTCAGGATGTCAGGAGCACATCTTGACATAGCCCAGGGTTCAAGGACCTCAGGAACAGTAATTGGGGGTCAATCCTCACTCCAGCAGAAGCCACCTGCAGTGTCCAGGGCAGGTCCAGTTGGAACTGGTATTTGCAGGAAAGGCCTCTTGTAGCTTATTGTGTACCTTGTATAGCTTGGACAGGAGATCAGCCTTTTGACCCTTGAAGGGCACTTTTTTGTCCATGGTACAAGAGGAACAGCAGGTCCAGCTCTTATGGTTCTTCTCAGCAGGCTCAGTCCTTTTCTGATATTTCACATGTACATTATTCCATCCCACAGTACCCCTGCCTCTGCTTAAAATTAAGATGATGAAACCCTTCTCTCCTTGTGTAGAGCATGTGCACCCACCTCAGAGGTGTGGCCAGGGACATGAGCAACCCCTCCTCTGTAAACACTTCAAACCCATTCTAAGGGCAGCTCATTCTCCACTTTGATTGGATTCTGGATGTCTGGGGGTACAAAAAAAAGGCCTGTGCAGGTGTCATCTGACATCTGCCTGTGACAGGGGAGGTCCCTTTGAAGTTAATTAGGTTGCTGGGCACTGCCCAAGTGTTGTTCGGCCAGAGGAACAGAAACACTTTCCCACACTCAAGCAACTGTATCTAACAGTTTTCTCACCTATTCAGGTTTAAGCACTCAGAATATTATATTCTAGTGTTTTGCTATGGAGTTGATAGGTTTACTAAGGTGAAAATGGCTTTTGGGGATTTTTCACTTATTAATATTTAAAAGCATGGTTTGTACCTCTCAAAAGGTTTATTTTGACAGATCGAATTGCAGTTTAAAAGCTGCTTTAGTCAGGCAACAATGGTGGGCCATAAGTCATGTTTTGCACTGTCACTGTAGTGGATGACACAATGAGTGCTGCAGTCTACTAATTGTTGTTCAAATACGAATTTACCTAAAAAAAACAAAGACAAGAGGCGTTTGGCAATACAGGAACGAGGAGGAGTCACTTCTTCGTTTGAACTTAGTCTCTTTTTTAGAAGTTGAAAATCTCCAGCGGGACGAGGCTGGAGGTTGTAGCTGACAATAGTTCCAGGAGGCTGAATACCTCTTTGGCGTAGGACGGCTGACCAGGATTTGTTGCTGCTGTGATGTCAAGTCGACCGGAGGTGCACCTTGGACAGATAGACGAGCAGGTTGGTCTTGGTCTTCCCTCTGTTCTCAGAGCAGTTTTAAGCCAAAAATGTCCCAAGTCTCAAGTTCTGGCTTTCGGCTATCTAAGCACCTTTAGCGCCAGGACTGGAAGGGCACCACTTGAGGAGGTTAAGACTCACTCAGGCTGGGCCCAGGTGTGATTTCTAGATGGTTGGAGCCTTTTCTGTCCCTGAGGCTTTGATCAGGAGGCCAGAAAAATAGCCCTTGGAGTCACTCTGGTAGACTTGGGTTGAAACAGTGGAACAGGGCTTAAGCAACAGGTCACACCTCTGAAGGTTCAAGACATGCTTTAGGCAGAAAATCAGTTCTTCCAGGTGCAGCAAAACAGCCTTGTGGAGTACACAGCAGGCCACAGCACCAGATTGTCTTCTGAGAGTCCTTTCGCAGGTCCAGAAAGTGAACTGAAGAGTGGGTCTGTGGGTCCTATTTTTATACCTGGTGCCTTCTTTGAAGTAGGAGAAGTTTCTTGCAAATTCCTATTGAAGTTCTTGAAGTTTCCTAACTCACCTGCCCAGGCTCCAAACTGGCTGAATGAACAATGCAGTGGTGACAAATCTTGTGTTTGAAGGCAGGGCACAGCACATTCAGTTGCAAGTGGGGCTGTGCCCCACTTTCTACTCCGTTCCCCCATCCTCTGTCTCCCTCTATCCCCCATCTCCACCCCCCATCCTGCCAGTCTATGGACCATCCAAGCACACCTACTCCCTTTATTGTGTGATTGTCTGGGAGGAATCAACAAAGTCAACTGCCAACTGCACCCAGTCATGTGACCCAGGAACAGGCCACAGACACCAAATAGTTAAAACAGAAAAATG
The DNA here is from genome assembly GCA_963921515.1 of Calotriton arnoldi. Lineage (NCBI taxonomy): Eukaryota > Metazoa > Chordata > Amphibia > Caudata > Salamandridae > Calotriton > Calotriton arnoldi. The sequence goes on from CAWUFW010001510.1 coordinate 2,530,935, forward strand.
CCAACTTTCTAAAAGTACAAACACGAAAAAATACCTGGCCCGGTTTTGCTTTATGCTCTTCAATGTAGCGAGCTACAAACAGACATCCACTATATCTATTTGAATGGACTATTTATTTATCCACTTCGATTTGATTTATTTTCTCAGACAAAATTTTATAAAAAATTCAATGTACAGAAAAGAAAATGCTTCAATTTCAAATAACGAACATCAAATTATATCTCATTAACCATAAACCATATTTTTATAAACACAAAAAACATTAATGCAAACATTAAAACACCAACCACATTCACTCAATCACATCATCCACCTTACAACTAAACCTAATCTATCATACGTCAAACACTCGCTTTGACACACACTCGCTTTGACACACACAGGGAAATATTCTTCAATACGACTGGGGATACAACTCATCACAATCCCTCTCAAAGTACACAAATTGAATCGTGTTTTTAATTCCTCCGTGGACAAAAGCCAACGCGTTTCGAGACCCAGGCTACAGTTGCTGGGACTCTCCTCAGGGCTGCCTCTTAGTGGATATCAACTTTTTTTCTTAGAAACGGCCTTGTTGTCCGAATTGACTGTGCTTGGAAGCGATCAGGATTCACTTCCATATAAACTTTATCGACGCTGTTCATCAACCACGCTAAGCACCAGAAATGCAGCCGCACCTTTATTGCTTGGCTGTAAAAAGCTGCCCGTCCGGTCAGCACATTTGCGTCACCGCGGAAGCCTGCAACCTAATTCTCTCAACAGTACCGCATATGGTTATCCAAATCAATCCCTTGTCAAGCGGCGCCGACTGCACTCTTGTCAAATTTTTTTTACAATGTCTATGTTCGAAAGCTCCGATTTCATTTATTGCAAAACGCCATTGTAGAAACTGCATTTGGTGCGAGCACTTCCAACGTGGCCATTCATAGACACTGTGTCTAAATGAAATCGGAGCTTTCGAACATAGACATCGTAAAAAAAAATTGGGACAAGAGTGCAGTCGGCGCCGCTTGACAAGGGATTGATTTGGATAACCATATGCGGTGCTGTTGAGAGAATAAGGTTGCAGGCTTCCGCGGTGACGCAAATGTGCTGACCGGACGGGCAGCTTTTTACAGCCAAGCTGCATTTCTGGTGCTTAGCGTGGTTGATGAACAGCGTCGATAAAGTTTATATGGAAGTGAATCCTGATCGCTTCCAAGCACAGTCGATTCGGACAACAAGGCCGTTTCTAAGAAAAAAAGTTGATATCCACTAAGAGGCAGCCCTGAGGAGAGTCCCAGCAGCTGTAGCCTGGGTCTCGAAACGCGTTGGCTTTTTGTCCACGGAGGAATTAAAACCACGATTCAATTTGTGTACTTTGAGAGGGATTGTGATGAGTTGTATCCCCCAGTCGTATTGAAGAATATTTCCCCGTGTGTGTCAAAGCGAGTGTGTGTCAAAGCGAGTGTTTGACGTATGATAGATTAGGTTTAGTTGTAGGGTGGATGATGTGATTGAGTGAATGTGGTTGGTGTTTTAATGTTTGCATTGATGTTTTTTGTGTTTATAAAAATATGGTTTATGGTTAATGAGATATAATTTGATGTTCGTTATTTGAAATTGAACCATTTTCTTTTCTGTACATTGAATTTTTTATAAAATTTTGTCTGAGAAAATGAATCAAATCGAAGTGGATAAATAAATAGTCCATTCAAATAGATATAGTGGATGTCTGTTTGTAGCTCGCTACATTGAAGAGCATAAAGCAAAACCGGGCCAGGTATTTTTTCGTGTTTGTACTTTTAAAACGGCCCTACCTGACCCCGGTCCAATTAGGGCCTATCCCCTTTTGTGATTAAAACTTTCTAAAAGTGGCATTTTAAATATTGTAACCAAAAACCTGACTTTACCATTAAAGAGGATTTTTAACTGCAATTGCTCAGACCAACATTAAATGTTCACCTGTTCCCAATCAAAAGGTAGCACTTATTAAATGTAATGATGCAACCCAATGTTATCCTATGGGAGAGGTAGGCCTCACAGTATTAAAAAATAAATTTAAGAGTTTGTTACTACCAGTACATGTCCAACCATGTCAAACGTATATGTGCTACCTTTTAATCACAATGCACCCTCCTCTATGGGCTACCTAGGGCCTACCTTAGAGTTGCCTTATATGCAATAAATGGGGAGTTTACAGCTTGGTAAAGAGGTTTTATTGCTAAGTCGAATTGGCAGTTTACAACTACCTTCAGGCTGCAATGGGAGAGCTGGGACCTGTTTTAAGGGGCTACTTAAGTGGGTGGGACAATAAGTGTTGCAGGCCCACTAGTATTTTACAGGCCCTGGGTAGATAAGTAAATAAAATAAAGGTGCCAATCATGTAAGCCAATTTTACTATGTTTAAAGGAGAGAGCAAAAGCACTTTAGCACTGGTTAGCAGTGGTAAAGTGAGCAGAGTCCTAAACGTCAGCAAGAATGGGCTCAGAAAACAAGAGGGTGAAGGTAAAATGTTTGGAGATGACCTTGCAGAAAGGGCCAAGTCCAACACATGTGAAGCTCTCTAGGGCTTCATTTTAGTGTCCACACTCTTCCACTTGTATCTGGAGCCTCTAATTTCACTCTTCAAGGTATCATGAGTGTCTATACACTAATGCACTGATGACACCTTTAGGAAATGCCATCTTTAGCGTACTGTACCCCCAGAATTGTTGTCTTAACTGTTTTTTTGCTTCAGAAATCTCTGCACCTTATCCCTGCTAACTTTATCCCTGCTGTCTCCAACAATAACTCCTCCTCCTTGGACTCCACCTGCAGCCTTGTCCCAGTGAACTTCCACATTCTCAGAGACTTTTTGTTGAAGGTAAGCGCCGACCGAATCCAATCCAGTTTTTGTATCCGACTCACACCTCTTTACGGTCTGCCATAATTTTCAACTTTGACCCAGTCTTGTGTGAATGGATATCCACAGTTGGTGCTTTGATCTTGTATGTACCATTTTTTACTTTAAACTTTAAAAATCCATAACTCCAGTTCTACTCATTGGATTTGTGCCATTTTTGTCTGAAATAATTTATTAAAATTCACTCTATTTCAGTTATTAAACTTTACTCTAATTTTCTGAAATTGTGTTGGATTTTTCTTGTGTTGTTTTTCACTTGACCTGGCTGTTCGAGCAGTAGCTGCACCCCCCCGCCCCCTCAGCGCCTTGAGACCCTCACGGGTGATTAGCGCGCTCTACAAATGCTTGATTGATTGATTGACTTTATTACTGTTTGTGTTCTGCATAAATACTTTGCACATTGCCTTTAAGACTGGTTTTATGCCAAGCTACCAGACATGAATGTCAATTCAGCAAAATGCCAGGGGTAGCGGAAGTGGCATCACATGCAATTTACCTTTACTTTCACTCATACACACATGCTTACACATACACACACATTCACACATACACACATACACATTCACTCTCACCCACAAGTGCACACACAACATACATTTAAAAGCATTTTTTATTTACTTTATCTGCCAGGAAGTGTTACATTCCAGCTAATTTTAATCCACTCTTTATTACACTAATAGTGAATAATCTAATATTATTCACTATTAGGGTAGTAGAAAATTGACCGAAAACAAGGAAATGCGAGCCCCAACTAACATCCATAAGAACGAGCAGCCCTTGTGTTCATGGCAGTGATTTTGCCATCTGTGAGGCCAGGGGTTGCAAAGGCAGTGCCAGGAGTCGCTAGGGGCAAGCCAGGGGTCACACCTGGTGACCCCTGGCAACCCTTAAATGACATCCATGCTACCAGAGGGTTAAGCACAGGTTAATTTAGTGACTTTTGTGGTTCACCCTAAAAGGGATTGTGGCTGTTGTTTGAGCAGGGTTAATACCGACTCATCCAACAACCACATTTCTCACAACAAGGGATTGCAAATGTATCCAAGGTATGACTTCCAATAGTTACCACTTGATATTGATTGGTTAGAAAATAGACGTACCATCATAAGACGTTTGATGAATAGAGAAGAGATTGGGATTAAAAATGGGTTGATTCAGTACATGGGTGGTTTGGTGAGTATTTAGTAAGATAGTGAAGACTCCCTGTGTCAGAGAAATGTTAATCAGGGTTCACCATGCTGATACAAATAAATGTAGACTCGCTTTAACGTTGTTCACTGTTAGTAAGGCCATTGATTCCCTGCTGGGTTTGCTCTATTTAGTACCATCACCGCTCCCGAAGTTTGTTGTTTTAAGGCGATTCATGATCAATGTTAGGTAAACTATATTGATAGGGACAATTGTATACCCGGTGTTATTGGTTTTGCGAAAAAGTGAATGATTGGAAGACAATGTGGGGGAGGTTTTGTCTCTGATAGATATACGTTTATCTGTGAAAGAGAGAAATTCATTGCATTTGTCAGCTGAAGAACTTGACTAGGGTTAGCAGGAGAGAAAAGTTTCAGTGAATGTAATAGAAATTGGGTTTAGTAACTAGTGAACTAGTCAATTTTTTTATGCAGCCACATTGCTTTGGTAGGAAGGATGTATTCTTTATAACTTTTTCTTAGGGATATTAGTTTGGTGATAATGACTTGAGATTTCATTTCACACCAGGGGTTTTCCAGGCTGCGGACCTCTCTTCTTAGTCAGATTCTTGTATTGCTGGTTTTGCAAAGGTAGCAAATGAGAAGGCCTTGTCAATTCAGAAAATTAAGTTCTTGTATTCCGTTACAATGCAATTGAAGTCTGCTGTTTTGTTGATTTATCTAAGGTCCCCATTAAGAGTTTGCCGGTCTTTGAGAAAGTAACACAGGGGGCTCAAAATCTCCAATTCAGGCTCCCCTCTCTTAATTCCACCCTAAAAAGTTTCTGTCCACAGAATGGGGGACAAATATGTAAACCCACATTTACTGGGTCCTTTTCTGCTGGTTTTCACTTTTTTCTCGAGAAAAATCTGTTGGCATTTTACCCCCAGCTCAATCTTTAACTATCAGCGGGGTGGGTTGCTGTGGATTGGGCTGAGGAACGGGGAGCAGGGAGGGCAGCTGGGTCATGGGTTTGTTACCGGGCTGGAGGAGCGCTGTCTGCTAGCATGATGGTGCTGGAGAGTGTTGGTAAGCCTGGGCTGAGCCTTTTCCTACAGAACCTGCCCCTCTCCAGCAATAGGATTACAAAGTGCGGATCCACACTCTAAAATTAGCTCCGGTAGTGCTTAGATTCAGAAATATCAGACCATTCATGATATGGCAGAACAGTATCCTTTCTGGGGATCTTGTTCCACTGTATTCGCAATGCCTTAGTCTTTGAGGGTTCAGGTTTTCGAGTATTATTTTTTTCTGGGACACTTTCAACTTTTCATTATGTAGGTCTTTGCAGAAAAGAGAGATCAAAATAAGAATCAGGAAGGGAATAAGAAAGTGGCTATAAAATCTATTTCCATTAGGGAGAAGCATTTCATTGCTGAGAGATCTGATATTCTTCGATTTGGTGTTAGAAAGGAGAGAAGAATGTTGATTGTTGTTGCGTCATAGTAGGAGAAACTCAAGTGATGTGCATGCTTTCATTTCCTACTGCCCAGTCGATATTTCAAAACTATGCTTGATGAATCTCCTTAAAGTTGTTAAGTTGGCTTAGAAATGTCAGACAGAGATCATTCTATACAATCACTGCTAGAGCAGCGTCATTTTTGGCTCCACCCTTACACATCACAAATACCCAAAATAAACGTGCACTAGCACCTGTTCTCTGTGTGTCCTAGCGATATTAATGTAAAGTGTTGCACTTGACATCATTATTGAAGTGAATTCACTGTAGGATTGGAAAATTCATATCTACTGTGCTCCTTAACTGTATTAAATGAACATTTATTGTTTAGGTGATTGAATAAATCATCCTCACACTATTGACATGTATCCACATTAGAAACAATAATGGACTTATGTAATGTGTGTATTAATGTTTCACCTGCGCATTTGAATGTAGTTCTTGGTCCCATTTAAAGACATATACTCAAAGTTATTTTACCTTTATGAACTTCAACGTGACTCTAATGTACTGACAGTTTTATTCATTTGTGTTTAAATGTGCACACGTATATTCAATATGCACTATTGACTTAATCCTTTAAGTTGCCCTGACTTGGCCTGTTTGTTCTTGCATAAAATGCTGTTTTCCATTCTCTCCTTGCATGTCTTTTTCCTTGCAGGTAAGTTCACATGGCTTGGTAGTCTGATAATAGATACAACGCCACATTAGTGATAGAGAGAGAGAGCATCGGAAAAGGACCTTGAGAAGGAACATGGAGAGCCAGAGCGTTAACTGAGTGTCCATTCAGCACAGTCGCAACAATTGCAGATGACAAAGAACAGTACCGTTCCCATGTTTGGCCTGGGATATTTGGTTAATGTTGCATCTTGCAGTGTGAGAATGGAAAGGACAATGAAGGCCCTAATGATGAAAACAGAGGGGTGGCACTCTGGAGATTTTGGTGGAAATAACTGGAGTTTGCACTGTCTGAGCCACTTTCCCTTGAACTTTGAGAGATTTAGACCTCCCTGCTTTCCTTTGATTCTTTGCTGAGTGCGGCGTAGGCTAACATTTATTCCCCTGACCCAGAAAGACTCTTGACCGAGCTTCTGAAATGCTGACTCCTTCCTATACATTCCCACACTTTTCTGCATTTTCCTATTTTTCTGCATTTCCCTGATTTTTGAGATTCTGTTAGGTCTAAAACCATTCTCTTAGTTTGGACTTCTAAAATATTTTAGACTTGTGTATAGAAGGGAGACTCAGAAACTTTCCTCTGAGCATCAAATTCTGTTATTGATCTTTTGTATTGCTGTGACTGAACTTCTTGTTTGCCTTCTATTGGTACTCCTAAACTTCTTTAGGAGGTTGGGTTTTTCAGTTGTTATTCTGTATCTTTAAAGTATGGTACTAAGATGTGCTTATCTTAACCTGATTGCTAATTTGTAATAAATCTTCTTAACTATAGTCACTGACTTCTGGTCCTTATTGTGTAGCTAAATGGGTTGCACTGTAAATTTAAGTTGATTGATTGAAATGTTAACTCCCTTCACCTCTCAGGCGGCGAAGAAAAGATCCACAGGATAATCAATGGTAAGAAGGGTTGGCCAGAGCACTGCATCATGGATATCTGAAATAGTTAGACTGTGATGCACAGAACTATATGAACCCCCAACGTAAGTAAATATTCTAAAAGAAAATATATCACTGTTAGAAATGGGGGTCTCTAGTTGGCAAGGGCTTGCACCTTTGTCCAAGTAGGGACCCTTCTTCCTAGTCAGGATAAGGGAGTTACACTCCTAAAATAACCCCTGCTCACCCCCTTGGTAGCTTGGCACGAGCAGTCAGGCTTATTCTAGAGGCAGTGTGTAAAGCATTTGCACATAACCAACAGTAATACAATGTAAGCACTACAAACTGACACCACACCAGTTTAGAAAAATATCCAATATTTTTATATACTTTAAAACAAGACCAAATACGATAAGAATCCACAGTACAGTACTTTAAAAATCTTCTGTTATCAAAATGTCCTTAAAAACAGTTCCTTGATGTCGATAGCTCCGTCCGGGGCTATCACGGCGTCGTGAACAAACAAATCCAAACAGTTCTGGCTGACCGCGGCGTCGCGGGTCAGCTACGGTGTCGGGAAGACCCGCAAACAGTACCTTTCAGAAATGCAGGGCGTCAATGACCTCGCGGTGAGCTTCCGAAACCACGGCGTCCGCGGCGTCGGTTCCGGAGGTCGGTGCGGTGTCGTCGGGGCCCTCGAAGTCACACGCGTTGCAGATCGATCTCCTCTCTGTTGAAGTCAGGAGTGCTGGCGTCGGCCGGCGTCGGGTGCTGCAGTGCGAAGTGCAGCGGTGCAGTGCCCTCAGGTCGCGGTGCGAGCAGCGGCTCGGTGGCGGCAGCGGATGGCGTCGGCGGTGAGACCAGGGTCGCGGTGTGAGATGAAGGCGGTGCTCGTCACGGTGCTGGCAGGTCACGGGGCAGCAGCGGCGCCGTCGTAGCTGCAGCGATGTCATCGGCTGACGAACTTGGAGTCGATGGCACCGGAGTCGGTGGGCCAAGGCTGCGGTGCGGGATGAGGGCGGTGCATCGTGTAACTTACGAGCGGTGCCCCCGAACCACGGTGCAAGCAGCGGCGTCGAGTCCGGCGTGGAGCGGCGTCGTCGGGGATACCACAGCGTCGTCGTGAAACGAGGCGGTGCGAAGTGCGGTGCCCACAGGTCGCGGTGCGAGCAGCGGCTCGGTGGCGGCGTCAGCAGGCGTCGTCGGTGAGACCAGGGTCGCGGTGCAGCGTTGCGGCGTTGCCCTCTGCGGTGCCTTCAGGACACGGAGTCGGCAGCGGCGTCGTAGACGGCGTCGGGCTTGAAGTCTTTGCTGTTCCTGAGACTTCTTGAACAGGGGGCAAGCTCTACCTCAAGCCCTTGGAGACATTCACAAAGTAGATTGCAGAAAGTTCAGTTCCAGTCCTTTCACTGCCCAAGACAGAAGCAGCCACTGCAGGCCAACACAGCAAAGCACACAGCAAAGTGGTAGTTCCTCCTCACAGCTTCTCCAGCTCTTCTTCTTGGCAGTCTTCTTGATCCCAAAGAGTTCCAAAGTTCTGGGGTTTGGGTCCCCCTTTTTATCCTCAATTTCTCTTTGTCCTCTGAAGGCAGAGAGGCCTTTGCCTAGTCCAAACCAGTTCTGGTCAGTCCTGGAGCACTTTGTTGATAAGTCTCCTTCTCTCCTTTCACAGTGCAGGCCAGGGACATCAGACACACCACAGGAGGTGGAGCCAGCATCAGGTCCCAGGTGCATCTCCTCCCACCCATCTACATGTAGATCTTGCTATTCAGCCCTGTGCTGACACACCCTGTCTCCTGGCATCCCCCAGCCCCTGTCACTCACACTCCAGACAAGGAATACACAACCTAGCAGAGGCAGGCTTGGATGGTTAGACAAGAAAATACCCACTTTCTAAAAGTGGTATTTTCAAACACAGAATGTTAAAACCAACTTCACTAAAAGATGCATTTTATCATTCTGAGTCCAGGCATACTAAACTCGAATTTCTACCATGTTCCCTGGGTCAGTTAGGATTATAAGCTGTAATAATCAAAACTGCCCATTCTGGCCTATGGGGAACAGGTAGCCTTGCAATAGTGAAAAACGAAATAGGCTGTAATTCACTATCAGGACATGCCACACACACCAGGGCATGTCCTACCTTTCACATACAATGCACCCTGCCCACAGGGGTACCTTGGGCCTACCTTAGGGGTGACTAACATGTAGAAAAGGGAAGGTTTAGGGACTTGCAAGTGTGTGCACTTGCCAAGTCGACATGGCAGCCCCAGGCTGCACACAGGCTCTGCAATGGCAGGCCAGAGTTACACTTTACGGGCTGTTTGCGTGGGTGGCACAATCTACTGCTGCAGCCCACCAACAGCATTTGATCTATAGGGCCTGGCACTCTCAGTGCACTTTACAAGGGACTGACACATAAATCAAATAGGCCAATCATGGAAACACCAATCCATAACACATTTTATACAGGAGCACTTGCACTTTCCCACTGGACAGCAGTGAGGAAAGTGCGCAGAATCATTACACCAGCAAAAACAGAGTCAAAACTAGGAGGTCAGTAAGCAAAAATTCAGGGGAAACACGCCAAAAGATGCCAAGTCTAACACATATCCCCTCCAGCTGAAAGTAGGGAGAACTACCCAACCCCATTGGAGTTCTCTTCACTAAGGCGGAAGAACCTGGACAGACCATCTGCGTTGGCGTGTTCTGTACCAGGACGGTGTTCCACCGTAAAGTCCATTCCCTGTAGGGAGATGGACCACCTCAGCAGCTTTGGATTCTCACCCCTCATTTGCATCAACCATCTGAGGGGCCTGTGGTCCGTCTGAACCCGGAAGTGAGTCCCAAACAGGTATGGTCTCAGCTTCTTCAGTGCCCAGACCACAGCAAAAGCTTCCCTTTCTATGGCACTCCACCTCTGTTCCCTGGGGAGTAATCTCCTGCTAAGGAAGACTACCGGCTGATCCAGGCCCTCTTCGTTCAGTTGTGAGATCACCGCTCCCACACCATGCTCTGAAGCGTCAGTCTGCACGACAAATTCCTTGGAGAAGTCAGGTGCCTTGAGCACGGGCGCCGTGCACATGGCTGCCTTCAGGGCATTAAAAGCTTTCTGGCAAGACTCAGTCCAGATCACCTTCCTGGGCTGCTTCTTGGAAGTCAGCTCTGTTAAGGGGGCGACAATGGTGCCATAGCCCTTAACAAATCTCCTATAGTAGCCGGTGAGACCTAAGAAGGCTCTCACCTCTGTCTGGGTCTTGGGGGGTTCCCAAGCCAGGATGGTGTCAATCTTGGGTTGTAGGGGCACCACCTGGCCGCTTCCTACCTGGTGTCCCAAGTACACCACAGAACCCTGCCCGATCTGGCACTTACTGGCCTTGATCGTGAGGCCTGCACCTTGCAGAGCCCTCAACACTTTCTCAAGGTGCTGTAAATGTTCTTCCCAGCTGGAACTGAACACAGCAATGTCATCCAGGTAGGCGGCACTGAAATCCTCTAGTCCAGCCAACACCTGATTGACCAACCTCTGAAAGGTGGCAGGGGCATTCTTCAACCCAAAGGGCATCACCCGGAATTGGTAATGACCTTCTGGGGTTGAGAATGCTGATCTCTCCTTGGCCCCATCGGTTAAGGCAATCTGCTAGTACCCAGACGTTAAATCAAACATGCTGAGGAACCGGGCAGCTCCCAACCGATCAATGAGCTCATCAGCTCTGGGGATGGGGTGCGCGTCAGTCCTGGTGACGGCATTGAGCCCACGGTAGTGCACACAAAACCGCAGTTCTGGAGTGGCACCGGGTGCAGCAGCATTTGGGACCAAGACCACTGGGCTGGCCCAAGGACTGTTGGAGGGCTCAATCACCCCTACCGCCAACATCTCAGAGACCTCCTCCTTGATGCTGGCCCTGACCCGGTCAGTCAACCTGTAAATCTTGTGCTTCACAGGAGGGCTGTCACCAGTGTCCACGTCATGGGTACACCAGTGAGTAACACCGGGGGTCAGAGAGAACAGTGGGGCGAACTGTCCCAACAACTGGTGACAGTCCCCCTGCTGCTCTTGGGTCAGTGTAGGGGAGAGAATCACACCCTCTACTGACCCATCATGCTCCTTGGTAGACAGGAGGTCAGGGAGAGGCTCACTCTCCTCTTCCACCCCATCATCTGTCGCCAAGAGCATACTCACTTCGGACCTCTCGAATTGGGGCTTGAGGCGGTTCACGTGAAGGACCCTCAAAGGGTTCCTTGGAGCCTGCAAATTCACCAGGTAGGTGACGTCACTTTTGCGCTCCACCACCTCATATGGCCCAGTCCACTTGTCCTGCAAGGCACAAGGTTCCACTGGGGCCATGACCCACACTTTTTGCCCAGGTTGAAATTCGACCAGAGTGGCATTCTGGTCATACCACCTTTTCATTTCTTCCTGGCTTGCTTCTAGGTTTGCCTGAGCGAGTTTCCTGAAGCGGGCAGTTTGGTTTCTAAAGGCCAGCATGTAACTAAACACATCCTGGGGAGTTTTCCTGGGAGCTGCCTCCCAGCCTTCTTTTACCAAACTCAGAGGTCCTCTGACAGGGTGGCCATACAGGAGCTCAAAGGGGCTGTACCGAAGAGACTTCTGAGGCACCTCCCTGTATGCGAAGAGCAGGCATGGCAAGAGGACGTCCCACTTACGCCTCATGGGTTCTGTTAGACCCTTGATCATGCCTTTCAAGGTCTAGTTGAATCTCTCCACCAGACCGTTTCCTTGTGGGTGGTAAGGAGTGGTGAACTTGTAGGTTACACCACACTCCTTCCACAGGGATGTCATATACTTGGATATGAAATTGGTCCCCCTGTCAGAAACCACCTCTCTGGGGAAGCCCACACGGGAAAAGATCCCCATTAACGCCCGGCCCACCACGGGCGCCGTCGTTGTCCTGAGAGGGATTGCCTCCGGGTACCGGGTGGCATGGTCCACCAAGACCAGGATGTACCTGTTGCCCATGGCTGTCTTGGGATCCAGTGGCCCCACAATATCCATCCCTACCCTTTCAAAGGGTGTTCCAACAACCGGAAAAGGTTGGAGAGGAGCTTTGACCTTCCTCCCACTCTTACCACTTGCCTGGCAAGTTTGGCAAGACCTACAGTGTTCATCTGACTGCCTTCGCATTTGGGGCCAAAAGAAGTGGGTGACAAGCCTGTCAAAGGTCTTGTCCTGCCCCAAATGTCCTGCCAAAGGCACGTCATGAGCCAGACCCAGTAGGAAGGTCCTGAAGCGCTGGGGTACCACCAGCACACGGGCTGACCCAGGCTCAGCAACCTTAGGCTCACTGTATAGGAGACCATTCTCCCAGTAGACCAGATGTGACCCGGACTGATTACCAGCTGCCTGGTCTGCAGCCGGCCGCCGCAGACCCTCCAGAGTAGGGCACTCGTTCTGCTCCCTGCAGAACTCCTCCCTGGTGGGACCCCCTTCTTGCTGCCAATGGGTCAGCTCAGAGATGTCTCCCAGTTCGGCTACCTGCTCCCCTGTAGGCACCGGGGCGTCCCCCTCGAGGTCCGCCTCCTCACGGTCCGTGGGAACTTCGGGGGCCAGTTTCCCGCGCCCCCTGCCCTTCCTCTTGGCAGGGACTTGGGCCACTGTTCCAGGCTCCACGTCCTCTTGATCACCCTTCCTGGCTGTCATTGACCGAGTAGACACGCATGCCCACTCTGGCAACCCAAGCATCTCCAAGTGAGACCTGAGCTCAACATCCTTCCATAAGGACTGCTCCAGGTCGTTACCTAGCAGACAATCTACAGGCATGGTAGGGCTCACAACCACCCTCAAGGACCTGAGACCCCCCCATTCAAAGGGAACCTGCGCCACCATACTCTGGAGCTCAGAGTTGTCTACAGCAACTACTTGGTGGAATGCCCCTGGGACTACCTGCTTCTCAGAGACCAGGTGACACCGGACTGAGGTCACACTGGCTCCAGTATCCCTGAGAGCCTCTACCCTGTTTCCATTAATGGTCACCCAGGTGCTATATTTCTTTGTGTTAGGGGGCACCTGGTTTCCTGGGACCATCTCACTGTCCCCTAGTGAGACAAGGGTCATTTCTGCGGGATCCCCACCCTCCTGTGGGCACCCCTCCTCCCCAAGCGCTACACTAGCCAACACTTTGGACTGTCCACCGGTGGGTGGCTGTGTCCCCTTTGGGCACTTGGGGTCCCCCTTAAAGTGACCTACCTGGTCACATGCATAACTACTTGCGGGGGCCGGTCTCAACAGGCTTCCCTGTAGAGACCCCTTTCTTATTATCACGGGGGCTGGGAACCTTTACCCTGGGTACTAGTTTGGGGCCCTTTAGAGAACTCCTGTGCTTTACCCTTGTCCCCCCACCTTTCTGCTGGGGACCCTGCCCACCTTTGGCTGAGTCTCCCCCAAACGCTTTCTTGTGGACCCTGGTACTCACCCAGCGGTCCGCCTCCATAGCAAGCTTCCTGGGGTCAGTTAGCTTACTATCAACTAGGTGCTGGCGCAGATCTGCAAAACATAGACTAGACAAGTGCTCCCATGCAATCAAATTGTAGAGCCCCTGAAAATCTGTTACATTACTGCCCTTCACCCAACTGAGGAAAAGTGTTCTTCTGATCGGTATCATTTGTACCAGGACTCCATTGTTTTTTCATTGCCATTTCGTGTCAAACACTTCCACACGACCCACCTGGTCGTTTCTGCTGATGCCTGAGGAAATTCTAACTAACACGACAAAAACCATCTTGCAGCCTGCATTTCTGCCCAGGAACTGTCGCACACCCAACCCCCTGTTCTTTGCAGTTCGACAGAAAACCATGAGACACTCACGCCCTGTGTAAATGATTTGTTTCCCATCTCCTGCTCCCTGCCTTGTAAACATCCTTGACACCGTGATCAGGTTATCTGGACAATGGTCTGACTGCTGGGCCTTGATCAGGGTAATTGGACAATGGTTTGAATGACCGAGCTTTGATCAAGCTGATCGAACAATGACCTGAATGACCGTGCTTTGATCAAGCTGAGTGAACAATAATTTGAGTACCAAGCCTTGATCAGGTCACCAACTACAAACACCGTCTGGATCTGGTTATCAACTGCAAACACTGCCCTGATTGAACAATGGACTAACAGCCAAAAGACTGGAATGAAAAAGTATAAAAGGCTTGTAAGCTGCGGAGTAAAGCAGCAGCCTCCTCTGTCTTGTTTTTAACGAGCTTGGGACTCTGTTCCATAGCCCGGGCTATTTGAATAAATCTGGGTTCCTCCTGCAGACGAAGGCTCCTGTGTCTCCTTTTACTACGTATGAAGGGTATGGAAGACTTGGGCAATTCCCCCGCCGCCGAGACCCAGTGAGTGGGTTATTCCGGTTCTTCAAATGGCGCCCGAATAGGGACTCCACGAGTACGAAGGTCAGGCCCGGTGGATGTGAGGAGGTGCACGGAGAGACTCCGACGGAGCGCCCTACCCGAGGATTCTTGCAATCCGGTAAGCCGAACGACTCGCCCGCTGTTCCTCCCCACCCGGTCTGGGCCACATGACCGCGTCCTCGCTGGAGTCCCCTAGCAAATAATTTCTGGAGCAGGACACAGCCCTACGTCTGCAGAAGAGAACTACCCCTGTAAGGTAAGGGTGGAATGATCACCCACCAAGTCTGTATGATTCTGCTGTTATTGACCTTTGCAAAAGCCAAGCAGGCGAGGTGAATTTTAAAACCCACCGGTGTCTGTTACCTATTTACAAGCATGCCAGTCAGTAGTAAGTTCAAGAAATTATGTTGTTGTATGTGTACGCAGGACTCCCAGCTGGAGGCGGCTTGTCCGCTTCCTCCAGAAGGGACTCCTGGCCATACGATGTATGTTAAACATGGCCCTTCTGCCATAATGTTTTCCTCATTCTGGGTAAAATATACGAAACAAAGTAGCAGCGGAATTACAGTGGCCACTTTATGGCTCCTTTAATTCCCAGGTTCTCGCCAACTTAGAGGAACAATTAATGAAAAGAAAAACGCGCCCGTCTATGTTTGAATCTGTCCGATTTTGGAGGAAAGAGATAGAGCAGAGAGCTAGAAAGCAGAAGGCTCAAGAAAGAAAACAGGAACGCATGTCAATGGCCGACCACGCCAGAGTAAATTTACAAAATCAAATGACAAAATCGGTAGAAATAGCCAACAGGGAGCATGGGGCCCGGGTACAAAAATGCTATCCAGCTCGTGAGGAGAAAAGAAAGGGCCGTATGGATGGGGGAGAAGAAGGTGATTCCTTGCTTGATACCATGCTAGAAAGCCCTCCTGCATATGCCCCAATGTACCCTGCCCTGACGCCTCACACCCCACATGTCCCCCCGCCACCGCCCACTCCTGCCCCCACTGCCCCTCCTACTGTTCTTCCTGTCACACCAACCCTCCCGATTTTTCCTATGACACCGACCACGCCCGCTAACCCTGTCCTCACTGCGGGAATGACAACAAGTCTCCATCCGCCCAACCCCTGCGGCTTTACCCCTACCCGCCCTTTTCCTACTTCCCCGTGGTCTACAGTTAAGCAGGATTTATATAAAATGTTCAATTCCCCCCAACTGGCCTCCTTGCGCTCTGCAGTCAGCTTTTTGTCCCTTCGAGAAAATGACCTACAGAAGCAACAGTGTGAATGTTGTATAAAGAACGGGAATATTTATGCCTTTAAAGACATATGGTCCACCTTTTCCCAGTGGACGATTATGGAACAGACCACCTGGGCTGAATACATGTGTACGCTGGTCATGCAAAAATTTGAGAATGCGCTTATGCAGATACCCACTGGATTAATGGACCTTAGGTCACAAATAAGAAGAGGCGATGTTCAGGGAGAGGGGATGTTTGGTGCTGTGTCTGCTTTAATGGCTTACCGTGATACGACCGCTTTTTCCAACACCCCTCTAGAAACAGCTATGCCAATGAGAGAGGCGGCCCCTGTCTTTGTTAACGCACTTACCGATGCCCAAAATAATGGCCGAGGGGCTGTTGAGGCACACTGGTGCAGGCTTTGGGTTCATGTTCCTTGGAAAAGGTCAGAAGTAATGCAGTTAAAAGAACAATTACCAGATCCCCGGAAGAATCCGGCTGCCTTTTACAGAGAATTAGGTCAGATTATATCTGCAGGTACTCTCGTTCTTGAGGATATAGATTTACTTTTTGGTACGGTTGTCCCCACTGAAATTTGGGACAAGATTCGACATACTGCTCATGAAGTGGCGTTGGGAGGTAAATGGGCTGACCTAGAGGCTATGGAAGAAGCAAGGGTAGGAGGGACTAAACCAGAAGCTGCCATCCTGACTTTGCCCGGTAAAATATTAACGTTTATGAAAACACTTTTGCCGGAAACTGTCATTAACTGGGATAAAATAAACGCCTATAGGCAGCAAAAAGATGAGAATGTGGCTGACTTCTTTACCCGTTTTGAGACAGAATACAAGGGACATAGTGGTTTGGATCCCCGGACCCCAGGTTCTGGCCCAGTATTTGCCGATAAGTTTGTCAGCAACTTGCTTCCTGAGATTTCCACCAGGCTTAAGAAAGTTGAAAGTAAGTGGTCTGCCCAAACTATGACTGGTATCTTGGCTATGGCACAATATCATGAGAATAGGGAGAATGAAGATAGAGACAAGGAAAGTAAGAAGGTTAGGGATCTTAAGACTAAGGCACTTCTGCAGCAGGCTTACCCTCCCGAGGTCCCGATGCCCGCGGGAATTTCAGACCTCAACCCCAACACCCTCCGAGGGCTCGCGAGTCTACCCCCTCCAGCCCTCAACATACGGGAGCCCTCCAAACAGATCAGTGTGCTTATTGTAAGGGGTACGGCCATTGGATAGACGAGTGTCCCGTGTTAGCTGAAAACATCCGAACAGGGAAGACTCGGCCTCGCGCTCCCAGGGAGGGAAGGCCGACTAGGGACCATGGCCCGCCCCATCCACAGGATAAAGAACGTAGGCCCAGGGATCACGTTCCCGTCCGGCCGCGCCCAGCCAATAGGTTTGATGGGTACGAAGCAACACGCACTTATTACAATGATGATTATGACGAAGTTGATGAGATAGGGTCCTACCAAGCATAGGACAGCCAGGAAAGGGGTATTACCAGAGTGCAAATTCCAATGGATCAAAGGGGCCCGTATGTTCAAATGTCAGTTGTGGGGAACGATCAGAATTTTCTTTTGGATACTGGGGCCACCAGGTCTTCTATTGCACGTCTGTCAGTCCCGGAGGCACCCCTTTCTGGCAAAATAAATGTCTCCGTGGGTTTTGCAGGAACACCTGTGGCGAGCCCTGTCTCTGAACCCCTCCCTCTCGATATTGGCCCTGCACATGTTGATGCTCCCTTGGTCCTTACTACAGGTTGCAGTGAAAACTTGTTAGGCATGGATTTACTGAAAGCTCTGTATGCGACCATATCATGTAGTCCCCAAGGTGTATCCCTAACAATTTCTCCCACCGCAGCTTCCTATATGTATCTGTCTGGTCCCCTCCCACCAGAATTGCAGTTTTTACCTTCCTCCCTCTGGGCATCATCAGACACTGATGTAGGGTGTCTCAACATATCCCCTCATGTGGTACGCATCCAGCCAGGTGCACTTCTCCCCCGCCTCCGGCAGTATCGACTACCCGCGGAAGGAGAAATGGCCCTTTTAACAATAATATCTGAATTAATGGACAAGGGCGTAGTGGAGGAAACACGTGGCAATATCTGTAACAGTCCCATTATTCCCGTTCTTAAAAGACCAATGGAGATGCTCTCTCCCCTAAAATATACAGATTAGTGATTGACCTGAGAGCCCTTAACAAAATAACAATCTCCGAATATCCTGTTGTCCCCGACATTACAGCCCTCTTAACGATGGTCCCTTCTGGCGCTAACGCACTTTTCTGTCATAGACCTGAAGAATGCTTTTTCAGCATTCCTATACATCCTGACAGCAGACATTTTTTGGTTTCTCCCTTGGTGGGCGAAGCTTTAGATTCTGCCGCGCCCCTCAAGGTTTCACCGAGAGCCCCAGTATCTATAGTCAAGCCCTCAAAAGTCAACTAGATTCCTTGGAACTCCCTGATAACTCCACACTATTACAATATGTAGATGACCTCCTCATTGCTGCAAATTCTGCCCCATCATGTAAAGAAGCTACTCTCTGTTTGTTACGCCACCTTGCCCTCCATAATCACAAAGTCTCTTTAAAAAAGCTTCAGTTTTGTCAAGAGAAGGTGACCTATTTAGGTCATCTCCTCTCGAAGGAGGAAGGCAGCTCACCGCTGATCGTGTAGCCATTATCAATGCTATGACGGCCCCACGAACACAAAAGCAGGTGCGAGCCTTCATAGGCCTAACCTCATACTGTAGACAGTGGATTTCCAACTTTTCGGCCATGGTCAAACCTCTTCTTGCCCTCACCACTAAAGACATATCAGACAGTTCCTTTCCATGGACTAGAGAGCATGCGCAGGCCTTCCAAGATTTAAAGAGGGCTCTGTGTACTGCTCCAGTCCTCGGTACTCCTGATTATAGCAAGCAATTTTTCTTTTTGTACATGAGACAGACGGCTGTGCATGCGCTGTCTTGACCCAGATGTTCGGAGGTCACCATCGGCCATGTGCCTATTTTTCAGCCACCTTAGATCCTGTTGCAAGGGCTCTCCCAGGATGCCTACGGGCGACCGCTGCGGCCGCCCTCATGGTCCGTCAGAGTGCGGGGATCGTCATGAACTCCCCCTGACTCTGATGGTCCCCCATTCTGTAGATACCCTCCTTAATAACACCAAGACACAGTACCTCACTAGCGCACGACTCACAGGATATGAACTGACACTCTTTTCCAGCCACATTAACATCAAGAGATGCACTGTACTGAACCCCGCAACATTACTCCCACTGGATACTCAGGATGCCCGCTTAGACCCACATGACTGCATATTAAGGACAGAGGAGGAGACGAAGGGACGGGTTGACTTACAGGATACCCCGATAGCAGAACCAGAAGGTACACTATATGTGGATGGATCATGTCTCAGAGGGCCAGATGGTAACACCTCAGCCGCCTATGCCCTCACGACATTAGGACAAGTAGTAGAAACAGCTCAGATTCCGCAGTGCTCTGCTCAAGCAGCAGAATTAGTGGCCCTCACTAGAGCCTGTGAGTTAAGCAAAGGGATGACGGTAAATATTTATACTGACAGCCAATATTCCTTCGGGGTGGCCCACAACTCGAGGAGGTTATGGAAAGAAAGGAATTTCCTTACTTCCCATGGGACCAAGATTCAACATGGCCCCCTAATTCACCGATTGTTAGACTCCCTGACACTCCCCAGAAAGGTGGCCATTATAAAATGTAAGGCCCATAAGAAAGTGACAGATGATGTTGGGAAAGGCAATGCCCTGGCTGACCAGACGGCCAGATAAACAGCTCTTAGAAAAAGGGAAGGAATGTATGTAGGAGGTCCCGCTAGGTGGGTGGCAGACGAGGGCATGGTTGAAAACACAGTACAGAGTGTGATCGATATTCAGTCCCATACTACTCCTGAGGAACTACGGGTGTGGAAGGAGCAATTAGCAAAGGAGGGAATTGATGGTTGCTGGGTCCGCACGACTATGGAAAGACAATGGCTGTTACCTGACAGTCATGTGCTACCAGTAGTTACGATGGCCCATGGTCCTGCTCACATTAGTGCAAAAGGGATATGTAAACTGTTGGAACCTACATGGTACAACTCTAAGATACCAACATATGCTGAAAAGCTGGTTAAAACAAGCATGATTTGCCTAATGTATAACCCAGGAAAAGGCACAGTTACTCCTAAGGGAGGATTCTCTCCTCCTACCTTCCCTTTTGAAGTCCTCCAAATAGATTACATCCAGATGGACCGATGTAACAATTTAAAATACGTCCTAGTGGTGGTCTGTACCTTCAGCCGATGGGTGGAGGCCTACCCCGTCAAAGACTGCACCGCTATCACTACCGCCAAAATGCTATTAAAAGAGTACCTCCCACGATTCGGTTTGCCCCGCTTGGTCTGGAGTGACAACGGGACACACTTTACGGCTCAAATTATGGAATATATCTGTACAGCATTGGGTATAAAACAAAAATTTCATGCAGCTAACCACCCCCAGTCAGCAGGTCTAGTGGAGGTGTACAATGGCATCCTAAAAACTAAAATGGCCAAAATAGTAGCCGAGACAGGTGTCACTTGGGTTGATGCTCTGCCCTTGGCCCTATTGTCTACAAGAACAACAGCCCACACCAGGATAGGGCTATCCCCCATGAGATTGTGTTCAGGAGGCCTGCCAATGTATGGGGTGTCCCGCGGCCTAAGAAACTGTCTGATGTTGAATACCCTGTATTAACTGATTATCTGTACAGTCTAACTAATACCTTTCGTACTCTTTATCACCAGGTGCATGAGGCCATACCTGACAAAAGCGAGGGCCCAGGACACGTTATCCAACCTGGTGATTGGGTCTTAGTAAGAAATTTTCAACGGACTAAGAGCCTCGAACCCCGCTGGACACAGCCCCGTCAGGTGTTGCTGGCCACCCGCACCGCCGTGAAAGTAGAAGGTCGGAAGAATTGGGTGCATTCGTCCCACTGTAGGCGTGTGCCTCTGCCCCTCCCCTATGATCAGTGGGTGAGGGAAGGTCAAGGAGACTCAGAAACAGAAACAGTCCCGACGTTTGTCCCATTCAGCGATGCCAGACTGCATTTTACATCTACGGAAGCAGAGAGTGACAGCATACTGAAAGGAAGGGTGGAACCCTCCCTTAACTCTGCTCAACGTCCAGAACAATTGTTTCCCGACCATACTGACCCTACTTCCGACCGATATAACTTGCGCCCCGAGGAAGGCTTGCCTTTGACTTCGCCAAGTGCCTATAGGCTGTAGGGCTGTGATCTCCCGGCCGAGAGTAGTGCTGGTGTGTCAGACTAAGGTACGCCATAGGGCTCTTGGCACCTGCGCCCAGTGAAGCAACCACCAATCACAGACAGCCACTAGAGGTCCTGGCTTAGCACAATGGCTGCCGTCCAAAACACTCGAATCCAGAAACAATATGTCAGTCTCCGACATAGTAAATGCTTCATGGCCACCGTGGTGACGCTGTTTGTCTCCCTCATCCTGTCTATTCTTGGTTGGCTGTTACTAATCTACCATCCTGTTACCTCACCAACCCCTACCCCAACTCCTGCAGAGCACCAGTATTACACGCTACCAGCCCACGAGTTACCCCGCCGTGCAGAATTCTTCAATAACACCTTCATCCAAATGTTGCATCATCATCAGCTGATCATGAACATTTCCAACTGCTGGGTTTGCGGACTGATGCCGCATTCCATGATACACCCTGTCCCATTCTTTCCCTACCCTTTTCCATCTCTGGGTCTTGTCTTGCATGGTGGATGTTGATACAGGAGGCCTACACTGTCAATGGTACTGCCAATTCTGCCCTTGGAACATTTCAGGATGACTTCTGGCGGAACAGATCTGGCCATGCCAATGCTCCTTTTTGCCCGACCAGCTCATCCACATCGCTACTATCAGCAGATGAACTCGGTGAGATGGTAGTATTCAACTCAACCACTTGACGAACATTTTCCAGATTCCGCACAAGAAGGATACTGCCCGATGAACGAGACACTGTGAATGTCATAACTGTGCAAGGCCGTGTCTGCATCCATGGCCTAGGGACTAAGAAAGTTGGTACCAGTACTTGTAATATCACAAAATCTTTAAACTCTACATCTCCTCCGAAGCTGGTGGCATCCCCCAACACCTATTTTATCTGTGGCACTGCCGCCTACACTTGGCTCCCCCGTAACTGGTCTGGTACCTGCTATCTGGCCTTCCTCCTTCCGCCAACGTATTCTACCCATGGGAGTTACCACCTGTTGATGAAGGGTGCTCTGCGTCGCTCACGTAGGGGCGTCATATCAGCCGAGGATACAGCAGGCCAGGAAACCGGGGACTTCCTTAAAGGTTTCCTTCCATTCTGGGGCCCCATGGCAAACAGTCGGGCTGTACGAGGACTGACCAGGGTCCTTGAAGCCACCATCACAGTAACAGCTGGTGCCCTCTCAACATCAC
Organism: Calotriton arnoldi; assembly: GCA_963921515.1. Classification (NCBI taxonomy): domain Eukaryota; kingdom Metazoa; phylum Chordata; class Amphibia; order Caudata; family Salamandridae; genus Calotriton; species Calotriton arnoldi. Next base: position 2,553,115 of record CAWUFW010001510.1, read on the forward strand.
TGCAGAACTACAGGCGGACCGCCTTATAACACTGCAGAACCGCATGGTCCTAGACGTCCTCCTTGCTGATCGTGGTGGTGTGTGTAAATTGATCGGCTCCAGCTGCTGCGTGTACATCCCAGACAACGCACCTTCAGTGTACTATGCTATCCAACGTCTGCATCGCCTTTCTTCCGAAATTCATCTGGATAAAGGCAACTGGTCCCTCACAGGCTGGATCTGGGGCCTCCTTTCCCAGTGGGGGTGGAGGGTCCTCATCTTCCTTGCCTTGGGAATAACTGTCCTGGTCTCCTGCTGTTTGTGCTTTCAGTGCCTGCCAGTGCTCTGTACAATGTGTGTCCAGACCATCCAGCCTCCACCCTCCAACATTCACAACACCAATATGATGATGATGCTCCAACAAGAAACCGATGGCCTTATGAACATTGACATTTCTTAAAGTATTTGCCACTCAATGGCAAAAGGAGGGTCTGAGGAAAAGTGTTCTTCTGATCGGTATCATTTGTACCAGGACTCCATTGTTTTTTCATTGCCATTTCGTGTCAAACACTTCCACACGACCCACCTGGTCGTTTCTGCTGATGCCTGAGGAAATTCTAACTAATACGACAAAAACCATCTTGCAGCCTGCATTTCTGCCCAGGAACTGTCGCACACCCAACCCCCTGTTCTTTGCAGTTCGACAGAAAACCATGAGACACTCACGCCCTGTGTAAATGATTTGTTTCCCATCTCCTGCTCCCTGCCTGGTAAACATCCTTGACACCGTGATCAGGTTATCTGGACAATGGTCTGACTGCTGGGCCTTGATCAGGGTGATTGGACAATGGTTTGAATGACCGAGCTTTGATCAAGCTGATCGAACAATGACCTGAATGACCGTGCTTTGATCAAGCTGAGTGAACAATAATTTGAGTACCAAGCCTTGATCAGGTCACCAACTACAAACACCGTCTGGATCTGGTTATCAACTGCAAACACTGCCCTGATTGAACAATGGACTAACAGCCAAAAGACTGGAATGAAAAAGTATAAAAGGCTTGTAAGCTGCGGAGTAAAGCAGCAGCCTCCTCTGTCTTGTTTCTAACGAGCTTGGGACTCTGTTCCATAGCCCGGGCTATTTGAATAAATCTGGGTTCCTCCTGCAGACGAAGGCTCCTGTGTCTCCTTTTACTACGTATGAAGGGTATGGAAGACTTGGGCAATTCCCCCGCCGCCGAGACCCAGTGAGTGGGTTATTCCGGTTCTTCACAACCATCCAGCGACCTACAGAACATATCCACACATTCCAACCAAGTGTTGGCCTCAGACTTTACTGGACCTAAACTGATCCCTGTACTTTTCAGGTGTGAGCCCATATCTAGTGAGGAGAGCGTCGTTCATGTCAGCATAGGTGAGGTCCTGCCCCTTACCCAAAGCTATCAGAGTATCCCTAGCTTCCTCTGGAAAGAGAGGCCACAACCCCGCTCCCCAGTTCCTTTCAGGGACCCCATTCATATGAATAGACGACTCGTACCCTTGAAACCACCTTTGTATGTCATCACCCTTTTTGTACTCTTTACCTACATTCTTGGGGATGTGTACAATCCTGTCTGTGTGTGCTGAAGAATTGCTGCCACCATCTAAACCGGATCTACTCTTTCGCTCCAGCTCCTTGATCATTCTCTCATGATCTAGTATCATTTCCTTTCCTCCATGGCTATTCTTTTCTCTTCCCTCTCACTTTCTATTCTGAGTTTCTCCAATTCAAACCTCCTTACTTCCCGCCTGTCCTCCAGCTCCTCTGGGGACAAACTACTGCTGCCTGGCCTGGAGGGTTCCCCCCTCCCAAAAGCACATCCACCCTAGGAACAGGCTCCTCCACCTCTCCATTGAGATCACCAGATTGCCCACTGGCACCTCTGGCTGCTACCCAGGCCCTCAGCGCCTTTTGTAGCTCATCCTTCCTGGTGAGGCCTCTGACCTGGACTTTCAGGTTCTTGCAAATCGATTTTAACTCCTTGACATTGTAGGCTTCCAATCGATCCTCCTCAAAGGCAATTTCTACTGATGCAATTGATGATACTATTGATTCAGGCATGTTGAAGTAGCAAGTTCAAACTGGCAAGATCAAAAATAGGCCAACAAGAAAAAGAACCTGTAAGTGGTACGTAATGGTCTGCGATATGGTAGTAGTGCACACCAATCACTTGGGGCCTGATTCACAGAACTAACTTACGTCAAAAACGTAAAGTTAGTACTTTTTGGTATTCACAGAATACACTTACTCATTTTGGTATTCACAGAATGAACTTACTCATTTCGGTATTCACAGAAGTTAGTAGTCCTAACTTTAGGACTCCTAAATGCCTTCTGTGAATACCGAAGAATCTTAAAGTTAGGATTTTTCTCAGTTTAGGAGTAGTAAAGTTAGGACTCCTAACTTTAGGACTCCTAAATGCCTTCTGTGAATACCGAAAGTCTTAAAGTTAGGATTTTCCTCAGTTTAGGAGTAGTAAAAGGATCTTTACTACTCCTAAACTGAGAAAAATCCTAACTTTAAGACTTTCAGTATTCACAGAAGGCATTTAGGAGTCCTAAAGTTAGGAGTCCTAACTTCACTACTCCTAAACTGAGAAAAATCCTAACTTTAAGACTTTCGGTATTCACAGAAGGCATTTAGGAGTCCTAAAGTTAGGACTACTAACTTCTGTGAATACCGAAATGAGTAAGTTCATTCTGTGAATACCAAAATGAGTAAGTGTATTCTGTGAATACCAAAAAGTACTAACTTTACGTTTTGACGTAAGTTAGTTCTGTGAATCAGGCCCTGTAAGTCAAGTGCAAACACAAGTCCTATCCTCACCGCTGCCACCAATGTTAGAAATGGGGGTCTCTAGTTGGCAAGGGCTTGCACCTTTGTCCAAGTAGGGACCCTTCTTCCTAGTCAGGATAAGGGAGTTACACTCCTAAAATAACCCCTGCTCACCCCCTTGCTAGCTTGGCACGAGCAGTCAGGCTTATTATAGAGGCAGTGTGTAAAGCATTTGCACATAACCAACAGGAATACAATGTAAGCACTACAAACTGACACCACACCAGTTTAGAAAAATATCCAATATTTTTATATACTTTAAAACAAGACCAAATACGATAAAAATCCACAGTACAGTACTTTAAAAATCTTCTGTTATCAAAATGTCCTTAAAAACAGTTCCTTGATGTCGATAGCTCCGTCCGGGGCTATCACGGCGTCGTGAACAAACAAATCCAAACAGTTCTGGCTGACCGCGGCGTCGCGGGTCAGCTACGGTGTAGGGAAGGCCCGCAAACAGTACCTTTCAGAAATGCAGGGCGTCGATGACCTCGCGGTGAGCTTCCGAAACCACGGCGTCCGCGGCGTCAGTTCCGGAGGTCGGTGCGTCGTCGTCGGGGCCCTCGAAGTCACACGCGTTGCAGATCGATCTCCTCTCTGTTGAAGTCAGGAGCGCGGGTGTCGGCCGGCGTCGGGTGCTGCGGTGCGAAGTGCAGCGGTACGGCGTGCAGTGCCCTCAGGTCGCGGTGCGAGCAGCGGCTCGGTGGCGGCGTCGGATGGCGTCGTCGGTGAGACCAGGGTCGCGGTGTGAGATGAAGGCGGTGCTGGTCACGGTGCTGGCAGGTCAAGGGGCAGCAGCGGCGCCGTCGTAGCTGCAGCGCTGTCGTCGGCTGACGAACTTGGAGTCGATGGCACCGGCGTCGGTGGGCCAAGGCTGCGGTGCGGGATGAGGGCGGTGCGTCGCGTAACTTACGAGCGGTGCCCCCGAACCACGGTGTAAGCAGCGGCGTCGAGTCCGGCATGGAGCGGCGTCGTCGGGGATACCACGGCGTCGTCGTGAAGCGAGGCGGTGCGAAGTGCGGTGCCCACAGGTCACGGTGCGAGCAGCGGCTCGGTGGTGGCGTCAGCAGGCGTCGTCGGTGAGACCAGGGTCGTGGTGCGGCGTTGCGGCGGTGCCCTCTGCGGTGCCTTCAGGACACGGAGTCGGCAGCGGCGTCGTAGACGGCGTCGGGCTTGAAGTCTTTGCTGTTCCTGAGACTTCTTGAACAGGGGGCAAGCTCTACCTCAAGCCCTTGGAGTCACTCACAAAGTAGATTGCAGAAAGTTCAGTTCCAGTCCTTTCACTGCCCAAGACAGAAGCAGCCACTGCAGGCCAACACAGCAAAGCACACAGCAAAGTGGTAGTTCCTCCTCACAGCTTCTCCAGCTCTTCTTCTTGGCAGTCTTCTTGATCCCAAAGAGTTCCAAAGTTCTGGGGTTTGGGTCCCCCTTTTATCCTCAATTTCTCTTTGTCCTCTGAAGGCAGAGAGGCCTTTGCCTAGTCCAAACCAGTTCTGGTCAGTCCTGGAGCACTTTGTTGATAAGTCTCCTTCTCTCCTTTCACAGTGCAGGCCAGGGACATCAGACACACCACAGGAGGTGGAGCCAGCATTGTGGAGGAAGGCCCAGCCCTATTCAGGTCCCAGGTGCATCTCCTCCCACCCATCTACATGTAGATCTTGCTATTCAGCCCTGTGCTGACACACCCTGTCTCCTGGCATCCCCCAGCCCCTGTCACTCACACTCCAGACAAGGAATACACAACCTAGCAGAGGCAGGCTTGGATGGTTAGACAAGAAAATACCCACTTTCTAAAAGTGGTATTTTCAAACACAGAATGTTAAAACCAACTTCACTAAAAGATGCATTTTATCATTCTGAGTACAGGCATACTAAACTCGAATTTCTACCATGTTCCCTGGGTCAGTTAGGATTATAAGCTGTAATAATCAAAACTGCCCATTCTGGCCTATGGGGAACAGGTAGCCTTGCAATAGTGAAAAACGAAATAGGATGTAATTCACTATCAGGACATGCCACACACACCAGGGCATGTCCTACCTTTCACATACAATGCACCCCGCCCACAGGGGTACCTTGGGCCTACCTTAGGGGTGACTAACATGTAGAAAAGGGAAAGTTTAGGGACTTGCAAGTGTGTGCACTTGCCAAGTCGACATGGCAGCCCCAGGCTGCACACAGGCTCTGCAATGGCAAGCCAGAGTTACACTTTACGGGCTGTTTGCGAGGGTGGCACAATCTAGTGCTGCAGCCCACCAACAGCATTTGATCTATAGGCCCTGGCACTCTCAGTGCACTTTACAAGGGACTGACACATAAATCAAATAGGCCAATCATGGAAACACCAATCCATAACACATTTTATACAGGAGCACTTGCACTTTCCCACTGGACAGCAGTGAGGAAAGTGCGCAGAATCATTACACCAGCAAAAACAGAGTCAAAACTAGGAGGTCAGAAAGCAAAAAGCCAGGGGAAACACGCCAAAAGATGCCAAGTCTAACAATCACATTTCGAGAAATAGTTTTTCAATCACTTACATAGATATTCAAGGAGCAGACGTTTTGTCTCTAAAACTAAAGAATGCTGGCATCACTGGAATTATCCCAAAATTGTGACACGCTAGTTTTCGTGTCACAGTGAGTTGCACAGCCTTTTGCACATTTGCGAAATATTTACACGTACTCAATGATTTTGTCAAAGTTCATCCAAATTTTATTTGCATAGTTCATCCAGCTTTATCCGTTACGTCAAGGAAATGAAGATCAACATTTTCAAGCATGGTAAATGACACTGAAATTGCCCGTCCAGGCCTATTCTCAGGCGTGGGGCATGAGTGAGATGGGCGGTATAATTGGGAGGTTGAAAACTGTAGTGCGTGGGGATTGAAACAATGGGTATTTTTGACACAGAGGAATTTTGGGTTAACATCACATTGGTAACCTCAAAAGGAAGGTGATCCAGGGGGATATATGTTCACGGATGGGTACGTTCTTTTATAAAAGTTTTTTTTTTATAAATGATGGTTTATATTTTGATGTCACATAGAGCAACATTAAGTTTACGTTTGAAATCGATTTTGTTCATGAATTGTACGGGGCTGACGTGTACTTTCAATATTTATAGATACCCCTGAGGAAGGTCTGAAGTTAGACCGAAATGCATTGGGTGAAAAAATATGCAGGAGGAATGGAGACAGATTACGTGCCTGAGAATAGGCCTGGACGGGCAATTTCAGTGTCATTTACCATGCTTGAAAATGTTGATCTTCATTTCCTTGACGTAACGGATAAAGCTGGATGAACTATGCAAATAAAATTTGGATGAACTTTGACAAAATCATTGAGTACGTGTAAATATTTCGCAAATGTGCAAAAGGCTGTGCAACTCACTGTGACACGAAAACTAGCGTGTCACAATTTTGGGATGATCATTTCAACACACGTTTTGGAACGGAGCGTGAATGAGTGCATGCACGCCAAACTTGAATAAAAGCAAAGGAATTAAGTTTGGAAAAACCAGGAGTGCTTCAGACCCCTTTCAGTGTGATCACTGGAATTATGTCATAATGCAACCACAACATAATCAGCATAATTAGAGCTCAAACTCATTTGTTGAATAATTCATCGTCTGTTGTCTATTCCATTTGTGGTGTAATTAATCAATAGTTCCATTAACCTCTGCATAGAAAATACAAATGCAGCTCAAGGTACCAAGAAAAAATCTACCTGCATACATATCACTAGCTAATTGCATGTAAAATCATAAAATGCTGTGATATGAATCTTGGGTAAAGCAGTTTCTAGATGACAGAGAATGCTGTCGACAGACCGTAAGGGAAGGGAAGTGCTTTGTCTAATGTAAAACACCATTAACAAATACAAAGGTAGTTTAATTTCAGAGTGCAGGGAATTGAACAAATCCCAATAATTGAAGTATGCTTTAAAGGATCATTTAAATGTTTAGTTTCATGCTGATGTTTGCAAAACACCAATTTAATTTTAATAGCAGAGTAAAGATCATCGAGAGCTTAATAACTTTACAGATTTTCTTCAAAGTGTGGTTTCTTCTTTATTCCTGACAAACCTTCCAATTCCTTGAAGTGAGACACTAACATTTGAATTCGTTTTATTGACACAATTGTATGAGAGAGAGGAAATTTGAGGGCAGGGATTTCTTTCAAGAATTGGAAAAGTGGGACATGCAGCCACCATGTACAGAACACAGAAATACATGAAACACCCACATTGTCCATTGACAGTTACATCTAGATATAATACGAAGGGATTGTGGACAGGTTATAGATCCACCTTTTATTGGGGAAGTGAGCTCTAGGTGAAGGAGAGGTGCCGCATGTGACATCAGGATTTTCTGATCATAGAATAGTGACAGAGGAAGTGGCAACTACCCCTCACGTTTCTCCTTTAAGTGATAGACCAAAATAGAAAAATGTAGTCAGCAAAGCCCACCAAACCTTGGAGTCAATTAAAGAAGTCTTAGAATAACCAGGAAGTCCAAAGCCAGCCAACAATTTGGTTATTGTGCTTACGAATGCGTGAGTGCATGGTATGACTGTGTATGTGGTTGAATTTTATTTGGGACATGGTAAGTCCTGATGAAAGCTAGGTTACCAAATTAGCATACTAAAACCAGCTGAAACTTGTTGACTAATTAGAGATGTAGGAATCATTATTTTCCAGACACATCCTTTGTATGTTTTTAATCAGTCAAAGGGTTCCTGTGAATAAATAGCGGAGGAGCACTTGGGATGCCTAAAGGCTTTTTTTTACCCCTATATAAAAAATCCAGTCCCAATATGTGGGATTGCCAACAACACCAAAGAGCTCCCCCTAAAGTAGGGTTAAGCCCACCTGGTATAACCATTAATACCTGAGGAAGACTTGATGATAAAGCATGCCACATACAGAGGTGTTTTTAAAAAAAACAGGAGTTTTTCCTATAATACAGGGTTCAGGATGTTTCCTCTCATTTAGTTAGTGATGCGTTTGAATAATTTTCATAATGTATCAGCCTGGAGCAAGAAATCGCAATCTGCTTAAGGTATCCAGAACAAAGGCAATGCGTATTGAAATCCGGGTCAATTTTGCTACATTTGATTAAACTCCTTTGGTAATGGAAGACAACATAATGGTTATGAAATAAACTCCTCAGATATGCAAAGTTTAGATCTTAGGCCATCAGGGCCAACATATGCCAGATTGCTCAAGAAGATATATAGAACGCCCTCGAAGGGAAAAAAGGCATTAGCTTGTAGAGGAAAGTAAAGCCCAATAATTGAAATACTACAAATATCTTGAAAACATATGGCCAAATGGATTCAGATTTTAAGATATCAATAAATGTAATGTATCGAATTAAACCAAAAAGACAAAAAATGTGTTCCTTCCGTCAATACAGAAACAACCTCTTCGGCTTAAATGGAGAATTTAAAAGATGCAACATAAATTTGTTGCTGAAGGTTAGTTATTGTCTCTATGTTTCTAGGAAAAATAAAAGGCTTGCACATCAAATAGGGTCAAATAATTTAAAGAAGCAAAGTTATTATTATTAATTTAATTTTATAAGGTGCTCAGCTACCCGGAGGTTTCCCGGCGCCATCGGACCGTTGCAGGCAGGAAAGGGAAACATTATTGGTTAAATAGCCATGTTTAAGACTTTTTCGGAAGTTCTTGTGGTTGATTTCGTGCCGAAGTGGCATAGGGAGCGAATTCCATAATAGGGGGGCTAGGTAGGAAAAAGACCGGCCACCCATACGCGATCTTTTGATCCTAGGGACTGAGAACTTGGCCTGTGTAAAGGATCGTAGATGACGTGTTGGAAGGTAGGGATGGACTATGGCATTCAGATACTGCGGTGCAGTGCCCAATTTAATTTTATGCATATAACACAGGGCCTTGAATTTAATGCGGGTCTCTATCCTCAGCCAATGCAGGTCGAGGAGGGAGCCTGATATGGAGGCTTTTCTAGGCACCTGGCAAAGCAGCCTTGCCGCCGAGTTCTGTACTACCTGAAGCTTTCGAACCACCTCCTTGTTGGCTCCCAAATACAGGGCGTTGCCGTAGTCCAGTCTAGATGTAATCAGGGCCTGGACCACAGTTCTTTGGGTGGAACTAGGCAACATCCATAGTATTTTTTTGAGCCATTTTAGGACGGTGAAACAGGTTGCGGCGACCCTTACTGCTTGCTGCCTCATTGACAACTGATCGTCAATGATTATGCCTAGATTGCGAACCATTTGTAGGGGCTGGGGAAGATCACCCATTTGGGGGGGCCAATGTTGTGGGCCCCAAAGATCTTTATTTTTTCCGAGGATTAGGACCTCTGTTTTTCCACCATTTAGCTTTAACAGGTTGGTGTGCATCCAACTGGCTATATTTTGCAGTCCTACCTGCAGAGAGGATATCTTAGATGCTTCATTAGTAGAAAGAGAGAAGATTAACTGGGTATCATCAGCATATGAATATATGCATAGCCCTGCCTCTTCTGCTATAGTTGCCAGAGGTCTGACATAGATATTAAATAATAATGGGCTAAGAATAGAACCGTGTGGTACTCCATAAGGGGAAGCGTGGGACTTAGAGCTCGCTGACGCTGAGAAGACCTGGAACGTCCGGTCAACCAGAAAGTCAGCAAGCCATTTGAGTGCTTTCCCAGCAATGCCTACAGATTGAAGAGCTTTAAGTAGGATATTATGAGACACAGTGTCAAAAGCGGCACTCAAATCAAGCAGTATGAGTGCCACGGTCTCACCTATATCAAGGCATTGACGCAAAATTTCTGTAACACCTAAAAGCGTGGTTTCTGTCGAGAATCCAGCTCTGAAGCTGAAGCTCTGATATGAATATGTGCATAAAATGACCTAAAATAGCTTTGCAGGTTAAACAAATACTTAAATCATGGATCACTGAGATCCTAATACAACTATACCAAATTCTGCTAAGCCATGAAATATTCAGAATAATTGCATTACTTATTCAATAAATAAAATGACTTTTGGTTGTCTCATGGAAAATAATTGGGAAACATTAGATCATCAAAACACTTACTTGAGTACTGGACAAGTAACATGCATATTTACCACTGTTTTGCATAGGTGATATTGAGAAAACACAGATGTACTGGGAAGATTGAACAGAAACCAACAGGACGGAGTTTTTAAAAACTCTATACCTTTATTGTTTTTTATCTATATTGAACAACTACTACAACTACTAAAAAACCACACCCGTAACCCACCACAAACATCAATTTACCTAGTCATAGTGATTATGCAGCAGTAATTGCTTTGCTTCTGTTTTCAAGTTTCGTGTATGGCAGATAAACATAATGAGTGGACAAGCATATATCTGTCAAAAGGATTTAGGCACTTTCATATATAGCCCATCCCTTTTTTTGAGCAGTTCCTCCAGTTCATATACTTTCCAACGTATTAATGGATGAAATCTGAGTCAATAGAGTATGAATGTTCCTTCATTTAATATAGTTTTAAAATGATTGTCACTGCATCAAATTCTGAAGCTCCAGCTGCTTTGTTCAAGGGATCCTTTCGCCGTTTTTTTTTAATGCCCTCAGCAGCCACCCATTTTCTCATGTCCACAGTGCATGCCTCAGGATGGGCTAGGCTGAGGCTTGCTACTGTCTCTATAATTCTACAGTGCCCCATACAGCATTTGTTTGAAATTCTAGAGTGTCCATGCTTCCAACTCTCTAGGATATTGCTTATTTATATGATTCTGATTGTGAAGAAAATATTGCGTAATTCACATTTTCTACAGTCTGAAAAACATTGCTTACTGCTTTAATGCTTACTATATAACATTACATTGTATTTCAAGTAATAGCTTCCCATTGTTATTTTAGTAAATTTTGTTAATTATTGTAACTTGCTGTGATAGGCTGTTATTTTTTTCTCCTCTATTACCATGGTAGGGGCAATGTGGTCAGAGCCAACTTCGTTTTTAGGACTCGGCTCCAGACAGCATGGATGCGCTGTCTCACACAGAGACATACTATATCTGCTTTGTGGGCTTCCCATTTGCTGCCACCATCGTCACTCATTAAATCTTTATCTCCATTCGTCCATGGCATGCATGCGTCATACCTCTTCCTATGTTGAACCGTTCCAGAGAGCACCGGCCAAATACTAATCTCCATACACAGCAGCCATTGTAGGTAAGAATTTAGGGACTACTTTTTTCATTGGTTAACACTGCTTTACACAGGCACTGTTATTTACTTTTGCTCCAAATTATTGTCAAACACACCTGTAAATCGTCTTCTTATGGTCGGCACCGCAATCACATCAATAGTTATATTTATAGTAGTAATGTATATTAATTTTGAATTCTTTTACGGAAAATGTTTTGGGATATTCAATGGCAAGGTGCGTTTTGAGCTTCTTTAGCTAGGATATATACTTGTTTTGGGATTTTGTACGAGCGGTGTGGTGCTTGTATTTTAAGTTTGGTCTCTGTTGGCGATAAAGGCACTTCTTGGCAAAGCTGTTACATTTCCTATGGTAATGCCAGCAGGTCAGTTGTACCTTTTTTTTCTTCAATTCTTTTTACCAATGCTGCTCAATGAGGCACCTGTGTCTGGGACAAGCAGTTCTCCACAGAGCCGAGGTATGTTTAATAAGACCGTCCTGGCTCTTCTCAGAACTCAACATGAAGTTTGGAGCAGAGAGTACCTGCACTGCTTGGTTTACAGTTTGGGCCCTGCCTTAGACACACCAAGAATTGTGTCGTATGTACACATACTGCCTCTGTGTTCCGTGACTTCCAACAACCACTTGAAGTGACATCTGCTTCTGATGTCCCCATGGATGAAGACAATAGCGCACTGCATTTCGTGGTAACGTGTTGGCTATTTTTAACTCCTGTGCTTGGGTGTTAGGCAAGGAGTTCGGTTGGTGTGATTTAACTCTCAAAACAATTTCATTTATTTTTGGCTCTACTCATATTTGCGCTGCATGTTAAATAGGCACTCCCATTGCCGAGACTGATTGGCCATGCCAATGTTGTTATGGTTTGGCTTGACCGCGCAGCTGTTGCCAGACAATTATGTGAGAACACCAGGAGAGGGGCTTTGGCTCAGCTCACATATTGGGGGACAGGAGTACATGTTTTGATTGGGCAGAGGTTGTGTGATTCAACAAAAAAAGTGCAGGCTCTCCACACAGCTGTGATCATTTTGTTTATTTATCCAGCTGCCTGAGATTGAACTTTCAAGGGCACATATGACATTCTACAGCTACACAACTGTCTCAGATAACTAGATAATTGATGGTGCTTTCTCAGCAGAAGCAAGATGGTAGGAAGGCAGTCATTAACCTACATGGATTTTTCGGTCTGGCTTGACAGTGCAACTGTCACCTGGACTTTTAACATACACTGTAAGAAATTGGGTTGTTGGTTGACTTGAGTGTGTGCCCTGGTCAAGCAGCAACCACAATCGTTGTCAGGGTGAGGCATAAGCCAACCCTAAATTAACATATGCTCAGCCCTCTATTGCTTGGCACAACGGAGTCAAGCTTTCCTTAGCGGTAATGTGTAAAGTATTTGTGTAACAGTTTAAACAGTAGTAAAGGGACAAAACGCCACACAAAAGGGATCCCACATCATGTTAGAAAGATAGAGTTATTTGTAATAAATACAAGACCAAAGCAACAAAAATCCAATCAGCAGAACCAGAGATATGCAGGTTTAAAGATTTCAATACAAATAGCACTGAAATGCACAAAGAGCCAACTGTGAATAGTTGGTCGCACCGGAGTGGAACAAAGTCGCAAGTTCAGGCCAACCATGATGGAGCATGACCTGGCTACCAAGACCCATTTAGGTCTGCTGAACAGAGAACCTTAGATCCTAGTTTGCAGAGCATTGTGAAGATCTGCATCAAAGATGCATCACACAACCAAAGCGATGCATCAGTCCTGAGCTGCGGTGAGGCTGCGGTGCAATGTCCTGCGTCATCGTTGAGGATTCCATAAACGAGGGCTTGTGATGCAAAGTCGAGCATCAAGAGTGCGTTGTGCAGTTGGGGCGATGCCTCGGTTGTGAGAGGCTGCAATGCGGAGTCCGTTGTCATGGCTGCTGTCGAAGAAGGATGTGAGAGCATGCGTCGAGGATGAGTCACGCAGCTGTGATTCTGATAGGGCGATGGGTTGCGATGCATGTCTTTGTGGTGGTACTGATCCACTCAGTACCGGCGATGCCTTGGTTCTGCTCATGGTTATGCAGCAGAGTAGATACGTCAGTTCTGATGGATCCACAGAGGTTGACAGAGCACCTTAGGCCCACTTCCAAGGGTCCACGACTACTGGGGTGGCACCACTTGGTGGGGTAGATGCACAGACGGCAGAGTCCAGGTGTGCTTGGATTGAAGTTGTTGAAGCCTTATGTCACTGAGGCTCAGGCAAGGAGGCCAGCCGACTAGCCCTTGGAGTCACTCTGTTGGTCCCGGGTTCAACAGATGCAGGTCCAGTTCTTATCACCCAGGCAGGAGAGCAGCATGCAGCAGGTCAGCACAGCAGGGCAGCAGTCCTTCAGACCAGCTGTCCAGCAAAGTGGCAGTCCTTTCAGCAGCACAGCAGTCCTGCTACCTGGCAGAGTATCCACAGGTCCAGAAATGTACTGAGGAGCTGGTGTCTGAGGTCCTTATACCATGTTGTGCCTTTGGAGTGGGGAGAAGCTTCTAGAGGCATGACTTAGAAGTGTGCAGGTACCGTGCCTTCCTTGCCCTGGCTCAAGACTAACTCCAGCAGGTGTGCAGCCCTTTGTGTGGAGGGAGGACAGAGCCTATTCAAGCATAAATTGGGCAGATGCAGATGCCAATGCCGGTCCAGTCCCTATCACCCAGGCAGAAGGGCAGCATGCAGCAGGTCAGCACAGCAGGGCAGCAGTCCTTCAGACCAGCTGTCCAGCAGAGTGGCAGTACTTTCAGCAGCACAGCAGTCCTTCTTCCTGGAAGAGTATCCATAGGTCCAGAAGTGTACTGAATAGTTGGTGTCTGAGGTTCAGTATTTATACCCAGTTCTGCCTTTGAATTGGTGAAAAGCTTCTAGGGACATGCCTTTGAAGTACAAGGGTGCCCTGCGTCATTGCCTTGGCTCCAGACTAACTACAGAGGTTATGCAGCCCTTTGTGTGGGGGCAGGACACAACCTATTCAAGTGTAAGAGGGGCTGTGCCCAGCTCCTCCCTGCCATTATTCCATTGTTGGTTCACCCAGGCACACCCAAGTTCCCTACTGGTTGTGGCTGGTCTAGGAGGAATACACAAAGTCTAACTGTCAGGTACACACAGTCATGTGACCCAGAGACAGGGTCTGGCTAAGGCAGGAAAATCCCAGCTTTCTAAAAGTGACATTTTCAAAACTGTAATTTACAATCTGACTTCACCATAAGTTAGGAGTTTTCATTACAATTTCAAAGACGCCAAACAAGAATGACTTACTTGTTCCAATTTGGAAGGTACAGCTTATTAAATGTAATAAGGTAACTCCAGTGTTATGCTATAGGAGAGGTAGGCCTTGCAGCAGTGAAAAATGAATTTTGGAGTTGTTTACTACCAGGACATGTAAAACTAAAAAGTACATGCCCTACATTTTAAATATATTGCACCCTGCCCTCTGGGCTGTGCAGGGCCTAACCTAGGGGCGACTTACAGGTATTAAAAAGGAAGATTTGGGCCTGGCAAAAGGTTTATTTTGCCAGGTCCACATTGCAGTTTAAAACTGTATACACAAGCTGCAATGGCAGGCCTGAGACATGTTTAAAGTGCTACTTAAGCGAGTAGCACAATCAGTGGTGCATGCCCACTAGTAGTATTTAATTTAAAGGTCCTGGGCACAAGTAGGGCCACCTTACTAGGAACTTACAAGTAAATTAAATATGCCAATTAGGTATAAGCCAATGCTACAATGTTTTAAGGAGAGGGCACAAGCACTTTATTACTTGTTAGCATTGTAAAGCACACAGAGTCCTAAAGCCAACAAAAACAAAGTCATCAAACAGGAGGGTTGAAAGCAAAAAGTTAGCGTGTAACCCACTCAAAGTATGCCAGGTCTAACATACACCAATATTATTCGGCAGATATTTACTACTACACAAATACATATCCATTCCCCCGCTATCAACTTGTAATACTTAACATTACTATTCAACATTATTTTAAAGACAGGCCTATTGGCATAGCCAATTCTTTTTAAACAATATAGGTGAACCCAATCTATCTTAGAACCAAATGGTGAGATCAACTGAATAATAGATAATTGGCATAGGTGGGGAACAGATCTCACTGATAAGGAAACAACATGTAATTTTGCACAATTTAGGAATAGAAGACAGTTTTATGAAACATTATCAGAAAATGTTGAAGAGGAATGCAGCGCGCAACATTAAAAAAACATGAAGATTATTTTTGAGGAAGGATAAATGTGGTCCAAGAAGGGCACACATTGTTTAGAAGACTACAAGAAAAAAAAAGTTTTTAATTATATTGCTGTTTTGAGGGGTATGTCAACCATGTGAATTTGGTACATTGTGTGACTCTCTAATTGGAGTTCAAATACTTAGAGGCAGCCGCGGTCCGTGCAGGTAACAGCTGTGAGGCGGAGGGCCGGGTGAAGGGGGATTTCGAGGGACGATGCTGAGGGAAAATTAAATAAATAAATAATTTTCCCTCAGAATCGTCCCTCGAAATCCCCCCTTACCCGGCCCCACCGCTGTTACCTGCACGGACCGCGGTTGCTTAGAGGAACGAACAAGCCATGCATTCAAGAGAAACTTTATGCAAGAAATTCACATTTTAAAAAAGGCAGTAGCTACAGCATTAGGGAATGAACATACTGCAAAATGGGCTAGAGAAATGAAAATCATGCCAGAACAACATGTATGAGCAATCAAGAACGACACAAAAAGGTAGGTTGCCAACATGTTAAGAAAACACAACACCCCCAAGCTTAAAATGCAATCTTATGGGTCTAAAATAAAGTGCTGTAATTACAGAATTGCACATCATCCAGCCAATAGCCCTTTACGTAGTGCAAGGTCCTTACTCGATGTGGAAATAGGGATCATTTTGCTAGGGTCAGTAGTAGTAACAACAAGTAAGTAAGTTTACTCAGTAGAAGCTGTAGCAGAGGGAGGAAGCAAGACTGTTCTCACATCGGTTCAGATGGCAAATAAGTTCCTTCACCCAACACACCGGAGAGAGGAGGAGGTTAACAGCTGTACGTCCTCCTTAAAATAGACTTTTATCACAAGAAATACGGCAGCTACAGGTAGAAAGCACGATTTGTGTTTTTGCCTGAACACAAACATTCAATTTGTCATACATGGACGGTCCCAGACAACATGTGCGAGTGCAGAAAGGGGGGAAAAGAAAGGAAGGGGAAGGTCATCCTTATTGAAGAGGAAGCCTCACACACAATATTGTGTCATGCTTCATCATCAGCAACCTTTCCCCACCCTGAAAGGATAATACCTCCTCGGCGGACTCAACCTCCTGTTGGACTCAGCACAGGAGAGAGTCCTTAGATAAAAGCTACTGGGCAGTGAAGGGATCCAGGTCAGTGAATTAAAAATACTTTAACATATCCCAGCTATTTGCTTTTATTAGTGGGTACAATAGGTAAGGTTTAAAAGGTTCTGAGGCGGTAATGTGAGAGCAATGACTCACTCTACCATAAAAATTAGGCCAACATGTTTCTGCCCATCCTCAAAGCCCATATGGGTCTGAGGCATTCCTCAGGGCCAGGGATCCATAACTTACTCTGGGGGGCCCATTCATTTGCAGTATATTGTGAGAAATAAAACAGTGAAAAAGATATAAAAATACTAAATGTGCTCAGGTGAGTCCTATCTGGATAAAGCAAGTGAAGAAAGCCCCTAAATTATAGGGGATACTGGCTACTTAGACAGAGAGGGGTTTGGTGTCCTTTGTAGTCACACATTCTTCAAAAGGCCCACAGTGCCGAACAACCTACGTAGTGCCCACTCTCCGCTGCTGAGACCAAAACTTAAGTTTAACTGAGACAAAAGTCTAACTTTACTACTCATAAATGCCCTTTGTGAATACGAAGAGAGTTTTCAATGCATTTATTGAAACTATAGTAATCTTGCATAGAAAGAATGCACTGCGATTATTAGGCAGATAAAACAAAGCAAAGTAACCAGCATTATGAAGGTGGTGAAAAAAATGAAAGCTATATCTGTGTTTCTACCTATCACTACCCCTACTCTAAGAGCATAGGGGGTGTACTCTGTAGACCGAGCCCCCATACCTGGCCAGGCGATAGGCCTGGAGTGAATTGACAATCCCTCTCTGCGGAATGGAAGCTCAGTGTTCGCAGGGCTGCATGCAGAATATAGCAATTTGCCCCACGACAGTGAAGGCCGGAATGCTCCTCTCTGACCTCCAATATGACAGGGGACAGTTTATATAATAAAACCACTGTGTTAGAGATACAGTTCTGATGTAATGATGTGTCTAGATGTTAGAAGCTGCCGCCGAGTGGACAACATAAGCACCATGATAACTTCTTCTGTATTCTAGCCTTGTACTGAGTGTACTGATTAAATGAGGAGAAAGATTTCCTAAAAACAATCAGCATGTACAGCTCAGAATATTATCGTGCAAGCAAATTGTGTAAAATATGTCCTTGCTAAAACAATGTCAGTCTAAAATGTCTAAAATGTAAAACTAATTGGAGAACCAAAGTGCGTCCAGGAGGCAGTATAGCAATCTTTATTGTTCAGTTAAAATAAACTTACAATCATTAGAATATCACAATTTAAAAAAAAAATCACTTGAGTAAAATCCAATTTATTTTTTACATATCTCAATGCAATTGACCTTCATTAAAATACTAAATACTCAATAGAATTGTAAAACTGGTTTATATTATTAACACAATTACCCAAAAAATCAAGATTAGATACTTTGAATTGGTGTCAGGAGCAGCACTCACAAGTTGCTGACAAAAAGTGTGGTATAAAGATAAAAACATTGCTAATCAGAAGAACACAGAGTAAAAGTGCTTAGTGCATTATATTAATTGCAATTCCTCACACAGCGAGTAATAGTCAAGAGGAAGGGGGAAGGAAGAAAAGACAGGGGCTTAAGCATAATATTTTTAAAAGTGCTTAGTGCTTTGATTCAATTTCATTTCCTTACACAAGGAATACAAGACCAAGAGAACATAATAGTTTTAGTGGTACAAATATTCTGGCATAAAGTGCTTTAGAGCACTGGCTTAATATAATTTCCTATTAACATAAATGCATTTAATAATACAAAATACTCTTGAAAAAGTGCTTTAGTGCACTGGCTTAATATTGTTTACTCCTAAAAAAGCCGGCAAGTAATCTCATTGGAGGATCGCCTCCAGGTGGGAGATTTATAACGGGTTTGGAAATCTTCCAATTGCAGGTTCAGGAGTTTGAGCTTAGGTTTTAGCCCAATCAGATCCCCTAAATATGGTTGAGGCTTTAGGAGACCATATGAGCCTATTACCATCCAAGCATGAGATCTTTTAGATAGTAAAGCTTTATCTTCTAGAGGTGAGATCTGTTTCCCAGTTGAGTTTATAACTGTATTACAGGCTTGTTGTGAACGGGTTAAGGTAGCAAGTTCCTCTATTTTAAAGGTGGTTAATGCCAGGTTTAAATAACCATGAGCATTGGTGTTTCTTGGATCCCTTATAGCCTTCTGCACCACACTACTTAAGGTAGGTCTAAATTCATTTTTTAACTTATAGCAAAATTTCAAGTATGAACCCAGACTATTTACGACCTGAATCCGGAGTCCAAACTCCAGATGTATTTGAGCTAGAGAGGAGTGACGGGGAAGATTAAACATGCAACAATGTGTCAGTTATAGCTTTATCAATACATTTTTCAACACTTCTTCTTAGCGCCTCTATTCCATACATAAGAGAAGGTGCATGTTTAGCTGCCATAGTTTGTGAAAGTGGCTGTTGAGCTATTCCTTTTATAGAGTTCATTAGGAAGTAGAAGGCGTAGGTTAAAGTATTATTTCTCTTTAGTATCGCATTGCACTGCTTGACGAAAGTATCCCTTAAATCCAAAATTTCACCTAGGTATTTGTATTCTGACACAGACTCCAAGGCTGAGCCATCTAGATAGAATATTGTCGTCGGATGTCTTCTCGAGGTTACTAACATTGATTTTGTTTTTGAGAGATTGACTAGTAGCCCATGGTTTACTGCATACTGGGCCATAGCAGTAATTAGATGTTGTATGTCGATTTTGGTGTAACTAATCTAAACGACATTGTATGCGTACAGCATGTGAGAAGCACAAAATCCAGACACCGTAGGAGAATGAGAATTGATACTGTTAAGCACCGTTGTCAGCTCCACCAGATACAAGTTGAAAAGAAACAGAGCCGAAACGTAACCTTGTTTAAGGCTATCACTTGTGTGGATTTTCTTTGAGATCAATGATGCTTTGCCCAGTTGAATAGCTCTTAGTAAAAGAGGAGGAATTCCCCAGCTTTACAGTTTGGACGATAAGATGCTACATTGTACTGCATCAAAGGCAGAGCGAATATCCACATAGCACAGATGTAGATTAGAGAAACAGCACCTAGCTTGGTCAATTAGCAGGGCAAGCATAAAGATGTTCGTGGTTGTGCCATTTTCTTAATGAACCCAGTCTGATTTGCTGGTAGCAATGAACCTGCTTCAGCTCAAGCTATCAAATCAGTAGGCAGGTGTTTGGCAAAATATTTTGCCTCGCCATGCATGAAAGCAATCAACAGATAGTTGGAGGATAACGTAGTCTTTCCTGCTTTTTGAATTTGGGACAAAATTGATCCCCGCCAGCTGTCTGGAATTACCTGGTTAGTAAGTATGTGATTGTATAAAGAGGATAGGTGTTTGGCCCAATACTGTGGGTTTTGTTTGAACATTGCTTGCGGTAAGCCATTAGGGCCAGGGGCCCCATTGCAGTGATTGGAAGCAGTCATTTTCTCCACAGCGCCTGTTCAGATGGAACTAATTAAACTTACCACCTCCTGATCTGAAGGACCTTCTTTATGATACCCTTGTGCAACCTCTGACACCCAGACATTTCCAGGAGATAGACAGAACAGGTATCTTCTGTAATATTTGAAGTTGAGGCGGGCTTCCGCGGACCTGTGACACAATTCACCGATCGCAAGAACTCTCTAGAGTGATTTTTTATGGAGGCTGAAAGAATTTTACACCAGTACAAGTTTACCTCTGACTTTGCTGCCATGTGGTTATCGTGTAAAGGGATTTAAGCTTTATGAGGGTTGCACTCTGTAAGATCAGATTCTTTTTAACTGCTATGACACAGTGGGTTCAGGAGGGAAATCAACACACTGGCAAGAAGAACCAACTTTATGGCTCCTGGCAGCGGTGTGTTGCTGTAGAATCCTTCTCCTATTCTATCGGGCTGGTCAATGTGTTTGTGCCCCATACAGGGGCTCCTATGATACAATTCCGTGTGATGGGGGAAGTTTACTTCTTCTCACAATATACCATGGTCCATGTTTTCAGCCTCCTTTTACCCAGCCACTGCATCTTCTCCCTGTTGTAGCACCAGGTCTTCAGGTCATCACCACCGTATTTTTCCTATTATCTAGGATTATTGGATTTGTTTAATGCATACTTGTTTATTTAGTTTTGCACATTGTTATGAGGTTCAAATCGTAGAAATTGCTTTAGTGTGGGTTGCTGGTGTCCAGTAATCATTCATTGGGGGTCCTCAGAGGTCAAAAGTTAAGAACCACTGGTCTAGCCTGTTTAGGCTAGGGTAGAATAAAAGACTTTATTTTATTGTTAACATTGTGCTGATAGTTATGCAGTTCAATGCAATAACCTAACATATGTTTTAATTTCCCTTCTAACCTTTCACACCTTGGGCATGGATAATCTGATTTAAGTTTCATTTGAAACATTTTAGCAGGAGTATGATACATTCAAAACATTCTATAATATTGATTTTGTTGCTTAAATGAATTCAGATCTTCCTTATACAATAAAATAAAAATGTATTCCTATAGCTCCTGGTTTCATTCTTTTTCCAAATATTCATTTTCAGATGTTAATAATGCGTAATGATTAAATACATACATTGTAGTAACTCCCTGTTATTGAATTGTGTCTTCAATGTTATTAGATCTACCCATGATTGCCAAACTTTCAGAGGCAAAACAAGACTTTGGGGCCGATTCCGATCTCGGCCGGTAGTGCTCCGAATCGGATTCAGATTTACCGGATCCGATTCGGAGCCCTGTTTCCCGACCGAATCGTACGCGGGTCCGGCCGAGCGAGTACGATGCAAGCTCCCGCGTAATCGCCGACCGACTCGTGCGCGGCTTCAACACGCTCCGACCGACTCGCACGGACACGACTCGCACCGCGCTATGGAGACGTTTCCCGTCCGGGTAAGTACGATGCGCGCCGCGAGCAGTCCGACCAACTCGCGCCGTCCGGCTCGAAAGAGCTGTCGGAGCCGGACTTTGGGGGTCCGCGTCGGACCCCCCTGTACGCGTAGGCGCGCGAGTCGCACACAGGGGGGAACCATGGGTCCCCCCTACCTGTGCATGTACGCCACGATGCGCATGGACGCGTACCCGCTGTAGGGGGCGCCCTTGTTCGCCTCGCACCCATTGAGTCAATGGGAGCCCGCGTACGCGTTGTAAGACCGGCTCCCATTGACTTCAATGGGAGTCCGACCGAATCGAGTCCGATAGCATGCGAATGCATCGTACTCATCCGGTCGGACTGCTAGGGTCCGATTCGGTCGGAATTCTCTCCGGGTCCGGCTCGGTCGGAGAGATTTCTGGCCGGAATCGGAATCGGCCCCTTTACCTGTAGACCTTGAAAAATAGTGATTTGTCTAATAGGCCTTTACTCCTAAGTAAGAAATTGAGTTTCTGGATACAAGTGTCTGATTTCATATATTCCTGATTGCTGCTCTTCTGCCCTTTCAGTCGCTAGCTGAAGCCTTCAAACATAAGGTTATTGCTCAATAGTGGACTACATTTTGTTAAGTACCAGGGTTGGGTACACACTTTAAAAACTGGAAACATGCTCTTCGATTGACTTTTGTTTTTAAATGAGGGTGTTGAAACATATAGATTACTGCCTTATGCTTCTTTTGGTATCTTCTGGGTAATATCTAAAATTGATTGTCGCTCTTCCATGCCGCAGATAATTTGAGTGATTGTTCACATAGTCGGTCCCTTATTATATCTTTCGAGGCTTCAGAGATTCCAGCTAGTTTTCGAAGGTCAGGCATTGTAGACATAGCAACAAAGTAAAGAAGAGAGTTTGCATTTCAGCAAATACGTTTGTCTCAAAAGGTGTAATTCTTCACATATTGTACAGTATTGTGAGCTGTCAACCTCACAGATTCAGTAGGTGAAGATAGAGCTTTATTTCACACTTCCCAGACTTTATTGTCGATTAATAAAAATCATTACAAACAGGAAGTATATAAAAGACATTAAATTGTGCATGGACACAACAAAACATTGTAAAGTGTGAAATAATAACGAAGATACATTATATTTTAGTTTAGTAATCACACCATATTTTAGCAGCATTTTGAAGATTTTTTTCTCCTCCAGTTCTTAATTTAAAGTGCCATTGCTAAAGTGCCTATATATGTAAACATTACAAGAGTGCAAACCTTCTCCGGTTGATGTTCTATTTCTAGAATAAAAAAATCAGATGTTTCACACAAGTCACAAAAGACAATGCTACATTATATATAGAACTAATAATTAAAATTCCTAAGAAATTTTGTAAGAATTGCCTCCACTACCCCGTATTTTAAAATTCAAAGATAAAAAATGTCATAATTAAAATGCCATAGATAAAGTGCCACTGTGCAGTTCCTTTTTAAAAGGGGGTGCAAATCATTCCAAAGAAGCCTTTCTTATGTCAATCAACATTCTATATAGTTGTCAGATTATGGAGGTATAGTTGAGAACAACATCTGTAGGACAGCACCGTTGAACAGGCCGAATATTGGTTATCATACGCCCCTAACATCAGGTGGCACACTCAACAGTTAACTTTTTTTCTGCAATAAGAATAAACTTTACAAACTGTGTGGTCAAATGAGCTGATTTCCCGGAGAGGCAAGTTGTAATTGCTTGGCCGACATGTCCTCACCCCATTTTCTTTAAGGATGGATTTTAATAGGGCTTTCCTCTCTTCTAACAGTTGAGGACAAATGGATAAAATATGCAATAGTGATTCATTATGAAAGCTGCATAACCTACAGCTGTTTGAGGACAAATTTGTTCCCCAGGATGGGTTCCATCCTTTGTGGGGTATCTCCCAAATCGTAGCAACAAAAATTTGTCTCTTATAAATGGTTTTAAATGGGAAATAAGATAAAATTGTGGCTCCAATTTGGTGAATGAATTGATAACCGACCATGCATGGCTTTTTTTTAGCAAGCTCATCCTTATCCAATAAGATTGTTAGGAAATTAGCTGATTGGTTTAGTGTCTGTCTGAACACAGCTTTATTTCTAGCTACATCTTCAAAGGGCTGAGACTTTAAATTGTTTAGGCTCTCTGTTAAATAACATATCCAACTCTCAGCTTGCTCATACCCCATTATTTCCTGCCAGCAAAAATTCGCAAGTGTGCCTGGGCCTGAACAAAAGAAGGAGTATAAAGATTTTAAAAATGCAGATTGTCTTATTAAAGATTGTCTTTTCAGACCAAATTCCAATCTAACGTTGGCATGCCCGATGTTCTTTGGAACCCTGAAGACCGATTTAAAAACTTTTATCTGTAGATTGTCAAGAAGTTTTTAGTCTTTCCCTTGAAAAATCACTGACCCATAGTCCAGGGAGGGAATCAGCTTTGCTTTCATTACCTTAAGTAAGTGCTCATGGTTCGGACATTCCACCATGCCTCTCAGCTTTCTAAAAGCAAAAGACAGCGCCGAAGAAAATGCTGTTTAAAAGACAATCTGTCGTCAAATGTGATAGCGATGATTTCAAACTGACTGAGCAGGAAGATGTGTTATGGAATGTTCCCCCTCTAGAGCTGCCCCCCATCAAGCATTGGACCGAGGCAGCTCTACAGCTAAAAGCACTGAGTATGGAAAAGGGGCTTAGGGCAGTAAATGGCCGCACACTTTCAGATAAGCAGGGGGTCAACACTTACAACAATGGTATAAGCTCTAGTCGAATAGACTATATATTCATTAATTTAGAATACTGGTCTTCGTTTAGCGACATGGAGGTTAGGGAGAGGGCCGAAAGTGATCATAATCCCCTGTCATTAAAGATGGTTATTGCAGGTCCAAACCAGTTACCAGCTCCTTCTGTGATATGTTCCACAAACGAAGTCCTGCTCAGTAATAACACTAGGAGGGTTAAATGGGATAGGATATTGAATAGAGACCACTCATTGATAGAAATTAGGGCTGCAATTCACAACACCCTGAACGTTTTACAAACTTTAGTATCACAGTCTGAGCTGAATGGAAAAATTACAATGGTACATGAGGACCTGTTTGGTAAACTACGAACCTTCTTCTTAAAAGCAGTTAATCCCTTGAACCAGCAGAGGGGCAAAGAGGCTAATTGGTATAACAAGGACTGTAGGATAGCCTATAAAGCCCTGGCATTTGCTATAAAGCAGAATGTTCGTGACAATGTTAAGCAGGCCCGTCAGAATTATAAATCCACACTATATAAAGCAAAAAGGAACTGGGACGAGCAGAGATGGCTGGACCTTTATCAGGCCAGCCAGGGGAGGAACCAACAGTCCTTTTGGAAACAGGTCAAATGGGGGAGGGGGGGCAAGCTTCAGCGCCCCACAATCACGTATCTCAGGAAATGTGGGTCTCTCACTTTGCAAATCAATTTGCGATGGAGGAAGAGGGCTCCAGTGAGGAACCCTATATAATTCCGCGAATTGATGTTGTGCTGAGTTTTGACATAGGGGAAGTCGAATTCGCGCTGGGCACAGTTGTTCGTGGTCGGGCACCCGGTCCCGACGGTATCCCGGCTGATTTGTTTCTCAGCGATAGGGCTATGTGGCAGGATTATATACTCTTGCTAGCAAATGCTATCGCAAGTGGAGCACCCATCCCTACCACCTGGAAGGGTGCTGAGATTTTGCCAATTTATAAGAAAGGAGATCGCTCACTCTCAGGTAACTATAGACCAATCAGTCTTATAGATGCTATCCAGAAAACAATAGCAAGAATGGCACTAAATAGGATTCAAGACTGGATTGTTGAAATGGACATATTGACTCCACTTCAGGCAGGGTTTCGCACAAACGTAAGCATGATAGATCAGGTCTTTCGGTTTATCATGATATACTGGCGGGTTGTTGTGCTGGCGGGAGGAGTTATCTAGGCCGCCTTTGTAGATCTAAAATCCGCCTTCGACCTAGTGGCTCGTACGAAACTCTGGAAGGTTCTTGCAGACCTGGGTATGCCCGCTGAGTTACTATCTTTAGTGCAGCGTTTTCATGTAGAGAATTATGCCCAAGTCCGCTGGAGTACTCCGGGCAATTTAACCAGTAAATTCCCGGTAGAGAAAGGGGTACGACAAGGGTGTGTTTTGGCCCCAACTCTGTTTTCGTTGTTTATTAACGGGGTCGTTGATTATTTTTCCTCATTTCCAACAGATGCACCATCACTTGCGGGAGCAAAAATACCTATACTCATGTTTGCAGACAACACTCTCTTAATTTCAAAAACGTTGAGTGGTCTGCAGAGGGCACTAAAGAGATTTGAAGGATTTTGTAATGATCGCGGCCTGGTGATAAACGCTGACAAAACAAAGTTTATGATACTTCACAAACACCGGGCCATTAAGGGAAGGGTGGTTCTTAACGATGTAATGCTCGACCAAACTGATGTTTTCAATTATTTGGGGATAATGCTCGGGAATAAGCTTAGTTGGAAGCCACAGATCGATACTTTGGTACTTATACATTGTCATTTGGCTGGAGCATTGCTGAAAGAACATAAGTCTTCATTGACTCAACCCATGCTCCCACTACTTAAGATTTATAATTCCAAGGTAATTACCTCAGTAACCTATGGTGCGGAACTCTGGAGATTCGATAATTTAACGTCACTAAACCTAGCTCAAAATAAATTCTTGAGAAACATCATTGGTGTGCCACAGAGTACCCCATTGAAGCCAGTCTATTATGACTTAGGGTGTAACAGACTGGAAGATGTTGCCAGGTTTCGCCCCATAGCGTATTGGCGTAGACTGTGGACCACTCCTGAGCTGCAGCATTATGCAACTGCCCTGAAAGATGTATGGGTATCCGATACATCTTGCAAAATAAAATGGTTACAAAACATCAAAGTAACTTTGACAAATATGGGTGTGCGCCATTTATGGGAGGACCCAGAGGGCCAGCAGTTTCCATCTAAAAAAGAAATGAGGGAGCTTTATTGGTCGATGGTGGGGAGGAGGAACTCACTGTCCCCGGAATCATTATCATTGACGGGGAAATGTTTAGAGCACAAGCCATGCCCCCACTATGAGAGTTATTGGGACGTTATCTCCAAACCCAGGGATAGACGCCTTTATTTTCAATTTCGGGTGGGTACGCTACCCACAAACGTATTTACACGCAAATGGCGTAACTCTAACGACAATAAATGTAAGTCGTGTATGGAGCATGAGGAGACCTATTCCCATATCTTATTTGTTTGTCAGGCTTATCAGATGCCGCAACGAAGATGGTTGAAGCCCCTATGTAGGAACATGGGTGTTAGAAGTAGTGCCTTCGCACTGAGAATATTGTTGACCGACACAACCACACCGACTGTCATAGCTGTTGCCCGATTCTTGAGTTGGGCATGGCTTATTCGGGGAAAAATGATAATACCGCTGATCACAGTGAATCCCCGGGCAAGTAAAGGACGAATCAAAGTGTGGAATTTTATTGTACAGTAGTATGAAATATATAGCAGATTGTATATTTTAAAAATCTTTTAGTCTCATAATGCGATTCTAGTTTAAACTTATTTTTATGACACGGTAAACTGTTATGAAATTTGTTCTGTCTAAGTCTGTGAATAGTAATAATTTTTTTTTCTTTTCTTGGGCAAATTTCATAATTTTATAACTTTTCATCTTTTAATGTCTCATTTTTAACTGATTGCTGTGTGTGTATATTGTTACTGTCTTTTATGATCTCAATTGATCGAAATAAAGACTATAAATTAGTAAAAAATTGGTAAATGTAATAGCTAAATATTTATAAAATTTTACAGTTTCAATCTTTAACCGATTAATGTTCCAAACTCTCATGTCTGATTTAGTCGAACCAATTGTCATTATTTTTGTTTTTTGGTGTTCATCAGTAAACCATTGGCTAATATATAGTTGTTAAAAGAGTCTATTAATCTTCGTAAACCTATCGGAGTATGACTTAACAGTATGGTATCATCTGCGTACTGTAGATATTTTATATTTTGTCCTGCGAGGTTAGGCGAATGAGCATTAACATTTTTAACGTGTGAATGTAAATCGGCCATAAAAAGATTAAAAAGACAAGGAGCTAAGACACAACCTTGTTTAAGACCACTATGCGCTTTAAATCAGCAAGTTGTACAGCTACCATCCCCCACCTTAACCTGGACCCACGTATTGGAATATAGCAATATAATCATATCAAACAGTTGGTTTGAAATGCCCCATGCAGATAGCTTCGCCCAAAGTAAATTGCGGGGACAGAATCAAAAGCGTCCTTAAGATAGACAAAACAAATATATAACTTTTGCTTTTTATGAGAAAAGTTTTGCCTCCACATCTGTTAGGGCAATCAGCCTGTAGTTAGCTGGATCGTCTAACGTGCCACTTTTATGAATTGGCTGGATTATGCTTCCCTGCCATGATTCCGGGACCGTTTTAAATTTTACAACGTCATTGAACAAAGGTGTCAGGATTTCTGACCGAAGAGCAGTATTAGCCTTGAAGACTGAGTTCGGAGTCCCTTTGGGGCCTGGCGCACCATTTGATCTAATCCTACTTATTGCCATTTTGACTTGATGTACCTTCCATGTTTCCATAGCTAACAATTTGGCTTTGTTGTGGTGTCGGTCTGATTGCTCTGCTATTTCCATTGCTCAATGGGCTTAACATGGGATAATTGATGATATTACTCAAGGCAATGTCTGTAGAGGCCCCATATAAGTTGCGGATAAAGGCTGACCAGCGTGGTTCAGAAATGTTGGCGCTGTTTGCTCTTCTACTACCGTTTTCAAGGTTATTGATTAGTCCCCGGAATGCTTTCAGATTTTTCATTTTGCTGGCAAAGTGCAATTTGGCCCATATTTTCTCATAATGTGTATGTTTGGCTTTCCGTATTTCATTTTTGTATTTTCTTCTCAGGAGTTTTAAACTGCACAATTTCGAAGAATTTAGGCCACAATTCGGTTGCCTGAGGATTGCCCGTGTAGCTTTATTAAGTTCCCTTTTTTGCTGGTGTAACCTAGTTGTATACCATCCTGATCTTTTTTGCCTTGTAGGATATCCTCTTGATGTTTTTGTCGAGGGGAAATGATCTAATAGGGAAGCACAGAAACAGGGCCAGATTTCAACCATTGACTTCCCTTGACTTTTCTCGGTTAGCGCTGTAGCAATTGCAGGTTCTATAAATGCCCATATTTCCATCTTATTTGACGAATCCCACAATAACTTTTTCAGATTGTAGGTCATTGGCCTGGTTACCATAGAACTTGACTCAGGCAAACGATGAACCGATGTGACCAGTGACATTACTTGTGGGTTATGGTCGCTTTCTACTCTTGGGATCACCTGATAGTCACGAAGAGACAGTGCAAGATCCTTTGAGATGATGGTATAGTCGATAATGGAGTGTTGCAGTGAATTTTTAAATGTTGGAACGCTCTCAGTACTATTTTGTACGTCTTCCTGTGTTAATGTGAGATTATATTTGTTAAGCTGGGAACGGCACATCTGCATTAAAGCTCTGCTTGGTTTATCGGCTCGGCATTTGGAGAGCAAATGCATATTAAAGTCTCCTGAGATGATTAACATGGTGCCTGGATATTGATATTTCAAAATTTTGACTACTTCCCAGAGCACAGTAAATTGGGAAATCCTAACAGAACATTTTGTGCTTAAATAAATGTTTAAGAATATTATTGGTTGTTTGAAATCCATTTTAATACATAGGAGCCATGCTAGCTGAAAATAAATTTCATGGTGCTTGATATCCAAGGCCAATGACACATAGGTGGATAGTCTGCCACTTGAGCGACCATAGACAGATGAGCGAGATGCAAAGGTTGCGTACTCATGATATCCAATAAGCGGAGCTTTAGACATATTCCACGTTTCCTGGAGCATTAGAACTTCAAAGTTCTTTATGAAGGTTGCCATGTCTTGGTCCTCAAACAAGGTTGTTAGGCCGTGAGTATTCCATGAGCAAATATAAAAAGTCTTAATTGTATTGATCTAGCTATTTAGGCATCAATTGTTCACTCCAGCTTTCCCTATAGTGAGAATCTTCGGAAGCCAACCCCAGTCATCACTTGATACTGGATTTTTCTTAAGCTCCTCACAAACTCGTAAGCCCGAGATACAACTTGTAACTTTGATCCCAGAGGACAATGCCAGATTGAATAGAGGGCCTATGGCTCCCTTTAAAACCCTAATATGGCCCCCGGATGATTCGCTTATCGCAGGGTTTGACAAAGTGGGGCTCTTTTACACCTGCTTTGGAATTAATAAAGTTGGATATTGATTATCGTTACATTTCCGCAGCTCGATACCCCATTTCTCAAATTAGGGACTATTTTCTAAACAATTTTGAGCAGTCTCTTCGCAATGCCAGGTTGTACAGTGCACCTTTTTATTGGGAATACTGGGATCTTGTTTGAACTGGACCCAATCTAAATCATCCGTTGTTAGTTACTTAAGCTCTGGGATTGAATTCAACAGTTTCAAAATGTTACCTCGATTTAAGATATCATGAGTACCCCTTGAGGCGTACCGTGGGGTAAATATTACTTTCATGGAGGAGATGGAAAGATTCATGCCCCCTGGCATTAAATTTTTTTGCTGTCCACCATTCTTAGATGATAGCAGCAAGCCTTGAATCTTCCCATCTCTGGGTGCGGTATCTTCTGCATCAGATAGACCAGTGTAATTACAGGATCGTGGGAAAGCTGGAAGCTGTATGTTGATTTGAATCGTTTCCGGTATAGATATATTGTTGTCTCGCTTTCCGCTTACCGTATTTTGCGTTGCTGTCTGCAGGTTACCACTTCCTTGGGTGGGCTGTTGTACCAGACCAAGTCCAGACACCTGGGGATTTGATGCTTCTATTGGGTATGGCATTATTGACTTGCCATCATCAGCGGCGGAAGGTGCCACAGCTGGTTTATTTGGGCAAGGAGTCAACTCATCCGTTGATTTGCACTGACGAGATTCTAAAAATTTGAAAATTGGATACTTTTCTTTTGGGTTAGAGAGCGGGCTGGTATTTATTGCTTTATTTTCTTTGATTTGTTATGAGTTTTTCTTAATCTTTTCCTTGCTCTTTTAGTTAGCCCTTCTTGTATTGGATTAGAAGCTGAGGCCGAGTTCTCGGTAACTTGAGTAACACTGGCTTCTCGTGCTGGTGGTAGCTCAGTAGATTCATTACAAAAGTCAGGGGATTTTAATGGGCTACTTCGTATACTATCTTCCCTTATTGATTGATTTTCCCTTTTTTTCCCCCTTCCTTATTGATGGTATTGGAATCTGTGGCTGATCTTTCGCCTGTAAGAACCTTTTATGTTGCTTGTTGGTTTTTTTCCAGTCCCATTTTTATCCTGTGTGTTCGTAGGTATACTAGGGATTGCCTTTATTAGAGTTTTAGTGTCAGGGCAGTGGCAATGGTCATAAACAGTTGTTCTAGTCTGGTCTTTAGCAATCCTGCCCGACACTGACTTGACCTCCGCCACCATAGACCCCACAATGTTTGGTAGCTCTGAAATTTTGTCTATCATGTGGGCGCAGGTTCATGTAATCAATTGGTTATCTTTATCTGATTGTGCCTTTGCTACTAAATTTGATCCCGGCAACATAAAGCGGTAGTGTGTTTAATAAATCCACTTGAATGTTCAGTTTATCTGAATTAAATTTAAGAGCATTAGTAATGGTATCCATTTTCATATTCTTTTTTACCCTTTGGGACACGCGCCTTCCCAGATGTTTTCGTCATATTTAGCTAATAATGAGAGGTCTGCTGAATTAAGAGGGTTTATAATGGAGTTGGCTTGCTCTATATCACTTTGTCCATTTGAAGTAAGCGCGTTCTCTGTGGAGATTTTCTTCGGGATTAAAGTTGGCATATGATCCTGGGTGGTGATTCCTGTTTCCAAAGTTAAACTGAACAGATCGGTTTTATTAATGGGCATACAGTCCTTTTGGCTTGAAGAAGCCTCTGGTATCATGTTTTGGCCACCTCCAACTTTATCTGGATTTGACGAAACAAGAGCGGGTACCCGGGTAGCAGATGACAGAAATACCTTGTCACTTGTATTTTGATCGAAACCGGATGATATATTAATCACAGAATTGTTCAGATTTAGGCTGGTGTCCTGATGTGTTCTAAAATCTGTATCCGCTTTATGGTCTGTCACAGACTTTTTCTCCTGCCCAAATGATGATAAGGTAACAGGTTTTGTTGCACCTGCATGGCTACTAGATGCACTTCTTTGCTGAAGCATTCCTGTTGGAGTGCTAGAAACATGAACCTGTGCTTTTACCAGAAGTAGGTCATGGCCTTTTGCTGTTGTCAAGACCACGTTGTCAGCTTTGAATGCAATACAAGGACTCTTGTCAGCTATTGGGAGGTTGTTTTTCACTTCTTTATACCCAGAAGGAGATGGATCATTAGTGAAAAAGCGGCCGGGTGTATGGCTTGTGCCTTGTATTATTGTTACTTTAGGCCTAGTTGCTTGCACGCTGGGTGCTCCATACACTACCCGGTCTATAATGCCTATCCCCGAGACTTTGTTAGCATCTTCAAGGACTTTAAAATATCCTGTAATTGTAGGTTGGCCAGCCTCATTGCACGATTTTGAGTATTGAGCGTCCTCAGCGGAAGTTGATGATAGAATAGCTAAACTATCTAATCCTCCTTTTGGTTGACTTTGACTGCTATGCAGTGTTCCCTCCCCATTCTTTCTCCGCCGCTTTAGTTGAGGACGGGGCAGTGTCCCACACTGCCGACCTGACCTCATATCTGTATATACTCAAGGGGCCGGAGGATCTATATTCAGCAAATGATTAAAAACCAATAGGCTTAGAGCGAGTCCGAGAGGGAGGGGGCTTATCCTCCGTTTTCCTTAACTTTAATCTCCCCTCTCCCTCCTCCCTCCTCCTTTCTCCACCACACCTCCTCTTCACCTTCAGTATGCTGTTTTCAAATGTTCTGCAGGTGTGCTGTATCTGCCCCTTCACAGTCCTTCAGGGGTTTAAATGGCTTAGGTAGTTTAGGATAAGATATATGGATGTTCCTTGAAAAATTAAAAAGAGGATCTAGGGTCTGGCTGCTCCTTCCGCCGCACAGGATGCCTCTGCGTGCTTTCTTGCTATTCCTGCAGCAGCGCCGCACTGATCTGCTTCACTGTATAGCCCACTATGACCACCCAGCGAGTGGGGGCCACTAGGAGGCAACCTGTTCGTGGCCCACACTCCGCAGCTACCAACTATTTGCAGCTGCACTCACTAGGCAGGTCTACTTATCAAATGAGGGGCCTCCAAGGAATCTGCAGTGGAAAGGCAGCTGTTAAGGTTTGCGTGGTGAAGAAAGCGTTATGTGGGTGGTAGGCCGTCGGCTCCTGCGCAGTTGCCACCGTTCACGGCCCTCAATGACCTCAGGGATCCTGATGGGTGAATTCCTCAGGATCGGCTGGCGTCGGATCTGGCGTCGGATCTCCCAGGAATACGGCTCAGCTGGAGTCCCGGGAGCGGGGGAGCCAGAAATCCGTAAGCGGGAACTAAAAAGTACGAAGCACGAATCAGAAATCCAGGAAAGAAATCAGCCACCGAGCCGCAGCTCGCGGCTCACTCACAACACATGAACAGTGCAAGCTCCGCCCCTCATAGCATCGTAACACGTTAACAAACGATCTGTCTTCCTTTGACAGACTGCAACCGTTCATTCACATTAAACTGTGACATTGACGTAGTTGTCGGGGCGAGGTGCTTTAGTTATGACCCTGGAGGAGGAGCGTCGGTTTGTCTGGTTAATGGATCTGACACACCATCATAACAAAGATGCTGTGGCACCCAATGTGATCTTTATAAAATCTCATTACTTGGTGGTTCTTGGTAAACTGACTGAGTACAGGACGCCAGTCTTTCTGACATATGGTGAAATATCCTGGTAAACAGAAGCAAACTATCTTATCTGAAGATGAAGTGGTCTGATTTTGAAAACTTTTAAATCTTTCAAGCACAGTTCATCACATCCTGCTGGATGTAGTTTGTGAACACCAAGGTTTCCACAACAATACAAAGTGGGACTTTCCTTTGCTACTTGTATCTTCACCAGAAATGCATGTGGCATGGAGATAATTATCTTGGAATGGGATGAGCGTGAAGGAAGCCAGATTTTACTAAATGATCCTCCGAGCAACCAATGATCTTTTAAAGTTCACTTCTGTAAGAAATTAGTTTATTAGTTGAAAGGGGAGAACAACCACTCAAATAATAAACACTTTCCTTGTCAGGGTGAACCACAAAAAGTCATGTGCAAAGCAATAATGCAGTACGCAAACAGTAATAAAGTGAAATCACACCACAAGAAAAACTACTAAGCAATTTAGAAAAATAGAGTGCATTGTAATACATACAATGACACCAAAATGAATTAAATCCAATCAGAATAACCAAAGTTATTAGGTTTTTAGTACAAAATAGTGCCTAAAAGTACAGGTGTCTTCTTGAGCAAGACCAGCTCAAAATTAAAGTTGAGGCCAAACAAGTGCTGAGGCTGAAGAGGACTCCACAAGCCAGATACCTTCATCGAGAGGTCCAGCTTAAAATCATTTGATTCTGCTGAGAAGCCTATTTCAGGGACTGCAGCGAATTCAAGTCCACAGCGATGCGCCTTCGGCAGATTGGCTTGCAGGTAGTGTCGTACAGCTTCCACTTTCTCAGTGGGAACTGTATGTTTGTTGGACAACATAAACTTTGGGATGGTGGCAGACTATAGTCCTGTTAGCTCACAGGGCAGGCCATTCATTTACTTATATACCTAACAGGACCAAAAATATATATAAAACTCCTTTTCTCTTGGCAGCAGTGGGATTTATGGTAGTCTGTTGTTTATAGATCTGGTTCTAAGGACTTTATAATAGCGGACTTTGATTTTTTGACGAATGTAATTTTGTAATCAACGAAAGTTGGAGAACTCAATAAAAGATTTGGACAGGTAAACATTTAGATTAGTTAAGTAAGGCAAAGATAATAATTAAATATCTATATGTCAAGATTAGAAAATAGATAGGATTAATATGAGTCCATTATTCTTAGATTCAAGTCCTGTGAACACTTAGAAAACATTTTCTGTGGACGTGCAGTACCGGAGCGAAAAAACGGGGTTGGCCAAGTAACTAATCAGCAGAATCCAACCGTTGTGTTTATGAGGTGAGAATAATATCATGCTGATAGAGACAATTTGACTTATTCCCGTAATAATATGTCCAGATTCTAATTGTTGACATATATCTTGTATATATACACTATATAGCCCCCTCGAAGCAAGGGACAAGTACATACCTATGTAATCCAATGGACTACAATGACATGAAATAAGGTAACATTAAGATAAATTTATTTTCCTCTTCTTACTATAACTGCCTGGCTAAGGGGGTGGGATAGGGATCATCTTTATTTCGCTGTACTAGATAAAGAGGTCCATTGATTAACAAGAGGTAAAAACTATTTTTTTATATAATAAGCCCATTTGATAGAATGTGTATGGTGGGACAAAAGGTGCACAAAATTCCATTGCCAATACAAATCTTGTTTCTTTTAATAGTATGAAGTGATTTGATAATTTGTTTACAGTAGTAGGTCTGACAATTGGAAGGATGATTTGTAAGGAATGTAGTATAGAGTATGGTCAATGTGAGATTAATCTATTGCCTGACAATATGAAAACTAACATACTGCATTTTGCCCATAGGATCAAAATTTATGGGCAACCAATCAGTGCCCTAAAAGAGAGACGTATAATTGGTCTTGATAAAGATGGGATATTAATTTGAACCATCGAAACGCGTCGACGCTGCATTCTTCACAATCCGTTGGAATAGCTTACCCTATAGATATAAGACGATAAGATTGTACTTAGGACTAGCTCTTAACTTGTTGAACCCGGATGTGTTATTTAATGACAAAAACTTACTGTCTGTATTTGTCTCTCTGTCAATTGTGTGTTGTTGGTTCATTCAACTGAGGCATAGGCTTTTTCTTCTTTTTAGTACTGAAATCAGAGGTGAATGTGATTGTGATTATTGGTCTTTAGTAAAAATAGTTTTTTTTATGTTTGTGAAACACATATGCTAATGATATATGAATTTGTTTTTTAGTGTAACACACAGATATTTCTATGTGGTTTTTAACTTTCATGATTGCTGGGTTTTAATAAAATTTATTTTTAATATACATTTTATATTTGGTTTGTTTATATTTTGTATTGTATATGTTCTAACACATGGGCTTTATCACTGGTGCTGGGAATTTAGAAACCTGGTATAAAATTCAAGTGTTTACCAAGGGAATTTTCTCTTTACCTGTCGGTAGTATCCTATTCCCCTGGTTTGTTACAAGGGGTCCCTCTCTACAAATTACTTATTCAACACGTGTGGCACAGCCTTTGGGCTGGAGAGGTTTTGGTTGGACATTAATTTGTCTAGTAAATTAACCAAGGAGCCTTTACGGGGAACGATATGGATAATTTTAAAACATTCGGTTTCACCGAGGACCAATTTAATCGTTTGATAAATCTAAATCCACGAACAGGTGGAAAATCTGGGATCAATAACAGTAGTCATGAGCAAATAATAAAAATTCTCAACCTAAAGAAAAAATTAATAAGAACGGAACTCCATGCAGATTTTTTAATTGAATATTTAAAGGCTGGAGTAATACCCATAGGATTACGCATCAGAAATGAGCCTGGACTTTTTATTGAAAACAAAAAATTCCTAGAG
Organism: Calotriton arnoldi; assembly: GCA_963921515.1. Taxonomy (NCBI): domain Eukaryota; kingdom Metazoa; phylum Chordata; class Amphibia; order Caudata; family Salamandridae; genus Calotriton; species Calotriton arnoldi. The sequence continues at coordinate 2,589,238 of CAWUFW010001510.1, forward strand.
GTTTGGACACATATAGCCAATCGCTGTAGCAGGGATTGGCTAATTTTAATCATAGAAACTGCACAAGAAGTAATGATTATTGAGCGCAAACAAATAGAGGAGCTAGAAATAGCATTGAAACAAAATACTGCTCTGGAGGATGCAAAGAAGAAATTAGAAGAGCTTGAACAAGAAACGAATGGTTATCGAGAATACCTTATTAACAAGAAGACTACCAAGCTCAGGAAAGATATAGAAAAGTTTAGTGCAGAAGCAGTATACCCATTTCTTAATAAAGAATATTATAATACCAAGAGGGAACAGAGGTGGGAGAAACCACAATTCCAAAGACAAGTTTATTCAAGAGGGGGGAACAAGAGAATCACATTCTCTGAGTCCTCGGGCTCTAGCAGTGAGGAAGAACCAATCAATGAACAATTAGGTAGACAAGTCCCCAATTTTGAACGGGAGCTTTTTTTAGGTGGGCGTCAGAATCGAGGCCAGAGGAATTATCGGAATTACACTAGGGAAGAGCCAATGAGAAACCATCCACCTCAAAATTACCCAGCCCAGGATTACCTAAAAACCAGAAATCAGCGGTACTGGAGGTAGAGGAGATTCCTATCATTAATCTCTCATATAGGGCATTGACAGATGATGAGCAGGAGGTTTTAAAGAAAGGATTTAGTTTCGCCCCCACTGCTCCTCCTAATAAATTCGAGTTAGAAAAAGATATGAGGAGTTTCTTTAGAAAAATTAGATTAAATAGGTTTTTCTCAGATAAAACGTATGAACCAGCAGATAATACCTCAGGTTTCAAACCCAAATCAATCTTCACTCCAAGCTTGAGTCATGTGGATAAAAATGTAGAACTATTTGAGAAAATAGTAGAGATTGAAATCAAGAATAGTTTAGAAATCCAACATAGTCAGAATAACAATCTCCTAGTGTGTCATAGGAAAGCCCTTAGATCATTACAAGATTGTGATCAAATTACCATCAAACCCGCTGATAAGGGCGGGGGTGTTGTAATTTTAAATACTGTTGATTATGAAAATAGAATGAGGACACTATTAAATGTGACAAATCACTACAAACGTGTCCCATTTACTATGATTGATGCTTTAAAAAAAGAAGTAGCACTACTTTTAAATAGAGGGAGAGAGGAAGATTGGATTTGTGACAATGAATATAAGTTTCTTTTTAACAACAATCCTATTATCCCGGCTATCTACGGGCTACCTAAAATACACAAAGATTTAGTTAACCCACCAATGAGACCCATTGTGAGCAGTCTGGGCTCACTCCTTGAACCACTCAGTAAATATGCTGATTTTTTTCTAAGGCCTATTGTCCAAAGACAAAAATCATATCTTAAAGACACAGCCCATACTATTTCAATCTTTGAAGGGCAGAGCTTTGACAGGGTGACCCAATTTTTGGTCACCCTGGATATCAAGCTCTGTACACAAACATTCCCCAAGATGACACCATAAGGGTGATGTCGTCTATTTTAGACAAGGTAGACTTGAATGGTGGTCACAAAGAGTTCATTTTGAGTTGTATTAGGATGGTTTTGAAAAACAACATTTTTCTTTTCAAGGATGAACTCTACAAACAAACTAAGGGGACCAGCATGGGGGCCACCTGTGCCCCTAGTCTGGCCTGTCTGTACGTAAGCGATTTTGAAAGGAAACATATCTACAATGAAATAGCACCATACTATGAGAATGTTTCCCACTGGCACCGTTTCATAGATGATATCATATTCATCTGGAACGGTGCCAGGAATGAGCTGATGTCGCTTTTAGAGTGGTTAAATTTGGGCGATGAAAATTTGAAGTTTACAGCTGAGTTTAGTGATACCAGCGTTAACTTTCTGGATATTAGATTGAAAGACACGTGTGGTCTGTTAGAGGTTGAGCTTTTTTCAAAACCTACGGACAAAAACACCCTCTTGTAATATGACAGTAATCACCCCCGTTCGCAAAAGGACAATATTACCTTTGGTGAATTTTTAAGGTTACGTCGTAATTGTACAACTCTTACCGACTTTTATTACCATGCTGAAATCATGGGAAAAAAACTGAAAGACAGGGGTTATTCCAAAAACTAATTAAGCATTCTTTAAAACGCGCTAGGTTTTACGATAGGGATCACCTTTTAAATATCAATAGAGAAAAAAAGATCAAAACTTCAGAAAGAATTGTCTCTGTCAGCCAGTACTCAGGTTTGAGCAATAAAATAAAAAATATAATCAATCGTAATTGGAAGATCCTTAACAGCGGACTATCGATACCTTTGATCAAACCCCTTTTCTCATTCAGGAGAAATAAAACTATAAGAAATGCCCTGGTGAAAACTTACAAAAAAACAGATAGCGATACTCAGACCACTCTGCAAAACAAAAAAGCTATAGGAAACTACAAGTGTGGTACTTGCTCTATTTGCCCAAATTGCATAGAGGGTAAAAACCTGAATTTCAATGACAAAACCCTAACTGCAAGGACACTCAATAACTGTCGGAGTAAAAACATAGTTTACCTGCTTGTCTGCCCATGTGGCCTCGGTTACGTGGGTGAGACAAGTAGGGAACTGCGTATCAGGCTCCTGGAGCATAGGTCGGCATTGAAAAATAAGAAAGAAAATGCACCTCTAACAGATCATTATACATAAAAAAATCATTAGTGTAACCAGTTTAAGTGGTTTATACTGGAAAAAATAAGTATAAGTAGGAGAGGAGGCAATCCAGATGGCATTAGGAAGATGAGGGAACAATGGTATATGTGCCACCTAGGTACCATCGATAAAGGTCTGAATTCCCGAGAAGACTGGATGAAACTGGTGGCTAACCAGTAGACAAGTCAGTATTAGCAATGAAGCGATATCTCTAGTAATACAGAATAATAACAATGACTTTTCCAGCCAATTTTATTTTAAGGCAGTTTCAGTCAGGATAAGGGTGGGAACTAGTTCCCCTTTTAGCTTACAATGAATATGTAGAGGATAGTTCATTTTTGTGGGAGATATGAGGCTATAGAAATACCTAATTTTGGATCGATTGTCTACAATATAAATATGAATTAAAACTAAAAAATGTAACCAATTTATTTTTATGGTATACTACTAGTTAATATATAATGGGGAATACTAGGACAAACCGTTTAAAATACCTTGTTTTCGATTTTCTAACGTTATGTTGATGTTTCACATCGACTTAAGATGATTAAAAATCAACAGTCAGATTGGGGAGTTAACTTCCGGGTCATCTAAGGCAGAGCAGAGCATGGTTTTATTCTTAAATCTGAGTGCGTCCGGTTCAAAAGAGGTAGCATATAAAATTAAAAACATTTTTCTTGTTTATCATTGCCCATGGAATGTAAGAACATCTCTCGGGCGAAGGGGATATTCCACCTTTCGAACTAGGACTATAAATATTTAGCTGTTGCCAAATGACGGGTCTAGGGTTTACTTCATGTTGCGTATTATAACGCACAGTTGGTGCTAATGGGCGGAGTCGAAGGGTAGCCAATCAGGCAACAGCAACGGGGATATTTAAAATGAGACTGAGCGAGTGTTTTAATGTTGGCGTTTTGAGGACGTGAGGACGAAGCACCGCTACATGGGAGTCTCTTATACGGTAAAGACGAAGGGATGCTCCATTAAAGGAGCCCATTGTTTGGTTTAGCTTCATTTTAGTTTCAGACCGCTTACGATTGAGGGCTCTTTTTCTGCTTGTGTTTTTTAGCCAATTTGTGACGGGAACAACGAGAGATAACTGCTTTTAGGCGAAATTTATTCTAAATACAGAACATCAGGAGTATAATAGTGGTAAGCAATTTGCGTTTTTCGGCAGGGCAGGCCATTCATTTACTTATATACCTAACAGGACCAAAAATATATATAAAACTCCTTTTCTCCTGGCAGCAGTGGGATTTATGGTAGTCTGTTGTTTATAGATCTGGTTCTAAGGACTTTATAATAGCGGACTTTGATTTTTTGACGAATGTAATTTTGTAATCAACGAAAGTTGGAGAACTCAATAAAAGATTTGGACAGGTAAACATTTAGATTAGTTAAGTAAGGCAAAGATAATAATTAAATATCTATATGTCAAGATTAGAAAATAGATAGGATTAATATGAGTCCATTATTCTTAGATTCAAGTCCTGTGAACACTTAGAAAACATTTTCTGTGGACGTGCAGTACCGGAGAGAAAAACGGGGTTGGCCAAGTAACTAATCAGCAGAATCCAACCGTTGTGTTTATGAGGTGAGAATAATATCATGCTGATAGAGACAATTTGACTTATTCCCGTAATAATATGTCCAGATTCTAATTGTTGACATATATCTTGTATATATACACTATATAGCCCCCTCGAAGCAAGGGACAAGTACATACCTATGTAATCCAATGGACTAAGGCTTCAATGACATGAAATAAGGTAACATTAAGATAAATTTATTTTCCTCCTCTTACTATAACTGCCTGGCTAAGGGGGTGGGATAGGGATCATCTTTATTTCGCTGTACTAGATAAAGAGGTCCATTGATTAACAAGAGGTAAAAAAAATTTTTTTTTATATAATAAGCCCATTTGATAGAATGTGTATGGTGGGACAAAAGGTGCACAAAATTCCATTGCCAATACAAATCTTGTTTCTTTTAATAGTATGAAGTGATTTGATAATTTGTTTACAGTAGTAGGTATGACAATTGGAAGGATGAATTGTAAGGAATGTAGTACAGAGTATGGTCAATGTGAGATTAATCTATTGCCTGACAATATGAAAACTAACATACTGCATTTTGCCCATAGGATCAAAATTTATGGGCAACCAATCAGTGCCCTAAAAGAGAGACGTATAATTGGTCTTGATAAAGATGGGATATTAATTTGAACCATCGAAACGCGTCGACGCTGCATTCTTCACAATCCGTTGGAATAGCTTACCCTATAGATATAAGATGATAAGATTGTACTTAGGACTAGCTCTTAACTTGTTGAACCCGGATGTGTTATTTAATTACAAAAACTTACTGTCTGTATTTGTCTCTCTGTCAATTGTGTGTTGTTGGTTCATTCAACTGAGGCATAGGCTTTTTCTTCTTTTTAGTACTGAAATCAGAGGTGAATGTGATTGTGATTATTGGTCTTTAGTAAAAATAGGTTTTTCATGTTTGTGAAACACATATGCTAATGATATATGAATTTGTTTTTTAGTGTAACACACAGATATTTCTATGTGGTTTTTAACTTTCATGATTGCTGGGTTTTAATAAAATGTATTTTTAATATACATTTTATATTTGGTTTGTTTATATTTTGTATTGTATATGTTCTAACACATGGGCTTTATCACTGGTGCTGGGAATTTAGAAACCTGGTATAAAATTCAAGTGTTTACCAAGGGAATTTTCTCTTTACCTATACATACAATGACACCAAAATGAATTAAATCCAATCAGAATAACCAAAGTTATTAGGTTTTTAGTACAAAATAGTGCCTAAAAGTACAGGTATCTTCTTGAGCAAGACCAGCTCAAAATTAAAAGTTGAGGCCAAACAAGTGCTGAGGCTGAAGAGGACTCCACAAGCCAGATACCTTCATCGAGAGGTCCAGCTTAAAATCATTTGATTCTGCTGAGAAGCCTATTTCAGGGACTGCAGCGAATTCAAGTCCACAGCGATGAGCCTTCGGCAGATTGGCTTGCAGGTAGTGTCGTACAGCTTCCACTTTCTCAGTGGAAACTGTATGTTTGTTGGACAACATAAACTTTGGGATGGTGCCAGACTATAGTCCTGTTAGCTCACAGTGCCTCCATACGTACCCTTAAACCTAAGAGGGTAACAAATGAATGTGGCAACCTCAAAACAAGACAACCCTGACTCCCCAAGGAGTAGTGGTAACAGATCTAGAACCTTTTAGCTCAGTCACTCGTGCATACCCATAGAGATACGCAAGAAATGCATAAAGGGGCGTTTCAATATTTATTGAACCATTGCGATTCTTGAGTAGAATATATGCACTGCAATGATTAATATACAGAAGCAGATGAAAGTGATTAGCTGTATGAGGACAGTGAAAAGGATAAACAATTCCACCATTGTGCTAAAGCAGTATATGTATGGTGGTATATAAGTAGGGTGTATAGTGTACTCCTACTATGCGTTCCCTAACCTAGTTACCTAAGTTGGGTGATCTGCCCAAACCCCCTACTGATGATCTAACTCCTCATTACCTATGAGTGATTGTGTTCAGGTCGCGTCTTGGTCACAAGTTGGACATACCTCCTTTCAGTGGGAAAACAGGAATCAGCTGGGGCCAGACTCCGACAAACAGCAACCTCACAGTGAAAGCAGAGTGCTCCTCTGATCTGGACATAGAAATGCATGTGTATATACAATTACTGCATCCATGCTTCTGTGCAGAGGCCTCGGCCAGGCTGTCATTGTTTATTCTCTTGTGATAGCTGTGTTGCCTTACAGACAAACAACAAACAGCAATATTTGCACAATGAATGTTTAGGCCTTGTACTAAATGTTCAAGGTGTCATGATAGTGTGCCTACGAAGTGGAAATGTAAGCAATATGGTGTGAAAAGTCATTGTGGAGAAAAGAAGGCAACTTAAGAAACAGTTGTATGTAAAATGGCAGTGTTTCTTCCTGGGCCTAACCCATCCACATGACACCCACTCCTTGGATGTAAGTTGGCTAATGCTATCCAATACTAAAAAGCAATCCAAGTAATATCACATTATGTTTTTTGTAAACTGTTGCCGGTTTGCAATTTGTGCAAATGTGGGAATATTTGGTGTGTTCAAATCCTTGATTTTAGCCAGCCCAAAGCATGACATTTGTTGCACAGTTTTGTTCAGGAAAATCATCTAAAAAGAGCATTGTTCCCCTGATCCTGCAAGTCCTTTGTTCCCCAAATTGATTTAACATTGACAGTGTCAAGAGGGAAATATCTCTTTGCACTTTGCTTGATGAAGAATTTGGTGTTAGAACCAAGTTCACCGGTTGTGCAGCTGAGCGTTCTGGGAGATAGTGTCCGTTCAGAAGCAAGGAAAAGACTGTCACAAAGCCAATGCAAAGGACCAGGAAAAGTAACGCAATTGTAATCCAAAGGTGTAACTACCGAGGAACGAAGTATGTCTTTTTTAATCAAAGTTAGAAAACATGCAGTCTCATCCGTAAAGGTAGACGTGGAGGTTCTGATGGATCCGATGAGTCAGAAGAAAAGTCAACGTAGATGAAATAGCCAGAGGCAGTCCAATCTATTTTTGGCAGCTCTGCAGCTTGTGTAGAACTGGGAGATGACTCGATCTGTAGTACTTTGACGCAAACAACATTTGTGTCAGGATTTTTAATTGAAATCTGTGTTTTAGTATAAGTCGATTGTATTGTAGTTGTTGATGTAGCAGGTAGAACTGATACTTTGTTGCTGGTTACTGCTATCCCCCACTGGGGAGAGGAGGCCTCATCAGCGAAAGCTTCTATTGGAACTCATTGTATGGTAGTGAGAGGAGGCAGGTAACTTCCAAGGAGCCCATGCGGCCAACTGTTGAGAATCTGCCACATAGTGTGGTTTGATCAAATCAATGGAGGTGAATCTCGTTTCTGCAGCCGGCAAGAGGCAGAAGAAGTACAGTTCTGGTACCTTCAATGGTCAGGACAGGTACAAATGATTTTTTCCCTACTCATTTCTCCCTGACCAGATCCCCAACCTTTGGGATCCAATGAGGAGCTGATGGCACTTCCTTCACTTAACCAGTGGTGGTGCGTTTTACTTGGATGTTGCTGTGTTCATTCTGGAAACATTTCCGTTCCTGTAAAACAGCCAAACTTTCATTTATATCAAATGGTATTTCAGCCGCCACTGTGCTGGGACTGTCATGGTCTGGAACCCACATTTTAACCCCAAACAGGATCTCATAGGGAGTCCGACCACCTAGGGATTTTCTAGGCAGATTATTCAATGCCCTATGGACCCCATATAGGTGAAGGACCCCACTGCGACGTGAGCATAATACCCTCACTGTTAAAGACTGCTTTAGGTCCCATTTTTTTCTTTCCACAATCGAATTTCCCTCTGGATGGTACAGGGAAGAATACCGCAGGGTCACATCCAAACTTCCCATGGAATCTTTGTAAGCCTTGAAGGCAAACACCGGACCATGGTCGGAATGGAATGTGCCAAGTGCATATGTCCTGATAAAGACTTGCAAATCCTTTATAACCATGGCCAGGCCCATGGGAATCAAGAGCAGGAATCAACTGCCAAGATGTACTTGTAAGCCCCATCTGATATTAAGGGGCTGAGTGATCCAAATAAACACAAGCAAGTGGCTTGTTAGAAATGAGTAGTGGTGTCTTTGGTGGGTGTGCTACGGTGGAACCCTTAATCTGCTGACAGATGTTGCATTTAAGGACAATGTACTTGGTCTGTTTATAGATACCTGGCCACCTGTAGCGTTGCTGAAATAATTAAATTGTAGCAGCCACCCCTGCATGTGCAGATGCTAGACCCTTGTGTTCAGCTAGAATTAAACCTAACATGCTGTCTGAATTTTGTATTACTCTATCCCTCACTTCAGGAATGTGAGCATATGGTACATTTTGCATATCTAAATATTAGGAGTACTAGAGTGAAAAGCCTTTCGGCAGGTGGGTGTCATTGCGTGCAGCGTTAACAGCCGTCATTATCTCTCCTTCTATTCTCGTAGTTGAACGAGTAATTGCAGTGACTGCAGCAGTTTGCACTGTTGCTTTTGCGGCTGCATTAGATATGGAATTCCCTGCAACATGTACGCTAACACGTTGGTCACCCAAGGTATGTATTATATGAGTCCATGGCAAGCACTCTTTCAGCTTAGCCACCTGTTCCCAAAGCATCTTGTGCTTGATTGTGCACCCTTTTGAATCTCTGAATCCATTCTGGCTCCAGTAGTGTAAATACTCATTATAGGACTGCACACAATAATATGAATCACACACTATTAGTGTGGGGAATCCAGGATCTGTATTCTCTAGTGCCAGTGTTAGAGCCCTAAGTTCAGCCAACTCTGCAGTGTAGTCACCAAGTGACTGCGTGTAGGTGTTTTCAGGATGGAATTCTCCATCCTGCATGCGCCCCTTTGCAACAGTGCATGCTGGTGAGCAATGGTGCTTTCTCCATGCTGCAGGCTGGGCAGAACCATCAGTATAAATGATGTAATCATACTGATCTAGAGCTATGACTTTGTTGGGCAGAGGATATTCATGTTCATATTACAGAAAGGCTTATGTTTGTAGAAGAGAGTCAAATCTGTAGTCTATATCTGTTGCGGTGAGTGAGTTAGCCCATTGTATCCATCATGGATGTAATGCTTTTGTGTAAGGAAGTCTTGCTCTAGTGACGGCCTCTAAGGTCAGCACTGGGATCACGACAATTATTTGTTTACCCTGAGCCAGTACTTTCTCTCTCACCACAGTAATCTGTACCACAGTTAGTATTTTTTCTGTTGGAGCAAAACTCAGTTCAGCATTGGTGTATAAATGTGATATTTATATACAATCAGTACAGTGTCAAACACAACAAGATGATGGACAGAGTGCTGAAACTTTTCAAACACTCATACACTGTCAAGAGATAGGGTTAAATCCATTGTTCTTCTGCTCACCATGCCATCCCAGTGTGGACCCAGCAATATGCAAATCAGCCTTGACCCTGCTCCCCATGGGAGCACTCCAGCCCACAATGCCAGACGAGGTCCTCCCTGGACCGGAACCAAGCATCCTGGGACTGGTTTCGGGGTATCACCCATCATCAGCCAGGCTAGTTTGTATCCAGTGGCACAGTGAGCAAGAAACCTATGTCTGGGCATACCCATGGCCACTTATGGTGAACATAGCCAACGCAACGAGATGATGGATGGAGTGCTAAAATTTATCAAACACTCACCCCCATCAAGAGATCTGGGTTAGATCCATCAATCTTCTGCTCACCATGCCACCCCAGTATGGACCCAGCCATAGGCAAATCAGTCTTGACCCTGCTTTCCATGGGAACAGTCCAGCCCGCAATTCCAGGCCAGGTCCTCCCTGGACCGGAAACAAGCATCCTGGGGATGAATTACCTCCATCAATTGTTCGTTTTGCATTTGTTGCCCAGACATGGGTCCCTTGCTCACCATGCCACTGGATTCAAGCTAAATACATACAGAGCCCTCGGGTCTAATGGAACAATGGAACGCCAAGAATGGGGGCTGACTACAGGGGGGGTCCCTTTTAGGGACAGTTTCCCTCACACACCAATGGTGTCTTGCTTCATCATGGGGAATCCTCCTCGCACCATGAAGCCTAGTCATGATGCAGGCTACAACCCCCTCACTGCGAGGGAGGAGCTCAGGGATGTTTTTAGATTGAAGGGGTTATTACTAAAACCCAATGTGAGCTGATAGGGTGATGAGAGAGGTGCAGTGCAAGTACGTGAGTGAATAAAACAAACTACAAGGTTAGCCTACTGACCTTTATTCTTGCTACCTTGTGCTAGGGTTAAAAACAGAAAATGAGAAATTTGACTGCAAACATTAGATACAGTCGTGCTGGATAGTGATCGACATGTTTCAGCCTATGACCTAGTCAGTGTCATGGCTTTCATCAGGATCTCTATGATAGCTACTGCTGTGTAAAGTGAACAATAAACATGAAAAATAACAACGCATCGGCGTGTTGAATATGAATACTAAACCAGTGATCCAAGCAGTTCAAAGGAACGGATTCACTTGTAGGTCCTGCAGAAGTCAGGTGAAATGACCCATCTCTCCTTGGCAAATTGCGTAAGGTGCACACGCTACTCTAACCACTAGCATTCACAGTGACGGCGTTCCGTGTGCATTCGGACAGCGATCTCGGGATTCAAGCTAGCCTGGTTGATGAGGGGTGATACCCCGAAACCGGTACCAGGATGCTTGTTTACGGTCCAGGCAGGACCTGGCCTGGCAATTCGGGCTGGATTGTTCCCATGTGGAGCAGGGGCAAGCCTTATTTCCATATGGCATGGTGGGCAAAAAAAACGATGGATTAAGGCCAGAACTCTGTAATGAGGGTGAATGTTTGACATTGTTCAGCATTCCGTAAATCAATTGTTCTTTTTGCATCGGTTCTGTGTCACCTTCATGGAATGCAACTTAGGTATACCCTGATGCCCCCGCAATTACTTGGATCACCAGGTTGGTTGTGTTTACACGTGTAAGTGATTTGAAGCTAGCATGTCAGCTTGTACTGAATAAAGAAAATTGTGTGTTCCGGTGTCCAGTGTGTACTGGACGTATGAGGTCATAGAATGGTTTGATCCATTCTGCGTAATCTGGAAAATAAATTCTGCCAAAATGTAGAAATCCCAATACAGACTGTAACCTTTTTAGCATAGTTGGAGGCTGTAGAAGCGCGCACTTCTCTAAGAAATGTGCCGCAAGGCTTTTGCCTTCCCTTGACAGCTTGTATCCCAAAAAAAAGACATTGAGGTGGGCAATCTTGGATTTTTTACAATTAAATTTAAAACCCGTGTGAGCAAATCCCAGAACTATGCGATCTACTCTTGTCAAGCGTATTGAAAGGTCATCATCCATCAAGTATATGTCATCAACATAGGACAATGCCTGGTCATCAAAATTTTGTAGAAGTTCTGTCACTCGAGCTGAAAACAGCGCGGGGCTATTCTTATACCCCTGAGACAATCAACAGAATTGCCTCTGAGAACCCAGCGTAGAAAATGCGGTCCAATACCTGCTTTCAGGCGCTATATTTTGGCAGAAAAAGCAATTTGAGATATCTAGTGTCATTTTGTATTTTTTCCTCACTATGTTGTTCATTAGTGCTGCGCTGCGCGCGTTTTGTATTGCAAATGTGTGAGTAGATGTGTTCAAGAGTATGTAATCTAACACTAGATAATACGAATGGTTGGGTTTCATTTCAGGAAACAAGGGATTATTCATTGAGGAGGTGCAACTTTCTATTATACACTGGTATTCAAATTGTTGGAGAATTTCCCTAACTTGCTTTTTAGCCTCATTCTAAATGGGGTATTGTCTTTAAGGTTGTGGGGTCAACCTCAATGGTATTTCATGATAAGGGGAACTGTCATCCCACCCAACATGGTTGTGGTATAATACTGGAGCTTGCGCTTACGCCCACTCCTATGCATATGAGTGTTTTACATGTTCTGGAGCAAGGTAGTAGAAGGCAGGATAAATTATCTTCACAGTTTAGGCAGTCCATGAAAAATTCTGGTGGCCAGTTTTTTTGGGCCAGGAGAATATCACAGCCAAATGATAGGTTCTCCCAAAAGATAATTTTAATAGGTCTTTGTATGTCCCCCTCCAACTGGATTTGTATCTCCCATTAGTGGTGCGGAACACTTACCTGTGTATCCAGCGTTTTCTACCTGGATGCAGTCACTAAGTGCGACTGCCACCAGACAATCCATCAGATTCCAGCGAACTATTGTGACCTCTGCCTCGCTGTCCAGCATGGTCGCAGCCCACTCCCCGTTCAGAAGCAGAAGTCCAGCTAACCTTCTTCTTCATGAATTGAGGTTTGTATGTTTTAGGTTTTTCTTCCTGTTAATTATGTAGTCAGAAGGGCATTGTGAGTCCTTCTTCGGTTCAACGCACTCCTCCGATCAGCACTTTGACGAGCCACCTCTTTCCAAACGTTTTTCAGATAACTCTTGAAATATTATCACGGTTGAGCAGGTTATGGGGCTTCTCAGTGACTTCCTGTTGAGGAGACACACCTCGTGATTTAGTTTTATCCTTGTTTTTCTTATTATCACACTTCTTCTTTGTAGAAGACTCGGGTGCTTGCTTCGAGTTATCCTTTTCAGAATTACTCTTTATTTGTAGTTTACCTGGTTTGGCTCCCAAATGATCTTTACCTAATGTTGCATAGGTTTCCTCAGTAATTTTAGGTAATTCGTGCTCTAATTTTCCAAGAACCACGGGGCATATTAACAACCAGGCGATAGTCAATTATCGCCGCTTTAGCGTCCGTTTTCGGACGGAAAGCGGCGATAATTCTATCGCCTAATCAGCAAGGTCACGCTATCGCGTGAATCCCTGCACTATCGCCCTTTCCCCCAACGCCCATCCTGCATCTCTAATGAGATGCAAGGTGGGCGTTACTAGGCGTACCCCAGATGGGCTACGTTGTAAGTATCGCCGATGTGCACATCGCGATATTTACAAGGCAGCCCACAGGATGATAGCAGACGTTAGATTTTGGCGAAAACGGCCGTTTTCGCCAAAATCTAACGTCTGCTATTATCCCGACTTAGCCATCCCTAACATAGGGGTGGATTGTGCTGATACGACCACAGGGTCGTATCAGCAAGGTTATCGCCGTTTGCAGGGAACATCGCTGGAAAACCAGCGATGTTCCTGCAAAACGGCGATAACCTCGCTATCTCTGGAATTTTTATCGCCCTGGAGAAGCGTGTTGTTAATAACGCGCTACCAGGGCGATAATTTCCGGAGATAGCCAGAGATAAGAAATCTATCGCTAAGCACGGCCAGTGATAATTATCGCTGGCCGTTGATAATATGCCCCCAAATCCCTTAGACGCTGCCATATAGCCAACGTTGCTGCTTCCAGATGATGCAGTCTTCCACAGGGGGACCCAACCCCATTGGCAAGCATATTGTTAAAATCTTGTGTTTTTTCTGCGGTCCCGTATGGGGAAATACCGCTTCAAGCTGACTTGTTTTTGTACAATCCAGAACGTAATCACCTTCCATCTGATGGGAACCTTACCAATGACTGCATTTAGTGTTTGTGGGCTGATGTCCCGTGTAGCCAATTGTGGTTGTGCAGCTTGAGCAGTCCTCGTAGGGTTTATCATTAATGTTTGCATAATGAATTGTATCAAACGCCTATACAAGGTTACTAAATTGCTATAGAATCTGAGTACCTGTGGTATTGTCATATTTCCTACATCAGGAAGTGGTGTGCAACCGGCCAAGACGGGCCATGTCACTCCCTCATAGCTACTCTAACGTTTTATGTGGTGTGTTGTAAGGCGCCATCAAACCAATTTCTGTGTTCTTGGTATGTTTATGGTAGTTCTATTTCTTCATATGGTTTGTAGTTATTTGGATCTTCAGCTGGTGTGTAGATGTGAAACAGCTTTGTTGGGTCGCCTGCTTCTGGAAATGTAACTCATGAATAGAATACCTCTGTCTTATATGCTTTGTGAGCCTCAACCACGAAGACCATATCTCCACCCATAAGTATGAGACCATGTCGAAATTTCTGTGTAACCGCATGTCTACAGTTCTCAGCAATGTTAAGGTAGCAAGTTTCTGACATTATAAAAAACTGGAATTTAGAGACAGTAACACAAGGGGATAATCCATTGAAAGGTTCAAGCTTGAACAACCTACATCTAATACATATGGGTTACCTACTCGGCTGAGGAGGATAGTCCCTACCACCAAGGACGTCTCCAGTTAGGCGGTGAGCAGGGGTCTTTGGGTATACAAAAGAAAACTCCTCAGGTGATCCATTAAATAAGAACCCAATCTACCGATGTTGATGGCACCCTGTCGTGCGGCTCCCACTTTCTCAGTGGGAACTGTGCAGTTGTTGGACAACATAAACATTGGGATGGTGTCAGACTGATTCTTTACTACCCCTCAGGATATGTTGGCCTATAGTCCTGCTAGCTCACAGTGCCTCCATAAATACCCCTAAACCTAAGAGGATAATGACTGGATGTGGCAAACTCAGAACATGACTGCCCTAACTCCCCAAGGACTCATGGTAACAGATCTAGAACCTTTTCATTGAGTCACTCGTGCATAACCAGAGAGATACACAAGAAATACACAAAGGGGCGTTTAAATATTTATTGAACCATTGTGATTCTTGAGTAGAATATATGTGCTGCAATGATTAATCAACAGAAGCAGATTAAAGTGATTAGCAATATGAGGATAGTGAAAAGGATAAATAATTCCACTATTGTGCTAAAGTAGAATATGTATGCTGGCATATAAGTACAGTGTATAGTGTACTGCTATTATGCCCTGCCTAACCTAGTTACCTAAAGTGGGTGATCTGTCAAAATCACTTACTGGATGATCTAACTCTCCATTACCTGTGGGTGAATGTGTTCAGGTCCCTGTCTTGGCCACAAGTTTGGCATCCCTCCTCACAATGGGAAGAAAGGAATACACTGGGCTCAGACTCCGACAAACAGGGACCTTGCAGTGACAGCAAAGTGCTCCTCTGATCGGGACATGAAAATGTGTTGTTTATATAATTACTGCATCCATGCTTCCATGCTGAGGCCTCAGCCAGGCTGTCATTGTTTATCCTCTTGTGATAGCGGTGTTGCCTTACAGATGAACAACAAACAACAACATTTGCACAATGGACGTTTATGCCTTGTAATAAATGTTATAGGTGCTGTGATAGTGTGCCTACGAAGTGGAAATGTAAGCAATATGGTTTCAGAGATACAAATCCTGCACTCTCACACAAGCAAATATGTGCCAAAAGTCATTGTGTAGAAAGAAGGCAACTTACGAAACATGTATATGTAAAATGGCAGTGTTTCTTCCCAGACCTAACCCATCTGTTTCCAGGAGGGCATGAAGAACGTGGCAGCCTGGATGAACGACAGCTGCCTGAAGCTAAACTCAGAGAAGACCAAGGTCCTCATCCTTGGCCCCTGCATCTCCGCCTGGGACAACACCTAGTGGCCCTCCGCCCTCGGGAGCCCACCCACCCCCACAGACCACGCTCGGAACCTCGGCATCATCCTGGACTCCTCCCTCTCCATGAACCGCCAGATCAACGCCGTCGCCTCCGCTAGTTTCAACTGCCTGCGCATCCTCCGCAAGACCTTCAAGTGGATCCCCCCCGACTGCAGAAGGACCGTCACCCATGCACTCATCACCAGCAGACTGGACTACGGCAACGCCCTCTATGCCGGAATCAACAAAACACTCCTACACAGACTCCAGACCATCCAGAACGCCGCAGCCAGACTCGTCCTGGGAACGCCGCGCCAGGAGCACATGACCCAACACCTTCGAGGCCTACACTGGCTCCCCGTCGAGAAAAGGGTCACTTTCAAACTCCTCACCCACGCCTACAAATCCCTCCACAACATCGGACCCAAATACCTCAACGAGAGAGTATCCTTCCGCGTACCCAAGAGGAACCTCCGCTCCGCCGACCTCGCCCTGGCAGAAGTCCCCCGCATCCGCAGAAACAGAAACGGCGGGAGAGCCTTCTCCCACATCGCAGCCAAAACCTGGAACACGCTCCCTGTGAACATCAGACGCTCCCCGACCCTGCACACGTTCAGGAAGGACCTCAAGACCTGGCTCTTCGACTGATCCGGAGCCGCCGCCTCCCTCCTCCCCCAGCGCCTTGAGACCCTCTCGGGTGAGTAGCGCGCTATATAAACCCCTGATTGATTGATTGATTGATTGATTGATCTACATGACAGTAGGTCACGGTCTGTTCTCAGAGTAGTTTTGAGGAAACATTTTCTATGTCTCAGGTTTTGCATTATGGGTAGGAGAAGTACCATCAACACCGCTCCCAAGGGTGCAGGACCTATGGCACCACTCAGAGGGTTAAGACTCACTCCAGCAGAGGCCAGCAGGAAGGGTTAAAGGCCTCTGGAAGCTTGCTGTGTCCCTGTAGCTCACACAGGAGTTTAGCCAAATAGCCGTAGGAGCCATTCTAGTGGTCCTGGGATTGAGGGAGCAGGTTCAGTTTTCCTTTCTCAGGAAGTAGGGCACCAGCACAATCCTTCCAGCAGCACAGCAGCAGTGCAGTCCTTCCAGCAGCAGGGCAACGGGGAAGTACTTTCAGAAGCAGGGCAAACCTTCTTCTAAGTCTCCCACAGACCCAGAAGTGGCCTGAAGAGCAGTTCTGGGGGTTTAATATTTATTCCTCACAGCCAGAATGACTATAGTCCCTCTGATCATTACAGCAGTGTCTGAACAGCTAGAGGCAAAGTGGTATTAATTACAAGAGCCAGCCTTTGTATGTGGGGGAACTCCCTGTCCTACTCCAGCATCAGGTTCTGAAAAGTTCTTGCAAAATCAACAATTGATGGACAGAATGCAGAACAATGTCATACATTCACCCCAGTACAAAGATCTGGGCCTAAATCCATCGTTTTTTTGCTCACCATGCCATTCCAGTTTGGACCCAGCCATATGCAAATCAGTCTTGACCCTGCGCCCAATGGGAACATTCCAGCCCGAACTGCCAGGCCAGGTCCTCCCTGGACTGGAAACAAGCATCCCAGGACCGGTTTCGGGATTTCAGCCCTCATCAGCCAGGATAGCTTGACTCCAGTGGCATGGAGAGCACGGGACCCACGTCTGGGCATACCCGTCCCACTCGGGGTGACAAATGCAAAAACAACAATTGATGGACAGAATGCAGAACAATGTCATACATTCACCCCAGTACAAAGATCTGGGCCTAAATCCATCGTTTTTTTGCTCACCATGCCATTCCAGTTTGGACCCAGCCATATGCAAATCAGTCTTGACCCTGCGCCCAATGGGAACAGTCCAGCCCGAACTGCCAGGCCAGGTCCTCCCTGGACTGGAAACAAGCATCCCAGGACCGGTTTCGGGCTTTCAGCCCTCATCAGCCAGGATAGCTTGACTCCAGTGGCATGGAGAGCACGGGACCCACGTCTGGGCATAACCGTCCTACTCGGGGTGACAAATGCAAAAACAACAAACGATGGACAGAATGCAGTTCTTCCCTTCCCCTGTCAATGCTCCAAACTGTCTCGGGTGACAAAAGCCTGCATCCGGTCCCTTTGTGTGTGCTGGAGGCAGAGCCCTTTAAAGTGTAGGTGGAGCATAGTACAGTTCCACCCCCAACCATCCTGGCAGGATAGCTCATCCTGTCTACATCTAATTCCCTTTGTTTAACTTTCTGGGAGGAATACACAAACCCCAACAGCAGGGCCATACAGTTATGTGACCCAGGTCACTGGCAGAAGGCACAATTGGTTGGGACGAGAAAATGACAACTTTCTAAAAGTGTAATTTGCAGAATTGTGACTTAAAATCTGAGTTTTTCATTACAGAGGATTTAAAATGACAATTCATTTGAGCCTACATAGCATATCTCTATCTGCTCCCAATCGAAATTTAGCACTTATTAAATGTAGTAAGGTAGCCCAGTATGAGTTAATGTGAGAGATAGGCCTTACCATAGTGAAAACCGACTTTGGGAGTTTTCGTCAGCGCATGTGAAAATGAAGTTCACATGCCCTACTTTTAAATACCATGCCCCCTGACGTAAGAGCTGTTAGAGCCTACCTTTAAGGTGACATAAGTATTCAAAAGGATGATTTAGGCCTGGCAAAAGGTTTATTTTTCCAGGTTGAATTGGCAGTTTAAAACTGCACTAAAGGCTGCAATGGCAGGTCTGACCGGTGGTTTAAATGGCTACTTTAGTGGATTGCACAATCAGTGCTGCAGGCCTTATAGTAGCATTTAATTTATAGGCCATGGGTACGCAGAATACCATCTACCAGGGACTTACAAGTAAACTAAATGTGCAATTAGGTCTAGGCCAATTTTACCAAGTTTTAAAGAGAGGACACAAGCACTTTAGGACTGATTAGCAGTGGTAAACTGCAAAGAGTCGTAAAGCCAACAAAACCAATTCAGCAAAACTAGTGGGATGAAGGCAAAATGTCTGGCGGACTACCATCCAAGGATATCAGGTCTAACAACTTCCTATTGTCTTTGTGTGCTTGTTCCAGGTATAGACCCCCAGCTGAACATTACTTGTTCAACCAAGCTTAGATAAGGTATGCCTTCACTCACTAGAACCTTGCATCCCTACCTAAATGTTCTATCTACAATTTTGTAATAAGGAATGTGGTCCCCCACAATAGCTCAATCGTCAAGGAAAGTAATATATAGCTGATGTTCTGTCTAAATTGCAGATTGTTTATCTGTGAAAGGTAACCGGACGTGATGTTCCTCACAGAAACTGGACTTCACAAAGGTTCCCTCCCAGACAGGATTGAGGCCCTACCTCCAGGATACAATATTGGGAGGATTGACCGATTTGGACAGGCCCTGGGGTAGGATAGTCATTGTCCATGAAGAATCAATAAAATGTACTCTGTCCCCATTTTAATTACCATGTTGGCAAAGTGTCGCCTTCACAATAAATTTCACTGCCACCTTTAACTTTTTGAAGGCAGTGATCTACCAACCGCCGAGCTCTCCCTGCCGCTTTCTTCAGGCTCTACCCGAGGCTGTGGCCAGTCGGGCCCTTAATAAACTCAACTTTACCCTACTGGGAGACCTTAATATTCATTTTCATGACCCTGATGATTCAGCAGCCATACATTTAATTCATGACTTAGCTAGCTTGTAGCTCAGGCAACGTGTCGAAGGCCCTTCATACAACAAAGGACATCTCTTGGATCCTATTTTTCTAATATTCAGAATTTATCAGTTTTAGATCCCCTTCCTGCCATCTGGTCTGATCACTACCTGATAACATTTACTCTGCCCAGGCAGGCCAATGGTAGCAGACCAACACAGATAACAAAGACAGACCGCTGTTGGTCCAAACTTCAACCCAAAAAATGGGACGTATCTCTCTGGAATGCCAGGCCAGTGTTTGGAGATGACATCAACTCTGCATCTCGGAAATTTACAAACTGGGTCTCTACTACCCTCGACCAAAACATTTCCTTTAAAAAACAGAAGCAAACAAAGCAACAAAAAATGTCCCCATGGTTTAACCCTCTTCTCTCACAGTTAAAAAAAGAGTGTAAAAGGGGGAAAGGGAATGGAGAAAATCGTATAATGCTGAATGTAAAACAGATAAAAAAATAATAATAAAGCAATATCATGATGAAATCAACATCGGTAAAACCAGTTATTATGCCTCTAGAATTAAGAAGGCATCAAATTACTCCCACAAGATCTTTCAAATAGTTAAATCCCTCACAAACCCCCCACCCACTAATCTTCTCCCTTCACCCTCAGTAGCTCGTTGTAAGAACTTGGCTAAATTTTTCCTGGAAAAGGTAGGAGGAACACCAAATGGTCCAACACCGCTGGACAAGTCAAGTTCATTAAGGAGCATCTCATCACCTATTAGTGGTGAAGAGCTTCTGTCCTTATGCGATAAGGTAAAATCAGGTTCTCCAGTGGACCCCGCCCCATTACATGTGCTGAAGCAAGGGATGAGTGAGATCTTTCCTGTTTCATTAGATCTGCTCAATCTATCTTTGATAAGTGGGACTGTACCTCACCTCTGAAAGCATGCAGTGGTAAAACCTTTATTGAAAAAATCCACCTTAGACCCATTGCAACTGGAAAATTATAGACCAATCTCGCTGCCACCCAGTTCTGGTAAGATACTGGAAAAACATGTGAATCAACATCTAACACTATTCCTTAAAGCTAATGAAATCCTTCATTTTTCACAAACAGGCTTCAGACCCCAATATAGCACTGAGACTGCTCTTCTGGTAGGAGCAGAAGAATCAAAAAGGATCTTGGACCAAGGGAGTTTGGCTGCAGTCACATTGCTGGACCTAAGTGCAACATTTGACACCGTAGCCCATCCAAGTCTCAGACAGAGATTGGAAAGCACAGGAATAAGTGGTATCACACTGGACTGGCTCTCCGCCTTCCTAGAAGATAGGAGTCTTCAGGTGTGTGACAACCCTTTCTATTCAGAGGTCTTTCCTCTTAAAAGTGGGATCCCTCAGGGCTCCTCCTTGAGTCCCACATTATTTAACCTTTATGTACGCCCACTGGTTGACATAGTCCAAACCTTCAGCCTCTTAATTGTCAGCTATGTGGATGATACACAACTTGTACTGTGCATTACCCCTGACAAGCAGGCAAAAGTATCATAATTGGGACACTGCCTAAAGGAAGTGGCCAACTGGATGGCACACTGCTGCCTTAAACTTAACTGTGAAAATAGCGAAGTCAAGGTGTTGGGTAATGATCTTAATGTTTGGTGTCTAGCAAGCTGGCCAGAATCCCTAAGAAGTGTGCACTCTCCCAACTCTTCAATAAAAACCTGGGCATCTGGTTTGACAATTCACTCACTTTTGACATCCAAGCCAGGTAGGTTTCATCAAACTGTTATGGTTGGATCAGGATGCTGAGAAAAATACTAGATCTCCTTCCATCCTCCACCAGAAGGCATGTTGTACAAGCACTGTCCTCTCCTGACTTGATTATGGAAACTTGCTGTACCTGGGGTCTCCACAATATGTGACAAAAAGGCAGCAGACATTACAAAATGCTGCTAAACTACTAAAAGTCCCTAGACACCAATCAGTCTCGAGCGCCTTGGCCTCACTCCATTGGCTACCAATTGAGCAGAGAATAAAATTCACGGCCCTCTGCATAGCTCGTGGAGCTAGCACAGAAGAGGTCCCCAACGTCTTCAGTCCCTATTACAGCCATATACCCCCTGCAGGGTCTTAAGGTCTGCAGATGCAATGCAGTTTTTAATTCCCAGAATTTGCAAAGCAAGGGCGGGAGTCAGGGCTTTTTCATACCTTGTTCCGAAGTTATGGAACTCCATCACAGTTAGGATTCATAATATCCAAGAAAAAGTTAGTTTCAGGAAGCACCTAAAAGAATGGTTGTTTGTAAAAGAGATTACCTTGATTAGCCGGTCAGTGGGTTCCACAGACTAAATGCTACTATTCAGGCAGTTTAGCGCAGGGTAGGCCCCAGGTAGCCATGCACTCTATAAATACCCCAGAATAGACTAGACTAGAATAGAACTTTCCCAGTGGATGTCAGATTAAGGCTAACTTCCCGAGGAATTCAACACTAACCCATTGGAAAGAAAACGGGTAGGGGCCCAAAGATATCCTTGGGACCTCGGCTCTGGCACTGTTGAATGGTGGGCTTGAAAGGATACCAAGGTTGGCTACTGGATTGTACCTCTTTCTTCCACCACCCTACTCTTCCGGTCTCTATATCTCACTCTTACAGCTTCTTTTTCCATCCCTGCTTCCTCCCTGTCACTGATTTCCTACCTTTCTCTCCTTTCCCCTCTCTCCTTTTTCTGCCTTTCTCTCTCTTGCTCTGGTCAAAGAGGAATAATGAAAAATGCGTCTCTCTCTCAAAAGGGAGTCACAGTTTCCACCAGTGACAGCCAAAAGCTCAAATTAAGCACTTTGATCAAGCGTTAGGAGCCACTGCCATCAGAACAGAATGCTCTTTCAGCTAGCACCATGGGTAGTAAGTCTCGAAAAGAACACCCCTTCTTGACAGAGGCAATAGGAATGCTTTCCAGCATAATATCCACATTATTACACATGGATATGGAACAGCTAACAAATAATTCCTGGGAGGACAGTATAGGTTGAAGGCTTTAATTTAAGAAAGCCAGCACACCTATTGAACAGAAATAGAGGGGTTGCGGGTGAGCAAATATAGATCACTTAAACGTTCATCAAAATCAAAATTAAAATCGACCTCAGTTGATGGAATTGATGTCAATCCAAGACGTACTGCATGTGAAATGCAACATGTTCATCACTGAAGCTCTCTCACTGATAGGCATCTACTCGGAGAATTCTACTCTCGATATGCTGTTGCGTTATCTTTCTGAGGATCATTATGTTTCCTCTGCCCCGTGGGCTTCTGCCCCCTGCCGGAATGAATGCAGCAGCCCCTCTGATCATTACAGCAGCGTCTGGACAGCCAGAGGCAAAGCGTCATGAAGTACAGGAGCCCCAAGGGGGCTTCTCCGTACAGAACATGAATGGAATGCGCATCTTTATAGTAAATTACATATGACTGGATAGTGACATAAGGTTAGACTTGATATCGATCAACAGTTTCATCAGGCGTGCATGAAAGAAAGAAATTATAAAATGGTAACACTGAAAAGGCGTGTGTCACAATAAAAATGAATACCAAATTATTTATTATGTGAAATACAACATGCTCACGTATCCCAATGAACTAACACTAACAAACTCAATTTTAAAGTCATCGTCGATTCTTAAAAGAAGCCCTTTTGGGAAAAACATATGCGTATATGTTTATCAATATAATCATTTTTGTGCAGTTACAGCGTAGCAGTTCATTTCAAATCTGCAATCGCTTCTCCTGAGAAAATAATCAATGTCGTGCAATTAGTTGTAAACCAACAGATATTCGTGTTGTAACCACATACAGGGGCTTGTGTTCATTATAAAAACGTAGTTCGGTTTCCTTTTAATGGGCCAATATGTCGTTCATTACAGTGAGATGGCCACTGCAGTAGGCGTGTGCGTCCTATTCATGCCTTCCTGCTCCTGAGATAATAAACCAATTAGTGTCTAGCCACAAATGATGAATGAAACATGTGCTGGCGATATGGAAACCCACTCAGAATATGTTTAAGTAGTTCTGGCAATCTGACAAGGGAAACGTTTAGAATGAATCAACCGAGGACTTAGTATTAATTTGACCATTCTAAACAGAGTCCAAAAGACATATATTTGCAGATGAAGACCATTATTTTCGGCCTCTGCTCTTTTGCCGGTGGGAGATGTAAAAAATTCAGTACCTTTTGTATGTAAAATATTCACAGGCTTTGAAGAAGCATGCATCCGTGGAGATATCATTTGAGCTCAAGTGTTGATTCCACGGAGATGAAAGGATTTTCGAAAAGGTCCTTCCAAAGTGCTGACCTTTTTACTGGAAGTTCTCCTTTCTGTAGTGTACAGTCACTTCCTGCACCCTCTGTAACCTTCCAATACCCATAGGTCATCTTGGCTTTAATGATCCACCTGCCCTCCAGAAATACCTTCTGCTGTCACAATTCAGAGCCGGCTGACTGCAGGTGGCAACTTTTAATCTCTCAGCTACTATAAAAGGCAGCTGCGCTAATGGCGCAAAGGTCTGTAGAAACACAGGCACAGCCACTGATAAAGACAAGCCATTAGCTTTTGTATAGTGAAAATATTTTACGAAGCTTCATTGACACAAGCACGCACACGAACACGCACACACACACACACACACACACACACACACACACACACACACACTGCTGCGTGCTACGGCCCCGATCACTTAATTTATCTTAGGTTGAACCCCGCAACCTCCTTGATTGCCAGCGAGTGGCAAAAAGCAGAAAATGGACAGGCCAATCAAACATGACAGACAGCACAGCAGGAAACCAATACTGGCTGCAGCAAACTATGGCTCTGAGACAGCCACAAACCTTACAGATTGCATCTTGATCGCTCCAATCCACCTTGTTGTACAGAGGTTAACAGTGAAGCGTTACTCCTGGCTTGTTACAGAACATTGCAAGACTGTGTGTTACAATCTGTACGTAAACAACCATGGATGGCTCCCACTGGCACCTGGTGTATATCCTGCTGCATAGCACTTTGAATACACAGGGTGAAATATGTAGGCATTAAGTCCACAGAATCATTAGACTGCATTTCTATACTGTGTACCGAAAAAGTTACAGTATCACGCAAATTACGTACTCTGTAATGAAGTGAGATACTGCTCAAGGGAGGATCCCCTGAAGGCCAGATGATTGACTCTGTGCGTCACTTCCTTGCTGCACCGAATCCTGAGTCGCTTAGTCGTCTCACTAGAGTGATGTTGAGCGGCGGCATCCCTACTTGAGAATATGTTCTGAATGCTGAGAATTTGACTTGCATATTAGAAAGACTAAGAGGAATGTGCTCAGGGTTGCTGGACAGGCTTACATGTGCGCAGAAAGCAGCAAGGGAAATATTCAGCACAGTTACGCTATGTTTTGTCAAGGCCTATGCCTGAAGATTAACCTATGGTCACATTATTGATGCAAGAGACTGAGGGCCGTATCACATAAAAAAAGCCTTCTTCTACATTATCTGTACTTTCTACTTATAAAGTTAAGACGGCAGTGGCATTTGAAATTGAAAGATTTCACAAAGTAAGGGAGTGTGGGGTTCCAATGTGAAGGAGCGAAGGATGCCCTTCATCAGTGCTCCTTCACTAGAAAACAGGCTCAGTTTGTTTAATCAATTTCCCATGAACGATGACGACACTTTGTCACTAAAATATAGTATTTAAAACCACGTATGCCTCCTAAATTAAAGTGCAAACAAATGAAAATAATCACCTTATTGTTGAACATTTCTCCTTTTATGAAAGATTGTCTCATTCGGTCCATCCTAGGTGCTTGTTGATGCTAGTGTTTTGGCTTGCCAATTACTTTATATAATTATTTTTTGTGGGTATGGCATGCATACACTGCTTTCAAATGGAACCATAAGAACTGTATCACCATGGATATTGCTGAAAGTATCCACTGCATGCATCTCGTGTCAACACCTTTCACCTCCAATGAGCGTGGAATAAAGCATTCAGCAGGACACTGCTGGCTGCCATTTGCAAGGGAATCGTCCTAAAGGATCTCTGTCATTAATGATGTCAAACTTAATATAAAATGTTACTTTTGGAGGAGCCTGCTGCTTGGATATAAGGCAACTACATCTATGTTCTGAGATTGGAAAACCTTTGTCACAGTAAAAGGGAGGCAAGCCCTGACTCAATGAATAGACACTGTGTGGTATCCTGCTTTCTTCTCTGCTTTGTCCTTTCTCTGTGTTCTGTACTCTGCTGCTCAGCCAGTCTTGTGATGTCATAGAATGTTCCTCCTGTGTATGTTTAAGTGTATCTGTCAGTTGCTGTATGTAGGCTGAGCAGCAGGGTTGCTGCTCCCGGTGGGGCTTATTCATCTGATTTACTTAATACTACTTGTGTACCTGTCCTGACTGAACTTTGGAATTTAACTATCATCAAGATAAAACTACAACTCAGTCTACCTCCTCTCATTGAACTTCACACTAGCGACGATCTGAAAAGGACCCATTTGGAACAAAAGAATTTTACTGAAATTATAGGAGGAATCATCTTTACTACAAAGAGAACAAGAGACTAAGTGTACTTTTATTTGAACCTATTTGAAGCTTATTATGATGAAATGTCCCTGGGAGCCCCACCGGTGTCAGTTACCACCAGACAGCCTCAGCCCAGGGCATTTGAAGTAACAGTTCTTTGGAGTCATTCATTAAAGGCTTTGGCTTGAAACATACGCTGTTGAACTGGCACTGATGGATATGTACTTTTGAATTACAAAACTACACTAAACTTTCATCGAATTTGTATGTTTATGTGGAATCAAACCGTTACTTATTGGATTGACAGAAGCATGTCAACTGCCTCTAATGTATACAATTTACAACGTGTACGTGGCTGTACTCCTATGGAAAGTACGCTGCATCAAGGATTTGTTTTTGATTTATTTGGTTTGGTCTTCAAGTGCCAAACACGAAATGTGCGCAGAACAACATGAATCCCAGCTTCATTTTGACATCTTGAAAAATTTTCATTTCTTCTCCTTGATTGTGCACTTTCTTTTGTGTGATAACCTTTTACTTTCCAACAGGTGGACACCCGGGTACTTGGATCGAGTACCGGTGTAATGATCTCCTGTTTTAATTGAAATAATACACTTTACTGCATTTGAAGATTAAAATGTTTTGAATGTATAACATTTTCACATGTGAACCATATTGCTAATCTGAATTTAAATTGTGTGTTTAGGTATTTTTGTGGTGACATGATGAATTTGCATTCTTTCCATAGCTAGTTCATTGTTGCTTATTCAGTTACTGCTGTTGATGTTCTCCTGTACTGAGTGTATTGTACTGCATTTAATAGTTCTACGTGTAGATAGGGCATTTTTGTGCTCTAATCTTTTGACACTTACTAGTGCTAGGATTGCTTTGTGCAGGGCATCCTAAACTATTGTGCTGAGCCATTAAGGTGGTCAATTCTGTTTGTGCTGGGATTGCTTTGTGCTGGGCATCCTAAACTATTGTGCTGAGCCATTAAGGTGCTCAATTCTGTTTGTGCTAGGATTGCTTTGTGCAGGGCATCCTAAACTATTGTGCTGAGCCATTAAGGTGCTCAATTCTGTTTTAGCTAGGATTGCTTTGTGCAGGGCATCCTAAACTATTGTGCTGAGCCATTAAGGTGCTCAATTCTGTTTATACTTTCTTGGTGCTGAGCCATTAAGGTCCTCAATTCTTTGTTTTGATGGTGGTGAGCAAGTTATTTAGCTCTAACTGTTTTTGACAGTGTTTCTTTTAAATTTGATGTTTTCTTGTGATGGGCCATTAAGGTGCTCAATTCCTTTTACGCTTTCTAGTGCTGGGATTGCGTTGTGCTTGCGTCCTAAACTATTATTTTTAAGCTCGATGTGGGGGCACCTTACGTTCCCAAGTTCTTTGTCTGGTGGTGGACTCAAACCACGCTAAGTGAACTTTTTCATTTATTCTTTGCATTTATTGTTGTTCGCCATACTATTTGGCTGTTCTGGGTGTTGGGACACTTTTCTGGGCTCAAACCCATTTCCTTTATGTTTAATGTGATGAAACACTTCTCCCTACTGTTGAAAGGGTGTGTGTGTGTGTTTTGTGTCTTTCGACTTGCTTTTCTTTTCTCTTCTTTTTTGTGTTCTCTCATTCTTACCTCTCGCCTCCTTATTTGCTATTGTCTCCGTTAGGGAGGGAGGTGTGTGGTATCCTGCTTTCTTCTCTGCTTTGTCCTTTCTCTGTGTTCTGTACTCTGCTGCTCAGCCAGTCTTGTGATGTCATAGAATGTTCCTCCTGTGTATGTTTAAGTGTATCTGTCAGTTGCTGTATGTAGGCTGAGAGGCAGGGTTGCTGCTCCGAGTGGGGCTTATTCATCTGATTTACTTAATACTACTTGTGTACCTGTCATGACTGAACTTTGGAATAAAACTATCATCAAGATAAAACTACAACTCAGTCTACCTCCTCTCATTGAACTTCACACACTGGCACTAGGAATCATTGTTTTATAATGCCATAAATGTTTTGATAGTTTATAAGCGATTCCCCCTAAAAATGAAAATGATATACCATCATGGACTAATATTTCCAAGATGGGAAGTATGCGATCAGATGTACTGACTGTGACTATGTTTGGAAGTAGACCACTCAGTGATCTAGTAACTGAGATGGGAGTGCATGTAGCAGTATACTAATAGTGGCAAAAGGGTGGATCCCTGGGGGATCACACACAGTAACCCACAAGAGGTGGATTCTGCATTATTGATGGTTGCAATTGCAAAGCAGAGAAATCCAGTTTATGGCATTTCCGGATATCCTGAACTATTCTTTCAGTCTAGAAATTTATACATCATGGGCAACAGATTAAGTCATCGGGAGGTCAAGAAGACTCAGAACAGTTGCAGGCTTTTACCAAGTGTGATAAGCAGCTCCTTTTTATTGTCTGCCAATACTGGTTCCTTCCTTTTGGCACATTAGAACCCTGCCTGAAAGTCATGAATCAACTAATTTTGTTCATCATAGTCAGTTGTTGTTCCAATATTGATATTTTCAGGATTATGAGGGGATATAGTTGATTGAAGATCAGTCATAGCTGAATGTATTAAATCCTAAAAAAAATTTAAGACTGGGGAGAACACTGTGTTTCAATTGGCCAGAGACTATGTCAACCATAAAAGAACAGTTTATCGCGGTGGTCATATCTTTTGCAAAAGAGAACATTTGCTTCATACAAGTCACAGGACAGAGGAGAGTAGATATATAAAGATGTCTGTTGTTTACACTGTCAACCCAGCCTACAGTCTGATGGTGTCTTGGCTGTGCCAAGATACACCACAGATGGTGCGCTTGCCTACAAGATAAGGGGGGTGCTGGTCATGATAGCTTTGTATGTGATGCATCTGGTTTTGAAGATGATGAGGGCTGCCAAATGGGAGCCACTAGAGCTTCATCAGATGGGGGTGATGTCATCAATCAATAAGTTGATTTTGGGTTACAAAAACCAATAAAACATGCATAGTCATAAAGAGCAGTACATGCATGACCGTTTGTAATCATAAAAGTTAGAATATTATACAATATAAAAATGTCCGTTAAGGATGTCATAGTGGGTCAGTGTAAGTACATAAAGTTCAAAGTGTGGGGTTACATATCAGTAATGTAAGGCTAAAAATGATCCATAATGTTCACAGGCAGAAAATACATGAAAACTTAGATCAATTAAAAATTAATAACTAAGAGCACGGAGAAGCTGCCTCACATCACATAACAATTCATGCCTGTACAAATTTCCATATACAGCCTTTGAATCTATTCTCATTACAGGTGAACTACAGGAAAAATGCCAAACTGCCCCCTAACGTCATCACTAATTATCGCCCCATCTCACTACTCCCTCTGCAAAGCAAACTACTAGAGAAGCACGTAAATAAACACCTGTCCAAATATATAGAATCCTCTAACTGCCTAGACCACTCACAGTCAGGATTCCGACCCAGACACAGCACAGAATCGGCACTGGTGACAGTCACAGACAATATCCGGATGCTTGCAGACAATGGTCAAGCAGTACTTCTTATACTGCTGGACCTGTCTGCAGCTTTCGACACCATCTCACATCAGATCCTACTGGACAGACTCAGGGCTTTAGGGATCCAGGGGAAGGCACTGGAATGGTTGACAGATTTTCTGGCGGAGAGAACTCAAACCATCAACCTTGGTCATTTCAGATCACAAACCACAAATGTTTCTAAGGGTGTACCACAGGGCTCATGTTTGAGCCCCACCTTATTTAACATTTATGTTACACCACTTGCATCTCTACTAAGAAACCTAGGGTTCATACCAATTTCCTATGCCGACGACACACAACTTATTCTCTCTTTTGACAAGAATAACACAAGTATCCAGGACACCTTCTCTGAGGGCATGAAAACTATCACTGATTGGATGAGTAACAACTTCCTTCAGCTAAACGCGGAGAAAACAGAGATCATGTTATTCAAAGAAGCAGTCACTAGGTGGTCACCTAACTGGTGGCCAGGAGAACTAGGCCCGGCCCCGTCCCCTAAACAAGTGGTAAAGAACCTAGGGGTCCAAATAGACCAGAAGCTGAGCCTGGAAGAGCATGCCAAATCAACCACCAGGGCCTGTTACCATGTACTCAGCCTTCTTCGCAAAGTTTTCCCCCTACTCCCACTATCCACACGCAAAACCCTGATACAAGCACTGGTCTTAAGCCGTCTGGACTACTGCAATGCTCTGCTAATTTCAGCCAAGGAATCTTCCTTAAACAGACTGCAGGTAGTCCAGAATACGGCAGCCCGCTTAGTGACCAATTCCCCCCCAGAACAGCCTCACTTCCCCTACTCAGGAAATTGCACTGGCGACCCATTCGCAAAAGAATAAACTTCAAGATTTGCTGCATGGTGTTCAAAGCCCTGAACAACATGGGACCAAGATACATGTCAGATAAGCTGGTGAGATATACTCCATCTAGGACCCTCCGCTCAGGGTCCAAAGATCTCCTCCGCATTCCTCGGATAAAACAAGCGAGACTAGGGGCTAAATCCTTTTCATATCTGGCTCCATCTATATGGAACCAACTGCCTATCCACCTACGTCTCTGTGCCAACTACCTATCTTTCAGGAAGCTGCTAAAAACCTAATTGTTCTGATCTTTCCCATTTGGTTGCCTCAGGATGTTGCAGCGCGGAGATACCCCGGTTGGGGTGATTCATGCGCTCTATAAATGATATAAATAAATAAATAAATAAACTTAAATATTACCAAAGGAAAGGATATTCACAGTGAACTTCCTACTCTTTTCCTTATTAACCAGACTGTGTGAAGGTATCTGCTCGTAGCAAATACTATAAGGGTGTCTGTGTTTGATCTTTGTACTCTTGAGGCTAGTACATAGCTTCTGAATCCTAGGTTGATGCAGAGTTGTTTGAGCCATTTGCTTCAAGGTTTTTTATACTGTGGGAAAAAAACAAAAAATCTTCCACATCTTCGCGGGGTGATCCACAAAAAACACAAGATGGTGTTGCTACTGGATGTTTTTTCCAGCCTCTTGTGTAATGGCCAATCTGCAAAATGCCCAACCTGCACTTGATGAATAGAGTCTTAGCAATATCTGGGGTTATATCATCAAGGAAGAGTTTGAAGGTTGCATTACATTTAACCAGAAAAAAAACTGCAGTCAGAGATCCAATGCTACTCTTACTGAGGTATTGGCCTTCAGAGTAAAGCCAAAATGCTGATTTAACAGCTATTTTTGTGTTGCTAGTTATAGCAGAGGGGTTGCTCCATAGTGCACTCATGCCTAATGCCTAGAAGATGGTTTTTAAAAGAGTAAACCATTTAATAGAAAGTGAATTATGCATACCCATGACCTCAGATAACTCAATTCAAGAGGCTTCCAGCTCTGGAGTCCTGTGCAGGCGTACCCAAAATAGAATGCATCTTAAGGCTGCTATATCACTGATCCGTTTATGGCCAATTTCAAAGAAAAGGAGCATAATGGGTATGCTTTGTGGCAGATTAAGCAAAGATCTGAAGAAAGATTTTCTTTAGTGGCCACCTCCCTCTTCCCCACATGACCCCAGATCTCAGCCCCAAACAGGGCTGCGCTCTGCACCTTTGCACGGTACATTTTAATGGCTGGGGAGACATGTCTAGGTGTCATTTTTGTATCTTCTCAGCACAGTGAATGCTCTGTGCAACAGGGAAGCACTTACTTTGTTGATGTGCGACGTCCAGGTAGTTGATTTCTCTACAGTAATACCAAGGTAGTCAAACTTTTCATCTCTCTGTAAAAAAATTTAAGTAAAAAAGAGACCCCTTTCATACTAAAACCACCTCAGTAAAATTTATGGGGATTGAGGATCATATACTTTGATTTTGACATGTTGACCTCAAGGCCCCTCTCATCGCAAAAAAGCAGGAATTTGTTCAGCAGGTTTTGTAAACCCATGAAGGTGCGAGAAATCACGAGGGTGTGATCAGCTAATCAAAGCGCTGGTATGGGACTACCACAAAGTCTGGGGGAGTCATGGTTACAGTCGAGCAATTATTTAGGTACGCCATTAATGTACAATGAAAATAAGGTTGGTCTCCTCATTTGATTGAGATGCGTTTGGTTAGCTCCCCCTTTGGACCCCATCTCACGTGAGCATAGTTTGATTCATGCAATCTCATTATTACGTTCAGCAAAGCTTGGTCCATCCCCATCGTAACCAAAACTAAATATAGTTTATTTCTGGGTACTAAATCAAAGGCCTTTTTGAGGTCTACAAAAACCACGTAGAGATGGTCCCAGTTAACAGAAGGTACTTCCCTTGCAATAAAGTGAACCGAAAAAGACGATCTACAGTGCTAGTCTTTTGCCTAAATCCTGCCTGTAGTGGGGATAAGATGTTAGTGTAAATTTTCCACTTCTTTACCTTGTCCAGGACCTGATGGCAAAATACCTTTCGTAAGTTGTTGAACAGGTTTATAGGGTGGTAGTTCCATGGATTATTTATTTCGCCCTTTTATATACTGGTATAATTTCTGCACCTCACCATGTTTCTGTAATGTTTTCACCAATGCATGGAACCCAGACTTTCTGTTCTGACTAATATGGGTCGCCTGGGATTTTATCCGGACCAGCAGCTTTCCCAGGCCTAAGATAGTCATGGCTCTGAGAGTATCTTCCAGAGTGAAAGTCAGTGCTGGGACACTTTCATCCTTGCTGGTGGGAGGTGCTGTTGGGCTTACATTAGTGCCTGGAATGTTTGGTCGCTGGAGGTTGAGGTATAACTATACAATGTGGTGAAACGTTTTTCCCAGCTATGAGCTGGTATAAGATGTTCCGTATAGTTTGTGACTGTAGAGCCACCATGGGCGACTATGTGCCAAAAGTATTGAGTCCCTGATCCTAGATGTTTTAAGCAGATCTTCCCAGGTTTCGTCTATCCATTCCTGTTTGGTTTTGGTGACAGTGTCTTTATAGCTCCCTCTCATTACTCTTATCATGTGTATATCCCCTTGTTATAGAGCCACTAATAGTGCAGTTTTTGCCTTTTTACAATAATATTAACCTGGTATCTGTAAAGCGCGAACTAATCACCTGTAAGGGTCTCTAGGCGCTTTTACAATAGGTGTTGAACAACTGGATGGTTTCATGCTAGGTAGGTTAGTGTGTTTGTTTCCTATAGTGCATAGTATTCTAAAAGAACTAAACAGATTCGAATGCACTTCCATAAAGTGGCCCTCAGAGTCAGGTTTATCTAACAAAGAGCCGATAAGTGAATTAAAAGTGTTATAGATTGATGCCACAATGTCTGAATTGTTCGAAAGTTTCCCCCACCTAATTGCTCTCCTGTTATTACTAGCTAATAATGTACTTACAAAGTTATCATAGATACAGTTGTTGCTATGGGGAAGAGTAGTGTTAATAGACAGGTGTAAAATATTGTGATCACAGTCTTTTCTACTGCACACCTTGAAGTCAGACATAGTATCCCATAGATCTAGATCTAGAAAAATGTAGTCTATTCTACTCTTTGACCTACTCTTTGTGAAAGTGTATTGTCTGTGACAGTCTGATTTAGATCTGCCATTGCAGGCACATACACCAAATGTAAGTGTTAAAGCACTGATATGCAAGGCCATTGTAGACCATTTTTTTAATGGCTCCGCGTCCAATCTCTGAATATCTCTTGCTCTATCCTCCACTTCCATCATGGAATCAATATGGGGAATAGGTTCAAACAAGACATTAAACTCCACAGCAATGATCAATTGAGAATGGAAGTGTTAGACCTGGCTTTTACAGCGGGTTTATCCCCAGATGTTTTGCCTTCCTCCTGTATATTTTCTGACCTGTTGTTGGTGGTTTTATGACTCTGTGCACTTTACCACTGATGATCAGTGCTAAAGTGCATATGCTCTCCCTGTAAATTGTTGTTATGGATTGGTGTTTCCATAATTGGATTATTTGATTTACTAGTCAGTCTAGTATAGTGCAATGTGTGTGCCCAGGGCCTGTTAAACAAATGCTGCTAGTGGGCCTGCAGCACTGATTGTGCAACCCACATAAGCAGCCTGCCATTGCAGAGCCTGTGTGCAGTCTAGTACTGCTATGTCGACTTGGCAAGTGCACCCACTTGCCAGGCCTTAACCTTCCCGTTTCTTACATGTTAGTCACTCCTATTGTAGGCCCAAGGTACCCCTGTGGGCAGGGTGCAGTGTATGTGAAAGGTAGGACATGCCCTGATGTGTGTGGCATGTCCTGATAGTGAAATACTGCCAATTTTGTTTTTCACTATTGTAAGGCTATCTGTTCCCATAGGATAGAATGGGGAGTTTGCTTATGACATCTTATAAGCATAACTGCTCCTGGGAACCAGATAGGAAAATAAAGTTTAGTATGCCTGAACTCAGAATGTTAAGGCTTGCTGTGCGGCTGCAAGAACCCATGCATCATCATGGATCGCCGCATCGCATCAAGGCACCAAGTCTGTCACATTGTTGGGGGACGCAGTAAGAAACCGACGCATCACCTCCCCAGGCAGTAAAAAAAATGATGCATCACCTCCTCTCCGGTAAGGAACCGATGCATCACCTTCCCTGCATAGCAGTAAGGAACCGACGCATCACCTTCCCCGGAGTAAGGAACCGACGCATCACCTTCCCTGAGTGTAAGGAACCGACACATCACCTTCCCTGTGACCCTTTTTTGTTTGTGAGCGCGATGCATCCAAGGTACTTTGTGTGAAAAGTGTTGCATCTGCAATTTGCTTTGAACTGAACTATTTCTACCATTGGAAAGTCATATTTTTATTACTGTATTGTGGATTTTTGTTGTTTGGTCTTGTTTGGTTTAAATAAAGATTACTTATTTTTCTAAACTGGTGTGGTGTCCATTTGTAGTATTTTCACTGTATTACTGTATGTGTTCACAAATGCTTTACACACTGCCTCTGATATAAGCCTGTCTGCTCGTGCCAAGCTACCAAGGGGGTGAGCAGGAGTTATTTTAGAAGTGTATTCCCCTTACCCTGACTAGAAGCAAGGGTCCCTATTTGGACAAAGGTACCTACCTCTGCCAACTAGAGACCTCCATTTCTAACAGGAAGGAACTATTGGACAGGATATGATCTAATTTGGATATTATGGGCGATTTCTTATGTAAGTTCCCTGGTCAGTTGTAGATGTGATACAGATTAATACAAAAGCCATTAGATCCTTTTACAGTCAGCCCAAATATGTCTACACAATCAGAAGGGATTTGCCTCACAGTCAAGTTCAGAGCAACTCAAACCCATATTGAAATACCCCCCTTGAGTCGCCCAACCTTCGAGGGTAGAGCTTCAATGCTGTGGTTGAAATACTCATTTATAACCACTGGAGATTTTTAAAGTCCACAAAACATATTTGTGACAGGAAGAAGTTTATTTGTAAGCATGACAAACCCCCGAGGCACAGAGGTCCTTCTCCCTCAGCAACTGCCTGCTCTCTGTCCCCTGATTCTACACTCCAAAATCCAGTGGAGATGGCAACCAGAAGCTGGGGTAACTAGGATACTATCGCCTAGATACATTGCTAAGATACATTGCTAAGATACAACATATCTTCCTTCCTAATAACAAAGGAACAATAAGGAAAACAAAAACTAAAAATAACAATACAGGCAAGTGATACCACAAAAAACTGCTTGGTGCACAAAGTCTAAGTGCAGATATAATCCTTCTGCCAAATAGGTTTGGATCTGACATGCACCATTTTCTTGCATTTCAGCATATTCCCAGAACTAGAGTGCAAAGAAATGGAAGACTGCTCCTTCAACCATGCGTCGTGCTCCACATCATTGCATCTAGTCACACTCTTCACATTCCACCTTTTTCCATCATCCAACCACACATTGTTGCCCTCGGCATTATTAACTTGCTTGGGTTTGGACCATCTAGATAAGCCTGTTCTCTGACTGCCACTACGATGTGTCCTTACCCAGTCATCAATTCTAAAACTGCGTGTACAGCTCTCGATTCTGTCATCGTGTCTGCTCGTGTAATTATCTTGATATTTTTGCATCCTGCGTGCCAGGTTCTCCCTATTCACTCTTGTGAAACTCGAATTGCACATCCAGACCGAAGTCACCTTCGTACCCGGGACACGGCCCTTTAGAAGACTAAAAGGAGCGTGTTCCGATAACTCCATAACATCTCCTTCACAACGTTCCTACATTCATCCCCACATGCATCAGCCAACTGTACACATTCCTTCAGCACGCAGTTGAATCTTTCCACAAGACCATTTTCTCTGGGATTGTAAACTGCTGTGGTGAGATGTGTGACACCTGCCCTGACCAAGTATCTTTCAACTCGACGGCCACAAACTGTGGTCCATTGTCTGTTAAGATCGAATCAGGATACCCTTCCCTCTGAAACACGTCTTCACAAAAGTCAATCACATTGGAAGATTTGATCTCTCTCACAAATGCAACCTCCGGGCATTTGGTAAAATAATGCACCAGACCCATGGCATATTTGTTGTCAATGCCCCTAGCATTAAAGGGAGCACAAATATTGAGCGCAACTTTTTCCCAGGGTTTACTTGGCATAATGGTGGGCAATATAGCTGTTTCTTGTGACTTGTGAGATTTATCACTGCACATGCATGCCACACAATTACGCACACATCTTTCAATTTCTTTGTCCATGCCAGGCCACCAAACGTCACACCTGGCTCTCTTCTTCATGCCTGACATGCTGCTGTGTCCCTCATGTAACAACTTCAAAAGTCTGGCGCGTAATCTCGAAGGTACCACCAACTTGTCTCCCCTCCTAATGTTACCGTCCATAACAGATAATTCAGACCATACCATTATGTAGTCCGTGAGTTCCCTTTTCACCAAAACTTGTTGTCCTGTGTTGTTTGTTAAACTTGACACAATTAGTTGCATCACATCATCCTCCGCCACAGCTCGTTTCCACTCATCCTCGCTCACAGCCCCTTTACACGATTCATCTACATTGGCTGCAAGTCACTCCTCCTTATCATCGTGCACCCCGTCCTCTTGATGCGGTAAAGGCAACCGAGATAAACAATCGGCATTTATGTTTTTGTGCCCAGGTACATATTTTAGCTGAAAATCATACTCTTGCAAACAGTATAACCATTTCGTTACCCTAGGCGTTGCTTTACCTGCACCCTTGGTGGTAAAAATGCCAATAAGGGGTCTGTGGTCAATTTTAAGTTTGAATGCTGTTCCCCATACATAGGTTTTAAAATGGCTGACGCCTCACCAACAAGCTAGAGCTTCCTTTTCAATTACCGAATAGGTTGCTTCCGCACCCTTGAGGGTGCGTGATGCAAAGGCTACAATTCGCTCAACCCCCTCCTTTTTCTGCATGAGTACAGCGCCTAAACCATATGCGCTGGCATCCACCACCACTATAGATACATCATGTGAATCATATGGCTTAAGGGCCACAGCCTTCACTATGTCTGCCTTAATCCCCTCAAATGCACGTTGGCATTCATCCGACCATACAAACGGTGTTCCTTTTTTCATCAGAAGTCTTAAATTATACACCTTGTTCGCAAAATGCTTAACAAACTTCGAGTAATATTCAGCCAGCCCTAGGAAGGAACGCAACTGCTCCTTGTCAATAAGTGCAGGAGCTCTCTCAATTGCCTCCAGTAAATTCTTCTTTGGCTTGACTTCATCCCTAGATAACGTGTGCCCAAGATAATCTATTTGCTTAACTCTAAACTTGCATTTCTCAGCACACACAGTCAAACCGGCCTTCTGCAATCTCCACAAAACCTCGTTCAATACATCGTCATGGTTACTCAAATCATTGCCCCAAATTAAAATGTCATCCTGAAACACTCTTACGCTTGCAACACCCTTCAAAATGCTACTCATGAGCCTTTGGAAGACCACAGAAGCAGATGCCAAACCAAATGGCATGCATAGGAACTGAAATGCTCCTTCAGGTGTTATAAAAGAGGTCAAATGTTTGGAATCGGGATGCAATTTCACTTGGTGGTATGCATTGGAAAGATCGATAGAGGAAAAATACATGGCATCCGTTATGCTAACCACCATCTCACTGATGCGTGGTAAAGGATGACGATCAACCCAGATGTTGTGGTTTAAGTCCCTCAAGTCCACACACATGCACAATTTACCGTGAGGTTTGCGTGCCAAAACTATTGGACTGAGCAATTCTGATGCCTCTATTGGTTCAATAACCTTGGCCTCACACAACATGTTCAATTCTTCTTTAAGTTGTGTGCGCAGAACAAATGGTACGTTTCTGACCTTGTGAACAACAGGAATACACCCATCCTTTAATACAATGCAGTGTTCAAACTTATTCAAACATCCAAGTTTGTCACTAAATAACTCAGGATACTTCACATGCCAGTTCACTTCCGCAGTATCCTGGGTCAACAAAACTTGGTCAGGGTGATTGGGGTCTAGTATTATACCCAAATTCTTTTGATCTCTCCAACCCAATAGAGCTCTGCCATGTTCCATTACATACACTTTGCCTTGTGTGCATCTGCCTTTGTAAAGCAGATGACACATAAAATACCCCAACAACTGTAGTTTTGTGCCACAATACCCTTCAGGATCAAAGTCAAGTGGTGATAACTCCCACTTGCCTGTGGTTTCCCATGTTTTCTTGTCGATTATTGTGTAAGGAGAACATGAATCTGCCCATAATGATACATCAACATTGTTCATTGACAGTGTACACTTAGGAGGCTGATATCCTTCTGACATTTCATTTATGTTATTACCACAAATTACTATAACTCAATGTCACTGTCTTGTTCACCTTCTGAATACACTTCATCTTCATACTCCCTCACCAAATTTACTGAACGTTTCCAAACCTCATTACTACCCGACTTGCACATTCTGGAAAAATGACTCAGTTTTTTGCATTTGAAACAAGTGACTTTAGAAGCAGGGCATCTTTCGGCTTCGGCGGTGTGTCTGAAACTTCCGCACCTGTAGCATGTGCGTCTGTTTTTGTTTGTTTGTTTTTTCCAAAAATGGTTTAACTCGATTAGGGGTCTTTACCTCATCTGCAACCTTTTTGACTTTGTGAACTACATTTACATTGATAGGATCTGCTCTGTCCCTCCCCTGTTCACTGCTAAGCTCCTTAACATAACAAGAGGTGTTTTCTACCCTCCTAGCAATATCGATAGTCTTTTGCAAGGATTGATTCTTCAAAAGAGCAATCTTTCTTGAATCTTAACATTTTTAGTCCGGTTGATGAACTGATCTCTAATTATCTCTTCATGCAAATCTCTAAATTTGCATGTGGCAGCCAAGGTTCTTAAAACCGCAACATACTGTTCTACACTTTCACCTACTAACTGCGCCCTTGAAAAAAACTTTTGTCTTTACACAACTATGCTAGTTTTTTTACCATAATTGTCCTCCAATGCCTTCAAGGCTTCTAGATACTCATCAATTGTTGTACCGTCCGAACTTGTTTCATCCTCCTCACCTTAACCCT
The DNA here is from genome assembly GCA_963921515.1 of Calotriton arnoldi. Classification (NCBI taxonomy): domain Eukaryota; kingdom Metazoa; phylum Chordata; class Amphibia; order Caudata; family Salamandridae; genus Calotriton; species Calotriton arnoldi. Next base: position 2,628,677 of record CAWUFW010001510.1, read on the forward strand.
CCTGATTAGTGGATGTAGCACGTACAGGTTTAGGTAATGTTTTCAGCAACTTTCTACCTTTTACACCTAAATTGTGTTTTAATAATGCGAGTTTCCGAGTTGCTACAAAAGTTTCTCCCCCTATTTCTTCCAGATAGATCTCAAATGATTCGTGCCAGTCCTACCATACCATGGTTGGAATCCCAGGTCCTTGTAAACCTTTGGGTGGAGCTAACACTGAAGTGGTATCCATGACAAGCACACTATGTTGTGTGTAATGGGAACAATGTGCCCCAAAAAAATGTTACACCATCAGAAACACGTGCATGCACTGTCAGAAGGAAATGAGCATAGGCAAACAGGTAAAATAAGGAACCACACAAAGGCACTCTAATTGGCAGTGCAATGAACTCTAAAATAAGGAACCACGCAAAGGCACTCTAATTGGCAGTGCATTGAACTGTCACAGAGGAATGTGAACACTTGGCAACACAACAAACTAAAATAAATGAAGTAGTCACCATTGACACCACTTACCCAGCTTGGCAACACAACAAATCAACATAACAAAGTACAACAATTTCTCAACTTAGCAACACAATAGATTAAAATGATATATGTAGTCACCGGAGACTTGGCAAGTTCTCCGCTGCTCCTGCGACCTTCATCAGTCCTTGTTCAGTCCACAACTGGCAGAATGTATGTCTGCCCCTCTCCTGTGTCACCCGTTGCCAGGCACCTGACGTACCTGCAACTCTGCGTTGACCCGCAGCAATCTGGCGTATATGAATGCTGATCTCGACACGTATCTATGCTGGGCATGTCATAATCCAGGCCAGGCAAATCAGGCATGCAGCGCCATGTCAAATCAGGCAGACATGTCACTGCGCTTCTCCTGAGCCAGGCAAATCAGGCAGACGTGCTATGTCACCGCACTTCTCCTGAACCAAGCATGTCACGCCAATGCGTCACCGCCCCTCTTCCGCACAATGCTCACTGTGGATAACATCGCAGTGCCGTATACGTCACAGTGCCTGATAAACATCTTCTTACAATGCAGGCAGCACCATCAAAAGCATCCCATCCTCATCGCCACTTTTAAAGTCCACAAAACATATTTGTGACAGGAAGAAGTTTATTTGTAAGCTGAAATGATGTAGGAGGCAGCAGGTAGTTTGAACATCAAGGTTACTTTATTAAGTAGGAAGTACAACACTCCAGCCTCAGTAGTGCAGCCACCACCATTGCTAGTCAGGCTCTCAATAACTGCCTCCCTTCAAGTATCAACATTCTATCACTCAGGACAACCAAGGAGCAGTCCCAACATTCTAGTTAGGCTAACACTGATTTACAATGCACATCAGTGTTAGCTATAGGATACTACACACCTCCCTCCTTTCCCAACAACATACAAGGGGATGGTGAGGGAGGAAGAGAACGAGGGAAAGAAAAGAAAAAAAAACCACTAAAATATATTAAATATACTCCTTCAGGTAGGAAGGCCTCCTAGAAACCCTGAAGGATTTCCTTAGTTTAGTGTTGTCAAAACCCAAATCCTCTTCACAAGGAACATTTTCAAAATTCTTAGGATTATCATTTCTCTTAACAACTTTAACCGCTCGACCCAGATTCCAGATACGGTGATCTTCCGTTTTCACAGCATTCTCAAAAAGTTTAATGACTTTCATTGGAGATGAAAATTTGGAACCTGAACTAAAGGCACCAACACGAGGGTTCTTAATTCTGATCAGATCACCAACCTGAATAAATGTTTTCTTGGTAGCTTTACGTGAATCAAACAAGTCTTTCCTCCTAGAGGCTAACGTGTGTTCTTTCGCCTCCTTTAACTCTTCTTTTTATCAACAGATAAGTCATTCTTAGATAATTCATTAACCCAGGAGGGACACACAAGAGTATTAGCCTTTCTTCTCTTCAATAATTCAAACGGGGAGAAACCTGTGCTTGAATGGGGAGTAAACTTATAATTCTTCACTTTACCAAGTAATTCACTTTTCCAACAAAGATTATTTGAAATGGCACGCTGAATGGTCTCCTTCAACACCTTGTTGAATCTTTCAACCATGCCATTGATCTCGGGATGATATAAGGCTGATTTCTTATGTCTAATACCTCTTTTCTTCAAAAATTCTTCCATCTCACAAGAGACCAACTGCACCCCATTGTCTGTCAACAAAGAATTTGGAAAACCCTCTCTCTCAAAAACTCTTTCAAGAAACATAATAACATCACAAGATTCAATTGAGTTGGTAATGGCAACTTCTGGCCATCTGGAAAACATATCCAGAAGTACCAAAACATACTTGTCAGTACTTGAATAACGAATTGGACCTAAAATATCAAAGGAAATCTCTTGCCAGGGTTCTTTCGGAATGTCTCTTATGATCATTGGTTGCACTCTACATTTGAAAGTCTTGTCAGCACTGCAACATTCTACACATTCACGTACCACACGCTCCACCTGAATATCCATACCTGGCCACCAATACATAAGTCTCAATCTCTCTTTTGTCTTTGAGATCCCTGGATGACTCTCGTGGGCAAGAGAAATCAAACCTTTCCTCAGAGATAAGGGTGGAATAAGTCTAGTGCCCCTAAACACAAGGCCACCCTGAAAGGACAATTCATCCTTAACTCTCCAAAAGGTTTGTAATGTTTCATTATTCTTATCTGAGTTAGACCAACCAGTCTTAATTTTCCCTACCACACCTTGAAGAACAGAATCTTTAAGGACTTCTGCCAACCACTCATCCTCTCTAATTATCCCTTCACTAAGCACACACACATCCAGGTTCTGATCTTCATCAGCAATATCCTCACCGGTATCACCTAAGTAGACTAAACGGGAACAACAATCAGCCACCCAGTTCTTTGCGCCTGGAACATATTCTACTTTAAAGTGAAACTCTTGTAGGCCAATTACCCAGCGCCTAATTCTGGCAGAGACTGCATCCAAACCTTTCCTTTCAAATATTTCTTTGAGAGGTTTATGATCCGTTTTTACTGTAAACTTGCTCCCCCACAAAAACTTCCTTAATTTATGTACAGCCCAGGAAACAGCTAGGGCCTCTTTCTCTATGACTGAATAATTCAGTTCTGCCCCTCTGAGAGTCCTGGAAATAAACAAAATGGTCCTTTCCACACCATCATGTTTCTGTAATAAGACTGCACCCAGACCTTTCGAACTGGCATCGGACATGATAATAGATTCATGTCCAGGTTTAAAACTCTGAAGACTGGAAGACCTTTTAAGCAATTTCTTAATTTTGCAAAATTCCAAATCACATTCATCACTCCAAACAAAAGAAGTGCCTTTTTTGAGAAGAAGCCTCAAGCTTTTGGTCTTTTCTGCAAAATTTGGAATAAATTTATTATAATATTCTGTAATACCCAACATTTTTACCACTTCCTCTTTTGACGACGGGCTGACTAAATTGTTTATGGTTTCAACCAGATCTTTCTTTGGTTCAATACCATTTGGAGTGATTTTATGACCAAGATAATCTATTTCTTCCAAATTGAATTTACACTTATTGACCTTTAAGGTAACACCATTTTCTTTGAATCTCTTTAATACTTCACGAACTCTTTGGTTGTGTACGGTGGTATTTTCACCATAAATAAGGACATCATCCTGATAGACCTTAATACCAGATAAACCTCCTAACATTTTCTCCATTACACGCTGAAAAACTGCAGCGGCAGATATCAGTCCAAACGGCATGCGTACATATTTAAAAGTGCCGAAGGGAGTAACAAACGCCGTTAGATCCTGAGACTCATGGTGAAGTCTAACTTGGTGGTATGCCGATGTGAGATCCACAGTTGTGAAACACTTAGCCCCTTTCAACATGACAAGCAAATCATTAATGTTCGGAAGAGGGTAGTGATCCACAATGACATTCTTATTTAGCTCGCGCAAATCCACACAAAGGCGAACTTCACCATTAGCCTTCTTCACCATAACTACTGGAGCCAACCATTGAGTAGCTTCCACCTCTTCTATGATGCCATTATCTCGCAATTTATCCAACTCTGCCTTCATCTTCTCCTTGACAATTAAAGGTACACCTCTAACCTTGCTTGCAATTGGTTTTGCCCCTTCCTTAATTTTGATCTTATGTACATACTTCTTGATACAACCTAGTTGTTTGTCTAAGACTTCAGGAAACTCTTCTTATTGGGCTTGTTTGAATTTACTTTATTCACTTGAAGATTTTGTGTTAATTAGACTGAGGGAGTCTCATTAGGATCTAGATATACACCTAAATCCTTTTGGTGAATCCAACTAATGAGTGAGTCACCCCTTACAGAAACATAAATTTTCCCTGCAGTAAATCTATCTTTAAAGTGATTCGATCCATTAAAATACCCCACTAGTTTGATGGGTTGACCACCATAGCCTTTTGGAGAAATATCAGGTTTTAATAACTTGACTTTGTGTGCTAAATTTTCCTCAAAGAAAGCTTTTGGAATTAAAGTTATCTTAGCACCGGAATCAAATAACATAGAAACATGAGCACCATCAATATCAACTGTATCCCAGGGACCACCTGTGCCATCTTGGACTTGCATGATGATCTCATCTTCAGATGAATCATCAACATATTCACACGATACTTCTTGAATTCTCTTTTTGTACTAGTATTAATGGAACTACGGCAACAATTAGAAAGATGACCTTTCTTCCCACATTTTTTGAAGATAGATTTCCAACCAGCACAACCTTTAAAATTAGCATAATGTCCAACATCACCACACCTATAACATTTTCCTGGGTTAGGTTGTGAAGTATTACTAAGATTTTTATGTTGTGGACATGGAGCGATGATACAATCTTTATGTTGCGGAAGTGGAATATTGCTATTAGAGTTCTTTCTGCGCACAGAAACAGTTTGCGCCATTTCTTCCTTTTGTGAAACACTAGACTTCTTAATTTCTTTAACACAAGCTTTGCTGTGTTCAAAGTTTTTGGCAAGAGTAACAACTTCTGACAAAGAAGGATCATCTTTTTGCCAGAAGCTCTCTCTAGCTTTCTCTACATAACAACCTAACATAAATTGATCACGAAGTCTTTCTTCAGAGTTGACACCAAACGAACATGTAGAGGCAAGTTTTCTTAACACAGAAACGTATTCTTCAACAGATTCACATGACCTCTGCATTCGTTTCCCAAATTGATACCTTTCCAAAACTCTCGAAACTTTCGGTAAATAGTGTAGATCCAATTTTTTTATACATATTTCATACTCATTTAAGTTGTTACTAATCTCAGCAGACAAATCAGGAAGATGTTGGAAAACGTCTTGGCCTTCCGAACCAAGGCAATGAAGCAATAAGGTCATTCTGCTTTCTGCACTCAAAGATGTCCCACATACTCTTGCATAGTTGATGAAAACATTCTTCCATTTTTTCCAAGGGATTTGTGGTTCACCAGGATTCATAAGGAAGAAAGGAGGAGGAGGAACGTTCTGCATGTTAGTGAAAAATTATAAATTACCAAAAGAAGACAATAAATTTGAAAATGTTAAACAAAATAAGTAAGCTGTGCGTGTCAGCGATGTGGAACGCAGCTGCAAACAACAAATGCTGTGCATGCCAGCGAAGATAAACAATATATTAATAACTACAATAGTTGGGAAGTCAAGCTGTGTACATCAGCATTACTGGAGCAACTGAGTACACACAAAGAAAAGAAAGCTGTGTGCATCAGCGAAAAGTAGAATACTTGAGTACTTGAAGGTAAGCTGTTAGCATCAGCAATGATGAGAGCAGACTGTGCACATAAATCTGTAATTTGAGGAAACTAGCGCTTGAAATAAATGTTGAAAAGCTGTGCGCATCAGTGATAACAAACGTAGGCTGTGCGTATCAAACTGTAACTTGAGACACTGAAAACATGAAAATAGGGAAGCTGTGCGCGTCAGCGATAATAAAAGTAGGCTGAGCACATGAAGCTGCAACTTTTGAAAATGAGCGTTTAAAATGAATTGAAGCAAGCTGTGCGCGTCAGCGCGAGCACATGAATTGAAGCAAGCTGTGCGCGTCAGCGAGAGCACACAAAGCTGCAACTTTGAAAAATTAGCATTTGAAAGGAATTGAAGCAAGCTATGCGCATCAGCGATAATGAGAGCAGGCTGTGCGCATGGTTGCTAGGAAACAAGGAGAAGCTGACGGCTACACGCTGAGCCGTAATACGTAAAAAGAGCAGGCTGTGTACATCGTTGCTGGGAAACTAGGAGAAGCTGACGGCTACACGCTGAGCCGTAATACGTCACAGGAAAGATGAAGAGGATCTTCACGCGACTCCTCGCGACTCCTCGTACTTTCCTCGCAGACTCAGGCAAGCAGGAGCACTTCATGCACGGGACACTCTCGCGTGTCAGAAGGTGAGAGTGAAGAGAATCCTCCTCGCACTTCCCTCGCAGGCTCGAGCTAGAGAGTCCTCGCGCAGCTCCTCGCGCCTCCCTCACAGGCTCGAGCTAGAGGAAATGGTTAGGGCACTTAATGCGCAGGGCTCTCACACGCTCTCTCTTGCACTCGCAAATAACGCTGCTCACTCCAAAATGTATATATAAAAAAAAATAAGAAAGAGAAGCCAAAAGAAGGTTTCAAGTCCCACACCAACCACCAGATCTCCTTACTTGAATGGATGGAGAAAGATAGAACTCCCACTCTCTTAATGCGTAAAATGTAGAATTACACTTCGTATTTGATTGAAGTTTTGTAGAATCTTGACAGTAGAAGGCAGGAGATCTCGTAGGTGAAGAGATGGGGTTCTGTAAACGAAGCAGCTTTAAGTAGAAAGTAAATGGAGTTGGAGTGTTGAAGTCTGTTGAAGGGTCCAATTTTCTTCCAAGTCGTCGCCAATGAAATGATGTAGGAGGCAGCAGGTAGTTTGAACATCAAGGTTACTTTATTAAGTAGGAAGTACAACACTCCAGCCTCAGTAGTGCAGCCACCACCGTTGGTAGTCAGGCTCTCAATAACTGCCTCCCTGCAAGTATCAACATTCTATCACTCAGGACAACCAAGGAGCAGTCCCAACATTTTAGTTAGGCTAACACTGATTTACAATGCACATCAGTGTTAGCTATAGGATACTACATAAGCATGACAAAACCCCGAGGCACCGATGTCCTTCTCCCTCAGCAACTGCCTGCTCTCTGTCCCCTGGATTCTACACTCCAGAATCTAGTGGAGATGGCAACCAGAAGCTGGGGTAACTAGGATACCATCGCCTAGATACATTGCTAAGATACCTTGCTAAGATACAACAGAGATAATGACCAAGTCAAGTGAAACATGATAATATCAAAATGGTTAATTACTTCAGTCTATTCAGGGTCAATCAATTTGTCCCACAGCCCTGCAACATTCCATGAAAGTCGGGGAATTTCCGATAAGGATGCTGATGGAGACCCTGGGGCAGGCGTGCTTATTGTTAGAGTGGCCATATCCTTCACCATATGCAGGTTATGTTTGAGTCAAACTTTTCTAGGTTTATTTGCAGCGCTAGAGGCTATAGGTAGAATGAGTTCCTTTGAGATTAGGGATCCATCCCCAGACACTTCTGGAGCAACACTCTCACTTTTCATTTGCTGCACACTCGTCTTGAATTGTAAATTGGAGTTTATCAAAGGGATTGTCCTTGCCTCCATAGTCAACAACCCATCAGCTAAAGCCTGACCATATAGGATTAGCTTTACAGCGTCGTACTTGTTTTTGTCCTCCACTATGCAAGGGGCTGAGATTAAATCCTTGCGGATTATGCCCCAGCATTGATGTTTGGATCGTATCCAATGTGTGACTTTATTAATGAGTGACTCCATGCTCTCCTTTTGACCAGCTACCAGTTTAGGGACTTTTACGATATAGATTTCAGATTTCTCAGCAAAATAGGTTCCAGGTGGTTTGTCTTTACCTCTATAGATGGGCATCCCCACTGCAGTTGTTATGCCACCAGAAAGGCACTCATGAGTGCCAATAGAGTGTCTGTCCCCCTGGTCCCTTAATCTAGCTTGATAGATAGTCATAGGGAGCAACCTATCTGGCATGTGGGCTGCATAAATGGCCTCTTTGTATATAAGGGGCTGGGGAAATTGATGATTGGGCCAAGCATTCGATTGCTTCCTGATACTGTTTATGGAACAGGTGGATGGAAGGGCAGCCAGCTCCTTTGTTAGAGGATGAAGTGTTGACATGTTGACCATCAGGGGCAGCGCTCTTTAACAATGGATTCAAGAATCCTTCAGAGTCGAGCTTTTGATTAGTGGGGTTGCCCAATGAATTCAGATTAGAGTACAAATTAGGAGCTGCATTGATAACCTCCTGAATGCTCCTTATTTTGACATTTAGGGGTCGATTCCGATTCCGTCTGTAAACTGAACCGACCGACACGTCCCTGGAAAAAGTTCAGACCGACACGTATCGCCGCCGTACGACCCGCGCAGTACGATGGAAAGCCTGTGATTTCCAACCGACTCTCCCGAATATGATCCGGACGAACGAGCCGTACGGAAAACTGGGTTCCGGCCGGAAAAAGACCTCGAGTAGTACCGACCGACACGAACCCGGAACGGAGTTGACCGACACGTACCCGCGACGTACGAGTCGCAAAGTACGATGCCATACGCGGGAAACAAGAACGACTCGCACGGAGCACAAGCCGCACGACCGACACGCACACGACACAAACACTCAAACCAACGGACTCCGCACGCGACGGACTCGAACTCCCGCGAGCGAAACGAACGCCCACGACCGAGTCGAACACCCAGCGACCGAGTCGTACACGACATACACAACACAGCACAACAACAGCGTGAAAGGCTCGGAGAAGCCCGTACAACTCACCAGCAGCGTCCGGCACGGTCAGAAGAACATCTCGTACACACACACAAATAACAGCTGACCAAAGACAAAAAAAGGACCAAACAAGCACTGACAAAGGCAATATATATAAAAAAAAATCAATTAAGAGAGACACACCAACAACTCAACCCATTTAAAGGCCACTAATCACTCCCATGAGCCTTTGCTATTTCCTGAGAACTTCCACACACACAACTCTGCTGACACACACCATTACCACCTCACCAACAGCATTCACACACAGACACCCACAAACCTCACTTGCACCCACAGAGCCCTGTATGGACTAGGGCCGATGTACCTCAGGAAGCGTTTTGCCTTTTATGCTCCCAGTCGATCTTTGTGCTCAGTCACCCATCGACGGGCTGTGGTCCCCCGCTTTTGCAGGATGCGTCTGGGGGGTCACTCCCTCTCCGTTAAAGCAGCGTTAGCATGGAACTCCCTTCCTGTGGAATTGCGGAACACTCAGGATCCTAGGCTCTTCAAAAAACAATTAAAAACCCTTCTTTTTAATCTGCCCATTTAAATCCCTGCTTCACACTGCTACGGTCACTTCCCGCGCCGGGACACTCTTGAGTATCTGTGCGCGTTATAAGTGTATTATAACATAACATAACACACACACACCAATCACCACCACCACCACTACCACCACCCCCCCACCACGACCCCAACCCCCCCATCCACTCTCCCCTCACCACTACCACCACCACCACCACCCCCCCAACACCACAACCACAACCCCCCCATCCACACTCCCCTCACCACTACCACCACCACCACCACCTCCCCCCAACACCACTACCCCAACCCCTCATCCACTCTCCCCTCACCACCACCACCACCCCCCCAACACCACCACCCCATGCCCCCCCATCCACCCCCCTCACCACTACCACCACCACCACCACCAACCCACCCCCTCACCACTCCCACCACCACCACCATCACCATGCCCCCAAGAAGAATCCAAAGTTCACAGATAGTGAGTTGACAGTGTTGGTAGATGAAATCATCAGAGTAGAGCCACATTTGTTTGGCACATTGGTACAAAAGACCCCCATGGCCCAGAAAACAAAGATGTGGGAGAGGATCGTCAACAAGGTGAACGCACAAGCACCTTGTTTGCGCACAAAGGATGACTGCCAGAACAGGTGGTATGACGTGCGCAGGAGGGTCAAGAAGCTGCTGGAGAAGGACCATCAGCTCAGCCAGCACACCGGCAGCAGCCCTCCTGCCAAACCCGCTTACTTCCGGTCCTGGGAGGAGAAGGTGCAGGCCATCTTACCACCGGAGAGCATACATGGTCTGACTGACATCCCAGAGCCTGGTGAGTACACAAATAAGATACTCAAGATTGTGGGGCCATGTACACATATCACCGTCAAGGGGACAGGCAAAACAACTTCCGTTAACAAAGCCACAGTAACACAAACAAAGTCAACCCTACAGGCAAATGCCCTGCACAGCAACACAACACCTGCTATCTCATACCAACATTGAACTATGTCATCACGTGTACAAACATAGCAAAACATAGAGCAACTCAGTGCCACAAAACCCCAACAGACACTGCCCCACAGTTTGCCACCACTGTCACACCACCTCACAGGGAACCTGACCCACAGGAAGGAAGCTAGGGGATGTTGGGGAAGTCAGTGTAGCCAAAAGCATGATGGGAGTTGTAGTCACAGCCAATAGTCCCCCTCACAAATGGACCATCAACACCACTCTTAACCATGTGCACCTCACAGGCAGTGGAAATGTACCCTCAAGATGGCTGACACTGGGTCCTGCTGTGGGGAGCACAAGGCCCTGATGGGGTTTGTACACAAACAAAATGCAGGACCCCGCTGCCTGACATCCTGAAAGTCAACTACCACTCCCTGCAAGGGAAGCATACACAATAGTGGCCCATCTGGCCATGGAGGGAGAAGCACTGCCAGCCCTGACCATGCCCACCACCATGTGCTGTCACACACCCCTCAACACAAACTCCACACAACTCACCTGGGAGAAGGCATTTACCCACACTCCATGCAAACATCACCCAAAGACCCACCATACTGGCTACTGCTGTGTGACGTACAGGGACTGTTGCTACATGTGTACAACCACCACTATACCACTGACTGACAACCTCAACATCAACCCACACTCACCGCCATTGAAGCATGTCTCTGTGTGAATTGCCTGGCCCCTGGGGGAGGAGGAGGTACTGCAATGACACAGAAAACCATTGAGGCAGCTGCAAATCACATCTTCCCAGCCAAAACTAACAGCACTTCTGGGAACACTCACTGCCAAACCAAAGAGCAGGGCAAGATGGCTGACACATGTATCCAATGTGAGAGTAGGCTGCCAGTCACACCCACGCATCGACCAACCCAATCACAGTCACACTGCCAGCTTTTGCAAATGTACCTTTGCACTCAACTTCCGGGGATGCAGTGTCCCAGGGACCCCCCTGGCCTGGACGGGTAGGCGCAGCTTGTAGTTTACAAGTGCTGAAATGCAGACATACCACAGAGAACTAAACACACAGCAACACACATACACCGCAGTGACAGGGGACACCTGACTGACTACAATGGACCTACCAACATCCCTCACACTATAGCATGCTGACATACACTCAAACTCCCGTTGTGAGCCACATGACACGCAGACATTGTCCAGTATTGTAGGCATCATCCACACCACACAGCACTCACTGACATGGACACTGTGGACACAAGGATTAACATGGGCTGCACTGGAGCAGGCATGCAACTCACAGCTGAAGCAACCGAACACACACCTCTGGTCACGACTCTGGTAAAGAAAGACAGCTGCAGCGAACAGTCCATACCACCATGGAGGACATTGACATCACAAAGCATGTGAGCAACCACAATACTCAGACACAACTCCATTAGCAACAGTGACACCATCACCTGTGTGAAATGGGATGTGGACTGGGGACACAGACAACACAGAAGAGAACATCAGGACAACCCGGGCATGCTGGACTGTGACCAGGTTGTGCAGACACACTAATGTGACGCACATTGACTGATACAAACTGGCATTACACATGCCCCAAACAGAGATCACAAGCTAGGTGCCTGTGCAAGGATGCCAGTGTCAAAGCACAAATGTTGACAGGGATGAAACACCTGTGTCAGGCATGTGACAGCACCAGAGTAGGAATGGCATAGTACAGTCTAGCGTGCAATGAAGATGCCAGGCAGGCAGACAGCTAGACTTGACAACCAAAGTGCCTCAGGGTGTCAGGTGAATGCACCACACAAATGGAAATCTCCGTCAGTGACAAAGTAGGATGATGCAATGGACAGGCATGCAACACCAACCACAGTGGCCATTGTAATGTGTACGAACCATTGATGTCCACAAATACATCACTAACATTGTGTCTTCCTTCCAAACACAGGGGCAGAAGTGGACTCATCCACAGACGAGGAAGAGTCCCAGTCCCAGGCTCCGGTGGACCCACCTGGCTCCGGTGGCGCACAGTCTCACTACTCGTCAGACGACAACCAAGCTGGCCCCTCCGGTCATGGCCCACATGCAGCCCCTCGGCAACATTCACCAGCCCCACTTGCAACCACCCCTGCAACTACTGATACACCGCAAGCCACCCCTGCCAACACGGACAGACCTACCGGACCATCAGACGGCACAGGCTCACAGGGCACCAGGGCACCTGATAACAGCAACAACATTCAAGGTGGCCCTGTGACACCTGTGTGGGACACCACAGGTGCTGGCCGTGTGGCGAGGGATGGTGGGAGGGGTGGGAGGCCGAGCAGAGGCTCCGCTGAGGGTGCGGGGCTGCAGGATAACACCCACCTGGGACGCATCATGGCTGCGTACCAGGAGAGCACTGGAGGGTTCAGCCAGGTAGTGGGGATCCTCACGGACATCAAAGAACAGCAGGCTGCCCACCATTCCCGCTTGGACTCCCACATGTCCCGTGTTGAGACACACTTGTCAAACATGGAGTCCAAGTGGGATACCATGGAAGAAATAGCAGTGGTGCACCGGGAAATGTTGACCTGCCTCCGCCAGATCAGCACCAACTTGAGGCCACCTCCCTGTGCGACGACTACATCTCGGGCAACAACATCTGCCAATGCCACAGGGAGTGAGGGGGGGTCTGGCGGAGGCCCACGTGCACAGCAGCAGCCTGCAGGTGAGGCTCCCCTGAGAAGAAGAAGAGGGGTCGTCCGGTGAAGGACAAGTGAGACGAAGATGGCCATGCACATCCCCCAGGAACGCAACACCTGTTCTGGACAGTGTCCTTTGTGTGCAAACCGTTCACCTTGTCGTACGACATCGTACTCCCCCACATGACATGGAGGGTCTGAGTTGGAACTATGTGCCTAACGACTGTGGACTGTACTCTAGACATTTCATCTACCAACACTTCTAACTTGTTATCTGTGAACTTTAGATTCTAAAGCCAATGGACAGCACTCCCAATCCTGAGCACCATCCCCACTTGTGTGCTAATAAATTCACCTAAACACAAGACGTGACTCTGTGGTGATTAAGAGGTTGTAAGTGGCATGTAGATCTGGATGTGCTGAAGAACACTGTGCATGCAAACCTGTACTGTGATGAGAACACTGTCATGTTAGTCAGGCCAATGTGCCACGTATGTGGGAGACACACCACCAGGTCTACTTAACACATGCTCACCACGTCCAACCAATTCATTGCCAACATCAATGTTGACAGGCAAGCCTGTGGCATGCACAAACTACACACCCATCCTGAGTCAGTGGTGACAGGCCCACAAGTGCAGTACGTCAATGTCAGTCTGATGTGTAGGCACAAACAACACACATCAGAAGGTGCAGCACAGTTTATTGTCAGGCAATTGCAACATGTCCCTTACTACACACATGCAAGCTACCAACACCTGACAGTGGGCACACGGTCACCAAGTGGATGACTACGGAAGTCCTGGGGTGCCTGGCACATCACTCGTCGGGACACTAACGACTCCATCCTGGCAGTGGAGTATGGGTAACAGGGGTCTCAGTACACCAAACAACTGCCACAGTACCCTGTGAAGGACAGACAGAAACACAATTGTTAACACTGCATGACACCATACAACTGCAACACACATGGCAAACACAAATCACAGACTACACCACCCCAAAATACTCATCATCACACAACTGGTGGGGAGTACAGGTAAACTGGATGGACACATCACTGCAGGCATCCACACAAGTAGCACACAGCCACACGCAAGGTGCACCACACACACAAAACATGCACACACAACACATTGACAACACATCACTGTATACTCACATTCAGGAGAAGAAGTTGTTGATGAGCTGTGTGCGGACATCCTCCGCAGCCTCATCATCGCTACTGGCATCCTGGCCGAGGCCAGGATCCTCCACAGGTGGCGGGTGTTGGTCATTGTCATCCTGGATGAGGGGCAACTCCCTTCGCACTGCCAGATTGTGCAGCATGCATGCTACGATGATGATCCGGCACACCTTAGCAGGGGCATATGGGAGGGCACCTCCTGTCTTGTCTAAACACCGGAAGCGGCTCTTCAGGAGTCCAAATGTCCGCTCTATCACCCTCCTGGTACGACCATGTGCCTGGTTGTAGCGCATCTCGGCTTGTGTCACAGGGTTCCTTAGGGGTGTGAGCAACCATGGCATGTTGGGATATCCAGAGTCACCTACATACAGACACATGCACATTAGAGGAGTTGGAGAAAAACAGGTAGCAAAAACTGGCAGTCACACACAATGAGGAAAAGTCAGTACACACCAACAAGCCAGGCACGTTGATTCTGCATCCGTGACATCAGTCTAGGGACGCAACTACTACTCATCACATAGGCATCATGCGTAGACCCAGGGAAACGGGCACACACATGGGAGATGGTCATGTCCGCCACACAAACCACCAGAGCATTGATGGAGTGGAAATGCTTGCGGTTCCTGTATGGCAGCTCATGTGCCTGTGGAGGCACCAAAGCCACATGTGTCCCGTCAATGGAGCCAATGACATTTGGCATCCTCCCCAGGGCATAGAAGTCACCCTTTATGTCTGCAATTCGTTGGGGCATGGGGAAATAGATGTACAGGTCCAGGAAATGTAACATGGCCTCCAACACATCCCGAAGCACCCGACTGAACATCGTCTGCGACATCCCTCCAGCAGAAGCCACAGTGTACTGGAAGGTACCCGTCGCAAAAAATGAAGGGCTGCCATCACCTTCACCTTGTGGGTCAGTGCCGTCGGGTATGGCCGACCAGGTTGCAGGTGTGGGCCCAACTGCCCTGCCAACTCCTCAATCACTGCCCTGGTGAAACGGTACTTTCTGATGGACTCACGTTCCACCATCGTTGCCAGGTCCGGAAATGGCCTATGTACATTTGGTGCCCTGCAGTACAGACAGAAACAAAGGATGAAGGCACACCCTCCAGCCATGTCACAAAGCCACAGCAACACAGCCCATCATGAACAAACACATCACACAATGAGCTGAGGTGGTTGCCACAGGTTACAGACACATATGTCCCATACATGGCATCAACGCACATTGAAGCTCAAGATGTGTACATGACAGGTCCCCTGTTGTGCCATGACAAAGCAATGGGCCCTAGCACAGTACATCTGCCCTGTTGCCACCTACCACACAAAGCCCACAGTGACTAGCGAGGACAGATATCTTCTCCACATCACAGCTCCCTGACTGACTGTTACACAGGCATGATGTGACGTATCGTTGACATAACACACAACAAGCATGTTGGCCACAGCCCATGTGCCCTGTCGCCACAGGAGGACATATGTAGGTGTCTGTGCCACCCCCACACAACAACACTGTGCATGTACAAACCAATGGGATGTGTGGATCGGCTCACATTGGATCACTGACAGATCACACCACATGCACACAGATAGTGTATGTACATCACAACGTTGACACTGGTTCACCCTGCGTTGAACCTACAAACACTGATGAGACAGGGTACATGTGACACGACACACACGCACATCCTGGCTGGGACTGTGTCCATTGGCAATGTCCTGGACTGCATTGCTGCACCCCCTGTGGCAATGGGCACACCACACATGTATGTGTCCACCCACATCCGTGTCCAGCCTGGGAGTGCTTGTCAACAAGTGGCACATGACGAAACACATCTTGTGCCCCAGACACACACATAAGAGGCAGCCACACATGACTAAGGACACACTGTGGCACAGGCAGTGGTGCCATTGGTGTGCCCCATAGTCCCTAGCTAGTGACAGAGGATGGCATCTGTCAGGAATTGACAGCAAGGCTGACCGACACGTTCAATGTCCCCAAAACGCAGAAAATTGGATTGGACCGAGCCGTGCGCACGTCTGTGCCATACATAACAATGGCGACAGACGCGTGTGACGCGTCGATCGTGAATGGACCGAGCCGTGCGCACGTCTGTGCCATACATAACAATGGCGACGGACGCGTGTGACGCGTCGATCGTGTATGGACCGAGCCGTGCGCACGTCTGTGCCATACATAACAATGGCGACGGACGCGTGTGACGTGTCGATCGTGTATGGACCGAGCCGTGCGCACGTCTGTGCCATACATTACAATGGCGACGGACGCGTGTGACGCGTCGATCGTGTATGGACCGAGCCGTGCGCACGTCTGTGCCATACATTACAATGGCGACGGACGCGTGTGACGTGTCGATCGTGTATGGACCGAGCCGTGCGCACATCTGTGCCATACATTACAATGGCGACGGACGCGTGTGACGCGTCGATCATGTATGGACCGAGCCGTGCGCACGTCTGTGCCATACATTACAATGGCGACGGACGCGTGTGACGCGTCAATCGTGTATGGACCGAGCCGTGCGCATATCTGTGCCATACATAACAATGGCGACGGACGCGTGTGACGCGTCGATCGTGTATGGACCGAGCCGCGCGCATGTCTTGCCCATTGAATCTGATGGAGACGTGTGTGTGTTGCCATTCAAAATCCGCGTAGTTCAGTCAGTTGCCGAGCCCTGCACCCTCATTGGCTATAAGCTGTCATGGTGATGGACGCGGATTTTAAATTTGAACGAGGCGTGTGCAGGAAATTCAGTTGGAGTCGTACTACATTGTTGCAATTGCCAGTGTGTCATGGAGTTGATGTTTTAAACGATGCTGAAGGCGTGTACGAGTCGTGCTATCCCATGGATTGGCCAAATTCATAGGATGCTACCTTTTTGGACCTATCCCTTTGTACCCCAGGGCAGACATGCCTCCACAGCACAGATATATGGCTGCCTGGCCCCCAGAGAACCCACTTGCCTGCACCACATGCTACTGGAGCACATCACTCTCATCACTGCTGCTGTCTCTGCTTCCTCTGGCTTCAAGGATGGCACGTACTGTGGAGAGGGCCCCAGCCTTCAGTGAGGAGGAGAACCAGGCCCTGTTGGACGGGCTCCTGCCACAGTACACCAAGCTGTATGGGAAACCAGGGGAGCAGGTGAGTGTGCTGTCCACTGCTTTGCTGATTGTGCTACTGGTCTGTCCAGCAGCAGCATTAGTGTGTACACCAGTGGCTTGGTTGCCCGCTGAGTACTGCTCTTGACACAAATGGGGCACCCACATGTACTGCACAGTTACAGTGCAGTGCAAGGTGGATTGTCACTAGGTACCCTTCCCAGGCTATGTCTCAAAGTTGTGAGTGCTGGACACCGGTCCCTCATCCATAGTTGCACCACCTGTGTACCTCTTTAGCCTTGCTGATGCCCACATGTATGACTGCCTGTGTGTTGCACTAATATGTTGCCAGTGTAGTAATGTCCTTTGCACTTTGTCATCCTCACAAGTTGTTGCCCAGAAGAAACATGAGATCTGGTGGAGCATCGTCCGGGCGGTGAGATCCGTGGGGGTCTACAAGCGCCGGATCCGCAACTGCCGGAAGAGGTGGCAGGACCTTCGGGGCTGGACCCGGAGGATCGCACGGGTCCAGCTGAAGCTGTCGCCTCCTCGCAGGAGGGGCGGACACCGGACCCTGACACCCCACATGCTCAGGATCCTGGCGGTGGTGTTCCCGGACCTGGATGGGCAGCTGAAGGCCAGACAGCAGCAAGGAGGGGGTAAGTACATGACTGCACTGTGTGCTGTTTCTGACATGCTGTGTGCCCCCCTCTGGCCTGGTGACAGTTCAACAGTACATTGTTCAGATAGTCCAGGACCCATGTCCCTCTCTGGTGACTTGCCCCCTTCTCATCTGTTTGCCAGGTGTGGCTTTTTCTGTCTGGGCATAGTGTTGATAGAGCGAAATGTTCTTGTGATTGGTAGGGGTGCATCATAATCACTGGTAGTCCGCACCCGCATGTACTCAGACATATATTCGTATATATTCAGTTGTATATCCATGCATGTTTAGTAAAGAATGAATAGTTCACTGAGATAAAGTGAACTCAGCAGTATAATTGTGTTATGATCATTATGTAATGTAATGCTTATTGAGTTGTGTGAACATAATGCATAGAGAAATTAGTTCGTGTATAATCTAATTGCAGTAGTTTAAACGTGCACCATATTAAAGTTGCACATGTAATTCATTGTTTGCATATGAATTGTAATGAAAATGTTTATAGGGAAAAGTAAGATGTGTGTTTAAAAGATTATATGTAAAGGCCTGACTACATATATGCTTGGGGAAGGCCTGGTTTATTCTTATGTTAGCTTATTTTGTAGGTAGAGAAAAGTTTCTCTTGGTAAGGCTCTCTGGGCACAAACGGTAGATTTAATTTGCACAGTAGAAGGTTTCTGTTGAACGTATCTTTTGTTGCAGGTGCAAGGACACATGTCTCGTTAGTAAAGACTAACTCTTTGTTTTCGAAGGTTAGAGAGATGGGAGGCATGGTACGGGGAGTGCAATGGAATTTAGGGATGATACTTTCAGCGGAGAAGGTGCCTGGGACTCAAGGTCATCGCAACCGTCCAGGATGAAGTAACCGTTTCGATGGAAAAGTACAAGAAAGAAGACCTGGCCAAGGAGGCGTGACAAAGGCGTGTACAATTGTATTGGGGTTTTGTATTAGGGATAGTGCCCTGAGGGAGGAGGCCAGAGAAAAGGTAGGGGAGACCAGAGAGGAGGACAGAGCTGAGCTTAGGTATTATGTGATTGCACTTCTTAGGAAGTCTTCACAGCTGACACCTTTTATTCACTCTTGCCTGGAAAAATCGTTATGCAGGGATGTCACTAAGTGTTAGTGTAGGGACAGCAATTGATTTAAAGCTTGCTTAGATAAATGAAGAGCAACGTAGAAATTGGAGCAATCATAGCTTGGTTGATCCTTCTAGAACTTTCTATTCTCTTTATCCTGAGTCGGATGAGACTCCTGCGTAGGTTGTTATTTGTATTAGTGCCCATCTATTTCTTTAACCTCGTGTTGAGGTGCTTGCATGTTCAGTTATTTTTGGCGATAATAAATTCTTAAACTTGAATTCGGAGTCAGTGGTCCTTTCAGACAAAATGAATGCCGTTATATAACCAGATGAGATTCTCTCCTTTACACTATTCAACAGGTAAAAAGATCTTGGCGACCAGAAGGTTCTTATAGATAATTAGATAAGAATCGGCGTTATCAGTTGGTAGCAGAGTAGGATGGTTACCTTTGATGGTAAGGGGAGATCTAGAGCAAGATAGGAGATTAAGTTGCCCCATAGAGCCCGAATGACGCAGATCCAGAGGACCGCCGGAGAAAGATGTCGGAGGTCGGAGGTCGTTGAAAACTGACGGAGAGTGACGGTGCGGCGGAAGTAGCAGTTCGTGGTAGAGTGAGTATGAAAAGAGTGGTGTTTGGTAGATTGCGGTGTTTTATTGTTGTGTGATGTCTTGCGGAGTTGGAACGAGAGTTGTGTGATTGAGAACCGGACCGTGAGCGCGCGCGGGACCGGGAGATTTATTGTGGTGTAGAATACACCCAGAGTTGAGAACGTTGACCAGAGGTTGTGGGGGTCACGAGACGTCATTGACAGACCCACTGAAGATAGGGAACACATGTGTGAGTGTGTGAATAACCGACGCAGGTCGTAGGTTGTGTGTGCAGAACATCGAGTGATTGAATCCTATCGAGTGTGTTAGAGGCGATTGTCCGGTCGTTCGCGGACAGACGGTTGCCAGATTGAGGTCAACAAGCTCAAGAGGCTGATCGGTCATTGGTAAGACTGAGGGTCAGAGAGGTAATTGTTTGGTAGGACGGACATTATTTCAGAGTATGATTGGGACAGGTGCGAGTGAGAACGAGTGAATTAGAAAGGAGGGGAACTGCTGCGAGCGGAGGAAAAGTGACGTCAGACAAGTGCCGCGCTGCGATAGGCCGGTTGGTGTGAGCCGCGCTGGCATTGGTGGATTGAAATCAAGAAGTAAAAGCTGACATTTTGAGTGCAAATACAAAGTTGATTCATCATGAAATGTTTTAAAGTTTTACGGGAACTGTGTAGAGGTGATAGGCATGTGGTTACTCGGGAAGGAGAGGAAGCTCCTCCCGAGGATACACCAGCACACTATATGGCAAAGAATGTAAGATTGCATACTATAATATGGCTTGAGAATTGGCATAAAATGACAGAAGGAGAAGGAGAATTGTCTTTCCCACGCTATGATACTTTCAGGTTGGAGGTGTTGTACCAGCTAAAAAGTATAATGGCTTCTTTACGACCACTACCTAGACCAACACAGTTTGAGGCGCTACATGCGTGGATTAGAGCAGCGTACGATAGGAGGAAAGACAAGAGCCAGGAAAGGGTGAAGAAATCGGTCAGGGCATTTCAAGATGCAAGGTGGGATGCACTGGAGAAAAGGTGGAGAGTGGAAACAATCGAGGGAGATAAGTTATACCCATTGCTAGTACAAAATGGAAAGATTATAAGAATCGATGAGGACGACAGTGATACAGACGACAGCCTGTTAGATAGGTTGTTGGCAGAGAGGCCACCACCATTTAATCCAGACTCAGAAGAGGGAAAGCCGACTCCAGCAGTAACAATAGATGGGAGCCAGAATCAGACTAGCATGAGAGTAGTGGGAAGGATTTCCACAGGAACGGAAGGGGCAACGACGTCTATGATAACACAGCCTCCTGTTGGGAACACAAGATTACCGGACTCCTTGACAGTACCGGTTACCATTGGCCCTATAGTACCGGTATATGACCCAGACCGAGTGAGAGAAGGGAGCTCCGTACAGATGGGAAGGGAAGAAGTAACCAGCGAGAGTGGGAATGGGTTCGGAGTACGAGTGGTTCATTTCCCAAGACCAGGGGAGACAAGTACGCCGTTACCGGCTACGGCAGACTCTTCCTTTAGACAGGAGGAGGAGAGACCGGTCAGACCGAGGTCTTTGCATGAATCCAAGTCAGCTTTGAGGATGTGGACACCGACAGTAACAAACCAAGAGGATAGGATGCCAGGAGATAGGGCACAGAACATCTCGGAAGACAGACCATGTTCCAGGAATATGATGGAAGGGAATAGGTCACAAGGACAGAATGGTGATTGTGATGAGCGAGATGGTTTAATTGTCGAGAAGTACTGAGGAGTGCAGTACAGGCAAGGTTGCTAGACGTAGTAAGGTTGAAAGCAGAGGTAGACGAAATGATCAGTGGGGGTCTGCCTTTGGAAAGGATAGAAATTTATGGATCAGATGAGCTGCTGTTTGTAGCAAAAGATGTGACTCGAAAAGCTAGAATGGCACATGATAGATTAAAGGAATTGGCCAAAAGATATGAGGTAGACCTGAACAAAACTAAAGCGTTGCAAGGACCGCATAGATTACAATACAGTGACCAGGAGCTGGAGGAGAAAAGAATCACAGGATTAAGGACACACACCAGAGATCTGATTGTAGGAATGAGAATATGGATTTCGTAGGACAAATGGGAAGAAAGGTGGTCCAAGAAGAAACTAGCAAAGAAAGCTGAGGGGGAAACGCCGCCTCCAGGAGGGGGGGCGACGGGTGTTGGAAATTTTCCTTTACGGGAAGTACAGAATGGAGGGTATGTGCATGTGCCGTGGAATAGAGGTGATTTGGCTGCATTTACAAATGATTTTCCTCGGCTGAGGGAGAAACCAGTAGAGTGGTACAAGCAGGTTGAACGGTTTGTAAAAATTTCAAAAGTATTGTGGATTGATTTGAACACCTTGTTTGACATAGTGGTACCGGGAGATTTGTGGACAGCTTGTAAAGTCGCTGTCGAGTGGCCGACTTCGGAACCTGAAAGGGAGCCGGTTACTAATGGCCCATCACCCTTGGTAATGAAAAAGTATGAGCAGGTGATTACATGGCTAAAACTGAAGATTTCACCCCAAGATATAGATTGGGTTAAGATAGATCGGACTGTACAGGAACCCAAAGAAACGGTGCATGAATATTATGAAAGACTTCTGCAAGCTTTTAAACAGTATAGTGGGTTAGATATCTTGGACCCCAAGGATATGGGACAGTTTGTCTCAAAGTTTGTACTGGGTCTGAGAATGGAAGTCAGCCTCATGATACAGCACCATTTGATCTGCTGGCAGAACAAGCCGTTAGATGAAATTTTGAGGTATGCGAGATACTGTAGTGATGAGGTGGAATCGAAACATCGGAAGCTAAAAGACAAATTGATGCTTGTCCAAATGCAGACAGCACAGGGTCAGCCTAATGGAGGGACCTTAGGAAGAAAACAAGGAAATTCCCAGGGGAACCAGAATGGGCAAGGACAGGGAAAGGGAAAACCAGTAGACCCCAAGACAGGAGTGGACGTGGCCACACTGAAGAAGACCACGGCGTGTCATCTTTGTCGCCAGGTCGGACATTGGAAACGCGAGTGTCCTTTGAACCCAGTTAATCAGTTGCAGGAAGAGGAAGAGGGGGCTCAGGCACCCGCGCAAGAGGTAGTTAACACAGTGACGAGGCCTAGGACGATGAAAGGGGGGTATACAGCTCTCACGCCCAGGTTCCCCAGGCTCCAAGGATTACACAAGGAATACGAACGTACCAACAGATGCCCCTGTTCGAAGACTATGACGAGAGTAGCTCAGACCCTTTATCCTGACGGTGCCTGAGAGGGGAGGAAGACTGCACGCTTGGAGCAGTCTTGGAGGTAGACCAGAGAGGACCTTTCGTGGAGGCAGATATTGAGGGTCATCCTGCCACACTTTTGGTTGATACTGGTGCTACCCGGTCTACTGTAAGATCAGCAGTAGTCCCTAACCTACCCCTCTCGGGACAATCAATCCAGGTTGTTGGAGTAGCGAACAAGAGAATAAGCAGCCCATTGACAGAACCGATCTTAGTAAAGATAGGTTCCTTCCAAACTAGACATCAGTTTGTAGTGTGTGATACGAGTCCAGTTTGCCTTTTGGGAAGAGATCTGTTGTGCAAGTTGAACTGCACGATTTATTGTACGCCTCAGGGAGTGGAGGTCCAGACGAGGGATGACGATGCTGACTTTAAGGTTACCAATCAGCATCTATGTATAGATCTGTACCCAATGGTGACTGTGGAAGAACTTCCACCTGATCTGAGAGACGCAGTGTCATCTGTGGTGTGGGATTTCGCAGGCGACGAAATAGGTCTAATCAGAGGGGTTGAACCAGTGCGGATTGAGGTGAAACAGAATGTTGATTTCCCCAGGACACCTCAATACAACCTGTCGCCAGAAACGATTGCAGGGATAAAACCTGTGATCGAGACTTTCATTGAGAAAGGCATTCTGAAAGAGATCAGAGGTAGCCCCTGTAATTCACCCATTATGGGGCTACAGAAACCGAGCGGGAAATACAGGATCGTGCAAGACCTGCGAAAGGTCAACACGATAGTTGTCCCCTGTTGTCCAGTGGTACCGAATCCTTCAGTAATACTGTTCCAGATCCCATGTGAAGCCAAGTGGTTTACGGTCATCGATTTGTGTCAAGCCTTCTTTTCGATACCGCTCCACGAGGAAAGCCAATTTCTTTTGGCGTTCAGACTGGAAAATCGCGTGTTAACATGGTGTCGTATCCCTCAAGGGTATACGGAAAGTCCATCGATCTTTAACCAGATCCTGAAAAAGAATCTCGAGAGTCTTGTGTTGCCGCAGAACTCAGTCCTCGTGCAATACATAGATGACTTGCTCATTGCCTCAGAAACAGAAGATGCTTGCAGAATTGACACTGTAGCCCTGTTGAACCACTTAGCAGAGAATGGACATAAGGTGTGCCCGAACAAGCTGCAGTACTGTTTGAATGAGGTACAGTACTTGGGACACAGATTAGAAAAAGGCAAGAGGAAGGTGTCACCAGATCGAATTGAGGCAATAATGAGCATGGCAGTACCCACCACACAGAGAGAAGTTAGGATGTTCCTGGGAATGGTTGGCTACTGTCGACAGTGGATTCCTAGTTTCTCCTTGAGAGCAAAGCCTTTGCAGAGGCTTACGCACAAGGATGTGAGTGATCCGGTACCATGGGACGAGGAGTGCTTGATGTCATTCCTGAAACTGAGAGAGGAATTGTGCAGTGCTCCGGCACTGGGAATGCCTGATTACAACAAGGCTTTTTCATTGTTCTGTTATGAGAGGGAAGGATGTGCATTAGCAGTCTTAGCTCAGAACCATGGAGGTGTCCGTAGACCAGTTGCCTA
Organism: Calotriton arnoldi; assembly: GCA_963921515.1. NCBI lineage: Eukaryota > Metazoa > Chordata > Amphibia > Caudata > Salamandridae > Calotriton > Calotriton arnoldi. The sequence goes on from CAWUFW010001510.1 coordinate 2,653,212, forward strand.
TTTCTCAGCTACTCTAGATCCAGTAGCTTCTGCGTTGCCCGGATGTCTAAGATCCGTTGCTGCAACAGGTGTCAGCATTGAAAGATGTGAACGCATTGTAATGGGACATCCATTGACTGTACATGTACCACACTCGGTCGAGTTATTGATGACCAGGACCAAGACTCAGCACCTAACAAACAATAGATTAACGAGGTACGAGCAAGTCATACTTGCCGCAGAGAATGTGACTCTGAAAAGGTGCTCTGTCTTAAACCCTGCGACATTGATGCCTACACCGAGCACGGATGATGAAGATTGTGCGGACCATGAGTGTCTCGATGTGACCGAGCTTTGCACCAAACCGAGACCTGACATTGTCGATGAGCCATTGGCTGACCCAGATGAAATTTTCTTTGTCGATGGTTCATGCTTAAGAGACAGTGTGGGGCAATTGAGAGCAGCGTTTGCTGTATGTACCATTTCAGGAGTGGTCGAGGCTGCTTGCCTAGAAGGAGTACGCTCCGCGCAGGTAGCTGAGATCATTGCCTTGACCCGTGCCTGTTTGGCCGCTGATCGAATTCGAATCACGATTTACACAGACAGCCAAGATGGTTTTGGCGTGGTGCACGACTTCGGGCAGTTATGGTCTCAGAGGGGATTTTTGACATCATCTGGCTCACCCATTCGGAATGGAGAATATGTAAGACAACTGTTGGATGCACTACAGCATCCGAAAGAAATTGCTGTTGTAAAGTGTTCCGCCCATGGGAAAGGGGAGGACTTTGTGTCATTGGGTAACAATTACGTGGACGAGGTCGCCCGTTTTTGTGCAGAACAAGGATGCATATTCACAGATAGATACGCAGGGGAGAGCCAAGAAAGAACCGAGCTCAGCATAATGTTGGCCATGGCAGACACTTGGGAAGAACTTAAGCGATTGCAGGATGAAGTTTCAGACCAGGAGAGAGAGGGATGGATCAAAGCGGGTTGTGAGAGAGGAGATGTGGATGTGTGGGTATCCAACGATGGGAGAGCCGTATTACCAGAAGAATTGTTGAGTCCGATGGCAAGGCTGATACATGGACAGGCACATCTTGGTAGAGACGCAATGATGAGGGTGTTTAGACAAACGTGGTACAACCCACGATTTCGAGCAATGGCTGAAACAGTGTGTCAAAGGTGTGTTACGTGTCAGCAGATGAACGCTGGAAAGAAAACTGTAGTTACATTGAGTCACATTGGGAGGTCAGGTGGGCCTTTCAACAGGATACAGCTCGACTTTGTGGAAATGCCTAAGTGTAATGGGTTGAGGTAAATTTTAGTGCTGGTATGTGTATTCTCACGGTGGGTGGAGGCTTACCCCACACGCAGGTGTGACACTCTCACAGTGGCTAAGTTATTGTTGAGGGAGCTCATCCCTAGGTTCGGGATCCCGACCTCTTTGGAATCAGATAGAGGAAGGCACTTCCACAGTGAAATCATGAAGTTACTGTGTGCTGCATTGAATATTGACCAGAGACTCCACTGTAGTTACAGACCAGAGGCTTCTGGGATGGTGGAACAAGTTAATGGAACTTTGAAAGCCCGGATGGCAAAAATGTGTTCCTCGACATCCCTGAAATGGCCCGACGCTTTGCCGCTCGTGCTGATGAGCATGCGAAGTGTCCCAGACAGAAAAACCGGGTTGTCCCCCCACGAAATTCTAATGGGAAGGGCAATGAGGTTGCCGGCAGTACCAGCTACAGCTTTGATAAGCATCACTGATGACTTGATTCTCGATTATTGTAAAGGACTCTCTGATGTGGTCCGTTCTGTATCCCAGCAGGTGCAAGCAGCAGTGGTCCCAGCCTCGAGTGATCTGTGCTACGACTTGTGTCCCGGAGATTGGGTGCTCGTCCGGAAGCACGTGAGGAAGAGTTGCTTGGATGCCCGCTGGCGTGGCCCGTATCAGGTGATACTCATCACGAACACAGCAGTAAAGTGTGGAGGATTGCCGAACTGGGTGCATGCCTCCCATACCCGCAGAGTTTCAGCACCCTTGGAAGAAACAGCTCCTCTCGTAAATGAAAATCCAGCTGATGTGGAAGGGCTACATGAGAGGACAAGTCAAGCTGTAAGGGCCGCTGACACAGCTGGTGGTGCACTAGAGCAAGCTGAAGGGGGTTTCCACAGTTCGAACCCTGACTCAGACACCGAAGACAGAAGCGGTGCAGTGGGCGGAGAAGAATCAGATTCAGCAGAAAGAGGAAGTAGTGCACTGGGGATAGCAGGGGAAGGCAGACGAACGAACAGAAGTGCGGAAAGTTGGCCTGAAAGACAGAGGCGACGGAACTTGAAGTTAGCAACTGAAAGAGACCTTGCCCCAGTGTCTGAAGCATCAGAAACAGAGGCAAGCGACGAAGACCAGGCTCAAGATAGTCGGCGAAGGTCGAAAAGAACTAGAGTACCTTGTCGCAGATACTCTACCCCTGAGTGGACTTACACGGTGTTTGATGCAGGGGGTGGTGAGCACGGGAAGGCTGAGGTCAGTGCTGGTGGTCCGTCGGAGCCCGAATGTGGTGGTGAAGGTGGTGCTGCAGTTGCCAGGGCTCGAAATAGAAGGAACACTGACCCTCACGGTTCCGAATCCCCGCTTCTGAGTGAAGTTCGAAACTTGGTTCTGCATCGACTCGAATTTCCGCCTTTTGGGGTTGAGCCGTTTTCACATGAAGTGTTGATTTTGCGTCTTGAACTTTTGTATCACGTTCTGGTATTGCTCAATGAGGATCTTATTGTGGATCAACTATAAACTGTAAATAAAAGTCTAAAAGAAGAAGATAACCTAGGTCCGAGTGGAAGAAGAATAAACTTAGGGACTTTCCACAGAAGAGGAACGAAAACTAGGGAAGTCTTTTTCTGGACTGTGTAAATAAGATTGTGATCGAGAAGGGAAAATCCGGAGATTTCATGGTTGCCCGAGCTGGTTAAGCAAGTCACGAGTAAAGGACACAGAGACTTTTCAGGGTTCATTGCTATAACCAAGACTTTCGAGAACTTTCGAAACCATGGAGCCGGGAGATCCCAATCGTAGATCAATGTGGATTGTAGGCGTACTTATAAGTAGTGTGATAGTTTCTATAATCATAGTAATCATAGTCTCATATACTGGTTCGCATGAGCTAGAAGTGCAGGGGGTGCCAGGGACACCTACACCTACTACACCTAGCCAAAAGGGGGTAAACATGGGAGCTGACAGAGCTTTGCTATTAGAAGAAAGTCGTAGGTTACATATAGATTTATCTAGGAGTGATTTTAAGCTTAATGCATATGCTAAGCTGCTATATGAGTATGTTGATGTGATGGATGCGAAAGATTGTTATGTGTGTATGCAGTTGCCTGCTTCAGCGGACGAGGGTATTAGGTATCACCATCTTCCACTGACTTATGGAATTTCATGTAGTCTTGTGCTTAGTTTATTTTATGAGAGAGATCAGTTTGAGTATTTCTTTTCCAATTTCGATGCAGTGCTTCCTGAAGTCCCAGCTTACAAGCATTTGAATAAGTACGATTATTATAAGACCGAGGATAGACTCAGGAAGTTCTTCATACCGAGTTTGGAATTGGATACAGCATTCGCTCACAGACACAATCTGACCTGCTCGATGTCAGATGTGGAGAAAAAGTTTGTAGATCAGGTAGAGGACAGGTATAGAAAGCTGACCCACTCACGAGACTTGGGGCATCACAGGCTAGATTGGACAGATGAAGAAAAGTTGCATAAGACGAAGGGAAGCTATGGTCCTATAGCGTTAGACAAAGAGCAGAGGGGTAAGTTGTGTATAAGGCGTTATCAGACTTACTACGAAAAGGTTGCAGTGGGACAAAGCACTTGTGATCACGTTTTCACCATGGCAGATGTGGCAAAAGATTTTCTCCAAGGTCCTGTACAAGTGATACCAACGGTGTATTATGTATGTGGGAAGAATGCTTATGTGAGGTTGCCTGCAAATTGGTATGGAACATGTTATTTGGCAATAATATTTCCAAAGATTTACCATACAGAGGATTTGGATCTTCTAGAAGGTGGGGAGCATTCAAGAGCGAGAAGAGCTGCAAGTGCAGGAATCGTTGTGGGGGATATCTTTGGAGCTATGATACCCAGTCTGGGAGTAGTCTTGAATGATGTGAAGATCCGGAGGTTAGCGACTGTGGTGGATGAATTTTCAATGAATACAGCAAAGTCATTGGTGTTGGTGGAAGGAGAGATGTTGTCGATAAGGGGAATGGTTTTGCAGAATCGCCTTGCTTTGGATGTCTTATTGGCAAAAGAGGGCGGAGTCTGTAAAATGTTGAAGGTTCAAGAGTGCTGCACTTATATACCAGACCGTAGCAAGGATCTGGAGAAATATATAAGTAACATCACTACAATCCACACAAAAATAGCGGATTTGACCGAAGAGGGGGCCTGGGAAAAGGTCGGCAAGGGTTTTGGTCAAGTGGGAGGTTGGTTTGCGAATCTAGGAAAGGGATTCCTTGGGTACTTTCTGAGACCCCTCCTTATCTTGGTGGTTTGTGTGGTTGGTTTGTGGATTTTGATCAAGGCCTACAAGTGGTATCGGGCAGGCCGAGTCAAGAGAGCTTTGAGGGAAAATGAGATGAGGTTGGCAAGACTGCAGGACAGTCAGTATCAAAGGCTCAAGAGCATGGAGAAACTAAGATCAGGGAAGATGGCAACAAGTTCTGTTTAGGTCGGTTCTTTCTCCAAGGGAGTTGAATGAGATGTGATGACAGGAGTCATCAAAGGGGGGAACTGATAGAGCGAAATGTTCTTGTGATTTGTAGGGGTGCATCATAATCACTGGTAGTCCGCACCCGCATGTACTCAGACATATATTCGTATATATTCAGTTGTATATCCATGCATGTTTAGTAAAGAATGAATAGTTCACTGAGATAAAGTGAACTCAGCAGTATAATTGTGTTATGATCATTATGTAATGTAATGCTTATTGAGTTGTGTGAACATAATGCATAGAGAAATTAGTTCGTGTATAATCTAATTGCAGTAGTTTAAACGTGCACCATATTAAAGTTGCACATGTAATTCATTGTTTGCATATGAATTGTAATGAAAATGTTTATAGGGAAAAGTAAGATGTGTGTTTAAAAGATTGTATGTAAAGGCCTGACTACATATATGCTTGGGGAAGGCCTGGTTTATTCTTATGTTAGCTTATTTTGTAGGCAGAGAAAAGTTTCTCTTGGTAAGGCTCTCTGGGCACAAACAGTAGATTTAATTTGCACAGTAGAAGGTTTCTGTTGAACGTATCTTTTGTTGCAGGTGCAAGGACACATGTCTCGTTAGTAAAGACTAACTCTTTGTTTTCGAAGGTTAGAGAGATGGGAGGCATGGTACGGGGAGTGCAATGGAATTTAGGGATCATACTTTCAGAGGAGAAGGTGCCTGGGACTCAAGGTCATCGCAACCGTCCAGGATGAAGTAACCGTTTCGATGGAAAAGTACAAGAAAGAAGACCTGGCCAAGGAGGCGTGACAAAGGCGTGTACAATTGTATTGGGGTTTTGTATTAGGGATAGTGCCCTGAGGGAGGAGGCCAGAGAAACGGTAGGGGAGACCAGAGAGGAGGACAGAGCTGAGCTTAGGTATTATGTGATTGCACTTCTTAGGAAGTCTTCACAGCTGACACCTTTTATTCACTCTTGCCTGGAAAAATCGTTATGCAGGGATGTCACTAAGTGTTAGTGTAGGGACAGCAATTGATTTAAAGCTTGCTTAGATAAATGAAGAGCAACGTAGAAATTGGAGCAATCATAGCTTGGTTGATCCTTCTAGAACTTTCTATTCTCTTTATCCTGAGTCGGAGGAGACTCCTGCGTAGGTTGTTATTTGTATTAGTGCCCATCTATTTCTTTAACCTCGTGTTGAGGTGCTTGCATGTTCAGTTATTTTTGGCGATAATAAATTCTTAAACTTGAATTCGGAGTCAGTGGTCCTTTCAGACAAAATGAATGCCGTTATATAACCAGATGAGATTCTCTCCTTTACACTATTCAACAGGTAAAAAGATCTTGGCGACCAGAAGGTTCTTATAGATAATTAGATAAGAATCGGCGTTATCAGTGTCACGTGGAAAGTGTGCCCTTACATTTGAAGGTGCATGAGATGTGGGCCAGCATTGCTTCAGGGAACTCAGTGTTGGGCTTCAAGGGAGGGACCATTGTACAGTACATGCCAGGGACCTGGTACTTATCTGCATGTACTCCTGTCATGTGGCCAATTGGCAGCTCAGGCTCACCACATGTGCCTGGGGCATTTGGCACACACCCATGCTGCTGGTGGGGAAAATGTTGGGGCTCCTGGAGCATGTATCTCAAGTGTGTCATACATGCATGGCCACCTGCCTACTGTCCATGGCTGTCACCTGTTCCACGTGGAGCAGGACAGTCATGGCTAGTCCAGGGCATGCAACAGTCTGTACTCCCACTCCCGTGTCTCGGTTGGCACTTTGTGCCAGGTGAACAGTTCCCTCAGGTGTCTGCCCCTGTGTCATTGTGCTGTGGCACCGTTGTCAGGCCCACTGGTGTGTACATGGGTTTGGGGTCAGCATGCAATCTGAGATGTGCCCATGTGAGACAATACCTCTGTGACATGTAGGGATGTGATGACTTGACTGTGCACAATGGTGCCTGCAACTGGGTAGTTCCAGCAGCTGGGTGTCATTCACAGCAGAGTGCAAGTTGCTCAGCTTCAGGGTGCCCTGTCCCATGTCTCTCATGCGACCAATGGGTCTGGGGTGGGCACATCAGAATCCAGACGATGTTGTTTTCTGTGGATGGTCATGTGTAGTTGTCAGCTACAGAGTTTGCAGGCCCCATGTCCTGGGAATGTGACACAGTGGTGACAGTTGTTGTCAGGCTGCCCTGCCCCCTGTGACTGGAGACTGTGATGTATGATCTCACAGGCATGGCTGAGCCATGGGACTACACTACCTAGGGGTGATCCTGCAGGAGTGTGTCATGTGCAACATGCACTCCATTGTGCCAAGGAATGCAGGACTTGCGGGGCTCAGGATGTCTGGTGCATGAACTCAGCCCCAGCCACTCAGATGCAACACTGGCCATCCCTACGTCCAGGCAAATGTACAGATCCATAGGCAGCAGATGTGATGTGTGCATGTTGACAGACCACTACGTATTTTCAAGTCCTGTCAACTAATGGGTAGGTGGTGCATGTGTCCGCAGTGGGGTGTAGGGATCCTACATGCGCAAGACAGATGGGTGCAAGGGCAGGAGGGATGTGAATGCCATGCTTGACTCTCAGACTGACCATTGGCCTATGCAGATTTGTGTGAGCACTCCTAGCAATGTTCAACTGATTGATGCCCGCACTTGGCCACTGATGTACTGTACTTTCTGTGGTGTGTGTGGTCAGTGCAGATGACTAATGTGTTTTTATTCTATTTTTCCTGTGCAGATACAGACACGGACACAGAAGGAGACCGCTCCACAGACCAGGGGGAGCCAGTGAGCCAGACTGGGTCGGAATTTGAGGAGTCGGAGGGACCCAGTGGCACGGAGGGCGAGGGGAGTGTGTCTGTGGACTCCTTGGCAAACACCACCGCAGCTGAGGACCACAGCAGCTGTGACGAGGACTCCCTTGTGGAGGCGGGTGGCAGCAGCCACCATCCGACACCTGTTGAGGTTGTCCCCGCCCCCACCATCACCGCCCTCCCCATGGCTCCCACATCTAAGGTCCGTGGAGGCGCCCGTGTTCATGGGCATGTGTCCTTCCAGTCAGGCACCGCACCCCCTACCCCTGTGTCCCCTGTTGCCCTGAGTGAGGAGTCTGTCGACCTGCTGCGGCAGATCCATGTGGGGCAGACATCCATGCTGCGTGTCTTCCATGTGCACACGGGTCTGTTGAACCAGCTGGTGTCGTACATGGAGGGCATGTCATCAGCCATGTCTGCCCTACAGAGGACCAGTCAGGGCATGGCATCCTCACTGACAGCAGCAGTGTCCCTCCTCCAGCAGTCCCTCCCCCCTCCTGCCCCTGATCCATCCCCTGATCCCAGCACCCTACCTGTCCAACTCACACACACACCTGCACCGTCATTGCACACAACAGACCCAGGCAGTACACACACACCCAAGCCAAAGTCTAAACATGCACGCACGCATACTCAGGGGACTGAACATACACTCACCGGGGATGGGTCAGACACACACACACACGCATCCACAGGCACTCCGCAGTCCTCCGATGCCTCTCCCTCCACAGCCCCTTCCACAGCCCTTCCACTGCCTCAGCTGCATCCACAGCTGCAAAGAAGCTCTTCCTGGTTGACCTCGGTCTCTTCCAGACTGATCCATCCACACCAGCACACAAGGGGAAGAGGAGGTCCAGCCACACAGAGGGGAGTGTCCCTCGCCCCCAGACACCCTCCCCCAGGCGCAGACAGGCTGAGACCCCACGCCGTAGGTCCCCCCGCAACCGGAAGAGCAAGACCCCACCACCGGCCCAACGCTCCACCAGACAGTCTCCACCTGCCATCCCCCAGGCTCCCACTCCACAGGTACCACCGCCACACCCTGCCCCAGGTTCACCCACCCACCGCTACCGCATCCCCAAGATGCTCAGGCCTTCCCCGCCTGCCTCTTGCTCTTCCACCACCCCACACCCCGCTCAGCCTGTGTGTGGCACTGCTGTGGAGGGCGTGTCCTCCCCCTCCGTCCTGCCCACATTACCGGATCCACATTCTGCTCCCCTGGGGATGGGCACTGCAGTGGAGTCTATGCCCTCCCGGTCTGACTTGGGCACTGCAGTGGGTTCCCTCTGACCTGCCCACTGCAGTTGTGCCGGCACCCACTGCTCCTGACTTGTGCCCCCCAGTTGTGCCGGCACCCACCCTGTCAGACCCCTCCACTGCAGCTGCCGCTCCTGCACCCACCACCCCTTCCCTGTCTGTTTCTGTTGATCCATGATCCTGTACCTGCGGTGCCTGGCTGGCCTCTATGTATGCCCCTCCCAGGGGTATGTCCCCTTCCGGTAGCAGTGCAGGCAAGCCAAATGTGGCATTTGGACACTTGACCCTGTTGGGTCTGTTTATAGACTGGCCATAGGCCTTCATGGTTTTCTTCTTGATTTTCCATTTAAAGAAAACTAGGCTGAATAAAAGCTCCTTTTTGTTCACTAGTGGTTTTGCTTCAGATGTACATGATGTTGATGATGCTTGACATGCCCTTGCTCCAGTGATGGTGTAGTTCATGGCTGGAAAATGTAGTGTCACTGTGCTGGAGCCCATGTGGGCCATGGGGGATATGTCCTATTGGGGTGTGTATCCATGTCATCCTTTGCAGCAATCTGAGGGGGTCATGATTATGGTCTTTGGGAATGTGTTATCCATCTTTTGTTAGCAATGTCTCATCAGTGTCTTACACACATGCACACCTGTTGGCCTTAGCATGGTTCAATTGGCCCATTTCACTGGCTGTGTGGCCATCTCCAATGGACATGCAAGTGTAGGCATCTATGTGGATGGACTCATCTGTGTCCTCAGTGCTACTTCATCTACATGTGTGTTGACTCTGTGCAGTTGACTCAGGGGACCCTCCTGTGTCCAGGCTGCTGTTACCAGGGCCACCAATGTGTGGTATATGTTGGCTGTGTGACAAAGTATACTGCTGACATGCTGGTGGCCTGCATGGACGACATATGGCACAGCTTTCCTTCCACAGGAGTGGAGTCCCCTCATGGCAGTGTGTTGTTGGGTGACATTGGCTGGGCCCATGGTGTGTGTTGTGTGAGCATGTTTGTGTGTTTTCCCTTCCCTTTGGCTACACAGGCTGTGTACCCTGATGATGTTTCTGTTGGTGGTGCTTGCTGAGTTGTCCTATGTTCACCCAACATCTTCACCCTTGGTTCCCTGGGATGTGGGTGCATGGCACACTAGTGCTCATCAAGGTGTTGTGCCTAGGTGTGTTTGTCGTATGGGCTGGGTATGTGGGCAGACACAGATGGGACACAGTCGGTTTTCCCCTAGGCCCTTTTTGGTTTCCACTTTCATGTAGTGTTGCCTATGTGGTATGTGTCTGTGATTGGAACACATGTGTGTGCCTGCTCCCACTCCTCATGTTCAGAGGTGCAATGTTGGAAGGTGTCAACATGTGTTCTTTGTGGGTCTCCTTGGGTGCGGCATTGCCCTGGGACTGTGACAGGGATCCCAGCTAATCTTGTGTATTGGTAATCAGGGCCATGTTCCGCATACTGTGCTTTGTGTCAGACATCCACAAGGGATGTTGAGTGTCCTTTGTGTGATGTGTTTGTTCACCTTCGCTGCCCCCACCAGCCCTGGGATTGTCATGTGGTCTTCTGCTGTATCAGCGGTCCCTGTGGTGTTGGCTGATGCACCTTGATACAGGTCAAGGTGTGTGGTGTTCTGAGTGGTGTGATGAGGGTCATGACTTGTATAGTCCCCTATCACCATGTTGTCCTAGTATTGCAGGCCATGTCCAGGGCTTTGTATTTGTGTGGGTCTGATGGACGTTTGTGTGTGTGGTCAGCTGCCCAAGGTGGCACAGGTGGGTGTGCTGCACAGTATGTGCCACATCTACCTTGGTCGTCAGAGTGGCCTTCTCATGCAGTCCTGTGTGACCCCAATGTAGTGTCCCTGGCTGTGGTGCTTCAGTGGGTCTGTCTCTGGCTCTGTTGGTTGTTGATAATTGCAGCTTGTGTCAGCTATGTCTGTTGTGTTCCCTCTCACCTTGCAATGGCTGGTTGCCCACTAAGGGGTTGCCCAATTCATGCTTCTCTGTTGTGTGGCACTGTGTCCTCATTGGTGACATTGTAGTCCTGCCCCCTCACATGTTGTGTAGTTGCCTGTGGACACAGAGACACAGACATACACATGTTTTGTCCGATGTGCTGTGTGTTTCTGGCTGTTTGTGATTGTTCATCTGCAGCAGTGCTTTTGTATTGGTGTTGTGGGCCATTGGCTGACTGGTGTCTGTGTGATTTCCCATGTAGTCCCTGCGAGCCATACCACAGCCTTCTGCACATTGCTCCTGTTTGGTGTGTCCCCCTGCTGCCATTGCATGGGTGTTTGTGACCTGACACCTCCAGTCCCCACAGGATGTGTAGCTTTGTGGGTCTGTTTGTGGAGATGTGTGTGGGTGTGCATAGTGACAGTCATTTGTGGAAATGAGTGATTCAGCTGTGTCTGCAATGTCACCCCCCACGTGTGATGGTTGTCTGCACATCTTTGGGTATATGTTTTGGATGCAGTGCACTGTGTGCATCAACACAGCTCTGTTGGTATGGGACACAACCACTACTTTGCAATGGAATGGGTCATGTGGTGGGACCAGGACTCGTACATGCTGTTTGACAGTTGCAGCTTTCAACAATAAGTCACTTACCTTCATGTCACTGTGCTGATGGGGGTTCAGACCCCATTAGCACAGTGCTCTACATATGCTGCATGTGTGATCCCCACACTTACCTTCATGTCACTGTGCTGAAGGGGTTAAGACCCCATTAGCACAGTGCTCTACATATGCTGCATGTGTGATCCCCACACTTACCTTCATGTCACTGTGCTGATGGGGGTTCAGACCCCATTAGCACAGTGCTCTACATATGCTGCATGTGTGATCCCCACACTTACCTTCATGTCACTGTGCTGATGGGGGTTCAGACCCCATTAGCACAGTGCTCTACATATGCTGCATGTGTGATCCCCACACTTACCTTCATGTCACTGTGCTGATGGGGGTTCAGACCCCATTGGCACAGTGCTCTACATATGCTGCATGTGTGATCCCCACACTTACCTTTCATGTCACTGTGCTGATGGGGGTTCAGACCCCATTAGCACAGTGCTCTACATATGCTGCATGTGTGATCCCCACACTTACCTTCATGTCACTGTGCTGATGGGGGTTCAGACCCCATTAGCACAGTGCTCTACATATGGTGCTGTTTAGTACAACACAGTTACCTTTTGTACACTCAAGTGATGGGTGTTGAGGACATTACTGCAGTGCTCATGTGAGGCTTGGCTTGTGTTAGCCACACTGTGGTATTGCAGACACGTGTTGTGAGTTACATTGTGTGTACATGGTAATGTTCACTGTAGTGGGAATTTTACACAGACTACATGTTGTGGTCATGAGGTTGTTGGGGATATCCTTTGGTTTACAGTCCTTATGTTGGGGTATGTGGTATGTGTTACACATCACCCATCCTATGTGTGTGGGCATTGGTAGTGGTACTCACACAGTTCACTATTGGTGGGGGTGACAGGCAAGAGGCCCCCTATGGGTGGGGGTGACAGGCAGGAGGCCCCCTATGAGTGGGGGTGAGAGTAGTACCAGCCAAGAGGCCCCCTATGGGTGGGGGTGAGAGTGGTGACAGGCAAGAGGCCCCCTATGTGTGGGGGTGAGAGTAGTACCAGCCAAGAGGCCCCCATGGGTGGGGGTGAGAGTGGTGACAGGCAAGAGGCCCCTATGGGTGGGGGTGGGAGTGGTGACAGGCAAGAGACCCCCTATGGGTGGGGGTGAGAGTGGTGACAGGCAAGAGGCCCCCTATGTGTGGGGGTGAGAGTGGTGACAGGCAAGAGGCCCCCTATGGGTGGGGGTGAGAGTGGTGACAGGCAAGAGGCCCCCTATGGGTGGGGGTGACAGGCAAGAGGCACCCTATGAGTGGGGGTGAGAGTAGTACCAGCCAAGAGGCCCACTATGGGTGGGGGTGGGAGTGGTGATAGGCAAGAGGCCCCCTATGGGTGGGGGTGGGAGTGGTGACAGGCAAGAGACCCCCTATGAGTGGGGGTGATAGTAGTACCAGCCAAGAGGCCCCCTATGGGTGGGGGTGACAGGCAAGAGGCCCCCTATGTGTGGGTGTGAGAGTAGTCCCAGCCAAGAGGCCCCCTATGGGTGGGGGTGAGAGTGGTGACAGGCAAGAGGCCCCCTATGAGTGGGGGTGTGAGTGGTGACAGGCAAGAGGCCCCCTATGGGTGGGGGTGACAGTGGTGACAGGCAAGAGGCCCCCTATGGGTGGGGGTGAGAGTGGTGACAGGCAAGAGGCCCCCTATGGGTGGGGGTGACAGGCAGGTGGCCCCCTATGAGTGGGGGTGAGAGTAGTACCAGCCAAGAGGCCCCCTATGGGTGGGGGTGAGAGTGGTGACAGGCAAGAGGCCCCCTATGGGTGGGGGTGAGAGTGGTGACAGGCAAGAGGCCCCCTATGGGTGGGGGTGACAGGCAAGAGGCCCCCTATGAGTGGGGGTGTGAGTGGTGACAGGCAAGAGGCCCCCTGTGAGTGGGGGTGTGAGTGGTGACAGGCAAGAGGCCCCCTATGTGTGGGTGTGAGAGTAGTCCCAGCCAAGAGGCCCCCTATGGGTGGAGGTGACAGGCAAGAGGAGGGCCTGGGTGTTTGTCACAGGTTTACTGGTACGTGTCGGGTGTTTGTTTGGGGTGTGTGTCTCTTACCGTCTCCATCGTAGGCGTCTGATCCGGATCAGGCCATGGATGTAGAGGATCGGTATGACCTGTGCGATGGGATTCATGTCGACACCGTCTCGTATGCACTGGTCGTTGGTTGGTTTCGTCCCAGTTGCAGGCTTGTACGTCTCGTGTCCGGGGATCGTGTTGTGGCGCGAATCGTTCCTTTCATGCAGCTTTTCCGGATGCTGTGACGTGCCGTACGTGTCGACTCGCTCGGCGCATAGGAAGTGCGCATCATACTTGTCCGGCCGGAAACTGCTCTGACATAGCCCCCGTGCGAGTCGATTCGGCCTTTACGGAACCGGGTCGTAGGGAGAATTGAGTATGTATTTGGCGAATTCGTGTCGGTTGGGTTTTCAGCACATGCACGCATCGTACTTGATCGGCAGGACTGACCGGCTCCCGGGACGAGTCGGTCGGTAGGTAAGCGTCCGGACGGCTCTTTTTGAGCTGTCCGACCAGGATCGGAATCGGCCCCTTAATAGATTAATAGCCTCCTCGATTTGAACGATATCTGTTTTCAGGAATATTATTGTAGATTGTAAATGCCTAGAGTCTAAAGATGGCAAAGCCACTTCACTTCCAGAGGCAGTAGGTTGTTTGACGCTTGTCCGATCTGGGGGATTATTTGTTGTGCAATGTTCAACTCCTCTCGAGGGCTGTCCCTGTTTTAACGTGTGTGTGACTCCTGCGGGTGCTTTGAGTTTCGTATATGCTCAGTATTGAGATCTAGAAGAGTCGTTGTTGTGCTCTTATTAGAGTTGCTCTGTTTCTTATCAAAGGTGTGTACCTTTTCATTTGGTCTCGTGTGTTTCCCTTAATAGAAATGAGTGATTTTACTTAAGTTATCAGGCTGTTTCTTGTCTTAATGGAGCATTCTCTCTACCTCCACAATTAGCTTGGCAATTTCGCTCAAGGTGCAGTTCTCAGCTGAGTGCCCAGCTGTTTTGACCCCCTTCCTCTTTGCTAATGGGGCTTCTGCCACCTTTCTCTTCCCCATGATTATTTGCGGTGAGTGGCCGAGAATTGACAATAACTCTAGGGAGCAGGTACAAAGTTGGATGGTGGCTATTTGGGTTTAAGGATCCCCTGAGTTGATTCAAGGAGTAATCAAAAACAGTAGTAGACCATACTGCATTAGTAATTGAAGGTGGGTTACTTCAGCAAACCTTTTCCAATGCAAGAGACAAGGGGGGTGGCCCTACCCTGCCTCTTTCTGGTACTGATGAGTGCAGGGTGGGTACACCTTTGGCCTGGGCTTCGCCTGGGTATGGCCCGTGCGCATCCCATGCAGCGGGGTTGTTGGGCATGCTTTATAGTGCTCACGATCATGAGGGCTTGGCTCCTCCGTCCCTCGTAACAAAGAACAAAAACCTCTGGGGCTGGTAATCCCCCTCACTGCCTCCTGTGCATTCTCTGCAGTGGGGTTGTTAGACATGCTTTATAGCGCTCACGATCACTAGGGCTTGGCTCCTCTGCCCCACGCAGAAAACAACAAAGAATTCAGGGGCTGGAAATCCCCCTTGCTGCCTCCTGTGCGTTCGCCCAGTGGGGTTGTTGTGCGCTCTTTATAGCACTCACAATCACGAGGTCTTAGCTCTTCCACCCCTCTCAACAAAGAACAAAGATTTCTGGGGCTGGTAGTCCCCCTCACTGCCTCCTGTGGGTCCAGCACATTGGGGTTGTTGGGCTTGCTCTGTGGCACTCACGATCACAAGGGCTTGGCTCTCTGCCCCTCGCAATGAAGAACAAATAATTCTGAGGCTGGTAGGCCCCTCGCTGCCTCCTGTACATGCCACACAGCAGGGTTGTTTGGCGTGCTTTATAGTGCTCATGATCATGAGGGCTTGGCTCCTCCGGCCCTCGCAATAAAGAACAAAAACCTCTGGGGCTGGTAATCTCCCTCACTGCCTCCTGTGCATCCTCTGCAGTGGGGTTGTTAGACATGCTTTATAGTGCTCACGATCACTAGGGCTTAGCTCCTCTGCCCCACGCAGAAAACAACAAAGAATTCAGGGGCTGGTAATCCCCCTCACTGCCTCCTGTGCTTCCCGAGCAGGGTGGTTGTTAGACATGCTATATAGCGATCACGATCACAAGGGCTTGGCTCCTCCGCCCCTCGCAACAAAGAACAAATAATTCTGGGGTTGGTAATCCCCCACGCTGCTTCCTGTGCATCCCCCCATAGTGGGATTGTTGGGCACGCTTTATAGCACTCATGATCAAAAGGGCTTGGCTCCTCCGCCCCTCGCAGCAAAGAACAAAGAATTCTGGGGCTGGTAGTCCCCCTCACTGCCTCCTGTGGGTCCAGCACATTGGGGTTGTTGGGCTTGCTTTAAAGCACTCACGATCACAAGGGCTTGGCTCCTCTGCTCTTCGCAACAAGAAACAAAGAATTTGGGGGCTGGTAGTCCCCCTTGCTGCCTCCTGTGCGTTCGCCCAGCGGGGTTGTTGTGCGCTGTTTATAGCACTCACAATCACGAGGTCTTAGCTCTTCCACCCCTCGCAACAAAGAACAAAGAATTATGAGGCTGGTAGTCCCCCTCACTGCCTCCTGTGGGTCCAGCACATTGGGGTTGTTGCGCCGCTTTATAGCCCTCATGATCAAAGGGGCTTGGCTCCTCCGCCCCTCGCAACAAAGAACAAAGAATTTTGGGGCTGGTAGTCCCCCTCACTGCCTCCTGTGGGTCCAGCACATTGGGGTTATTGGGCTTGCTTTGCAGCACTCACGATCACAAGGGCTTGGCTCCTCTGCCCCTCGCAATGAAGAACAAATAATTCTGAAGCTGGTAGGCCCATCGCTGCCTCCTGTGCATGCCACGCAGCAGGGTTGTTTGGCCTGCTTTATAGTGCTCATGATCATGAGGGCTTGGCTCCTCCGGCCCTCGCAACAAAGAACAAAAACCTCTAGGCCTGGTAATCCCCCTCACTGCCTCCTGTGCATCGTCTGCAGTGGGGTTGTTAGACATGCTTTATAGCGCTCACAATCACTAGGGCTTGGCTCCTCTGCCCTTCGCAACAAGAAACAAAGAATTTGGGGACTGGTAGTTCCCCTTGCTGCCTCCTGTGTGTTCGCCCAGCGGGGTACTTGTGCGCTCTTTATAGCACTCACAATCACGAGGTCTTAGCTCTTCCACCCCTCGCAACAAAGAACAAAGAATTCTGGGGCTGGTAGTCCCCCTCACTGCCTCCTGTGGGTCCAGTGCATTGGGGTTGTTGGGCACGCTTTATAGCACTCACGATCACAAGGGCTTGGCTCCTCTGCCCCTCACAACAATGAACAAATAATTCTGAGGCTGGTAGGCCCCTCGCTGCCTCCTGTGCATGCCACGCAGCAGGGTTGTTTGGCGTGCTTTATAGTGCTCATGATCATGAGGGCTTGGCTCCTCCGGGCCTCGCAACAAAGAACAAAAACCTCTGGGGCTGGTAATCTCCCTCCTGTGCATCCTCTGCAGTGGGGTTGTTAGACATGCTTTATAGCGCTCACGATCACCAGGGCTTGGCTCCTCTGCCCCACGCAGCAAACAACAAAAGATTCTGGGGCTGGTAATCCCCCTCACTGCCTCCTATGCTTCCCGAGCAAGGTGGTTGTTAGACATGCTTTATAGCGATCACAATCACAAGGGCTTGGCTCCTCCGCCCCCTCCCAATGAAGAACAAATAATTCTGGGGTTGGTAATCCCCCACACTGCTTCTTGTGCGTCCCCCCATAGTGGGATTGTTGGGCACGCTGTATAGCACTCACCACCAAAAGGGCTTGTCTCCTCCGCCCCTAGCAACAAAGAACACAAAATTCTGGGGCTGGTTGTCCCCCTCACTGCCTCCTGTGCATCCCGCACAGCAAGGTTTTTGGGCACACTTTATAGTGCTCATGATGACTTGGCTCCTCCACCCCTCGCCACAAAGAACAAAGAATTCTGGGGCTGGCAAACCCCCTCACTGCCTCCTGAGCATCCCCCATAAAGATGTCATCATATTTTTTCAGGCCCAGTTTTGTGAAGGAATGAAACCTATTGGTACTTGCTGGTAAGTCAGGAATATACATCAGAGAAGGGCTCCACAATCGCTCTATGTATCACAGCGTTAAATCGATACGTGCTTCGGGTATATAAATTGATATCTCCATGGGTCAAACGCAGTTTTTGTACTGTGGAATCAACTCACAACACTGTGACCTGAGGATGGTCTCAAGGACCTGATGTACCCTAGAAGACCAAAACATTGACATTCTGTCCTCTCTAACCATTTTTACAGCACCGTTTTGAGTCCTTCATTTAAAACTGAAATTTGATGATTTATTCTATGTGGACTTTGGTGTCTTGGACCTATATAGTTAGGGCGATTGTTACGCTTCCTTAGATCCTTCAAGGTGTATTGACATGGATCATATGTTGGCCTCAGTGTGAATTCCTTGATGTACTGCTGTTATATGAAGAAATGTGATGTGGACTAAAATGATGTACAATTGATGCTTCAGTGATGAAAGTTTCATAAAACTAAATGATTTAATTTTTTTTAAACTATTTGTATTAGTGTTTTTATCATTACGTTCCCTTTATACATGAATGTTGTGGTGATGTTATTGGATCATTTATTTGACCAGTAAAAAAACAAAGTAATGTGGAAAAAATCCTCCAGGAACATTTTTTGTTGTGTGGATTACAGTCTTCCACTTCTGTCAGCCCCCATAACAAGTCAAGTGGTATTACTGTCCCAAGCCTTAATCTTGACACCTCAAGAGTGTCAGATTTACTATTCCCATTCCAGATATATCCACATTGCAGGAAAGCATTGTACTCTAGAGAGATTACATTTATAATTCCTACTCCAATTTTAACCAGATTGGGCAAAGTATCGCACTCTTTAGGGGTTAGATTTACTATTCCTACTTCAAACTGATTCACATTAGGGAAGTGTTTGACATTCTGGTGTCACATTTAATATTCACACTCCACACAGTTAGTGCTGCTAACTATAACTGAGGAATTTCTGTGCTTTTTTAGTTTAAAACGTTAACGTTGTCACTGGGAAATTCACCTAACTATACTAACTATAACGTTACTTTAATCTTTGTTTTTCGGTGAATTTCCAAGGTTTTTTTTTAAACAAAAACAGATCTTTTTTTTTACAGCTAACCATAACATTATTTTAACCTTAGTTTTATTCAGTGAATTTCTAGAGTTTTTTTAAAGAAAATTCATTATTTTTGTGAGTTTATGTATGTATGGTAGAATGACTTTATAATATATGTTGTGTTCAGACATTATTTTAATTATAATTTTTATTGGAACAAAACAGGATACGGTTTGCAGTTTGCAAAATCTTTGTGAAATGTGTGTGAGTATTTAACAGAAAAATATTCAATGGAAATTGCATATTTGCTCAGTTATTGTAACTCTGATATCACATGTCACCAGCAATCTTTTTTGGAAGTGTGATTACTCTCACGAGAGGATCGCGGGATTGTACGAGGCGCCCAGAGGAATCTTGACCTGCAATAGCTTGTAAATGACTCTCGGGAGACTCTCGCAGGAGCACACAAACGCCTGTCTCTGCCCATATATTTCTCTGCATCTTGTGAGAGTATTGTGAGCTCAAACACTTAGCATATCTCTCATGGATAACCCCCCTGCATTCTAGGGTGTGGGAAGTAGAGTGTGCAAACACATAAGCCTCTCTGCTGAGACCTCTCTCTGCAGACAGATTTTCTATACCCCTCCCTACTTTTTTATAATGCTGCAAGAGTCTTGCAAGACCGCAAATATTTTGGTGGAATAGATTTCAAACTTTCATTCATTACAGTATTAATAATGCATAATTCCCACTCCAATCAGAGCTTTCCAGACTATAACAGGAGTGTATAGTAGGGTGTAAGGAGTGAGTGGCCTCCCTGCTGACACCTCTCCTCAGGGTGACCAGTATTCATAGTAGTGTGCAAGAGGGACTGGCCTGTTTCCTGACACTTCTCTCTCAGATGTTGGATGACCATAGTAGGGTGTGTAAAAGGACTGGCTCTCTCTGCTGAGACCCCTCTGTTGGATGATGGGTGTGTTCAGTAGGGTGTGAGGAGGGACTGGCCTTTCTGCTGAGACCTCTCTCTGTAATGATGGGTGTGCATAGTAGGGTGTGTGGAGGGATTGGCCTCTCCTTTCAAACCTCTCTCTCAGATGAGGGATGTGCATAGTAGGATGTGTGGAGGGACTGACCTCTTTGCTGATTCCTCTCTCTGTAATAGTAGGGTGTGCATAGTAGGGTGTGGAGAGGGACTGGCCTCTCCTTTCAGACCTCTTTCTCAGATGATGGGTGTGCACAGTAGGGTGTTGGATGGGACTGCCCAATGCTTTCAGACCGCTTTCTCAGGTGACAGGTGTGCACAATAGGGTGTGTGGAGGGACTGGCCTCTCTGCTGAGACCTCTCTCTGTAATGATAGGTGTGTGCAGTAGGTTGTGGGGAGAGACTAGGCTCTCCTTTCAGACCTCTATCTCGATGGGTGTGCATAGTAGAGTGTTTGGATGAGCCTTAACTCTACTCACAACTCTTCTCAAGCCAATGCGTATAAATAGTAGAGTCTGATAAACACCACCTCCAGTAAGACTCCTTCATACATAGTGTGCATAGCAGAGTGTCTTCAAACATCACCTACTGTTTCCTACTTTTCACGATCCTGCGAGAGTCTCGCGAGATAGTAATATTTAAAAAATATATATATTTAATAACCCTGGGCAAAGCACTACGCTACGCTCGCGTAGTTTGCGAAGTTTGCGCTACTTCGCACAACGCGAATTGCACGTAGCACAGTGCAAACACGCGTAGCGTAGTGCAGCGGTCATTTTTTGCTTGCTCGCGGTCCTCAACGTCAAGTTGGCGACCGCGAGCAAGCAAAATGACATCCCGGGCGAGACTTTTTCCTCGTTCGCGATCAGCAACATCAAGTTGCCGATCGCGAGCGTGGAAAATAAACCCTCCAGCGAGATTCTCAACGCGGGAGGTCAGGTTTCTCATTGCGAGTGGTCGCGTATGCTCGCGACCGCTCGCGATGAGAAACTACCAGTCCGCGTTGAGAAGCTGCCGCTCGAGTAAAATCTACTCGAGCGGCAGTAAGAGATAGCTCGCACTGTGCAAGATGCCGTTTCAATGATTGCACAGTGCGGACAAGCATCCGGCACTGTGCAATCATTGCGAACAGTGCACTACGCAGTTCGCGTAGTGCTACGCGTAGCTCGCGTAGTGCGAACTGCACTTTGCGTAGCTTTGCGTAGCGCTACTTCGCGAACTACGCCCAGGCTTAATATTTAACCTACTAATCATCACAGTACTTATCTCTTATGCACTTCCTCTAAAAAACAAGGATCACAATATGCATAATAGAGTGCATTGAGAGCTCATCTACCCCTTTTTATTATTCAGGATCCTGCAAGAGTCCCACAGGATCATAAAGATTAGTTAAAAACAATATACATTTATAAGCTTCAAAGTAGTTAGCCCTTAGGACACCTCAGGCCGATTATGAAGTCGGATGATAAGCCTCCGACCGCTCTTCGGAGGCTTACCGACCGACATCCTAGGTTTACGGTCCGACTGCCGAATTATGATGTTGGCGGTCAGAGTGTAAAGTGGCCGGTCAAACCAACTAGCTTCCAACGGGCCCAAGGAGCCTGTCGGCCAGTCGGAAAACTTTCATAAACCCTTACAGATGGCGTTTCCCCCATTGGGATTATGATGTCGGTTTCCGTCAGGCTTTCCATGTCGGGCTTTCCGACATGGAAAGCTTGCTGGAAAGTGACTCTGGGGGCCTCTAGCAGGGCCCCCCTCCCTCCGCAGCCTCCGGTTGGCCTGAGGTGCCTGCCACACGGTTCAGGGATTTACAATAACTCCCATTTCCCAATGGGAGCTTGTGGTGCGGCAGGTTTCCGACCGCCGCACAAGCTCCCATAGGGAAATGGGAGTTTACAACAGCACCATGTGTGGTTCCATCATAATTGTGGTTTCGGACCGCTGACCTGAGGTCGGTCAGTACCCAAACCGCAGGGGTGCCTCCGACCGACATCCTAATCAGGCCCAAAATCTCTAAATCTATGGGGGTAACGTGCCTTTCTGCTTCCCCTGTATATAGCTTTTTTACTTCATTTCCACAAACCTCCAATTTTTCACAGTAAGCAGTAATGGCGGCCATTTAATTTCTAACATTCCAAAAGTCAGTCAATCAGAGCGTTTGTTCTTGCGGGATTAGCCGGTGCCTCTCTCTACTGTGAAAGCCTGAAGTCTCACAGGGAAAACTGGCCTCTCGACCAATGACAGGGCTCGCGGGCTCTTGTGAGCCCAACTGCCAAAATATACAATTATTTTTTACCCTTAATATCTCAAAAACTACTGAACAGATTTACAACAAATCATGAAAAGCATAGTCTGTGGACGAAGATCCAACTTCCTGCCAAATTTGGTGTAATTCAGTTGAGCAGTTTTTGCTATAACCTGTCTTAAAGAAGTCTATGAAAAATACATGGGGACTTTATGCTTTGGAACCCCCCTTTTTTCTCAGACCCGCTTGATGGATCACTCCGAAACTTTCCAGGAAGGAGCTGAGGTGGATTAACTTTTTTTTGGAACATTTCCTGGAGATTCATCAAACAGGGCCAAAGTTATTAGCAATCAAAAAATGCTCCGTCTATAGAAAAGCATACTGAACTATAACTACCTACTGACGACCACCAGTAGTTTACTTATCTGATATTCAGTGGAAGGGGCTACCATCTGCCTTTGTGCAGCAGACATTTAACATCCACCAAAGACAATGGTCTATTGTCCTTATCATCTGTAAGGTTCCCACTCAATGTAATTTTGCTACAACTATACTTCTCCTGGCCCTTTTCCAAAAGTTTGAAGGAACAAAAGCACACATTTTCTGTACTTTACACCCAATGACAAAAGATCTCCTCCTCTTAGTATGTGTGTTGTTCTGCTTGTTAAGATTTTGGCAGGCAGCTTTCCTGATACTTGGCAGCTGCTGTTCACTAGTTGCCAAGCTGCATTATGTGGTGTGGGGAGCTGGAGTCAACACTTGAAATGTAGGCTTTGCTGTCACTTGTGCACCCTTGTGTCAAACACATGCACATGGATTCAGACAAGCCTCACATAAACTTTCACTTCAAAGTACATATTAATACATATTAGAACATTGGAATGTTGGGAGCTCCATTGAAAGCAATGGAGTAGCTCCGGGCTTATAATGGCTGGTATAAGCCCGGAGCTCCAACATTCCAATGTTTCTTTGTTCACAGCTGTGGCTGTGAACAAAGGCTTCAGGGAGCCTGAGCGGATTTCAATCCCCTGGCGCTCCCTGAAGCCTTTGTTTTATTTGTTAGAACATTCTGCCCTCTAGTGGCAGAATGTTCTAATAGCCTTATAGCCCTTCGTAGCTGGGCTATACCGGCTATTAAAGTCCTGCTCCCTTTAACGCTGGAGCAGGCCTTTAATAGCCGGTATAGCCTGCTACGGCGGGCTATAAGGCTATATTAATAGCATCCAAAGAGCACCATAATTCACACAGGCACTCTAATATCTCCTTATTTGCCCTTCCAGATAGTCTATAATCATTGAGCACCTCAATAAACACATACTCATAACACTCTTAGCTCTGCATGCAAACACACTTATTCCTACTCAGTAATGATGTGGTTTCAGAATATCGAGGAGGGAATATCAAGATCACACAATATTGTGACCAGAATAGCGAGGACCAAAATGTTTAAAGGTAAGTATGTATATATTTTCTATACATAACTCCACATATACCCACATTGATGATAAATATATCTTCAAGGTAAGTAGATGTGGAGTAAAGAATAATACATCTATACCTCCCCCTGTGCACTTACCTTCTTGATATTTTGGTCCACAATATCCTGGTTACGTGTGACCTTCCCTCTTAAATATTCCATACTACAATCACTTATGGCTACACCCTAGCGATCACTTATGCTCACTCTAACTTCCATGCACTTATTCAAATGCAGTCATTGACACACGTATTCAGGCGTTTGGACAAAATATTGAATAAAAAATATTATGACACCAAAATATCGTGCCAAGAATATTGGGATGTCAAAAATATTGTGGATAGGAATATCAAAGTAAGGAATATTTCTAAATGTTGGTTTTAATATCACTGTATTGTTTGTAAGTGTCATTTCATATGTGTTTTATTGTAGTGCTTTTATGTGTTAGTATTTATTTTTAATTTGTGTGCTCAGTAAGATAATTTATTAATTTTGAAATGTTTGAAATTTTTCCTTTCAGTTGTTTTAATGTGTAAAAATTATGTATATGTAATTTTTTATTCTTTTTAGTAGCAGGATGTTGGATTTTTGGGGGATAGGGGAGGGAAGAGTTTTAAAAAGTGAATATTTGAATTGAAATGTATTGAAATTTATTTTGTAATGGGTGAAATTGAATTTTGTAAAATTAAGAAATGGCTGTTTTCAATTAACAATTTTTATTAAAAATGTTTTGATAATACATTTTCATGTATTGATAAATTACATTAATGTTGGTAGTTTACTGTAAAAAGAAAATCATTATTTTAATTAGAGAAATTTTGAAAGACACATTTGTTTTAAATTTAAATTGAATAATGTAAAAAGTTTCTAAATGTACTTTACTTACATATTTTTCATTTAATACATTTATTGTTGTTAAATAATCTTCCTTGGAAGTTTTATATTTTTGAATGTTTTTGAATGTTGAACATTATACTCCTCATTGTTAATAAGCTGCTTCAAAGTTTTATTAAATTGTAAATTTTACATTAAAATATTCAAAATTATGTATAATTAACTTATGGAAACAGAATGAATATGTATTATTTATGATGTATTAAGTAAGATTTGTTTGTATATTTATATGTTATAGATTTATTTAAATTTCTATAAAAAATCTAATAATGACAATTTTATTATTTATATTATTGGAATAAGATCTGTTTTGGGGGTATATATTCTAATATCTATTAATGCAAATGTACTATAAGTCAATGGTTTTCAACTTTGGATTATGAATTTATTTTTTATGTTATATTTCAAAATTTAGGAATATTAATATATTATGTTGAAATAATGCTTAACACATTATTTTATATGTTAAGCTTTCATTTTAAATATATAGGTATTTAGTTTGGGTTAATGTATCTTCTAAGTACCTTTTTATTCTATTTTTAAAAAATATGTGTGACTATGGAGTATTTATTGTGCATATAAACTCTTTAGTGTCCAACATCTTTCCCAAAATAGTTTAGATTGGACTTGCAATACTAAATATGGTCCCTTTAGTGTTCAACACCTTCGTCAAAATGGTTTAAGCCTGGGTCTAGTTCCTTAGTGGACTAATGCGTCAACTGTTGGGGCCTGTGTTTGACTTCATGATCACAGGTTTGAATCTCGGCGGGTTCACTCAGCCTTTCATCCTACTGAGGTTAATAAAATCAGTACCATTGCATTGGGTAACAATAAACATCTGTTATTCAGTGACAAGATGCCCACCGGTGAACATGCACTTTACAAATGTTATGTTTAGATTGGAGTCCAAAAATGGTTTAGATTGGAGAAGAAATAGTAAATGTTGCCCCTTTAGTGTCCAGCACCTGCCTCAAAATGGTTTGGATTGCAGTAGAGATAGTAAATGTCACCCCTTTAGTGTCTAAAACTTTCCCTAAAATGGTTTAGATTGGAGTGGGAATAGTAACTGTCGCCCCTTTAGTGTCCAATACCTTCCCCAAATTGGTTTAGATTGGAGTGGAAATAGTAAATGTCACCCCATTATTTGTCCAACACCTTCCTCAAAATTGGTTAGATTGGAAAGGGAATAGAGAATGCCACCCTTTTAGTGTCCAACATTTTCTCAAAAATGATTTAGGCCACGATTATGATGTCTGACGGACCTGAGTCCGTACGACATCGTTTGGAAACTGGGACCGAACGACCTCCTGTCGTCAGTCCCAACCCAGCAATTAGAATGCGACCGAACACTGTTCAGTTGCATTCCTATTCTTTACAATGGGAGCATGCATTCCGATCCGAATGCATGCTCTCATCGTAAAGAGCTGAGGTGCAGTTCATCCCAGCACCCCGTGACAGGCACCTCAAGGTGCCGGCCACGGGGTGCAGGGATCAACAGGGGGCACCATAAGTGCCCCCTAGACCGCCATCCGGTGGCCTTGCACCCATGGGGGCCTTGCTGGGGGCCCCCAAAGTGGTATTCCCACAGCCTTTCTGTGTTGGAAAGGCAGGCACAGAAAGGCTGTGGGAATCTACCATCGTAAACCCTCGGGCAGAAAGAGCCACCCGAGGGATTACTGGAGGCTTTCTGAATGGCAGAAGGGCACTCCGAGCCCGTCGGAGGCCATTCGGAAATCCGGTTCGGATTCCTTTCCGACTGACCCCATCAAAATGGGTCAGTCGGAAAGGAATCCGAACAGCCAATTACGATGCCGTAGGAACGGCTCCGACCGAGGGTCAGAGCCGTTTCCTATGGCATCGTAATCAGGCCCTTAGTGTGAAATTCCTTTGTTAAAATGTATTTCTGTGAAGTAGGAGTAGTTTATGTCATTTAATTAGTATTGTTGCTATTCAGAAAGATAATTAACATAGTAGTTGGATGCATATTTGTAATATATAACATTGCTATTGACATATTTTCATAGAATAAAGGTATCTAACATTTTTCAATTTCCCTTTATTTTTCAAATTTTATTTATTGAATATTTGTACATTTTTAAACATATATAGTTATAGTTATAAAAAATGTATATATTGATAAATAAAAGTAATACATTATCACTAAATAAACAATGCAAATCATATTTAGATTATTGTAAGTTGCACATTTTTCAGTCTTCTATTGTTTAACATTTTTTTAACATTAGTTCAGGTGTTTCATATACATACCTTTAACATACTTTTTACATATTTTTTTCAGTATATAATAAATAATTGTTTCATTTTTTATACTATTATTTAATTTACACTTTACAATTTGTTTAAATATTTTAACAAATTTTAACACGTTTTCCATGTTTAATAATTTTTTTCATTTTTTAATTTTTTTTAAAATGTTTTAACTTATGTTGCCATTCATTTCTATGGAGAGGTAGTTTTTTTAGTTAATTTAGCAGCCATTTTCTTTTACTGCTTCTTTCTTTTTTGTAGTCCATTTGTCAAATTTTTAGTCTATTTTCCATGATCCAGGTCATGGGAAGGTGCTGCTGTTTGTCTGAACAGGTAAGTCCATTTTAAAGTATTTTTTATGGTTTGAAGGCAGGGTGAGGTAGGGGGAGTTATAGCAGTGAGTTATAGTGTTATTTGTGAGGTTTTAGTACATTTAGGGCCTGATTAGGATGTCAGTGGCGGTCTACCCGACAGCCAGGATAGTGGTCCAACTGCCGCATTACGATGAAGTCTATTGAACCGCAGTGGTCGGAGGTCAGTTGGACCGTAATCCCTACAATGGGGGCTGTGCCTGCGCAGGCACTGCTGTAAGGATTACGATGTCCCTTTCCGACAGCCTTTTCATGGCGGTCCCACCACCATGGAAAGGCTGTCAGGAATGAACTTTTGGTGCCCCTAGCTGAGACCCTGTCCACCGTAGGCTTCGACTATGTAGCCTGGGGGACACATGCTGTGCCCCCAAAACATTCAGGCACCGTGTGCCAGGTACCACCCTGTAGGACCCCTTAGTTTCCTCACCACCACACTCTTCATGGTGGGCTCACCGCCATGAAAACAGTGGCGGTGAGGAAACTCATAATATGCTTGGTGGTGCAGCAGCTGCACCACCAGCATATTGTTGCCTCTGACCACTGCGCCACCGAAATGGGATCAAGGATCCCGGCGGTAGCAGCAGTCTTGTGGTAGTCCCACCGCTGTAGTCATAATACGGAAGGTGGACCGCCAGTCTGGCGGTCCAGGGACTGCCATCATGGGTTAAGCGGTCCAATGGACCACCAAAATCATAATAAAGCCCTTAGTGCAGATTGTTGGAGATGTCTTTATATGTTTTGATTGAAAAGGTAGTAACAGCATAGTATGGCCTTGTGGGGGTAAACCTTTAAAATGGTTTTAATCATGGCTTGTTCAAAGTCTATGATTATTTTTTGTGAGTAATAGTTATTTGTATTTTGTTCAATGTGGTTTAGATGTTTGTAGTAAGTGCTACTTGGTATATTTGGTTTAGGCCAAATATATAAGGGATATTTGCTGTGTTTAATTTGTAAATATATGCAAGGATCCTCTTAAGGAGGCCACTGCAGCTTGCACCACCCATTGCCCCTACCAGCGCTGCTAGTGTGAGTACCAACACAACTACTAACCATCATACAACTACACGTGTGACATTTTAGACTATTCCAGGCCCCCAAAGCTATAAGAATGGCTTGGTTGGCAGGTATTAGTCATCTTTAATGTATATTGAATTAATAAACTACTATTGTTGTGTTGATCTCAACATTAGACCAACAGTGCCACCAAGCAGACTTTTCTGCGGAAAAGGTAGCTAAAATATACAATACTTTCCCGGCTGAGGCTCGGGATGGAAGGAGCTGCCGAGCTGAATGCACTATGGGGGATGTGGCAAACTACCTTTCTAAATTTTAACCACCCTCACTTGTTGACCTCATAGCCATAGCCGCTAGTATTAAATCTGGCTCTCCTACCAATCCTACGTCGCCTAAGATCATGAGAGCGGGCCTGGAGATCTTACTGCCATACATACGTCAACTCCTTGAGCTCTCCTTCTCCGAGGGCGTGGTCCCTAAATCCTGGAAACAGGCAATTGTCCTCCCTCTACTGAAAAAGCCTGGAGCTGACCCCAGCCAGCCGGAAAACCTCCGCCTGATTTCACTTCTGCCTTACTTTTCGAAAATAGCAGAAAAAGTAGTGAACTTACAGTTAGTTGCACACATGAACCAGCAAAACTTACTTCACCCCTCACAATCGGGTTTCAGAGCGACATACTCTACAGAGTCAGCATTACTCCTTGCCACTGAGTCCAATGGGAACAGTCCAGCCCGAACTGCCAGGCCAGGTCCTCCCTAGACTGGAAACAAGCATCCTAGGACCGGTTTCAGGGTTTCACCCCTCATCAGCCAAGATAGCTTGACTCCAGTGCCATGGAGAGCACAGGACCCACGTCTGGGCATACCCGTCCCACTCGGGGTGACAAATGCAAAAACAACAATTGATGGACAGAATGCAGAACAAATTGTGTTTTCTTTGTTCACCCTAAGTTGGCAGGGTATGCCCAGACGTGGGTCCCTTGCTCACTTTTCCACTGGATTCAAGCTAGCCTGGCTGATGAGGGGTGTTACCCCGAAACCGGTCTCAGGATGCTTGTTTCCGGTTCAGGGAAGTACTGGCTTGGCAGTTCGGGCTGGACTGTTCCCATGAGGCACAGGGTCAAGACCGATTTGCATATAGCTGGGTCTGAACTGAGGTGGCGAAGTGAGCTAAAGAATGATGATGGATTCAACCCAGATCTGTGACTGGGGGTGAGCGTCTGAAAAGTTTCAGCGCTCCATCCATCATCTCTTTGTGTTTGCTTTGTTCACCCTAAGTTGGCATGGTATGCCCAGACGTGGGTCCCTTGCTCACTTTGCCACTGGATTCAAGCTAGCCTGGCTGATATGGGCTGTTACCCCGAAACGGGTACCAGGATGCTTGTTTCCGGTTCAGGGAAGACCTGGCTTGGCAGTTCGGGCTGGACTGTTCTCATGAGGAACAGGGTCAAGACTGATTTGCATATAGCTGGGTCTGACCTGAGGTGGTGAAGTGAGCTAAAGAATGATGATGGATTCAACCCAGATCTGTGACTGGGGGTGAACGTCAGAAAAGTTTCAGAGCTCCGTCCATCATCTCTTTGTGTTTGCTTTGTTCGCCCTAAGTTGGCAAGGTATGCCCAGACGTGGGTCCCTTGCTCACTTTGCCACTGTCCAGCTCTAACTTCAAAATAGCATGAACAGCCCTGTGTTTAGTCGTTTCAAATGTCTGCACTGCTGTTGCTCGTTGATTTTTACTATTTCAGGCGCCGTTAATAAATGGGTACCTGTTTTGTTCTTCTACATCTTGTGCTAATCTGTCTCCGCACATCAAGTCATGCTGGAGTGTGGAATCTTGTGCCGCATTCCAGGATGGTTGGAGATTGGGGACAGAGGAGAGAGGAGGATGCTCATGAGGCTGGTGGTTTCCCGGTATTATCTACTTACAATGAAGCTATTTGTAAGTAAATCTCTGTTTCGGACTTGCCTTACAATATTTGTGACAATCGAGTTGAGTGTCTGCTGTGCACAACCTCTATCAGAACTGTCTTTCGGCCCTGGGCACCGAAGTCTAAGCATGCTGCTGTACGGGGTACAGATATCAGATAACTGATTCAAGTGCTTTTTAAAGTGATCAGATACGAGCGCACGTATATAGTGGGAAACACGCTACTTCTCACTCGTTGGATTTCTTTTTTCTGCAACCGCCCAGCGCGTATGCGCGTACTGACGCACATACTTGGTGGCCATCTTGTTTTCATGTGGATGTCACAATACAGAGTCAGGCAAGCAGGCTGATTGGAGAACTGTCATGACAGCTGTATTGTTTGCCTGGACTTGGAATATTTTATAGTCAGGCATCAATATTTCAAAAGGATTGTGTTTTTTAGTCCACTTTTTTCATTTTTTTTTTCTTTTTGCACCTTTGCAAATTCCAATAAGGATAAGGTCTAAAGACATTATTATTTACAAGAAAGAAAAACAAGAAACACACCGCATTTACTACAGTTTGCGTCTATTCTCCACTGGAATAAAGTAAACATATGCAAGGCATTAGTCCAAGTGAACCACCTGTACCATGGAAGGAGTGGTTCAGACCATTTAATGCATTTTTGGGTGCAATTGATGGCTATAAATTCAAACCATAAAGGAAGAAGTGGCTGTCGGAACATTCCCTGGGCATGATAGGCCAAGAAATACTTGTGCCTCTACCTGATCAAGTGAGGGAGGATTTGGCTGAATATGAATTAGCTGTACCGAAACTTGAGAAACACCTTTGCAAACCTCTGAATTTAATTCTTCTCTAGAGAACAGTCAGCTGCAGAATCTATTGACATTTATGTGGCTTCCTTACTAGTGTTGGCGGCTAAGTGTGAATTCAGGGCATTCACTGACCAACTCATCAGAGACCAACTGGTAACCTGATGCTACAACAAAAAGATACAGGAACGTTTACTCACCTGCAAGAATCCTTCACTTGATGAGGTGGTCGACATCGCTAATAGCATGCTAGATTTAAAAAAGTCAGTCAAAGTATGAAATAAGGACACTGAAGAAGCAGTACTTCTGGTGAAATCTACCAAATCTGTGTCCAGCAACATGACTGACAAGAAGAAAAATGTAAATGGAAGTGGTGCATGCTTTCGTTGTGGTTCGAAGTTTCATGTAGCTTCATTAAAACATTGCCCTGCTGTGGGTAAAGAGTGTCTCAAATGTGGCACGTCTGGCCATTTTTCCAGAGTATGTAGTTCTCAAACACGCAAAAGTAATGTGAACGTTGTAGACTACGAACAAGATTCAACCCATTGTATGGATAATATGCTTCTCTGTGTGCAAGTGCATGAGAACGATTTCTCAAAGTCAAAGGATCCTACAGGTGACTTTGTCATTAATGATAAAAGTGTACAATTACTAACTGATTCTGGATCAAAAGTAATGATTATTTCTAAAGATATGTATTCTAGTAAGAATTTTGAGAATGAGTTAAAAATGCCCGATGTTAGACCAGTTGGGTATAATGGTGAAAGAATTGATCTGGAAGGTTTTTTCAATGGAATGATATAATTCAGAGGCCAAGAGGTTCAAGCCAAAGTGTATGTTTCTCAACATGGTCCTGACATCCTGGGTGGGCATCACCAAGTGTGTTTAGGGATCATTTTAAAGCCTGGACAACCCTATCAGATATTACTGGTGGGTGAGTGTTGAACACCTGTTACTAATAGTGATTTGGAATTGATAATGGTGGAGAATGGGGAGGTTTTGTAGGACAAACTGAGCAAATTGAGTGGATTTGAACATGATATTACACTGAAAGAGGTACCATACCAGTTAAACATTGGCTGAGATCCATTCCTCTGAGCATTAGAGGCAAACTGGAGGATTTCAATTTTGCAGGATGCCATTTGGCCTTGCATCAGCAGTGGCTGTATTTCAGCAAGTGATTGGGGAAGTCCTGAAGGATTTGAGAGGAGTCTTGGTTTTCCAGGACGACGATATGGTGAAGATGAAACAGATAAGTTGAGACTAAGTGCTGTCTTATTTGCACTCAGAGCCAGGGGATTGAAATTAAGGTGGATAAATGAGAATTTGGTGTAAGAAAGGTTGAATACCTGGGTCATGTGGTATATGGAGTGGGTATTTCACCACTGCCTGGGTTGCTCAAGGCAATTGAGGAAGTTCCCACTTTTTGTTGAAAGAGAGCAACTTCAGGCTTTTCTTGGCATGTGTGAATTTTATGCTAAATTTATTTTCAATTTTTCCACTAAAGGGGAACCTTTATTCAAGTTACTAGAAAAAATTCTAAATTTGTCTGGGAGGATGCTCAAGAGAAATCTTTTCTTCTGATTAAGAATTAATCAATGCCCCTTTGTTGCCTCCTTACATGCCTGGGAAGTCATTGTGTATCACTGTTGATGCCAGTGTGGTTGGTTTTGAAGCTGTGCTATCACAAGGGGAGGGTGCTCATGAACGTGTTCTTGCTTTTGCTTCATGCACACTCAAGCCACAGGAACGTCTATATTCAGTAATTGAGAGGGAAATGCTGGCTTGTGTGTGGGCAGTGGAAAAATTAAAAGCTTATGTGTGGGGAACAAAATTTCTGTTGCAAACTGATCACAAGCCTTTAGTTCCAATCATCAGTGGCTCTAATGTTCATTCCACAAGAGCTACGGCCAGATTGATCAGATTGAATGTGAAGTTTTTAGAATATCATTTTGAAGTACAATACTTTCCTGGTGACAGGAATATAAAATCTGATTGTCATGTCTCCCACATTCCAGTAATGATCTAGAGGCACAATCATGGGATATACAGGACAACAATTATTTGGTAGTAAACATTGTACGGGGTGATACCAAACGTATTAGTGTAGAAGTCTGGATGAAAGAATTGGGTCAAGATAGTGTTCTGACAAAAGTTGTAGAATACGTGATAAAAGGATGGCCCAGAGAAAAGAATTTACCCATTACTTTGCAACCTTACAGTAAGTTACAATGTGAATTATCTCTTGAGGTGGGTCTTTTGTTCAGAGAGAACAATTGATTCCACAGTGTAATGTTAGAGAGAGATTGGTGCAAGTCAATCATGAAGGACATTTAGGAACGACTCTTAATAGGAAAAGGTTGAGGGAGACCTATTGGTGGCCAAGTATGAACAGAGACATAGAGATGTGGTAAGAAAATGTTTAATTTGTTTAGAAAATGACAAAGGACTTAAGAGTGTGACACCCCCTATAATGAAAGTTGGCAGTCCAGAGAAAGTGTAGAGCAGAGTAAGTCTATATTTTCTGGGTCTGTTTGGGACACTGTCGGCTAATCAGCAGTTCACCATTGTATTGATTGACCATTTGTCTAAATGGATTGAGGTCAAGTTTGTGAATGATGCTAATACAAAAACTGTAATCACTTTTTGATCCATATATTCTCGAGAGGAGGCTTTTCCCATCAGAGGTGATTTCAGACAATGGGGTGCAATTTGTATCGGATGATATGGTAATATTTTTGAAAGGTGCTAAGATGCTGGCACAAAAGATGTAGGGCCTGTAGGAAAGTGGGTTTCTGTTGCAGTAACCCCACCACTTTTTGCCTGATAACTGATGCACTTTTCCTTGGTGTGCCCTGGGTCCCTGCCAATCAGGTACCCAGGGCCTGTGTTCCTTCCCTAAAAACTGTACTAAAGCCTAAACCCAATTGGCATCTCTGGCCACAGATAAGCCCCTGGTAAATGGTACCCTAGGTACCCAGGGCACTGTGACCAGAGAAGGCCCCTAAGGGCTGCAGCACTTATTGTGCCACCCTTAGAGGCCCTGTACCCTGACACACACACCCTGCCTTTGCAGGCTGAGTGTCTTGGTGCAGAACTAAACAGAGAGTCGACATGGCACACATCCCTGTGTGCCATGCCCACAAACATACTGCCCTGGCATACCTCAGTCACCCCTCTAGCTGGGTGCACTATGCCAGTGGTGTGGGCACAGGTGCATGATTCCTGTGCCCCTACAGTACCCAGGGCCATTCCTGGGCACTGTAAGTGCAGTGATGCCATTAAGAGTATATGGTGCTGGGAGGTTGTCATTACGAACTCCACAGCACCATAATGGCTACACTGAAGACTGAGAAGTTTGGTATCAAACTTCTCAGCACATTAAACCCACACTGATGCCAGTGTGGGATTTAATGTAAAATGCACGACAGAGGGCAACTTAGAGTTGCCACCTGAACCTAACCTACAATCCACGTCTTGTCTGAGGGGCTGCCCCGGCTGCCACACAGCAGACATGTTGCTGGACCCCTGGGTGGAGAGCCATCCGCTCTCCTGGGCCTGCAACAATGCACATCCTGGGCGAGGTGCTAGGTCTCCTCCCCAGGATGGGCAGGGGAAGCTTCAAAGGCATGCCGCCTTTGTGAAGCTTCTCCAGGCCACTTGCTGTACTCAGCAACTGGCCCCCACCGGTTCTGACCCCCTCTCTGGCGGGAAGACTGGCGGGAAACCCCAAGGGAGGAAAGGGGATGTGCCAGCCTCTGCCAACCCCACCCCTCAGGTGGGGAGGCGAGGTGAAGCACAACTCCGGGCTCTCGCCATCTTGAAGATGGGGAGCCCTGCCCAATCACCCCCTATCCTGCCCACAGGAGAGGGGCAGGATAGGGGGTGTACCCACCCCAGGGAAGGGACCCATTGGTCCCTGCCCTTTACCTACCTGTAACGCCCCTAAATTTAGTAATTAGGGGCACCTTGAACCTTCCTTCCTCAGATCCAGCAACAACAAGAAAAGGAAGAAGAAGAAGGACGAGAAGCCGTGCAGAGCTAACAAGAGGACGACGCCCACTGACTTGGCCCCAGCCCTACAGGCCTGTCTCCCCTCGAACCTGCTCCTGCAAAACCCCGGCGTGTCCAGCGGCCAGCAACCTCAAAAACCCTGGAGGACCTACCTGCCTTCACTTTCCAAGCTGTTTCTCCCGTGAACACTGGACGTGTTTGACCTGCAGCTTCTGGTGCCAGCCAGGAACCGCGAATCCCGCACACTCTGCACCCGCCGAATCCGGCCCGAGCTCGAGTGGGCAAATACCCAGAGGAGGTCCCCCCGGGGATCCTGACCCGAGATCCGGCGACCCCTGACCTGCCTCAAGCCTCCTGACGACACCTGCAGTCTCAATCCAGAGGACCCCCCCTACCGCGACCAGAGCGGGTAAGAAAATCCGACGTCCCAAGGCACCCATGCACCCGACGCCCCACGGCCTTGTGTGCCCCAACCAACTGTGCCTAACCAACCCTCTACATCCCAACTTACCCCTCGAAGTGGTGGTTGCTCCTGGAAGGTCCTCGTCCCCGAGCCTGCAGTGTTTCTTTGTCCCGGAGAATCTCCATTGAAATCAACAGGGCACCCGACCTCAAAACAGCACCCTGCACCCGGCCGCCCTAGTGTCGCTGAGGGTGCCCCTTTGGTGCTAACTTGGTCCCCAACGTGCCCTGAGCTTAACCCTAGGAGCTTTGCTCCCACAACCCCGTGGCCTGCTTGCCAGCAGCCACCAACCGGAGTCCCCCTATCCTCCATAGGATAACATTGGGCCTCAACACTCTGTGCCCAGCCGCCCTAGTGCCGCTGAGGGTGCAACAACAGTGCATCACTGACCCTGGGAGACCCCTGAGTCTAACCCCAGAACCCTAACTCAAAAGACCGATTACTTACCTCGAAACCGATAACTCATTTTTCCTCATAGGATAACATTGACACTTTTTCTGCCAAAAAGTTTCTGTCGACTTTTGAAAACTAAGAATATTCCTTAAAAATCGCACAAATAACCTAACTGAATTTTCTCAACTGTTTGCAGGAAAGGTCCCAGTGCTGAACCTAGGTGTCCAGAACTGAGTAAGAAAAGTAACTAAAAGTAACTTGCCTGTGAATTGAATTTACTTCCATAGGATAACATTGGGGGTTCTTTGTGGAAAAGTTTCTAAGTGTCACCTTTTGAAATACAAGAATATTCTTTAAAAATCGTACAAACTACAAAAACGTAATTACTTACCTGTTTTAAGTAAATGTCCCAGTGCTGAATCTAGGAGTCCAGCACTGGATTACAAAAGTAACTAAAAAGTAACTTACCTGTGAATTGAATTTCCTTCTATAGGATAACATTGGTGATTCTATGTGAAAAAGTTTCTAAGTGTGGAGTTTCTAAACTTTAAAATATTCATCTAAAATCTGCCGAATTACGAAAACGAATTTACTCACCTGTTATCAGGAGAGATCCCAGTGCTGGATCTTGGTGCCCAGCACTGACCCTGAAAAGTAATCATAACTGTACTTACCGGTAACTTGAATTTCCTTCCATAGGATAACATTGCCTGGTTTGTGCTGAAAAAGTTTATGTCGATTTTGTAAACTTACAAATATTCGTTAAAAATCGCCTGTATAACAAAAACACATTCTTTCAACTGTTTACAGGAGATGCCCCAGTGCTGGATCCAGGATCCAACACTGAGTTAGAAAAAGTAACAATAACCCCACTTACCTGCTAAGTGAATTTCCTCCCATAGGATAACATTGGTGATTCTATGTGAAAAAGTTTCGAAGTGTCAACTTTTAAAATACAATAATATTCCTTAAAAATCACAACTGTAACCAAAACGTTTTTACTCAACTGTTTACAGGAGATGTCCCAGGACTGAATCTAGGATCCAGTCCTGTGGTAAGAAAAGTAATCCAAAAAGTAATCTATTGCATTTAACTAGAAATTCCCATTGAGCTCAATGTATTATTGTGTTTGAAATTGTGTTGCCTATTGCAACAACTGTAACTATTGTATTCAAAAGTCTATTGCCTATTTGAAAAGTATTTAACAAAAGTCACTCATTCTGAGAAAGTATATTTTGATACCTATTGTTGGTTCTAAAATAAAACAACTATATATTTTGATACAAAACCATTGGCCTAGAGTTCAGTTCTTGAGTGTGTGAGACCATTTGACTGAGTGTGTACAACAAATGCTTTACACTGTCCTCTGATACTGCCTTACTGCTCGACCAAGCTACCACTTTAGAGAGTAAGGTTATATCTAACTTTAGCCTCTGCCAAACCTCTGGGGACTGTGGACTCTGTGCACACTGTACCTATTTGGGAACAGTATATACAGAGCCACTTTCTTACAGGGCCCGATTCACAAAGGGCCTCCGCACTAGTGGCGGAGCCCCATAGTGTGGTGGGGCCCCGCACTCGTGGCGGGAACTTCGCAATGAGAAACTGCAAAACGGAGCTCCCGCCATAAATGTGGGGCCCCCGCCACAACTGCCTGGCCTCCGCCACGAGTGCGGAGGCCCTTTGTGAATTGGGCCCACAGTCTATACCACCCCCAAAGTAAAAGACCACTGACTCATTGTCAGTGAAATTGCTCTCCCACCCTCGCAGCTCCACCATTAAGTGAGGCCTGCCCCTGCACTCTCGAGTGTTGGTGATCGAGGCCCTCCTCCACCCGCAGGTTTCCTGCGCCTCATCCCTGGTGGTCCAGTGGACCTCTGTCTCCTTCCTCTAACTCTGCTCTTTCACTCGTTTTTCTACCCTTTTTTATCTTTCACCTTTCTGCACTTTTCTGCATCTCTGCTCTTTTGTGCCTTATTTCTGCTCATTTTCCCTTCCTCTCGCTCTGCCCT
Organism: Calotriton arnoldi; assembly: GCA_963921515.1. Classification (NCBI taxonomy): domain Eukaryota; kingdom Metazoa; phylum Chordata; class Amphibia; order Caudata; family Salamandridae; genus Calotriton; species Calotriton arnoldi. Next base: position 2,690,638 of record CAWUFW010001510.1, read on the forward strand.
TTCACTTGTTTTCACTCGTTTTTCTACCCTCTTTTATCTTTCACCTTTCTGCACTTTTCTGCATCTCTGCTCTTTTGTGCCTTATTTCTGCTCATTTTCCCTTCCTCTCGCTCTGCCCTTTCACTAGTTTTCACTCGTTTTTCTACCCTCTTTTATCTTTCACCTTTCTGCATCTCTGCTCTTTTGTGCCTTATTTCTGCTCATTTTCCCTTCCTCTCGCTCTGCCCTTTCACTAGTTTTCACTCGTTTTCTACCCTCTTTTATCTTTCACCTTTCTGCATCTCTGCTCTTTTGTGCCTTATTTCTGCCTATTTTCCCTTTTTTCTTTATCCCTTATTTCCTCCCTTTACCTTTCCCCGCCGCTGCTGCCCCCGCGGCCCCTCCCCCAGCGCGACCGTCCAATCCAGCTCCCCTCCCCGCTCCCGCCTCCCAGCTGTCCAGCCCTCCCGACCCCTACTTAATGGCAGCCACTGCGGGGACAGGCGAGCAAGACCACTGACTCATTGTCAGTGAAATTGCTCTCCCACCCTCGCAGCTCCACCATTAAGTGAGGCCTGCCCCTGCCCCTGCACTCTCGAGTGTTGGCGATCGAGGCCCTCCTCCACCCGCAGGTTTCCCTGCGCCTCATCCCTGGTGGTCCAGTGGACCTCCTGTCTCCTTCCTCTAACTCTGCTCTTTCACTCGTTTTTCTACCCTTTTTATCTTTCACCTTTCTGCACTTTTCTGCATCTCTGCTCTTTTGTGCCTTATTTCTGCTCATTTTCCCTTCCTCTCGCTCTGCCCTTTCACTAGTTTTCACTCGTTTTTCTACCCTCTTTTATCTTTCACCTTTCTACACTTTTCTGCATCTCTGCTCTTTTGTGCCTTATTTCTGCTCATTTTCCCTTCCTCTCGCTCTGCCCTTTCACTAGTTTTCACTCGTTTTTCTACCCTCTTTTATCTTTCACCTTTCTGCATCTCTGCTCTTTTGTGCCTTATTTCTGCCTATTTTCCCTTTTTCTTTATCCCTTATTTCCTCCCTTTACCTTTCCCCGCCGCTGCTGCCCCCGTGGCCCCTCCCCCAGCGCGACCGTCCAATCCAGCTCCTCCCGCTCCCGCCTCCCAGCTGTCCAGCCCTCCCCGACCCCTACTTAATGGCGGCCACTGCGGGGACAGGCGAGCAAGACCACTGACTCATTGTCAGTGAAATTGCTCTCCCACCTCGCAGCTCCACCATTAAGTGAGGCCTGCCCCTGCACTCTCGAGTGTTGGTGATCGAGGCCCTCCTCCACCCGCAGGTTTCCTGCGCCTCATCCCTGGTGGTCCAGTGGACCTCTGTCTCCTTCCTCTAACTCTGCTCTTTCACTCGTTTTTCTACCCTTTTTTATCTTTCACCTTTCTGCACTTTTCTGCATCTCTGCTCTTTTGTGCCTTATTTCTGCTCATTTTCCCTTCCTCTCGCTCTGCCCTTTCACTTGTTTTCACTCGTTTTTCTACCCTCTTTTATCTTTCACCTTTCTGCACTTTTCTGCATCTCTGCTCTTTTGTGCCTTATTTCTGCTCATTTTCCCTTCCTCTCGCTCTGCCCTTTCACTAGTTTTCACTCGTTTTTCTACCCTCTTTTATCTTTCACCTTTCTGCATCTCTGCTCTTTTGTGCCTTATTTCTGCTCATTTTCCCTTCCTCTCGCTCTGCCCTTTCACTAGTTTTCACTCGTTTTTCTACCCTCTTTTATCTTTCACCTTTCTGCATCTCTGCTCTTTTGTGCCTTATTTCTGCCTATTTTCCCTTTTTTCTTTATCCCTTATTTCCTCCCTTTACCTTTCCCCGCCACTGCTGCCCCCGCGGCCCTCCCCCCAGCGCGACCGTCCAATCCAGCTCCCTCCCCGCTCCCGCCTCCCAGCTGTCCAGCCCTCCCGACCCCTACTTAATGGCGGCCACTGCGGGGACAGGCGAGCAAGACCACTGACTCATTGTCAGTGAATTTGCTCTCCCACCCTCGCAGCTCCACCATTAAGTGAGGCCTGCCCCTGCACTCTCGAGTGTTGGTGATCGAGGCCCTCCTCCACCCGCAGGTTTCCCTGCGCCTCATCCCTGGTGGTCCAGTGGACCTCTGTCTCCTTCCTCTAACTCTGCTCTTTCACTCGTTTTTCTACCCTTTTTTATCTTTCACCTTTCTGCACTTTTCTGCATCTCTGCTCTTTTGTGCCTTATTTCTGCTCATTTTCCCTTCCTCTCGCTCTGCCCTTTCACTAGTTTTCACTCGTTTTTCTACCCTCTTTTATCTTTCACCTTTCTGCATCTCTGCTCTTTTGTGCCTTATTTCTGCCTATTTTCCCTTTTTTCTTTATCCCTTATTTCCTCCCTTTACCTTTCCCCGCCGCTGCTGCCCCCGCGGCCCCTCCCCCCAGCGCGACCGTCCAATCCAGCTCCCTCCCCGCTCCCGCCTCCCAGCTGTCCAGCCCTCCCGACCCCTACTTAATGGCAGCCACTGCGGGGACAGGCGAGCAAGACCACTGACTCATTGTCAGTGAAATTGCTCTCCCACCCTCGCAGCTCCACCATTAAGTGAGGCCTGCCCCTGCCCCTGCACTCTCGAGTGTTGGCGATCGAGGCCCTCCTCCACCCGCAGGTTTCCCTGCGCCTCATCCCTGGTGGTCCAGTGGACCTCTGTCTCCTTCCTCTAACTCTGCTCTTTCACTCGTTTTTCTACCCTTTTTTATCTTTCACCTTTCTGCACTTTTCTGCATCTCTGCTCTTTTGTGCCTTATTTCTGCTCATTTTCCCTTCCTCTCGCTCTGCCCTTTCACTAGTTTTCACTCGTTTTTCTACCCTCTTTTATCTTTCACCTTTCTACACTTTTCTGCATCTCTGCTCTTTTGTGCCTTATTTCTGCTCATTTTCCCTTCCTCTCGCTCTGCCCTTTCACTAGTTTTCACTCGTTTTTCTACCCTCTTTTATCTTTCACCTTTCTGCATCTCTGCTCTTTTGTGCCTTATTTCTGCCTATTTTCCCTTTTTTCTTTATCCCTTATTTCCTCCCTTTACCTTTCCCCGCCGCTGCTGCCCCCGTGGCCCCTCCCCCCAGCGCGACCGTCCAATCCAGCTCCCCTCCCCGCTCCCGCCTCCCAGCTGTCCAGCCCTCCTCGACCCCTACTTAATGGCGGCCACTGCGGGGACAGGCGAGCAAGACCACTGACTCATTGTCAGTGAAATTGCTCTCCCACCCTCGCAGCTCCACCATTAAGTGAGGCCTGCCCCTGCACTCTCGAGTGTTGGTGATCGAGGCCCTCCTCCACCCGCAGGTTTCCTGCGCCTCATCCCTGGTGGTCCAGTGGACCTCTGTCTCCTTCCTCTAACTCTGCTCTTTCACTCGTTTTTCTACCCTTTTTATCTTTCACCTTTCTGCACTTTTCAGCATCTCTGCTCTTTTGTGCCTTATTTCTGCTCATTTTCCCTTCCTCTCGCTCTGCCCTTTCACTTGTTTTCACTCGTTTTTCTACCCTCTTTTATCTTTCACCTTTCTGCACTTTTCTGCATCTCTGCTCTTTTGTGCCTTATTTCTGCTCATTTTCCCTTCCTCTCGCTCTGCCCTTTCACTAGTTTTCACTGCGTTTTCTACCCTCTTATCTTTCACCTTTCTGCATCTCTGCTCTTTTGTGCCTTATTTCTGCCTATTTTCCCTTTTTTCTTTATCCCTTATTTCCTCCCTTTACCTTTCCCCGCCGCTGCTGCCCCCGCGGCCCCTCCCCCAGCGCGACCGGCCCAATCCAGCTCCCTCCCCGCTCCCGCCTCCCAGCTGTCCAGCCCTCCCCGACCCCTACTTAATGGCAGCCACCGAAGGCGCATCAAAGGCAAGCCCGTCTGCGCCCGTCCGCGACCCGACCGCGACCACGCCAGGCACCCTGGACCTCCGCCCCGCCAACGCTACGACCCAGCAGCACTCCACGCACTCAACCCAGGCCGCAACAACAACTGCAAGCTAGCATCACCATCCGACTCCCACGGACCCTTCAGCTGTCACCGCTGCCGGCACACCTGCAGCACCGCCAAGAACACGGATCCAGCACAACCCGCCCACAAGAACACAACCGAACCGAAGACCCTGCAATGCATCCTCCTCAACGTCCGATCCCTCCACAAACACGCCACAGAAATCTGGGACCTCCTCGACAGCACCACCCCGGATGTAGCGTTCTTCACCGAAACCTGGAACAACACCACCTCGGGACCGGACATCGCCATCGCCATCCCCCAAGGATACAAGATCTCCAGGAAGGACCGCCCCACCCGCCCAGGAGGAGGAATCGCCATCGTCCACAAATCCAGCCTCCGCCTGAGCACACTCCCTGACGAGCCCACAGAACTGATGGAACACCTTCACTTCAAGATACTGGCCAGCCCCACCGCCACCCTCCGAGGAACCCTCATCTACCGACCCCCTGGACCCCGCGGACCCTTCGCCAACTCCATCACGGACATTATCTCCCCGCAGGCCATCGCATCCACCAACTACACCCTGCTGGGAGACCTCAACTTCCACCTCGACAACCAACTGGACCCCAACACCACATCCCTCCTGGACAACCTCCACAACATTGGACTGCGCCAGATCATGACCGAGCCCACGCACTCAGCAGGACACACCCTCAACCCCCTCTTCACTACAGGAAACTCCATCACCTTCAGCCACACCACCGAACTCCCATGGACCGACCATCGTTGCGTCCACTTCACCTTCAGAACACCCACCATCCACAGACACCAGCACCTGCTTCCACGAAGAAACTGGACCAAAATCACCAATGACCAGCTCACCTCCTCACTCAACAACTCCACCCCAACCATCGCGGAAAACGACGACCCCAACACCGCAGCCCGAACCCTGCATAGATGGATCTCAGACAGCACCAACACCATAGCCCCCCTCAAGAAAAACAACAATACCCGCGCCAAGAAAGCCAGATGGTTTACCACCGAACTTCGAGAGTCCAGAAGCACATGCCGCCGCCACGAAAAGGCCTGGAGGAACACCAAATCCACAGAAGCCCACGACAACTTCAGAGCTGCCACCAACGCCCACCATCAACTCATCAGAGAAACGAGGAAAAAAGCGATTGAAGACAGAATCTCCACCCACGCGCACAACAGCAAGGAACTCTTCAGCATCATCAAGGAGTTTGCCCAACCCACTAGCGAGTCTACCGACATCCCTCCCTCACAAGACCTCTGCGACAAACTCAGCACCTTTTTCCACCACAAAATCAAGAGCATCTACGACAACTTCGACGAAGACAACCAACACACTGAACCCTCACCAACCACCCCTGACACCCGGAAACCAGTGATTGACGACTGGACAGCCCTCACCACCGAAGACAATGAAGTCAATCCACTCATGGGCCCCCACGGACCCCTGCCCCCACCACATCTTCAACAGAGCCGCCGACACCATCGCACCCATGCTCCGCCACACCATCAACCGCTCCCTGGCGACCGCCTCGTTCCCCGACGACTGGAAACACGCCGAGGTCAACCCCCTCCTAAAGAAACCCTCAGCGGACCCCACCAACCTCAAAAACTACAGACCCATCTCCCTGCTCCCGTTCCCAGCGAAAGTCATCGAGAAAGCCATCAACAGCCAACTCGCCACATTCATTGAAGAACACAACATCTTCGACTCCTCCCAATCCGGCTTCAGAAAAAACCACAGTACGGAAACCGACCTCCTCGCCGCAACAGACGACATCCGCACCCTACTGGACAAAGGAGAAACAGTAGCCCTCATCCTCCACGACCTATCAGCGGCGTTCGACACAGTCTCCCATCGCACCCTAATACGCAGACTCTACGACGCAGGAATCCAGGACAAGGCCCTCGACTGGATCCGCTCCTTCCTCTCTGGCAGGACGCAGCGGGTCAGCCTCCCCCTTTCCTCTCGGACCCCACACCTACCACCTGCGGAGTCCCCCAGGGCTCCTCCCTCAGCCCGACGCTCTTCAACGTCTACATGGCTCCACTCGCCCCCATCGTCAGAACCTACGGACTCAACATCGTGTCATACGCAGACGACACCCAGTTCATCCTCTCCCTATCCAACGAGCCCAACACCGCCAGACGCAACTTTCGAGAAGGCATGGAAGCCGTCGCCAAATGGATGAAAAACAGCTGCCTACAACTAAACACCAACAAAACAGAAGTACTCATCATGGGCCCAAACCCCGATGCCTGGAGCGACACCTGGTGGCCCCCGCCCTCGGAAACCCGCCAACCCCCACGGACCACGCACGCAACCTGGGAATCATCCTGGACTCCGAGCTCAAAATGGACCGCCAGATCAACTCTGTCTCGTCTTCCTGCTTCCACACCCTCCGCCTCCTTCGTAAGACCTTCAAATGGATCCCCCTCGAACACCGAAAGACCGTCACTCACGCCCTGGTCACCAGCAGACTCGACTATGGCAACGCACTCTACGCCGGAATAAACAAAAACCTCACCCGCAAGCTACAGAACATCCAGAACGCCGCCGCAAGACTGGTCCTCAACCTGCCAAAACACTGCCACATCTCCCAGCACCTGCGCACACTCCACTGGCTCCCTGTCGAGGCGAGAATCACCTTCAAGATGCTCACCCACGCACACAAGGCCCTCCACGGCACCGGACCAGCATACCTGAACAGCCGACTCAAATTCCACGCACCCCAAAGGACCCTACGATCAGCCCAGCTCTCCTACGCCGTGGTCCCCCGCACCAGAAAGACCAGATCGGGAGGCCGCTCCTTCTCCTTCCTCGCGGCCAAAGCATGGAACGCCCTTCCGCTCCACCTCAGACAGACAACATCGCTCCCCATCTTCGCAAGAAACCTCAAAACCTGGCTCTTCGACAGACCCCCTCCTTGATGGATGGAACCTGCACCCCCCACCCACCCCTAGCGCCTTTGAGACCCTTACGGGTGAGTAGTCGCGCTTTAACAAACCCCTGATTGATTGATTGATTGATAGTCAAGTACAGAGGGCCAATAGGTTATTGAATGAATGTGTCAGAGAAGGAATCATTGTGGGGTGGATGTTGCTGATGCTGTGCGAGCCATCCTATGTTCTTCTCGTAATACTCTACATTGCGTAACTGGTCTATCACCTTTTCAAGCACTATGGGGAAGGTTTGCTCACGATTATTTGAAACCGGCATGGTTGAAAATGTTATCCAAACTTAGAGATGGCTTTGATATCAAGCAACATCTGGGTGACATGGGGTAAGAAATAGAGCAAAGCCAATTTTGAAGTAAAATGAGATACGATGAGTGCAGAAAAACAAAATGTATTCATTTCAAGAGAGAAGATTGGATTCATATCAGGTTACCAAGTGTCAAGGTAGTGAAGTGTAGGGTTAAGTATGGTGCAATCTGTGGATAAAATTAATGTGAATGGGAGTGCGGTAAGGCTGGAAAATGGACAATGGTGGAATGTTGCCAGGGTGGTAAAAGTTTCACATCCATATGTTTCTGAGAAAGAAGATGAAGGTTCTAAAACTGTGGGTGAGGAAGGTAGTTGTATTCATGAGAAGTGTGCAATTAAAGTACCTGGTAAATGTAAGGATTTTGTCATGATGTAATTCATTGTTAAATGCTTTTAACATGTTCTTCATATATTTTATTGTTTATTGTAGTTGTGTCTTGCATTATGATTGAGCATGACAAAGTACTTTTATCCTTTCTAGTTTTTATCTATCTTTTATGCAACTATTTATGTTTACAGTTATTTATTTTTGTGTTTATTTATTAGTTAGAATAAGTTTACCATGTAAGGTTTTACTATTATATTATTGTAAATGTGGGAGATGTGTTATGTCTTTCTACATCTCGTGCTCATCTGTCTCCGTGTCTCAAGCTGGGCTGGAGTGTGGAATCGTGTGCCACATTACAGGACGGTTGGATATCGGAGACAGAGGAGAGAGGAGGACGCTCATGAGGTGGTGGTTGCCCCTTTATTACCTACTTACAATAAAGCTATTTGTTAGTAAATCTCTGTTTGGACTTGCCTTACAATAGTACCATTCTGTGAGTGTTCTTCCAAAGTCAGCAATTGAGGATTTTCTGTCTGTGCCAGTGTTTTCATGCCTCTGGGAGTAATGGGGAAGGAGAGTCCAAGACTGGCATATTCAGCTTCTGCAGATCTTTCCATAATTAGATATCAATCCTTTTGTGCGATCATTCTATATCTATAAGTATCCCTCTCAAGTACTGTTTTTTACAACATAGACATATGGTCTATTATTTAAAACCAGCAGCGCATTACTTCTCTCTGTGAGGATTGGGTTACCAAAAAGACAGAGGTTCAAGTGGAGTTCGGAAATGAGCAAATGGAGAATATCACTGAATCCGACTTCATGAGAGCCAGCCTGCCTTTTGAGGAAAGATGCACATTTAAAAACAAATACAAAACTGTTGCTATGTCAAGTAGGAGTTGGTAATCTAATCCAGGTACCACAAAACATGAACGATTTACTGTGCTGCTCCATATACGTTTTCCTGCTAACTACTCTTGGTAAAGTGTCACTAAAAGTGTCACACAAGATAGACAAATGTCACTCATTCGCACAGTGGAAACAGAAATCTCCCTCCTGCTGAAAACTCTGCAGCTTTGATTATTATCCTCCCCTAAATTTAATTTCATGCTTACCTCTCTAAGATGTGTTTCTGTGTAGAGTGTGAATGTTACTTTTCTTTTTAAAAGGTGTACTAATAAATGTTTTTAGTCAATTTCAAAATTTCATGTTGCGTTTACTGGCAACTGGGCTTTAACAAAAACAGTGCCGTAGCTTACACCAAAGAAGGATGCATTACTGTATTAACATGTTTTATGGTGGTTTGGATTTGACTGTCAGAACATGACTGCTTGTATCTATTTCTGGAACATTTTCATAGTGCTAAAGCACAACCTCGTGTAACAAACTGCTTAAATTAGACCTAAAGAGAAGTGGAAATCAAACTGATGTGCTCTAGGTCATCCAGGTGATGGTCAACTAGATGACCTTTGTTGGTCATCCAGGTGAACATAAAACCCTATTGTTAGTCAAGAAGTATTTTTCGTGGTAGTGAGTAATCAACGATATTGTATGTTCGTTTACACCTTTGCATTTAAAGCACAAAACAAGTATAGTCAAGTCAAACCAGCAGGTGCGTTTCATCCAATCCCAGTGCCCCCTCAACTATGCCATATAGTCTTGATGGATTTCATCAAGTTACCACCAACAAAAAGTTTTACTACCATTATGGAACTTGTAGACTTTTTGACAAAAATGGTTCATTATATCTCTCCTTAGAAATTATTTTGTAATTCTTGAGCAGGTATTTCTTCAGGAGGTGGTTTGACTACTTGGTTTACTGTCACTTATCATTATCAACAGTGGGTCTTAGTTTATTTATATCCTCTCTATAGTTTGAAGAATCCACCACACATGTACCAAAAGAATATTACCATTCTTTTTTTTGTCTCAAGGGGTTGACTCATACCATATTATTTGTAAAGGGTAATATGATAAAATATGATTGGCTTTGTTAGCAGGATAAGAACAATTATAAAAGCTAAAAGTGATTACAGGTTCACCATCAATGGAGTCCATTGGGCAACCAAGGAGTTCAAGCATGGTTAACTACACAAAAATTACATTTAAAAGGATCACAAAAGTACCTTTCACAATATCTTGAACTGTAGAGGGTTGTACAAATGATCATTCTTTTTGGTCAAATTGGAGGTACCTCTGTCATTATCAGTACACCCAGTCTTTCACATTTACTGATTGAAACCTTCTTAGGTCAACACATAACTAGATACTAAACCTCCGCCAGAGGAAGTTGATGGTGCACATGAGTATAATGTTAATGCAGTATTAAACTTAATAAGGATTCACAGACATCTATACAACCTAATTGACTGAAGAGGATTTGGCCCTAAGGAGAGATCTGGGAAGCCCATGTGGCCTATTCATTGCCAAGATTTGACATGCACTTTTCACATTCAGTTTCCAACCAAAGTATACAAAAAAGTGATGGATGGAATTCTAATCTCAGCCACTGGTAATTACTTGGGCCGCATCCCAGTCCATCGTTATTTTGCGCATTAGGCCAGGTCCTCGCTAAACTGTCCTGGTTGGGTATGCCCAGATGTGGTTTCCATTCACACAGTCACATGCCCCCATGTTGACTCCCAGGTACTGATGTAATGGCTCTAAAATGACCTGAACCCAGCTAAACAGGACTCAATTCATGTGCTCTGACCCTTAAAATGGTTTGTGTGTAATTGGCTTGTCCCCATTTTGCATAGACTAACTTCCTTTTAAGTCCCTTGTTAATGGAAACGACTCCCAGGACAGAAGGCAATAGGGGCCTGCAGAGGAGAGAGATATTACCTCCCTCTTGCATGAAGCCAGACAGGTGTTAGCCCAAAATGAGAACTTCAAAGGAGAAGCCACCATTGAAGGTCAAATGGCCAACACTTGGGAGAGGGGCAGCTCTATTGTTTAGGCAGACATGCTGGCACTAGGCACAGGGAAGGGGAAGGGGAAGCCAGTTGTCAAACCAGTTTTCCAGGAGCGTGTAGCTCGTTGGTAGCCACACTTCTGGGTTGGGCTCTGGATGCTGAGAGAGGGGTTCTGCCATGTTGGTAGAGGGCAAAATGGTGCATTCTGGGATAGCCAGACGCCACACTTTCCAGGAAGTGGTCATCAGGAGGAAAGAAACGCATTGACTACCAAACACATCCTACGCTAAGGGCATTTTCTGAACATAAATAGGGCACTTCTGGTACCCAAAACTCAGATCTCAACTGGACTGGAAGAAGGATCCAAAAGGTATGCCCTGTTGCACTGTAGAACTGGCAAAGAGCGGCTGCACCGGCATAGACTGCACCTGCTGAACCTAGTGGCTATCAAAGGAGAGGAACTGTGCTTGCTGTGCCCTACTCGAGACGTTATCTCCAGAGACCAGCCAAAGCAAAGAGATTCAGGGATCAGTTGGCTGGCCTCCTGTTCACAGTGCAGGGCCACAACAGGTGAGCAGCCTGTTAGGGTAAGTTGGTAGTCCAGAATCTTCAAACAGCCACCAACCACTGCTGTGCAGCACCAGGGACCAGGACCTGATGCTCAAAGTTGTACCCAAGCTCGCTGAGCCAGACAGAGCCATCAGAATGCAGCCTGGTCACCCAGAAGACGGGTTATTGCCCAAGGAAGGATTTTGCTAAGGCTGCGTTACATGGAGGCTGGTAGCCCAGTGGCAATTGGACTTCTGCTAGCACTGAGAGGACTTCGAGGGACGTTGACCCTTGGACCAGGACTACCTCACCCCCTTTGTGGACCAACCCCCATCAACTGCATCACATCCACAGCATCCTTGAGCATCTTCAGCATCCTTCATCCCTTGATCAGGACCACTTCCATAGGAGACCATAGCAATGGATAAAAGTGGCTCGAACTGACTGATGACTGCTTCACCTGCTGAGGTAACTGCTTCTGAGGACCTTGCTTATCCCCCTGACTGTTTCCCTACAGGAGATCGACGTCTAAAGTGACTCTAAGTGACTGCATTACAATCACCCAAGTTTTCGGTGAAAAAGTTTCTAAGTGTCAAATTTTTTGAATTTGCCCATGCTTGTTCACAGTTGAGTGAAATGCTTTGATTATACCTTGCCAATTCTATATCTCTATATCCCTTTGGTGGATCTTGTTTGTTGTGGTTTTGTTTTAATACTTTACACTTGTTCCTTTGTGTAAGCCTTGCTGCTCAGAGTCACAGGTTCCCAGGGTTGAGCTGAAAGTTTGTCAGACGAAACCTACTGGTCCTAAAGGGGTTGGAAAGTGTATTACATGGTGAAGTCGCATAACCACACAATATCATACACCCAGTTTTCTCACAAGGGTCAAGACTGATTTGGAAATGGCAGTATTTGCATGGTGTGCAGAATAACAATGGACTGGGATGCTGCCTGGGTAATTACCAGTGGCTGAGAATACTTCAAGTATTCCATCCATCACTTTTTTGTATACCTTATTGTGTTGCTCTAAGTGGGACGAGTATGCTCAAACATGGGACCCATGCATACTGTGTCACTGCAAGTTTGGGCTGGACAGTTCTAATTGAAGCAGGGCCAAACTGAGGTGGTATGGTGTGCAGAATAGTGATAGACTGGGCTGTGGTCCAAGTAATTACCAGTGGCTATGATTAATTCAAGTATTCCATCTATCACTTTTTTGTATACTTTAGTGTCTCACCCTAAGTGGGGCGGTTATGCCAAAATGTAGATCACATAAACGCTGTGTCACTGGAACAAATCTATGCCTAGCAGATGGTCCCTAACTAGGATGAAACATACACAAGTTCCTGGGTTGCTTGTGTATGGTTCAGGGAGGACCTGGCTTGACAGTTCGGGCTGGACTATTACCAGTGGAGCAGGGTCAAGACTGATTTGCATATGACTGGGTCCAAAGTGAGATGGCATGGTGTGAAGAATAATAATCGACTGGGGTGCAGCCCCAAATAATTACCAGGGGCTAAGATTAATTCAAGGATTCCATCCTTCACTTTTTTGTGTACTTTAGTTCAGTTTCCAACTGAGGCACACAGCCTGTGGTCACGTCTTTTGGGTGAAGCACTGGCAGGACATGTGCCCTGTGCTGATTCCAAGGTACAAGTTATTACCAGTTTTCTAAATGTCCTGCAGAAAGTTCTTTGGCCCAGACTCCAGCACCTGTTGTGTTTCCCAAGGTTGACACTGGTTTTGTGCTCCTCTTGTGGCTATGCCACAGCCTGTTTAAATCCTTTGGCAGAGTCTCGATTAGGTGTTTTTTTTCCCAAAAATGGCTCATGGGCCCCAGCATCGCTAATTGTCCTTTCTGCTCTCCCACCTGAATTCCACTACTTGCAGGATGAGCAGCAAGGAGTGAAATCTCATAGCTGGTATTTTGGTCACACCCAGAACCAAACACCTCAATTGGTTTGAGAAAGCCCCCCTGTCCTGATTGTTGTCCTATGCTATACACTCATCTGTAATCTTGGACCCTAGAGGCATATCTGGTAACACTGAAGGCCACGTCTTCAATTTTCAGCTGGAACAGCAATCTTCTGCCTACAACTTCATTTTCTGAGTTGGAACTCAGTCATATCCACACTCTGAGAAGTCTGTTGTAATCAAGTTGTGAGAGCCTGAAACAACAAGAACATTGAGGTTAATTATACAATTGCATAATAGTAGCAAAACAAACAAGACAGTGAATAAATAGCAAGAGATATTGGTGGAAATATATTTGAAGAAATATTGTGCCATTACATAGTTCCACATAGAGCATTGCTAAAGATTTTCTGCACAGTTAGAATCAATGATACAAAAGAAACCTATAGCATTTAATTATGCTCTTCAAAATACTAAGCACAAATCATTCAAAGAGTTATTTGAAAGTATGAAGAAATGCTTTCTGAACACTTCAATCTTTTACATATAAAAGTCAAGGTTAGATGTTATGCTTATAGTACAAACATATGTACAGAAAATAAAGTTTATGAATATTTGTATCTTTCTCCCTAATAATCTGATCATTCCAGAAGGTGTAACTGATAAACCCAGTTATGAGCCACCTTCAAGAAACCTTGTTTATCTTATAATCTACCACTTTTCCCCGGTATCTTCCTTACCCACCTCTCTTGATCAAAGGGTGGGACGAGAGAAGGTGCAGGGTGTGAAGCGAAATTCTATGTCAGGACCGGAGGCTCCGATTATGCTTCTCATTTCTTTGCTCTTTATTAACAGCAGCCAATAAAACTCTTTATTCATAAAAAACTACAAAACCCATGAGCACCCAGTGCCCCATGACCATAGAGACTGTCCCTATATAAGATGTAACAGAGGTAACCATTTCCTCTTTCTTTGCTGCTCCGCAGCCAGTTAAGTGCTTTCCCCTTACCACTTCTGCTTTAGTGTGGTAGTGTATGGGTTGTTATTATATTGTTATTATATAGTGTTAGTATATTGTTATTGTATTGCTTACTGCGTGTATACTTGGATGCTGCCTTGTGCGCCAGTATTTCTGATATTGTTTCATTTTCTGCGCTTGTGTGCATTGCCTCAACGTTTTCCCTGTTTTTTCACTGTTTGTCGATTTCACGGGGACGCGTCTACCCGTGGTGATCGTGCGTTGTGTGGGAGCGCTCTGCCTCCCCTGCCGGGCGCTTCGTGCCCGCCGCAGTACTCCGGTGGAGAGGGAGCGAAGATGCGCGTCTGTCAGATGCGCAGTCCTCTTTTTGTTTGGACGAGCGGCCGTTCACCGCGCATGCCCAGCGGCCATTTTGACGAGCTTTCTGGTCAGTTTCTTCGTAAAGTGATGAGCGGGAACAGCGCTCCGTGTTCAAAATTGTAAAACACTCGTCCTAGGCTCCCGCTGACCCCCGCTGCATTATAATAGCTGGGGGCTGTCTAATAAAGCATAGGCCTTGCCTAGAGAGGTTGGCAAGCCCTCCCTCCACCACATAATTGCATGCTTGTACGTTTGGCTTGCCTGGGGTTGTTCCTCTCCCCCGTGATTGTCCAGTCTGTGGACCCTTGATCAAGTGACACCTCACATAATTGATTTCCATTGGTCATTTATACCTTCTCAGCATGGCCGAATTCTTGTACGAGGAGGAATACTTTGACTCGGAGCCGGCAGGCTCTTGAGAACAGGAGCTCGTGGAGGCTTTGGACGCAGGGGTGCAACAATCGGTCAACTCAGCCCTGGTAAGAGCGATTGCACCCCTGAAACGCCACATGAACAACTATGCACTACAGCAGGGATGGCTTCCCTCCGCGAACACCCGGCCCAAGCCCAATGGCAAGAAGAGTTCCAATCCTCATGCGGAGGATTTTGCGTGTCTAACTAGGGCCATGGCGAACAATCACGCCTACATTACACCTGAGGACACGACGGACTCCCTTCAAGGGGAAAATGGGGACTCGTCCTCAGAGCAGGATTCGGAGCAAGAAGAGGCTCCTAGAGCAGCAAAGAAGGCTAGGAAAGAGCATCATTTAGATACCCCCTCGCAACCCAAGGTTCTCACCTTTGAGCCTGCGGACATTGTCTACCCTAACTCCACCGCATGGCTCCCGCCGCAGGAGATAGCGGACTATGTCCAAGCACATCTACGACGGCCTTTCGATAAGGACGTCAGGGCTTGGCTTCAGTCAGAATGCCCGAGACCGGACTTGGCGGCAAAGGTGGCGGACACTCCCGAGGTGGACCCCACCATGTTGACCTACTTAAAAAAGTATTCCAAGGACCCCAAGAAAGGCATCGACCGAGCTTGGCGGTCGTGTCAAGATAAGTTGCTGGATTTGTCGGGGCCCCTAACCAAAATCTTAGAAATGGGTTTTAACGCAAAGGAGTCAGGGGCACCAATGGAGCCCGACGAGCTAATCGGATGGGTGCAAAGAGCAGTGTGCCAGCTTGGCAACGCAAATTGCGCCATGTCCAGCGAGCGGAGGCGGTCCATCCTCCTCAAGCTGGATCCCAAACTGGCGGAACTTTCCTCTTCGGAGGCAGGGCCCGTAGCTCAGGGTCTGCTATTCGGCCAACCATTTTTAAAAGTATTAACCAAATTTGTTGCCACCTTCAGTGGTCTTGATAAAGCGCAGGAGTCCCTCAAGTGCGCTTTCCGTCCGCTTTTTCACCAGGGCCGGACGATACCGAGGGCGGTCGTTCGGCCGGGGTTTTAACCAAGGCGCCCCAAGAGGCCAATACCAACAGCACAGAGGAGGGTATCAAGACCCCAACTCCGGCAACTCCTCATTCTACCCCACCTGGAGAGCATAGAACCGGTTCCGGAAAGGCAGGTTCGGAGGTAACCAGGGCAATCAGCAAGACGCCGGAAATGCAGGTGAGCCTGGTTTTGAGTTCGGAAGTGAGGTTGGGGGGACGAATTCCATCTTTCCTACAGGTCTGGCAGACAATCTCACAAGATGCATGGATCTTGGAGACGGTCCAGGGTTACAAACTAGAACTGTACGATACCCCCATTCAGAACTCTCCTCCTCATCCAATATATTTTTCCCAGCAAGATCAGAGTTTTATCACAGACAAGATAAATTCTCTCTTGAGGAAAGGAGCCATCGTGGCCATGCAACCCCACCCACGGGGTTTTATCAGCAATATTTTCCTGGTTCAGAAAGAAGGAGGCGGGTCCAGGTTAGTCCTAAATTTGAAAGGCTTCAACGGGTGGATAATCTATCGTCATTTCAAGATGGAGGGCAGTCATCTTTTACGTGATCTCTTGCAAGAAGGAGATTGGATGGTCCGTCTGGATTTAAAAGACACGTACCTATCTGTGCCCATTTTCGCCCCACATCATCAATTCCTTCAGTTTCTCTGGCAGGACGTTTGTTACGAATACAAAGTCCTTCCCTTCGGGCTTTCGTCAGCACCATGGTGCTTCACGAAGCTTCTCCGCCCAGTGGTGGCATCCTTGAGATCGCGCGGGGTTCGGTTAATAGTTTACTTGGATGACATCATTATCATGGCTCTCTGCCCCCAACTGGCGACCACGCATCTAGGATGGTCCATCAATTTACTCCAGAATCTGGGATTCGTGGTGAATCCTCAGAAGTCAACTCTCTCTCCCACGCAATCTATCGAATTTCTGGGTTTTCAGATCGATTCCCGGAGCTGCCAGCTTCTCCTTCCACCTCAGAAGATCAGAGCAATCAAGAAAGAGTTGAAGTTGATTGTGAACAAACAGATTGTATCCTTGAGGTCAGTGGCTCGGATTGTGGGTGTATTGGCATCTTCGATCCAAGCCATTTTCCCGGGACCCCTTCAATCCCACGCACTCCAAAGATTAAAGATTCAGCATCTCCGCAAAGGCCTCGGATATGCCGAACGAATTCCTCTTTCCGAGGAAGCGAGGTTGAAGATGCTGTGGTGGCTAGACCACATGGAGTTGTGGAATGGCAGAGCCCTATTCGGATCCAGCCCCGAGGTAGTGATCGAGTCGGACGCCAGCCGTTGGGGTTGGGGAGCCCGGTGCGGCCCGATATCCACAGGGGGTCGATGGTCTCAGGAGGAGCTCTTCTTGCACATAAATTGTTTGGAGCTGCTGGCAGGCTCGTTCGCGATCCACAGTCTATCTCCACAGAGGACAGATTGCTGCATTCTCTTACGAATGGACAATGTGTCAGCAGTCCGATATGTGAACAAGTTGGGAGGAACGAAGTCCCGGATTCTGGCGGAGATTGCCAAGGATTTTTGGCATTATTGCCTGACCCACAGAATATCTGTGGTGGCAGAGTATCTCCCAGGACGCAGCAACGAGGTAGCAGATTGGCACTCTCGTTATCTGCGGGACTTCAGCGATTGGAGGCTTCATCCTCCGGTTTTCCGATTTCTGAACCAACTATGGGGCTCATGCCAGTTAGATTTGTCCGCATCACGTCTCAACAGGCAACTCCCGGATTTTTACAGTTGGCGCCCGGATCCGGAGGCGATTGCCTCGGACGCGTTTTTACAGAGCTGGCCCCCAGTCTTGTGTTATGCATTCCCTCCGTTTATGATGATACCCAGGGTACTGGCTCAGACCAGACGTCAGCAAGCGGAGCTAATCCTAATCACCCCACTGTGGAGGGCGCAAGCTTGGTTCCAGAGCATCCTGGAGATGTTGTGTGCTGCGCCAATCCTTCTTCCGCACAGATGGAACCTGTTACTGGACCCTCAGATGGTCCTGCACCCCTTGATAGAGGCAGGTCAACTTCCTCTGGTGGCATGGCGAGTTTCAGGGATAGATGGGAGATCCCAGGGGGCATATCAGCAAGGGCTGGCGATAATTATCGCTCAGCGCTCTTAGCGTGAGGATAATTATCGCCGGCCAACTCTGAATTTTATCGCGGAGATAGCGTGCTATCAGCAACGCTTATCTCCAAAGCGATAAAATTCAGAGCGCAAGCTGTCAACTGTGCGATTATCGCTGGAAATCCAGCGATAATCGCACAACTTTTGGCGATAGCTTGCTGATAGGGCTACACATACTTAGCCATGATATCCACCTTCCATAGGATATCATGGCTAAGTCAGTTTCAAAGCAGGCATAGGGGAAGTAGCGATAACAGAGGTTATCGCTACTTTTCTTGTCGCTATGCTTCTTTGCGTGAGGCTTGATAATAGGAGAAATGTCGCTAGTGACATTTCTCCCGTTATTCTGGGAGGAACGCTCACTTTGCATCTCATTAGAGATGCAAAGCTGGGCGATATGAGAAAGGGCAAAGAAGCATGGATTCACGCGTTAGCGTGTCCTTGCTAATAGGGCGCTAAATGATCGCCGCTTCGTCCGAAACGGACGCTAAAGCGGCGATAATTTTATCGCGGGCCTTGTAGATATGCCCCTAAGTCTTTCGAGAGATGATCACAAGTTCATTAACAAGGCATGGTCCGCCAACACCCACAAGCGGTATTCATCAGCATGGAACAGATGGTGTAGCTGGTGTTCTCAACGGGAGGTCAATCCCTCTACAGCAAATGTCTCCACGGTCATGAACTACTTAGCCTCCCTATCCTCATCTGGCCTGGCATACAGAACGGTAAATAACTTCCGGTCTGCAATTTCGGCAGGACATGTGCAGGTGGATGGTAAACCAATAGGTGAGCATCCCTTGATATGCAAATTGCTTAGAGGTATTCGATGGTCAAACCTCCTTGCCCTAAATACTCAGTCCTATGGGACGTTGCTGTTGTTTTGCGGTTCTTGGAAAACTGGCCCGCCAACAAATACCTTTCACGAAAACAGCTTTCTGCCAAACTGGCTATGTTGTTATGTTTAGTTTCTTGCAAGAGAGTTTCTGACATTCGTGCATTGGATTTAGCGGGACGTCGATTCTCTCCTGAAGGAGTCTCTTTTGTTATATCTAGACGTACCAAATGTAATACTAGTTCAGTGTCTTATCCTGCTTTTCCGGATAATCCAAAACTGTGTGTGGTGCAGTGTTTAAAAGCGTATGAGGTAAGTACGGCTGAATTTCGTTCAGATATGAATGGTCAGTTGTTTATCGCTTTACAGAAACCTTTTCGCCCAGTGACACCAGCCACTTTGGCTAGATGGGTGCGTTGGCTCATGAGCGAAGCTGGTATTGATGTCTCAAAATTTGGTGCTCACTGTCCGAGGGGCGATGGCCTCCAAGTCTTTTTCTCTGGGAGTAAGCCTTGCTGATATAATGAATGCAGCTGATTGGTCTACTGAGACCACCTTTAAGTCATTCTACTATAAACCGATTCTAGATATAGCGTCAGTAGTGTTGGCGAAGCTTTGAACAAGCATAATCGGAGCCTCCGGTCCTGACATAGAATTAAAAATTTGCGAACATTCATGACAAGAATTTTCAATTCTATTAAGAACACGGAGGCGAGGATTATCCCACCCGGAGTCATGTATTGTTAACAATGCTGTTATTCAGAGTTATATATTGTGATTAATAAGGTTATTTTAATATTATTACATCATGACTGTACTGTATATAATAATATATCCCTCCCCTATTTTATCTGGTTATGATGATTACAATATCTGATGGGGTTACCAGTATTACGGATTTTTTCGCTCTTTTACAGGGACAAATGGCAAGTGAAGCGTGAACCAATTCTACGCTGGGCCAAGAGGAATGTCTTCTCTCCTGAGATGCCTTCCGGTTACTCTCCGGTTGTTTCAAGTTCGGGGACCCTTCCCCAGGATTAGAAGTTTTTCATGTTGGTCTTCAAGATGTCTTGGTTTTTTCTTCGGGAAGGACTCTTCCACCGTAAACTAAAGTTTCTAAGACAGAGTTTTTGAATTGTTGGACTTAACGGTTCTGAGATCATGCAAAGAAAGAGGAAATGGTTACCTCTGTTACACCCTATATAGGGACAGTCTCTATGGTCATGGGGCACTGGGTGCTCATGGGTTTTGTAGTTTTTTATGAATAAAGAGTTTTATTGGCTGCTGTTTATTAGCAAAGAAATGAGAAGCATAATCCTCGCCTCCGTGTCCTTAATAGAATTAAAAATTCTTGTCACGAATGTTCGCAAATTTTTAATTCTGCATCGTTTCTACAGAGCCATAGATCAGAGGTTAGTGCACAGTCTTGACAGCTGACCCGTGCCTCCTTAAAATTGATAACCATCGAACACCACTTATCACTGAACCCTTCTGAATAACCTAGCACACCGAATGAACTTCAAAGGCATTGTCCTACAATGGTTCTGATCATACCTCGTAATTGAACCCAACTGGTCAAGATCAGCCCCCCTAAAACTGACTCTATAATCCATATCAGTGATAAGTGGCATTACCCAAGGTTCTATGCTTTCACTAGTAATTTATAACGGTCTCCAAGGACCCCCACATTTCACCCTATGCCACACATTCTGACTCGATAGTGGTTGGGGTGAACTGGATTGCACCCTCTGTGCATCATCAGTTGCAGCAAATCATTGGAGAACCTTGGTTCTGTGCTAGATGCAACTTTGACCTAAAACATTGCATTAGGCAGCTGTAAGAATTGGGCTATTGATTGCGAGGGGTGAAAACCCTACTCAAGCACAATCCCAATCTTTATCAGGGTGAGCCTCAAAAGTCACTAAATTAACTTGTGCTCTACCCTCTGGTAGCTTGGCACAAAAGCAGTCAGGATTAACTTAGAGGCAATGAGTAAAGTATTTTTGCAATACACAAACAGTAATAAAGTGAAAACACAACAAGAAAAAACACAAACTAATTTAGAAAAATATAGTAAATTTAATAAATAAAATGAGGCCAAAACAACAACAATCCCATCAGTAGAAACCGAGATAAGCAATTTAAAAGTTTTGGGTAGCTATAGCACCTAAAAGCACAAAGTGCCACTCATGGTCATCTGGTTATGCTAGACCAGGGGAAAGTCACAATTCAGGCAGACTGAGGTGGAGTAAAGGCCGAATACAGAGACTAGGTTAATCCAGATGAAAGAGTTACCTTCTCAAAGTCTTACGCAGAGAGTTCCGTTTGCAGAGGAAGTGGGCGCAAGAAGCAGGGAGAGCATTGCAGATGGCCATCACTGCACCGCAAAGGGCAGGCCTGGTATCGCAGACGGTTATCGCTGTTGTTCAAAGATCTGGTCAGTCGTCATGGATGGTTGTTGCTAGAGCTTCACGTTGGCAGTCATCGCAGGCTGTCTTTGCTGTAGCGTGAAGTGCAGATCTCACATTGCCGGTGTTCACTGTAGCACGAAGAGTCAGGTTCACTGGAGCTTTGTGTTGGTGGTCATCACGGGCAGCAGGTCGTGAAGAGCCTAAAACATTTGGATTTCACCTTTCCTTACAGAAGAGTCCATTCTGATGCCATCCAATGGTCCAGGACTTGGGGAGGCACATCTTGGGGATCAGGGAATCACTCTAGCAGAGGCCAGAAGGGCACAGGCAGATACAGTTGCAGGTTCAGCACAGCAGGTCAGCTGGGCAGTTGCAGGGAGGTCTCAGGAGCTTGTTGTGTCCGCGTAGTTCAGAACAAGAGGTCATCCAACTGACCATTGGAGTCACTCATGTAGTCTGTGATGAAGGGAGCGGATTCAGTCTTTCTTCTCAGAGATCAGGACAGATCTCAAGCAGCAGGATACTCTGGGGAACAATGCAGTCTTCAGGCACCAGGCAGCCCGCTTGTAGCAGGGCAGTCCTCTGAAGAGCAATGCCGGCCTCAAGCAGCATGACTGTCTTCTGGGGAACAAAGCACTCCTTACCCTGTAGTCCACAGGACCAGGAGTATAATGAAGATTAGCTCAGGAGGTCTAATATTTATACCTGGTGCCCTTCTTTGATTTGGGGGAATTGTCTAGGCTACCACCACCACTAGTTCTGGAATGTTCTTCCCTTTCCTTGCAAGGCTCAAAGAAGTCCATGGTCACAAAAGACTAGTCTTAGGTTTCTTTGTATGTGCTGGAGGCAAGCCCTTTGAAATGTAATTGGGGTACACCTAGGGCCATATGTACGACCCTTACATTTTGTGACTCGCAAATTGCGTCTCTTTGCGACTCGCAAAATGCAATTTACAAGTGTCTCAGACACTGTTCGCAATTCCTAATTGGGTCGCAAATTGCCTGCCTCATTAATATTCATGAGGCAGGTGCTATTTGCGACCCCATTAGGAATGGCTAGCACTCCCAGGGATGGTGGCCTGCTGGGGTCAGCAGACCACAATGTCGGTGACTGCTTTTTAAATGAAGCAGTTTTATTTTTAAATGCAGCCCGTTTTCCTTAAAGGAAAACGAGATGCATTTAAAAAGCAAAAAGAAACATTTCTGTTTCATTTTTAAGAGTAGGCAATGGTCCCTGGGACCACTGCCTACTCTTAAAAACATTTTTGCACACACTCACAAAGGGGAAGGGGTCCACTGGGGATCCCTTCCCCTTTGTGAGTGGCTTACCACCTACTTGAGGTAGGTGGTAAACTGTGAGTGTTTTGTGACCGCAAATGCGGTCGCAAAACAATCGTACATTGAAGTGCGCGTTACTATTAGGAAGGGACGCCCTTGGCACGCTCCTTCCTGATAGTGAGTCACAAACCCAATTTTGCGAGTTGGTAATAGCTTACTGACTCACAAAATAGGGTTTGTACACGGGACAGACCAATTTTGGGGTCGCAAACGGGCCGTTTTATCGACGAGCAAAAAATGGTTGTTCATCTGGCCTCAAGTCTCCTATTGTTCACTGTCTTGTATTCTAAATTCCACTGTTACTATTAATGAGGATTTTAAATTAGAATTCATTTGAGTCCAAACATGAAATATCTACCTGTTCCCAATCAAAAGTTAGCATTTAGTAAATGTAATAAGGTAACCCAAAGTTATCTTATGGGAGAGGTAGGACTTACAGTAGTCACAAATTAATTTAGGTGTTTTTTAACACTAGGACATGTAAAACTTAAAAACACGTCCCGCTTTTTAAATACATTGCACTCTACCCTGTGGGCTATTTAGGGCCTACCTCAGGGATCACTTAAATGTATTAAAAATTAGGTTTTAGGCCTGGCAAAAGGTTAATTTTTCCAGGTCAAATTACCAGTCTAAACCTGCACTACAGGCTGCAATGGCAGGCTTGAGACATGTTTTAAAGTGCCATTTTAGTGAGCAGCATAATGAGTGAATGAGATCTACAGGCACATTAGGAGCATTTAATGTACAAGCCCTAGGTACATGTAGTACCATATACTAGGGACTCAGAAGTAAATTGAACGTGGCAATCAGGTATACGGCATTTTTTCCATGTTTAAGGGAGCGAGCACAAGCACTAGAGAACTAGTTAGCAGTGGTAAAGTGTGCAGAGTCCTAATACCAACAAAAATTGATTCGGCAAAACGTTTGAGGGTGAACCTGCAGAGAGGGTCAGATCCAACAGCAGTCAAGCAAGTGTCAAGAGATGCCCAGCCTTTTTAAAAACATCATGGACATACAAAAATGCACTGCTGGCAGCAAGGAACCTCAAACTGCTGACCGCGAGGAACATAAATTCTAGTTGTCTGGGATCCTGCAGGATATTCCAGTCTGAGGGGTAATCTGAGCCATCTCGGGCAGAGCCCTGTTATATAAGGAGTTTGCACCCAATGCAAACTGACAGTCAGTAAGAGTTTTGACTGAAGTAGTATCGCATTGGAGTACATTTACTTAGATTGGAGTGCTCCTTCTTTTGCACAGGGATCTGTCTGGCACATGCATCAAAAATGTCATTTGCGATTCCTAATTAGCGAAAAATAAGGATTCGCTAATAAGGAATCGCAAATGCCTATGCATGTAGGAATCCCTAAAAAAATAGCGATTCGTAACATTCCTTAATTACGACTCGCAAATTGCGAGTCGCAATTAAGGAATTGCTGCCCAATCATCAATAGAAATTGCATGCGCAATTTGCGAGTACCCAATAGGTACTCGCAAATTGCGCATGCAATTTCAAGGGTGTAAGGATGCCAAAAGGACACCCTGTTGCACCCCTGAAATTGATATGTGAACACATGTTGCACACACACACATGCCCCAAGGGCATGTGTGTGTGTAACCTGGAACTTTGAAAAATGCACTTAAGTGCATTTTTCAAAGTTTTCGCTAATTACCATCAGGTATAATTTTCCGGTAATTAGCGGACCCTAATAGCGAAATCGGTATTTTAAATGGCATCTTGCATTACATTCAAGGCATTGCAATTTGCGATTCCTTAAATGCAATCACAATTTGCGATTTTTGCTTTTGGGATGATGCATCCCAAATGCAAAAATACCGGTCGCAAAGGGGCAGATTCTGAGAATCTACCCGTTTGCGACCGGTTTTTTCCTTGATGCATGTGGCCCTGTGTTCCTAAAAAAGAAGCAAAGAAAAAAAACAAAAGACTTCTGCCAGGTTGGCAAAATTATTGCTCCAGGTTGTGAGATTCTGGGCATTTAATCCTTCTCAAGAACCTTTGCTAAAGAGCATTGTAAGCCAATTTAACACCATGTAAAGAAACTGCATTCACATAATAATCTTGGTAGAAACATTTGGTGACACAAGACTTCTAGGTCCCAGTGGAAGTTTGAAACTTTAGGCCATAGTGAAAACCAAACTGCAGACCTGAACGGATCGGGAAAGTTTGAGCTTAGTTTTACCTCAAAGATTGGTGCTACACTCTCTGCGGTTTAGCTTGAGACCTTGGAGTTCCAGAAAGAGATTACGCAGACATTCTGGGACTTGTGCCCTCAAGACAGAACAATCAATGGTTTATTCCCAAGAACCTTTTTTGATGAAAGTGAAGGCACAGATGTATGCATATGTGTGGCTTAGATTCTGTTATGCTTTACACAGTAAAGATCAAGTTTTAACTAAGATTATTTTTTTTTACAGAGTTTTTTATAGCGCGAACTTGACCCGGTATCGGGTATCAGAGCGCTTTACATAGCACCAGTTGCATTACATGAGGACACATTCATTTTTGTTAGGCAGAGAGAGATTAAGTGATTTGCCCAGAATCACAGGATGTTCAGCGTCATTGCCGAGACTCGAACCCGGTTCCCCCGCCCTAACCATTAGGCCAACACCTCAGAATTTCAGCTCTGCATGAACCCATTCCCATGCAGTTCCTAACCTAATCTCATCTGGGGGAACCATCACTATAATCTTTTCTGCCTCATAGCCAGGTTCATAAGGAGTCAGGTAGGAGAGTTTTCTTTCATTATAAGCAACTTACTGTCATTTGATAAATGGAACTCGAAAATTGATAGAAACAGCAGCTCGCTGTTAACAATATCTACTTCATGGTGTCCCATCCGTAATGCCCTCCCCTAAATCTTGCATTGGTTTGCTATCTAATTTTATCTCATAGCCACCGTATGAAGGTAAGAGGGGTGACAGATAAAGTTCTATTTCCGAGTAAGTATTCGGGCCCTGACAGTATTGTATACATGGAAACTTAGGCAATCCTGTTCACCAATGTATTTGTCAGCATCTACCCATATGCAGATGACACCAAGCTATACCCAAAAATCTAAATGAGCAGTTACATAACTTGGCTGAAGACCTGCCTCGCAACCATACATTGTATAGGGCCTACGTCCTAGCCAGTGCTAGCAAGCAACACCAGGTCCAAGGCCTGTTGAATGAAATGAACCTGAAATACTTTTCTCTATGTCTCATCAGCTTTGGCAACTCAATTGGTATCAATAATGACTTCAACTTCAAAACATGCATTTTTCAGAAACCCAAGGCTACCTGACATTTATTATCACTACTCCCAGAGTCCCATACTGTCCTCCATCATCTTCAACCTCAACCTGGAGCCCCTTTTGGCTGCACTCACTGATTAAAGACTCAAAATTCACCAATATGCCAACAATACCCAACTCTACTTGAAAGTCTCCACCACTACAGTTATCCAAAGCCTGAAGCATCCTGCACTTCATCCAGACCTGGATGGGCAGCACTTACCTGAAGCTAACCCCAAGATAGAATGCATGTTATTTTCAAAAACTACAAACAAGAAATCGCTCAATAACGTTGATAGCTATGAAGCTCAATTTTGACCTAATTCGAAGTCACTTGGATTCACCCTGCACAACGAACTCAACTTCAAGGAGCACACTTCTAAAAAAACAAAGATGGCATTGTACCAGCTAATTCTAATCAAGAAAAAGAAACCGTTCCTCCAAGAAAGTGGAAAGTGATTTATGAATTGCCTTTGAAGACATCTTACTCCTACATCTGGTTGGTGGAAAACAACTTCCCCATGGCCTCAAAGACTCCACAATGGCACCATTGGGTTATCCTAGACATTGAAATTCATCTCATCCAGAAATATGATCACATCATTCCCTTCCAGATGGAACTTCAGTGGTTCCCCTTTCAGACCTGCACCCTCTTTAAGACCAGCTGCACTATTTACAAAGCCAACAGGATCTCCACACCCACCTATCTAACAAGCTTACCTTCTCTGATGGTTCTCAGCAACCAGGACAAGCAGACGGGAAATAAAGAAGTCTAAAAAAGAAAAGAGAAAGGCAAGCCTCCGTCTATGCACTCAGGATCTAGAACAGCATTCCTGTACCCATCAGAAATGCTGCCAACTATGCTCCAGAAAGTGTTGCAGATGCTCCTCTGTAAAGAGCACTACATCATGATGCAGTAACAGTCCATAAACCAGCTACCTCTCCAATCATTTATTAACTGTAACAATGTCTTTGGCACTGCACAGTGCTCCAGGATCTTTTTACTAAGTTCATTATCTAAAAATACCAATTACATACATGCTTATACAGAACGAAGACATTCCTTCTGCAAGATAACTTCAGAACTGCATTCAAGGACATGTCCTGTCTGACCTAAATAGAAGCAATGGCCTACATGCTAATGTTCTAGAAACCCATCTGTCCACACTGGAAAGAGCCATGATGTTGCAACATAACTCATCAGAGGTGTCAGAATGTTTGAAAGAATACATCTATGGCCAAACGTCTACAATGGCTCTACTGCCCATCTGCATCTTATTCAAGATCAGTTTACATCCACAGAGTGGTGAATGATGGTACACCCCATACCTAGAACCAAAAAGAAGACAGGTAGAGTACTCCACAAAACTTTTATCAACAACTTTACTTGCATCAATACCATGACAAGCAGTAGTAGAAAACCAGATACCTACAGGCCTCTTGCTATGCCTGAGGGTATGGAAGACCAGCCCAGTTGAATCTTCCAGGCACCATCCGACCTCCACTTCAGAAAAGAGGTCTAGGCCTACGTCTTCAACAACACTTCAACAGCCTGTGACCGCTATCGCACCAAGTTATCTGAAGAATGACCCTACTTGACCTCACCTTACACCTACTCTACACTGAGATCACCGAAGTGCTGGTTCTCAACTGCCTGCCCCGCCACTTATGACTCGCTTCTTCCATACACATGTACGCTATTCACACCCACCCTACCACAGCTGAAATGTACCCTCTTTAACTGTACAGTGCTCTGTTGCTTTGTAGGTATATTTGCGCTCAACATGTCCACATGCACACAGTAATTCCCTATCCTTACTGTTGCAAAGTCATGGGGAGGGGCCTGTCCTCCTTTTTTCTGGTCACCCCCCTGGTGCCGAATGGAAACCCGGGTTCTCACCCACTCATCAGCTGCTTCCCCCAGCTCTCTGGGGTCTGTCAGCTTAAAGTCCACTAGATACTGGTGTAATTTCTCTTCTGCACAATGAGTCAAAATATGTTTTTTCAAAAACAATTTATACAACTCCCCATATGTGTGCACTTTGTTACCACCAATCCAGCCCTTTAGTCCATTCACTGAGACGTCCACAAAGTCTACCCAAGACTTTGAACTCACTTTCTGGGTGTCTCTAAACTTCACCCTGTACTGCTCTGGAGTCAGACCAAATCTCTTGACTAAGCAATGCATGCCTTCATCTGCTGGTATGATTCTGCATCCTCCCCCCTCAGAGTCAGGAGCCGATCCCTCCCAGCTACTGGAATCAACTCCCACAGGAGTGCACCCCAATACTTAGAGTGGACCCTACTCATTCTAAGGGCCCTCTCACAGGCTGCTAACCACTTTTCAATGTCACACCCCACTGTGTACTTGATCACAAACTTCCCAAGGGTATAGTTTCCCAGGTACACAGAGAGGGATGACATTGATAAGTTCACCCACTTAGAATACAGTGAAAACACCTACATACACTAGGGTACACTATGGGTTAGGGTACCCTTAGGATTGGCATTACCACCCCTGTAAGTCCCTAGTATATAATCGAGCAGGGCATTTTAGAGGCCAGCATCCTTTTTCAACACTGTGCATTGCAGGAGCCTGAGGTCAGTTCAAAAGCAGCCTTGTGTTGCAGGACTGCTTTTAAAATCCAAATTGTGCCCAAACTCGACTTAGGTGTTTGGGGCACTTAAAAATTAATAAACTACAATGTTCAGGCATATTAGGTACCCACAGGGTCTCCCCTAGGTGTCCCAGGGGTGGTGGGTCAGGTATTTATATGGAGGACCCTTATAAAATGAGTTTTATATGCCCTGGGTTAAATGAAATTGCACATTTCACTCCCCAAATTGTGATAAGGTGCTTCACAAAATCGACTTTTGTGCTAGGAACACTGTGGAGGGAGGATCTGAAATATTTTTACATATTCAGAACCACTAAAGTCTCCCCTAGGTGTTCCAGGGGTTGGGGGTCCTGTAGATTTAGGCAGGGTTCTTATAAAATTTGTTTTATACGCCCTGGCGTTGGAAAAATGGCCCAAGTCATTTTTCCCATCGCAAATCCCCTGCCACATATGTTAACATGGCAAAAAAAGTTATTAAATAATAATTCCCTCTAGAAGAATCATAACAATGGCATTTAAGGACTTCCTAAAATGGTATTGATAAATCCAACAATATGGTATTGTTAAATTCCTCCTAAAATGTACAGACAAGAAGTTACAAGACATTCTAGTCAGTAAGCCAAAATTCAGCCTTCCAGTGGTCATATTTATCAGAGTTAAGTGGTTTTTCCAGGCTCCTTTGATGAGGTGATAAAAAGCCCCTGGGGTTAGCCAGCTCTTCTGGGAGGGCATGGTTCTGCTACACAGGAATGCCGGAGCAGGAGGGGTCATAAACAATATCCTTCAATGGAAGGAGGAGACAGGCAGAAGACCCCAGTTTCATTTACAACTCTCCTCTTTGAACCCAGCCAGATGCTAGGCTCAAGGAAGCAATGAGCAGATGCAAGGGGGAGAGACTATGGAGATTAGCCATGCTGGAGGTGTGTTTAGCCAGCTCTTCTCTCCCTGCTAAAAATTCTAACATATTGAATTTGGGAGAAATTGTGCTTTCTATGAGATCATTGGCCATACTTTGGAGGAAGTGGTCATGCTCTGGGGTGCTGCGCTGCACCTCATTGGACAGGAGTGCCCTCCTGCTTGACCCCAGAGAACACTGAATAAGTATCTGAGAGGGGCAGTGCCTCTCAGATCTGCTGCTTGAACCTTAAGAAAAAAGGGTCCATGCTGGAAGTTTGTTTTTTGTACCAACAAGGCCCTGAACTCTGCCTGCGCATGCTGCACAATCTGAAACTACAGCCCTGTGGATCAAACCTGCTTCAAAAGGACTAAAGAGTGGTCTCCCTGCAAGCTACAGGTTAACAGAGCTCACTTGGACCATCACCACAAAGAATCCTCAGTCTGGAGTACTACCAGTAGATCTGTAAGGGTTTTGTCCAAGTGGATTGTGTCCCAAACTTTCATGGACCATCTTGGAGATTCCAGACCCTTGGATTGTGTTTTGGACACGTTGGACCTGCAAGAGAAACTTCAGGAAGGAGTTCCTCACTGAATCCGGCCTGCTGGAGGAGGCTGCACGACATCTGGTGAGAAATCCTCCAGAAAAATTTCTAACTGTGAAGGTAAAATCTTGACCAGGGCCTCCTACTTAGTGTATCCGACTAGAGCTCTATCGCTGTTGGCCTCAAACTTTGACTTTGTCTCGGTCAGAGGCAACCAAATGTCCAAAAGTGGCACTATTGTATTCTAAACACTAGAAAGTGTTTAATCTTCAAAAATTCATATCTCTGGTTCCCTATAGTAGATTTTTTCGCTTTGGTGTCATTTTAAAAATAAAACAATTCCTATTTTTATACATTGGTGTTGGATTTGTATTGTGTGTTGTGTCTTAATTATTTACTGAAATGGTATTTTTAATGCTTTACATACCTGTCTTCGAAGTTAAGCCTGCCTGCTCACAGCCAAGCTACCAAGGGTTGAGCATGGGAATAATTTTCTAAGACCTATTCTGAGCCCTATATTGTGCTAGTGGTATTATTGCCAGTGGTAAATGCATATCTGCTACTACTAATAATCCCCTTTCCAACACTTACAACCCTACAGATGACCTTCAGAACTGGGCGACCCCCCCCCCACCAGCGCCTTGAGACCCCTACGGGTGAGTAGCTGCACTTTACAAACCCTTGATTGATTGATTGATTGATTGATTGAAGATGAGGGACCCCCAGAACTGGTCACATGTACACCACAACAAAGAAGGTATTGGGCATGAGGTGGCCTTGAAAACTGGATGCAGCCAGATGAGGTCTCCAGTGCCAAATACAATCCAAACTGTAGACTCTAAATCGGGGCACATTATGGCAGAAGTGGGCCTCTCCTTTTCAATACCAGTATTTGCTTTGCCACTGGCTTGTCATAATGTTTACTCACTTAGAGATGGTCCAATATGGGGAGTGAAAGATGCTCAAAAGCATAGGACACTTGGGCTGATACTGCCTTTGCTTGTGATGCAACCAATCTCTGTTGTGAAGGCATTTGCATGCTACTGCCAATCCTGTGCGCGGTCCGTGTTATTATGCCGTGCTTCCTTTTCCATACATGTAAGCATGCAGTGAACCTTGCACTAACAGCTGCTGCACTGGCTGCTGCTGCACTGCTGCTGGTGTGTGTGTGTGTGTGTGTGTGTGTGTGCGTGCGTGTGTGCGTGTGTATGTGTGTGTGTTCAGCAGTCTTAATCGGGGACTTTGGTGTTATGGACAATTCGTATTCTGTGATGCGAATGAAATATGTATGAATCGACGATCGGTCACACAAAAAAAAAATATCCCACCAGATACAATTATTAGTTTATGGCTGTGATGGGTGGCTCAATGAAGTTACCGCTCGCAAGTAAGGACAATGGCTTCTCAGGTTCTCACTCTTCCGAGGGGTATCAATTGAGTGGCATGCATTTTTAAATAGTAATGCCTATTATTTGCAGCGGTTAGAAATTGCAGAAGTGAGGCATGAAGCTCTATATAACACAGTTTATTATTTTAACGATTACATTACAAAACAGTAATTTCAATACATTTTAAAACATTCATAAATGGTTACTTTGGTTGCATTTTAATGGATGTGATTTCAATGGATGTGTTAAACAGGTCATTTGATCTACTAGTTCTCGGTTGAACGGATGACTGTGGTGTTTCTAAACCAACTACTGCTCAAGAAATGAAACTTTGGACAAGAGCCTTTCAGTCCCAACAGAGTATGATGTGTATAAACAGTTTGAATGGAAGGCTCTGTTGTGATGCTAGTTAGTGAGTTGGGGAAATTGTTCTAAATAATGTCTGTGCTAAACAGTGCAGTAATATTGCTGACACGTAGGTGAACAGTAGCGTCCTGATACCAATTCCTCTGTTAGTGTTGCTAGGGGGTGGAAGCTATCCTGGTTCATGTCATTGAGCTAGGCTTGCACTAGTTGCTGTTAGGACAGAGGATAAATTTAGTTTTGGTTGGATTGAGTTTCAAGTAGAACCAGTAGAGGACATTGCTGACAAATCAGATTTGAGATGTCAGCGTGTCAGCGCAGGACGGTCAACAATGTTGAAGGTGGCAGAGACGTTCAGTAGTATCAAGAGGCAGAGATTGTCTTTGTCTGTGATCAGTAGGGCCTTGTCTACAACGGTATGGTGGCTGTTTCCGTGCTGCAGAGTGATCTGACGCATGATTGTTAGTTGTGGAGGATATAATCGGAGTTGTTATGTTTTACGAGTTGAGTTTTGTATTGCTTTTTCATGATCCCACCACCAAAGGGTTGATGGATTATGGGCTAATAGTTGGTGAATTTGTAAGAGTCCATTGTGGGTTTATTCAGGAGGGGCAGGATTTGGCCACTCTTGAGAGCTTCTGGGAAGCTGCCTTAGATGAGGAAGGCAATAACGACAGTGAGCAGGAGTGAGAGACGTTCTCCATGGAGTGGTTTGATGAATGACGATAGTAAAATAACAATTGTAGGAAGTGTCTTTCAGGGATTTCAGGATTTCAGCAAAGTCCGCAAGAGACATGACTTTGAAGGATGACAGACAAAGCTGAGTTGTAGATGTGAAACGAAAAGTAGGCTTGTTTTGTTGATGTAGTCTTCATCTTCTATATTGTTTCAGTGAAAAAGAGGTTGATGGCGTTACATTTGTCTGTAGGGTGTGGTGTAGAAGGGTCAGGTAGGTGTTGATGCTTCTGCAGGCAGGATCCTTGATGGAATTGCTAAAGTACTTGGCGTTGGTTGATGTGATGATTTGCGTGTTGTATGGAGGGACTTCAGCAGAGTGAGGTCATAAGGGTTCCTCTTTTTACCTTTTTCAAAAAACCCTTTTTTTAACAGCAGTTTAATTTCTTTTAGGGACAGGGACCTGCTTTAAAAAAATGTGGCAATGTTTAAATTCTCTCACATGGATGGTGGTATGCTGACCCTTGTAGGTCACCATCCCTGTAAAGGTAGGCAATCGTACAGAGTCACAATTTGCATCCCTCTTAATCGCTAATAATAAGGCAGGTTTAACCCCTTTGTGAAGTCCTTTGAATCAATATTTTATGAACCGGCCTATTAGTACATACATTGGTTCACAAAATAAGATACTTGTCCCAGTTTGCAACCTCTTTTTGCAAACAGTTTCTTAGTCCATCATCTCCTTGTGTATCCTTTTACAAGTCCACATAACATTTAGCAGGCATGTAGAAAGATTAGACTTCTGTGAGTATAACAAGTTTCAGGCAAATATAACAAGGAGAAATGGAGAAGGTTAGAAAGTTAGCCTTAATCTCAGGTTTTTTGCAAAATCAACAAGGGAGGGGCAAGTTGAAGGTCGAGTCAAAAACCAGAAAAATTATTCATTTTACCCAGTTTCAGAGATCTGTAGAACACTTGGCAGACACAGCATGTTTAGCGTATTCTTGATATTTTGAGTTTCATGCAATCTGTCATGTGGGGAACAGTTAAAGAGAGATAAAAAGTGTTAATTTGCTGCTACATTTGACACCATGTTAGATTTCTGCCTGACAATTTGCAGTTTGTTAGCAAGTTAAGCCCAGTATATGGATTTCATTTTTAAATGAGTTGTGATAAAGGGGGATAGTTAAAGGGAGGTTAACATACCTTTGATTTGCTAATAACTTTAGTATTATTCTATAGATCTGCATGGAATTTGGCAGACACTTGCATGTTTAGCATTCTTCTAGTATGTTGAGTTGCATGCAGATCCATCAAGGAGGGCAAGCTTAAATGTCAGGCAAACAAGTTCATTTTCTAATAATTCTGTGCAGATGCACTACAGAAAATTGTTAATAAATTGACAAGCCCCTTCAAAACATATCAATAAATGTACATATAGTTTTCTGTTGGGTTTTCAAAGACAGTCCAGGGCAAATGCCCCAGATTTATTCCAGATCTGACGACAGGGGGTAGAAAAATATTTGATTTGCAATACGTTTAGCATTATTTCATGGATTTGCATGAAACCTGAGATACCAGAATTGGGTTAAACTTGCAAACTGTGTGTGCAGCTGGTATTTGGATGTATGGCAAATCAACGTTGCAAACATTCAAAGGCAACGTGCAGTAGCGGTTAACCACAAGGTGGGTTGGCACACCTCTGTTGAACACAGCTGAAGGCCATGCAGGACAGGAGGTAGACTTCAAACTGATACAAAGGTTTGATCAATCAGTACCACACACACACCACATGTAACTAACAGAAAGGCACTTGTGCCTTTATGAAGCAAAATCACCTTTTCTGTGGGCTTCTCCTGATGTGTCACCTTTTTCTGCACCCTATTATTGCTGGGGTTAGGACTCTGTGCGTTGTGACACTGCCTGTGGTCTCCCTGCACAATAGTACTATAACATGTTTACCCATTTGAACTATTTAACTCTATGTTAAGGCTCTTGAGGTTGGTGCAGAAATTGCACCAGTAGTGTAGAGGTTACACACCATATTTGGGCTGCAGTGGTGCACTAGCTGGGTGGCAGTGACTGATGGAAAGGAAAAATGCCTTTGCCATTAAGGAAAACCTATTTTTATAGATTAGTAAGTCACGCATAAAATGTGCCTTGTAGACCTTCAAGGGTGGGTACGAAAAGTGGCCTCACAGTTAATAAATACTAGGCCCAAACTAAATGTATTACTATTAACATTATTTGGTACTTGATATAGCGTACGACTCTCGGCGCTTGCACTGCAATGCAAAGACTGGTAAAATCAGAACAGCCAGGTTTATAGCCTCTTCTTAAAGACCTGGAAGTCTGAACAGGAGCAAATGTGGAGAGGCAGTTTATTCCAATGGAAGGTGCTAGTTAGGAAAAAGACCTGCCACCATATCTGACAGTATTCATGCTCGGGGATTGAAGAAGAGCCTTGTTAGATGACCTTAGCTGCCTGGTAGGCTCGTAGTATCTAAGCTTGGAATGCAGAAGGGCCGGCTGAACTGTATAAAAGGCCTTATGTGTCAGGCAGCAGAGTTTGAAAACAGTATGGGGCATATTCTCAATGAGCCATCGCCGATTTATCGGCACTTTAGCGCCGCAAAAGTGGCGATAGACTTATCGCCCTATTCACAAGCTGGTGCAAACTGCTGACATCGCCAGTTTTCCTGCGATAGCTGCCGCAAAACACATCGCCACAGATGAGAGTGACAACTAACGCTAATGATATGCAGAGTAGGCGTTCCCGTGCAAAAACACACGAAAACACCACTTCGCGATATTCTCAACGACCAGCCAGATCAGCGATGCGATCCGAAAACAGGCGATAAAGCGCGTTAGCAGCAGGGATTCAACACCTGCCTTTTACTGGTGTTAAGCAGGACGACAACCTGCAGTATGAAAGGGAGCCCAGCCTAGAGCCACATCTGAAGACCAACAGATGCCATGGAGACAATGATCATGCAGCCTGGAGACCCAAGAGGGCCACAACACCCACCGCAACCACCCCCAGACCCTCCCCCCAGGTCATGAAGTCCAGTAGTCAACAGTAGTGGAAAAACAGAACTTTATTACAAATACATAAACAACAAGACGAAAAGCTCAGCCAACGCGTTCCATTCCCAACGGGGAACTTCACCAGGGCAACGTGTGGATCCAATAAACTGCAAATGCTGCGGGAACTCCCCAATACCATTTCATATCCCGAAATCAGTAGTCAGAAACCTGTTGGAGAAATGGTGACAATGGTCAAGCGTCCTCTTAGTCACAAACATAATCTGGTACAGTGTATTGCACTTGGACAAACCGGAATGCATACAGGTATGATGAATCCAGTCCAAATATACTGTAACAGAAGTCCGTGTGCTCGTAACCTCGGCAGGAAAGAAAAGGAAGGTTACGACCACACGAACATCTGTTACGGTCTCATTATGCAGGATTCATCATACCTGTAAACATCACGGTTTGTATCATCTTGATACCCCTGCACCTTCACTTCCCCCACGCTGTGCATGAACAGCTGGAGACCATGCAAGGGAATTACGCCATAGCTGCCTTACCGCACGTGTCGGGGGCAATTGACTGTACACATGTACCACTTGTGCCCCCTGCAGACCCTGCACACAATTACCGCTACAGAAAGCACACGCATTCCATCAATGTGCAGGCAATAGTGGACCACCGGGGACAGTTCACCAATGTTGTCGCCAACTTCACAGGCAGTGTGCATGATACATACATCTTCCGACTGTCCATCATCAACCAGCACTTCCAGGATGGCACCTATGGCAATGCACTGCTCATTGGTAAGTACTAACTGAACACACCACACACCTCAACTCCACAATCACACAACTCACAACTGTGGGAGAGCACACGTAACAAAATCACATACAACATGCCAACCAACATGCCCAACTACCAGACACGACAACACAAGTAACCGTGGTAACAGGGGCCAGACATGTAGACAAACCATCCACAAAGGCAGAGCCCCTCTGCCACACAATTGCAGAATGTGGGGAGAGGTGGGAACCAAGAATGTGCGAAGGAGGCAAGTGACCCAGGAATAAGAAAGGACACAATGCCGAGTGTGGCGGAGATGTGCTGGACAGACTGCAGTATGCAGAGCACAGACATGTCCATGTGGACATCTACTGCTGGTGTTTGCGGTGTAGTGGACAGTGGACGCAAACAGGTTACCCCAGGCAGTGTGGAAGACCTTGGACATGTAGCCATGTGGTCCCCCCCCTGTAAGCCTGAGCGGAGCGGCCTTGGCCGGCGTATGTCGCGAATGAATAGCCCGGGGCTCTGGGCGTGGTGCAGTTCCAGGCTGGCCACCACAGTAACTACTGTGTGTGTCTCTGTGTCCGCCATATCATGACCATAGGCCTACACACACGTGCCCGACCACATTCAACGGCCGTATTCACACTGGAGATGAGGTGACTACGTCCCAAGCCAACCCGCACACATCTCGTCAGCGCATGCAGGGTCGTGTCTGCCAGGGCGGTGCCCCCCACCCAGCCACGAGGCCGCCACCGTGAACGGTGGTGCCTGCGCGATCCTGTGCACCTGCTGCACCCCAGCCCTGGTCCCCAGACCGGTCCGCCGCCAAGCGATGACTGCCCACCCCTGCGCACCCAGGCCTCTATGCTCACCTGCCACCACCGGCGTATCTCCAAGAGGGCCCTCCACGTGCCAGTGCAATTTCCTCAGCCGATCGCTGGATTCCACGCCACAGGCCCCCAGCGCACCCTGCGGCAGCGCACCGCGGAGTCATGTGTGTGCTGACTGCTGCCTGCGCGTATACTGTGGTCCAGCAGGGCTCACAATTCAAATCGAGTCTTGATTTGCTGGACGCCGTATCGAGGCCAATGCATCATCGGAGGCTGCACACCCGCTCAGCTGTTCAGGTGGGCCTAACTCTGTGCACCGCAAGTCATCGCCACGTGGCGGTAGGCCCGTGCCGGACGCAGGCCATCGGGTGCCACTAACTCAGTGCAACGCAAGTCATCGCCACGTGGCAGTAGGCCCGTGCCGGACGCAGGCCATCGGGTGCCACTAACTCTGTGCAACGCAAGTCACGAACCCTTTATGATTGAGTTCCGTGGATGCGGACGCCATCATGTCACCTCCGGCAGTGGGGGATGTGCTGTGCTGGGCCCCTTTTATTGGCAGGGTCACATGTCCCGTGACGCCTGTGCTGGATGGGTGTGGTGTGGGTGTAAACCAGCCCTCAGAGAGTGGCTGTGGCATGCTTATAACTAGACCAGTGACCAGCAGATCACTACAGGGAAGACCTGGGACATGTAGCTGTGTCATCACCCCCTGTGAGCGTAAGCGGAGTGGGCTGGCGTATGCCAGTCCAGCGTAGGGGTGTGAACAATGAGCCCCGGGCTCTGGGCGTGGTTCAGTTCTGGCCTGGACAAGGAAGTAACCAATGCGTGTGTCTCCGTTGTAGTGTCTGCGCCACCCGGACCGCAATCGGCAATGTTGCACCCTGTGACCCAAGCCCCACAACATGTGCAAAATGGACATGAGGGGGAATCAGTGACCCTACATTCATCCATACTGTCATACTTGAAGGATCATAGACATGACACATCTGTGTGAATTTGAATGTTTTATTCACATTCAGTGGAGTGTTGCAGCTGAAGCAGTACAGGGCCATGCACACCCCACTTGACATTGTTGCCCGTGGAGGGCCAGCCAGAGTCCATTAGGGAAGGACAAATTCATCGGAAGAGGAAGAGTTCAGTCCGCAGTCTGATTGCTGTGTCATTGGTAACCAAACAGAATATGGCAGTCCATGTTGAGGTCCAAGGTGAGTGCTGCAGAGTGTATCGGGGGACAGTGGAAGGTGATGATGCAAAGGGCTGAACCAAGCTGAAACAGGATTTATGGTGGAGATGAATGCTACCGCTTCCTCATTACCACAACGGCAGTCTCATCCACATCATCGTCCTCTGATGTGTGATGTGCCTCACCTGTGGGTGGTGGTGTTTCGGCTGCAGCACTGTGTGGCACTGACACATCAGGGGCCGGAGGTGGATTGTCGGCCGCACTGTGTGGCAGTGACACATCAGGTGCCGGAGGTGGAATGTCTGCCGCACTGTGGGGCACTGACACATCAGGGGGCGGAGATGTGGATGGTGTAGGAGCAGCAGCATTCATCTGCGCCAGGCCTTGTGGCAGCAATGCCATGATGAGGATCTGCAGGGCATGGAAGATCCCAGCTACATCTCGCTGATGTGCAGCCATGGCAGCCATCCTTTCCGCCTCCATCCGCACCATGTCCTCCATGAGCCTCCGCATGTGTCCCAACTCCCAGCTGAGATCGCTGGAGCCACTCTGACTAGACAGGTGTTCTTGTCTCCGAGTCATGACTCCAGCGATGTCAGCCATGGCTCATTGGAGACCATGGAGTGGACTGTGGGTGTCCGTTAGGGACTGTAAGTGGTCCCTGATGGGACGTAGACACCCATGGATGGCATCTAGTTTGGCTGCCATGAGTTCAAACCCCACCCGCACCTGCTCAGCCATCTCCTTCTGGTCCTCCAACACACAACGTTGAAATGCCATGTGTTGGTCGTGGGGATCCTGGGAGACAGCCGGGGTGGTGGGTGCTTCCTGCTGTGCGGTCTGTGCAGGGGGTGGGGTCTCCTCGATGCAGCTGGGCTGCCCTGCTCCTGGAGGTGAGGTGCCGAAGCTGTCCATGAGCTCTTGGAGGGCATCGGTGCCGAAGGTGTGGAGGTCCTCTTCGTCATCAGTGAAGAGCTGTTGGGTCTGCTCTGCAGGAGGTGTTGAATTTCCCTCTGCAATGTGAAGGGGAGATGCAGTTTAACAGTGTGTTCCATGTATGTTCACGCATTGGCCAAGTTTCCAAACAACTGCATGACAATGTACATTGTGACTGTTTAGGAGGAGCTGCCTATTGGAAGCGGGACAGTGGACATTTGTGCACCATCAGGGATGTGGGGTTGTACTTGTCCATTATCATGTCACAGTTTCCTGCTATGCCAAATGTGATTGGCCAGTTTCTACACACAAGCGGCAGCAGTTGTGTCCTCTGTTCTGTTGTGAATGTGTTGCAGTTTGTACCACATTGTTGTCAATGTTGATGTGCTCTGATTCTTGTGTGTGTGCTGCATTGTGGGAGAGTCGCCCCTGCAGCTCAGACTTTGCTTGGCCTTCTCCCTTTCAGGCGGTGTGCCTTTGACTTCTGTGCTTATGCAGTGGTGAGATGTTGCATACTTGGGTAAATTGGGCTCTTGGTGGGAGTTGGGACTCTTGGGCATGGTTTGTCCGCAGATGTCTTGTTGCCATCAGGGGTTATTTGTGCACGTGGATGTGTCAGTGTGTGACCTGCTCCTTTCCGGATGTGGACCACACTCAGCCACCTCGGTGTCGTGGCGTGCAACATGTCATGATGAGTGGCCTGCAGACATGCTCCTCGTCATGCAGTGTCACTTGCATTGTCAGTGGGGCTCACAGATCCGCAGCTTTGCTGGGTTCAGCACATGTGCATGGGTTTGTTGTGAGATTGGTGATGTGTGGGGAGGGCCCCTCTGGGCACATTGTGGACGGGGGACTACTTGCTGTTTCTATGTGTGCTGCAGTATGGCAAGGAGATCAGGGACATGATCCAGAGTCATTGTGGTTGTGCAGTGTGCGATACTTCATTGTGCATGTGTGCCATTGTGCCCATCTCCCCCCGTCCCCCCAGTCCCTGGTGGTTACTCACCCTGTTGCTGTTGTGTCAGGTCATGTTGAGCAGTGCCCGGTCCCCCGACTCCTGCCACCGTCTTCACACTGATGACTGTGGACACCATTTCCTCCATCTCATCCAGCTCCTCCTGTGGCGCAGGACTCCCACCCCCAGTCTGCATTGCTGCTTTGCGGTTGTTTGCGAGTTTCAGCTTGGTTTTGCGCTTCACATCATTCCAGCGCCTCTTGACCTCGTCCATTGTCCTCCTCAGCACTCCGACTGCATTCACCTTGTCCACGATGGACTGCCATGTTCCATTTTTTGTTGCCAATGACACAGTGGAGGTGACGAACAGTTGTTGATGGTGTTCTATCACCTCCGTAATCAGGATCCTGTTTTCCTGCGGACTGAACAGCGTCTTCCTCTTCTTCTTCTCCTTGCCCTTCCCTGACCCCGAGGTCCCAGGCTGGTCCTCCATGGGGCTTGTGGGGTTTGGGTTGTCCTCTGTACTTGACCCAGCTACCTCCATTGTGCTTCGCAGTTGTTATTTTTTTGCTGCTTTTATGGTGATTTTTCCCGCCTGACGTGGGAATTGCAAGCCTGGCGCTGCTTGTCGCCGATTTTTCTATTGTGGTTGGGCCCATCGCAACTTTTTTCACGTTCGGGTTTCCTTTTTTATCGCCGTCGAGGTAGTTGTATCGCGGACATTTGAGGCGTTAGCGGGAAACTATCGCATTTTACCGCCGTGTTGAGAATACGACGTTGACACGGAGTTATTTTCCCGTGATAGACGGCGATATGAAAAATTGCGTTAGCCTATTTTGGCGATGTTTATCGTACGTTCTTGAGAATATCCCCCTATGTTTCCTGATGGCAGCCAATGTAATTTTTCCAAAGTAGGCACTGAGTAGGCGCAGAGGGAGATTAAAGATCAGGCTGGTGGCGGTGTTCTGTACCACTTGTAGTTTAGCCAAGAGAGATAAATCAAAGACCCTCTCCAGGTCTCATTGTTAGAGATAGTAATCTTACAGATACACATCTCGATCCAGGTGTAAAGTAGGGTGCCAATTCAACATTTCGGTTATGCTTGTGTAATGTTGCATAATTTTTGGCATTTCACATTACACTTCTTACACGAAATACCTGAAAATATGCCACTATGCCATGTTGTATAATTGAGCTTTCGTTTGGGTACAAATCCCATTTTAGGAACACTGGAACAAAGTAAAGAGCTATTTGTTTGAGTCACGGGCGAGTTTGCACTATTTTTAGTGCAGAAATGTGTCTTTGCACCCAAAAATGAACACAAGGATGCATTTTATGGTTAAAAATACCACAGAAAGCTGGATCGGCGTTTTATGTATCCTCATATACATTTTTTAGGAATATTGTGTCATTTCTATATAAGAAATGATGAACATTTCACACACCCCATATAAATATCCAAAAGTTGTTTATACTGTGCATGTTAAGCCAGATCCTACATGAACATGCTTAAGTGAGATGAAAATGTTTACTTAACATCTCCACTGGGACACATTTAGAGTTGCCCTGGGTGGTATCCTCAGTGGGGAATATGGCTCCCGGCAATACTTGTTTCCTGGTGGCTTGAAAGGATTGGGCCTGCAAACTTCAGACTCGATAATTACAGGCCTAAAGATTCCGAGCCTGGACTTGCTCTTGCTAGCGAAGCTGCTGGCCTAACCACATTTCAGCAAGGGGTGCAGAAAAAGCTCCCACACCTGGAAATAGACCTGCCTGGCCCCCATTCACCACACCTCAGTCCTGCACCACAACAAGTGGAAAGGCCCTTCAAAAATATAACACCTGCAACTGTTTTGTGTGTTATTCCACATTTGAGGAAGGATCGCCAGATATAGGGGAGGGGACACAAGCCAGAATCAGTACGTCTTTCATTTGCCATGTGGCAATATTATGTTTTGCACAATGAATTTTTATAAAAACATGAGGACTAAGATGTCTGGATGCATGTTTTTAATTTTGGAGAATTATTTTGAACTATTTTACAATATTTTGGTTAACAGTCCCGAAGAAGTTCCGGTTGGAGGAATGAAATATGTTGGCAGTTTGGGGATTTTTGTCTATATATGAATATACTTGAAGAACGCAATAAAGAACTGTTTTTAAACAAAATGAAAACAATTGAATGAAATTTGAAAGAATTCACCAATATTTGGGAGAAATATTGAATATTTGTGATAATTCATTGAGTATGACAGTACCTCTCCCGTCTTTTGTACATTGAATATTTATGGGTCTTTGTGATGCTATAGACCTAGGAAGGTGGGCAATAACTATGCGTAAAAGTCTGATAAGACTGGTAATGCCTTAGAGATGCCACAGCCATCCTTTGTAAATTGGTCATCGTTTGGGAAACATTTGTAACTACTGTGCAGTCCCCAAAGTTGGCCTTTTCTGTTTTTGGACCTGCAATGAAGACTGGGGACAATATAAGTGCCTCGATTCCCATGTCCTAAGGTGAATCCCTTTCACTCATATGAAGCTTACACTGGTAAAATGGGCTCAGATGCTGCCAATCAGACCTGAAGGTCTGCGCATGGACATTTTGAATACAATACAAATGAAGCTGATTTTAATTGTGTCACAGACATCTGCTCTTCCAGAGATGATGCTTTTACAACACATGGAAGAGAATGCTATTTCTTCCGGCTGATCTTTGTTTGTCTGTAGACTAGGCCTCACTATCATATGTTAACATAATGACGCTCACAAACTCAAGAGGTTCTAAAAAAATGCATACTATTCAAGATCTTCCTGGTGTCAGCCCCCATTAATACACAAATGTACAGTGAATCCTGTTTGATGTACTCTCAGCAGTCTGCCTATTGGAAAGTAAATGCAGCAGCTGCAATATATATCGCCTGGCGTGGGTTTCACCGGAATGGAGGTGTCCAGCTTCTAGAAAACATCTCAAGAAGGTATGACTGAAATTTACCATGATGGCCCAACCTAGTATGAACCACTAAAGCTTAATCATGCAGGTGTTGAATATTTTCTTTCACTGGAGCTAGCACAGGACTGCTA
This sequence comes from Calotriton arnoldi, assembly GCA_963921515.1. Classification (NCBI taxonomy): domain Eukaryota; kingdom Metazoa; phylum Chordata; class Amphibia; order Caudata; family Salamandridae; genus Calotriton; species Calotriton arnoldi. The sequence goes on from CAWUFW010001510.1 coordinate 2,733,636, forward strand.
GCTTGAAGCCCAGCATGAGATTAGATAGCTCTGCTCTGACTCCCCTCATAATTTCCACTTAGGAAAGTGGAAGGACCTGTAGAGCTCTTTCTCCTAAGCAAACGCCTCTGCTACTTTGTAGGTCAGTGGAAGGCAGCTATGAAAGTTTAAGCGCCTGGAACCAATTATCACAATGCTTGGTGAGGTCACAATGTAGTCAAGAGTCTAATTTAGGGACAGTTTACCATTGGTAACTTTTATGCTGATCTATTGCACCAGCACAAGCAGGGGTCTTCTCTATGTATCGCCTAGCTGTCTTTGAAGCAGTTCTAGATCTTAAATGCTTTCCAGATTTCATAAACAAGAACACGGAGAGACTGGCCTCTGAGTGTGACAGTGAGCATGTTGGGCTGAGCATGACTATCAGAGATTTAGTCTATCATTTTTTTTATTTAACTTATTTATTATCGTACCCCTGCACCAATTGGCATTTGAGCGTTTTACGCAGATTTTTACACAGAATTTAATTCTTTTTAGTTGACACAAATGGAAATTCGGAATCTGGGCCAACTTGTTGACATTAACTAATGAGAGAGCGCTGTGAGAGAAAGCCTACAGACGTTGCAACAGTAGAGGGAGGCAGTGAGTAGCCAAACTCAGTTACCTTAGATATGATGTCAGTATCGAACTTTTTATTGGCCTTTTAGAATATTAGTAATAATTCTGTAAAACAGTTTTCAGTCGCCCAGGCAAATGGCCTTTCCATGTCTCTTTGAAGTGTGATGATGTCATTTAGGGCCATATATACAAACCAATTGTGCGGTCGGAAATAGCACGATCAGGCTGTTTCTGACCGCAAAAATGCTTTTAAATATGTACAAAACACAAATTGTGATTCAGTAACCTGTTACATAATTGCAATTTGTGTTCATGATTCAGTATTTGGAAGGGGCGTGTTTAGAGCGTCCATTCAAAATACTGAATTTTAATGGGATGTACGAATGCTTTGCGACTGAACTACGGTCACAAAACATTCATATTTTACTGTCTCCTTGAAGAAGGTTGTAATCCATTCACAAATTGGAAGAGGTCCCCAAGGGACTACTTCCCTTTGAGAATGGGAAACAAATATTTTTTAAGAGCAGGCAGTGGTCCTATGGACCCCTGCCTACCCATAAAAAATGAATCTTCAAAGTAATTTTTTTTCTCTTTTTTAACACATCCCATTTTAATTAAAAAGAAATCACAGGCATGGTGGTCCGCTGACTCTAGCAGGCCACCATCCCTTTGATGGCTATTATTCCTAATGGGTCATATATTGCGACCTACCTCATTAATATTCATGAGGTAGGTCGATTTGCGACCCTTTAAGAATAGCCAATAAAACTTTTAAGTTTGCTTAGGTTACATATTACGATTTAGTAATTGCGATTTGGTAAAAATCAAAATTAGGAAATCACAATTCCGAAATTTTGTACATGGCCCTTAGTGATTTGAGCATTAAGTGGGCTCCCACAGAGTTCATCCACCAGTTCTGCTTTATTTGTAATATATGTAAGACCTCTTGCTTCTTTGATTCTCTCTTTTGGTTCAATTCTGTATTGCTAGGCAGACCTGACTGAACTGGTTGTCAGGTTGGAAGAAGATGATGATCACTCTCGCTACAACTTTCAAAGATTTATGACAGCAGTGGCAGATGTATAACTCAAAATGAACTCCAGCTCAAATCAGCTAAAACCAAATTACTAATTGTGGGTGTTCAACTTGGCCCTCCCTGCAGGGTCACCTCCAAACTATTTGCCTTCACCCCACCTGTTTTCAGAAAAAAAGAATTGTTGCCATTAGGACACTGTGCACTTTACCACTGCCAACCAGTGCTAAAGTGCTTGTGCTCTCTCCTTAAAACATGGTAACATTGGCCCACACCTGATTGGGGCAATTAATTTGCTTACAAGTCCCTATTATATAGTACTACAAGTACCCAGGCCTGTAAGCTAAATATTACTAGTGGGCCTGCAGCATATATATTGCCACTCACTAAAGTAGCCCTTTCAAGTGTGTCTTAGGCCTGCCATTGCAGCATGTAGTGCAGTTTTAGATTGCTATTTCAATCTATCAAAATATACCTTTTGCAAAGCCTAAGCTTTCATTCTTATTACATATAAGTCATCCCTAAGGTAGTCCCCAAACTGCACGCAGGGCAGAGCGCATTGTATCGAAAACGTAGCACATATGTTTTTAAGTTCTACATATCCGGGAAGTGAAAACTCCTAAATTTGTTTTCAACTACTGTAAGGCCAATCTCTCCTATTGGTGTTAGACCTGGCATCCTTGGTGTGGTTTTCCCCCTAACCTTTAGCCTTCAGACCTCCTGGTTTGATGACTTCGTTTTTTCTGGTTTTAGGACTCTGCGCACGTTACTACTGCTAACTGGTGCTAAAGTGCTTGTGCTGTCTCCTTAAAACATGGTGTGTGAGAAAGTCATCCTTTTTGCCCTGATCACCACCATTTGTTTGACAGATACTGGTGGTAACTGACTCTGATTGTGCCCTGGGATCTGCTAACCAGACCCAGGGCCAGTGCTCTGTGTAAAAGGTATATGATAAATATTTATTTCTATTTATTTATTTCCATTTGTGGAGTGCAAACACTGCTCCCCTAAGGGATATCATGGCACTAGAGAGCTCCCTATCCTTCCAATTGTGAGAACTGACCGTTATGTTGTGGATCAGCTGCTAGAATAGCTTAATCTTAAAAAAACTAAGTTTTTAATTGTATGCAGATGGTCATCAGTCAGGCGGCGATCTAAGGGTAAGATGTTCCAGTGGGCTGCTGCCAGATGTGTAAACAAGCAGCCACGAGTTCTAACTTTTTTTTACACATTTAGCCTTGGAAAGTGCAAGGTTGCTGTTAGACCTGGCATCCTTGGCGTGGGTCTCCCTTCCATTTTTTCGTAATGCCTCCACTGTTGCCGATATGTTTTTGCTGGACTAGATGCTCATGGGCACTTTGCCGCTGCTAATCAATGCCAAAGTGCAAGTGCTCCCTATCGTAAATTGATGTATGTATTAGTGACTCCATGATTGGATGATTGGTTTACTTGTCAGTCCCTAGTACCGTGCACTGAGTGTGCCCAGGGCTTGTAAATCCAATGCTGCTGGTGGGCTTGCAGCACGGGTTGTGCCACCCACAGAAGCAGCTTGTAAGTGTGTCTCAGGCCTGCCATTGCAGAGCCTGTGTGCAGCCTAGGGCTGCCATGTCGACTTGGTGAGTGCACCCACTTACCAGTCCCTAAACCTTCCCTTTACTGCATGTTGGTCACCCATAAAGTAGGCCCTAGGGCAGGGTGCATTGTAAGTATAAGGTAGGACATGCCCTGGTGTGTGTGGCATGTCCTAATAGTGAATTACAGCCATTTTCGTTTTTCACTATTGCAAGGCTACCTGCTCCCCATAGGCCAGAATGGGCAGACTGACTATTACACCTTATAGTCAGAACTGACCCAGGGAACATGGTAGAAAAACGAATTTTGGGGCATATTAACAAGGCGGCAATAAACAATTATCGCCGCTTTTGCGGCCGTTTTCGGCCGAAAAGCGGCGATAATTATATCGCCTTATCAGCAAAGACACGCTATCGCGTGTTTTGCTGATTTTGCTCCCGTTTCCAGCACGCCTGACTTCGCATCGATAATGAGATGCAAAGTAGGCGTGTCTGTGGAAACAACATGGGTAAATATCGCGAAGGCAGCTTCGCGATATTTACAATGCGGGGAAGCGATTATTTTAATCGCGTTAAGTATGCTTTAACGCAGGAATTTAACGTCTGTTAAATTCCTGACTAAGGCATACTTAACATGGGGGTGGATTCTGTGGCTAAGACCACAGGCCCTATCATCTAGGATATCGCCGTTTTCCACATGGAAAACAGCGATATCCACGCTATCTCTGAAATTTTTATCGCCTCGGCGATGCGCGTTGTTAATAACGCGCTAACCGGGCGATAAATTACAGAGATAGCCGGCGATAAATATGCAAGCGCTAAGCGCGCTTTGCGATATTTATCGCCGGCCCTTGATAATATGCCCCTTAGTATGCCTGAACTCAGGATGATAAAATACATCTTTTAGTGAAGTTGGTTTTAACATTCTGTGTTTGAAAATACCACTTTTAGAAAGTGGGTATTTTCTTGCCTAACTATCCAAGCCTGCTCTGCTAGGTTGTGTATTCCTTGTCTGGAGATTGAGTGACAGGGGCTGGGGGTGGCTACAGGAGACAGGGTGAGTCAGCACAGGGCTGAATAGAAAGATCTGCATCCAGAGTGGAGGGAGGAGTTGCACCTGGGTCTGAATAGGGCTGTGCCTGCCTTCCACAATGCTGGCTCCACCTCCTGCCGGGCGGCTGAGCACTCTGCCCCACATTCTGAAAGGAAAGAAGGAGTCAGAAAAACAAAGTGCTCCAGGACTGACCAGAACTGGTTTTGGGCTAGGCAGAGGCCTCTCTGCCTTCAGAGAACAAAGAGAAACTGTGTATAAAAGGGGACCCAGACCCCTAGGAAATTAGATCACTTTTGGGAACAAGAAGAAACCTTTGCTGAGGAGCGGAACCAAGAAGAAACTGAGGAGAGACTATCCCTAAGCCTGAAGTGCTGCTTGGGGGATTGGCCTGCAGTGGTTTGCCTGACTGCCAAAGAAAGGAGAAAGGAACTTTTGCTGTGCTGTGACTTTCATCAACTTGTGAAGGATCTCCAAGGGCTTGGAAGAGAGCTTGCCCCCTGACCGAAGTCCCAGGACCATTGGACTTCACCCCCTTTGTGAATTGCTGCTGGAAACTCTGTTTCAGTGGCTACAGAGGTAGGGAGCTGTAACCGACTCTCACGACCGACTCGGTGTCCTGTAAGCACCGCATCGAAGCACCGTCTCGCCCTGCAACGCACGGCCCTGGTCTCACCGACTCCGTCAACGAGCCGCTGCCGGCACCGCATCGAGGGACAACGCGTCCTGCAACGCTTCGCTACGCCAAATCGAACTGGTCCGACCGACACGGTCACTGCTGCTGAGTTCGAGTCCTGTGACCGCACCGGAGTTGGGCACCGCTCGCACGCTTTGCGACGCACCGCCCGACTCGCACCGCTGTCCGGACTGATCGACGCCAGCTCCTGAATCCGGCTCCGTCGCCGCACCGCAACCTGCCAGCACCGCATCGAAGCACCGTCTCGCCCTGCAACGCACGGCCCTGGTCTCACCGACTCCGTCTCGACGACGTCAACGAGCCGCTGCCTGCCCTGCATCGAGGGACAACGCGTCCTGCAACGCTTCCATTTTTGCATCGCGACCGCGACGAACAGCCATCCGGCTCGCACGCCCGTGCCTGCCGCTTCAGGTAAAAGGTACTGTGACCGAGTCTGTCTACGATGTGTTGGCCCGTCTCGACGCGGTCAGCTGGATTTGTTAGACTCCGTTTGTTCTCAACATCGCCGTAGCCGGAGGAGGCTACCGACTCGCACAGAACCTTGAATTAAGCCTTTTTGATCAGAACTAAGCACTCTTGACAGTATTGTGGATTATTTTTGTCGTTTATGGTCTTGTGATAAATCTATATAAAGTATACCTATTTTTATAAATATATAACCGGTGTGGTGTCCATTTGTAGTGTTGTCACTTGATTACTGTATGTGTTCACAAATGCTTTACACACTGCCTCTGAACTAAGCCTGTCTACTCGAGCCAAGCTACCAAGAGGGTGAGCAGGGGTTATTTCAGGAGTGTACCTACTTTCCCTGACTAGACTCAAGGGTCCCTATTTGACAAAGGTACCTACCTCTGCCAACTAGAGACCCCCAAATCTAACAGTTGCGTGACCTCAGTTTGCATGCTGGCTTGTAAAAGTCCACTCTGGTTCGAAGAAGTTCAGGTTCAGTCTTATAAAGAATCTTGTGTGTATGACAGAGAAGCTTAAAGCAGGATCTTTTCCTCATTGGTAGCCAGTGTAGAGTTGCCAAGAAGGCTGAAGCCGAACTGTACCTATCCAGATTGCAGATCAGGTGTAATTAGGTGTAATTACAATTGGTATGACAACCTACCTGTAATCCCCTAGTATACACAAATTTAATGCTCCTACGTTTGCACTGCTGCATTGCCTGCTGTCATTTTATAGGTAGCCAGCTTTGCAGGCTGTTTTTAAAATAAAATTATATGCAAATTAGGCTTTGGAATTAAAGGCACTTCCAAAGTCTTAAACTACCTTATTTGTACATATAAGTCACCCCTAAGGTTTCCCCTAAGTGCCCCAGGGGTTGGGTACATTGTACCAAAAAGCAGGGACATTTTAAAAGAAGTTTTATATGCCCAAGTGAGGCAAAAACTGCCAATTTTGTTTTCTCCATTACAGCACATTGGCTGCCAAGGCTAACATGAGAAAACGTTAATAAAGTATAACTATTGACAGGAGTAAGCTAAAAATATAATTCAAAGACTTAAACTAATAGTTATGATAAATCCAACAACTTGCCAATGTTAGATTTATTATAACTATTACAGATAAAAATTTATAGCACTTGCTTTTCTGATGAACCAAATTCCAGCCTTCCAGCAGCCTCTCCTTATTGGCCAGCCTTTGACAGGCTGAGCCACACTGCTCTGATGAGGTGTGAAGTGGCCTGCATAGAGACAACGGACATCTGATAGGAGGAGATCTGCAGCTGAGAGCAAAAAGCATGATGGGACTGGAGTAGCAAAAGTGGTCTTCAAAGAGGGAATGCCAGTTAGGACAGGACACAGGCTCACCCCCACATCCTGCAGCCCCAGTAATTGAATTAGCAGAGGGACTGGAAGGGGAGTGTTAGGGAAACTTAGCCACGCCAGTGGTTTGGCTTAGCCAGCTCTTAACCTCCAGGAGAGAGTTTCTCCATTTTGGATTTTAAAAGAACAGTACTTTCTGGGACAGAAATATGCCACACTTTATAGGAAGCTGTCATGCCTTTGGGTGGCACCCTGTACCCCATTGGTCAGGACTGCCCCCCTGCTTGTCACCCAAGAACACTGGATAAATATGGGAGAGCTGCCCATCAACTCAGATCTCTGCCTTAAATTACAATAAGAAGAAGATTGCCCTGCTGGAAACCTGGCCTGCACCAAGAGGATTGCCCTCTGAATAACTGCACCTGCTGCACACTTTGAAACTACAGCCCTAAGGACTTTGCCTTGCTTTGAAAAATGAAGGAGTGGATTCCCTGAAAGCAACAGGTTAAAAGAGCTCCGGCTGCATCATCTCCAGCAAGAAGAGACCAGCTTCAGCTGGACTTTAAAGGATTTGGCCATGTGCATTGGGGGAGACATAGTCCCAACATCACAAGGAGCAACTCAGAGCTTCTGGAACCTTGAATTGATGTTGTGGACACTTTGGAACCCCAAAAGGACCTTTTGGAAGAAGATCCAGAAGTTTGAGAAGATTTGGAAAATTTTTGTCAAAAAGCTCCATAAGTTGACCAACTTCTTGTCGAGAGTCAAGGCCGGTGATGTTGAACGGCAACTCGTCCGGAGATTTAGGTTTGCCCCGCTGAAGCTCTGGTAGCTTTTTGTCATTGACGAGGCTTCCAGGAGTTGACCGAGCCATCGCGCTGAGCTAAGCTGCTGTTGTTGAACCCAAAGCCGGCCTGATGTGAAGCCTCGCTTTACGTCGAGAGAAAAAGCTCCAAAAAAGTGACTAAGGGCCTGATTTAGATGTTGGAGGATCTGTTCCCGCCTTTGCTTTTTCGACAGTCCTCCTGCCGACTTGGCGGTCTGCCCGCTGTATTTAGATGTTGACTGGTCTATTGAGGGAAGACCGTTGGGGTTCCGACGTTTCTGCCAGGATTTTGCTCCTGCATCAACGTCGTCAGAGACGTAAGCAGCTGTTGTAGGGAGTCCCACCAAGAATACTGCTGAGCTGATTACAATGTGCCTTTCCATCAAGGCAACTGTGGCGGGTAAACCTCCAAACTCAAGTTGGGGGAAATAAAGAAGAAAAGGTGAAAACATACCTTTTTCGGGTTCCCACTTCAGATTCCATCTTGAACCCCATTGTCCAGGTCCTTCCTGTGCTGCTGCCGCTATCTCACTGCGATGCTCAGCAACCCCGTTGTTGCTGGAATCTAAGGTAGGCTTCTGTGTCACTTGTCTCACTGTCAATCATGTGTTAACATTTGCTATCACCGCATGTATTGCTGCATGCAATTTTTTATGTTTCATGCATCAGTGTTCATCTTAAAACTTATCGCTGTAAAATGAACACACCTGTATTACCACATAAAATAAGAATTTTGGGTGGTGGGGGTGTGGTTGTGTGCTTATGGTGACTTAGGGTGTACATACAATAGTGTGGGTATGTTGTTGGTGTGCAATGCAATATGTATGAAATATGGCATTACACATTACTTACATATACATATTGACAGATTTACAACATATATGTGTAGAAAGATAATGAGGAGTAGTACTTACCTATCTCCACACCACCATGGCCTCACTCCATCAGGCCTCTGCCGCCAGGACACTGCCAACACAAATGGAACATCTAAATCGGGTTAGCACAAACCTGCCGACCTGACAGCAACGGAGTACTGCTAGCAAGCTAAGAAGACTGCTGCAGCGGCACGACCCTGTCTATTGCTGCAATATATAAATACGGCAGGAGGACTGCCACCAGCTTGACTGAGTACTTGGAACTGCCGATACGACGGGGTGACGAACGTACCGCCAACATCTAAATCAGGCCCTAAGTTAGAAGGTAAAAACTTGACCGGGCCCTACTGCTAAGTGTATCCGACCCGCACTCCATCACAGTCGGCCTGGAATTTTGACTTTGTCCCGGTCAAGCGTGACCAGATGTCCCAAAATGGCCTTTTGTCTTTTAGTCACTAGAAAGAGTTTATTCTTTAAAATATCTCTGGTTCACTACATTGGATTTTTGTCGTTTTGGTGTAATTTTTATCATAAATCAAAAATATTTCCTCTTTTTATAAATAAGTGTTGGATTTTTATTGTGTGTTGTGTCTTACTTATTTAATGTATCAGTGTTTTTAAATGCTTTACACACCTGTCTGCTAAGTTAAGCCTGCCTGTCCGCAGCCAGCATTGAGGTAGGGAATAATTTATTGAGACCTTGACTGGGCCTTATTTTGTGATTGTGGCCTTATTACTAGTGATATGTACCTACTTACCTCTACTAATAAGCCACATTCCAACATGGGGGAATTGGCTTACACCCAATTGGCTTGTTTAATTTACTTGAAAGTGCCTAGTAAGTGGCACTACCTGTGACCAGGGCCAGTAAATTAAATGCTACTGGTGGTCCTGCAGCACTGATTGTGACACCCACTTAAGGAGCACTTTAAACATGTCTCAGGCTTGCCATTGCAGCCTGTGTGTGCAGTTTCAAACTGCCATTTCGACTTGGCAAAATAAACATTTTGCCAGGCCCAAATCTTCCTTTTTAATACATATAAATCACCCGTAGAGTAGGCCCTGGACAGCCCAGAGGGCAGGGTGAAATATGTTTAAAAAGTAGGACGTGCTTTTAGGTTTTACATGCCCTGGTAGTGAAAAACTCTTACATTCGTTTTTCACTACTGCAAGGCCTACCTCTCCCACAGGATAACATTAGAGTTACCTTATTACATTACTAAGCTGTAATTTCCAAATGGGAGCAGGTAACCTGTGTTCATGTTTGGTGTCTTTGGAATTGTAATGAAAAATCCTAACTTATGGTGAAGTCGGATTTTAAATTGCAATTTTGAAAATACCACTTTTAGAAAGTTGGCATTGTTCTGCCTTAGCCATTTGGTGCATGCAGCCTGTCTCTGGCTCACATGACTGGGTGTAGTTGACAGTTGGACTTTGTGTATTCCTCCTAAACAGCCACACACAATGGGGACAATGGAGAGCTTAGATGTGCCTGGATGGGCCATCACTGGCAGGATGGGAGGGATGAGCTGGGCACAGCCCCACTTACACTTGAATAGACTGTGTCCTGCCACCACACAAAGGGCGGCAGAACCCTGAGGTTAGTCTGGAGCCAGGGTGAGGAAGGCAGGGCATCTGTGCACAGGGCATCTGTTCACAAACATGCCTCTAGAAGGATCTCTCCATGTCAAAGGCACAACTGGGTATAAATACTAGACCCCAGACACCAACTCTACTATGCCAGAAAAAAGGACTGCTGTGCCGCTGAAAGGACTGCCACTCTGCTGGACTGCTGCTCTAAAGGACTACTGACTGTTGTGCTGACCTGCTGCCCTCTTGCCTGGGTGAGTAGGACTGGACCTGCATCTGTTGATCCCAGGACCCCAAAGTGACTCTAAGGGCTAGCTGGCTTGCTTCCTGACTTGAGCCCCAGGGACAGAAGCCTCCAACAACCTTGAACCCAGCACCTAGACTCTGCCATCTGTGAGTCTACCCTGCCAAGCTGCGCCACCCCAGTCCTGGATCCTTGGAAGTGGGCCTAATGTCAGTCTTTGTGTATCAAGCGGAACCAAGGCATCTTCTTTGCTGCGCTGCGCAACCTCAAGCAGAACCAAAGCATCACCACTGCTGTGTGGATAAGATCCGTCTCAAAGATCCACAACACACGGCACCCCATCAGAACAGCCGCTGTGGGAAGCCTCCTCAGCACAGGCCCTCGTATCCCTCATCGACGGCAGCCTTGACGATAACGACTGACTCCACATCACAGTCTCACAGCTCTATGGAAGCAATGCATCACTCTGCCTACGCGTCTCATCCCGCAAGCATCGCAAGTCCTCGTCAACAGGATCTTTGACAATGACGTAGGAGCTCACATCGCCGCCTCGCCACATCTCAGAACCAAAGAATCAATTCGGCTGTGTGACTCATCTTCGACACGGTTCCTCGCAACGCTCTGCAAATCAGGATTTAAGGTACTTTCTTTAGTGGCCTAACTGAATCCCTGTAGCCCGCTCGCACTCCATTGTGGTCGGCCTGAACTTGTGATTTTATCCCAGGCAGCATGACCAGATATCCACAGTTTGCTTTGTGCTTTTTGGTGCTATTTTTACTAAACCTTTAAAATTGCATATCTCCCATACTACTGATGGGATTTTGGATGTTTTGGTCTTGTTTTATTAACAATTACTCTATTCCCTAATTCGGTGTGAGATCATTTTTGTGTGGTGTTTTCACTTTATTATTGTATGAATTGTTGCACAAATACTTTACACATTGCCTCTAAGTTAAGCCTGACTGCTCTGAGAGGGTTGAGGACAGATTAATTTAGGGTTGGCTTGTGCCTCACCCTAACAATGATAGTGGTTGGTACTTGACCAGGGTACACACTCTAGTCAATCCACAATCCAATGTCTTACAATTGCGTTATCTTGCTACATTTAATAAGTGCTAACTTTTGATTGGGGACAGGTACAAATATCATGTTTGGACTGAATTGCAATTTAAAATCCTCCTAAATTTTGAAAATGGCACTTTGAGAAAGTTAAATAAAAGAACAAAGCATCTAGCTGTCACATTGCAGTGCTGTTTTCTACTTTAACAGACTACGACCAAACACTGATTGTATTGGTCTTCATGATTTATTAAGTTATCTTTTTTGTACTGTTTTAGGAAGACCATTTCATTTTGTCTTTTAAATCAGAGACAGGAAAAACACTATTCGTTTTGACAATAAACATGCAATCAAAGTAAAACAATATCACAAACATTACAAATACAACAAAAGGATTGATTGCAAATGAATTACAGTATTCGACCAGTCATTATTTTACAGCAACAATAAACTCGATTTTTAGTTCAATTAGTAATTCCTCTGTACGTTGCTGACCAAAGGGAACAAGTGTTCAAGCTCATAAGGTATGCAGACTTTCAAAAGTTCCCTTAGATCAAATCCCATTTCCATGCTAATGTTTCCCAAATGGTAAATAGTGCTGACGCGTTTCGAATCCCAATCTAATTCTGGGATTTTCTTCAGGGCTCTGACTGAATGTAATCTATGGATCAAAGAAAATAAAGTAGAGTAAGATCTCTTATTAATGTCTACCCCTTATTGAGTTCTGCCTTTTTATAAAAAATATCTATTTTCTATTGTGTTAATCATGGTACCTGCTGTATCTTTCATCTGTACGTCTTTCTCTTATTCAATGAAAAAGCAAAGCTCATGTCGCCGACCATCCGGTCTGTAACACAAACGTAAACAGCTAATTTAGCCAATGTTCATGGTCTTTGGATAGAGTCTGACAAGAAACCAGTATTCAGCAACTTACTTCCCAATGCGTTCTGAAAGAATTTGAACAGGGGAGCTCCTTGTCATCACCAAATGACGTAGGTTTTCTGTAACAGTTATGATTCAATTCTGAAAGAAGCAGAAATGGGCAGCAATCATTGTCTGCACTTACGCACAATGTTTGGACTGTGAATGAGGTTCATACATCCTCAATGCCACTCAAAAACAAGTATGGACACTTACTTCTTCGGCAGTTCTTCCTTCGACTTAGTTCTAGCGTTTCCTCTAACTGAATCGGTCTTAGTGACTTCCGGTTTGAGGTTATTTATACCACATTCTGAATGTTCTAGAAAGATGCATTCTGGGCTTTGTAGTCAGTAAACGGCTGCATCACATTTTGAACTTGTGATACAGAATACGGCCTCGAATAGGGATCCTTGTATCATTCAAGAGACTCACAGCATGGAGAAACCCAATTCGTTTGATGTCTGCCCATTTCTGCTTCTTTCAGGATTGAATCATAACTGCTACGGAAAACCCACGTCATTTGGTGACGTCGAGGAGCTCCCCTGTTCAAATTCTTTCCAAACGCATTGGGAAGTAAGTTGTCAAATACTGGTTTCTTGTCAGACTCTATCCAAAGACCATGAACATAGGCTAAATTAGCTGTTTACGTTTGTATTACAGACCGGATGGTCGGCGACATGAGTGTTGCTTTTTCATTGAATAAGAGAAAGACGTACAGATGAAAGATACAGCAGGTACCATGATTAACACAATAGAAAATAGAAATGTTTTATAAAAATGCAGAACTCAAGAAGGGGTAGACATTAATTAGAAATCTTACTCTACTTGATTTCCTTTGATCCATAGATTACATCCAGTCATAGCCCTGAGGAAAATCCTAAGAATTAGATTGGGATTCAAAATGCGTCTGCACTATTTACCATTTGGGAAACATTAGCATGGAAATGGGATTCGCTCTAAGGGAACTCTTTGAAAGTCTGCACACCTTATGAGCTTGAACACTTGTTCCCTTTGGTCAGCAACGTACAGAGGAATTACTAATTGAATTAAAAATCGAGTTTATTGTTGCTGTGAAAATAATGACTGGTTGAATACTGTAATTCATTTGCAATCAATCCTTTTGTTGTATTTGTAATGTTTGTGATATTGTTTTACTTTGATTGCATGTTTATTGTCAAAACGAATAGTGTTTTTCCTGTCTCTGGTTTAAAAGACAAAATGAAATGGTCTTCCGAAAACAGTACAAAAAAGATAACTAAATAAATCATGAAGACCAATACAATCAGTGTTTGGTCGTAGTCTGTTAAAGTAGAAAATAGCACTGCAATATGACAGCTAGATGCTTTGTTCCTTTTTATGTATAGGCCCTATCTGGCTGCAAGTATTAGGGCCAACCCCCTTTGACAAGTAAAACTTTGAGAAAGTTGGCATTTTTGTGTCCAAAAGCTTCTAAGGCCTTCTAAGAGTTTCTAGCCGCCTGGGCCTGTCAATGGTCCCCATTAAGAATGCGTAATGGGCTCAGACAGTGAGCAATAGGGGACTAGGTATGATCAGGATAGGAAATCCTGCCAGGATGATTGGGGACAGAGCTGGTCCCTGCCTCACTTACATTTCAAAGGGCTTGCCTCCAACACATACAAAGAAACCTACCACTTGTCCTTTGCAACCCCTGACTTCTTTGAGCCTTGGCGGGGCAAGGGAAGAACTTTCTAGAACCAGATGTGGAGTAGCCAAGAAAATTGCCCCACTTCATAGGATGGTACCAGGTATAAACATTGGACCTCCTGAGCTACTCTTCAGTACACTCTTGGACATGTGGACATTACAGAAGTAGCAATGACTTGTTCCTCAGAGGACAACCTTGCAGCTTGAGGCTTGCCTTGTTCCCCAGAGGACTGTCCTTCTGCTTGAGACCTGCCTTGCTCCCCAGAGGCCTGCCCTGTTGCTTGAGGCCTGCATTGTTTCTCGGAGGACTGTCCTGCTGCTACCAGAAGACTGTCCTGCTGCTTTAAGTTTATCTTGTTCCCCAGAGGTCTAACCTACCGCTAGAGGCCTGCATTGTTACCCAGAGTACTGCCCCACTGCTTGGTGCCTGCCTTGTTCCCCAGAGACTGCCCTGCTGCATGAAGCCTGCCCTGCTCTCTACGAAGGAAGGCTGCACCTGCTCCCTTCAACCCAGGCTACCTGAGTGACTCCAACGGTCAATTGGCTGACCTTTTGTTCTGAGCTATAGGGACACAACAAGCTCCAGAGGCCGCCCTGCAACTGCCCAGCTGACCTGCTACACCTGGATATGCCTGGACCTGCAACTGGACCTGCCTGAGACCTACTGGCCTCTGCTAGGGTGAGTCTCTGATCCCCCAGAGTGCCCCCCAGGTCCTGGACCCTTGGCTGGCATTAGAGTGCACTTCTCTACAGTAAAAGGAGAAATCCTGAGGTTCTGGACTCTTCGTACTGGTCTATGAGAAGGTATCCTTTTCAGTGAGATTAACTTGGTCCCTGCATCCGGCCCTCACTCCATCACAGTCAGCCCGAATTTGTGACTTTGTCCTGGTCTAGTACGATAAGATACTCACAGTTAGCATTTTCTATGATGCTATTTTTACTCAAACCTTTACAATTGCATATCTCTGGTTGTCCTGATTGGAGTTTTGTCGTTCTATCCTCATTGTGCTTATTAAAGTATTCTCTATTTTTATAAATTCGAGTGGGATTTTTCTTATGTTATGTTTACACTTTATTGCTGTATGTGTGCTTCATAAATATTTAACATAGTTCCTCTAAGTGGCTTTTGTGCCAAACTACCGGAGGGTTAAGCACAGGTTAATTTAATGACCTTTGGGTTTCACCCTGACAAAGATTGTAGTTGTTGCTTGAGAAGGGTTTTCACCACCCTCTATCAAAAACCCAATTTCTTACAGTGGGCTAATAACTAGTGGCCAAATAATTTGGGGCTTATCCTTTAAAATGTGGGTGCCATTTTTGACTCTAAAGCTATGTTAGCCTCTCATATCACCAGACTTATTACATTTTGCTTTGAGATTTTAAAGATCTTAAAAAACACCTGCCTCTCCTGCCCACCTACTGCAAAAAGACAGAGATTTTCATGTTGATTAGTTCTTGTCTGGACTACAGAAATACCCTGTGTTGCAGACCTGCCAGGTTTCCCATGTCTATGTGCTACACCAATCCATGTTTCTTACCTTTGAATTCTGGGGTTTGAAGTCTTGTTTACTTCATTATAAAACAGGACTACAAGTCCCAGTATTCAAAGAAAAAAGTCTGGAATGGAACAGTACATCACACATGAACCGGTGAAACTTGGCTGCTATGATGTTGTGCTACCTAAGTGTACAGTACTACAGAGACTCTGAACAGTCAAAAACATGGCTGCTGATTTATTTTAGATCTTAACCAGAAAGATGTAGTTGGCCCCATCACTCCAAACTTCACTTGGTTCCTATGCATAAACGTATAATTTTTTTAAATGTCTTTGCATGGCTCACTATGTATTCTACGGTTCAAGGATGGTCTTCTTGAAAATCAAATTAAAAAAAAATATTCTCTTCTGAAACTTGAGATCAAAGAACTTGTTTCTCATCAATATTCTAAAAATCCGGAAAATGTGCTCTGGCGACAACGTTTTCTCTGTCAGTTCAGCAAACCTTTGCAGCCACCTTCCTCAGCACTCACAATTTAGGAAGCTACTAAAATCTTGCCTATTGAGTCAACTTTTCATATTAGTATTTGCCTTCATATATGCTCCATTTTTCTGTATGTTTCTTCCTGCCGTGTGTCTCGCCATACTCATACTGCTGAGCATCGTCCATGTGTTTATGAAACTTAAGGCCTGAGTTTTCCAGTAGGCGGCCAATAGGTTATATATACACATTTGAAAAATCTGAGGGGAAGATACAGCCTTCTGTAACACTTATGACTACCTGTAGATGCCTTTATGTATAATTTCCTACAATTCAGCAGCTATGGTATGGATATTTGGATTAGCACCAGTTACTTACATGACAATATCTAATATGGTGCTTAACTTCGTATGGGTCCAGCTCCCTAAGAACCCAACTGTTACCTCCAAACTAAAACATTAATAAAGAGAAGCACTCTACAAGAATCAATAACTAGTAGTCTATCAAATCATACAGGAGACATTCAAGACATTGTTTCGGGGATCACAAAAAGATGCCAAATGTAATCTTCTTCATTATTGCAGTATCATTGTCTTTTTGAACAAATGCCAGCCCAACCAACGGGGTTTATATCGTTGAGGAACTTCATCAGGGCTGAAAGAATCCATATAAATATAATTGCACACACAATGAAAATAAAGATATACAAAGAAAAAAAGTACAAATATTGCAATTAAAAACTTTTTGTTCCAAATGTTCACATGATTTCTAATGTGACCCCTAAACACTAATCAATCTAACAATCTCTCCTAAATTCTATGAGTGTTCTGCTATGCATTTGGTTCAAAAATTTCTTCTTTACTTCTGTTTCATGTAAACAGAAGAGACGAGAACTAAAGTTACATATTTGTAATGGAAAGAGCCATGAATTAAAACATTGTGCTACTCTTTATAGAAAGTAGAAAAGCAATTAAGTTCTATATATCATTCATTCACATTCTATTCTCAATAAGCGCAATTGCAAATTGTTGTCCTGTTAGATTTCCTTATTTCATTAATGCTATAGTCATAGGTCAAATACCTTTCCCAGATTTGAAGAGACATTCACACACACGTTGATCATGGGCTACTGTTATCGCCACCCTGACCGCGCTGCAAGGCCCAATAAGATAAGTACCGTAAAATTCCTCATTTTAACACAATGCAACACAGGATTCAGCATATTAATGGTGTTACTTACTTGTAAATTGTCTTCTGCACGATACACCCAGTGTTCTTTCCTAGTTATCCAGTTCAGTAGACACTGTATTTATCTGTCCTTCACAATTATAATGGCCTTCTGAACCTAAAGTAAAGCAGAGAACTACATACATATGAGTAGCAATTGATGAACATTACATGTCTCTTTCCCACTAGAATATACAGTAGACCCATAATATTCAGTGGCACTTTTCCAATTTTCCTTCTGCCTGGGTGTAATGTTTGCATAAATGGGTGTTTTTTTATGCCACTGTTTGCATACCTTACCAGTAACATCATATCAGAGTCCCTCATGTGCCACTAACAAAGCTCCCTCAACCTACTTTTAATCATTCTCTTCCCTCAATAACATTTGTGAGGCATTTCAATGAAGCAAAGCATAAACACCCCCAGAGGTATCAGTGTTTCTCTTCATAATAATCCCCATTAACATACACATAATTACTCCTTGGTGTCCACTCAAAGCAGACCATCAGGCTGTCACTTACTTTACACGATTCTTCATCCTTCAATCAATCAATCAATCAATCAGTATTTGTTAAGTGCGACTACTCACCCGCTAGGGTCTCAAGGTGCTGGCGTGGGGGCGGAGGGACTGCAGGTCCTGCTGCGCTCTGAGGTTCAGTCGAAGAGCCAGGTCTTGAGATCCTTCTTGAAATGGGTTAGTGACGGGGATAGCCTGAGGTGGAGAGGCAGGGTGCTCCAGGTCTTGGCGGCGAGGTAGGAGAAGGATCTTCCTCCAGTCCTAGTCTTGTGGATCAGAGGGACGGTGGCAAGGGCCAGTTCAGCGGAGGGGAGGTGTCTGGTGGTTACGTGGAATGAGACGCGATGGTTCAGCTATGCTGGTCCAGCATCGTGGAGGGCTTTGTAGGCATATCCTTGCTTTTACTGACCTTTGTTTTTAGTCACACCATCTGTTTCAATGATCATTCATATTCAGAAATTTCTGTCATCTTGCAAACAATTTTACATGTTCCTAACTTAATTCTTATTGCAACAATTCTCCTTGTAAGTTGCATTCTCCACAGAAGAATCATATTGTTTTAGAAACTATACTCACTTGGCCGACCTTAGTATCACCATGTCTCACCCCTGTATGGTTAGGAGTGAATAAACAGTTTCTGAGCAGCCATAACTAAGTATGGCAACCCACCCAAATAAGTTCTAATTTGCATCATCAACCTGTCCGTGTAAAGAATGAAATAGGCAAACAGAGTAAGTTCATATTTATTATAAAATTAACTCTAATGTACGCTAACATCCCGGTACACTCTCTAAGGGTCAACTGACCTGTATAAAAACATTTCTTAGAGGTCCACTACAAGACGTCACACATTACATCCTATGAAACAAGATAGATTGCATAATGTCAAACATTTTGGGCTTCATCAGGAGCTACTGCACTGGTGGCAGGTGAATCGGTTACAACTAGATTCAGATAGCACAGAGGCATAGCCACCTTGAGTTTCCATTTATAGGTCAGAATCATTTAATAGCTCCAGTAGCGGTCGGTGGTGGGAGTGCCGCCGGGCGCTGACGTGGGGCGGGGGAGGGGCAGGGTGGGGGGTAGTAAACTATGGATTACGGCCGATTACAGGTAAGTACACATATTAATAAATAAAATGAATTTCGTTGCGCGTGCTGCATCGCATTTGGCGATGCAGCGCGAAGCGAAATTCGTTTTATTTATTTATATGTGTACTTACCTGTAATCGGGCGTACTCCGTAGTTTCCTACCCTCCACCCTGCCCCTCCCCCGCCCCACGTCAGCGCCCGGCGGCACTCCCACCACCGACCGCTACTGAATAGCTCATTAAACTGACATTATGAGCACGCAAACTATTCCTTTCCGTTTAGGTCCACCATCATTCATCTGTCAGTTTGCATTTCTGATGTCCATTCCAGTAGCCAGGCAGGGGGTAGTCAAATGCAATCCTCCAAGAAGCAACTAAGCCTCCTCCCCCATAACTCTCCAATCTATGATATTCCTGCAATAGTTATAGCCATGTATGGAGTCATTCATTTGTGGTCTCTTGATATCTTCATCCAGGTATGTTTCATACATTTGGTGAATGTTTGTCAGAAGGGATATGCATATGTTTCTCACTTAATTTTAGTATTGGCAGCTAGGACTGGTGCTGTGTATGTCAGAAAGTATGTACGTATGTATGGGATTTATAGAGCGTGCAGATACTCCAAAGAGTTTCCCAGCACTAGTTCCAAGGCCAACTACACCTCATGGTCTACCTATTAGTCTTGTTCGAAGAGCCATGTTTTTAACTTTCTTTTAAAGATTGCTAGCTGGATTGTGGCCTGTAACTCCAGAGGAAGCTTGATCCAGAAAACAGTTCCTAGATAGGAAAAGGACTTGCCTCCAGTTCTCGCATGGTGGATCTTAGGAACTCTGGCCAACCTGTCGTGAGAGGACAAACGGTTTCTGGAGGGGGCATAATCATTGATCCTCTTCCTCAAATAGCCAGATACGGTGACATGCAGTGATTTGTGGACAAGGACTAGAGTTTTGAAAATAATCCAATGATTTTATAGGGAACTGTAAGACCTGGCTTCTTTTGGCATGATTTACCCTGTCTTTTGGCCTCTGACCTCCTGTTTTTGACTGTGTGCTGCATTTCGTTTTCAGTGGTGTTAGGACTCTGGGGACTTTACCACTGCTGACCAGTGCTAAAGTGCAAGTGCTTCCTGTATAAAATGTAATTGATTTGTCCATGATCGGCATATTTGATTTACTAGTAAGTCCCTAGTACAGTGCACCAGGGGTGCCCAGGGCCTGTAAATCAAATGCTACTAGTGTGCATGGAGCACTGATTAAGCCATCATCATGAGTAGCCCTGCAAACATTTCTAAGACCTGCCACTGCAGTGTCTGTGTGTGCAGTTTTAAACTGCCATATTGAACTGGCAAGTGCACCCACTTGCTGGGCCCAAACCTTCCCTTTTATTACATGTAAGTGCACTGCTAAAGTAGGTCCAAAGTAGCCCCATGGGCAAGGTGCAGTGTATTTAAAAGGTAGGACATGTACTGTTGGGTTTTACATGTCCTAGTAGTGAAATACTGCTAATTTCGTTTTTCACTAGAGCAAGACCTGTTTCTCCTATAGGTTAGCATTGGAGCCACCTTGTAACATCTTACAAGTGTATCTGCCAATTGGGAGCTGATGGAAAATTGGAGTTTGGTGTCTCTGGAATCATAATTAAAAAACACATATTTTAGTGAAGTTAGTTTTTAAAATGCACGTTTAGAAAGTCAGCATTTTCTTACTTTAACCATTCTGTGCCTCTACCTGTCTCTGAATACACATCTGGGTTAGGATGACAGTTGGGCTGTTTGTGAATTCACTCTAGACAGTCACACAAAGTGAGCTGAGGTGTGCCCTGCGTATCCTGATGACCCATCACCAGGCT
Source organism: Calotriton arnoldi (assembly GCA_963921515.1). Classification (NCBI taxonomy): domain Eukaryota; kingdom Metazoa; phylum Chordata; class Amphibia; order Caudata; family Salamandridae; genus Calotriton; species Calotriton arnoldi. The sequence continues at coordinate 2,754,192 of CAWUFW010001510.1, forward strand.
GATGAGCCTTCCTGAGCTAGAGTGGTGGGAGGAGTTGACACTGACACCTGAATAGGGCTGTGCCTGTCCCACACAAAGCCATCTCCACCCCCTGTTATATTCCATATAGGTACCATAATATAGGCCCCGGTAACTTCATTACCTTTCACCTATATTCTTCCCTACATTACACTTATAACGGTTTACAGGGACTGACCTTTTACCTAGATACGACACTGCATTCAGAACACAGGTTTTCCCTAGTTCGGAAGCTCATACATTATGCATGAGGATTCTTGGAAGCACAGCAGGAGGACCATCTCCTGTATAATATCTATGTACAAAGTTCATGCCCGACGTCATTTATTTATTTATATATTTATATAGCGCACTAATACCCGAAGGCGTCTAGGCGCTGACATCCCATCTCCAGCCAGCCATGGGGAATCGAAAGGAAGAAAACTGATCACTGCATAGCTTTAGGCCTGAAAAAGCCAGGTCTTCAGACTCTTCCTGAAGGATGTCAGGTCTGATGAGTTTTTCAATGAGAGTGGCAATTGATTCCATAATCTGGTGGTAATGTATAGAAAGCTTTTTCCACCCCAGCCGATGGGAAGCAGACCTCAGCATTCTGGGAGGAGTATACCAACGAAAGAGGTCCATCAGATAGGCAGGACCCTGATTATGCAGTGCCCTAAAGGCAATGCAGAGTGCCTTAAACTTAATCCTCTTTTCCACCGGGAGCCAGTGGAGGGAATTAAGGGCCGCCTTTGCAGAAGCGTATTTAGGCAGTTTAAATAGCAGGCAGGTGGCTGAATTCTGCAAGACTTGCATCTTGATGAGAAGGGCTTTATTAATACCAATCAAGAGGCCGTTGCAGTAGTCCAGCCTAGACAACACTAATGCCGAGGCTACTGTTTTCTGTAGGTCAGGTGGTATAAAGCAGAAGATTTTTCTCAGAATTTTTAGGATGTAACAGATGGCTGATGTGATTACATTCACATGATGGGAGAATGAGAGAGTGGTGTCAAAGATGACTCCCAGGTTCCTAGCCTTGGAGACTGGATTGGGGAGAGGGCCAAGTTCACTAGGCCACCAGTCTGAGGACCAATGGGAGACATCTCTGCCAAAGAGAAGAACCTCCGTTTTATTGGAGTTCAGTTTAAGGCAATTTTCAGACATCCATTTGCTCACCTGTCTCATACAGGCATGAAAGTTGTGGATGGTGCTGCGAGGGTCCTCTGAGATGTACACTATAATCTGCGTGTCATCGGCATAAGACACCATGGCAAATCCGAAGGATTTAATAAGTCTGGCCAGGGGAACCACATACAAATTGAAAAGGGTCGGGCTGAGGGACGAGCCCTGTGGAACCCCACAAGGAAGATTAAAACTCTGAGAACTCAGGCCATCCATCTCCACAAATTGTTCCCGGTTCGAAAGGAAGGAATTAAATAGGTGTAGGGCGGTGCTGGCAATGCCTGTTTCTTGAAGGCGACGTAGTAGGAGGCCATGGTCCACCATGTCGAATGCTGGCGACAAATCCAGAAGGATCAGTGCCGCCATGCCTCCCTTATCTACCGAGCGCCTAATTTCCTCCGTGGCCGTAATCAATGCAAGCTCCGTGCTGTGACCGCCGCGAAAACCATATTGGGAAGGATCCAGAATGTTGTTGTTGTTGATAAATGTGGTAAGTTCTTGATTCATGTATTTTTCAAGGATGTTTGCTGGCAGTGGCAGACGAGCTATTGGACGATAGTTGGCGGGGTCTGTTTTGTCCAGATTTGATTTTTTTAATAGTGGTAAGATGGAGGTCTTTTTCCATACTTTGGGAAAGATACCAGTTTTCAGAACAAGGTTAAATAGCTCTGTGAGATGGCCGGCTATCGGTTCGATTACTGAGATTACGATCTTGGGGGGGCACGGATCCAATGGTGAGCCCGATTTGGCGGCAGCGAGAAGTTTGACCACCTGCTCGTAAGTAACTGGAGGGAACTCGGAAAGAAGCACAGATTTTGGGCTAATGGAGTGCTGTAACTCAGGGGGATCCCGACTACTTGCCACCTATGTGGGGTTTAGTGTAAATTTGTTGTAGATGTCCCGAACCTTGCTACAAAAGGTGGAAGCCAGGATGTCACAGAAGGCTTGATCCGGGATCGTATCTCTATATACCTGTACTTGGCTCAGTTTTTTAACTCTGGCAAACAGCTCTTTGGCATTATTCTTTGCTTTGTCAATGGTCTCTGGTCATCCTTAGGCCGACACGGTAATACAACGAGGTTGGACCCCTGGGGAGACCTATGGGTATATATACATCACATCTTGCTAAGCTAGCTAGAGGGGACCAAGACTTCCCGGCAGACACACTGACCAGAGACGCTGAGGTTCCTGCATGCAGACACTCCAGCTTGCAGTGGTCTAACATCCCTTGCAGGGTGTCCAACTCGAGACCAGGACAGGGTCCCACAGTCTCTCAATTCAGGTAATGGGGTTGACTTTATCCTAGAGGGATTCTTTGCCTAACACCTACACACATGCTAGGTACATTTAGGTACATCTAGTTAAGGAAGCATCGTAGGAGTATGCATCTTTTATCATGTGTTTTATATACTCGTATGTATCCATGATTATTGTAAGATGGTAGAACTATACTATCCATTTACCTTTTTAGTACTACTAATAATTTATATCTTATACTGTCTAACAGTTGTTGCAGCTCATCTATTCTACACCAGAATAACAACTGTTCAATAAATAAAAAAACGCCCAGCCTGTTTATTCCGTTTATCTCTCTGAGACAGACTAAGTAAGCACGAGTGACTGAGCAAAAAGTAGTATATCGTTTCCACGGTCCTGAGGGATCAGGGTTGTCATGTTCGATGGTTGCCAGGTACTATTCTCTCCTTGGTAAGAGGAGACTCTAGTGGCACTGTGAGCTAGTTGGTACAAAAGGCCAACATACTCGGTGGGGGTGTTCAGAAACAGTCTGACACCAATCCTACAGTGTATGCTGTCCAAACGCGCAGATCCTGTATAATTATTATAGGAGCTACACGACATAGCGCCGCCAACGTTGGTTGGGTACTTATTTAACAGTAGAATCTGAGTAGTTCAGTCGTGCTAGTCTCAGAGACCCCTACTCACAACTCCCCAGAGACGTCTGGAGTGGGTGGGCACAAACTCCGCCACAGCTGAGTAGGCAAAGTCCTATTTATTGGCTGTTGGTTAATCAAGCTTGAAGGACACTTTGTTCCTAAAATTGTGCTAAACACCTTATCTTAGTTCCCTTGAAAAGCTCTTCTTCTCTATAACAATTACTGAAGAAATAGGAAACATGGATAGAGTTATGCAAGAACTAAATCTCTCAGCAGACGAAGAAGATGCAGATGCAATTTCCATTGCAGAAAATGTTAGAAATGCCGTTACCATAAAACTAGGTGCACACGATCTAACATCCAGGGGTGAACCAGTAGCTTTCGTGATTGAGGCACACAAATCATTTAAAACAGAGGTATTCTATTCATGGGTTACATTCCCAGTTGCAAATGCAAGAACAAAGACATTTCAGTTCTACACAGAAAGTGGAATACTGGACAAATATTGTCCCTATAACATTGAAATTCCACTAACTTACCAGGAACACTTATACTGGTTTAAAGGCGCCCTCCCCCATACAAGAAGTAGAGTAAGACTCGGTCCGCTCGGAAGAGAAGGAGCGACATGCCCAATATTAGCGGCCTACCCACCACACCCTGACATTGAAACAATGCCACGGGGAGACTTACTTATACTTCACAAAGAATTAATAAAAATGTACAGAAACATGACACAGTTTGTCATGAGGACACTTACAGTCCAGCCGGCAATGGTTGCAACAAATACAACTCCAGTTCAAAATACAGCAACTAAAATAACACCACAAACATTACACGCAGTAATGGGTAAAATGCCCGTAAAACGTGAACAAATGCCATTCTGGGTAGCTCAAAAAATAACACAGCTAGAAGCAGTATTCCTGAATACTAGCCCGTATGAAAAACACAGAATGCTGACAATCTGCTTGCCCATGGGGATAACACCACAGATAGAGGATTGTACCTCTTGGGGTACAGTTTATGCTGCCATATATACCAGAACACATGGTATCCCGTCATTAGCAGTAATACCAGATGTATTAAGACAAATACAAAATGAGTACGGAGCGGAGCCTGATCTGAACTTAGGGATGAAATTACTAGGTAATTATGCCCAGGTATCAGCCATAATATTAGCTAATATTAAAGGGGAGGCAGCATCAGTGGCTATCCGCCAACGCCTAAGGGAGTTCAGTCCTTCACAACAGGGGCACAAACTACCTAAAATAATTGAAACTGCTTATGCAGAATTAGGCAGGGACAGTTTGGGTGGAAAAGCATTGAAACCACAACTGATGGGTAGTCCCGAACAGGACACCTACAAGCAGACACCTGCTTCATCAAAAAAGAAGTGGGACAATAACAAAAAACAAAAGGTTAAAGAAAACAGATCTCAATCCAGAGGTAGATCTCCTACACAGGAGCCCTCCGAAAGGAGGTATAACCTTAGGAATAGGGACAATATTAGGTAGCCTGACAGGTATCAGGATACTGATACACGTTCCTCTTGTTCCTTTCAGGGTTCAACGAAAAACTCAGAGAGGGAAGGACGGTCAGACAGACAAGAAGAGCGTTCAAAGTCCAGAGACAAGCACCCGCTCAAGACTATACTTCCAAAAAAGAAGATAAACCAAAACAAGAGCCACAGTTCAAAAAGAAGAAGGTTGCAGGTCTAAAGATCAGACATGCCCAGAATTCTGAGGACTCGACTGCTGAACGGGGAATGGGCTCTGACGATGCTAGACATTGTGGCAGAAGTAACAATAGCTCGCCAGAACCTGATGGAATTTCTGGTGACAGCGGACTTGAATGATTACATCACAGTGGAAACACCCGATACTAGGGAAACTGTCCTGCATAAGTTATATGAAATAACACTCCAAATGGAGGGGGACAAGCCCAGGAAAGTTAAAGGTCTCTTTTGGGAGAACCTAACGTTCAGCTATGACATTTTGTTAGCTGAACAAGATTGTCCGCCAGCATTCGTCATGGACTGTCCTAGAGGAGAAACAGTAATTTTAGCAGCATTTTCCGACCCTGTTCCCAAATATCTAAAATATACATATGCACGGGAGTGGGCGGTAGCCCTGGCCCCGGCATTATACAAAAACCATGTTGGATGGGATGAGGATTCAACCCACCACATTATTCCATTAAAAATACTCCGACTGCACAGAGGCAGTATCCAATAAAGCAAGAAGCTACAAAACAGGTCAGGGAGATCCTAGATCAACTTGAGTACCAAGGGATGATTGAAACTTGCACCTCTCAAATGAATAACCCTTTGTTTCCCGTATCAAAACCCGACAATTAATTTCGTTTAGTTTTGGATTACAGACATTTAAACACTTGCACTAAGACATTTACAGTTCAAAATGCACACAGTGCCGCATTAATGAATAACATTGTGCAGAAAAAATACAAAACGACACTAGATAACTCAAATGGAATTTTTTGCCAAAATATAGCACCTGAAAGATGGCATTTAACTGCATTCTCTGCGTTAGGCTCCCAGTGTCAATTTTGTAGACTCCCCCAGGGGGATAAAAACAGCCCGGGGTTGTTTTATGCTAGAGTAACTGAATTACTTCATAATTTGGATGAAGAGTCATTGTCCTATGTGGATGATATTTATCTAACGGATGATGACCTGGAGGAACACTTGAACAGAGTGAATACCATAATTTTGGGATTTGCCTCTGAGGGTTACAAATTTAACTTTAAAAAATCAAAGATAGCCCACCTCAATGTCCTTTTTCTGGGATATGAGCTTTCAAGTGAAGGAAAAACTTAGCAGCTAACTTTTTAGAAAAGTGTGCACTGCTACAACCTCCGAAATCATTAAAAAATTTACAATCAATACTGGGATTCCTGAACTTTGGCAGAACATACATTTTGGATTATGCAGAAAGAGTTAAACCTTTCTACGATTTAATAAAACCTGACTTTTCAGTTAGACATTGGACACAGGAACACACAGATATCCTTCGTTCCCTACAAGCTGATATGATAGCTTCAAAACACTTACAGACACGCGTAAATGTACGCAACTTAGTGATCCGTATAGTTACGGGTCAATCAGGATACACCTACCTAACATATAATGAAGGTGAAACAGTACCAATAGCGTACCAATCACATTTGTACACAAATGCTGAGATGCGCTTTGCATCAACAGAAAAGATTCTTACAGCAGTACAGACTGCTGTAGTGAGAGAAAGAGCACTGGCTCAGGGAAAGCGTATAATTGTCGTTACCCCAGTTCCAGCCTTAGAGGCTGCAACAAAGGCAAGCGTTCCCAATGCTAAAGCCTTACATCCAAGATGGATACAATGGGCTAATTCTCTCACTGCAACAGATGTAGAATACAGGTACGACCCAAGTCTAAAAACACAAGCATTTTTGCAATACGAACAAAAATATCCTCTACCAAATGAAATAATGCCTCTGGATCAGTATGAATATATAATTTACACTGACGGTTCTGCTCAGCCGGCCATAGGAAGTAAACAAAAATACTGTGCCGCGTGTGCTATCATTAAAGGACGCATGCAGGATGGAAAATTTCATCCGAGTTGCACAAAAACCCAGTCTCTAGGAGCCTGTACGGCACAGCTGTCAGAATTAAAAGCCCTGTTACTGGCACTGGTAAATACAGATTGAAAATTCCCCACACTAATTGTGTGTGATTCCTTTTACTGTGTACAGTCATATAATGAATACTTACACCACTGGGGACAAAATGGATTCAAGGACGCAAAAGGTGGCACAATTAAGCATAAACCGCTATGTGAACAGGTAGTGGAGTTGAAAAACGAACTACCAAAGGCTCACGTGATACACACACTGAGTCATCAACGTGATGGAGTTCACGTTGAAGGGAATTCATTGGCTGATGAAGCCGCAAAGGGGGCTGTACGGACGGCTTCCGTAGCTGCAATCACTCGTTCAAAAACGAAAATAGACGGTGAGATTATGGTTGCTATTATTGCTACACGCAATAAGACGGTAGTACCGAAAAGATTTCCACTCAAGTACTCCTACAAGTTAGATGCAAACAACGTTCCATTTGCTCAGATTCCTGGAGTGGGGGATAGAGTAATACCAAATATGGATCGCAGGTTAGGATTAATTCTAGCAGCATACGAGGGTATAGGTTCTGCACACGCAGGAGTTACAGCAACTGTTTCTCTACTGAAACAGCGCTACTGGTGGCCAGGATTAACAAAGCAAACTAAGGACTATGTCTTGAAATGCGACATCTGCCAGCAGATAAAAGGCTCCACCGTAACACATCCAGCTAATATCCACCATTGCTAATATCAGACAAACCACTCGCATGTGTTTATTTGGACCACTGCGGCCCCTTACGAACAGATGGGGCTTACAAGTATATCATGGTTGCAGTGGATTCCTGCTCTAGATTCCAATGGGTGTGGCCCCAGTGCTCGGCTGACGCTCGAACTGTTATAAAAGATTTGCGAGTCTTTATAGGGACATACGCAATTGGCCCATTACATTCTGACCGTGGCCCCGCGTATAGCTCTAGGGCTTACAAGGAAGCCATGGGAGGTTTGGTTGTAGCATTGCGGTACTCCTCTCCGTACCATACAGAGGGAAATTCGGTTGTGGAGAGGAAAAAGCGGGACTTAAAGCAGTCTTTAACAGCAAGAGTATTAGGCTCGGGTGGGAGTTGGGTAAAACATCTGTATGGAGTTCAAAGAGCGTTGAACAACAAGCCAAGAAGCTCTCTAGGGGGTGTCACTCCTTATGAGGTCCTATTTGGGATGAGAATGTGGGTACCTGATCTTGATTGTGAAGGCACAGTGGCGGATGAAAAACCTTTTGACATCCATAAACGTTTGGCTGTTTTACAGGAGCTAAATGAATCCAGGGCACTACAAAGCAATGTCCAGGTGAAACGGACCGCCACTGGGGAAGTCAAGTCTGTCACGGCAAGACCTGTCTGGATCCCTAAAGTCAGGGACCTGGTCAGAGAAAAATAGCGGACAAAAAGAATTTGGGCCATCATACAGAAAGCCTGTACCTGTCCTGGCAGTTGAAGGAACGAGAACTGTACTTCTGCCGCCTCTTGCCGGTAAAAAGGAGAAAAGATTTGTCTCAATTGACCTAATCACACCACACTATGTGGCCGATACTGAGTAGTAGGCCGCGTGGACTCCGGAGTAACAGACACCCTCCTCTCGCTACTATACAAGAAGTTCAAACAGAAAGACTCATCACGTTTGAAGAGTCACCTGCACGGAATGATGGACTATGCAACAATGCCATGGAACTCCTTCCTCTTGAAAATGAAATTCAACTTCAAAACCAGAATGAAAGACAAATTTCGACCAAACACAGATATCTACATCAACATGCCTCAATAAGACCAAGCTACAGTTTCCACAAGACCTGCGGAAATACCGAAAATTAATAGAACTGCATCTGGCTATTTCATTGACTTTGATACTTTTTCTTTGGATCCAAGTGAACCTGAAACGAAGCCAGCCCAAAAAACTCGCCAGCAACAAATTAAATATTTTCTGAACTTTCTTAAAAAGACTTACCTGGTATCACCTTAGGTGGAACTCTGGGTAATCACCGGGATACTTTTCTTTCTTTTCTGGATAGGCTTAGTGACTGTCTTTAGTATGCTTATAAATGGAACTTATCTTCGAGAAAGCTCTGCAGCACAAAAAGTGAATGTGATTCTGAAACCGCATCTATCATCACATCGTGAAAAAAGAGACCTATCATCAGTGAACATTTCAGCAGTTCCTATACCTGACGGTATAGTGTGGGACAAGGTTGATTACGATATATTTGGCCCGACCGAACTATTAAAAATACCACATTTATTTAAAATTTCATTAAGTGATATCATTACCTCCAGTCCATTTTCCGATGATTGGGATTATGAAACTGTAAATAATATGTTGTCTGATTTAGAAAAATCTGCTGCCTTTTCTAATAATGAAATGTTGGAAGACACAACAGACTTTGAAACAATGTATTACTATCAACATTATGGCCATCATTTTCTGCATAAATCTGCTAATCCCAGAAATGTTTTCAAATACCACCAATGGGAACATTGCCCAACACCACCAAAAAGCAGTTCAAAAGCATTTGCACAAAAGTTTCCATATTTTTCAGGGTTTAACACGTCAGACCCAGCCTCATATTATTATAAGGTTGCACCAACACCAGCACAGAAAAAGATGTTGACAAACACCAAACAGATTTATTCTGCTTCCTTTATTGCCCAGTTGTCTGAACAAGGTTTTGACTTATGGAAAGACACCATAGACTTAAAATCTGTCTGGGGTACTAGAGACTGGCAGGTCCAGGGAATAGAGGCACTATTTAGAGCATGCCTTATTTCTCAACAACTCATGTTTTTGAATGAAACGGTGCAGCAAACGTCCTGTCTTGGACTAGCCAAGAACAAAGATTTGAATACACCTCGGGTGCCCACACCATCACACACCGAGGGTAACATTACATCACAAGAAGGGATTACACTAGATATGATCATACAATACAATAGATCAGACCCCGATTGGAAGGGATGGTTGATTTGGCCCGCAGACACCAATAGCTGTCAGGAAAGATTCATGGGTAAAACCAAAAGGTTTAGTATCAACATGCCAGATCCACGCTATGTACAGAGAGAACACCCAGGGATAGTGACATCATACAGTGTTGGGACGTTATGCCTCGATTGGCTAAAGACCTCAACACTTACACATGTGAAACAACACTTATCCTTACTTACAGAGAATGTGGACCTACAGGATTTTTTATTAGGTCCTAGGAAGCCACGTCACAAACGTTTCTATTATGCTGTCTATAATGAGATTTGGAAAATATCACAACAAGAGGCCGCAGAGAGATTACGAGAAATCGATCATATAAACCTAGAGAAAGCTCTAGCAGTGGTTGACAATGGGTTAACTACACTAACCTCCAGGATATATTCACTGGGCAACATTGTATCTTCTGCTATTGATGTACTAGGACAGGATTTGTCCATATTACAGCACGGGCAATCACAATTGCGTTCTATTATGTTATTAAGCTGGACGCTGCAATCTTTGCGCGCAGGCTATGTGCCTTGGCGTTTCATAAACAGCACGTCTCTGTTTTCTTCATACAATCTAACAGAAACACAGATAGAGATGGCACAGATAGAGCAAAGTATACAATGCTGCTTATTGAAAAACTGGACAGATTGGCATTTACAGTGGCAGAGTCACCATCCACAGAATGGTTAATCCATAGCCACATAACTCTTCTGGTCACTACTTTTCAATTCCAATATTGCCTTGAACAAAAGCAGGCAGGCAGATATGAAGAAATGGGTAAGGAATTCATCAAGGAATCTTGGGAATTACCGTACAGATTTTGATGCCGGAGTGGGGAAAGAGAAGTGTTTTTGAGCGGTACAAACTGCGAGAATACTTTACGTGGATCACTCATATGCCAGGATATAATGCTTCATGGGGCCTGTAACGGTTCGGTAGCAACCTTATCCTGTCACTTAAGGGGTGCCCCAGCTGCTGTGATCACTCCAGTGTTCAGGCTACTTTTGAATGGGAGTTACTTGATGCTGAACAATCAAGGTTACTGTGGGATGCTTCCGGGCATCGCATATCTGGTAACCGTGAGCTCCAGGGTTACTTGCTGTATGCAAGTATTGTTTCCACCAACACATACAGTCAGGGAGGCGCCGTTATGGCCTTCGCTAAATGTTTCATTAATACAGTTTGATGCTTTGAGCAGAATGAAAGCCATACTTTTACAGAAGTCTGTGCCCTTAACCTCTGCTTGAGAGACTTTTGATCTCCAGATCGCAAGGTCCTCAGCAGAGATACAGGTGCTCATACGTACAAATTGCCCCTTCCATTTCGCAGAAATGGTAAATGGTATCTTTAACATGTCTGATATGACAGGCATCGTCCACCTATTTAAGACCATAAGTTCTGGACTATTAAGCATCTTTCAGACGGTCCTCGGAGTTATACCGAACTTTATACACTCCGTATTTGGAAGCATTTTTGGAGGACTGCCGCTGATCCTGTTTCTAATAGCAGGTATCCTGATCTTAATTTTTCTGCTACGCAATGGACGTCCCAGTCACCAAGGAGATGGAAACAGTCCTCCTGGAGTGAAAATATCGTGATCGCCTGGTACAACATCTAGGAACACCTAGCCTAAGAGAACTAAGTGCATCTTGGTTCTTGTCATTTAGACCAGTTTGGATGGACTGCATCTCACCTGTCCTCCGATGCCTGTTTTGCGGAGCAGAATGCATGTTGGATCTCTGTCTAACACTCCCATCATGTGCGCAACCAGACGTTGATGCTTTACTGGACCCGATAACGCCCATGTTCTGCAGTGTCCCCAGCGTATTCCGATGTTGATGGCGGCATTCCTAGAGCCACCACAGGTAGTATCGGCTCCTGTTGGTATGAACATCGGCTCCTCCTCTAACACCCAGGCCTTGGATGGCGCACAGGCTGTCCCAGCATCTGTTGTGGACAATACAAAAGATCATCTGTGCTCAATTGACATAATCTGCAAGGTGTTACAGGGAACGTCGTCTGTGGAGGCAGGCAACGAGAATGTTGCGTCTACCAGCCAGGACACATAAACATTTGACTCATTTGGCCCGTCGTGTGCTGGGAAAAATTCGACCTTTTGGAAAAACAAAATTTGGAACTCCATAACAAAACTGATATTCTTTTGAGCATGCATGGCTTTCAAATGCCTATAGTAGTTCGAACTATACCTACGGACACATTAGAGCTATGGCCTGCGTGACAATTTTCTTTTTAAAACTTTTAAAAGATTTTTTAGAACCTTTTTTAACATTATTTTTAGCAAAAGAAGAAACTGATGTTTTTTAAACTATTTTTTGCGTACCAGTATCTAGTCAGCCTAGTAGTACGTTTAGAATTTAACTATGTCGTCCATTCGGAAGAGGAGTGGGTGTTATATTCCGTATAGGTACCATAATATAGGCCCCGGTAACTTCATTACCTTTCACCTATATTCTTCCCTACATTACACTTATAACGGTTTACAGGGACTGACCTTTTACCTAGATACGACACTGCATTCAGAACACAGGTTTTCCCTAGTTCAGAAGCTCATACATTATGCATGAGGATTCTTGGAAGCACAGCATGACGACCATCTTCTGTATAATATCTATGTACAAAGTTAAGCCCGACGTCATCCATAGGCCGACACGGTAATACAGCGAGGTAGGACCCCTGGGGAGACATATGGGTATATATACATCACATCTTGCTAAGATAGCTAGAGGAGACCGAGACTTCCCGGCAGACACACTGACCAGAGATGCTGAGGTTCCTGCATGCAGACACTCCAGCTTGCAGTGGTCTAACATCCCTTGCGGGGTGTCCAACTCGAGACCAGGATGGGGTCCCACAGTCTCTCAATTCAGGTAATGGGGTTGACTTTATCCTAGAGGGATTCTTGGCCTAAGCACCTACACACATGCTAGGTACATTTAGGTACATCTAGTTAGGGAAGCATCGTAGGAGTATGCATCTTTTATCATGTGTTTTATATACTCGTATGTATCCATGATTATTGTAAGATGGTAGAACTATACTATCCATTTACCTTTTTAGTACTACTAATCATTTATATCTTATACTGTCTAACAGTTGTTGCAGCTCATCTATTCTACACCAGAATAACAACTGTTCAATAAATACTTATTGAAAACGCCCAGCCTGTTTATTCTGTGTATCTCTCTGAGACAGACTAAGTAAGCACGAGTGACTGAGCAAAAAGTAGTATATTGTTTCCATGGTCCTGAGGGATCAGGGTTGTCATGTTCGATGGTTGCCAGGAACTATTCTCTCTTTGGTAAGAGGAGACTCTAGTGGCACTGTGAGCTAGTTGGTACAAAAGGCCAACATACTCGGTGGGGGTGTTCAGGAACAGTCTGACACCAATCCTACAGTGTATGCTGTCCAAACGCGCAGATCCTGTATAATTATTATAGGAGCTACACGACACCCCCTGTAGTGAGTCTGGAGCCAGGGCAGGGAAAGACAAGGTCTTGTGCACTACAAAGACTATCCTTTGAAGTTTGCCTACTTAAATGGCTGAAATTGGTATAATTACTGGACCTGTGACACCATATCCTGAGAACACATCTGGGTTGAGGACATTCTGCCAGGAAGAAGAGCTGGATAGCTGGCGGGAGGGACTGCCACTTTGCTGTTTGCTTTGCTGTGTTGGCCTGTTGCTTCTGTCCTGGGAGTGAAAGGACTGGACTTTGCTTTCTACATCCTGATTCCAAGGTTCTTCAAGGACTGGAGTTGAGCTTGCCTCCTGTTAAGAAGTCCCAGGGCCATCAAAGACTTCACCTACCAGTACCTGGGCTCTTCAGCTGAGAGTCCTGACTTGCCAAGTGGTGCCAAATCCAGTTCCTGGACCCTTGGAAGTGATTTCTGGTGCAGCAAGAAGAAAACAAGGCGTAGACACCAATCGACATCAGAACCGGTACCTGTCTGCAACTCTGATGCCGTGCCGCTGCCTGCACCGGAGCAGTGGTCCCGATCAATGCATCGACTGCGACGTGCACCACAGGCTCCAACGATGATGCACTGCTGCCTGCACCAGAGCTGTGATCCCGCTCAATGCGCCAACAGCTACTTGCACCACAGGCTCCAACGACTTGCCGCTGCCTGTACCGGAGCCATGGTCACGCTCAACGCACTGACCGTGATTTGCACGCCAGGCCCCGACGATGCAGCAGTGCCTCTGAAGCTCTGCCACTTCACGAATCCCAAGCAATGCACCACCGAAGTCCATGGTGCACCGCTCCTATGCCTGTGGCCTAGTTTGACATCGACACCACAAAACCAAAGCCTCGTGGCTTGACCTTCGATGCCGCGTCCCTGTAAGGAACCTAGGTATCACACCTGCAACTGCCGCATCCCCTCCCCTGAGTGTCAGTAAGGAACCGATGCTGCAACTGCTGCATCACCGATGCTGCATAGCAGTGAGGAACGGATGCTGCACCTGCAACCACCGCTTCACCTCCCCTGCATAGCAGTAAGGAACCAACGCCACACCTGCCTCTGCAACACCTCACCTCCCCTGTGTTTTGTAACATCTTTGTTTTTCACAATGCCTCCAAGGTACTGTACTGGGGTCTGCCTGACTTTGTAACTGGCCCATGCTCCATCGAGGTTGGACTGTCTTTGTGGAGTCGTCGGCATCAACCACAACCAAATAGCCCTGGTTGGAGTTATTTTTGATTTCTACAAGCTATACTTGATTCAATATTTTAAAAGTCATATCTTGATTTATGTATGTTGGATTTCTGTCGTTTTGGTCCTGTTTTATTCAGATAAACATTGGCTATATTTTTAAACTGGTGTGGAGTCCTTTGGTAGTGTTTTCACTGTGTTACTATATGTGTGCATGTACAAATACTTTACACATAGCCTCTGGGATAGGCCTGACTGCTCTGTGCCAAGCTACCAAGGAGGTGAACAGGGCTACCTGAGGTGTGTAACTTACTTACCCTGACTAGAGTGGTAGGTTCTGCCTAGCTTAGGTGCATACCCTAGCCAACCAGAACCGCCATTTCTAACAGTAGACAAAGGAGTGCCTTCAGGTGAGGGGATATGTGGTTTGTGAGGGCAGATCCAGGAGCATACGGGCCATCGCATTCTGAACCACCTGGAGTCTGTTAAGACGATAGTCTGGTTCACCCCAGTAAAGGGCATTGTCATAATCCAATCTGGATGTAATCAAGGCCTGCACCACCATTTTCTTCGCATCCACAGAGAGTAAGGGGAGAAATGTTTTCAGAATTCGAATCAGCCAAAAACACATGCCAGTATCAGCCTGAATATGTAGTTGGAAGGTAAGGGCACCATCAAATTTAATACCTAAATTCTTAACAGCGCCCTGTTGAGGGCTGGGAAGGAGAGCCTCCTTCAGCCATAAGGACCTCCATGTATCTGGTAAGATGGGGTCGGAGTAAAGTACTCAATGAGTGTCCCTCATGCAACTCATTCACGCCTGTCATCATGATGCCATTGGATGGTCGGTGCTTGGCGGCTGGGGCTGAGGCACTAGTGCGAAGTTGAGCTGGTGGATTTAGGATCTAGGTAATTCTTAGGAGTGTTAGTGAGGTGGCAAAGATGTCTTGCAATGTGAGCCTTTTGCAAGGCTTCTCAGTTACAATACTCAACACTCGCTGAGCTCCCACCAGTTTTGTTGTGTTCTCCCTTGGGTTTGCATTTCCCCTGCTTATGGCTATTTTTAGCTCCTCGTCTGTTTTTTTATGCTGTTGTTTTGCTACTTCTCCAGGGCAACTGACTGACACTGGTGGTCTGGTGGCTCACTTATGGCCTACAGCTCCTGGAAGGATGTTAAGACAAGAAAGTGGTTGGCAACTGTGAATATTGCTGCAATATTTTCTTTGGTCATTTATTCCTGGAAATTCTGTCTCTACAGTTGCACCTTTGTTTACAAATCCCTAAAGAGGTCCAGTACTAATTGAGAGTATCCTGAACATCTTGAGGATCAACCATATCTCCCACCCCTTATCCACCTTGATCCTTTCCTCTGTCTTTCCCATGTGGTATGCCTTGGTATGTGCCCTAACAGTGACACGGTGTCTGCAGGCTGACGTTTTGGGAGTGACATCAGCATTCTGCTATAAATATCCTTATTTGATTTCTAACACTGCACCCAATGTACAAGGAAGGGGCTATTCTGAAAACAGGGCCATCTATTTGGTTATACAGAGTGACCCTATATGTCCCCTGGTTATATGGATACTTTTCAGGCAACAGCTTATTCTTCATATGAAAGGTCATTGGATAAAATTGCAAGCACTTTTTTAATGTGGGGTGTAGTTGTGTGATCTGTTGTGTCCCTAACTAGTGTTATTTGGCCTGTGTCACATCAGGAGTGGTCCACACTTCTTTACTCAATCAGCTGGAGAAAGAAACTTAAATTGCACTTCCAATCCTATGGCCTGTCACTGAAGCATATGTGTTCATCAGAATATTAATCAGAGTAAGTGGCGATAGCATACCCCTAGGAGTAAAGGCCTGTCACATCCACCCAGCATCTGAGTCCCATTTGCAACATAGATCAGCATCCTCACAGATGGCTTCCCATAGTATTTCCTACCGGGGGTCAAGCCTTGCGTACTGGGGTGAAGAGCTATGAGCCTCTTATGGCAATCAGAGGTAAGCCTTTAAACATTTCCATTGTCTGCTTCCAGCTCTTGAACTCCACTGTGGCCTGTGGCCTACATACCTGCCTCAGCACTCCTGTTTTTCTGTAAAATGTCTAACCCTTCCCTCAAGTGCAAATCACACAGGTAAAAGATGTGAACTGTAAAAGAGATCAGGCCTTCTGCTCTGTATAGGATAACCTTGTTGCTATTAAAATCATACCTATTTAATGTACGACGCGGATGTGAGCTCATTGCTTCTGCTCAGCAGTGTGCTAGTTTTAAAATAGACTCCAGAGATATATAAATGTGCCCTCTGTTGCAATGTTTTCTGAACCCTGTTTGCATGAGAACATATAGCCTTCATATAGCCTCTTGCATTAATTAATTGAAGCTTAAACTTTATATTTTCTAAATGGTAATAAAATGTTAAACTACAGTCCAAATACCCCCAGCTCATATCTAACCGCTGTCTAACACTTCCATGACTTTCAAGAACATGCTGAATAGATGTAACCATATGTTACTGGTCCTTCTTAGGAAACCCGCACCGGAATTTGTATGATTTCCCTTGGTTAGAAATGCTCATTAGTCTGAGAGACCTATCTGGTAAATTCTTTGCTCTCACTGGAGCATGTGCTTTTTTTTTCTATTTCAGACGCAAACCCCGCTTTAGGTTTCATTTCTGAGATTGAAAAAAATATACTGAGCAGGCTGACATTGAATGACGGACAAAGAATAATCAAAATTAGCAGGATATTGTATTTAAGTCTATAATACATAGGATTCTGCAACCCCTGTATTAAAAACCCATCTCTAATTTATAATCAGCGACGTGACACACCCACTCGCCTGTCAAAAATAAATGATGTCAGAACTCAACTGTAATAAATACATTACAGTTGAGTTTTGACATCACAATGCCTGCTGCCAGAGCCAGCAGTTAGTGGAAAGGGAGGGCAGGTCATAATTAAAGCAGCTGATTAACGAAGGAAAAGGAAAGGCGGCTTTTTTCTCCTGCTCAGTTTTTCTAGCTTATGGTGACAAGAAGAAAAGAGATAATTATGGCAACATGTTTTTTTTTTTGCACTCCTTAGTCAATTATAGAAAAGTTATAATATTTCTACATGTTTCTACTCATTCCTTGGTACTGTGGCTTTTTAAACAATGGACTTGCATTAAACTGACTCTAATGTCTTTTTGCAACAAATATTTAACAGTTTGTACTAGACTTCATATTTTAATTCCACATGTTTGCAAACATGCCGTTTCTCTTTATATGAAAGAGCTACACACCAAGAATTTGAGTGGTTTGTGGCAAAGGTGATGGTGTGACCATGCTTCTTTTTAAGCAATAAAGTACCTTTTGCCATACATAATAAAGATATTGCAAGTTACCTCGATGTTCCATAACCTTATAAAGGAATTCAGCCTTCTGCCTCGTTCCTCTGTATGGAATTTCTCGTTGACTTGCAATATACTTATATTGTATGGATGGGGTACCTTATCCCATATATGACTCACTTTTACCTGGGCCCAAAGCAATAAAAAAACTTGACAGGGTAAATTTGAAGTAAGTGGCATTTCATTCGTTTTCAGTTGAAATGAAAAAATGCTTTAGTTCTGGAACACCAATGGTAAAAATCAGTAGCCATCTGTCACTTAGTCCATGTGTCACAAATGGGACTTCAGGTGGCATGCGTTGGAACACTTGCATGTGACTGGCAGGAAGGCAGAGATTTGTTTTTCCAGCCAGTGAATGACAGAGACGTAGGGCCTCATAGTCAATACCCATGTATGCTTTGCCACAGTCTGGCCCTGGCAGGCCCTGGGCCACTTAAAGCACTGCTTTTACCTGCTTCTCATTATTTTGTCATTGAACTCAAGCATGTTCTTCCTTGAAAGTTGCCTTTACTTTCACGGTCTTGCCATGTGTTCCTTTTGAAACTGTTGGTTGCGTTTCCCTTAAAACCTGTCAAAAGAGGTATTTTTTCTGATGAGTGTCTTATTGTTCAGTTCTCTGGAGGAGATGGGAGCTCTTCTTTGCATGTGCCCTTTTGTTATGATTATTCCTCATATGTTGTTCCTTCTACATGTCTTATCCTCTGAATGTGTGGAGTCCCTGATACTTATTTAGTATGTCAAGCTTTTCAACTCTTTCCGCATTCCCTCAGTTTCAACTAGGACAATCAAGAGGGCCAATAGATTCATTATTTATACTTAAATATTATCACCCAAGTCCTCTCTGACTTGTAAAAACCTTGTGACTCTTCCTCCAACACCTAAGTGATAGTCTTTACCAGGGTTCATGACTGAAGGGTGCAGATGGCCTTTAATTTGGCATAGACTGCGATAAGGGAGATTAGGACTTTGATCACCAGTGTGGGCACCTTTTAGTGTATCATAAATGATCTACAGTTGAGGAAATATTTGCTCTCAAATTAATCTATTATGAATTTTTAGTAAGTGTCACGTGTCTCATATCAGTATGCGTGACAGAGGTGTACATGGGAGTTACAGAACCACAGAGTGGGGAAGTTACAGTCCAGACAGACCCCCAGTTTACCATGTCCAGCATTCTTTAATCACCACCCCTGTTTTGTGTTGAGCTTAGTTGATTGCAACTTTGAAAGCCTCATTCCAGAATCCAGGTCCTTGTACACCCAGTCATCTTCTTTCATGCTTCCCCCTTCATCGTTGATTGATCCAATGGGCGGTGAATGAGCACACAGGTCTGGTTGAGCCACAGAGCGGTGCCAGTTTCAGCAGGTTACTGGGCTCTTGCCCCAGTATGCTTTATTGATGAGGCACAGGACCATACATTTGATTTGAACTTAAATTAGATGACAACATTTTCTTGTTTCACTAGGGACTCATCTAGAGTGAGTTCCTACACAATGCAGGGTACAAACGTTAACATAAAGTTAGAAAGAGAAAGCAATCTGCAGAAACAAACTCACTCTCCCATTGTTTTCATTAAATATAGCGGAGTAAAGAAAAAAACAAAAAGCAGTGGCAATTCTAGCACTTAAAGATCTTTAATAGAGAGACGACATTCTTAAACGTTTCTAAAAATGTAGATAACAATTGTAAAAAGGGCAATATCTAAATACAAGACATGAGCAAAACACACCATCGCCCCTTTGACATGCTTTCCCCTTTGTCATGTTTTTAGTAGTTCATGTAGAAGCAGTTGAAACATCTACAAGGGCACTCATTAAAAAGAATAATGTTCATTTTCTTTCCACCAGTTGCCTGTCATAGAAGGTAATCACAGATACCCTACAATATCAATATAGTTATTACCTCTCAACATTATTAAAGTGAAATAGCAAGTCAAAAAGTCGTTTTCGTACACCTATGCGTTCCAAAAGAAAACTGCACTGTTGTTTTTTCTTTGAATATGCATTTAATTCACTTCAGTGTTAGCATATTTCAGCTTCTTGAAAAAAATAACACCTTCATCAATTTCACTCTAGATCAGGTCACTTTATTGGCACATCAATATTGATATTAGTATGCTGCAATGCTTTGCACAAAGAATGTCAACAAACTCTAATGTTTGAACAGAATGTAATTATGTCTCAAATTACGTTTTGTAAAATCTGCATTATCATTCATGTATCCACATATTACATCCTATTTATTCAAGATTTAATGCCGGATTTCTGCGAACAAAAGGGCAGCCGGGGGGAAACACATCACCACTTCGAGGAATGCTTGATTAGCCAAAAAATGATCTTGCTATCAGTCGCTGCTCCTGGAGGGAGTGCTGCGGGGCGGTGGGGCGGGGGAGGGGCAGGGTGGGGGGTAGTAAACTCCGGCATACGGCCGAACAGAGGTAAGTACATAAATAAATAAATAAAATGAATTACATTGCGCGCGCTGCAACGCCAAATGGCGATGCAGCGCGCGCAATGTAATTCGTTTTATTTATTTATTTATGTACTTACCTCCGTTCGGCCGTATGCCGGAGTTTACTACCCCCCACCCTGCCCCTCCCCCGCCCCACCGCACTCCCTCCAGGAGCCGCGACTGCTTGCTATGCATTGGAAAAAGTCAAGGAGAGAAATAACTTCTTTGTAGATATAACTAAGGGCCAGATGTACGACGCTTGCATTTAGCGAGTCGCAAATTACATCAAATTGCGACTCGCAATTTGCGACTCACTAAATGCAATGTACAACAGTGTCTCAGACACTGTTTGCGATTCCCAATGGGGTCGCAAATTGCATGCCTCATCAATATTCATGAGGCAAGCGCAATTTGTGACCCCATTGGGTATGGGCAGCACTCACAGGGATGGTGGGCTGCTGGGGTCAGCAGACCACCATGTCTGTGACTTTTTTTTCAAGAAAGCAGTTTTAAAAAAAAAATGCAGCCCGTTTTCCTTAAAGGAAAACGGGATGCATTTAAAAAAGAAAAAAGAAACTTCCCGTTTGCGAGTGGCTTACCACCCTTTTGAAAAGGGTGATAAACTGCGAGTGTTTTGCAACTGTAAATGCGGTCACAAAACAATCATACATAGGTGTGAGACTCGCTATTAGGAAGGGACGCCCTTGTCCCGCCCCTTCCTAATAGCGAGTCGCAAACCATATTTTGCGAGTCACTAATAGGTTAGCGACTCGCAAAATATGGTTTGTATATGGGGCTGACCAATTTTGCGGTCGCAAACGGGCCAAATTCCCGTTTGCGACCGCAAAAAACGGTTGTACATCTGCCCCTAAATCTCCTATAACAGTGAACAATAGTCGCTATATGACATAGGGATCCAACCAGAGACACCACATTAATTTGATCCATTCCTGTCACGCGTGCTTAGCCCAGCCACACAAGTGGGCTACCGCTTTTTTGGGGAAAAGTGTGGTAATGCTAGATAATAGGAATTTTGTGGCTCTGCCCAGATTCCAGAACTGTCTCTCACCAAAATGCAAGGATAATGCATGATTTCAGACAAAGTTTGGGGTTTGCAGGGCATATGGGCAAGAAAAAGATGTGGTCCTGGTGTCTAGTGGGCTTTCTACCCTCCTGGAGTGTGGCATATTTGTATGCTGTCACTGTGAGTAAGGCTCTCTCTTCAGAATCCTATTATGCTAAAGTTCTGGAATGGACTGATGTGAGGGGATTATGTCTTAGGATAGTCACAGTTGCTTGAGCTCTAGATGTAGAGATTAAACTCATCTCTAATCTATCCAAACTACAAGTCATCATTTTGGAGAAATCTGCAATTCACACGGAGGCAGTTTACGGGCAAACCCCAATCAGGGCAAACCCCCTAATCCACCTCCCGAGGAGGCAGAATGATTATATTTTTCCATTTGGAGATGGGTTGGTCTCCTCCACCCCTTTCTATTTAAACAAAAAAAGGAAATCCTGCTGTCCAGTGGACTTTCTACACACCCTTGTGGGTCAAATTGCGAGCAAACCCCCAATCTTCCTTCCAAGGGGCAGAAATACATATTGCCCCTTTTTTGAGGTGGGGGCATTGCCCTCTGCCACTGTGGGTACCCCAATCCTTTTTTCATTCTGTTTAATTCCCTGGTTTCATGTGGGCTTTCTGACCATCCCTAGGTGGCAGAATGGGTGTAAACATCCCCATCCACCACTCTGTGGGGGGTAGAAAGTCTGATTGTACCCTATGGGGGAGCAAAGGCTTATGGCTCAAGGGGATGCCCCCCCCCCAAGAAAATGAATCCATAGTATCTAGTAGCATGGGTACCTGCTTGGGGTGGCCATCTGAGGGCATGCTGATCATCATTAGAAGAAAAAAAAGAACTGCCTTGGGCTGCTGGGGATGCTCTTCTCCAGCAGCCTGACCTAAAAAAATGAAAAAGGAAATTCTTCTGGTGCCAGCACCAGAGTGAATCCCTGCCCCTGTCTAATTGACATGACCTCCATGTCAATAGCGCCTGTCTTGGAGCCCTGTTGAGGTAGAGGTCACTTTAATAGTGTCCAAGCAGTTAATGTTTTACCTAGTGCATACCTTAATAAGAAACTACATTGATTACAGCAAGTGGTTATGTTCAGCTTGTATTAATTTATATAGAACATTTAATGAATATGAACTATGCTATTGGTTTATTATTTTTCATTACCAAAACGTTTTGATTATGATCACGTTAGGAGCTGGTAGCCATGCACAACACAAAGGTGAAGTTTTTATTCAAATGCGTCAGTTTTGTTGATTTCACCATAATGAGACTCAGCAACAGTTACTTAAAATGTTTATTTCTTTTTACTTATTCACACTTTTTAATTTATTCAGAAGCGTGTGCACTGTGCTGCTGAATTTGTTTTCAGAAACTGAAATCCTAATATCCCAGGTCCCAGTAGGAGCTACCAAAAGGGAACAGTGCTCTTCAGTGCATTGCTCAGCTTCTCTGCACTGCTTTAGCCAGCTTTGAATGTGTGTGATGGAATTGCGTGAGAGAGTGAGTAAGAGGGAAATGACTGAAAATGAGTGTGTCAGAGTGAGTAAGAATAAGTGAGAGTCATTTGAGAGTAAGAGTAAATGCAATTAAGTGTTAGTGAGTAAGAATGAAAGAGTGTGTGGGTGTAAGTGAGAATTAGTGTGAGTGAGGTGAGTGAGTAAATCTAAGTCAGCATGTCAAAGAGTGTTTCTGATTAAAGGTAAGTGAGAGTGCATGACAGCTAAGTGAGCAAGAATATATGAGACTGGGAGAGAGAGACTCAGAAGGAGTATGAGTAAGAGAGCAAGTTGTTGAGTGATAGTGACAGTGAGTGAGAATTAATGAGTGTAAGGGAGTGAGTGCAAGTGAGAATGAGTGACAGTGTGTGGATGAGTGAATGACTGTAAGTGAGCATGAGTGAGACTCTATGAGTGAGAATGCATGACACTGAGGGGCCGATTCCAATCTCAGCCGGAAGCGCACCTAACACTATTCGTCCGGAAAAAAAACAAGCCGAACGCGTGTTTCCCGACCGATTCGAACATACGTCCGAAGGAGCAAGTACGATGCGCATAACTTCCCAGATCCCGACCCAGCCGTACTCACCCAATCCAGCTCCTGCCCCCCGGCCGAGCCGGATCCGTAAACGCAGAATCGAGTCGCACGTAAGCCAAAATACAGCACCGTCCGGCCCGACTAGTACGATGCGCACTCCGTACGCGCCGAACCCGACGCTACGTACGGCACGTCAGAGCATCCGGGAGAGGCGCACATAAGCTCCGATTCGCGCTACAAGACGAACCACAGCTACGAGACGAACACGCCAGCTACGAGTACGAGTCGAAGCAACGAGAAAGCCGAACGAGACGAACCAACCATGAATCCCATCGTGCAGGTCCTACCAATACTCTACATCTATTACCGGAACAGGTACGGACGCGTACGGCGCAGAAGGTAAGTCAAACACCCACCACACAAACAAACGACACGTACCCGACATATAACACACACACATAGGGATGCAGAAATGACGCACACTAGCAACAGCAGAACCATAGGGGCGGGATGGCTATCACCAATGCCATATACACCCATAGGGGCCTGGATGCCTACCACTAACACCACCCCTACTCAGGGGGGCCTGGATGCCTACCACTACCACCACCCCTACTCAGGGGGTGCTAGATGCCTACCACTACCACCCCCCACTCATGGGGGGATGGATGCCTACCACTACCACCACCCCTACCCATGGGGGGCTGGATACCTGTCACCACTACCACCCCTACCCATGGGGGGCTGGATACCTGTCACCACTACCACCCCTACTCATGGGGGGCTGGATGCCTACCACTACCACCACCCCTACCCATGGGGGCTGGATACCTGTCACCA